>JASWHV010000002.1:33918339-35168339 GCA_030760725.1 Neostapfia colusana | reverse complement strand
TGATCCCATGTTTTTGGAAAACTATTTTGTTTGCGAAAAGGTGTATGTGCTTGAGTCAATATGAAGGGAAACCCTTTCATAGGAGTTTACCAGTTTTGGTTAAACCACCCTTGTCACCAGGGAAGTTTATGAGTCAGGTATGGTTTTTGCTTTTATGCTTCGCTGAGTGCATGGTATATGGGAATCGAGATAGATGTGTCTAGCTAACTGCACTCGTAAGAATAATGAGAAACTGATGTTGTTAATGAACATTAATCGGAGGGAGATCTAGGCAAGCTTGGTTTGTGAATGAGGTAGAATGAGATGGTGGTTACTTGCCGTAGATCTAAGGACCGGTTCATGCCAGCCATGCCAGGATAACAGTGCCACCACAAGGCCAAGTATGGGTGCGGCTTAGCTGAGTAATTAGGTAAGTTACTAGATTGTTATGGACCGTGTGTCACACTCGGTTTCTCCGAAGAACAACCGAGTGAATATCACATGTATGCCAAAATCATTCTCTCATACATGTGATGACAAATAGTGAAGCATCATTTATTACAAGCCAAGTGTTCGAATATAAATAAGTCTTACATAGCATACGTCTCGATGGACGATAAAATGTTCATAACATGTAAATAAAGCAGCAGCAGAATATAAATCTTGTGGGCTCCGTCACAGGTTTTGCCCGGGGGACTCCGTGAACCTAGAATCCTTCCTCGGGACCAAAGTCTTGGTCATTAAACACCACATCATTCTCTTGACCTGAGCAGCAATATAAACCAACAGAAAAGCAAGTTTGAGTACCGTGGGTACTCAGCAAGTGTGGGAAAGTTATGTCATGCATGGCTAGAGCAAGGAGAGGTTGTACTCATGGTTAAAGCACTACGCAATTAATACCTATCACCTTAGCTTATTAAGCACCTACATTACTACACAGATCAAATGGTCCTAGTCTCCCAACCCATCATCAAAATCAAGTAAACATAGTCTCATCTCCAATGTTAAGCTTCCCGCTTAACATCCACAACTTCCCAATCCATCATCCTCTAATCATGAATAAGTCCAAGCCGCTCTTGACCGTGAGCACGGCTGTCATGACAGTTTTGACTCTGCAGAGTTTGCACTACTATACCCACATGTAGTGATTTCATCCCCCGTTGCCGGGTGGACTAAAAGAACGTCCATTATGCCAGTGGCCGCGAACCACATTCACATTTCCCAAGTGTGTAGCCAGGAGATCACTACGAAGCCTTTACAAAGGGATTCCTGACGAGCGTGGGCCCACTGAGGTTTCACCCCCTAACAGCATACAAGAGGCTCCAACCGCGCTGCAGTGGCCCCCCTCTTGAGCCGTCCGGTTCATATGGTAGTCCAGCTGACACCTATTCCCCGCACCATCCAAAACACTCATACTACGCCGGGGATACACCTAATTAATTGGCCAATCTGCCCCATCTCAACATGTGGTTGGCACGGTAAAGCCAGGTTACATGCTCCATGAACCTGTCCTTAGGATCCAGGCAAGCACTAAACACAAACCTGATTCTCGTGCACACAGCACCAACCAAATCATCCAACTTGCCTTGATCCCTACCTCCACATAACTCATAATATCTCATTCAAGAGTAAGGTAATCAAATTGATGATATCATATCCCACTTATCCCATTCTAAGCATGGCTAAGCATAAGTAACATGAATGAATGACATAATAAAATAAATCCCAACCCAGGCTACAAGAAAATAAGATAACGAAATTCTAGGGAAACTTCCTAGCTTGGGTATCTCATTCCAAATTGACAATGCAAATTAATTCTATCTACACATCCTAGTATATGATCAAAATGGTCAAGGACACTTGCCTTCTTCCTGCTGCTCTGGGAATGGAAAGTCTTGGTCTTGGAAGGGGAGAACTTGCTCTGGGGCAGGTTCTACTCATGCCAATACACATAGCAAAAGAAAACAATAATCCATAAGCCATAGTTCACACTTTCGCTCTTGCAAACCACACATACATACATATGGGAGTCATTCACATTTCTAAGTGTTGTGGTTACCTTAGATGTGTTGATTTTTTGCCTACATGCACTTTTAAACATATATATTATTTCTAACTTTTGTATTCAGATTTCTATTTGCACACTATATATTAATTTCCAATTTGAACAATTTCTTCATAATTAATTAATACACTTCTTAGCCACAAAGTTTGCATGACAGAAGGTTTCCTACTCCAAATAGGTTTTAGATCTTCTACAAAATCTTAGTTTGAAGTTCTTGAGAATAAAGATCTGATTTAACATCTTCAAGTCATTCATACTTATTTTCCTATATTTTCAGATTTAGTTTCTATACCTAAATGTGAACTTTACTATGAAAATAGTTAGTCATATCATTTAAACAGAATAGGTTCTGATCTAATATGTTCAATAAAACATTTTTGAACTTCCTCTCTGGTGTGAAACAATTTAAATTTATTTTACTAGTTTTAGAATTATTTTCTATCCTAAAATATGTCCCTAGAGATAATAAAAATGAGCAACACTTAGGCAGATTTCATTTCAGCCTAAAATCTATTTTTAACTCATTCTAAAGTTTTCCAAGTGCTAGGAGAGTTTAAATTTGAATTTGCACATGTGTTTGCCTTACCTTTTAAATTTAAATCTTAGTCACATATTCAACTTTCTGAATTTAATATCCTATAGGGTCAAAAAGGCAAATCCACCCTACTACAGGGTTTAATTTACTATTTCCTAAATTTTCAGGGGCCTAGTTACACAAAACAGAGGGGTTTTCACTAATTTTTATTAAGTCCAGGGGCTAAAACTGATTTTTAAATGAATTTACATGAATTTCTGAAGGTCCAGGGGCTAGATCAGAAGATTCCGGGGCTAGGTCGTGTTTTCCAAGATCCCCAGGGGGTAGCGCGTAAGAATCCCGTCCTTTATAATGCGGGGCCGACGTGGACCGCCCGATTTAAAACAGACGGCTCAGATTAGATCGCCGACACGGTACGGGTCGGTTTTATTTCTACCGTGCAATTTAAAATAGACGGCCCTCAAGGGGCCACGTCGCCCTGGCCGGAGCCAGCCCGCATGCGCGGTGGCGCGTGGCGGCGGGTGTGGCGATCTCGTCGGCGCAGCCTCTGTTTTTGCCGCTGTGCGTTAGAACTCGCATCTTTTTGCACAGATCGACCGCGGAGGGTTAGGGGATGCTCACCGAGGGGTTTTCCTGCACTTGGAGGCCCTGGAAGTCGGTCGGCGGCGAGCTTCAACGGCGATGGTCTTTGATGCACGTTGGGGTGGCAGTTGGGGCGCAAGACACGTCGTTTCCTTCACCTGCAGGGCTCCCCGGCGGCGGTGGAACGTGATCAGCACGTTAGATCAGGAAATTTGAGCAAGGATCGAAGGAAATCGTCGGTAGAAGCTTCGGTTCTCACCGGAGAGAAAAACGGCTGATTGGGGAGGAAAAAAGGGTGGATTTCACCGTTTAAATAGACGAGGGAGGGCGGCGGTCTGTTGAGATCATGTTGGGGGCATCCGGGACCGGAAATCGGGGCTGGGAGCGTGGGTTCTGGGGGTTGTTTTGATCGGGCGCGAGAGAGAGTCCGGGGTCGGGTGGGCGCGCGGGAGGAGAGGGAGAGAGAGGGGGCGAGGGTTTGGACTGGCGCGGGGGGTCTTGGGCCGGCAGAGCAGGTTTCGGCCCACTGGCCATTTTCTTTTTTTCCTTTTCCTTTTTTTTTCTGTTTTGATTTGAATTTGAATTCCAGTTTGATTTTGAATTGCTTTATCACATGCATTACGTCCAAAAATTTTTAAATTCCCCTGTTTAGCAGGTTTTGGGGTGTTACAGCTCTACCCCCCTTAAAAGAAATCTCGTCCTCGAGATTGGTGGTTCTAGGAAAACAATTCCGGAAACTGTGCCTTAAGCTCGTCTTCTCGCTCCCATGTGGCTTCCTCTTCCGAGTGATGCTTCCACTGCACCTTGCACATCTGGATTCTTTTATTTCTTGTGAGGCGTTCCATTGTCTCCAAAACCTTGACCGGTTGCTCGGCATAAGACAGATCCTCTCTTATGTCAACCTCATTCATGGGTAACATCTCTTCAGGCATCCTTAGACATTTCTTGAGCTGTGACACATGGAATACATCGTGCACATCTGATAGGCGAGACGGTAGTTCTAGTTGATATGCCAATTCCCCTTTCCTCTCTAGAATCTGAAAGGGTCCGATGTATCGAGGTGATAACTTCCCTTTCACCTTGAACCGACGAAGTCCTCGGATAGGGGACACCTTGAGATAAACATAGTCCCCCACGTTGAAAACGTGCTCTCTTCTCCGTACATCGGCATAGCTCTTTTGTCGTGTCTGTGCTATCCTCAAGTTGTTGCGGATTTCCCTCACATTCGCCTCGGCTTCTTGTAGTACCTCGGGCCCAAACACTTTACTTTCCCCTGTTTTAAAATAGTGGAGTTCTGCACTTCCTCCCATAAAAAGCCTCAAATGGTGACATCTTCATACTAGCCTGATAGCTGTTGTTATAGGAGAACTCCGCATACGGTAAGTTCTTATCCCAACTCCTATTGTTCTTGAGCGCACACGCTCTTAGCATATCCTCAAGGATCTGATTGGTTCTTTCCGTCTGCCCGTCAGTCTGGGGGTGATAGGCAGAACTAAAATTCAGATGAGTTCCCATGGTTTCATGTAACTTCTGCCAGAACCTTGAGGTGAACTGTGTCCCTTGATCCGACACTATCTTCTTTGACACTCCATGGAAACACACGATCCTTGACATGTACAATTCCGCCAATTTGGATCCGCTATAGTTTTCTTTCACGGGGATGAAATGAGCTACCTTGGTTAGCCTGTCCATGATGACCCATATCGAACCATATCCCTATTGGTCCTGGGTAGTCCCACTATGAAGTCCATACCTATTTCTTCCCATTTCCATTCAGGCACTTTGAGTGGTTGCAATAGTCCCGCGGGTCGTTGATGTTCGGCTTTCACCAACTAACATGTGTCACATAGGGCAACATGTTCCGCGACATCTCGCTTCATGCCATACCACCAATATCTTCTCTTGAGGTTCTGATACATCTTCGTACTCCCAGGATGAATGGAATAGTCGGAATCATGATCCTCCTTCAAAATCAATCCACGGATCTCATTCACCTCAGGCACACAGATTCTTTTCCCATGCCACACCGTACCTTGTTCATCCTCTCTGAACCCAGGGGCTTTATTTTCTTTGATAAGTTCTCTAATCTCTTGTATCTTCTCGTCATTCTTCTGACCGTTGCGTATGTCTTGCTCTAATGTGGAGTCCACTTCCATTGCGATGGCCTAACCACTATTCACCAGACATAGATTAAGTTTTGCTATCTCTTCCTTCAATTCTGTAGGCATGCCCTTCGAACTCAACATGTGGACCTGTACTTTCCGGCTTAAAGCATCCGCTACGACGTTCGCTTTCCTAGGATGATAGTTGATGCCCACATCAAAGTTGTTGATTAGCTCTAACCATCTCTTTTGTCTGAGGTTGAGATCTGGTTGTGTGAAAATATACTTTAAGCTCTTATGATCCGTATATATCTCTGTCCTCTTCCCCATCAAGTAATGCCGCCAAATCTTCAATGCATGTACCACCGCAGCTAGCTCTAGGTCATGTGTAGGATAGCTCTTCTCGTGTTTTCAGAGCTTCCGGGACGCATATGCCACGACATGCCCCTCTTGCATGAGAAAACATCCCAACCCATGTCCAGAGGCATCGCAGTACACCGAAAAATTCTTCTGCATATCTGGCATAACTAGCACTGGGGTTGTTGTCAATCTTTTCTTCAGTTCTTGAAAACTCGTCTCACACTGCGGTGTCCATGTGAATGTGATTCCCTTCACTAACAATTTGGTGAGGGGTCTCGAAATCTTGGAGAAACCCTCGAGAAACCGTCGATAATACCCAGCCAATCTTAAGAAGCTTCGAACTTCCCCAACATTTTCAGGGATGTTCCACTTCTGCACATCCTCGATCTTGGTGAGATCTACGGAGATTCATCCCTCCAAGATTATATGTACTAAGAAGGGAACTCTCTTCATCCAAAACTCACACTTGCTCAACTTGGCATATAGTTGGTGTTCTCTCAGCTTTTGCAACAACAACCTTAAATGTCCCTCATGTTCTTCTTCATCTTTGGAGAAGACGAGAATGTCATCAATGAAAACCACCACAAATTTGTCCAGATATTCCATGAATACCTTGTTCATGAGATACATGAAGTATGCCGGGGCATTAGTTAGCCTGAAAGGCATGACGGTGTATTCATACAGCCCGTACCGAGATACGAAAGCTGTCTTTGCAATGTCGGTTTGCCTTATCTTAAGTTGGTGGTATCCCGACCTGAGATCAATTTTTGAGAACACACAAGCTCCCCTCAACTAATCAAATAAGTCTTCAATGCGGGGTAATGGGTACTTGTTCTTGATGGTTACTTCGTTCAACGCACGGTAGTCTATGCATAACCTTTGGGTCCCGTCCTTTTTGGGCACAAATATCACTGGAGCTCCCCATGGTGAGGAACAAGGACGAATGTACCCTTTCTCTGCCAATTCTCGTAAATGTTCCTTGAGTTCTTCCAGCTGTTTGGAGTCCATCCGATAAGGCCTCTTGTATATCGGGGCGGTTCCAGGCACTAGTTCAATCGTGAATTCTACTTCACGATCGGGGGGCATACCTGGCAACTCCTCCGGAAAAACGTCTGGATATTCCCGGATAATCCTGATCTCTTCCACTTCCACCTCAATGTGATTGAGTTTAAGGTCCCTCCTAGGTTCTTGTACAGTTATGAACTTCACTCTTGCGCCACTAGGGTGAGTTAGTTCTACCGTTCTTGTCGAACAATGAATGATTCCTTTATGTTTGGTCAACCAATCCATACCAAAATAATATCTATCCCTTGTGAGTCTATCACTATGAGGTTTGCAGTAAATACTACCCCATTATTGTCTAGATTCATCTTGGGACACACTTGTCTTGTCCTTATTTCTCCCCCTGGAGAGTTCACTGCTAGCATATGGTTCATTTGTGTTGTTGCTAGATCATGCTTCTTAACAAACCCTTGAGCAATGAACGAGTGGGTAGCACCAGAATCGAACAACAGGGTTGCAATGTGTAAATTGGCAGGAAGCTTACCAATTACCACGTCAGGTGCCTCTTGCGCTTCCTCCATGGTCACGTGGTTCACCCGTCCTCGCATCACATTCTGCTGTTGTGGCTGCATGGGCTTGTTCTTTGGGCACTTATGGGCATAGTGTCCCACTTCACCACAGTTGAAGCATTGTACCCCAACTTTAGGTGCCGGGCCTTTGTTGTCTTGGGGTTGGTTCGGTGGTCCTTGTCCTACTGGTCGAGGTTGATATATGGGGCGAGGCTGCTGTACAAACTGACGCTGCGGCTGTGCTGGTGCTGACGGAGGCCTGAAATTCTGGTTGTACCCTCTGGGTGCTGAGTAGGGTACCGCAGCACGGCTCGTCTGCCCTGCGGGTTGCTGCATCAGACGTGGCCGTGTGTCGCTACCTGAGGCTTGGTGTGACCATCCCGCCTCCCTCTTGTTTTCATTCTCTAAGGCCTTCAGCTTCCTCTCCACGACAAATGCTCTGTCTACCATCTTTTGGAAGCTTTCATACTCGTTGGAGGACATTGCACATTTCATTTCCATAGTAAGTCCTTCCACAAAACAGTCCTGTTTTTGCTCATCAGTTTCGATGTCCCGTGGTGCATAACGGGATAATTGGGTGAACTTAGTGAGGTATTCCCTCACAGTCATGATTCCTTGCTGCAGTCCCAAGAACTCCTTTCTCTTGTTTTTGAGTTCACCACTTGGTATGTAATGGTTGCGGAAACTGCACTTGAACTCTTCCCAAGTGATGTTCTCGGGGTCATGATGGGCAGCCACGTAAGTGGTCCACCAATCAGCAGCAGGTCCATGCAATTGGTGAGAGGCAAACAGCACCCTCTCATACCCTTGGCATTGTATGATCCTCATCTTGCTCTCAATGGTCTTTAGCCGGTCATCTACCTCCAGAGGTTCAGCAGCACTTGCAAACTTTGGAGGTTGAGTCCCCAGAAACTCACTCAACCTTGGTTGGCGTGGTGCAGCTTGTGGGGTGGAGCTTGGTTAAGTTGGCCACCACTTGAGTTAGGCTCTGGATGAGCTGATTCTGATTTTCAAGCATCTGGTGGATAGGATCAGCTCTTTCACGGCGACCACCCCTGTCTTGTCCTCCGGAAAGATGAGGGTTGCCAGCCTCATCGTTGTTGTTGGTGGGGTTGGCACCACGACCCTTTTCTCTTCCAGCCATCTATCATGATCAACCAAATGTTAACTTAAAGCATTACGTATTAACTTCCTAAATTGCTTGTTTAAACTTAAACTTTTGAGACCTTAATATTTAACATTTTCTGAAGATTTCAAGTAGGTCTTTGGGCTTCACGTTTCACGCAAAAATAAAATGCACTATTGATTCATAAGGGTTCACATGCCAGAGCAAAGCAACCTATAGACGAGGTTGTGGACAAATGCCCATGGCTTCCATAACTCACGTCACACACCAAACATTAACACAAAAATAACTAAGGTATTGACTCAACTACTCGATGACCTGCTGAAATGAGGGAAAGGACTCTAAACGACTCGTATCACTGAGCTGGCTCTTCGGGGTCTTCCTCATTATTGCGGTTGACCTCTGATTCCGCTTTGGGTGGGGAAGCTGCTGGTGGAGAAGTGCGGCGACGCCTGCTCGCCCGGCGGTCTGGGGAGTCAGGAGTCCACGTGTCATTCACGGTGACACACAGTTCATTCCCATATCCTTTTTCTCTCACCCTCAAGCTGGCACGAAGCAACGCCTCAGTCTCCTTCAGGGTGTCACGAACATCCTGAAGCTCCAGCTGGCACTCCTGCAGTCGAGTGCTGAGCATAGCAGCATCCTCCAAACATAGGTCCATGTGCTCATGGGAAGTCCCCTGCTGCACTGGCGGGTACTTGTACTCCGCGGTGCCACTCTCACGCTGGAGGACATACATGTACTCAGTCCTGTCCATGTGGCGACGGTTGATGTAACTCTGGCAGGTGATGGCCTCCCAGGTGACATCCTTCTCAGCATCGGCCTGAGTCGCCCGACATGCTGGAGAGCGGTGGATCTTGAGCAGCTGATTTTCATGGATAATCCTCATCTCTGAGCTCCATTCTTCCCGCTTCTCACGGATGGTCCTGGTGGAGCTATAGTGTATGATCAGCTTGCCCACATTGCCGGCGGCGTGGAGCATACACCGAAGACGGTGCAAACAAGCCTCCTACTACCAACCCGTAGGAGTGGTACGTCACCGGACGGTTCTCCCCTCTCAAGGCAAGGGCAACTACAGGAACTCTCCCTCCGGTGGACTTGCGGGCGGTGCGGATCATGCGAACCATCTAAAACATAAAGCATTTAAAATTAAGTTAGATATGAAATAAATAAAAATTGTATTTTGAATAAAAGTTGGGACAAAGTGAATAAAGTGAGCCCATTAAATAACACTTTCAACCCACATCTTTGTAAAATAGTTTTTAAGAAAATAGGGCCCTTAAGTACGTCCATTTATACCTAGGTCCACGTTCCTACGGGCAACCTGGCTCTGATACCACTTCTGTCACACCCGGTTTCTCCTAAGAACAACCGAGTGAATATCACATGTATGCCAGGATCATTCTCTCATACATGTGATGACAAATAGTGAAGCATCATTTATTACAAGCCAAGTGTTTGAATATAAATAAGTCTTACATCGAATACGTCTCGATGGACGATAAAATGTTCATAACATGTAAATAAAGCAGCAGCGGAATATAAATCTTGTGGACTCCATCATAGGCGTTGCCCGGGGGACTCCGTGAACCTAGAATCCTTCCTCGGGATCAAACTCTTGGTCATTAAACACCACATCATTCTCTTGACCTGAGCAGCAATAGAAACCAATAGAAAAGCAAGTTTTAGTACCGTGGGTACTCAGCAAGTGTGGGAAAGTTATGTCATTCATGGCTAGAGCAAGGAGAGGTTGTACTCATGGTTAAAGCACTACGCAATTAGTATCTATGACCTTAGCTTATTAAGCACTTACATTACTACACAGGTGAAATGGTCCAAATCTCCCAACCCATCATCAAAATCAAGTAAACATAGTCTCATCTCCAATGTTAAGCTTCCCGCTTAACATCCACAACTTCCCAATCTATCATCCTCTAATCATGAATAAGTCCAAGCTGCTCTTGACCGTGAGCACGGCTGTCATGACAGTTTTGACTCTGCAGAGTTTGCACCACTGTACCCACATGTAGTGATTTCATCCCCCGTTGCCGGGTGGACTAAAAGAACCTCCATTATGCCAGTGGCAGCGAACCACATTCACACTTCCCAGGTGTGTAGCCAGGAGATCACTACGAAGCCTTTACAAAGGGATTCCCAACGAGCGTGGGCCCACTGAGGTTTCACCCCTAACAGCATACAAGAGGCTCCAACCGCGCTGCTGTGGCCCCCTCTTGAGCCTTGCGGTTCATATGGTAGTCCAGCTGACACCTATTCCCCGCACCATCCAAAACACCCATACTACGCCGGGATACACCTAATTAATTGGCCAAGCTGCCCCATCTCAGCATGTGGTTGGCACGGTAAAGCCAGGATACATGCTACATGAACCGGTCCTTAGGATCCAGGCAAGCACTAGACACAAACCCGAGTCTCGTGCACACAGCACCAACCAAATCATCCAACTTGCCTTGATCCCTACATCTACATAACTAATAATATCTCATTCAAGAGTAAGGTAAACAAATTGATGATATCATATCCCACTTATCCCATTCTAAGCATGGCTAAGCATAAGTAACATGAATGAATGACATAATAAAATAAATCCCAACCCAGGCTACAAGGAAATAAGATAATGAAATTCTAGGGAAACTTCCTAGCTTGGGTATCACATTCCAAATTGACAATGCAAATTAATTCTATCTACACATCCTAGTATAGGATCAAAGTTGTCAAGGACACTTGCCTTCTTCCTGCTGCTCTGGGAATGGAAAGTCTTGGTCTTGGAAGGGGAGAACTTGCTCTGGGGCAGGTTCTACTCATGCCAATACACTTAGCAAAAGAAAACAACAATCCATAAGCCATAGTTCACACTTCCACTCATGCAAACCACACATACATTCATATGGGAGTCATTCACATTTGTATGTGTTGTGGTTACCTTAGATGTGTTGATTTTTGGCCTACATGCACTTTTAAACATATATATATATATATATATTATTTCTAACTTTTGTATTCAGATTTCTATTTGCACACTATATATTAATTTCCAATTTGAACAATTTCTTCATAATTATTAATACACTTCTTAGCCACAAAGTTTGCATGAAAGAAAGTTTCCTACTCCAAATAGGTTTTAGATCTTCTACAAAATCTTAATTTGAAGTTCTTAAGAATAAAGACCTGATTTAACATCTTCAAGTCATGCATACTTATTTTCCTATATTTTCAGATTTAATTTCTATACCTAAAAGTGAACTTTACTATTAAAATAGTTAGTTATATCATTTAAATAGAATAGGTTCTGATCTAATATGTTCAATAAAATATTTTTGAACTTCCTCTCTGGCGTGAAACAATTTAAATTTATTTTACTAGTTTTGGAATTATTTCCTAGCCTAAAATATGTCCCTAGAGATAATAAAAATGAGCAACACTTAGGCAGATTTCATTTCAGCCTAAAATCTATTTTTAACTCATTCTAATGTTTTCCAAGTGCTAGGAGAGTTTAAATTTGAATTTGCACATGTGTTTGCCTTACCTTTTAAATTTAAATCTTAGTCACATATTCAACTATCTGAATTTAATATCCTATAGGGTCAAAAAGGCAAATCCACCCTACTACAGGGTTTAATTTACCATTTCCTAAATTTTCAGGGGCCTAGTTACACATAACAGAGGGGTTTTTCCTAATTTTTATTAAGTCCAGGGGCTAAAACTGATTTTTAAATGAATTTACATGAATTTCTGAAGGTCCATGGGCTAGATCAGAAGTTTCCGGGGCTAGCTCGTGTTTTCCGAGATCCCTAGGGGGTAGCGTGTAAGAATCCCGGCCTTTATAATGTGGGGCCGACGTGGACCGTCCGATTTAAAACAGACGGCTCAGATTAGATCGCCAAAACGGTACGCGTCGGTTTTATTTCTACCGTGCGATTTAAAATAGACGGCCCTCAAGGGGCCACGTCGCCCTGGCCGGAGTCAGCCCGCGCGCACGTCGGCGCGCGGCGGCAGGGGTTGCGATCTCACCGGCGCAGCCTCGGTTTTTGCCACTGTGCGTTAGAACTCGCATCATTTTGCACAGATCGACCGTGGAGGGGTAGGGGATGCTCACCGAAGGGTTTTCCTGCACTCGGAGGCCCTGGAAGTCGGTCGGCGGCGAGCTTCAACGGTGATAGTCTTCGGTGCATGTCGGGGTGGCAGTTGGGGCGCAAGACACGTCGTTTCCTTCACCTGCAGGGCTCCCCGGCGGTGGTGGAACGTGATCAGCACGTTAGATCAGGAAATTTGAGAAAGGATCGAAGGAAATCGGCGGTAGAAGCTTCGGTTCTCACCGGAGAGAAAAACGGCTGATCGGGGAGGAAAAAGGGCGGATTTCAGCGTTTAAATAGACGAGGGAGGGCGGAGGTCTGTTGAGATCATGTTGGGGGTGTCCGGGACCGGAAATCGGGGCTGGGAGCGTGGGTTCCGAGGGTTGTTTTGATCGGGCGCGAGAGAGAGTCCGGGGTCGGGTGGGCGCGCGGGAGGAGAGGGATGACACGCGGGCCCCCGCGTGTCAGTGAGAGGGAGAGGGAGGGGGCGCGGGTTTGGGCTGGCGCGGGTGGGTCTTGGGCTGGCAGAGCAGGTTTCGGCCCACTGGCCATTTTCTGTTTTTCCTTTTCCTTTTCTTTTTCTATTTTGATTTGAATTTGAATTCCAGTTTGAATCTGAATTGCTTTATCACATGCATTACGTCCAAAAATTTTAAAATTCCCCTCTTTAGCAGGTTTTGGGGTGTTACACTGTGGAAGGCGTGGGGAATGAGAGTCGAGTGAGGACTGCCCTGGGAACTGCATGGCACAAGAGGGGGCCTGTGGGTTGGAGAATTGGAGATTCTAGCCTGCCGGTGAAACCTTAGTGAGTCCATACATCTAGTAGCCCCTTTGTAAAGGCTATTTTGTGATCTCTTGGCCATACACCGACGGTTGTGTACTGGTATAATGGAGGTTCTGCAGTCGCCGACGGGTGACGAAATCACAAACTTGTGGGTAAAGTGGTACAAACTCTGCAGAGTCTAAAACTATCATGATAGCCGAGCTTACGGTCACGAGCGCCTTGACAACCCACATGATTAGATGGGATGGTTTCTGGGATGGTTTGGTTTTGGTTATGGTTTGGTATTTGGATTTGGTTTTCGGGACTGTTGAGTTCGGGTAATGAGATTGGTTGAATGACTGTTGAGTCATAACAACGAGATTTGGTCTTGGAACGAGACGGAATTGATTATGAGATGAAATGGTAGTGAATACGAGATGGTATTTATGAGATGGTAGTGAATACGAGAAGGTATTCATGAGCAAAGTTGATAAATATTAATGTCTGGTTGAGACATGGAAAGGGATGAATCATAATGGAGGTATGTTAATGTTTAAATACATGTTGGGATTACATTCACTTAAAGCTAAGTTGCTGCTTTTATCGTGTTTTGAGAAATAAACTTTGCTTTATGAAATGAGCCTTTTTTATACCTTCCTTGCTATGAGCTACATATCATATTTTCCCGCACTTGCTGAGTACATCATATACTCAAACTTGCATTATTACTTCATCATCAGCAACATAAGAGGAGTACTACAAGTGGAGCATTAGGCGTGTAATCTATCCTCAACCTTGCCTGTAGAGTAGGAGATGGAGCCGCTGCTGCTGCTTAGTTGCTTCCGCACTAGTTTAGAAGACTTCCTCTACTAAGATTAGACATCCGCTGCTAAGATAAGACTTCCGCTGCTAGAATGAGTCCAAAACTCATGAAACATTGTAATAAACCCTGCTATTCGTGGTTATATATATTCTGAATTCAGATTGTGGATGATATGTGTATGTGTGATGAACATCCTGGGCACACATACGCATCAGTCTCGGTTCGGAGAGGTTTCCTCTCAGAACAGGGGTCTCACAGGGGGGAAAGAGGGGAGGGAGGCTGCGGCCAAGGGGGGTTTGGGTTCTATTTGTAAGGGGGGGGGGGGGGCAATCCTACTCCAATTGGAGCTAAATCCTAACAAACTTTTCCCCAATTGATTTGGTGCGGCAGCAATGTGGGGAAAATTCCCCATTTAGGGAGAATTGGGAGATTTGGGGGAAATTTTGGGAAATTTGGAATTGGCTCATTTCATCTATCTTTTTTCCCATTCCCCACCATTTCTATGTCACTTACTCCATTTCTACATTCCCCTCTCCATTTCTATGTCCCACTCTCCATTTCTATGCCCCATTCTCCATTTCTATATTCCCTTCTCCATTTCTATGGTTCCTTCCTCCATTTCTATGGTTCTTTCTCCATTTCTATGGTTCTTTCTCCATTTCTACAGTTCTTTCTCCATTTCTATGGTTCCTTCCTCCATTTCTATGGTTCTTTCTCCATTTCTGTAGTTCTTTCCACATTTGTACTTCTTTTATAATGCTTCTCTACATGAAAAATGTATGCAATGCATGGAAATGAATTTGAGGGTGTTACAAACCTACCACCCTTAAACTGAATCTCACCCTCGAGATTCGATAGAGTAGAGAATAGATGAGGGAATTCTGCCTTGAGGTCTTCCTCACGCTCCCATGTAGTTTTGGCTTCCGTGTAATGGCTCCATTGTACCTTGCACCAACGGATCACTTTGTTCCTTGTGACCCTTTCCTTCACGTCCAAAATTTTGACGGAGTGCTCTGTGTAGGTCAGATCCTCTTGAAGCTCGAGCTCATCCATCGGTACTTGTTCTTCCGGTACTCTTAAGCACTTCTTTAGTTGGGATATGTGAAAAACATCGTGTACGTCGGAGAGGTGCATTTGCAGCTCTAGTTGATAGGCTACTTATCCTCGCTTGTCCAAAATCTTGAATGGCCCAATATAGCGAGGTGCTAATTTGCCCTCGACGTTGAACCGATGTTGGCCTCGTATAGGCGATACCTTAAGATACACGAAGTCTCCTACTTCAAAGGTCAATTTTCTTCGCCTATTGTCCGCATAACCTTTTTTTCGTGACTGAGCAGCCTTCAAGTTTTCTCGTATCGTTTGGACTTGCTTCTCAGCGTCTTGCAGCACTTCGGGTCCAAACACTTGTCTCTCTCTAGTCTCATTCAAGAACAGCGGCGTTCTACACCTTCTACCATACAATGTGTTGAAGGGTGACATCTTCAAGCTGGCTTGGTAGCTGTTGTTGTATGAGAATTCAGCATACGGCAAGCTCCTATACCAACTACGCCCATGTTTCAAGGCACAACCTCTTAACATGTCTTCCAAAATTTGATTTGTCCTATCAGTTTGCCTGTCGGTTTGCGGGTGATAAGCGGAGCTGAAATTCAGTCGTGTACCCATGGCTTCATGCAGCTTATTCGAGAACCTTGAGGTAAATTGAGAACCCCGATCTGAAACTATCCTTTTCAGAACTCCATGGTGACACACGATTTGCTCCATATACAGCTCGGCTAGTTGTGCAACGTTGTACTTGGTTTTAACAGGAAGGAAATGGGTGGTTTTTGTCAATCGGTCCACGATAACCCAAATAGAGTCATAACCCGATTGAGTACGTGGCAATCCGACGATGAAATCCATGCTGATGTCTTCCCACTTCCACTCGGGTACTTTCAATGGCTGCAACAGTCCAGCGGGTCTTTGATGTTTGGCCTTCACCAGTTGGCACGTATCGCATAAGGCAACATATTCGGCTATGTCCCTTTTCATACCATCCCACCAATAGCAAGTTTTCAGGTCCTTGTACATCTTTGTACAGCCGGGATGTATGGTATAAGGTGAGTCATGTGCCTCCTTTAATATCGTGTCGCGGATGTGCTTTACGTTAGGCACACAAATCCTTTTCCCTAACCAAAGTGTGCCTTTCTCGTCTTCCTTAAAGTCCTTTTCTATGCCTTGACGTATTCTTTCCTTGATTTCCTCATCTGTTGCTTGGCCATCTCATATCTCTTGTTCCAGCGAAGAGTTGAGTTCTATCACTTCCATCTCGTTCAAGAACCCGAGACGTAACCGTTTGAACTCCTTGCGCAGCTCGGGCGGCAGCTCCCGAACCATGAGTTGGTGACATGCTCCCTTTCGGCTCAACGCATCAGCTACTACATTGGCCTTTCCGGGGTGATAATTGATTCCAACATCATAATCCTTGATGAGTTCTAACCATTGATGTTGCCTCAAATTCAGATCCGTTTGCGTGAATAAATACTTGAGGCTTTTGTGATCTGTATAGATCTCACATCGGTGGCCAAGGATATAATGCCTCTAAATCTTCAAGGCATGTACCACGGCTGCAAGTTCCAAGTCATGTGTGGGGTAATTCAGCTCGTGTTTCTTTAGTTGCCTCGACGCATAGGCTACCACTTGTCCTTCTTGCATGAGCACACATCCAAGCCATTGTCTTGATGCGTCACAATATATGTCAAAGCTCTTGCTCACGTCTGGCAATACCAAAACCTGTGCTTCGGTCAGTCTTTTCTTGAGCTCATCAAGCCTTTCTTGGCATACTGGTGTCCACTGAAATGCTTTTCCCTTCATTAGCAATTCAGTCATAGGCTTCGCTATTTTGGAGAAATCCTTGATGAACCGGCGGTAGTAACCAGCCATCCCAAGGAAACTACGAATATCTCTTACATTCTGCGGTTGATTCCACTTCAAAACATCTCCCAATTTTCCGGGATCAACCGATACTCCTCCCTCGGAGATGATGTGCCTAGGAACGATATCTCCTTTAGCCAAAATTGACACTTGCTGAACTTAGCATACAATTGATGCTCTTGCAGTTTCTGCAATGTCAATCTCAATTGTTCTTCATGTTCTTCCTCGCTCTTCGAATACACCATGATGTCGTCGATGAAAACCACAACGAACTTGTCCAAGTACTCCATGAAGACCTTATCATGAGGCACATAAAGTATGCGGGTGCATTCGTTAACCCAAAAGACATAACGGTATATTCATACGAACCATACCGTGTTCGAAATGCAGTCTTGGGCATGTCGGAGGGCTTAATCTTCAGCTGGAAATATCCCGACCGAAGATCAATTGTGGAGAAAATTCGGGCACCTTTCATTTGGTCAAACAGGTTGTCTATAAGGGGAAGCAGTTATTTATTCTTGATCGTCACCTCATTGAGAGACCTAGAATCCACACACATCCTTTGAGTCCCGTCCTTCTTGTCTACGAAGAGCACAGGGGCTCCCCATGGTGATGAGCTTGGGCATATAAAACCCTTTTCTAGCTGCTCCTGAATTTGCTTCTTAAGTTCCACTAGTTCATTAGCGGGCATCCTATAAGGCCTATTTGCTATAGGTGCAGTTCCAGGTACTAAATCAATGGCAAATTCAATGTCCCGGTCAGGTGGCATACCTGGAAGTTCTTCCGGGAACATATCTGAAAATTCTTGAACCACCGGAATGCTTTCCAATGTTGCTTCTTCGACGTGGTTCAATGCTGCCTTCTTGGTCGCCGGTTAGGCTGACTCGAACTCAATACGAGTACCGTGCTCATTTGTCAACTGCACGCTCCTCTCAGCACATTGAGTCACTCCGTTGTGCTTGCTTAGCCAATCCATTCCAAGTATTATGTCAATCCCTTGGGAATCCAAGACAATAAGGTTGGCAAGAAATCTACCCCCCTTATTTTAAGGCTTACTTTTGGAATACAATTCAGAATTGAAAGAAGCAATTTCCCAACTATATGCATCAAGGTGTATGAACTAAGCAACTTCTTTTATTAATTTCAGCCTATATGAGGACGTGAAGACGTGCCGAAGCATCTCACATCTCTCCACTATGTGTGGATGTGTGGACATTCGCCGAAGCGTCCCACAACTCACATCAGCACACAAACCAAGCAATCATCACAAAAGTTCAACACACCACTCTTATTCAAGCTACTACGATTTAAACATTCCTATTACAGCTTATTCAATGGGAATCCTAAACTTAATCATGTGAACCAGTGCTGTTCTCGCCGTGTGACGGAGGTGTTCCATACATGGGCACACACCATGGTGAGCCAGCAGTCCATGTAGGGTTAGATGACGCTGGTGCTCCATTTGCTCCCGCGTTGGCACAAGTCTCCTCTTGTTTCTCCAGCAAATACAGCTTCTTGCGGGGGTAACGGATCTCTTCTTGTGCACTTGTGTAGCGGTTTCCTAACTCCACGAGCAACCTCTGAGACTTTTCAGCAGCTTGTGGGTTCGAAAGGGCTGTTACATGGGGTCCAACGATCTCTCTTGTACCACTCTTCCGACACGGGTGCAGCTCAAAAGTGGTGCCCTCAAGCTGCTCATGGAAGGCGTAGCACAGTCCGGTGATTGCTTCCCATGCAGCATCATCAAAGCTTCTGCCCTTGTAGCTCTCCATGTGGGTGTGAAGTGCCAGGTTACAATCCTACCGTTAGATAGGATGGTTACTTCAGCCTTCCACTCTTCATGTCCAAGACGAGGGACTTTCTTGAGGACATACTCCGGGTATTGGCTGCAGCAATCCAGAAATTCTTTGAGCTCCCTGGATGTGTGTCCTCCTTCCATTCCATCGGACCGAAATTCTTGAACTTAATGGTTGGCCCATTCATCACCTTAATTATTGGCCTCAGCAAGGGGTGGCTCCTCCTCGGGTTCATCTCCTCCCGTCATAGCTGCATGAGGCTCCACGGGGTGTAAGCCCGCGTGAAACTCCTCCTGAGGTGCGTACCAATGCTGTTCTTGTGGATCATCCTCCATATCATCTTCGAATGGTTCCACCTATTCCGGATCCTCTTCCTCATGCATATAGCTATTGACTTCATCTTCATCACTGTGGCGGACCGGAATTGTCACACCCGGTTTTTCCGAAGAAACAACCAAGTGAATATCACATGTATGCCAGGATCGTTTTCTCATACATGTGATGACAAATAGTGAAGCATCATTTATTACAAGCCAGGTGTCGAATATAAATAAGTCTTACATCGCAAATGTCTCAATGGACACTAATGCTTCATCACAAGTAAATAAACTAGCAGCGGAATATTATTCTTTAGGGCTCCAACACAGGCGTTGCCCGGGGGTCTTCTTGAACCTAAAATCCTTCCTCGGATCCAAAGTCTTGGTCATTATACACCACCTCATTATCTTGACCTGAGCAGCAATATAAACCAACAAATATGCAAGGTTGAGTACCAATGGTACTCAGCAAGTGTGGGAAAATTATATCATGCATGGCTAGAACAAGGATAGACTGAACTCATGGTTAAAGCACTACGCAATTAATACCTATCACCTTAGCTTATTAAGCACCTACATTACTACACAGGTGAAATGGTTCCAATCTCCCATCCCATCATCATAATCCAATAACCATAACCATCATTTCCAATGTTAAGCTCCCCGCTTAACTTCCAAAACCATCACTCCTCTAATCATGAATAAGTCCAGGCCGCTCTTAACCGTGAGCACGGCTGTCAAGACAGTTTTGACTCTGCAGAGTTTGTACCACTGTACCCACAAGTAGTGATTTCATCCCCCGTTGCCGGGTGGACTAAAAGAACCTCCATTATGCCAGTGGCTACGTTCCACATTCACACTTCCCAGGTGTGCGGCCAAGAGATCACTACGAAGCCTTTACAAAGGGATTCCCGACGAGCGTGGGCCCACTGAGGTTTCACCCCTAACAGCATACAAGAGGCTCCAACCCCGCTGCAGTGGCCCCCTCTTGAGCCTTGCGGTTCATACGGTAGTCCAGCTGACACCTACTCCCCGCACCATCCAACACACCCATACTACGCCGGGGATACACCTAATTAATTGGCCAAGCTGCCCCATCTCAGCATGTGGTTGGCACTGTAAAGCCGGGTTACATGCTCCATGAACCGGTCCTTAGGGTCCAGGCAAGTACTAAACACAAACCCAAGTCTCGTGCACCCAGCACACAACCAAAACATCCAACTTGCCTTGATCCCTACCTCTACATAACTCACAATATCTCATTCAAGAGTATGGTAATATAAACTGATGATCTCATTATCCCAAATATCCCATTCTAAGCATGGCTAAGCATATGCATAATAATAAATGACATGACAAAATAAATCCCAACCCAAGCTACAAGGAAACAAGGTAATGCAATTCTAGGGAAACTTCCTAGCATGGGTTTCATATTTCATTTGACAATGCAAATAATTCTATCTACACATCCTAGCATAGGATCAAAGTAGTCAAGGACACTTGCCTCCTTCTTGCTGCTCCTGAAATGGGTATTCCTGGTCTTGGAAATGAATAACTTGTTCTTGGACAGGTTCTACTTCATACCATCACACATAGCAAAAGAAAAACAACAATCATAAGACATAGTTCACACCTCTACTTCATACAAACCACACATTCATATTTATGAAATTCATTCACCATTATATGTGTTGTGGTTACTTTATGTGCGTTGAGTTGTGGCTTGCATGCACTTTTAACCATGTGTATATGATTCCTACTTTTGTGTCCACCTTTATACTTACATACTATTTATATGGGTTTCCAATAAATTTCTTATATTCAACTACTTCACCTTTTTACTACCAAGTGTGTATGAAAATTATTATTCTTCCCCATGTGTGCCTTCACAATTTCTATCAACCCTAAACTGAATTCTTTGTATTTTAGAAACTCCATTTATCATTTACTAGTTGCTATATTTTAAGATTTATATTCCTATGCATAATTGTGTATTTTATTATGAAATTAGTAATACACATCATCTAAACAGTATAGGTTTTGGTCCTAAATAATTGAATAACATATTTTGACCTTGGCCTCTGATGTAAACTATTTCATAATTATTTTCCCTATTTTTCTATAGCTATTCTTTACTTAAAAATGTGTCCCTATACTAATAAATGTGAACAATAGATGAAACAGATTTATTTCAGCCCAAAAATATATTTTTATCTCACTCCAAAGTTTTATAAGTACTGAGAAAGTTTTTAATTAATTTTGACAATTATGTTTATCCCCCTTTTTAATTTTTAAACACTAGTTACATATTCAATGTTTTAAATTAAATACTAAACAGGGCTAAAATAATGAACTCACCCCATTACAGGGTCTATAATATTATTTTCAAAATTTCCAGGGGTCTAGCTACACTTATCAGAGGTGTTTTTCCTAATTTTTATTAAGTCCAGGGGCTAAAACTGATTTTTAAATGAATTTACACGATTTTCTGGAGTTCCAGGGGCTAGATCTGAAGTTTCCGGGGCTAGCTCTCAATTCCAGAGAACCCCAGGGGGTAGCACGTAAGAATTCCAGTCTTTATAACGCGGGGCTGACGTGGTCCGTCCGATTTTAAACCGACGGCTGAGATTATAAGATCGAACCGGTACGCGGGGTTTTAAAGTCTACCGTGCGATTTAAAATAAACGGCGCACATGCGGCCACGTCGCTCTGATCGAGAGCGGGCGGCGCTGCCGGCGGCGCACCGCGGCGGGAAGCGGCGATCTCGCCGGAAAGTTTCGGATCCTCGAGAATTCTGCCTAGAACTGTGATCTTATGGCATAGATCGGTAGAGGGGAGGTCAGGGATCTCACCTCGGGGGTTTTCTCGAGCTCGGGGGTCCTGGAAAGTGATCGGCGGCGAGGTCCGAGGCAAAACCACGGCGAAGCTCGTCGGCGCTGCGTTTACACCGTAACTCTCCGAGTTTTCTGCACCTGCAAAGTTCCCCGGAGGCGGTGGATCAAAACCAGCGAGTTAGATCAGAGTTTCCGAGCTTAGATCGGCCAGAATTCACCGGCGAAGTCTCGGTGCTCACCGGAGTGAAAATCGGCGATCGCGTGGGAAAAACTGATCGGATCGGGGGTTTTTATAGCCGGGGGAGGGCGGTGGGTCTGTTGTGATCGAGTTGGAGTCCTCTGGGTCCAGAATTCGGGCGACGGGACGGGTTTCCCGATCGGTTGCGATCGCGCGCGCGGGAGAGAGTCCGGGGTCGCGGGGTTAGGGATGACATGTGGGTCCCACCCGTCGGTGAGAGGCAGCGCGGCGCGCGCGGGGGCGGGCTGGCGCGGGAGTAGCTGGGCCGGCTGGCGGTTTCGGCCCACTGGCCAGTTTTTTCCCGTTTTCTCTTTTTCTTTTTCCATTTCTTTTCTGTTTTGAGTATAATTTGAATTCCAGTTTGAATTTGAATTTTTGCAAAACATGCAACACGTCCAAAAATTTCTAAATTCCCCTCTGAACATGGTTTAGGGTTTTGAATCAAAATTTGGGGTGTTACAGCTCTACCCCCCTTAAAAGAAATCTCGTCCTCGAGATTGGTGTTTCTAAGAAAACAATTCCGGAAATTGTGCCTTGAGCTCATCTTCCCGTTCCCAGGTGGCTTCCTCTTCTGAGTGATGCTTCCACTGCACCTTGCACATCCGGATTCTTTTATTTCTGGTGAGGCGTTCCATCGTCTCCAAAATCTTGTATGGTTGCTCGGCATAAGACAAATCTTCAGCTACATCCACTTCATTCATGGGTAACACCTCCTCAGGCGTCCTCAGGCATTTCTTGAGTTGTGACACATGAAATACATCGTGCACATCCGATAGATGAACCGGTAACTCTAGTTGGTACGCCACTTCGCCTTTTCTTTCCAAAACTTGAAAGGGTCCGATGTATCGAGGTGACAACTTCCCTTTCACCTTGAACCGACGAAGTCCTCTGATAGGGGACACCTTGAGATAAACATAGTCTCCCACGTTGAAAACGAGCTCTCTTCTTCGTACATCGGCATAGCTCTTTTGGCGTGTTTGTGCTATCCTCAAATTGTTGCGAATCTCCCTCACCTTTGCCTCGGCTTCTTGTAGCACTTCTGGACCAAACACTTTACTTTCTCCTGTTTGGTTCCAAAATAGAGGAGTTCTGCACTTCCTTCCATACAAAGCTTCAAACGGTGACATTTTCATACTAGCTTGATAGCTGTTGTTATAGGAAAACTCCGCATACGGTAAGTTCTTGTCCCAACTCCTATTGTTTTTGAGTGCACATGCCCTTAACATATCTTCAAGGATCTGATTGGTTCTTTCCGTCTGCCCGTCAGATTGGGGATGATAGGCAGAACTAAAGTTCAGATGGGTTCCCATGGTTTCATGCAACTTTTGCCAAAACCTCGAGGTGAACTGTGTCCCTCGGTTCGACACTATCTTCTTTGGCACTCCATGGTAACACACAATCCTTGACATGTACAATTCTGCCAATTTGGATCCGCTGTAGCTTTCTTTCACAGGGATGAAATGAGCTACCTTGGTTAGCCTATCAATAATGACCCATATTGAATCATACCCGGATTGGGTCCTAGGCAATCCCACGACAAAATCCATGCTGATTTCTTCCCATTTCCATTCAGGCACTTTGAGTGGTTGCAACAATCCCGCGGGTCGTTGATGTTCTGCTTTCACCAACTGACATGTGTCACATAGGGCAACATGTTCCGCGACATCTCGCTTCATGCCATACCACCAATACCTGCTTTTGAGATCTTGGTACATCTTCGTACTCCCAGGATGAATGGAATAGTCGGAATCGTGAGCCTCCTTCAAAATTAATTCACGGATCTCTTTTACTTCTGGCACACAGATCCTTTTTCCGTGCCACACCGTTCCCTGTTCATCCTCTCTAAAACCAGGAGCTTTATTTTCCTTGATGAGCTGTCTGATCTCTTGTATCTTCTCATCATTCTTTTGGCCCTCGCGTATGTCTTGCTCGAGTGTGGAGTCCACTTCCATGGCTATGGCTTCACCACTATTTACTAGACATAGATTGAGCCTTATAACCTCGTCCTTCAATTCTACAGGCATGTCCTTCAAACTCAACTTATTGACCTGCACTTTCCGACTCAAAGCATCGGCCACGACGTTTGCTTTTCCGGAATGATAGTTGATGCCTATGTCAAAGTCATTGATTAGCTCTAACCATCTCCTTTGTCTGAGGTTGAGATCTGGCTGTGTGAATATATACTTCAAACTCTTATGATCCGTATATATCTCTGTCCTCTTCCCCATCAAATAGTGCCGCCAAATTTTCAACGCGTGTACCACTGCAGCTAGTTCTAGGTCATGTGTAGGATAGTTCTTCTCGTGCTTCCGAAGCTGCCGGGATGCATATGCCACGACATGTCCTTCTTGCATGAGAACACATCCCAACCCATTTCCAGAGGCATCGCAGTACACTGTGAAATTCTTCTGCATATCTGGCATAACCAACACTGGGGCTGTTGTCAATCTCTTCTTTAGCTCCTGAAGGCTTGTCTCGCACTGTGGCGTCCAGGTGAATGTGATTCCCTTCTCCAACAGTTTGGTGAGAGGTCTTGAGATCTTGGAGAATCCCTCAATAAACCGTCGATAGTATCCAGCCAATCCCAAAAAGCTTCGAACTTCCCCGACATTTTCAGGGGTTTTCCACTTCTGGATATCCTCGATTTTGGCGGGATCTACGGAGATTCCTCCCTCCGAGATTATATGTCCTAAAAAAAGGAACTCTCTTCAGCCAAAACTCACACTTGCTCAACTTGGCATATAGTTGGTGTTCTCTCAGCCTCTGCAACACCAACCTTAGATGTTTCTCATGTTCTTCTTCATCTTTGGAGAAGACGAGAATATCATCTATGAAAACCACCACAAACTTGTCCAGATATTCCATGAATACCTTGTTCATGAGGTACATGAAATATGCCGGGGCATTGGTTAGCCCGAAAGGCATGACAGTGTATTCATACAGTCCGTACCGAGATACGAAAGCTGTCTTGGGAATATCAGATTGCCTTATCTTGAGTTGGTGGTATCCCGACCTGAGATCAATTTTCGAGAACACACAAGCTCCCCTCAACTGATCAAACAAGTCTTCAATGCGAGGTAATGGATACTTGTTTTTGATGGTTACCTCATTCAAGGCACGGTAATCCACGCATAACCTTTGGGTTCCGTCTTTCTTGGGCACAAATATCACCGGAGCTCCCCATGGTGAGGAACTAGGGCGAATATACCCCTTCTCCGTCAATTCTCTCAAATGATCCTTGAGCTCTTCTAGCTGCTTGGAGTCCATGCGATAAGGTCTCTTGTATATCGGGGCTGTTCCCGGTACTAGCTCAATTGCGAATTCCACATCACGGTCGGGAGGCATACCTGGCAACTCCTCCGGAAAAACATCTGGATATTTCCTGATAGTCCTGATTTCCTCAACTTTCGCCTCCACTTGGTTTAATTTGATGTCCCTCCTAGGCTCGTGTATCGTTATGAACTTTACTCTTGTGCCATTGGGGTGAGTTAGTTCCACCGTTCTGGTCGAACAATGGATGATTCCTTTATGTTTGGTCAACCAATCCATACCCAAAATAATATCTATTCCTTGTGAATCTATCACTATGAGGTTAGCAGTAAATACTACCCCATTAATGTCTAGGCTCACTTTGGGACACACTTGTCTTGTCCTTATTTCTCCACCTGGAGAGTTTATAGCTAGCATATGGTTCATTTGTGTGGTTGCTAGGTCATACCTCTTAACAAACCCTTGAGCAATGAATGAGTGGGTAGCACCAGAATCAAACAGCAGAGTTGCAAGGTGTAAATTGGCAGGAAACTTACCAACTACCACGTCGGGTGCCTCTTGTGCTTCCTCCATAGTGACGTGGTTCACCCGTCCTCTCACTACATTCTGCTGTTGTGGCTGCGCGGGCTTCTTCTTAGGGCACTTATGGGCATAGTGCCCCACTTCACCACAGCTAAAACATTGCACCCCAACCTTAGGTGCTTGGCCTTTGTTGTCTTGGGGTTGGTTCGGGGGTCCTTGCACTGCTGGTCGAGGTGGATATGCGGGGCGAGGCTGCTGCACAAACTGACGTTGCGGCTGTGCTGGTGCTGCAGGTGGCCTGTAGTTTGGGTTGTACCCTCTTGGTGCTGAATAGGGTACCGCAGCACGGCTGGTCTGCCCCGTAGGTTGCTGCATCATACGTGGGCGGGTGTTGCTTCCTGAGGCCTGATGTGACCATCCCGCCTTCCTCTTATTCTCATTTTCCAGGGCCTTTAGCTTCCTTTCCACCACAAACGCCCTGTCCACCATCTTTTGAAAACTTTCATACTCATTGGAGGACATGGCACACTGCATCTCCGCGGTAAGTCCCTCCACGAAACAATCTTGTTTCTGCTCATCAGTCTCTATGTCTCGTGGTGCATAACGGGATAGTTGAGTAAATTTAGTGAGGTATTCCCTCACCGTCATGTTTCCCTGCTGCAGTCCCAAAAACTCCTTCCTCTTGTTTTTGAGTTCACCTCTTGGGATGTAGTGGTTGCGGAAGCTACGCTTGAACTCTTCCCAAGTGATGTTCTCAGGGTCATGATGGGCGGCCACGTAGGCGGTCCACCAATCAGCAGCAGGTCCCTGCAATTGATGAGAGGCAAACAGCACCCTCTCATACCCTTGGCATTGAATAATCCTCATCTTACTTTCAATGGTCTTCAGCCAATCATCTGCCTCCAGAGGTTCAGCAGCACTTGCAAACTTTGGAGGTTGAGTTCCTAGAAACTCACTCAACCTTGGTTGGCGTGGTGCAGCTTGTGGAGGTTGAACTTGATGCAAGTTGGCCACCACTTGAGTCAAGTTCTGGATAAGCTGATTTTGATTCTCCAGCATTTGATGGAGAGGATCAACTTCTTCACGGCGACCACACCTGTCCTGGCCTCCAGAAAGATGAGGGTTGCATGCCTCATCGTTGTTGTTGGCGGGGTTGGCAGCACGTCCTTTTCCTCTTCCGGCCATCTGGCAGAATCAACTAATGTCAATTTGAAATCATTTAGCATCATCTTACTACTTTCATTTGTTTGTACTTTGAAGTGTTGAGGCTTCGTTAAAATTTTACGAGGGTTTATTTCTCACACAAAAACAAATGCAATATTATTTCATGTGGGTTCACACACCAAAGCAAAACAATCCGAAGACGAGGCTGTGGACAATTGCTCATGGCTTCCACAACTCACGTCACACACCAAGCATTATCACACCATTAACTACGTAACGACTCAACTACTCGACCTCTTGCTAGCTAGGGGAAAGATTCTATACTACTCATCCTCTTGA
The DNA here is from genome assembly GCA_030760725.1 of Neostapfia colusana. Taxonomy (NCBI): domain Eukaryota; kingdom Viridiplantae; phylum Streptophyta; class Magnoliopsida; order Poales; family Poaceae; genus Neostapfia; species Neostapfia colusana. Next base: position 35,140,952 of record JASWHV010000002.1, on the reverse strand, counting down.
GCTGGCTCCTCGGGATCTTCCTCCTCATTTCGGCTACCTTCTGACTCTGCTTTGGGTGGGGAGGCTGCTGGTGGAGAAGTGCGACGACGCCTGATTGCTCGGCGATCCGGGGAGTCAGGGGTCCATGGATCACTCACGGTGACACACAGTTCATTCCCATCTCCTCTTTCTCTCGCCTTTAAGCAAGCTCGCAGCAACGCCTCCGTTTCCTTCAGGGTGTCTCGGACATCCTGAAGCTCTTGTTGACACTCCTGCAATCGAGTGCTGAGCATAGCAGCATCCTCCAAGCACAAGTCCATGTGCTCATGGGAAGTCCCTTGCTGCACCGGTGGGTACTTGTACTCCGTGGTACCACTCTCAAGTTGGAGGACATACATGTACTCAGTTTTGTCCAAGTGGCGACGATAGATGTGACTCTGGCAGGTGATGGCCTCCCAGGTGACATCTCTCTCCGCGTCAACTTGTGTTGCTCGACAAGCTGGAGAGTGGTGAATCTTAAGCAGCTGATTCTCGTGTATAATCCTCATCTCCGAACTCCATTCTTCCCTCTTCTCACGGATGGTCCTGGTGGAGTTATAGTGGATGATGAGCTTGCCCGTATTGCCGGCGGCTTCGAGCATACGTCGAAGACGGCGCAACAAATCTCCTACTGCCAATCCGTAGGAAAGGTACGTCACTGGGCGACTCTCCTCTCTTTCGGCAAGGGCAACTACGGGAACTCTCCCTCCTGTGGACTTACGAGCGGTGCGAATCATGCGAACCATCTAAAACAAAAGAATTTAAAATTAGGTTAGATAAATTCTCAAACAAAAATCCTATTTTGAATGAAAGTTGGGGTAAGATGAAGAAAATGACTCCTTTAATAACACTTTTCCACCCACACTTTGGAAAATAGTTTTTAAGAAAATAGGGCCCTTAAATACATCCATTTCTACCTAGGTCCACGTTCCTACGGGCAACCTTGGCTCTGATACCACCTCTGTCACACCCGGTTTTTCCGAAGAAACAACCAAGTGAATATCACATGTATGCCAGGATCGTTTTCTCATACATGTGATGACAAATAGTGAAGCATCATTTATTACAAGCCAGGTGTCGAATATAAATAAGTCTTACATCGCAAATGTTTCAATGGACACTAATGCTTCATCACAAGTAAATAAACTAGCAGCGGAATATTATTCTTTAGGGCTCCAACACAGGCGTTGCCCGGGGGTCTTCATGAACCTAAAATCCTTCCTCGGATCCAAAGTCTTGGTCATTATACACCACCTCATTATCTTGACCTGAGCAGCAATATAAACCAACAAATATGCAAGGTTGAGTACCAATGGTACTCAGCAAGTGTGGGAAAATTATATCATGCAAGGCTAGAACAAGGATAGACTGAACTCATGGTTAAAGCACTACGCAATTAATACCTATCACCTTAGCTTATTAAGCACCTACATTACTACACAGGTGAAATGGTTCCAATCTCCCGTCCCATCATCATAATCCAATAATCATAACCATCATTTCCAATCTTAAGCTCCCCGCTTAACTTCCAAAACCATCACTCCTCTAATCATGAATAAGTCCAGGCCGCTCTTAACCGTGAGCACGGCTGTCAAGACAGTTTTGACTCTGCAGAGTTTGTACCACTGTACCCACAAGTAGTGATTTCATCCCCCGTTGCCGGGTGGACTAAAAGAACCTCCATTATGCCAGTGGCTACGTTCCACATTCACACTTCCCAGGTGTGCGGCCAAGAGATCACTACGAAGCCTTTACAAAGGGATTCCCGACGAGCGTGGGCCCACTGAGGTTTCACCCCTAACAGCATACAAGAGGCTCCAACCCCGCTGCAGTGGCCCCCTCTTGAGCCTTGCGGTTCATACGGTAGTCCAGCTGACACCTACTCCCCGCACCATCCAACACACCCATACTACGCCGGGGATACACCTAATTAATTGGCCAAGCTGCCCCATCTCAGCATGTGGTTGGCACTGTAAAGCCGGGTTACATGCTCCATGAACCGGTCCTTAGGATCCAGGCAAGTACTAAACACAAACCCAAGTCTCGTGCACCCAGCACACAACCAAAACATCCAACTTGCCTTGATCCCTACCTCTACATAACTCACAATATCTCATTCAAGAGTATGGTAATATAAACTGATGATCTCATTATCCCAAATATCCCATTCTAAGCATGGCTAAGCATATGCATAATAATAAATGACATGACAAAATAAATCCCAACCCAAGCTACAAGGAAACAAGGTAATGCAATTCTAGGGAAACTTCCTAGCATGGGTTTCATATTTCATTTGACAATGCAAATAATTCTATCTACACATCCTAGCATAGGATCAAAGTGGTCAAGGACACTTGCCTCCTTCTTGCTGCTCCTGAAATGGGTATTCCTGGTCTTGGAAATGAATAACTTGTTCTTGGACAGGTTCTACTTCATACCATCACACATAGCAAAAGAAAAACAACAATCATAAGACATAGTTCACACCTCTACTTCATACAAACCACACATTCATATTTATGAAATTCATTCACCATTATATGTGTTGTGGTTACTTTATGTGCGTTGAGTTGTGGCTTGCATGCACTTTTAACCATGTGTATATGATTCCTACTTTTGTGTCCACCTTTATACTTACATACTATTTATATGGGTTTCCAATAAATTTCTTATATTCAACTACTTCACCTTTTTACTACCAAGTGTGTATGAAAATTATTATTCTTCCCCATGTGTGCCTTCACAATTTCTATCAACCCTAAACTGAATTCTTTGTATTTTAGAAACCCCATTTATCATTTACTAGTTGCTATATTTTCAGATTTATATTCCTATGCATAATTATGTATTTTATTATGAAATTAGTAATACACATCATCTAAACAGTATAGGTTTTGGTCCTAAATAATTGAATAACATATTTTGACCTTGGCCTCTGATGTAAACTATTTCATAATTATTTTCACTATTTTTCTATAGCTATTCTTTACTTAAAAATGTGTCCCTATACTAATAAATGTGAACAATAGATGAAACAGATTTATTTCAGCCCAAAAATATATTTTTATCTCACTCCAAAGTTTTATAAGTACTGAGAAAGTTTTTAATTAATTTTGACAATTATGTTTATCCCCCTTTTTAATTTTTAAACACTAGTTACATATTCAATGTTTTAAATTAAATACTAAACAGGGCTAAAATAATGAACTCACCCCATTACAGGGTCTATAATATTATTTTCAAAATTTCCAGGGGTCTAGCTACACTTATCAGAGGTGTTTTTCCTAATTTTTATTAAGTCCAGGGGCTAAAACTGATTTTTAAATGAATTTACACGATTTTCTGGAGTTCCAGGGGCTAGATCTGAAGTTTCCGGGGCTAGCTCTCAATTCCAGAGAACCCCAGGGGGTAGCACGTAAGAATTCCAGTCTTTATAACGCGGGGCTGACGTGGTCCGTCCGATTTTAAACCGACGGCTGAGATTATAAGATCGAACCGGTACGCGGGGTTTTAAAGTCTACCGTGCGATTTAAAATAAACGGCGCACATGCGGCCACGTCGCTCTGATCGAGAGCGGGCGGCGCTGCCGGCGGCGCACGGCGGCGGGAAGCGGCGATCTCGCCGGAAAGTTTCGGATCCTCGAGAATTCTGCCTAGAACTGTGATCTTATGGCATAGATCGGTAGAGGGGAGATCAGGGATCTCACCTCGGGGGTTTTCTCGAGCTCGGGGGTCCTGGAAAGTGATCGGCGGCGAGGTCCGAGGCAAAACCACGGCGAAGCTCGTCGGCGCTGCGTTTACACCGTAACTCTCCGAGTTTTCTGCACCTCCAAAGTTCCCCGGAGGCGGTGGATCAAAACCAGCGAGTTAGATCAGAGTTTCCGAGCTTAGATCGGCCAGAACTCACCGGCGAAGTCTCGGTGCTCACCGGAGTGAAAATCGGCGATCGCGTGGGAAAAACTGATCGGATCGGGGGTTTTTATAGCCGGGGGAGGGCGGTGGGTCTGTTGTGATCGAGTTGGAGTCCTCTGGGTCCAGAATTCGGGCGACGGGACGGGTTCCCCAATCGGTTGCGATCGCGCGCGCGGGAGAGAGTCCGGGGTCGCGGGGTTAGGGATGACATGTGGGTCCCACCCGTCGGTGAGAGGCAGCGCGGCGCGCGCGGGGGCGGGCTGGCGCGGGAGTAGCTGGGCCGGCTGGCGGTTTTGGCCCACTGGCCAGTTTTTTCCCGTTTTCTCTTTTTCTTTTTCCATTTATTTTCTGTTTTGAGTATAATTTGAATTCCAGTTTGAATTTGAATTTTTGCAAAACATGCAACACGTCCAAAAATTTCTAAATTCCCCTCTGAACATGGTTTAGGGTTTTGAATCAAAATTTGGGGTGTTACAGGAATCCACTCATCCAGGATCGCAGAGGGTGGTTCCGCGCGATGCGACACCTGACAGCACACGTCATAAGGATACATTGTATTACATAGGAAAACAAACTGAAACTGTACAAACTGGTACAATACTAAGTTACAAACTAGTGTCTTTATTACACAGCGGAAGTCTAATTTATACAACTCACGCCCGCCAATCTAGCAAAAGTCGGTTGCCCAGCCCTAGGGCAACCCACACTAGCTGCACTCCTCAGCTCAGCGTGGCGTGTACGGCTCCCACTCAGCCGTGGTCCCCGACGGAGGGTAACCCTCGCCGATGGACTCGTAACCTGAGTCCGTGGGTGGCTCCTCACCTGAAAGACACTTAAGCAGCAACCGTGAGCACGATGGCTCAAAAAGACTTAACCGACTCACCTAGGCATGAAACTCTACATGCAGGGTACAATGATCATGGGATGGTAAAATTTCAGCAAATGGACACGCCTATAGTTGATCCTTAGTTCATCGTTTAGCCACAATTAACAGTTCACGAATCTGAAATTTAATAAGCAATTTTTGGTGGCACACATGTAACAATACAATTGTATCATACAGCAGAATTGAATCATAACATTCCAAAAATTATCTACGTTACGATGCAGTGAACAAGCGGTACTCGTCACCGCGAGGGACGGTGAATCGACTCGATATAAACCTGCAGGGAAACCCAAAGAGCACGGCACGTACGCCCACCCGTGGAGCTGCACAGCACGCTCACTCGCTGTTGTACGGGACATCCTTTCACCCAACAGCCCAAACGTCGAACCGGTCTCACCGAAACGAGCAGGAGGTTCCCTACACGGAGCATCTCTCTATGCCCGTTAGCAGATTTCTACCTTGCTGCCCTCAGCCTACACCTATAAATCGGTACGTTATGCCTCGACGCCCGGAGGTTTAGGTTACATCGGTTTATCGGGGCCCATATATCCGATATGCCTTCCGTACGTTCAATACTTGTTCATCAGGGCCGCACACGGATCGGTCCTCAATCGACACGGACAGGGCTGCACACACAAGACTTCCTATTGCTGCGCCCTATCCCCTGTCTAGTCTCATTTTCATTACTAAAGTGATCTCACAACACTCGAACCAAACCCGTGTGTCCCAAGTCTAACTCGCGAGTAGAATCCAACTACTCAACTTGTACCGAAGTCCTATGAATCATTAAGCATAGCCTGTCTATTCGAGGCCCTAGACACTACCCTCACTCTTGGGGAAAATTCTGGTTATGCAGTTGGTATTCATCTATCTTACACCTAATGCACATACACACTTCACACTACGTATGTAAAAGTAAAACTTTATAAAAGGCTTAATGCAAACCGGGGCTTGCCTTGTTGCTAATGGTCAGGGGTTAGGTCTTCGTCCGGAAGGAGGAAGTCAAGCACTTCCGGAGTCTCCTCGCCTTCAGCGACTACACGTTAATGAAATACTACATGTCAACTTAAATGCAATGTGTAAACTTGAATACATAATTACTAATAACTCTAGCTAGCCCTCCCCTTTAGTTCTAAAATTTTTATGGTGGCTTGGTAGGGTCCTAACCACAGTCTTGACCAAGTTTCATTTGAAACAAAGTTCATTTGAACCTTGTACAAATAAAAGCCTATATGGTCAATATCTGAGCCTCTATGTAATTCCAGGGTTTTTCATGGCTCCAACCATTACTTTCTAGAAACTAGAATTTGAGAGGGTTCTAATGGAATTGGTTTCATGTCATTTGAAGATTTCTACTGAAAGTTATGCCCTAATTATTATTTGAGAAAATCTGAAAAATGTTTCTGTACATTTTTCTATTTTCTCAAGGCAGTTCACTTAATCACCCCATTAGGGGGACTAAATGAACTTGGATGAGTCTGCAAATTTTACTGTGACTCAAGGATTTTCCAATGAACCTCTCAGCCAAATTTCAGAATTTTTCATGAAGTACTTCTCCAGATAAAATTCCCAACAGTTTAACTTTAGGGAATTAATTCTAGAAAACTATTAGGTTTCATGAGCTGAAATTGGTATTGCTGGAAAGTACTCAAAATCCTGAGTTCAGAAAAATTTTGTTCACTGAATTTGGAGTTTCCTAGCAAAAGTTCTATGCATTTGAAGTTTGAACTAAAACTGGAAATTCCCAAAATGTTTAAACTCTGTGGGTGGGGTCCCCGGGCTACGTGTCAGCCTCCCAGCTAACCCACACAAGAGCCCGCAGAATCACCCGCGCAGTCGCACGGGATCCCGGTGCCGCAGCAAATCCGGGGTTCTCTCAGCAGAGACCGACACGCGGGGCCCGCAAGGCTTCTTCAACCTCGCGCTCCCGCGGCTCCCCGCCGCCCACCTCGCCGGAGTACTCGCCGCCGGGCGTTCTGCTGCCCGACCTCTGACGAAACTCACCTCCTGTGCCTATCTCGGCCTGGGGAACACGGTGGTGCCCTCACCAGAGCTCGGCAACGGCCATAACAGTGCTCCCGACGGTAACAGCGGCTGGGAGCTCATCGGCGACGTCGAACTCGGCGTCCCCTGCATCTTTTTCGACGCGGTTTGCTCGGGGAGTTCCGCTGACACCTTCTGATCACGGACATGGGCACCGATCCCCGTGAAACGGCTGCAACTACGACCTCACCGGCGAGGTGCCCTGTTCTCCGCTGCCGAGCCAAAATTTTGACAGAACTAAGGCCCTAGTGCATGGAACTGGCTGCTACTTGATCGAGGAGGTGCGCTAGGTGTTCTAGAGCGTGTGTACGCTATAGCTTGATCGACGGTTGCTCCTGTGCAACTAATTTCACCGTAGCCCGAATTCTAACCCTAACATGTACCGAGGAGGAAAATCAGGAATTCTCTCTCTACATCGCCGGAACTGGCGCACGCTTTCCTCCTACGGCTTCAGCTCAAGTAGGCGCACCTTTTCTTCTCTGTTGACGGCGCGTGAAAGCATCGGGATCAGCCGGTCTCCTGCGATCAGAGGAGGCGGCGTTGAGTTCTTGCGCGGACACGGAAGGACAGCTCGGTATCTGCTCGTTTTCACTCAGGAGACCGAAGGAGGGGCGAAGCAGCTCATGCGCTGGCCATTGAGCCGCGATTTTTCACCGTGAGGTGGACGCCCGAGCGCTGCTGGCGGTCGGAGCGCGGTCGCGCTGGTGCGCTCGGCTTCGGCCGAGAAAAAATCACCCGAGGGAAACTTCAGACTGAAGTCTGCTGATATGTGGGCCTCCCCTCTAATTACTTTTTCAATTTTCTCATTTCTGTTTGCGCCAAAATATCCTCAGCTACTCACAATTGAATTTGAGACTTAATCACCAAGTCTTGGTTTGGATTTGAGTTCTCAAATTTGAACTTTGTTTGGCTAAATTTGCTTCATGTTTAAACTGAAATTCAAATTCAGTTTTTAATTATTGCAAATTTAGACCCCGAAAAGATGAAGTCCAATGGGGATGAAAATTGGTGGGCTAACTCAGAAAAGTGTGCTGAGTTTGAGTATGAAGCTAACTTCTGAATTTAAGTGATAAAGGTTGCTGCAATTTGAATTTACATTCAAATGGGCCTCTTTTTCAAATGCCTCCAAAAGTGCCTCAAAAATTGTTGGATTTGCATGAAACTTGGCCTGCACCTTCCCAAGACTTTTTAAGTTCTAGGGGTGAGATCAACCTCTCATGTTCATGTGTAGAAATACTACTTTGTGAAAGTGAAGGCTTTCGCCTCTATTCCCTTTTTTTTATGGAGGTTACTTGCTCTTCACAATTTTTCACAAGATATCCACAACAAAAACTGTGGTGTTGTGAGGTGATGAAAAGTTTTTGCAAGTCCCTTTTCTTGGGCTTTTACATCCCTCCCCCCTTAAAAGAATCTCGTCCCGAGATTACAAAAGAAGAGACAGCGATGTAATAGGGACTTACCCGTGCTGAGAGGCCATGAACTCCGGGTAATTTGAGCGAAGGAATTCCTCGCTCTCCCATGTCGCTTCTTCGAAGGTGTGGTTGCTCCAGAGTATCTTGTAGAACCACAACGTTCGGCTACGCGTGGTTCGGGCTTTCTCATCAATAATCGCCACCGGATATTCATCATACGTTAAATTCAGTTGCAGCTCGCCGATGTCTTCGGTAGGAACTGCAGCGGTATGCTTTAGACATTTTCTCAGTTGTGAAACATGGAAAACGTCATGGACACCAGCAAGAGATGCCGGTAGCTCCAGCCTAAACGCCACTGGTCCACACTTCTCAATGATAGCATAGGGTCCAATGAAACGGGGAGCGAGTTTCCCCTTCACACCGAACCGGTGCACGCCTTTCATCGGAGACACAAGGAGATACACGTGTTCGCCGACGTCAAAGTGCAGCAGCCTATGCCTCTTATCAGCGTAGCTTTTCTGCCGGGATTGAGCAGCCTTCAAGTTGGCTTGAATCATCTGAACGCGCTCTTCGGCGTCGTTCACCACGTCAACCCCGAATGTGACCCTTTCACCGGACTCGCACCAGTTTAACGGGGTGCGGCATTTGTGACCGTAGAGAGCTTCGTAGGGTGCTATCTTGATACTCGCCTGATAGCCGTTGTTGTACGAGAATTCCGCCAATGGTAGGTGATCGTCCCAGTTCCTACCGTGGTGGATGGCACATGCTCTCAACATGTCTTCCAATACTTGATTCACCCTTTATGTTTGGCCATCTGTCTGAGGGTGGTAAGCGGAGCTTCTAATCAGTTTAGTACCCAAAGCAGCATGCAACTGCTCCCAAAAGCGAGACACAAATAATGCACCTTGATCTGAGACGATGGTCTTGGGTACCCCATATAAGCATAGAATCTTCGCTATGTACAACTCCGCATATTTGCCAGCATTGTAACGTGTATGCACTGGGATGAAGTGAGCCGTCTTGGTTAACCGATCAACGATTACCCAAATGGAATCATGCTTGTTGGAAGTCAAGGGTAATCCCACAATGAAATCCATGCTCACATCTTCCCATTTCCATGCCGGGATCTTCAGGGGTTGCAGCAGCCCTGATTTCTTCATGTGATCAGCTTTCACTCGTCTACACGTATCGCACTCGGATACGTACTTGGCTACCTCCCGCTTTATCCGTGTCCACCAAAATTTCTTTTTCAAATCTTGTTACATTTTGTTGCTGACCAGATGAATGGAGTATTTAGACAAGTGAGCTTCATCGAGGATCTTCTTCCTCAGTTCCATATCCCGGGGTACGACTATGCGGTCATTGAACCATAGCGTCCCCTCATCATCCTTCCGGAAACATTTGATCTCCCCATTGTCTATCCGTCTCTGGAGGTGTGCCATACCCTTATCAATCTTCTGAGCTGCAATGATGTCCTCCCTAATAGTAGGTGATGTGGACATCACTCCTGCAGATATACACAACACTCACATGGTAGACATGCAAGGTCCAAGTACTAGAGCTCGAGCACGACAATTGAATTTAGAGGTGAGCTCGTTCCTGAACAATTCTTTATATGTTAATTTTGAGAGTATGTTGCTACCTAATGGATTAATTATGATTAGGAACCATGGAGAGGACATGGAGATACATGGAGAGGGGTTTGGAGGCGTGGAGGACCAGAAAATACGCCAACAAGAAGTTAGAGAATGAGCCCAACTCAAACTCGAGTCCAACTCGGGCCTAGGAGCAGTCCACCTTAAAATGGATGCACAGGAGGCATACGGACTCCGTTTTTGACGTTCTACATATGCACGGAAAGCTGAGAGGATAAAATTTCCAATGGAACTGGCCCCACGTCAAATTTCCCTCGATGTCAATGGGAAATGTCTAAAACAATATAAAATTTAGAGTCTGTCAGGGTGTTGCATCACCTAGTTGGGCCATTGGGCCTTGTATCGAGTCCAAGTCCATTATGTACGTGTATTAGGATTAGGTCACGACCCCAGCACCCCCCTGGTCGTCCTCCACCTCCTTTATACCCCCTAGCCACATTCATAAACAGCTGGATTTTGCTTAGTTACAATCTGTCATTGAACAGTGTCGCCGATCATCGGTTGTGAGACCCCAAATTCGTGATCAATTCAGTTTTCATTGCAACTTCTCTGTTCTTGCTTGTGTTCTTGTTTGCACTTGCAGGGATAAGACTTCGTGGCGAGGTCATTCCTGTGACACGGGTGATAACCAACAGAGCAGTGGTGTAGTGATTGCGGGGTTTCGTTCGTTCGGAGCCTTGGATCATCAACGTCGAGATCTCCACCCAATCAAGTTTACCCTACCTCTTGGAAGATCGGGACTCATCCTCCTATCAATTGGTATCAGATATCCAGGTTCACCGTGAGGTATACTTGTGTGCCCTTTAGATTTATTTTGTTTCAGTCCTATCGTCCACAAAAAGCCACAAAAAAATTTTTAGTTTCCCTGACCTACAACCCCCGCTCAACCTTTTGCACAATTTAGTTTCGGAGTCCGTAGTTCTGATTTCGTGTCCTAGGTTGAGTCTAGTTGCTGGTTTATATTTTTTTTGGTTCAGTTTTGTTTCTTCCATCCGATGCCATCTACAAAAAACCAATCTACAAAAAAATTCCGTCCACCGATTCGTTTCTGTTGCAGTTTCCACCACCACCAAAACCTGATTCAGGGTATCCTCCTTAAAACAGGCATAACTTTTTGCTCGTAACTCCGATTGAGGCGCATTTTTTTCCCGGAAAGGTCTAGGAAAAGTCCACATACGGCGTTTTAAAAAAAAATTAAAAAAATAAGAATGCCCTCGTTTCGAACTCCGAAGTTCCAGCACCAGTTTTTCCAGTCGCTCCTGAATTTGTGCCGATCTCATCTTTCATCGGTTTGAGCTAGTACTTGGTGCTGTTTCTATTCTTATGTCCGTGGTTGAGAAAAAATATAAAAAAGAGAAAAAAAAAAGATTTTGATTTCTACTAGTGCTTCAAGACAAAAACAGGAGGCTAAGGGGTGTGCTATTTCTGTGCGAGTGCTGGATACTTGCTGATATTATTCTTGTTGTTCATCATCATTCATCCTTGTCCTTGCTTGTTGCCACAACTGTTCTAATACATTCTTAGGCCAGCAACTAGGTGAAATTTTTTGGACACTTATTCAGCATTGCTATCTGTTACTAACTTGTGTGCCACATAAATATACTGCATTTGAGCCTTCCAAGCTCCACCTTCTCTCGAGCAGAACAGGTAAACTTTGCAATCACACCAACTCTCTGCTTGCTTCACAATGGTCACCGTTGGCCACCTGCAGTGCTGGTAAGAAACTTGTAAGAGCGGGGTAAGACGCATCTTACTGATCGATTTTCCACCGACTTCGAAGAGCGTAGTAATAGGGTTCTTCACGATCTTTTTGTCTTCGTTTCTGTTTTGTACTAACAATGACAGGAAAGAAGCCTATGGATAAGACCTCTGGTTCTACACCTCCGGACGATGATGAGTGCTTGTCCCATATGGAACTAAAGGACATGATGCGGGCAATGACTGAAGCTTTCAACAATTACCAGACCACTACAACAGCCACCTTTCAGAGGCTCCATACAAGTGTTGCTGGTCTGACCACACGGTTGGACGAGATGGAGACTTGTCTTCCCCAACAAGCTACACCCTCTATCATCCTTGATGGTGATGCACATGCTCACTACGACACAGAGGATGACTTCAGTAACGATGAGGTTGATGCACAGCAGCGCCGTCGCCCTCGACGAAATCGTCAAGGTATGGGAGGTAGACCTCGTCCTCATGCTCCTGAACAAGATAATGATCCTTATGCTAAGATTAAGTTTTCTATTCCAACATTTTATGGATCTTATGATGCTGAGACTTACTTGGATTGGGAGATGATGGTAGAACAAAAATATAGCTCTCATCTTGTTCCTGAGAGACATAGAGTTAGACAAGCCACTAGTGAGTTTAAAGATTTTGCTATAATTTGGTGGAATGAACTTGTCAATACACGTAATGCACCACAGACATGGGCTGCGTTAAAAGAAGAGATGTGCGCTAGGTTTGTTCCTCCTTCATATAGACGTGATCTTCTTAAGAAATTGCAACGCTTTGATCAGGGTGACATGACTGTCCAAGAGTACTTCCAAGAGTTGCACAAAGGTATGCTTCGTTGTGGGGTAGTTGAGGATCAGGAAGACCAAATTGTTAGGTTTTATGGGGGCTTGCGGCGTGAGATCCAGGGCATAGTTGACTACAAGTAATATCATTCTATTCAACGTTTATTTCAACTTGCTATGTTAGCAGAAAAAGAAGTGCAGGGTTGCCAACAGCAGCAGCGGAACAACACCTTCACGTCACGACAATTTCCGTTGCCATCCAAAGAAGCGCCCTCCTCGAGCGTACGTGCTTCTACACAACCCTCCACGGGTGTTGTACGCAGCAGCATCACACCTTCTACATCACGGGGACAAGATAACAGCAAGTCCCAGATGCCTCCAGGTGTTGCAGCAAAGGCGGCTGCACCCAACACTTCGACAAGTCGCAGCTCCGACATCAAGTGCCACCACTGCCAGGGACTTGGCCATATGCAACGAGACTGCCCCAGCAAACGGGCGATCATTGCCACTGCTGATGGCGGGTATGTTAGTGCTTCTGATATTGAAGATGAAAATATTATTGCAACTAACATTTCAGGTTCGGATGATGGTGCTGAGGAGGTTCTTGGTACATCTGCGACAAACAACTATAGGACTTTGATTGTGCAGCGAGCTTTGAGTGCCACGGTTCGAGAGGACGACAACCGCCAACAACACAACCTTTTCAACATGTTTCTCATCGTCAAGGACTGCCGTGTACATACCATCATTTATGGTGGTAGCTGCAACAATTTGGTGAATGTTGAGGTGGTCAAGAAGCTTGGCTTGACCACACGGGAGCATCCCCACCCTTATCACATTCAATAGTTTAACAACAATGGTAAGGTTAAGGTAACACAAACAGCAATGATACATTTTTCCATTGGTTATTATCATGATTTTGCTGATTTTGATGTGGTACCTATGGATGCTTGTTCTCTTTTGTTGGGACGTCCTTGGGAGTTTGATACTGATGCTATTCACCATGGTCGATCTAATAAGTATACTCTCATGCATAAGGGCAAGAAAATTGTGTTGCTTCCTATGAGTCCCACTCAAATTGTACAATTTGAGCAGGAGAAAAAGAATAATGCTAAGCAAAAGGGTATTTTCAATTCTGAAATTCAGCAACCTATTAAGTTGAAAAATCCTATTTTTCTTGCAACTAAATCTGATCTTGATGATTTATATGCCTCTAATGGAACTTGCTATGCTTTAGTATGCAAACATGCTTTAGATTTCATTGAGGATACATCCATTGTCTTGCCACCTGCTGTTGCTAACCTTTTGCAGGAATATATGGATGTTTTTCCATCAGAGATACCCTCTGGATTACCACCTGTGCGAGGCATTGGGCACAAGATTGATTTGGTTCCAGGGGCGAGCTTGCCAAACCGTGCTGCCTACAGGACCAACCCCGACGAGACTAAGGAAATTCAGCGACAAGTCCAAGATCTTCTGGACCGCGGGTACATTCGTGAGAGTCTTAGTCCTTGTTCTGTTCCTATTCTTTTGGTTCCAAAAAAGATGGCACTTGGCGCATGTGTGTTGATCGTAGAGCCATCAATAACATTACCATTCGTTATCGCTATCCTATTCCTAGATTGGATGGCATGCTTGATGAGTTGAGTGGTTCTATTATTTTCTTCAACATTGATTTGCGTAGTGGGTATCATCAGATTCGTATGGCTTTAGGTGATGAATGGAAAACTGCTTTTAAAACTAAATTCGGACTTTATGAATGGTTAGTCATGCCATTTGGTTTAACTAATGCGCCCAGAACTTTCATGAGGTTGATGAATGAGGTTTTACGTGCTTTCATTGGTAAATTTGTGGTGGTTTACTTTGATGATATCGTTATTTACGTCAAGTCATATGATGAGCATCTTGAACATTTGCGTGCTGTTTTTAATGTCTTGCGCGATGCACGTTTATATGGTAACATTGAGAAGTGCACCTTTTGCAAAGATCGTGTGTCTTTTCTTGGGTATGTTGTTACTTCGCAGGGCATTGAGGTGGACGAGGCAAAGATTGTTGCCATCACGAGCTGGCCACTTCCGACTACGGTCACACAGGTTCGGAGCTTTCTTGGTCTCGCAGGTTTCCACTGCAGGATTTCAGCACCATTGCGGCACCTCTCCACGAGTTGACAAAGCATGGAGTGCCGTTTCGATGGGGACCAGCACAACAACAAGCTTTCGATGTTCTCAAGTCGAAGCTCACACAAGCACCATTGCTGCAACTTCCTGATTTTGAGAAGACCTTCGAGCTTGAATGTGACGCGAGCGGCATTGGCATTGGAGGAGTGCTAATTCAAGGAGGTAAACCTGTTGCCTTCTTTAGTGAAAAATTGCATGGGCCTTCGCTGAATTATTCTAGATATGACAAAGAACTTTATGCTTTCGTGAGTGTCTTGCTGTGGCGGACCGGAATCCGCTCATCCAGGATCGCAGAGGGTGATGCCACGTGATGCGACACCCGACAGCACACGTCATAAGAACACAATATATTACATGGGAAAAACAGCTGAAACTGTACCAATAAGTACAAACTTCAGTTACAATTATTGTTCTATTACACAGCGGAAGACTTCACTATACAACTCATGCCCACCTATGTAGCAAAAGTCGGTTGTCCAGCTCTAGGGCAACCCACACTAGCTGCACGTCTCAGCTCAGCGCGGCGTGTATGGCTCCCACTCAGCCGTGGTCCCCGACGGAGGGTAACCCTCGCCGGTGGACTCGTACTCCGAGTCCGTGGGTGGCTCTTCACCTGAAAAACACTTAAGCAGCAACCGTGAGCACAAAGGCTCAGCAAGGCTTAACCGACTCACCTAAGAATGAAACTCTACATGAGGTGTACAATGGACATAGGATAGTAACATTTCAGCAAAAGGACACGCCTACAAGTTCATCCTTAGTTCATCTTTTAGCAACAAGTTAACAGTTCATGAAATCTGAAATTTAGTAAGCAGTATTTGGTGGCACACATGTAGCAATACAATTATATCAATCAGCATCATTGAATCAACATATTTCATCCATTAGTCTACGTTACGACGCAGTGAACAAGCAGTACTCGTCACCGCGAGGGACGGCGAATCGACTCGATATACACCTGCAGGGAAAACCCAAAGAGCACGTCACGTACGCCCACCCGTGGAGCTGCACAGCACGCTCACTCGATGTCGTACGGGACAACCTTTCACCACTAAGCCCAAACGTCGAACCGGTCGAACCGAAACGAGCAGGAGGTTCCCCACACGGAGCATCTCTCTATGCCCGTTGGCAGATTTCCACCTTGCTGCCCTCAACCTACACCTATAAATCGGTGCGCTATGCCTCGACGCCCGGAGGTTTAGGCTACATCGGTTTATCGGGGCCCATATATCTGATATGCCTTCGGTACGTTCAATACTTGTTCAGCAGGGCCGCACACGGATCGGTCCTCAATCGACACGGGCAGGGCTGCACACACAAGACTCTCTCTTGCTGCGCCCTAGCCCCTGCCTAGTCTCATTTTCATTACTAAAGTGATCTCACATCACTCAACCGAACCCGTGTGTCCCCAGCCTATCTCGCGAGTAGATTCCAACTACTCGACTTGTACCGAAGTCCTATGACTCATTAAGCATAGCCTGTCTACTCGAGGTCCTTGACACTACCCTCACTCTTTTTAGGAACCTTTGGTTATGCAAGTGGGGTTTCATTCATCCTATACCTAATGCACATACATACTTCATATGACACATGTAAACAAAGTAAAACTTTTAAAAAGGGTTAATGCAAACCGGGGCTTGCCTTGTTGCTGCTGGTCAGGAGTTAGTTCTTCGTCCGGAAGAAGGAAGTCCAGCACTTCCGGAGTCTCTTCTTCAACGGCTACACGTTAATGAAATACTACATGTTAATTTATATGCACATGTGAGTTTAGAGTAAGACTTCTACTATTAGTTCCAATAACCAGCCTCTAATACCTGGAACTTTGTTTAAGAATTTAAATATGAACTGGTGTTGGTGGTTTGGCTTGGACTTAATCACATGGTTAAATGCTAAGTGGTTTTCCCCCTTTTCCATAATAATCCCTTACGTGATTAAACAGGACAGGGTGATCTAGAGCTCCAATGGAGCTGAGGATTTTTGTGTGAGTTCCTTGTCACAAGAAAACCCTCTGGACCAAACCTTAGCACTTTTCCTGGAGTGGTTTGCTCAGAATAATTTTCTTAGCAAATAAGCAAGGAGGAATTAATTCTGAGGTCAGACCCCTGTTCATACCCAACTTAGTGAACTACAATTTCAATTATAGTTCCTAGAGTTTGCATGAATTTTCCTAGCATTTTTGGAGTCAAGGTTTGCCCAGAATTGAATTTCCAAGTTTTGGAAATTCTCTGAAAATGTTTCTGTATTCAAATGAACACAGCACCTTCCAATTTGAATTGCTCTGACCAAATCAACTCCAAATGGTCTGAAACTTTTACAGGTGTTTACTAATGTCCTAAAGAACATTCTGGCAAAATTTGGGGATTTTTGGATGAACCAAACTCCCTCTAAAATTCTTTTGCTGAAAAGCTTTAAAGAATTTTCCAGAATTAATTAATGGGTTTCATACAAATTGGGTTGTATATCTGGACAGAGCTAGTCAAGATGAATCCAACCCAATTTGAATCACTAAATTTGGAGCTGCCTAGCAAAAGTTATGGGGTTCTAAAGTTTGCACTAAAACTGGAAATTTCAGAAATGTTTAAATCCTGCGGGTGGGTCCACGTACACGTGTCGACCGCTGGATCCGAGCCACACGGGGCCACAGACTCCTTCCCGCGCGGCCGCACTGGATCCCGGACCACAGAGAATCCCACCCCTTTATCTCCAGCCGCTGACGTGTGGGGCCTACCCCTTCGTCCTCCTCCGGCCACCCGCGCGACCCCGCCGCCGAGCTCGCCGGAGCTCTCGCCGGAGAGGGGTTCCGGCTTTCGGAGCTTGTTGATTCTCGCCGCCTAAGCCTATCCCGGCCTGGGGAACACGGTGGTGCCCTTCCCGGGGCTTGACAATGGCCGGAACAGGGCTCCCGACGGCAACTGCGGCCGGGAGCTCACCGGCGACGTCGAACTCGGCATCCCACGCACCTTTTTCGATGCGGTTTGCTCGGGGAGTTCCGCTGACACCTGCTGGTCACGGACATGGACACCGATCCCCGTCAAAACGGCGGTAACTATGACCTCACCGGCGACCTAGGCCGGATATCGGCTGTGCTTCAGAAAACTTCAAAGAACCATCAACCTAGCCCACGGTTTTTACTGTTTTCGATCCTAGGTGGTCGTGGCCATGTATAGAGCGTGTGCATGACTCGGTTTGTCCGGTGATGAGCTAACCCCCATGAATTTTGGGATTTTGTGGGAGCTCGGTCTCAAGACACCCGAAGCTTTCCCGGCGAAATACTCCCTCGACAGCCCACGAAATGACGAACGGTAGGGACTAGAAGAATCAGCACCTTAAGGCGGTCCTTTCTTGTGTGGCTCGTCGGGCACGATCGTGCCTGTGCTGGCCGGACGCCGGCGATCAGAGAGGGCGGCGTTTCTGTGCTCGCGCGGAAACGAGGAAAGAGCTCGGTAGGGGGGGGCGGTTCTCGTTTGGAAAGCAGGAGGAAGGCGGCGTGGGCTGTGCGCTGGCCTTTAAGCCGCGGTTTGGCACCGTGAGGTGGCCGATCGCTGCCTCGGTGGCTCGCCGCCGTTCCCTGGCTTGCGCGCGAAGTCGGGGTCGGCTGCAGCAACCGACTGCCCCTCCTGTGTGCCACTGACCTGTGGGCCTCCCCCTTTCTTCTTTTTCTCTAATATTTCTTTTCTGTTTTTGCTAATTATCCCACCAGCTACTCACAATTTAATGTGAGACTTAGCTCCCAAGTCTTTGTTTGAATTTGAATTCTCAAATTCAAACTTTGTTTGGTTAAATGTGGTTCATATTTAAACTGAAATTCAAATTCAGTTTTGAATTCTTGCAAATTTAGCTCTTGACAACATGAGCTCCAATGGAGATGAAAATTGGTGGGTTTACTCAGAAAAATGTGCTGAGTATAGATATGGAGCTAACTTTTAAATTTGGGTGATGAAAGTTGCTGCAATTTGAATTTACATTCAAATTGGCCTCTTTTTGAAATAACCCAAAAGTGCCTCAAAAATTGTTGAATTTGCATGAGCTTTGGACTGAACCTTCCCAAGACTTTTTAAATCCTAGGGGTGAGCTCAACCTCTCATGCTCATTTGTAGAAACCCTACATTATGAAAGTGAAGACTTTCCCCTCTAATCATTCTTTTGATGGAGGTTACTTGCTCTTCACAACATTTCCTATGGTGTCCACAATAAAAACTGTGGTGTTGTGAGGTGAAGAAAAGTTTTTGCAAGTCCCTTTTCTTGGGCTTTTACATCCCTCCCCCCTTAAAAGAATCTCGTCCCGAGATTATAAAAGAAGAGATAGCGATGTAATAGGGACTTACCCGTGTTGAGAAGCCATAAACTCCGGGTAATTTGAGCGAAGGAACTCCTCGCTCTCCCACGTCGCTTCCTCGGCGGTGTGGTTACTCCGGAGTATTTTGTAGAACCACAACGTTCTGCTACGTGTGGTCCTGGCTTTCTCATCAAGAATTCCCACCGGATATTCCTCATATGTTAAATCCGGTTTCAGCTCGCCGATGTCTTCGGTAGGAACAGCAGCTGTATGCTTCAAGCATTTTCGCAGTTGCGAAACATGGAAAATATCATGGACACCAGCCAGAGATGCCGGTAGTTCCAATCGATACGCTGCGGGTCCACACTTCTCGGTGATAGCGTAGGGTCCAATGAAACGGGGAGCGAGCTTCCCCTTCACACCGAACCGGTGCACGCCCTTCATCGGAGACACGCGGAGGTACACGTGTTCCCCAACGTCAAAGTGCAACGGCCTACGCCTCTTATCAGCGTAGCTCTTCTGTCGGGATTGAGCGGCCTTCAAATTGGCTTGAATTGTCCGAACATGCTCCTCGGCGTCGTTCACCACATCAACCCCGAATGTGACTCTTTCACCGGACTCGCACCAATTTAATGGGGTGCGGCATTTACGACCGTAGAGAGCTTCATAGGGTGCCATCTTGATACTCGCCTGATAACCGTTGTTGTACGAGAATTCCGCCAATGGTAGGTGATCATCCCAATTCCTACCATGGTGGACGGCACATGCTCTCAACATGTCTTCCAGGACTTGATTCACCCTTTCTGTCTGGCCATCTGTCTGAGGGTGATAAGCGGAGCTCCTGATCAACTTAGTACCCAATGCAGCATGTAGCTGCTCCCAAAAGCGAGATACAAATAATGCACCTCGATCTGAGACAATGGTCTTGGGTATCCCGTATAGGCATAGAATCTTTGCTATGTATAGCTCCGCATATTTGCCGGCATTGTAACGTGTATTCACCGGAATGAAGTGAGCTGTCTTGGTTAACCGATCAACGATTACCCATATGGAATCATGCTTGTTGGCTGTTAGGGGTAATCCCACAATGAAATCCATGCTCACATCTTCCCATTTCCAGGCCGGGATCTTCAGGGGTTGCAACAGCCCTGATTTCTTCATGTGATCAGCTTTCACTCGTCTACACGTATCGCACTCGGATACGTACTTAGCTACCTCCCGCTTCATCCGTGTCCACCAAAATTTCTTTTTCAAATCTCGGTACATTTTGTTGCTGCCCGGGTGAATGGAGTATTTGGACAAGTGAGCTTCATCGAGGATCTTTTTCCTCAACTCCATATCTCGGGGTACGACTATGCGGTCATTGAACCACAGCGTCCCCTCATCATCCTTCCGGAAACATTTAATTTCTCCATTGTCAATCCGTCTCCGGAGATGTGCCATGCCTTTATCCGTTTTCTGAGCTGCAATGATGTCCTCCCTAATAGTAGGGATGAGGGCAAGGTTGTACAGCGATCCATAAGGAACCAAGTATAAACTTGGCTCTTCCTCCTCCACCGGTGTAATGGTGAGGTGATGGACATGTGATTTCCGACTCAGCGCGTCGGCAACCACATTCGCCTTGCCGGGGTGGTAATGGATCTCAATCTCATAATCTTTGATCAGTTCTAACCACCTCCTCTGCCTCATGTTCAGCTCCTTCTGGGTGAAAATGTATTTCAAGCTCTTGTGGTCGGTGTAGAGATGCACCAAGTTCCCCAGGAGATAGTGCCTCCACATTTTCAGCGCCAACACCACGGCAGCAAGTTCAAGATCGTGAGTCGGGTAGTGCTGCTCATGGTTCCGAAGTTGGCGTGAGCCATAAGCGACCACGTGTCCTTCCTGCATCAACACGCAGCCAAGCCCAATACCGGACGCGTCACAATACACGTCGAAGGGCTTGGTTGTATCCGGTTGAGCTAAGACCGGGGCTGTTGTGAGATGCTTCACCAGTGTTCGGAACGCTCCTTCACACGCCGTGTTCCAAACATATTTTGTCCCTTTCTTCAGTAACTCTGTCATCGGCTTAGCGAGCTTGGAGAAACTTGGAATGAATCTCCGGTAGTATCCCGCTAACCCGAGGAAGCTTCTGACTTCATGAACTGAAGTGGGAGCTTTCCATTTCAACACTTGCTCTATTTTACTTGGGTCAACCGCAATGCCTTCAGCTGAGATGATATGTCCCAAGAATGGCACTTGGCTGATCCAAAATTCGCATTTGCTGAACTTGGCGTAAAGCTTGTGGTCTCGCAATCGTTGAAGAACGATCCGCAAGTGTTCGGCATGTTCGGCTTCTGTCTTGGAGTAAACCAAGATATCGTCGATGAACACTACAACGAACTGGTCCAGCTCCGGCATGAACACCGAGTTCATGAGATACATGAAATGGGCTGGAGCATTCGTGAGACCAAAGGACATGACGAGATATTCGTATAAGCCGTATCTCGTCGAGAACGCCGTCTTCGGGATATCCTCCGCCCGGATCTTGTTCTGGTGATATCCAGAGCGAAGGTCCATCTTTGAAAATACACTTGCCCCCACAAGTTGATCAAACAAGAGGTCAATACGGGGCAGTGGGTACTTATTCTTGATGGTGACGGCGTTGAGCGGCCGGTAATCCACACACAGCCTCAGGGTCTCATCCTTCTTCTTCACGAATAGCGCCGAGCATCCCCAAGGCGAGGAACTCGGCCTAATGAAACCCTTGCTCAACAGATCATTGAGCTGTTCTTTCAGTTCCGCCAGCTCATTTGGAGCCATCTTGTATGGTCTCCGTGATATGGGCGTAGTCCCGGGTGCGAGCTCAATCTTGAACTCGACATCCCGCTCAGGTGGCATGCCCGGAAGATCGTCCGGGAACACGTCAGGATACTCCCGGACTACGGGGATGTCTTCTAACTTGAGAACTTCAGCATTATTAATTGCTAAAACTTCCCGGACTGGTGTGTCTAACACCATGGAATGCGGACGGTGAAATGGAGAATTTAAGTGAACCCTCCGTGTCCGAGTCTCTAGGACAGCGCCATGGTATTGCAGCCATGACATCCCTAAGATTGCATCAATCTTTTGTCCCATAAGGATTATCAAGGTGGTGGGATATAGTTTCCCACCTAAGCACAGAGGTGCCTTTGGAATCATCATATTAGCTGAAATCTTCCCTCCCGGTGAGCAGATCATATAAGTGCAGTCGGTTGGGAAGACTTGCAATTGATGTTTAGCCACATAGGATGCACTTATAAAGCTGTGGGTTGCACCAGAATCAAATAATATGACGATGGCTTGATGCTTGAGAGTAAACGTACCCGCCAGCACGTTGTCTCCCTCTGGGGCGTCCTCATTGTCGAGGTTGCGGACGCCTCCAGTCCGCTGACCAACCTTCTTCGCCGGAGGTCGGCCTCGAGCACCGCCCTGGAACTGGGCTTGCCCGCTGCTCTGCTGCCCCTGGGGACAGTCCTTCGCAAAGTGGCCCGCCTGGCCACACGTGAAGCAGGTGAAACGGGGCGGTCCCCCGCTGAGCGGTGGACGGAAACCCGGGGCGCGTTGTGGCGGTGGAAACGCCCGGGGTACCGTCTGCTGCTGCTGTCTTGGTGGTGGCATCGGCGGACGGAACGGAGGTGCCTGAAAGGGACGTCCCCCGAACCGTTGCGGTCGCGCCGGTGGTTGCCACTGCTGCCCGGATGGTGTCCGATACACCATACGGTACTTCTGGGGAGCGCCACTCCCACCGCTGCTAGGTGGAGCGCTACGCTTCCTCTGCTCAGCTGCTAACTCCCGCTGAGCATCCTCTTGCATGATGGCGGCATTGACTAGGTCGTTGAATGTGCCGCGGTTCCATTGTACGAGGTGGGTCTTCATTTCGGGATGTAACCCCCGATAGAAGTGCTCCCTCTTCTTCTCCTCCGTGGAGACGTAGTCTGACGCATACTGCGCCAAATGGTTGAAGGCACGGGAGTAGTCGTGGGCACTCCTCCCGCCCTGCTTCAGTTCCAAAAATTCTTGGAACTTTCTTTTCATTATTCCGGGAGGGATGTGATAGGCGCGGAACGCCTCCCGGAACTCTTGCCATTCCACGGCATGGCCAGCCGGACGTGAGGCGACATAATTCGCCCACCACGCACCAGCGGCACCGTGGAGCTGCTGTGCTGCGAACAGCGTCTTCTGCCGCTCCGTACACTGGAGCAGCCCGAACTTGGACTCGATAGTCCGCAGCCAGTTGTCCGCCTCCAGTGGTTCTTCAGCTTCGGTAAACACTGGAGGGTGCGTACTCATGAAATCCGAGTACGACACTTCGCGGGGCTCACGAGGCCCTCGCTCTTGACGTCCTCCCGCCTGGGACGTATTCTGCACGATCGTGCGGAGCAGGTCGGTCTGCTCCTCACGACCTCCCACCAATGCCGCTATCACATCCGCTAGAGTAAGCGGAGGCGGCGGTGGTGGCTGCTGCTGCGGGGTGCTGTCGTAGGGCGGCGGCTGGGAGTCATCGCCTCCACCTTGGCTAGAGCCACCAACCTCGTGCGTGGTCCTAGTACGAACCATCTGCAACCGTATGACATTAACATCAGTCCCGCAACATTTTTGCATGCAGTCCAATAGAACTGGGCGTAAAAACATTATGACAACCAAAACATGCAAAATATCTCGTAAGTAGATAATGTAATAACTTTGCACAAGCTACCCCATTACCAGACCAACCACAAGTTAGCTTAATCCAACTTGATGAACCCCCTCTTTGGAAGCTCACCATAACTGGGTTTGGTCTCTACGAGACATTATTATTGCGTTGTCATCACGTATAACACCCTTAGGGTACAACACCCTTTTCAATGAGTTCAATCGTCATTCTTCTGTCAGAATGACCAGTTGCTACCTATTCCAAGTTTTGATCTGGTTCTGGGCATTTTCATGACTCAAGTTGAATACCAAAGTTAAAGTTAACTTCAGTATCTTTCTAACGAGTACTCATTTGCCCCCCAGATTAGCTTTGATTAAAAAGTTATGCTAATTCAAAGTTAGCAGAATTTCTGGAAGAATTTTAACAGCACCTCCCTTGGAGGTGGCTGTTTTCAACCCTGATTTCCACTAAATTCTGTGCTGAAACTTCAGAAACTTTGAATTGCAAAGATGTCACACATCTTCTACTCTTTCTAAGGATGTATTATATGACAATTTTTGATTTTTCTACTGGGAGTTTATCATTGAAAAACAGAACAGTCCAGAGAATGTTTTAACACTGTCCTAGTTCTGGACAGTTACATGTCTCTGGGATTTCAGCCATCTCAAGGCGAGTTTCAGCTCTGGAAGTCTACAACAAAGTTGTAGAGTACTTGAATACCTTTCCAGAACTATATAGCACACCTCCCTGGGCTAAAAGACCTGTGAGTTATGCCCTGTTGAAGATCAGCAAACATGCTGCCCAAAACAGAGCACTCTGTTTTTCAGTCTTTTTGGAACTACACTCATCACTATCCCATTCTTATACCCAACCAGGGTCCTAACTGTTGAACCTATAGATTTTAATTCTTTGTTATCATTATACTCATGCATATGCCTACAATATCTCGGTACTACGTTCCTCACAAAAGAAAATCCTAACCGGATCATACCGGTATATACGTCTCGAGTGTGGCACTAAACGGTCTCTCGCACATGCTTTCTACACGGATACATACGTTGTTAGTACCTGCAGAAGACCACACAATAATAGCGCACTCAAGGTTTTGTTTTCATTTCAGGCAGTACCATATTTGAAAGTAAATACAAACGCCCATATCATTTCCATACGGCCGTCCTTGAGCTATGTCACGTCTCAAGGCACGTGATCGTGTTTCAACACCACACGACGGGGAACCCGAGTATGTCATGAACGGGTCGTCACGGTTGGGAATGTTATCAACCCAACAGATACCACCTACTGCCCTGCAGGGCACGCCGATGGCAAGCGCTGCGTATGTCCTCCTGGGCTATTTCCAGACGAACACACTCTCGCGTTACTGACCACGCGATGGGGTCTCCACTTACTTGCCTAATGCACGCTAGGGATCAGCGTTTCATATGAACTCAGGGACATGAAGAGTCCAAGAGGTTCATATTGACATCCCACACCAAGCTGTGAGATCAATCCCTGAACCACGTTCCTCGTCGGGGAGAGCTAACCGAAATTGAACCGCTTTCGGTGGCGTTCCTTACCATACTTACCAGAGCGTAGGTGCGTTGTTACATAATTGAAATTCAGAATTATAACACATAAGTTAGTCTTTGCCACTTTAAGTAACTATGCTATTATAGTCCTTACTTGGGCAACTACCGAATCCTCACCGTATACCTAAGTTTTTCCCATAATGCAGTCCTTTAGTACTGTGCTATCCCCACTGCAGCTCTGATACCAGGCTGTGGCGGACCGGAATCCGCTCATCCAGGATCGCAGAGGGTGATGCCGCGCGATGCGACACCCGACAGCACACGTCATAAGAACACAATATATTACATGGGAAAAACAGCTGAAACTGTACCAATAAGTACAAACTTCAGTTACAATTATTGTTCTATTACACAGCGGAAGACTTCACTATACAACTCACGCCCACCTATGTAGCAAAAGTTGGTTGTCCAGCCCTAGGGCAACCCACACTAGCTGCACGTCTCAGCTCAGCGCGGCGTGTACGGCTCCCACTCAGCCGTGGTCCCCGACGGAGGGTAACCCTCGCCGGTGGACTCGTACTCCGAGTCCGTGGGTGGCTCTTCACCTGAAAAACACTTAAGCAGCAACCGTGAGCACAAAGGCTCAGCAAGGCTTAACCGACTCACCTAAGCATGAAACTCTACATGAGGTGTACAATGGACATAGGATAGTAACATTTCAGCAAAAGGACACGCCTACAAGTTCATCCTTAGTTCATCTTTTAGCAACAAGTTAACAGTTCATGAAATCTGAAATTTAGTAAGCAGTATTTGGTGGCACACATGTAGCAATACAATTATATCAATCAGCATCATTGAATCAACATATTTCATCCATTAGTCTATGTTACGACGCAGTGAACAAGCAGTACTCGTCACCGCGAGGGACGGCGAATCGACTCGATATACACCTGCAGGGAAAACCCAAAGAGCACGTCACGTACGCCCACCCGTGGAGCTGCACAGCACGCTCACTCGATGTCGTACGGGACAACCTTTCACCACTAAGCCCAAACGTCGAACCGGTCGCACCGAAACGAGCAGGAGGTTCCCCACACGGAGCATCTCTCTATGCCCGTTGGCAGATTTCCACCTTGCTGCCCTCAACCTACACCTATAAATCGGTGTGCTATGCCTCGACGCCCGGAGGTTTAGGCTACATCGGTTTATCGGGGCCCATATATCCGATATGCCTTCGGTACGTTCAATACTTGTTCAGCAGGGCCGCACACGGATCGGTCCTCAATCGACACGGGCAGGGCTGCGCACACAAGACTCTCTCTTGCTGCGCCCTAGCCCCTGCCTAGTCTCATTTTCATTACTAAAGTGATCTCACATCACTCAACCGAACCCGTGTGTCCCCAGCCTATCTCGCGAGTAGATTCCAACTACTCGACTTGTACCGAAGTCCTATGACTCATTAAGCATAGCCTGTCTACTCGAGGTCCTTGACACTACCCTCACTCTTTTTAGGAACCTTTGGTTATGCAAGTGGGGTTTCATTCATCCTATACCTAATGCACATACATACTTCATATGACACATGTAAACAAAGTAAAACTTTTAAAAAGGGTTAATGCAAACCGGGGCTTGCCTTGTTGCTGCTGGTCAGGAGTTAGTTCTTCGTCCGGAAGAAGGAAGTCCAGCACTTCCGGAGTCTCTTCTTCAACGGCTACACGTTAATGAAATACTACATGTTAATTTATATGCACATGTGAGTTTAGAGTAAGACTTCTACTATTAGTTCTAATAACCAGCCTCTAATACCTGGAACTTTGTTTAAGAATTTAAATATGAACTGGTGTTGATGGTTTGGCTTGGACTTAATCACATGGTTAAATGCTAAGTGGTTTTCCCCCTTTTCCATAATAATCCCTTACGTGATTAAACAGGACAGGGTGATCTAGAGCTCCAATGGAGCTGAGGATTTTTGTGTGAGTTCCTTGTCACAAGAAAACCCTCTGGACCAAACCTTAGCACTTTTCCTGGAGTGGTTTGCTCAGAATAATTTTCTTAGCAAATAAGCAAGGAGGAATTAATTCTGAGGTCAGACCCCTGTTCATACCCAACTTAGTGAACTACAATTTCAATTATAGTTCCTAGAGTTTGCATGAATTTTCCTAGCATTTTTGGAGTCAAGGTTTGCCCAGAATTGAATTTCCAAGTTTTGGAAATTCTCTGAAAATGTTTCTGTATTCAAATGAACACAGCACCTTCCAATTTGAATTGCTCTGACCAAATCAACTCCAAATGGTCTGAAACTTTTACAGGTGTTTACTAATGTCCTAAAGAACATTCTGGCAAAATTTGGGGATTTTTGGATGAACCAAACTCCCTCTAAAATTCTTTTGCTGAAAAGCTTTAAAGAATTTTCCAGAATTAATTAATGGGTTTCATACAAATTGGGTTGTATATCTGGATAGAGCTAGGCAAGATGAATCCAACCCAATTTGAATCACTAAATTTGGAGCTGCCTAGCAAAAGTTATGGGGTTCTAAAGTTTGCACTAAAACTGGAAATTCCAGAAATGTTTAAATCCTGAGGGTGGGTCCACGTACACGTGTCGACCGCTGGATCCGAGCCACACGGGGCCACAGACTCCTTCCCACGCGGCCGCACTGGATCCCGGACCACAGAGAATCCCACCCCTTTATCTCCAGCCGCTGACGTGTGGGGCCTACCCCTTCGTCCTCCTCCGGCCACCCGCGCGACCCCGCCGCCCAGCTCGCCGGAGCTCTCGCCGGAGAGGGGTTCCGGCTTTCGGAGCTTGCTGATTCTCGCCGCCTGTGCCTATCCCGGCCTGGGGAACACGGTGGTGCCCTTCCCGGAGCTTGACAATGGCCGGAACAGGGCTCCCGACGGCAACAGCGGCCGGGAGCTCACCGGCGACGTCGAACTCGGCATCCCACGCACCTTTTTCGATGCGGTTTGCTCGGGGAGTTCCGCTGACACCTGCTGGTCACGGACATGGACACCGATCCCCGTGAAAATGGCGGTAACTATGACCTCACCGGCGACCTAGGCCGGATATCGGCTGTGCTTCAGAAAACTTCAAAGAACCATCAACCTAGCCCACGGTTTTTACTGTTTTCGATCCTAGGTGGTCGTGGCCGTGTATAGAGCGTGTGCATGACTCGGTTTGCCCGGTGATGAGCTAACCCCCACGAATTTTGGGATTTTGTGGGAGCTCGGTCTCAAGACACCCGAAGC
Organism: Neostapfia colusana; assembly: GCA_030760725.1. NCBI lineage: Eukaryota > Viridiplantae > Streptophyta > Magnoliopsida > Poales > Poaceae > Neostapfia > Neostapfia colusana. The sequence continues at coordinate 35,112,626 of JASWHV010000002.1, read as the reverse complement.
TTTCCCGGCGAAATACTCCCTCGACAGCCCACGAAATGACGAACGGTAGGGACTAGAAGAATCAGCACCTTAAGGCGGTCCTTTCTTGTGTGGCTCGTCGGGCACGATCGTGCCTGTGCTGGCCGGACGCCGGCGATCAGAGAGGGCGGCGTTTCTGTGCTCGCGCGGAAACGAGGAAAGAGCTCGGTAGGGGGGGGTTCTCGTTTGGAAAGCAGGAGGAAGGCGGCGTGGGCTGTGCGCTGGCCTTTAAGCCGCGGTTTGGCACCGTGAGGTGGCCGATCGCTGCCTCGGTGGCTCGCCGCCGTTCCCTGGCTTGCGCGCGAAGTCGGGGTCGGCTGCAGCAACCGACTGCCCCTCCTGTGTGCCACTGACCTGTGGGCCTCCCCCTTTCTTGTTTTTCTCTAATATTTCTTTTCTGTTTTTGCTAATTATCCCACCAGCTACTCACAATTTAATGTGAGACTTAGCTCCCAAGTCTTTGTTTGAATTTAAATTCTCAAATTCATACTTTGTTTGGTTAAATGTGGTTCATATTTAAACTGAAATTCAAATTCAGTTTTGAATTCTTGCAAATTTAGCTCTTGACAACATGAGCTCCAATGGAGATGAAAATTGGTGGGTTTACTCAGAAAAATGTGCTGAGTATAGATATGGAGCTAACTTTTAAATTTGGGTGATGAAAGTTGCTGCAATTTGAATTTACATTCAAATTGGCCTCTTTTTGAAATAACCCAAAAGTGCCTCAAAAATTGTTGAATTTGCATGAGCTTTGGACTGAACCTTCCCAAGACTTTTTAAATCCTAGGGGTGAGCTCAACCTCTCATGCTCATTTGTAGAAACCCTACATTATGAAAGTGAAGACTTTCCCCTCTAATCATTCTTTTGATGGAGGTTACTTGCTCTTCACAACATTTCCTATGGTGTCCACAATAAAAACTGTGGTGTTGTGAGGTGAAGAAAAGTTTTTGCAAGTCCCTTTTCTTGGGCTTTTACACTTGCAAACTTGGCAACATTACCTATGGTCTAAAGAATTTGTCATACATTCAGATCATGAGTCTTTGAAGTATCTTAAAGGACAAGCGAATCTGAACAAACGTCATGCTAAATGACTTGAGTTCATAGAATCATTTCCTTACATCATTAAACATAAGAAAGGGAAAGACAATGTGATTGTCGATGCTTTATCTAGACGTTATACCATACTATCCCAACTTTCTCATAAAATCTTTGGTTTGGAAACCATAAAGAGGTTATATACTACTGATTTTGACTTCAAAGATGCCTTTGAAAATTGTAGAGAGGGAAGAACGTGGCAACAATTCCTGCTGCGTGAAGGCCTTCTCTACCGTGCTAACAAGTTGTGTGTTCCAGCTAGCTCCGTTCGTCTTTTGTTGTTGCAGGAAGCGCATGGAGGTGGTTTGATGGGGCATTTTGGTGTTAAAAATACAGAGGATGTGCTGGCCGCTCACTTCATTTGGCCACGAATGAGGCGTGATGTGGAGTGCTATGTTTCACGTTGCACGACATGCAACAAAGCTAAGTCTCGACTTAACCCACATGGTCTTTATATGCCTCTTCCGGTTCCTAGTGCACCTCGGGAGGATATTTCTATTGACTTTGTTTTAGGATTGCCTAGAACAAAGAGGAGGAGGAATAGTGTCTTTGTGGTTGTTGATCGTTTCTCTAAAATGGCTCATTTTATACACTGCCACAAGGCCGATAATGCTTCACATGTTGCTGATTTGTTCTTTAATGAGGCTGTGCGTTTGCATGGTGTTCCCAATACTATTGTTTCTGATAGGGATGCTAAGTTTTTGAATCACTTTTGGAGAACATTATGGTATAAATTGGGAACAAAGTTGCTGTTTTCTACTACTTGTCATCCACAAACTGATGGGCAAACGGAGGTAGTTAATCGTACCTTATCTACTATGTTGCGGGCTGTTTTGAAAGACAATTTGAGGTTGTGGGAGGAGTGTTTGCCACATATTGAGTTTGCTTATAACAGGTCTATTCACTCCACAACCAAGTTAAGTCCGTTTATGGTAGTCTATGGTTTCAATCCTCGTGCTCCAATTGATTTGCTACCTTTACCACATACTGAAATTGTGAACTTAGATGCTACACAACGTTCTGAATTTATTCTTAAGTTGCATGAAACTACTAAGTTACAAATTGATAAAATGAATGAAAAGTATCACATTGCTGCTAGTAAAGGTAGGAAGGAGGTAAAATTGGAACCCGGTGATTTGATGTGGGTTCATTTGAGAAAAGATAGGTTCCCGGATTTGAGAAAGTCCAAACTCATGCCACGTGCTGCTGGACCTTTTAAGGTTCTTGAGGAGATAAATAACAATGCATATAAACTTGAGTTGCCTCCCGAGTTTGGGGTTAGTCCCACATTTAACATTTCAGATTTGAAGCCATACTTGGGAGAAGAAGATGAGCTTGAGTCGAGGACGACTCCAATGCAAGAGGTGGAGGATTATGTGGACATCACTCCTGCAGATATACACAACACTCACATGGTAGACATGCAAGGTCCAATTACTAGAGCTCGAGCACGACAATTGAATTTAGAGGTGAGCTCGTTCCTGAACAATTCTTTATATGTGAATTTTGAGAGTATGTTGCTACCTAATGGATTAATTATGATTAGGAACCATAGAGAGGACATGGAGATACATGGAGAGGGGTTTGGAGGCGTGGAGGACCAGAAAATACGCCAACAAGAAGTTAGAGACCGAGCCCAACTCAAACTCGAGTCCAACTTGGGCCCAGGAGCAGTCCACCTTAAAATGGATGTACAGGAGGCATACCGACTCCGTTTTTGATGTTCTACATATGCACGGAAAGCTGAGAGGATAAGATTTCCAATGGAACTGGCCAGACGTCAAAATTCCCTAGGAGTCGACGGGAAACTTTGAAACAATATAAAGTTTAGAGTCTGTTAGGGTGTTGCATCACCTAGTTGGGCCATTGGGCCTTGTATCGAGCCCAAGTCCGTTATGTACGTGTATTAGGGTTAGGTCACGACCCCAGCACCCCCTGGTCGTCCTCCACCTCCTTTATACCCCCCTAGCCACCGTCACAAACAGCTGGGTTTTGCTTAGTTACAATCTGTCATTGAACAGTGTCGCCGATCATCGGTTGTGAGACCCCAAATTCATGATCAATTCAGTTATGATTGCAACTTCTCTGTTCTTGCTTGTGTTCTTGATTGCGCTTGCAGGGATAAGCCTTCGTGGCGAGGTCATTCGTGTGACATGGGTGATAACCAACGGAGCAGTGGTGTAGTGATTGCGGGGTTTCGTTCGTTTGGAGCCTTGGATCATCAACGTCGAGATCTCCACCCAATCAAGTTTACCCTACCTCTCGGAAGATCGGGACTTATCCTCCTATAAATAGGGATGAGGGCAAGGTTGTACAGCGATCCATAAGGAACCAAGTATAAACTCGGCTCTTCCTCCTCAGCCGGGGTAATGGTGAGGTTATGAATATGTGACTTCCGACTCAGTTCGTCGGCAACCACATTCTCCTTGTCGGGGTGGTAATCAATCTCAATTTCATAATCTTTGATCAGTTCTAACCACCTCCTTTGCCTCATGTTCAGCTCCTTCTGGGTGAAAATGTATTTCAAGCTCTTTTGGTCGGTGTAGAGATGCACCGAATTCCTCAGGAGCTAGTGCCTTCACATTTTCAGCACCAACACCACAGCAGCAAGCTCAAGATCATGAGTCGGATAGTGCTGCTCATGGTTCCGAAGTTGGCGTGAGCCATATGCGACCACACGTCCTTTCTGCATCAACACGCAGCCGAGCCCAATACCGGGCGCGTCACAATACACATCGAAAGGCTTGGTTGTATCCGGTTGAGCTAAGACCGGGGCTGTTGTGAGATGCTTCACCAATGCTTGGAACACTCCTTCACACGCCGTGTTCCAAACATATTTCGTCCCCTTTTTCAGCAACTCCATCATCGGCTTAGCAAGCTTGGAGAAACTCGGAATGAATCTCCGATAGTATCCTGCTAAGCCGAGAAAGCTTCTGACTTCATGGACTAAAGTGGGAGATATCTATTTCGGCACTTGCTCTATTTTGCTTGGGTCAACCGCAATGCCTTCCGCGGATATGATATGTCGGTACTACGTTCCTCACCAAAGAAAAAATCCTAACCGGATTATACCGGCATACACGTCTCATTTGTGGCACTAAACGGTCTCTCACACACGTTTTCTACATGGATACATACGTGGTTAGTACCTGCAGAAGACCACACAATAATGATGCACACAATGGTTTTTCATTTCAGGCTGGACCATATTTGAAATTAAATACAAACGCCAGTATCATTGCCATACGGCCGTCCTTGAGTTAAGTTACGCCTCAAGGTATGTGATCATGCTTCAACACCATACGACGGGAAACCCGAGTATGTCATGAACGGGTCGTCACGGTTGGGAATGTCATCAACCCAACAGATACCACCTACTGCCCTTCAGGGCACGCTGATGGCAAGCGCTGCGTATGTCCTCCTGGGCTATTTCCAGACGAACACACTCTCGCGTTACTGACCACGCGATTGGGTCTCCACTTACTTGCCTAATGCACGCTAGGGATCAGCGTTTCATATGAACTCAGGAACATGAAGAGTCCAAGAGTTTCATATTGACGTCTCACACCAAACTGTGAGACCTATCCCTGAACCACGTTCCTCGTCAGGGGAGCTAACCGAAATTGAACCGCTTTCGGTGGCGTTCCTTACCATGCTTACCAAGCGTAGGTGCGTGGTTACATAATGAAAATTCAGAATTAAAACACATATGTTAGTCTTGCCGCTTTAAGTAACTATGCTAATATAGTCCTTACTTGGGCAAACTACCGGATCCTCACCGTAAGCCTAAGTTTTCCCGTAATACAGTCCTAAAGTACTGTGCTATCCCCAATTCAGCTCTGATACCAGGCTGTGGCGGACCGGAATCCGCTCATCCAGGATCGCAGAGGGTGGTGCCGTGCGATGCGACACCTGACAGCACACGTCATAAGGATACATTGTATTACATAGGAAAACAAACTGAACTGTACAAACTGGTACAATACTCAGTTACAAACTAGTGTCTTTATTACATAGCGGAAGTCTAATTTATACAACTCACGCCCGCCAATCTAGCAAAAGTCGGTTGCCCAGCCCTAGGGCAACCCACACTAGCTGCACTCCTCAGCTCAGCGCGGCATGTACGGCTCCCACTCAGCCATGGTCCCCGACGGAGGGTAACCCTCGCCGGTGGACTCGTAACCCGAGTCCGTGGGTGGCTCCTCACCTGAAAGACACCTATGCAGCAACCGTGAGCACGATGGCTCAACAAGACTTAACTGACTCACCTAGGCATGAAACTCTACATGTAGGGTACAATGATCATGGGATGGTAAAATTTCAGCAAATGGACACGCTATAGGTGATCCTTAGTTCATCTTTTAGCCACAATTAACAGTTCACAAATCTGAAATTTAATAAGCAATTTTTGGTGGCACACATGTAACAATACAATTGTATCATACAGCAGAATTGAATCATAACATTCCATAAATTATCTATGTTACGATGCAGTGAACAAGCGGTACTCGTCACCGCGAGGGACGGCAAATCGACTCGATATACACCTGCAGGGAAACCCAAAAAGCACGTCACATACGCCCACCCGTGGAGCTGCACAGCACGCTCACTCGCTGTCGTACGGGACAACCTTTCACCCAACAGCCCAAATGTCGAACCGGTCGCACCGAAACGAGCAGGAGGTTCCTTACACGGAGCATCTCTCTATGCCCGTTAGCAGATTTCCATTTTGCTGCTCTCAGCCTACACCTATAAATCGGTGCGTTATGCCTCGACGCCCGGAGGTTTAGGTTACATCGGTTTATCGGGGCCCATATATACGATATGCCTTCGGTACGTTCAATACTTGTTCAGCAGGGCCGCAAACGGATCGGTCCTCAATCGACACGGACAGGGCTGCGCACACAAGACTTCCTCTTGCTGCGCCCTATCCCCTGCCTAGTCTCATTTTCATTAGTAAAGTGATCTCACAACACTCGAACCAAACCCGTGTGTCCCAAGCTTAACTCGCGAGTATATTCCTACTACTCGACTTGTACCGAAGCCCTATGAATCATTAAGCATAGCCTGTCTATTCGAGGCCCTAGACACTACCCTCACTCTTGGGGAAAATTCTGGTTATGCAGTTGGTATTCATCCATCCTACACCTAATGCACATACACACTTCACACTACGTATGTAAACAAAGTAAAACTTTATAAAAGGCTTAATGCAAACCGGGGCTTGCCTTGTTGCTGCTGGTCAGGGGTTAGGTCTTCGTCGGAAGGAGGAAGTCAAGCACTTCCGGAGTCTCCTCGCCTTCAGCGACTACACGTTAATGAAATACTACATGTCAACTTAAATGCAATGTGTAAACTTGAATACATAATTACTAATAACTCTAGCTAGCCCTCCCCATTAGTTCTGAAATTTTTATGGTGGCTTGGTAGGGTCCTAACAAGAGTCTTTACCAAGTTTCAGTTGAAACAAAGTTCATTTGAACCTTGTACAAATAAAAGCCTATATGGTCAATATCTGAGCCTCTAAGTAATTCCAGGGTTTTTCATGGCTCCAACCATTACTTTCTAGAAACTAGAATTTGAGAGGGTTCTAATGGAATTGGTTTCATGTCATTTGAAGAATTCTACTGAAAGTTATTCCCTAATTAAGATTTGAGAAAATCTGAAAAATGTTTCTGTACATTTTTCTATTTTCTCAGGGCAGTTCACTTAATCATCCCATTAGGGGGACTAAATGAAATTGGATGAGTCTGAAAATTATCCTGTGACTCAAGGATTTTCCAATGAACCTCTCAGCCAAATTTCAGAATTTTTCATGAAGTACTTCTCCAGATAAAATTCCCAACAGTTTAACTTTAGGGAATTAATTCTAGAAAACTATTAGGTTTCATGAGTTGAAATTGGTATTGCTGGAAAGTACTCAGAATCCTGAGTTCAGCAAAATTTGGTTCACTGAATTTGGAGTTTCCTAGCAAAAGTTCTATGCATTTGAAGTTTGAACTAAAACTGGAAATTCCCAAAATGTTTAAACTCTGCGGGTGGGATCCCCGGGCTACGTGTCAGCCTCCCAGCGAACCCATACAGGAGCCCGCAGAACCACCCACGCAGTCGCACGGGATCCCAGTGCCGCAGCAAATCCGGGGCTATCTCAGCAGAGACCGACACGCGGGGCCTGCAAGGCTTCTTCAACCTTGCGCTCCGGCGGCTCCCCACCGCCCACCTCACCGGAGTACTCGCCGCCGGGCGTTCTGCTGCCTGACCTCCGACGAAACTCACCGCCTGTGCCTATCTCGGCCTGGGGAACACGGTGGTGCCCTCACCAGAGCTCGGCAACGGCCAGAACAGTGCTCCCGACGGTAACAGCGGCCGGGAGCTCATCGGCGACATCGAACTCGGTGTCCCCTGCATCTTTTTCGACGCGGTTTGCTCGGGGAGCTCCACTGACACCTGCTGATCACGGACATGGGCACCGATCCCCATGAAACGGCTGCAACTACGACCTCACCGGCGAGGTTCCCTGTTCTCCGCCGCCGAGCCAAAATTTTGACAGAAATAAGGCCCTACTGCATGGAACTGGCTGCTACTTGATCGAGGAGGTGCGCTATGTCTTCTAGAGCGTGTGTACACTATAGCTTGATCGGCGGTTGCTCCTGTGCAACTAATTTCGCCGTAGCCCGAATTCTAACCCTAACATGTACCGAGGAGGAAAACCAGGAATTCTCTCTCTACATCGCCGGAACTGGCGCACGGTTTCCTCCTACGTCTTCAGCACAAGTAGGCGCACCTTTTCTTCTCTGTTGACGGCGCGTGAAAGCGTCGGGATCGGCCGGTCGCCGGCGATCAGAGGAGGCGGCGTTGAGTTCTTGCGCGGAAACGGGAGAACAGCTCGGTATCTGCTCGTTTTCACTCGGGAGACCAAAGGAGGGGCGAAGCAGCTCGTGCCCTGGCCTTTGAGCCGCGATTTTTCACCGTGAGGTGGACACCTGAGCGCTGTTGGCGGTCGGAGCGCAGTCGCGCTGGCGCGCTCGGCTTCAGCCGAGAAAAAATCATCCGGGGGAAACTTCAGACTGAAGTCTGCTGACATGTGGGCCTCCCCTTTAATTCCTTTTCCATTTTTGTCATTTCTGTTTGTGCCAAAATATCCTCAGCTACTCACAATTGAATGTGAGACTTAATCACCAAGTCTTGGTTTGGATTTGAGTTCTCAAATTTGAACTTTGTTTGGCTAAATTTGCTTCATGTTTAAAATTAAATTCAAATTCAGTTTTTAATTATTGCAAATTTAGCCCCCGACAAGATGAAGTCCAATGGGGGTGAAAATTGGTGGGCTAACTCAGAAAAGTGTGCTGAGTTTGAATACGAAGCTAACTTCTGAATTTAAGTGATAAAGGTTGCTGCAATTTGAATTTACATTCAAATGGGCCTCTTTTTCAAATGCCTCTAAAAGTGCCTCAAAAATTGTTGGATTTGCATGGAACTTGGCCTGCACCTTCCCAAGACTTTCTAAGTTCTAGGGGTGAGCTCAACCTCTCATGTTCATGTGTAGAAATCCTACTTTGTGAAATTGAAGGCTTTCCCCTCTAATCACTTCTTTTATGGAGGTTACTTGCTCTTCACAATTTTTCACAAGATATCCACAACAAAAACTGTGGTGTTGTGATGTGATGAAAAGTTTTTGAAAGTCCCTTTTCTTGGGCTTTTACAATCACGAGGTTCCGTGTTCACTTCCTTCCAATATGGTCCATCGGACACCTCAATGGGGTTAAGAGCACTCCCACGTGGTGGTGGACGGGCTCTTATGCGTGCTGTGATCATGGTCATCGGCATCTATAAATAAGACATGAGAAACTTTAGAGAAGGAAGAAATAACTCCCAAAACTTCAGAAACTATGGAGCAAGAAGAAGAGGCATTGCTGTCCAAAAGAAGAGAAAAGAGGGGCTGAAAATAGCACTTTACGGTGGCTGAATTGACAAGAAAAGTGCAGCAGCAAGCAATTTTCGAAAATAGAAGTTTACAGTGGTGTTCCTATGTGTTTTAGAGTGTCCATTATACCTAGGCTTGCGTCCTACAGTCGACGTGGCTCTGATACCAATCTGTGACACCCGGTTCCGAAAACAGAACCAAGTGAATGCATATGTGCGCCCAGGATGTTCATCACACATACACATGTAATCCACAAACTGAATTCACAATATAACCAAGAATAAATAGTGCTTAAGTACTTTATTACATCGACTCATTGTCTCACTCATGAATCTCTAACTTATTCTTGCAGCGGAAGTCCCTAAACGACAGCGGAAATAACTAAATAGCAGCAGTCTCCATCTTCAACTCCACAGGCATGTTGACGGTAGTTCGCACGCCTAGTACTCCACATGGTCCTCGAAGTACTCTTCTCCTGTTGCTGATGTTTATGTGATAATGCAAGGGTGAGTACATGTCGTACTCAGCAAGTGCAGGGAAAGTATGACATGTAGCATACAACAAGGTAGGGAATAAAAAGGCTCATTGCAGCAAGCAAATTTTATTTCACAAACATGATAAAAACAGCAACTATTTCTAGGTGAAATTTTATCCCAACATAAACAAGCAGTTCAGCAACCTTCTCTCATCATAATTCACCATTTATCAAGTCTCATCCAGCCATTAATCTTTCTCAAGTTCATCTCATACTCATAAATATTCATAACCATCTCATATTCATATAGCCAAAGACAAAATCATTGTCATGACTCAAAACAGTCCCAAAACCATTCCCAATGACCATACCATAACCATACCAAATATCCATCCCATGTTTTCCCTCTAATCATAGAAGTTGGCCAGGTGCTTGTGACCGGAAGCACGGCTATCATGATAGTTTTACACTCTGCAGAGGTGGTTCTTTACCTACGATGCATTCTATGATTCCTTCCTCCTTTTCTATGGTTCCTTCCTCCATTTCTATGGTTCTTTCTCCATTTCTATTGTTCTTTCTCCATTTCTATAGTTCTTTCTCCATTTCTACTTCTTTTATAATGCTTCTCTACATGAAAAATGTATGCAATGCATAAAAATGAATTTGAGGGTGTTACAGTAAGCTACAAAATATCCAGGACGAATTTCATCTGCCACCAGTTTGTTCAACATATCAGAAACTTCTGACCTATTTTGACGTTTCGGTGGTCCTTTTGTTACAACTGTGTCCTTTCTGAAGACTTTCTTCTGTTGTCGAAACACGTGATTTCGAGGCAACCAACGTCTATGACAATCGAAGTAGCATATCTTGCCTCCATGAGCAAGTCGAAAGCAATCCATCCGAAGCACATATCGGGCACGTCAAATGACCGTGAGTGCTCCATCCTGAAAACATAGCGTATGCTGGAAAATCATGGACGTACCATAAGTAAGCAGCCCACAGGTTGAATTTCTGCTTCCTGTAACAATCATAAGCTTCGACTCCTGTCCACAAAGTTTTCAGTTCTTCAATCAACGGTTTCAACATCACGTTTAGACGTAGCCCAGGATGCTCCGGTCCAGGCATGATGTGGCAAAGAAACATGAATTCATACTTCATACAAAGAGAAGGTGGTAGGTTGTATGGAATAACAAAAACAGGCCAACACGAGTATGGCGTGGCGTTTGTACTAAACGGCGAGAAGCCACCTGTCACCAAACTGACGTGAACATTTCTCCGTTATTGCAGGCGGTTCTTTACCTACGACTGTCTGTCTGTAAAGAATGTTTATCCCAGGCGATTTCTAACGTAAGATTATCTGCCTGTGTAACTCCATTATCGCAGTCGGTTCTTTACCTACGACTAGCCGCCTATGAAACTATATTATCACAGGCGGTTCGTTACCTATGATAAGCCATCTGTGAAATTATATTATAACAAGCATTTTTTAGGTATTTTATGTGGACATCTCAACAAAGGACACACATAAACAATCCTACGAAGGACCGATTACACGAACTCGTGCTAAGAAACTTGAACAACAGGTCAATGCTTTCCTCTATACATTACATTTTAATATTAATAAGAATAATATGCTGCCTACGTCGTGTGATTACGTGATACTCAGGTTTACTCATGAAGGAGCATCATTCGCTGCCACGAAAAACAACCAAGTTAATTCGCGCCGTCCAATCTGAAAACGGGTGCACTGCAGCAGCCTCAACTTCATGTGTAATTATGTACCAATTTGTCACGGTAAAGGGGGCATAATACACATGGTGTCAAATCTTATCAATTCTACTTTCCAACGCAACAAACCGTGCGTCGTTTGGAGTTTCCAAGCTGGAGTTATGGCCAAATTACTAAAGACTGCGCAGAAGGTGAGCAGACGCGCGAGGACCAAAGACTACTTCGTGAATTGCTCACTACCTGGCCCTCCATCTCAAAACATGGTGGCTTCAGTTCACACCTAGCTAGGAGGGTTGTTCCTAGTATAAATATCACCCGTGTGCTCCTGGAAAAACAACCATTGATCATTTCATAAACAATATAATTCTGAGTGTCTTGCACACCTTTGTTCTTCCTGGTTCTTCATGGACTTGTGAAGTGATCCCTTAGGTGTCCTCTAATTCGTGCTCTAGGCTTCTGGTCCTTTTGTGTGGATTAGTTTACGGTTTGTGATTTTGCGGTCGTTCAGAGATCGAGTCGAAATCCTTAAGGTTTCGGTGCCTCTCTCCCCGTCGCTTGGTCGCAACCAACCTTGGCTGGTATAAATCTAGTTATCTCGGATTGTGGTTCTGTGGTAGTTCGTTGATCGAGTCTAAGTTCTCAAAGACTTCGGTGCCTCTCCCCCCGTCACTTGGTCGCATCCAACCTTGGCAGGTATAAAGCTAGTTACCCCACTGTTTTCAGCTAGTTATCATTGTACGTTCCGTTGTCCGATCTTTTCATTTGCCCTTTGTCGTACCTACTGCCGTGAAGATCGGGCTACCCCCAGGTTTCACCCTATCATTTGGTATCAGATTTCGGGTTTACACGGTACGTACGATCCTCATATCATCCATTTGTTATCACCATTTTTTCTGTTATCCATCTCGTGTTTTTCGTGTCATATCTATAGTCCACTATACCACACAAAAAGTAACCGAACCTTCATGTAGTACCGCTGATCTTTTGTCATTTGCATCATTTCTTGTTGCCATATCCATCTACATTGTGTTGGTCAGGCCGAATCTTGTTTCGTAAAAAAAATAAAAATAAAAAGAAAAGAGACAAGTGAAAAAAAAGGGTGAGAAAAAAAAAGAGAAATACTTAAAAGGCTGCAAGATTATAATCATTGTTGAAAGAATTTTCAGATTGGGCAACAAAGTTTTTACTCATCTTTTGACTTGGTTTATGATACTTGATTTACGGTGCTACAAACCTTCCTTGTTCAACCATCCTAGCTCCACAAAAATACTGTAACCGGATCCTTCGACTCGTAATCCTTTCAACCGCTTAATCACAGCAGGGATGCTACTAGATTTTGCACACTCGCAGTCCTTGAGAACGGGTAAGAACTTTGGTAATCAAGAGGTGAGATTGTGTGATTAAAAAAAATTCCTATACCATTTTACCTCCACTATTTTAACATGGCAGGATCTGATTCGAGTGTTCATGGTGGTAACACTGGAAGGCAAGAACCACCGATTGCAAGAGCTGAACTACGCCAACTCGAAGACTCACTATTGGAGGCCATGAAGAGGATGTTCAATGAACGTCTCCCTCCAGCTGATGGCAGGGCTCCACGACATCATAATGAAGAATTTGGTGATGAAAATTCTGGTTTTGGGAATGGTTTTTGGAACCATTTCTGAAATGAACATGGTGGCCATGATGGTGGTAGGTGTGCTGGTCACAATGATCAGCGTGGAAGAAGAATGCAAGGACGTGGTCACGGCAACCATGTGCACTTTGATGATGAGCAGGAATTACATGAGGACTCATAAGATGGGTATGAGGCAAATGATAACCCTTTTGTAGATCAAGGACCTTTTGCACATCACCATGATCGTCGTCAAGGTGCTGGTTATAATGGAGAACGTCGTCATCAACACAATGGGGATGATCAGGACAGCATTGCTCGTGTCAAACAAAGTGTCCCAAGTTTTCTGGAAAAGAAGATACAGATGCATATCTAGAATAGGAGGAGCAGTGTGACCAAATATTTAGAATGTATAATCTCTCCGGTCGACGGTGTGTAAACCTTGCCTCGGTCCAATTTTCAGGTTATGCTCTCACTTGGTGGAATCAAAAACAAGAAAATCAACTTCTGTTGGTACGTGATCATATCAACACATGGAATGAGATGAAGCAAGTGATGAGAAGACACTTTGACCATCCAGCTATCAACGTGACCTTCGTAATAGGTTGCAGCAATTGAGACAAGGATCCAAATCAGTTGATGAGTATTACAAGGAAATGGAGTTGCTGCTGATTCGATCGAGAATTAGAGAAGACGAAGAATCAAAGATGGCAAGATTTTTGCATGGTCTTAATGCTGAAATCTCTGATTTTGTTGAGATGTTTTCATACCATAATTTGTAAAGCCTTGTGGATCAAGCTATGCGCACCGAAAGAAATCAGCAAGCTCGACGAAGTCGATCCTATGGTGGACGATCTTTTCCTTGGAACCGGCAGCAACCCGATACATCTTTCGTTGAGGGGAAATCTCAAGGCGGTGCAGCTAAGTCTTCTCCATCCATTGGTACTGCAAAAACATAAGTTTCAGCTACTTCTTCGCCTACAATTCAACAAGAGCAACGACGTCGCACTACTAGTACAGCAGCCCCTTCTGTTGCATCAGCAGCTGCGTCCTCTTCAAATAGCCAAAGCATCGTGTGTCACAAAGTGCCAAGGGCGTGGACATGTTGCTGCTGAGTGTCCTACTCGAAGGACTATGATTGTGAATGAACAAGGAGAATGGGAATCTGAAAGTGAACCAGAAGATGCACCATGCTATGATGAAGAAATTAAAGATAATGAGAATGAGATCCAACCCGAAGAGGGTGATGATAATTGCTTCATTTCTCGTCGAGTGCTTAGTATCACGGCTGTAAAAGAAGATAATGGACAGTGCCACAATCTTTTTATACCAGAGGCATGATCAAAGACAAAGCATGCAAAATTATTGTTGATAATGGCAGCTGCAATAATATTGCAAGTCAAGAATTAGTGGAGAAAATGGGGTTCAAACAGCAGTATCATCCTAACCCATACAAGATGGAGTGGCTTAATGATTGTGGGGCACTACGTGTCACAAACACCGCAATTGTTCCTTTCTCTCTTGGGAAGACAAAGACCAAGTGGAATGTGACGTCGTCCCCATTCATGCTTGTCAGCTATTGTTAGGACGACCATGGCTATATGATTGTGATGTTCAGATTTGTTGTTGTGCTAACAAGATTATCTTCAGGCACAATGGAGAGAGTCTCACTCTACTTCCATTGACACCAGAGGAAATTGTGAAGGATGATCTGAAAAGAAAACAGCGAGAGAGTGAGAACCACTTGCGAGTGGCCCACAAACATAGTGAGGGAGTGCTTCAACGGCCAAATACAACTCCACAGCCGCAAAGAACCAAGACAAAGGGAAAAGAGGGTTTAGTGATGATAGCTACAAAAGGGATTTAAAAGAATTGAGCGAACCCAATTCCACGTTCTATATACTCCTGTACAAGGACAATTTTCTTACCACTAATGATTTCTCCTCTACATTGCCACACGTTGTTTTTGATGTATTGCAGGAATATGAAGACGTATTTCCGGAAGAAGTACCACTAGGGCTGCCACCAAAGAGGAGAATTGAGCATCAACTTGACCTTGTTCCTGGTGCTCCGCTTCCTAATCGTGCACCATACTGCACCAACCCGGAGGAAACAAAAGAAATTCAGCGCCAAGTACAGAAGCTCATCAACAAAGGGTACGTAAGGGAAAATCTCTCACCTTGTGCAGTTCCTGTTCTTTTAGTTCCAAAGAAAGATGGTTCATGAAGGATGTGTGTATATTGCCGAACCATAAATAACATTACGATAAGGTATAGATATCCCATACCTAGACTTCATGACATGCTTGATGAGCTTAGTGGTGCTATCATATTTACAAAAATTGACTTAAGAAGTTGCCATCACCAAATTCGAATGAAGGAGGGAGATGAATGGAAAACAGATTTTAAAACCAAATTTGGCTTATATGAATGGTTGGTGATGCCTTTTGGATTGACAAATGCTCCTAGTACTTTTATGAGATTGATGAATCATGTTCTTAGGGCCTTTATTTGAATGTTTGTTGTGGTTTACTTTGATGATATTTTAATTTACAGAAAGTCTCTTGGTGAACATGTGGAACATATAAAATGTATGCTTGCTGTTTTGAGAAAAGAATGCTTGTTTGCTAACCTTGCAAAGTGCACCTTTTACACCAACAAGGTAGTCTTTCTTGGCTTTGTTGTTTCATCTCAAGGCGTGGAGGTCGATAAAGAAAAGGTTAAAGCTGTTCGTGAGTGGATGCATCCACAAAATGTCAGCCAAGTGCGAAGCTTTCTTGGACTTGCAGGTTTCTATTGACGTTTTGTGAAAGATTTTAGTACCATTGCTGCCCCAATAAATGAGTTGACAAAGAAGGATGTACCTTTTCATTGGGGAGAAACACAAACAAAAGTATTTGAAGAGCTGAAAAAGATGTTGACAACAGCCCCACTACTTGCTCTTCCAGATTTTGGTAAGACTTTTGAGATTGAATATGATGCAAGTGTAGTAGGAGTTGGAGGTGTTCTTATGCAAGAAGGTCGACCAATTGCATATTACAGTAAAAAGCTAAGTGGTCCAACTCTCAATTATTCAATTTATGACAAAGAATTATATGCTCTTGTTAGATGTTTCGAAACTTTGCAGCACTATCTTTTGACTAAAGAATTTATCATACATTCCGATCATGAATCTTTGAAACATCTTAAAGGTCAATTAAAACTGAACAAAAGACATGCAAAATGGAGTGAATTTATTGAGACATTTCCTTACATTGTAAAGTACAAGAAAGGGAAGGACAATGTTGTTGTGGATGCTTTATCTAGACGTCATGTTTTGTTGTCTCAACTTGATGCAAAAGTGCTTGGCTTAGAAAGTATCAAAGACTTGTATGCCACTGATTCATATTTTTCTGAACCATTTTCTAAGTCTTGTGATGGAAACGGGTTGAAGAAATTTCATATGCATAATGGATTTTTGTTTCAAGCTGACAAACTTTGCATTCTAGATTGCTCTCTTCGTCTAATGCTTGTGAAGGAAGCTCATGCTTTAGGCTTGATGGGTCACTTTGGTACCAAGAAAACAGAGCAAGTGCTGGTCGATCACTTGTTTTGGCCCAAGATAAGAATAGACGTGGAGAGGCATGCTCTACGTTGTGTCACCTCCAACAAAGCTAAGTCGCGCTTGAACCCTCATGGTCTATATACTCCTCTACCTATTCCTAGTGTTCCATGGGAAGACATTTCTATGGACTTTGTTGTGGGTCTACCTCGAACAAAGAGGAGGAGAGATTCAATTTTTGTTGTAGTGGACAGATTTAGTAAAATGGCTCATTTTATTCCCTGTCAAAAGAGCGATGATGCTTTACATATTGCTGAATTGTTTTTCAGGGAAATTGTACGACTTCATGGTGTACCACGGACTATTGTTTCAGATCGTGATACCAAGTTTTTGAGTTACTTTTGGAAGAACTTGTGGGGAAAACTTGGTACATGATTCCTATTTTCCACAACATGTCATCCGCAAACAGATGGGTAAACCGAAGTGGTGAATCGGACATTATCAACATTATTACGAGCTGTTCTAAAGATGAACTTGAAACTATGGGAAGAAAGTTTGACACATGTGGAATTTGCTTACAACAGGGCAGTACACTCAACAACAAATTTTTGTCCATTTGAAATGGTATATCGTTTCAAACCCACTGCTTCTATCGATCTTCTTTCTTTGCCTTTGCAGGAACCTGAGAACTTTGATGCAAGCAAGCGTGCTGAATTTGTCAAGAAACTTCATAATCAAGTGCGTGCAAACATAGAGAAGATGACAAAATTCTATGAGGGGCGTGCCAACAAGGGTCGAAAGAAAGTGGAATTTGCAATAGGAGATTTGGTTTGGGTGCACTTACGCAAGGAACGATTCCCTGCACATCGCAAGTCCAAATAGCAGCCTCGAGCACATGGTCCTTTGTAACACCCCAAAACCTGCTAAAGAGGGAAATTTAAAAATTTTTGGACGTATTGCATGAGGTGCAGAAATTCAAATTCAAACTGGAATTCAAATTCAAATCAAAACAGAAAAGAAAAGGAAAAAGAAATAGAAAAACCCCAACCGGCCAGTGGGCCAAAAACGGCCAGCCGGCCCAATCCCACGCGCCAGCCTGAACCAGCGCTCCCCTCTCTCCCTCTCACTGACACGCGGGGCCCGTGTGTCATCCCTCACCTCTCGCGCGCCCGCCCGACCCCGGACTCTTCCCTCGCGCCCGATCAAAACAAACCCCGGAACCCACGCGCCCAGCCCCGATTTCCGGTCCCGGATGCCCCCAACTCGATCTCAACAGACCGCCGCCCTCCCTCGTCTATTTAAACGCCGAAATCCACCCCTTTTTCCTCCCCGATCGGCCGCTTTTCTCTCTGGTGAGAACCGAAGCTCCTACAGCCGATTTCCTTCGATCCTTGATCAAATTTCCTGATCTAACGTGCTGATCACGTTCCACCGCCGCCGGGGAGCCCTATAGGTGAAGGAAACAACGTGTCTTGCGCGACAACGGCCACCCCGACGTGCACCGAAGATCATCACTGTTGAAGCTCGCCGCCGACCGACTTCCAGGGCCTCCGAGTGCTGGAAAACCCCTCGGTGAGCATCCCCTACCCCTCCACAGCCGATCCATGCAAAAAGATGTGAGTTCTAACGTGTAGCGGCAAAAGCCGAGGCTGCGCCGGCGAGATCGCCACCCCCCGCCGCCGCGCGCGCATGCTGGTTCCGGCCAGGGAGACGTGGCCCCTTGAGGGCCGTCTATTTTAAATCGCACGGAAAAATTAAAATCGATGCGTACCGGTTCGGCGATCTAATCTGAGCCGTCTGTTTTAAATCAGACGGTCCACATCAGCCCCGCGTTATAAAGGTCAGGGTTCTTACGCGCTACCCCCTGGGGATCTCGGAAAACACGAGCTAGCCATGGAAACTTCTGATCTAGCCCCTGGAACTTCAGAAATTCATGTAAATTCATTTAAAAATCAGATTTAGCCCCTGGACTTAATAAAAATTTGGAAAACCCCTCTGTTATGTGTAGTTAGACCTCTGGAAATTTATGAAACAGTAAATTAAACCCTGCAGTAGGGTGGATTTACCTTTTTGACCCTATATGTTATTAAATTCAGAAATTTGAATATGTGACTAGGATTTAAATCTAAAGGATAAGGCAAACACATGTGCAAATTAAAATTTAAACTCTCATAGCACTTGGAAAACTTTAGAATGAGTTAAAAGTAGATTTTAGGCTGAAATTAAATCAGCCTAAGTGTTACTTATTTTTATTTTCTCTAGAGACACATTTTAGGCTAGGAAATAATTCTAAAAACTAGTAAAATAAATTTAATTTGTTCCACATCAGAGAGGAAGTTCAAAAATATATTATTGAACATTTTAGATCAGAACCTATTCTGTTTAGATGATGTGTCTTACTATTTTTATAATAAAGTTCACTTTTAGGCATAGAAAATAAATCTGAAAATATAGGAAAATAGGTATGCATAATTAGAAAATGATAAATGAAGTCTCCAAATCCAAAAACTTCAGTTTAGGATTTGGCAGAAGATCTGAAAACCTATTTGGAGTAGGAAATTACCTTTCATGCAAACTTGGTAGCTAAGAAGTGTATTAATTAAATATAAAGAATTTGTTCAAATTGGAAATTCATATATAGTGTGCAAACAGAAATCTGAATACAAAAGTTAGAAATCATATACATATGTTTAAAAGTGAATGTAGGCCAAAAATCAACACATGTAGAGTAACCATAACACTTAGAAATGTGAATGACTTTCATAGGTATGTATGTGTGGTTTGCATGAAGTGAAAGTGTGAACTATGTCTTATGGATTGTTGTTTTCTTTTGCTATGTGTATGGCATGAGTAGAACCTGCCCCAGAGCAAGTTCTCCCCTTCCAAGACCAAGACTTTCCATTCCCAGAGCAGCAGGAAGAAGGCAAGTGTCCTTGACCACTTTGATCCTATACTAGGATGTGTCGATAGAATCATTTGCATTTTCAATTGAAATATGAAACCCATGATAGGAAGTTTCCCTAGAATTGCATTACCTTTTTTCCTTGTAGCTTGGGTTGGGATTTATTTTATCATGTCATTTATTTATATGCTTATGCTTAGCCATGCTTAGAATGGGATAATTGGGATATGAGATCATCAATTTACTTACCTTACTCTTGAATGAGATATTATGAGTTATGTAGAGGTAGGGATCGAGGCAAGTTGGATGATTTGGTTGGTGCTGGGTGCACGAGACTCGGGTTTGTGTTTAGTACTTGCTTGGATCCTAAGGACCGGTTCATGGAGCATGTGACCTGGCTTTACCGTGCCAACCACATGCTGAGATGGGGCAGCTTGGCCAATTAATTAGGTGTATCTCCGGCGTAGTATGGGTGTGTTGGATGGTGCGGAGAGTAGGTGTCAGATGGACTACCATATGAACCGCAAGGCTCAAGAGGGGGCCACTGCAGCGGGGTTGGAGCCTCTTGTATGCTGTTAGGGGTGAAACCTTAGTGGGCCCATGCTCGTCGGGAATCCCTTTGTAAAGGCTTTGTAGTGATCTCCTGGCTACACACCTGGGAAGTGTGAATGTGGTTCGCGGCCACTGGCATAATGGAGGTTCTTTTAGTCCACCCGGCAACGAGGGATGAAATCACTACATGTGGGTACAGTGGTGCAAACTCTGCAGAGTCAAAACTGTCATGACGGTCGTGCTCACGGTCAAGAGCGGCTTGGACTTATTCATGATTAGAGGATGATGAATTGGGAAGTTGTGGATGTTAAGAGGGAAGCTTAACATTTGAGATGAGACTATGTTTACTTGATAATGATGATGGGTTGAGGGATTGGGACCCATTTCACCTGTGTAGTAATGTAGGTGCTTAATAAACTAAGGTGATAGGTATTCATTGCGTAGTGCTTTAACCATGAGTTCAACCTCTCCTTGCTTTAGCCATGCATGACATAACTTTCCCACACTTGCTGAGTACCCACGGTACTCAAACTTGCTTTTCTGTTGGTTTATATTGCTGCTCAGGTCAAGAGAATGATGTGGTGTTTAATGACCAAGACTTTGGTCCCGAGGAAGGATTCTAGGTTCACAGAGTCCCCTGGGCAACGTTTGTGACGGAGTCCACAAGATCTATATTCCGCTGCTGTTTTTTTTACATGTTATGAACTTATTATCGTCCATCGAGACGTATGCTATGTATGGCATATTTATATTCGACACCTGGCTTGTAATAAATGATGCTTCACTATTTGTCATCACATGTATGAGAGAATGATCCTGGCATACATGTGATATTCACTCGGTGGTTCTTCGGAGAAACCGGGTGTGACAGAAGTGGTATCAGAGCCAAGGTTGCTCGTAGGAACGTGGACCTAGGTAGAAATGGACGTATTTAAGGACCCTATTTTCTTAAAAACTATTTTACAAAGGTGTGGGTTGAAAGTGTTATTTAATAGGGTCACTTTATTTATTCATCTTACCCCAAATTTTATTCAAAGTAAAAATTTTGTTTAACTCTTATTTAACTTAATTTTAAATGCTTTATGTTTTAGATGGTTCGCATGATCCTCACTTCCCGCAAGTCCATCGGAGGGAGAGTTCCGGTAGTTGCCCTTGCCTTAAGAGAGGAGAACCGTCCGGTGACGTACCACTCCTACGGGTTGGCAGTAGGAGGCTTGTTGCGCCGTCTTCGGCATATGCTCCACGCCGCTGGCAATACGGGCAAGCTAATCATACACTACAGCTCCACCCGGACCATCCGTGAGAAGCGGGAAGAATGGAGTTCAGAAATGAGGATTATCCATGAAATTCAGCTGCTCAAGATCCACCGCTCTCCAGCTTGTCGGGCGACACAGGTCGATGCTGAGAAGGATGTCACCTGGGAGGCCATCACCTGCCAGAGTTACATCCACCGTCGCCACCTGGACAGGATTGAGTACATGTATATCCTCCAGCGTGAGAGTGGCACCGCGGAGTACAAGTACCCGCCAGTGCAGCAGGGGACTTCCCATGAGCACATGGACCTGTGCTTGGAGGATGCTGCTATGCTCAGCACTCGACTGCAGGAGTGCTAGCAGGAGCTTCAGGATGTTCGTGACACCCTGAAGGAGACTGACGCATTGCTTCGCGCCAGCTTGAGGGCGAGAGAAAGAGGAGATGGGAATGAACTGTGTGTCACCACGAATGACACATGGACTCCTGACTCCCCAGACCGCCAGGCGAGCAGGCGTCGCCACACATCTCCACCAGCAGCTTCCCCACCCAAAGCGGAATCAGAGGGCAGCCGCAATAATGAGGAAGACCCCGAAGAGCCAGCTCAGTGATACGAGTCGTTTAGAGTTCTTTCCCTTATTTCAGCAGGTTATCGAGTAGTCGAGTCAATACCTTAGTTATTTTTGTGTTAATGTTTGGTGTGTGACGTGAGTTGTAGAAGCCATGGGCATTTGTCCACAACCTCGTCTTTAGATTGCTTTGCTTTGACGTGTGAACCCCTATGAATTAAGAGTGCATTTATTTTCGCGTGAGACGTGACCCCCAAAAATCTACGTGAAACCCTCAGAAAATGTTTAATATATTAAGGCCTCAAAAGTTTAAGTTTAAACAAGCAATTTGGGAAGTTAATACGTAATGCTTTAAGTTAACATTTGGTTGATCATTATAGATGGCTGGAAGAGGAAAGGGTCGTGGTGCCAACCCCGCCAACAACAACGATGAGGCCGGCAACCCTCATCTTTCTGGAGGACAAGACAGGGGTGGTCGCCGTGAAGGAGCTGATCCTATCCACCAAATGCTCGAAAATCGGAATCAGCTCATCCATAGTTTAACTCAAGTGGTGGCCAACTTGCACCAAGCTCCACCTCCACAAGCTGCACCACGACAACCAAGGTTGAGTGAGTTTCTGGGGACTCAACCTCCAAAGTTTCTAGTGCTGCTGAACCTCTGGAGGTAGATGATTGGCTAAATACCATTGAGAGCAAGATGAGGATCATACAATGCCAAGGGTATGAGAGGGTGATGTTTGCCTCTCACCAATTGCATGGACCTGCTGCTGATTGGTGGACCGCTTACGTGGCAGCCCATCATGACCCTGAGAACATCACTTGGGAAGAGTTCAAGCGCAGTTTCCGCAACCATTACATACCAAGAGAACTCAAAAACAAGAGAAAGGAGTTCTTGGGACTGCAGCAAGGAAACATGACTGTGAGGGAATACCTCACTAAGTTCACCCAACTATCCCGTTATGCACCACGGGACATCGAAACTGATGAGCAAAAACAGGACTGTTTTGTGGAAGGACTTACCATGGAAATGCAGTGTGCAATGTCCTCCAACGAGTATGAAAGCTTCCAAAAGATGGTAGACAGAGTGTTTGTCATGGAGAGGAAGCTGAAGGCCTTGGAAAATGAAAACAAGAGGAAGCCGGGATGGTCACACCAAGCCTCAGGTAGCAACACACGCCCACGTCTGATGCAGCAACCCGCAGGGCAGACGAGCCGTGCTGTGGTACCCTGCTCAGCACCCAGAGGGTACAACCCAAATTTCAGGCCTCCTTCAGCACCAGCACAGCCGCAGCGTCAGTTTGTACAGCATCCTCGCCCCACATATCAACCTAGACCAGCAGGACAAGGACCACCGAACCAACCCCAAGACAACAAAGGTCAGGCACCTAAGGTTGGGGTGCAATGATTCAACTGTGGTGAAGTGGGGCACTACGCCCATAAGTGCCCGAAGAAGAAGCCCATGCAGCCACAACAGCAGAATGTGATGTGAGGACGGGTGAACCACGTGACCATGGAGGAAGCGCAAGAGGCACCTGACGTGGTAATTGGCAAGTTTCCTGCCAATTTACACATTGCAACCCTGTTGTTCGATTCTGGTGCTACACACTCGTTCATTGCTGAAGGGTTTGTTAAGAAGCACGATCTAGCAACAACACAAATGAACCATATGCTAGCAGTAAACTCTCCAGGGGGAGATATAAGGACAAGACAAGTGTGTCCCAAGGTGAATCTAGACATTAATGGGGTAGTATTTACTGCAAACCTCATAGTGATAGACTCACAAGGCATAGATATTATTTTAGGTATGGATTGGTTGACCAAACATAAGGGAATCATCCATTGTTCGACAAGAACGGTGGAACTAACTCACCCTAGTGGCACAAGGGTGAAGTTCATAACTGTACAAGAACCTAGGAGGGACCTTAAACTCAATCACGTTGAGGTGGAAGTAGGAGAGATCAGGATCATCAGGGAATACCCAGACATTTTTCCGGAGTTGTTGCCAGGTATGCCCCTCGATCGCGAAGTGGAATTTGCAATTGAACTTGTGCCTGGAACGACTCCAATATACAAGAGGTCGTATCGGATGGACTCCAAACAGCTGGTAGAGCTCAAGGAGCATATAAGGGAACTGACGGAGAAGGGGTATATTCTTCCTAGTTCCTCACCATGGGGAGCTCCAGTGATATTTGTGCCCAAGAAGGATGGAACCTAAAGGTTATGCGTAGACTACCGTGCGTTGAACGAAGTAACCATCAAGAACAAGTACCCATTACCCCGCATTGAAGACTTATTTGATCAGCTGAGTGGAGCTTGTGTGTTCTCAAAAATTGATCTCCGGTCGGGATACCACCAACTTAAGATAAGACAAACTGATATTCCAAAGACATCTTCCATATTTTGTTACGGGCTGTATGAATACACCATCATGCCGTTCGGGCTAACTAATGCCCCGGCATACTTCATGTATCTCATGAACAAAGTATTCATGTAGTATCTGGACAAATTTGTGGTGGTTTTCATTGATGACATTCTTGTCTTCTCCAAAGATGAAGAAGAACATGAGGGACATTTAAGGTTGGTGTTGCAAAAGCTGACAGAACACCAACTATATGCCAAGTTGAGCAAGTGTGAGTTTTGGCTGAAGAGAGTTCCTGTAAGGGCCTCAGTTTTTGACACACATTTGCAGTGTTCATCACCAAACCACACACCTCATTTGAGGAAGAATGATGAACACAAATGAAGAGCAAGTAACAATTATCAACATGCTCATTAGAGAACAAACTTACACATTGCAAAAGTGGTATTTCCCACATGTGATATAGATGGGCTGGACATATGAAAACTCCTACACTTTGCTAAGGATGTCCATGCCAAGTTTCACCCAAATTCAAAACCTTTTTGAGGTCATTTTGGGTATAGATAGGAAGAGGGCAGTTTGAAACCATATTCAAATTCAAACTGTTTTTATCCCATGAATTTAAAAGTGGAAGGCATATTCTTACTCAGCACATTTTTGTGAGCTCACACACCAATTTTCACTCCATTTGGAGTTGATCTTGACATGAGCTAAGTGGGAGAAATTCAAACTTTATTTGAATTTCAAACTGAACTTGTGCTGAAATTTATTCAAACCAAACCTCATTTGAACTTTGATCAATTCAAATGGCTCATGGGTGAATAATTTGAATTGCCAAGGGTAGTATAGGGTTCACTGTTTACAACAGTGATTAGGAGTAAATTTCAGAGGTTAAAACTGGAGGTGGGACCCACATGTCAGCCACTGCTCAGATCAAACCGACTGAGACTTTTTCACTCGGGTCACCGAGCCGCAGCGGTGATCGCCACCGAGGCCAGCCGCCGCGCCACCAGCTGCTTGCCCACGCGCGGGCATGAGGCGGTGCAGAGCCTTCTTAAGGCGCCTGCCCCCTCCTCGGCCGAGGCACCGTCGTTTTTCCCAGCAAGAACTCAGCGCCGGCCGAAAACTTCCGCAGCTCAGACTTGATCGGAGAACGCCAATCGCAGCTCCCTCCTTCCACTCCAGAGCCCCAGCAAGGTACTAGAGACCTTCCTCCATCCTCCCCGTTGCTAGAATTCGGTTGAAACCGAGTGATATCGGCTGTGCCGAAAGATCAAATTCGGGACTTGGAACCGCCGCACCTCGGGCTCTCGTGGACAGCCCAACCAGGGCGTTGTCACGCCCGAGCCAAGGCACCCTTGGATGCGCAGGTGACCGGTGCTGCTCATCCCCGAGCCACAGCTCGAGTGGTTGCTCACCGGCGGCGAATTTCCACTTTTCCCGTTTCGGTGTGCAGAACGACCTTCGGGTACGGTTCTGTTTAATTTGTGCTCTAGAAAGGATTAGAGGGCCTCAGGCCGCTCTCACACGAGCTAGACACGGTAACGCACAAGTTGTCTTCACAACTCTGGGCCGGAGAACCTCTGTGCCCGGCGTAATTTAAGGTCTACTAATGGCGGAACGAACGGGCGGCATCGGGCGCACGGTGAGGACCTATTTCGGGCCTTCCCCGAGCTGCCTCGAGCTCATGTCGACCTTCTCTGAGGTCCACTGATGCTCCCCGACCGATTTCCCAAGTAGCTGAGGTGTTAGGGTAGTCAGCCGACATGGCCGAAATCGTTCTGAGGTGGCGGCTCGTCGACGACCATGCTCCGGCCATTGTCATAAGCAGCTGACCCTCGGATCCTGTTCCCCGAGTAAAAGTAGGCAGGGGTGGCCAGAATCGAGAAGTTTGGAGCTGTACAGCAGCCGGCGGCGAGCTCTCCGGCGAGATCCCTCGGCGGCGGGGCGCGGGTGTCGCGAGGTTGAAGAAGGGGGTGGACCCCAGCTGTCAGCGGGAGATATTTTGAATCGGGATCCGGCTGTGGCCGGGATCGGGTGTGCTGGCGCGTAAAATCATTGTGGGCCGCGGTGTGCTGTCGCCTCGGCGTGCGACGCGTGTCCCCTGGGCCTACGCGCGAGTTTAAACTTTTCCCCGATTTTCAGATTTCCTTCAAACTTCAAATCCTTATAACTTTGGCTAGAAAGCTCCAAATTGAGTGAACCAAATTTTGCTGGATTCAGCTCTCTGAGTACTTTCCAGAAAATCAAGTTTAACTTCATTAAATTCCTTATTTCTCCAGAATTAATTCCTTAAAGTTTAAAATGTTAGGAATTTTAACTGGAGAATCCTTTGGAGGAAAATCCTGAAATTTTGCTGAGATGTTCACCAAAATATCCTTGAACTACCATAATAATTTCAGATCCATTTGAGCTCATTTAATCCACCTAATGGTGTGATTAGTGAAACTGTTCCAGAGAAAATAGAAAATGTTCAGAAACATTTTCAGAATTTTCTCTGAAATTGTTTAGCTCATATCTTTAGTTAGAGACTTCCAAATTAAGTGAGACCAACTGCATTAGAACCCTCTGAAAATCTAGTTTTCAGAAAGTCATAGTTTGTTTCATGAAAATCCTTAGAACACCCTAAAAGCCTTTAATTAAGGTCAAGGACATAATTAATTGTGGAGGGCTCAATTTAGCTTTGCTGCTACTAAAACTTGACCAAGTCCCTGTTTAGGTTGTAACCAAGCCACAGTAAAAGTTTCACAGTCATTAGGTCTGTCTAGCAAGGGTTATAGACTTCACAACTTCAAAGTTAATACAAATGCATTTAAATTGATACATATGTTTCTTATATCATGTAGTCGCTAAGGTCGAGGAGGAACCCGAAGTCCTAGACTTCGTTACTCCGGAGGAACAGCTAGCCTACGACCAAGAGCAGCAAGGCAAGCCCCGGTTTGCATTAACCTTTTTACAAATGTTTATTGTTTTGAGCACATCTTTGAATATTGTTCTTTGCATTAGAGTCTTGATTGGAAACCCAACTGCATAGCCAAGAAAACCATGGGTTGGGTTTAGGATGGTAAACCCCGTTAGCCACTGCATTGCTAGGATAGAGTAGGATTCGGTACAAGTCGAGTAGTTGGAACTACTCTCGAGAATAGGCTAGAGGCACATTGCTCGGGTAGAGATAGCACATGATACACATGGCAAGAAAATGAGACCGAGCGGAGAGTAAGGGCAGCAGGACTTTGGGGCCTGTGTGCTGTAGCTCCGCTTGTGTCGATTGAGGACCGAGCCGTGTGCGGGCCTGTTGAACAAGCTAGAACAGTACCGAAGACCTACCGGCTATATGGGAAACGGGAAACTGATGTAACTCGGGTAGCTGGGTATTGAGGCATTGCCCGTCGTTCAGAGGGTAGGTTGAGAGCTCGAGGTGTAAATCGGCTGGCGGCACAGAGATGCGCGTGCAGAGACCTCTTGCTCGGGACGATGGGACCGGTTCAATATTTGGCTGACGGGTGAAAGGTAGTCGCGTACGGCGTCCGTGATGGTTGTTGGAGGCAACATCGAGTACGGGCGTACGTGACGGGTTGTTCGGGTAACCCTGCAGGTGTAAATCGATTATAATCGCCGTCCCTCGCGGTCAGTGAGTACCACTTGTTCACCGCTGACACGACCCCATTGGTCCTGTCGAGCCAGGATCACGCTGAGGGGTGCTGCGTTGCACAGCACCGTATAACACACGTCAAAGGTGCAAAGTGGAAGCGGAAGTTTTATTACATAAACAAGTTTATGAACATGTTTACATCAAAATAAGTTCAGTCTACACTCGCGGGCGTAGACTAAGCATCAAGTGCACGTTCAGCCCTCGAACGTGTCCTTGCTAGCACACACGCACACTAACTCTGCG
Source organism: Neostapfia colusana (assembly GCA_030760725.1). Classification (NCBI taxonomy): domain Eukaryota; kingdom Viridiplantae; phylum Streptophyta; class Magnoliopsida; order Poales; family Poaceae; genus Neostapfia; species Neostapfia colusana. The sequence goes on along the minus strand of JASWHV010000002.1, from coordinate 35,084,702 downwards.
GCGTGCACGACTCCCACTCGACGGGGTTCCCCTCCTGGGGTTCCGTCTCCTCTTCGGGAGTCCCTTCCTCATAGAACCCTGCAAGAGCTTCAAACACAAGCAGTGAGCACGAAGGCTCAGCAAGTCTGACCCGTCTCACCTAAACATGGAACTTCTACATGAGGTAATGGGTTGCATGAGGTAAAAATCATTTGCAAGGACTCGCCTAATTAGTAGAACCTTACTTTCAAGTTTTAGCAGCAGGTTGTGGAGAACCTTACGCTAAGGCACATGAGAGAGCCACAATCAAACAAGAAACGCTTTTCTCTCATGTACTTTGCCCAAAGTTGAAAAGAACTTTAATTAGCTCTAAGCTACAGCATATCATTAACAATCAATGTCCAGCTTTCAATCAACAACATTTTAACATGTAACTAGCCTGTTCTTTCTACGTCACGGTACAGTGAACAAGTGGTACTCACTGACCACGAGGGACGGCGATTATAATCGATTTACACCTGCAGGGTTACCCGAACAACCCGTCACGTACGCCCGTACTCGATGTTGCCTCCAACAACCATCACGGACGCCGTACGTGACTACCTTTCACCCGTCAGCCAAATATTGAACCGGTCCCATCGTCCCGAGCAAGAGGTCTCTGCACGCGCATCTCTGGGCCGCCAGCCGATTTACACCTCGAGCTATCAACCTACCCTCTGAACGACGGGCAATGCCTCAATACCCAGCTACCCGAGTTACATCAGTTTCCCGGTTCCCATATAGCCGGTAGGTCTTCGGTACTGTTCTAGCTTGTTCAACAGGCCCGCACACGGCTCGGTCCTCAATCGACACAAGCGGAGCTACAGCACACAGGCCCCAAAGTCCTGCTGCCCTTACTCTCCGCTCGGTCTCATTTTCTTGCCATGTGTATCATGTGCTATCTCTACCCGAGCAATGTGCCTCTAGCCTATTCTCGCGAGTAGTTCCAACTACTCGACTTGTACCGAATCCTACTCTATCCTAGCAATGCAGTGGCTAACGGGGTTTTCCATCCTAAACCCAACCCATGGTTTTCTTGGCTATGCAGTTGGGTTTCCAATCAAGACTCCAATGCAAAGAACAATATTCAAAGATGTGCTCAAAACAATAAACATTTGTAAAAAGGTTAATGCAAACCGGGGCTTGCCTTGCTGCTCTTGGTCGTAGGCTAGCTGTTCCTCCGGAGTAACGAAGTCTAGGACTTCGGGTTCCTCCTCGACCTTAGCGACTACATGATATAAGAAACATATGTATCAATTTAAATGCATTTGTATTAACTTTGAAGTTGTGAAGTCTATAACCCTTGCTAGACAGACCTAATGACTGTGAAACTTTTACTGTTGCTTGGTTACAACCTAAACAGGGACTTGGTCAAGTTTTAGTTGCAGCAAAGCTCAATTGAGCCCTCCACAATTAATTATGTCCTTGACCTTAATTAAAGGCTTTTAGGGTGTTCTAAGGATTTTCATGAAACAAACTATGACTTTCTGAAAACTAGATTTTCAGAGGGTTCTAATGGAGTTGGTCTCACTTAATTTGGAAGTCTCTAACTAAAGATATGAGCTAAACAATTTCAGAGAAAATTCTGAAAATGTTTCTGAACATTTTCTATTTTCTCTGGAACAGTTTCACTAATCACACCATTAGGTGGATTAAATGAGCTCAAATGGATCTGAAATTTCTATGTTAGTTCAAGGATAGTTTGGTGAACATCTCAGCAAAATTTCAGGATTTTCCTCCAAAGGATTCTCCAGTTAAAATTTCTAACAGTTTAAATTTTAAGGAATTAATTCTGGAGAAATAAGGAATTTCATGAAGTGAAACTTGATTTTTTGGAAAGTACTCAGAGAGCTGAATCCAGCAAAATTTGGTTCACTCAATTTGGAGCTTTCTAGCCAAAGTTATAAGGATTTGAAGTTTGAAGGAAATCTGAAAATCGGGGAAAAGTTTAAACTCGCGCGTGGGCCCAGGGGACACGCGTCGCACGCCGAGGCGACAGCACACCGCGGCCCACAATGATTTTACGCGCCAGCACACCCGACCCCGGCCGCAGCCGGATCCCGATTCAAAATATCTCCCGCTGACAGCTGGGGTCCACCCCCTTCTTCAACCTCGCGACACCCGCGCCCCGCCGCCGAGGGATCTCGCCGGAGAGCTCGCTGCCGGCTGCTGTACAGCTCCAAACTTCTCGATTCTGGCCGCCCCTGCCTATGTTTACTCGGGGAACAGGATCCGAGGGTCAGCTGCTTATGACAATGGCCGGAGCATGGTCGGCGACGAGCCGCCACCTCAGAACGATTTCGGCCATGTCGGCTGACTACCCTAGCACCTCAGCTACATGGGAAATCGGTCGGGGAGCATAAGTGGACCTCAGAGAAGGTCGACATGAGCTCGAGGCAGCTCGGCAAAGGCCCAAAATAGGTCCTCACCGTGCGCCCGATGCCGCCCGTTCGTTCAGCCATTAGTAGACCTTAAATTACGCCGGGCACAGAGGTTCTCCGGCCCAGAGTTGTGAAGACAACTTGTGCGTTACCGTGTCTAGCTCGTGTGAGAGCTGCCTGAGGCCCTCTAATCCTTTCTAGAGCACGAATTAAACAGAACCGTACCCGAAGGTCGTTCTGCACACCGAAAGGGGAAAAGTGGAAATTCGCCGCCGGTGAGCAACCACTCGAGCTGTGGCTCGGGGATGAGCAGCACCGGTCACCTGCGCGTCCAAGGGTGCCTTGGCTCGGGCGTGACAACGCCCTGGTTGGGCTGTCCACGAGAGCCCGAGGTGCGGCGGTTCCAAGTCCCGAATTTGATCTTTCGGCACAGCCGATATCACTCTGTTTCAACCGAATTCTAGCAACGGGGAGGATGGAGGAAGGTCTCTAGTACCTTGCTGGGGCTCTGGAGTGGAAGGAGGGAGCTGCGATCGGCGTTCTCCGATCAAGTCTGAGCTGCGGAAGTTTTCGGCCGGCGCTGAGTTCTTGCGGGGAAAAACGACGGTGCCTCGGCCGAGGAGGGGGCAGGCGCCTTAAGAAGGCTCTGCACCGCCTCATGCCCGTGCGTGGGCAAGCAGCTGGTGGCGCGGCGGCTGGCCTCGGTGGCGATCACCGCTGCGGCTCGGCGACCCGAGTGAAAAAGTCTCAGTCGGTTTGATCTGAGCAGTGGCTGACATGTGGGTCCCACCTCCAGTTTTAACCTCTGAAATTTACTCCTAATCACTGTTGTAAACAGTGAACCCTATACTACCCTTGGCAATTCAAATTATTCACCCATGAGCCATTTGAATTGATCAAAGTTCAAATGAGGTTTGGTTTGAATGAATTTCAGCACAAGTTCAGTTTGAAATTCAAATAAAGTTTGAATTTCTCCCACTTAGCTCATGTCAAGATCAACTCCAAATGGAGTGAAAATTGGTGTGTGAGCTCACAAAAATGTGCTGAGTAAGAATATGCCTTCCACTTTTAAATTCATGGGATAAAAACAGTTTGAATTTGAATATGGTTTCAAACTGCCCTCTTCCTATCTATACCCAAAATGACCTCAAAAAGGTTTTGAATTTGGGTGAAACTTGGCATGGACATCCTTAGCAAAGTGTAGGAGTTTTCATATGTCCAGCCCATCTATATCACATGTGGGAAATACCACTTTTGCAATGTGTAAGTTTGTTCTCTAATGAGCATGTTGATAATTGTTACTTGCTCTTCATTTGTGTTCATCATTCTTCCTCAAATGAGGTGTGTGGTGTGGTGATGAACACTGCAAATGTGTGTCAAAAACTGAGGCCCTTACATTCCTCCCCCCTTAAATGAATCTCGTCCCGAGATTATAAGGTGAAAATGAGAGAGAGGACGGTGGAAAAATTACCGGATATGCGATGTGAAAAAGTCGGGGTAGTTAGTGCGAAGGAATTCTTCGCTCTCCCATGTCGCTTCGTCCATGGAGTGATTACTCCATAGAACCTTGTAGAACCACAACGTACGGTTGCGTGTGGTTCGGGCCTTTTCATCAATAATCTGCACCGGTTCCTCCCGATAGGTGAGATCCGGTTGCAGTTCTTCAAGGTCTTCCAGCTGAACGGTAGTTTATAGCTGGAGACACTTCCTCAGCTGGGAAATGTGAAAGACGTCGTGCACACCGGAAAGTGCTTCTGGTAATTTCAGCCGGTATGCCACCGATCCACATCTTTCGGTAATCTGGAATGGACCGATGAATCGGGGTGCCAACTTTCCTCTTACCCCAAATCTGTTTACGCCCTTCATTGGAGACACCCGTAGATATACGTGATCTCCAACTTCGAATTGTAATGGGCGCCTTCTCCGGTCCGCATACTGTTTCTGACGGGATTGAGCGGCTTTTAGGTTCGCTTGAATTAGTCGAACCTTTTCTTCCGCGTTGTTGACAAGGTCAATCCCGAAGGTAACCCTTTCACCAGACTCACACCAGTTCAATGGTGTGTGGCATTTTCTTCCGTATAGCGCCTCGTAGGGCGCCATCTTGATGCTGGCTTGGTACCCATTGTTGTACGAGAACTCGGCTAACGGCAAGTGATCATCCCAATTCTTGCCGTGGTCGATAGCGCAAGCTCGTAGCATGTCTTCTAAAAGTTGGTTTACCCGCTCCGTTTGCCCATCCGTGTGCGGGTGGTAGGCTGAACTACGGATCAGCTTCGTCCCCAAGGCAGCGTGTAGCTGCTCCCAAAAACGGGACACAAATAAAGTGCCCCGATCCGATATGATAGTATGGGGTACGCCGTACAAGCATAGAATCCGTGAGATGTACAGTTCAGCGTACTTCTTGGCGTTGTAGTTGGTGTTGACCGGGATGAAATGGGCAACTTTGGTGAGCCGATCGACGATCACCCACACCGAGTCATGTTTCTGTAAGGTGGTGGGTAAACCGACGACGAAATCCATGCTCACGTCCTCCCATTTCCAGGCAGGAATGCCCAGTGGTTGCAGCAGTCCCGGTTTCTGCATATGATCTGCCTTCACCCTTCGACATGTATCACACTCGGACACGTATTTTGCAGTCTCCCGCTTCATCCGTGTCCACCAAAACTTGCTTCTGAGTTCTTGATACATTTTGTTGCTGCCGGGGTGAATAGAAAACTTTGATAAGTGAGCCTCATCAAATATTTTCTTCCGTAACTCCGGGTTTCGGGGTACGACGATCCGGTCCTTGAACCATAGGACGCCGTCTCCGTCCTTCCGGAAACATTTCAACTCCCCACTGTCTACACGTCTCCTTAAATGTGACATGCCCTTGTCATTCTTCTGGGCTGCCGCTATCTCTTCACGGATGGTGGGGATCAAAGCTAGGTTGTAGAGAGCTCCGTGTGGAATCACATGTAGTGGTGGTTCGCTCTCTTCCAACGGTGTGGTGGTCAGAGTATTGACGTGTGACTTGCGGCTCAGCGCATCTGCCACTATGTTTGCCTTGCCCGGATGATAATGGATTTCTATCTCGTAATCCTTTATCAGTTCTAACCATCTTCGTTGCCTCATATTCAGCTCCTTCTGAGTGAATATGTACTTGAGGCTTTTGTGGTCGGTATATAAATGTACGAGGTTACCGAGTAGGTAGTGCCTCCACATCTTCAGTGCAAGTACCACGGCAGCGAGCTCCAAGTCGTGAGTTGGATAATTCTGCTCATGATTCCTAAGCTGCCGTGATCCATACGCGACCACTCTTCGGTCTTGCATCAGCACACATCCGAGCCTAATGCCGGATGCATCGCAGTACACGTCAAACGGTTTTGTTGTGTCTGGCTGTGCCAAAACTGGTGCTGATGTCAGGTGCTTGACTAAAGCCTTGAATGCTGCTTCACATGTTGGACTCCAAACATATTTGGTAGCCTTCTTCAGCAGCTCTGTCATTGGCTTGGCAATCTTCAAGAAGTTCGGGATGAACCCCCGATAATATCCCGCGAGTCCGAGGAAACTCCGTACCTCATGAACAGTTCTCGGGGATTTCCAATTCAGCACTTGCGTGATCTTGCTCGGGTCCACAGCGATACCTTCCGCTGAGATGATATGCCCGAGGAAAGGCACCTGCGATGTCCAAAACTCGCATTTGCTGAATTTTGCGTATAACTTGTGATCTCGCAGCCGTTGCAAGACTATACGCAGATGTTTCTTGTGATCTTCCTCCGACTTGGAATATACCAGGATGTCGTCGATGAAGACCACGACAAACTTGTCCAGCTCCGGCATGAATACCGAGTTCATTAAGTACATGAAGTGAGCTGGAGCATTGGTGAGGCCGAAGGACATGACCAGGTACTCATAAAGTCCGTACCTTGTCGAAAAAGCTGTCTTTGGAATGTCCTCCGCCCTTATCTTAATCTGATGGTACCCGGATCTTAAATCCATCTTGGAAAAGATCTTTGCTTCGACCAACAGATCAAACAACATGTCGATCCATGGCAACGGGTACTTGTTTTTGATGGTTACGGCATTTAATGGACGGTAGTCCACGCAAAGCCGCAACGTTTCATCCTTTTTCTTGACAAATAATGCCGAACAGCCCCATGGCGAGGAGCTCGGCCTAATAAAACCCTTCTCCAGAAGATCCGTGAGCTGAGTCTTCAGTTCAGCCAACTCCTTGGGCGCCATCTTGTACGGCCTTCGGGATATTGGCATGGTTCCCGGTGCAAGTTCAATCTTGAACTCCACCTCTCTATCGGGTGGCATCCCCGGCAAATCGTCCGGGAATACATCAGGGAACTCTCGGACCACCGGAATATCTTCCAATCTGATGGTCGTGGCTTGATAGACACTTGGAAGTTTTATTTCTGGACTGTCCAGAAATAATGAGTGAGAACCGTGCACCTCTGAGTTTACGTGCACGACTCGAAGGACGGTGTCTAAAACAGCGCCGTGGCGGGTTAACCACGACATCCCTAGGATGACATCGACCTTCTGTCCCTCTAAGATAATGAGAGACGTGGGGTACACTCTACCCGCTAAGCATAATGGTGCTTTGGAGACCATTACGCTTGCTGAAATCTTCCCACCCGGTGAACAAATTAAATATGGACTATCGGTGGGTAGTATTGGCAAACTGTGTTTAGCAACGAAAGCTTGGCTAATAAAATTATGCGTGGCGCCTGAATCAAACAGTACTATAGCGGTATGCTGGTGGAGTTGGAACATACCCGCAAGGATTGGCTCGCCCTCCGGCACGTCCTCAATGGCAAGCTGGTGGACAGTGCCGGGCCTAGGGTTTGCCCGCCGCGCATTAGTAGGGTTCCGGGTTTGATTCCTCCCCGGAACCTGTGGTGCCACTCCGCCGCCTTTCCTCTCCGGGCAACTGCTCGCGAAGTGTCCTGGACGACCACACTTGTAACATGTGGCCGCTGCTAGTGGAGTACTCGGTGGACGAAAGCCCGGCATGCGTTGCGGAGGTGCAAACGCACGCGGCATCGCCCGCTGCTGCTTTTGTTGTTGCGGTGGTACTGGCAGTGCCGGCCGGAATGCCGGTGAAGAGTACGGCCGACTGCGGAACGGCATCGACCACTGTGGTGGCTGCCAGCGTGGACCTGATGGTGGGCGATTCACCATCCGAAACTTCTGAGAAGGACCGCCTCCTTCTCCACTGCTCTGCGGCGCGCTTCGCTTTCTCTCCGCCGCCGCTAACTCCTTGCCGGAGTCCTCCTGAACAATCGCAGCATCAATTACGTCGTTGAGGCTGCCGCGATTGAACATCGCCAGCTTGTCCTTCAGGAGCGGGTTAAGCCCCTGGTAGAAATGGTCCCGCCGCTTCTCGTTGGTATCAGCATGATACGACGCATATAGCGCGAGATCGTTAAACGCCCTGGAGTATTCCAGCGCGTTCCGGCTCCCTTGTTGCAGGTGTAAGAACTCCTGCGTCTTCCTCTTCATCAGACCGGGCGGTATATGATAGGCCCGGAAGGCCGTCCGGAACTCTGCCCAGGTCATCACTCGGTCGGTGGGCTGGGAAGCACAGAAGTTGGCCCACCACGCGCTCGCGGATCCTTGGAGCTGCTGGACCGCGAACTGAGTCTTGCGCTGCTCGCTGATTTGGAGCATCCCGAACATCATCTCTATGGCGCGGAGCCAGTTGTCCGCATCAAGTGGTTCATCCGCCCTTGAGAATACAGGGGGATGAGTCGCCAGGAAGCCGAAGTAGGAGCTCTGTTGGCGCTCCTCACGATCTTGACGTCTCTCTGGGCGAGACGTATTGGCGATTAGAGTCTGCAGCAACTCTGTGTGCTGCTGATGCGAGCCCGCCATTGCCGCGACGATGTCGGCCAATGTAACCGTTGGTAGTGGCGGTGGCGGTGTTTGCTGTTGCTGTTGCTGTTGCTGTCCCGAGGAGTCCTCGGGAGGTGGTTGGGAGGTCTCTCCCCCTTGACTGGTACCCCCAACGTCAGGGTTGGCACGAGTACGCGTCATTCTGAAATTCAAAACAGCAGCAATTAGCACATGTCTTACTAAAAATTCCATACGCAACAGTAGGTATTGAAGTGACACATGATCAATTTGCACAACATTCACATATATTGATAAAGTATAAACTTTATACAAGATACATTATTCTCGGGTCTCCGAGAAGTCGTGCTCATGTCGTCACTACCTATACATACGCTACTGTCTATACGACATGTCACCGATTACAAAAGTTGGGTTACGCTACCCTAGCTGCCCTACTTGGCAACCGTAACCCCCTACTCGGAGTAGAACTCGACCTCCTGTGGGTCGTCCTCCTCCGGTACTTCTGCTGGTGGCTCTGGATCTACCACCTCTTCTCCCATTCCGGGTTCTCCCATTGCTGGAAGACCCAAGACCACCGGTATGCCTAACACCGGGGGCACGAGGTCCTGCAATGCATGCACCTCGTCCATAGCCTGGTTGTAGTCCTCTTCCCAGCCTTGTCCTTCCTCAATAGCGTCGTCCCGCTCTTGAGCAAGGTCCTCATTCTGCTGGATTAGGGTCTGCACCAGCTCTTGCAACGCCGCGATGTCAACACGGCTCTTCTTCTTTGCCTTCTTCAGACGACGCAACTGATTGTGTTGTTCATTCAGTCGCTTTATCGTCGGAAGGAGCACATTGCGGAGTGCGCTGTGAGCACCCTCGAAATGATCTCCACGGCTTGTGCTCTCCTTGAGCTTGGTGGCGAGATGCTCCGTATGAACAGCTTGGCTGTCCATCACAGCGTTTCCCGCCCTCATTTGGAGGCTGAGGTTTGCCTCCGCGGGGTTGTACCTTGGGCAATTCGGGTCTGTTGCCTCCAGGTACCTCTCTTCCCACACATGCTGAGCTTGTCCCTCCACCGGAACGAGTGCGTATGGAGTGCCCTCCATAGCCTGCACGTGTAGTTAGCAGAAACGTGACATAGTGTCCCGGGCTGCCACTTGCCACATCCCTTCCGGTTGTCTTCCTCTCACCGTGACGGTGAATGGCACCCAACCGGGTGGCGTAGGTCCTGCAGGAACCTCGACATGGATCGTCCACGTCTTGTTCCCCTCTTCGCCTTCTTCCTTGGCGAAGTATTGCGGCATCTGGTTGTACCCGAAATATTGGAGCGTTTGCCACAATGCTTCCGGGTAGCCGCTACGGTCAGAGCAGTGGGAAACTACCCACCCGTTCTCCAACCGTTTATCTGCTGCCATCTGTAAAAATATATTTGAGAAATGTCAAATATTTATTTAAACAGTAAACCATCGAGTTATAACATAATATATATCCTTGAACTCATAACACTTGGAAACATAGTTCAAATTTTTAAACAAATTTGACTGCTGATCTGCTGTTCCCATGACAGCCTTGACCCGTTTTCATTTCAACCTGATTTAGGCCAGGTTAAAAGCAAAACCAGTCCTGGAGATCAACATCAAAGTTGAAGCTAACTTCAATAGCTTTCCAGCCAGTATTTGCTTGGCCTAAGATCAGTCTTGGTTCAAAAGTTATGAGATGTCAAAGTTAACAGAATTTCTGGGAACAATTGGACAGCACCTCCCTGCCTTAGGTACTGATTTGATCCAACAATCTCAGTTACTTCTGTTCCTAATCTGACAAAACTTTCTGTTACAAAGTTGTAACCCATCTCATAAGCTTTCCAGAAATACCTCATTTTCTATTTTTGGATTTTTATGCAGGATGTTATGCTTAATTTATAGAGAGTCTACAGAGAGTCTTTACCCTGTCCTGTTTTCTGGACAGTTCCAACTCTACTGAATTTTTCGAGTGGTTAAGGGATGAAACACCTCTGGACCTCAACAGAAAAGTTGTAAAGCTCTTCCAAAGCCTTCCAGAAATGTATCATACGACCCCAATCTCGAAAGAACTCAACCTCTAGCCTCTGATTAACTTCAGCCTTGATTCAGCTGAAAACAGAGTGCTCTGTCCTTAACAACCTATAAGTTGAAAACTTGTTAACTTTGAATATCCTGTTCAAGGGAAGGAGTTACATCAAGTTTTACTACTTTGGAGCAAAACTTTCAAGTTTTAAATGAATTTGTTCATTTAGTTGGGTGTGACGTCGATGCATCACCAGATTATGTCGGTACTACGTCCTCACAAAGAAAAACCTATACTGGACTTAGCCGGCTTCGTTATTTCAGTGGCACTACTCGTCACTCGCACACGGATGCTACACGTCTACCGTTTCGTGGTCAGGCTACCTGCAGAAACTCAATCAATCGTCAGACTCGGCTGCACACCGAGCCCGGAATCCATACAGTTCGTACAACCGGCCGTCATCACTCGCCCGGATGTTCTCAAGCCAAACACGCCTTGAGTTACGTGTTCACGTTTCAGACCACGTGACGGGGTCTCCCATGTTGCACCACGCACGCCAGGGACAGACGGCGCTTGAATACCCCAAACGACATTAAGAGTCATAGAGGATATCAAAGCGGGTCGGGTTACCTGCCACCCGTGGGGCTCCACCCTTCAGCTTGTGCGCACTGGTGGACAGCGCTTACGTGCACCCCCCAAGACATGAACGTCCCGAGATGCACGATTTTCCGACATAACAAATAGGTTAATATGCCACTTTCTATATGCTAATAACATCCTTATACGGGCTACTAACTCGTTCCTCACTGGATTTTTGAAAAAGAAGACCTTTGTACTGTGTTAAACCTCAAGCGAGCTCTGATACCACGCTGACACGACCCCATTGGTCCTGTCGAGCCAGGATCACGCTGAGGGGTGCTGCGTTGCACAGCACCGTATAACACACGTCAAAGGTGCAAAGCGGAAGCGGAAGTTTTATTACATAAACAAGTTTATGAACATGTTTACATCAAAATAAGTTCAGTCTACACTCGCGGGCGTAGACTAAGCATCAAGTGCACGTTCAGCCCTCGAACGTGTCCTTGCTAGCACACACGCACACTAACTCTGCGGCGTGCACGACTCCCACTCGACGGGGTTCCCCTCCTGGGGTTCCGTCTCTTCTTCAGGAGTCCCTTCCTCATAGAACCCTGCAAGAGCTTCAAACACAAGCAGTGAGCACGAAGGCTCAGCAAGTCTGACCCGTCTCACCTAAACATGGAACTTCTACATGAGGTAATGGGTTGCATGAGGTAAAAATCATTTGCAAGGACTCGCCTAATTAGTAGAACCTTACTTTCAAGTTTTAGCAGCAGGTTGTGGAGAACCTTACGCTAAGGCACATGAGAGAGCCGCAATCAAACAAGAAACGCTTTTCTCTCATGTACTTTGCCCAAAGTTGAAAAGAACTTTAATTAGCTCTAAGCTACAGAATATCATTAACAATCAATGTCCAGCTTTCAATCAACAACATTTTAACATGTAACTAGCCTGTTCTTTCTACGTCACGGTGCAGTGAACAAGTGGTACTCACTGACCGCGAGGGACGGCGATTATAATCGATTTACACCTGCAGGGTTACCCGAACAACCCGTCACGTACGCCCGTACTCGATGTTGCCTCCAACAACCATCACGGACGCCGTACACGACTACCTTTCACCCGTCAGCCAAATATTGAACCGGTCCCATCGTCCCGAGCAAGAGGTCTCTGCACGCGCATCTCTGTGCCGCCAGCCGATTTACAACTCGAGCTCTCAACCTACCCTCTGAACGACGGGCAATGCCTCAATACCCAGCTACCCGAGTTACATCAGTTTCCCGGTTCCCATATAGCCGGTAGGTCTTCGGTACTGTTCTAGCTTGTTCAACAGGCCCGCACACGGCTCGGTCCTCAATCGACACAAGCGGAGCTACAGCACGCAGGCCCCAAAGTCCTGCTGCCCTTACTCTCCGCTCGGTCTCAGTTCCCTTCTTAGGACATATAATCTCGGAGGGAGGAATCTCCGTAGATCCCGCCAAGATCGAGGATGTGCAGAAGTGGAAGACCCCCGAAAACGTCGGGGAAGTTCGAAGCTTCTTAGGATCGGCTGGGTATTATCGACGGTTTATCGATGGTTTCTCCAAGATTTCGAGACCCCTCACCAAATTGTTAGAGAAGGGAATCACATTCACATGGACACCGGAGTGTGAGAAGAGTTTTCAAGAACTGAAGAAAAGATTGACAACAGCCCCAGTGCTAGTAATGCCAGATATGCAGAAGAATTTTTCGGTGAACTGCGATGCATCTAGACACGGGTTGGGATGTGTTCTCATGCAAGAGGGGCATGTCGTGGCGTATGCATCCCGGCAGCTTCGAAAACACGAGAAGAACTATCCTACACATGACCTAGAGCTAGCCGCAGTGGTACACGCATTGAAGTTTGGCGGCATTACTTGATGGGGAAGAGGACAGAGATATATACGGATAATAAGAGTGTAAAGTATATTTTCACACAGCCAGATCTCAACCTTAGACAAAGGAGATGGTTAGAGCTAATCAACGACTTTGATGTGGGCATAAACTATCATCCTGGAAAAGCGAACGTTGTGGCAGATGCTTTAAGCCGGAAGGTGCAGGTCAACAGGCTGAGCTTAAAGGACATGCCTACAGAATTGAAGGAAGAGGTTGTAAAACTCAATCTATGTCTGGTGAATAGTGGTGAGGCCATCGCCATGGAAGTGGACTCCACATTAGAGCAAGACATACGCAACGGTCAGAAGAATGATGAGAAGATACAAGAGATTAGAGAACTCATCAAAGAAAATAAAGCCCCTGGGTTCAGAGAGGATGAGCAAGGTATGGTGTGGCATGGGAAAAGAATCTGTGTGCCTGAAGTGAAGGAGATCCGTGAATTGATTTTGAAGGAGGCTCATGATTCTGACTAATCCATTCATCCTGGAAGTACGAAGATGTATCATGACCTCAAGAGCAGATATTGGTGGTATGGCATGAAGCGAGATGTCGCAGAACATGTTGCCCTATGTGACACATGTCAGTTGGTGAAAGCAGAACATCAACAACCCGCGGGATTATTGCAACCACTCAAAGTGCCTCAATGGAAATGGGAAGAAATAGGTATGGACTTCATAGTGGGACTACTCAAGACCCAATCGCGATATGATTCAATATGGGTCATCGTCGACAGACTAACCAAGGTAGCTCATTTCATCCCCGTGAAAGAAAGCTACAGCGGATCCAAGTTGGCGGAATTGTACATGTCAAGGATCATGTGTTTCCATGGAGTGCCAAAGAAGATAGTGTCGGACCGAGGGACACAGTTCACCTCCAGGTTCTGGCAGAAGTTACATGAAACCATGGGAACTCATCTAAATTTTAGTTCTGCCTATCACCCCCCAGACTGACGGGCAGACAGAAAGAACCAATCAGATCCTTGAGGATATGCTGAGAGCGTGTGCGCTCAAGAACAATAGGAGTTGGGATAAGAACTTGCCGTATGCGGAGTTCTCCTACAACAACAGCTATCAGGCCAGTATGAAGATGTCACCATCTGAGGCTTTGTATGGGAGGAAGTGCAGAACTCCACTATTTTGGAACCAAACAGGGGAAAGTAAAGTATTTGGGCACGAGGTACTACAAGAAGCCGAGGCGAAAGTGAGGGAAATCCACAACAACTTGAGGATAGCACAGACCCGACAAAAGAGCTATGCCGATGTATGGAGAAGAGAGCTCGTTTTCAATGTAGGGGACTATGTCTATCTCAAGGTGTCCCCTATCTGAGGACTTCGTCGGTTCAAGATGAAAGGGAAGTTATCACCTCGATACATCGGACCCTTTCAGATTCTGGAGAGGAAAGGCGAAGTGGCATATCAACTAGAACTACCGGCTCGCCTATCGGATGTGCACGATGTATTCCATGTGTCACAGCTCAAGAAATGTCTAAGAGCGCCTGAAGAGATGTTACCCATGAATGAAGTTGACGTACGAGAGGATCTGTCTTATGCCGAGCAACCGGTCAAGGTTTTGGAGACAATGGAACGCCTTAGAAGGAATAAAAGAATCCGAATGTGCAAGGTGCAGTGGAAGCATCACTCGGAAGAGGAAGCCACATGGGAGCGAGAAGACGAGCTTAAGGCACAGTTTCTGGAATTGTTTTCCTAGAGCCCCCAATCTCGAGGACGAGATTTCTTTTAAGGGGGGTAGAGCTGTAACACCCCAAAACCTGCTAAAGAGGGGAATTTAAAAATTTTTTGACGTATTGCATGTGGTGCACAAATTCAAATTCAAACAAGAATTCAAATTCAAATCAAAACAGAAAAGAAAAGGAAAAAGAAAAAGAAAAAGAAAAACCCCAACCGGCCAGTGGGCCGAAACCTGCCAGCCGGCCCAATCCCCCGAGCCAGCCCGAACCCACGCCCCCCTCTCTCCCTCTCACTGACACGAGGGGCCCGTGTGTCATCCCTCACCTCCCGCGTGCCCGCCCGACCCCGGACTCTTCCCTCGCGCCCGATCAAAACAAACCCCGGAACCCACGCGCCCAGCCCCGATTTCCAGTCCCGGACGCCCCCAACTCGATCTCAACAGACCGCCGCCCTCCATCGTCTATTTAAACACCGAAATCCGCCCCTTTTTCCTCCCCGATCGGCCGTTTTTCTCTCCGGTGAGAACCGAAGCTCCTACAGCCGATTTCCTTCGATCCTTGCTCAAATTTCCTGATCTAACGTGCTGATCACGTTCCACCGCCGCCGGGGAGCCCTGTAGGTGAAGGAAACGACGTGTCTTGCGCCCCAACGGCCACCCCGACGTGCACCAAAGATCATCGCCGTTGAAGCTCGCCGCCGACCGACTTCCAGGGCCTCCTAGTGCTGGAAAACTCCTCGGTGAGCATCCCCTACCCCTCCGCAGCCGATCCATGCAAAAAGATGCGAGTTCTAACGTGTAGCGACAAAAGCCGAGGCTGCGCCGGCGAGATCGCCACCCCCCGCCGTCGCGCGCCGCGACGCGCGCGGGCTTATTCCGGCCAGGGCGACGTGGCCCCTTGAGGGCCGTCTATTTTAAATCGCACGGTAAAAATAAAACCGACGCGTACCGGTTCGGCGATCTAATCTGAGCCGTCTGTTTTAAATCGGACGGTCCACATCAGCCCTGTGTTATAAAGGCCGGGATTCTTACGCGCTACCCCCTGGGGATCTCGGAAAACATGAGCTAGCCCCGGAAACTTCTGATCTAGCCCCTGGAACTTCAGAAATTCGTGTAAATTCATTTAAAAATCAATTTTAGCCCCTGGACTTAATAAAAATTTGGAAAACCCCTCTGTTATGTGTAGTTAGACCACTGGAAATTTATGAAACAGTAAATTAAACTCTGCAGTAGGGTGGATTTACCTTTTTGACCCTATATGATATTAAATTCAGAAATTTGAATATGTGACTAGGATTTAAATCTAAAGGATAAGGCAAACACAGGTGCAAATTCAAATTTAAACTCTCCTAGCACTTGGAAAACTTTAGAATGAGTTAAAAGTAGATTTTAGGCTGAAATGAAATCTGCCTAAGTGTTACTTATTTTTATTTTCTCTAGAGACACATTTTAGGCTAGGAAATAATTCTAAAAACTAGTAAAATAAATTTAATTTGTTCCACATCAGAGAGGAAGTTCAAAAATATATTATTGAACATTTTAGATCAGAACCTATTCTATTTAGATGATGTGTCTTACTATTTTTATAATAAAGTTCACTTTTAGGCATAGAAAATAAATCTGAAAATATAGGAAAATAGGTATGCATGATTAGAAAATGATAAATGAAGTCTCCAAATCCAAAAACTTCAGTTTAGGATTTGGCAGAAGATCTGAAAACCTATTTGGAGTTGGAAATTACCTTTCATGGAAACTTGGTAGCTAAGAAGTGTATTAATTAAATATAAAGAATTTGTTCAAATTGGAAATTCATATATAGTGTGCAAATAGAAATCTGAATACAAAAGTTAGAAATCATATACATATGTTAAAAAGTGAATGTAGGCCAAAAATCAACACATGTAGAGTAACCACAACACTTAGAAATGTGAATGACATTCATAGTTATATATGTGTGGTTTGCATGAAGTGAAAGTGTGAACTATGTCTTATGGATTGTTGTTTTCTTTTGCTATGTGTATGGCATGAGCAGAACCTGCCCCAGAGCAAGTTTTCCCCTTCCAAGACCAAGACTTTCCATTCCCAGAGCAGGAGGAAGAAGGCAAGTGTCCTTGACCACTTTGATCCTATACTAGGATGTGCAGATAGAATCATTTGCATTGTCAATTGAAATATGAAACCCATGCTAGGAAGTTTCCCTAGAATTACATTACCTTGTTTCCTTGTAGCTTGGGTTGGGATTTATTTTATCATGTCATTTATTTATATGCTTATGCTTAGCCATGCTTAGAATGGGATAATTGGGATATGAGATCATCAATTTACTTACCTTACTCTTGAATGAGATATTATGAGTTATGTAGAGGTAGGGATCGAGGCAAGTTGGATGATTTGGTTGGTGCTGGGTGCATGAGACTCAGGTTTGTGTTTAGTACTTTCCTGGATCCTGAGGACCAGTTCATGGAGCATGTAACCTGGCTTTACCGTGCCAACCACATGCTGAGATGGGGCAGATGGACCAATTAATTAGGTGTATCCCCGGCGTAGTATGGGTGTGTTGGATAGTGAGGGGAGTAGGTGTCAGCTGGACTACCATATGAACCGCAAGGCTCAAGAGGGGGCCACTACAGCGGGGTTGGAGCCTCTTGTATGCTGTTAGGGGTAAAACCTCAGTGGGCCCACGCTCGTCGGGAATCCCTTTGTAAAGGCTTCATAGTGATCTCCTGGCTACACACCTGGGAAGTGTGAATGTGGTTCGCGGCCACTGGCATAATGAAGGTTCTTTTAGTCCAGCCGGCAATGGGGGATGAAATCACTACATGTGGGTACAGTGGTGCAAACTCTGCACAGTCAAAACTGTCATGACAGCCGTGCTCACGGTCAAGAGCGACTTGGACTTATTCATGATTAGAGGATGATGAATTGAGAAGTTGTGGATGTTAAGCGGGAAGCTTAACATTGGAGATGAGACTATGTTTATTTGATAATGATGTTGGGTTAAGGGATTGGGATCTATTTCACCTGTGTAGTAATGTAGGTGCTTAATAAGATAAGGTGATAGGTATTAATTGCGTAGTGCTTTAATCATGAGTTCAACCTCTCCTTGCTCTAGCCATGCATGACATAACTTTCTCACACTTGTTGAGTACCCACGGTACTCAAACTTGCTTTTCTGTTGGTTTATATTGCTGCTCAGGTCAAGAGAATGATGTGGTGTTTAATGACCAAGACTTTGATCCCGAGGAAGGATTCTAGGTTCACGGAGTCCCCCGGGCAACGCCTGTGACGGAGCCCACAAGAATAATATTCCGCTGCTATTTTATGTTATGAACTTATTATCGTCCATCGAGACATATGCTATGTAAGACTTATTTATATTCGACACCTGGCTTGTAATAAATGATGCTTCACTATTTGTCATCACATGTATGAGAGAATGATCCTGGCGTACATGTGGTATTCACTCGGTGGTTCTTCGGAGAAACCGGGTGTGACATCCTTTTAAAGTACTTTGAAAGATCAATGACAATGCTTATGAGATTGATCTTCCAAGTACATATGGCGTAAGTACAACATTCAACGTCGCTGACCTGTCTCCTTACTTTGGAGAAGAAGAGTCTAGGGCTCCTTTTCAAGAGGGGGAGGATGATGTGGACATCTCAGCAAAGGACACACAAAAACAATCCTACAAAGGACCAATTACACGAACTCATGCTATGAAACTTGAACAACAGGTCAACACTTTCATCTCTATATTACATTTTAATATTAATGTGAATAATATGCTACCTAAGTCATGTGATTACGTGATACTTAGGTTTACACATGAAGGAGCATCATTGGCTGCCACGGAAAAGAACCAAGTTAATTCGCACCGTCCGATCTGAAAATAGGTGCACTGCAGTAGCCTCAACTTCACGTGTAACTCTGTACCAATATGTCACGTTACAGAAGGCATAATACACATGGTGTGAAATCTTATCAAGTGTACTTTCCAAAGCAACAAACGGTGCATTGTTTGGAGTTTCCAAGCTGGAGTTATGGCCAAATTACTTAAGACTGTGCAGAAGGTGAGCAGACGCGCGAGGACCAAAGACTACTTCGTAAATTGCTCACTAGCTGGCCCTCCACCTCAAAACGTCGTGACTTCAGTTCACACCTAGCTAGGAGGGTTGTTCCTAGTATAAATATCACCCTTGTGCTCCTGGAAAAACAACCATTTATCCTTTGATAAACAATATAATTCTGAGTGCCTTGCACACCTTTGTTCTTCCAGGTTCTTCATGGACTTGTGAAATGATCCCTCAGAGGTCCCCTAATTCGTGATCTAGGCTTCCGGGTCATTTGGGTGGATTAGTTTCCGGTTTGTGTTTCTGCGGTCGTTCGGAGATCGAGTCGAAGTTCTCAAGGTTTCGGTGCCTCTCTCCCCGTCGCTTGGTCGCAACCAACCTTGGCTGGTATAAAGCTAGTTATCTCGGATTGTGGTTCTGTGGTCGTTCGGAGATCGAGTCGAAGTTCTCAAAGACTTCGGTGCCTCTCTCCCCGTCACTTGGTCGCATCCAACCTTGGCAGGTATAAAGCTAGTTACCCCGCTGTTTTCAGCTAGTTACCATTGTTCGTTCTGCAGTACGATCTTTCTATTTGCCCTTCGTCGTACCTACTGCCGTGAAGATCGAACCACCCCCGGGTTTCACCCTATCAGTACTACATGCTGTTATTTCTAATTTCCAGGTCAATTTCATATGCACATTCACACATCGCCTGACAAGCATCATCGACACAATATCACCAAAAAGTCATCTCATATACATATGAAAGTACAATACATCTCAATTCATAGTTTACAAGTTTTTCACTAAAAACCAAATTGACGCTCAGTATACTGGCAAAGTTCTGGTACATCAGCTATTACACCTACGTCATCGAAGAACTGCCCTTTTCGGTGGAAAATTTCGTGACGCATGAAGTGACACAGTTCACTCGCAATCTTCTCGGCTCCTCCACCAGGCTTATCTCTAGAAATCAGGCATTCTTCGTCCACATTCGTGTGCTGCAATGAAACACATAACAAGGTTTACATTGTGTTGGTGACAATGATAACATAATAGTATTAAAATATGCTAGTTACAATGAGAATGAAACTCAAAAGTAAGAAAATAAAATATTGACATTTAGGATAACTTACATCCTCCTGATTCACTCTATATTCGTAGGCGGTCCGAAGATGCTCACATACATAATACTCGCATAAGACGCTCCCAGAAGGCTGTTTGGGACAAGGATAATATGTTGATATGTGCAATGCATCCTTATTAGTAGGTCTCTAATCGCCAAGTTATTTTGCGTAAAACCGCCAAGCGCTGTCATACAAGGAATGTCATATAAGAGTTGCTAACCTATATATATGCGTGCATATATTTAAAAGTATCGAATAACCGTACGTTCTCAAAAATCCCAAGACCGTTGCCAAACCTTGTGTTGGCTTAATGAAGATCATTATGCAGTGTTTACTGGACATGTACATACACACGTGTTAAGTTAAAAATTAGCAATAATTGCTATTTCCATGCCTTGTGTCGAACTTACTCAAAGTGGTATGGAGCCTTTACGAGGTCCTTGCCACCTCTGACAAAGTTATACATGGCATGTCCTATGTAGGCTGCAACCTTTGTCTTTTTATCCTTCTTTTGGCTTGCGATTGATTTTTCAAATTGTTTTTTTGTCATGTTCTTGTACTGTTCTGAGTCCCTTTGCACCTGAAAGTCGAAATTCGACTTTGCAATCACTGTAGGGTCAAAGATACCTGTCTTGGAGTTCAGCTTTTCATTATCCACGTATTGCATCCTATTGAATAAGTCTGAAATTGTTATAATCTCATAACATGTGTATGCGTGTAGTAAGAAAAGCAAATACGAAATATTAGAGGCACTTACAAGCACCAGAGGAGTAGCAGGTTGATTTCGAGAATGCCTTGATAGAAAAGGCTCTGTAGATCTTCAAAGAGAAGGGCTCGTTTATCTTCTCCAATGCTCTAGAATGCTTCTTTTGGCACACGAAATGTGATGTAACAAATGTCATATTTTGTGCTTGCAGTGATGTACCACTCATGCATTCTTCTGAGTGGGAAAGGTTGTCTGCTAAGCTATGTCAATGTCATGAATGGCTTCCCATTCTTATATTCAGGAGGAACGTCATGAATCTTGTATACCGGAGCTCCTGGTTTAACTAAAGTTGTCTCCCTAGTATATTTCACATCGTCTTCTTCCCACTCCTCAATATTTTCTAATGCTGGCTCATGTGAAGCACGAGATGCATTAGATTTTGTAATATTTTTCTTCATTTTTCCAAATATTTTGACACTTCGTTAGCAGGTTCTTTATTTTTGTATGAGCTAACTTTCATAGGCACTAACCGAATAGTAGTCGTCGGAAGTTGGACAGTGGCCTGTTGCTGAAACTGTTGTTCAACTGATTGCTCTTTACTACCAGCAGCTTGCTCTTGTACTGCTTCAATCTGTTGTTAAACTGGTTGCTCTTGGTGATATTTACTAGCAAGGTTACCAGCATCCTTGCTGGGACATAACGGGAGTTAATCTTCCTGGACTTTTGGTGAAGAAGACGGGGCTGCAGTCTTTCGAGATGCAACGCGGCTAGACCTCGGCTCATTGTCCAACACGATATCACGTCAGTGCCAAAGGATTAACTGGTTGACGGCCTGCCCCAGAGTCGTGATCCCCTCAGGTGTGATGTGGTCTATTTCATAATCTTCACAATCATTATCAATGATCTGAAGAACATGCACCACAACATAATACAACAGAAGTGAATTGCCGTTGAAGACATGATTCGGCTTTGCCATAGCAAGGGCAATCTGTTTTGTTTTGTTCCCTGCTCCGCCGATCGGAACAAGAAGACGACAAGATGTGTCCTTAACAATATTATCAATAGGGACCTTATGGCTTGACCCGGAGCCTGGCACAAAACCAATGCTGCTACGGTAGGAAGTTGGAGATATCAAATGCTCCTTTGCCACGGGAACCATCGCTCTATTCTGTGGCATTAATTGTCCTGATTCTATAAGTTTATCTATTGTTGCTTTATCAGATTCCTTGACCTTTTGATCAATCATATCTTCAATTGTATTCTTGAACTTGTCACGTCTTCTATATAACTCTTTATCGTTCGGGAAACCATTTCTCTAGGACATCTGAGAATGATTGCTCGAATCCTTCCACCATGTTCAGGGTTGCCTAGGATAGTGGTAAGTTGGTTATTCTCCCTCTTCGGCTTGAAGAGACCCTTCTGTTGCTTTTCAATTACTTCTTTCATTTTTTGCTCTACTTGGTTCATAGAGTCGGCTTTTCAAGTTTGCCCTCGCTGGTCAAACCTGTTCGAGCTAAGACCTGTGGGGACCATCCCGTGGTTCACCCACTCCAGGATCGCATAGGGTGGTGCCGTGCGATGCGACACCCAACAGCACACACGAAAAGAATAAAGGATAACATACAAACTTTTATTTGATATAAAACAGCGGAAGTCTTTTTACAAAACCTATTCATACAGCGGAAGTAATATACATATAAGGCCTCTCATCCTAGTTATGCAAAAGTGCAGCCGTCCAGCCTGGGGACGCTACACACTAGCAGCAAGTAACCGGAGATCACGGCGGCGTGCATGGCTCCAGCTCGGCCGTGTACCCCGACGGGGGCATCGCCTCGTCCTCGGAACCTTCCTCATAACTCTCACCTGCACACAGCTCAAATATTGCAACCGTGAGCACGAAGGCTCAGCAAGTCTTAACCGTCAACCCTAGGCATGGAACTCTAAGTGCAAGGATATGTAAGATGGGAAAAGGAATTTGCGACAAAGACACGCCTATAAGTTGGTCCTTACTTTCAGTTTTATAGCAGCAGATTTATGTGCCTTAGGCAGCCCTCACATCGGAAGTCCACAATCAAACAAGAAACGCTTTCCCCCGATGTGGAGATGCCCAAAGTGGAATATAAACTTAATTAGCTCTATATCTACATCAATCAAGGTATTCAAGACATTAAGATCAATACAACATTTTCAGTTGGCTTATTTCACTTCTTACTACGTCACAGCGCAGTGAACAAGCGGGTACTCAAATAACCACGAGGGACGGTGATTGCAATCAAGACACACCCGGATAACACGTCACATACACCCACTTTCAGAAGCGTGATTCCACACCCCTTCCTACTCTGTTGTATGCAACAACCTTTCAAAGGCAACCCAAATGCCGAACCGGTCCATCCGTAACGGGTAGGAGGTCCCCGCGTGGAGCGTGACTGTGCCCACCGGCAGATTTACACCTTGCTACCCTCAACCCACTCCTATTTACGGTTGGGTAAGCCTCGACACCCAGGTTAACCAATTACATCGGTTTCCTGGTTCCCATATGCCATTATGCATCCGGTACTGTTCGATACTTGTCCAGCAGGGCCGCACACGGACGGTCCTCAACCGACACCAACAGGGCTATGCACGTGAGACCTCTGCTCACTGCTTCCTATCCTCCCTGCTGGGTCTCATTTTCATATCTTAAGCCATTTTTCTACCTCTTTTCATTCCATGTAATAAGTACTATCTCGCGAGTAGCTTCCAACCACTCGACTTCTACCGAGATCCTATACATTAGCATGGCATTCTCTACTCGTCGAGTTTGTAAACTACCCAACCCTTTATAGGATTTAAAAGGCTATGCAAGTGGGGTTTCAATCACCCTAACTCTAATGCAAACATTCAACCTAGACATAAATGTTACAAATGAAAACTTTATAAAAGGTACTTAAGTGCAAACCGGGGCTTGCCTGGTTGCGAGTCAAACGGGAAGTTAGCTTCAGGTGGGAGGACGTCCAAGGGCTCCGGTGCGTCCTCAACTTCGGTCACTATTATGAAATGTAATAAAATACTTGTATAAGTATTAAGGATTTATAAGAATTGGGCTTCTACTCATAGCTACTGCTATTTAGGATCCTTAATTGGTTTTGGGATTTTTACAGTGGATACTAGGCTCTCTAAGGATGATTTGAGCCAAATTTGGAGATATGTCATTGCACAATGTAGTATTTAAAATTCCTACAAGTACAATGCTTCCCTGAATTTTGAGCCCAATTCAGGAGCTTTGACATAGCTAATGGGGGAAAATCTGATTAGAGTAAGTCTCCATGGTTCTAACAAAATTTGTTTCACAATTTTTGGAGCTACCATCAGAGAGATATGAATTTTTGAACTTAGACAGGAGTTCTGAAAAAGCTTCTGTTTAAATTTGAATTTCCAAATAAAGGCTGAACTCGAGAAGGTAATTTGACCTAGCAAATAACCTCCAATGAAGCCCAAATTTTTACTGGAGATCAGTATCTATGAAGAGGATTTGCTGCCCAAATTTGGGAATATTTCATAAAGAGTTGCTCCTGTAATAAATCCCTAAAGGATTTACTAAAAACAATTTTACAGATATTCCTGGGCATTTTCATAGCCAACATTTGGTTTCTCTGTGAAGTACTCCTCCTGAGGAATCCAAAAAAATTGGTCTCACTCTTTTTGGAGTTTTCTACACAGAGTTATGGCCTTGTAAAGATCAGCTAATTTCTGGAATTATTTCCCTAATAGAAACTTCAAATAATTGGGCTGGGCCCACTGGTTTAATTTGGACCAGTCAGATTTTAGCAACACCAGGGGCTACGGGGTTATTCCCGCGCAGCCGCACTGGATCCGGCGCCACAAACCGATCCTCGCGCGGACCCGGAGGCTGACCGGTGGGACCGGCCCTCCTTCGTCTTCCTCGCGCTGCCCGCGCCTCCCGCGGCGGCGCACGCCGGCGAGGCTCGCCGGGACAGGGTTCCTGTGGTCCGAACTTCGTCAAATTCGCCGCCTGTGAGTTCTACACCGTGCTGAACACGATGGTGGGGTCGGGAGCCGATGACAACGGCTGGAACGGTGCTTGCACCGGCGACCATGTCGAACCTTACTTCGGCGACCTCGCTCTCCCTCAACCGTGGGTCTTTCGGGCTAGGGTTTGCTCCAAAAGCACCAGTGTCCCATGGGCATCCTCGACCCATAGCCCGCTCTCCCTGAAACCCACCGGAGAGGGGACCTCACCGGCGACCCGAGCCCGCAAAACTCCGGCGGTGACAAAAACTCGATACCTGGCATCTCTACTCGATCGTTTGAGCTGCTAGGACTTCGGGGAGATGCGCAAGCATGTGCTGGAGCTACTCTAAGCTCATCTAGCACGGAGCTACCCCAAGCACAACGAATTTTTTGTTAGACCCGGCTCTATCCATCGGTGTACAGTTTGGGAAAACGGTGAAATTCGCGCCACCGGTTCTAGCAATCGCTAAATGGTTTCTGGCTACACGATCAGGACATGTGAACGCACCGTTCTTGTATAGGAAGTCGGGGGAGAGGGCAGCCGGTTGCTGCTGTCGACGGAGAGCCGAAACGGCGAGGTTCGGGCACCTTGAAGCTTTGGCGCCAATCCGCGTTTCTCGAGCAGTTCGGACCGGCAAATCTCGAAGGGGCTTTGGCAAGGGCTAGAGCACGTCCAGGCGATGCTCTTTGCTGTGGAGCGCTCGAGCAATCGAGCTTGGAGGGCTGTGGTCGATCGGAGAGAGCTGAGCGGCGGTGTTCAGCGGAAATGAGACGGTCGCGGCGCTGCACGAGCTGAGGAGGAGGAGAAGTAGCGCTGGGGTACTCGGGCGGCCGCTCTTATCGCCCACGCGCGCGCACCGAAATCAGCCAGCGAGAACCAGCTCGGTGGCTCGGTGAGGGCGTCGGGGGAGCGCTTTTCCGAGAGCTGTCGCGCCGCGATCAACCGGGAACAGAGAGAGAGAGAGAGGGAAAACAGTCGGTTGTTTGCTTTAGGTGGCTTACAATTGGGCCCCACTTCCCCTTTTGTTTAGTAAAACTTTTCTGATATTTTTCCCTCTAGCAACTCAACATTAAAAGCTTTACTTCATCCCAAAGTTATGTTTGAATTTGCAGAATTGAAATGGTTTGAATTCTGGTGTAGAATTTGAATGGGGTTTGATCATTTGAATTTGAAAAGGAGTTTGAATTCTCCACTTTGTATTGCCTCAAAAATATAGCAAACCAGCTCCAAAATTTCCAATTTTTGGCATGGCTGCTTATTAAAAGGTGGAGAACACATTTGTGAAACCCAATTTTCAAATTGTGGGAATTGGAATTTGAAACTGAATTTGAAATTCAGATTAGAGGGCTTCTCCTTTTAATCCCAAACAAATATTAAAACTCCTCCAAATGAGCTGAAATTTGGAAGGTTGAATATTTGGACTATAAAGATCCAAGTTGTGCATTTAGATCTCCATGTTTGGAAGTTTTGTGAAGTCTAAACCCTCACTTTGAACTTACCCCATTATAATTCAAAGTTTTAATTCTCCTCATTTTTCATAAGTGCACATGAGCAGAATTTTCTTGCTACCACTTTTGGGGATTTTACAAGACCCACCGCTTAGTTCTTTCATCGCAGTCTTGTAGCGGGTCAGGATTGCCCTTACTGACAGTTTCATCTAATATTTTATTCCATTTCTCAACTTTGGAGGCATATCCGATAGACCCAAGCGATTATGGTATTTGTTCTTTTTGGCAAGCTCTGACCTAGATTTACATAGGGATTTAGCCTTAGCTGTGGTCTTTTGACAAACAATATCTTGCCACTGAGCTTGTGTGATTTTTCCCATCTTCTTCGGGCTAGGGACCTTATTGTCTTTATGTATTAACTCTTCCAGCCACGAAACTTATTGCCGCAGGAGACCAATGTTGCTTTCTTTGTAGCTTCATCCATGCCTTTCGGGAACATGGATTGTTTCTTTAACTTCTTCCACAACTCATTCTTGTCCGCCTCAGGGGATTTTCTCCAATTCTCAGTTGTGATCGGCATGAGCTCTCTAACAAGACATCCGCATGCATTTTGGTACTTTGTAACTGAATACAGTGGTTCTTGGTCAATCCCACCTAGACTGACACTTGTTATGAATATGATGCGGTTCAATGGACCCTTATTGGGACCTCGTTGCCCTTGTTTTCGCTTGACTGAATTTGAGGATTCAACTATTGGAGAACCTTATGTGGTTTTAGGAGCCGAAGTCACCTCGTTCTCCTGGCAATTAGGCTAGGTAGAAAAGAATTATAAGATTTCATATACTTGAAAACTAACATTAACTTAAACTGCTGGAGTTAAGATTCGTGATCCATACCTCGCCGGCAGGATCATATTCCGGGTCAAGATCCTCTGAAGTCTTTTAAATTTTTTATATTTGGAAAAGGATCCGATGGACTGTGAAAAGAGACTGAACTGCTGGAGTCACTAAACTCAACATCGTCGACTTCATTGTTACTATCAGCACCAGTCTTCTTAGGGCTTTCCATGTTAGAACTTGAAAAGCAACAGAAGGGGTCCCTTGTCATAGTACTCAGTGATTACGAAGACATCCTGATATGTACAATCACATCCCAATATATAAAATAGAGTGAACATGGTGGATTTACAAAGACAACATGTATCTCTCTTATAGTACTCAGTGATTACAAAGACAACATGGACTACCTGTTAGCACAACTATTCCAAACAACTAATTGGTGCCGGTATGAACACACACAGAAAGTGTATAAGAAACAATTGAGCTAAATTTGCTTTGCTTTTTGATGTAAACAATTAATTTGCTCTCTAAACAATTTGCTCTCTGGTCCACCTTCAAACAAAATATAAACAATTAATCTAAGCAATTGTCAAGGTCTCTAAACAACTAATCTAAACAATCTAAAAGGGGGTGAGGGGCTCGATGCAGCGGGAGAGCGCCGGCGGTGGGGGGCGGTGGGGGTAGATGCCGGGAAGGAGGAGGTGGCGCGGGGAGCATTAAGGCAAGGGGGGTGCGGTGGCGATGGTGCCGGAGGGGGATAGAAAAGGCAGGAGGGAGGCGGCGGCGAGGGCGAGGATGACTATCGGCCGGCGGCGAGGGCGAGGAGGGAGGCGACACGGGGAGGGTGGAGGGAAGGAGGCGGTGAGGGGGACAAATAAGGGAGGAGGGAGAGAAGGGGTGAAAGAGGCGAACATACATAAATGGCAACAAAGAGGCGAACGAAGCTCGGTGGCGAGGACGAAGCTCGGCTGCGAGGGTTTTGGCGACAAAGGGAAATTTTGGAAGCCTGACGACATCTAAGTGAAATCTCCAGGGTTGTGTTTTTTCGAAGAGACCGAGCGGCCTTATATAGGCGCAGATTTTCACAGGCAGCTCTTAGTTAAACACCGCCTCTGAACATGTATTAGTGCAGGCTGTTTGTAAATTGTAATTTATAGCCGCCTGAGCAGCCTTATATAGGCGCAGATTTTTACAAGCGGCTCCTAGTTAAACACCGCCTGTAAAAAATGTTTGAATTATGTTGCCACTCCGCGCGCAGAGATAATAAATGTGCTTCATTGCCACAATAACATATAGAACCTATGAACATTGCAATTTAGAGATAAACAATTGAAACTCAATGAACATTTCATAGCTTATACACATTGCATGCCCTCTAAACTATACATTTCAGACTTATATTTCCTATGAAGCTCCCATCGATTGATCTAAAGTGTATCGTCGAGCTTGCTCCCAAACACGTCTCTTATATTCCTCTGGATCCTGAAAATAACATTGACATTCTTTAAATTAACAAATGTCAAATGAGGAGTGATATATAACCTAGGTTGCTCACTAACACAAAGTTACTAACCTTGATAAGTAGATTGTAGCAATCATTTTCAACATCGGGCGTATTTTCAAGTAGCAAAATTTTGATAGTAATACTAGGACACCACCCCTACGAAATATCAATTTAAGCAACATAATAAACCACTTCAAATATGTTCGGCAACAATTACTAATTACTTGAGAAAAATAAGTCTATCTTACAATCTCTTGATCAAGAACCCCAAGGCAGAGTGCTCCTGAGCGATGGACATTCGGGTGGAAGAAACCAGGTGGAAAGGCACATCTTGGATGTACCGAGGGATAGTGCTCCGAGAAGGAGATTGTGAGTGGGTAGTAACCACCTTCCCACCCAGTCTACAAAGGAAATTCATTAATAAACGGACGATGGTTATACTGGATTGTGCTTATTCTTCATGACTTACCCCTTCTTTATCGGGGACGATGCACTGCCTCTTCATTAAGTCTCCCGACTCAGGCTTCGCAGAGAAACCCTATGCAGAGAAATTGGACAACAAGTGACGCAAATGCCGAGCCATGAAATTGCAAATACCAAAAACAAACAAGACGGAAAAGCAAAACTACAGAGCGACCGGTGTGCCATGTGTACATACATGGGGGTGGTTCTTGCGCCACGCCAAGCACTCCTCCTTGAGTCAGCCACGCACCAAGTCGATAACAAAGTTCCCAGCAATGAACGATGACGACGTAGAATAGGAGGGAGTAGTGACGGCAGCGACGACAACAGCGATGGCGAACAGTGGACAGCAGGCGGCGGTCTCACTGGAGTTGGTCGATCGCTAAGGGTTCAATGAGAGAGCGGCTGGAGTTGGACGGAAGGGAAACACGTGGCTTGAGGAGGAGGAGGTGCGGAGAATTTAATTGCGGCCAGTGGTGTAGAGAAGGGCGAGATAAAAGCGTGTCTTCCATTGATGACAAAGTGAGACGAGCGACCCGAGGAGGAAGAGCTACGTTGAACTTAATTGCGGCCGGTGGTGCAGAGAAGTGCGACCAGCGTGCGACCCTCCTCCTCCTCGAAGATGAATTAAACAGCAACTGCGGAGATGTATTATCACAAGCGGTTTTTTAATACAGAACCACCTGTGAAAAAAGTTTACTAAGTTTAGGATTAATTAATTTTTTTGATCAAAATGAGGGGGCTTGTAAAAGCCTAAATTCCAAGTTCTTGTAATATGATTTAGTATTACAGGTGCCCATTAAGTTTGACTTAGAATAACCTTTGAAATTGGTCAGAAAACATAAAAAACAAATAAATAGGTTATTTCTCATTTTTATATCTTGCATAATACAATGATTTTATGAGTGAATTTTTCTATGGGACCTTTTAGTCATCATACCAACCTCTATTATTTTTTTAGATTTTTACAAATTTGTTTGAATCAATGTGTGTTCAAACTTTGAAGAATGCCTCATATGTATATGAGCATTTCATTAGAATGATGGATAATTTGAATTTTGACATGTTGGATTGCTTAAAAAAAATTTTAAAAAATTATACATGTAAAAATAAGACAATATGTTCATACAAACCAACTTTCAGTGGAAGATCCATTTTTTTAGGAGATATGAAAACCTGAATAAGTCCACCTATGTTGGAATGACATAGCCAGTCCCAAGCCCGGGTAAAGGAGGAGGGGTTGTGATAGGCTTGGCGAGCCAACAAGTACACTTAGCCATTCTCATGGAAATTAAACCCAATAGAAATTTGTTGGGGCGTAACCCTTTTAGCGACGCACCATATCGAAACCCGGGTATGGTGTTAAGTGGGAAAGGGCCCGGTCGCCACCGCCTTAAAGGCGCGTCATATCGGAACCCGGATATGGTGTTAAGTGGGTAAGGGCCGGATCGCCACCACCTTAGTGGCGCGCTACATCATGCCCCGGATGTAGTGATAAGTGAGGAAGGGTCTTTGCATCTTACTCGACGGGTGCAAAGCGTAAGGAATCTAGCCGAGACACATAGATTTCGGGTGGGTAGTTGGAATCTATGATCGTTGACAGGGAAGCTACATGAGTTAGATGTTGCCATTAGGAGACGAATAAATATCCTTTATGTACAAGAGACTAGATGGGCGGGTCAAAAGGCGAGAGAAGTCGAGAATACCGGTTTCAAGCTTTGGTATTCTGGATCAGCTGGGACTAGGAATGGCGTAGGTGTTCTAATAGATAAGAGTCTTAAGGATGGAGTAGTGGATGTTCGAAGACGAGGGGATAGGATCATCTTAATCAAGATAGTTATTGGGGATATTGTCTTGAACGTCATTAGTGCTTATGCCCTACAAGTTGGGCTCAACATGAGTGCTAATAGGCAATTTTGGGAGGACCTAGAGGATATGGTTAGTAGTGTACCAATAATCGAGAAACTTCTCATAGGAGGAGATCTCAATGGTCATGTGGGTGCAACTAACGTAGGATTTGAGAGAGTACATGGAGGCTTTGGATGCCGCGATAGAAATCAAGAGGGTAAGGACATACTAGACTTTGGCGTAGCCTATGATCTGTTGGTAGCTAACACCCTGTAAAAGCCCAAGATTTCACTTGCTTTAGTGTTCATCATATCCCCACACCACAGCTCATTTTGTGGATAACTTATGAACACATGTGAAGAGCAAGTAAACACCATCAAGAGGTTAATTAGAGGAAAAACCCATAACTCCAAAAAGTAGGAGCTCACACATATAAACATGAGAGGCTGAGCTCACACTTAGGTCCCAAATATTTTCAGGAGTGCTCATGCCAAGTTTCATGCAAATCTAAACCCTATTGAGCCACTTTTGGAAACATTTGTAAAAAGGGCTATTTGAATGCAAATTCAAATTTCAGCCATTTTCATCACTTGGATTCAAAAGTTGATCTCATATTCAAACTCATCACATTTTTCTGAATTAGTCCACCAATTTTCATCCTCATTGGAGTTCATCTTGTTGGGAGCTAAATTTGCATTAATTCAAAACTGAATTTGAATTTCAAATTCAAGTGTGAAGAAAATTTAGCCAAACTAACTTCAATTTGAGGAAATCAAATCCAACTCATGACTTGGTGATGAAGTCTACACTTCAATGTGGAGTAGCTGAGATATTTGCACAAACAAATGGAAAAGAGAGAAGGGGGGAGAGAGGCCCCACAGTCAGTCTGTCACACCCGGTTTCTCCGAAGAACAACCGAGTGAATATCACATGTATGCCAGGATCATTTTCTCATACATGTGATGATAAATAGTGAAGCATCATTTATTACAAGCCCGGTGTCGAATATAAATAAGTCTTACATAGCATATGTCTCGATGGACGATAATAAGTTCATAACATAAAATAGCAGCGGAATATTATTCTTGTGGGCTCCGTCACAGGCGTTGCCCGGGGGGACTCCATGAACCTAGAAACCTTCTTCGGGTCCAAAGTTTTGATCATTATACACCACCTCATTATCTTGACCTGAGCAGCAATATAAACCAACAAATATGCAAGGTTGAGTACCGATGGTACGCAGCAAGTGTGGGAAAGTTATGTCATGCATGGCTAGAACAAGGAGAGATTGAACTCAGGGTTAAAGCACTACGCAATTAATACCTATCACCTTATCTCATTAAGCACCTACTTTACTACATAGGTGAAATGGTCCCAATCTCCCAACCCATCATCAAAATCAAGTAACCATAACATCATTTTCAATGTTAAGCTCCCCGCTTAACATCCAAAACTTCCAAAACCATCAATCCTCTAATCATGAATAAGTCCAAGCCGCTCTGGACCGTGAGCACGGCTGTCATGACAATTTTGACATGCAGAGTTTGCACCACTGTACCCAAATGTAGTGATTTCATCCCCCTTTGCCGGGTGGACTAAAAGAACCTCCATTATGCCAGTGGCTACGAACCACATTCACACTTCCCAGGTGTGTAGCCAGGAGATCACTACGAAGCCTTTACAAAGGGATTCCCGATGAGCTTGGGCCCACTGATGTTTCACCCCTAACAGCATACAAGAGGCTCCAACCCCGCTGCAGTGGCCCCCTCTTGAGCTTTGCGGTTCATATGGTAGTCCAGCTGACACCTATTCCTCGCACCATCCAACACACCCATACTACGCCGGGGATAGACCTAATTAATTGACCAAGCTGCCCCATCTCAGCATGCGGTTGGCACGGTAAAGCCAGGTTACATGCTCCATGAACCGATCCTTAGGATCCAGGCAAGTACTAAACACAAACTCGAGTCTCGCACACCCAACACCAACCAAAACATCCAACTTGCCTTGATCCCTACCTCTACATAACTCACAATATCTCATTCAAGAGTATGGTAAAATAAATTTATGATCTCATATCCCAAATATCCCATTCTAAGTATGGCTAAGCATAATGCATAATAATAAATAACATGATAAAATAAATCCCAACCCAAGCTACAAGGAAACAAGGTAATGCAATTCTAGGGAAACACCCTAGCATGGGTTTCATATTTTCAATTGACAATGCAAATATTTCTATCTACACATCCTAGTATAGGATCAAAGTGGTCAAGGACACTTGCCTCCTTCTTGCTGCTCTTGAAATGGGTAGTCCTGATCTTGAAAGGAATAACTTGCTCTTGAGCAGGTTCTACTTCATACCATCACACATAGCAAAAGAAAAATAACAATCCATAAGACATAGTTCACACTTCCACTTCATACAAACCACACATTCATATCTATGGAAGTCATTCACCATTATATGTGTTGTGGTTACTCTATGTGTGTTGATTTGTGGCTTTCATGCACTTTTAATCATGTGTATATGATTCCTACTTTTGTGTTCACATTCATACTTACCTACTATATATATATGAGTTTCCAATTTAAATAAATTCCTTATATTCAACTACTACACCTTTTTACTACCAAGTATGTATGAAAGGTATTTTTCTTCTCCATATGTGCCTTCAGAATTTCTACCAACCCTAAACTGAATTCTTTGGATTTTAGAAACTCCATTTATTCATTTACTAGTTGCTATATTTTCAGATTTATTTCTTATGCCTAAATGTGAGCTTTATTATGAAAATAACAAAATACATCATCTAAACAGAATGGGTTCTGATCTAAAATATTTACTAATATATTCTTGACCTTTGCCTCTGATGTAAACTATTTTACAATTATTTTCCCTATTTTCCAGAACAATTCTTTACTTAAAAATGTGTCCCTATAACTAATAAATGTGAATAATAAATTAAACAGATTCATTTCAGCCCAAAAATCTATTTTTATCTCACTCCAAAGTTTTCTAAGTACTGAGAAAGTTTTTAATTTAATTTTGACAATATGTTTGTCCCACTTTTTAAATTTTAAACACTAGCCGCATATTCAATTTCCCAAATTAAATATTAAACAGGGCTAAAAAGGTAAACTTACCCCACTACAGGGTCTATAATATTATTTTAAGAATTTTCAGGGGTCTAGCTACTCATAACAGAGGTGTTTTTCCTAATTTTTATTAAGTCCAGGGGCTAAACTGATTTTTAAATGAATTTACATGATTTTCTGAAGTTCCAGGGGCTAGATCAGAAGTTTCCGGGGCTAGCTCTTATTTCCAGAGAACCCCAGGGGGTAGCACGTAAGATTTCCAGTCTTTTATAACGCGGGGCTGACGTGGACCGTCCAATTTTAAACCGACGGCCGAGATTATAACATCGAACCGGTACGCGGGGATTTAAACCCTACCGTGCGATTTAAAATAATCGGCGCACAAGCGGCCACGTCGCTCTGATCGAGCGCGGGCGGCGCTGCCGGCGGCGCACGGCGGCGGGAGGCGGCGATCTCGCCGGAAACTTTCGGATCTTCGAGAATTCTTCCTAGAACTGTGATTTTATGGCATAGATCGGTAGAGGGGAGGTCAGGGATCTCACCTCGGGGGTTTTCTTGAGCTCGGAGGTCCTGGAAAGTGATTGGCGACGAGGTCCGAGGTGAAACCACGGCGAGGCTCGTCGGCGCTGTGTTTACACCGCAAGTCACCGAGTTTTCTGCACCTGCAAGGTTCCCCGGAGGCGGTGGATCAAGACCAGCGAGTTAGATCGGAATTTCCGAGCTTAGATCGGCCAGAATTCACCGGAGAAGTCTCGGTTCTCACCGGAGGAAAATCGGTGGATCGCGTGGGAAAAACAGAACGAGGCCGAGGTTTTTATAGACGGGGAAAGGCGGCGGGGTGGTTTAGATCAAGTCCGCGTCGCCTACGAACGGAATTCAGCGGAGATACGCAGGAATCCGGGTCTGTTTTGATCCGGGGTGAGAGAATCCCGGCGCGGACGCGAGGTAGAGGAAGGGCTGGCGGGCCCTGCCTGTCAGTGTGAGGAAGCGGCGCGCGCGGCTGCGGGCTGGCGCGGCGCTGGTTGGGCCGGCTGGTGGGTTGCGGCCCACTGGCCGGTTTTTTTTTCTGTTTTCTCTTTTTCTTTTTTCTATTTCTTTTCTGATTTGAGTTTAATTTGAATTCCAGTTTGAATTTGAATTTTTGCAAAACATGCAACACGTCCAAAAAATTTTAAATTCCCCTCTTAACATGATTTAGAGTTTTAATCAAAATTTTGGGGTGTTACAGCTCTACCCCCCTTAAAAGAAATCTCGTCCTCGAGATTGGTGTTTCTAAGAAAACAATTCCGGAAATTGTGCCTTGAGCTCATCTTCTTCGTACATCGGCATAGCACTTTTGGCGTGTTTGTGTTATCCTCAAGTTGTTGCGAATTTCCCTCACCTTCGCCTCGGCTTCTTGTAGTACTTCTGGACCAAACACTTTACTTTCCCCCGTTTGGTTCCAAAATAGGGGAGTTCTGCACTTCCTCCCGTACAAAGCTTCAAACGGTGACATCTTCATACTAGCTTGATAGCTGTTGTTATAGGAAAACTCCGCATACGGTAAGTTTTTATCCCAACTCCGATTGTTTTTTAGTGCACATGCCCTCAGCATATCTTCAAGAATCTGATTGGTCCTTTCCGTCTGCCCATCAGTTTGAGGATGATAGGCAGAACTAAAGTTCAGATGGGCTCCCATGGTTTCATGCAACTTCTGCCAGAACCTTGAGGTGAACTGTGTCCCTCGATCCGACACAATCTTCTTTGGCACTCCATGGTAACACACGATCCTTGACATGTACAACTCTGCCAATTTGGATCCGCTGTTGCTTTCTTTCACGGGGATGAAATGAGCTACCTTGGTTAGCCTGTCGATGATGACCAATATCGAATCATATCCTGATTGGGTCCTAGGCAATCCCACGATGAAATCCATGCTGATTTCTTAACATTTCCATTCAGGCACTTTGAGTGGTTGCAATAATCCCGCGGGTCGTTGATGTTCTGCTTTCACCAACTGACATGTGTCACATAGGGCAACATGTTCCGCGACATCTCGCTTCATGCCATACCACCAATACCTGCTCTTGAGGTCCTGGTATATTTTCGTACTCCCAGGATGAATGGAATAGTCAGAATCATGAGCCTCCTTCAAAATCAATTCACGGATCTCCTTTACTTCTGGCTGACGTGGGCCGTCCGATTTTAAACCGACGGCCGAGATTATAACATCGAACCGGTACGCGGGGATTTAAACCCTACCGTGCGATTTAAAATAATCGGCGCACAAGCGGCCACGTCGCTCTGATCGAGCGCGGGCGGCGCTGCCCCCGGCGCACGGCGGCGGGAGGCGACGATCTCGTCGGAAACTTTCGGATCTTCGAGAATTCTTCCTAGAACTGTGATTTTATGGCATAGATCGGTAGAGGGGAGGTCAGGGATCTCACCTCGGGGGTTTTCTTGAGCTCGGAGGTCCTGGAAAGAGATCGGCGACGAGGTCCGAGTTGAAACCACGCGAGGCTCGTCGGCGCTGTGTTTACACCGCAAGTCACCGAGTTTTCTGCACCTGCAAGGTTCCCCGGAGGCGGTGGATCAAGACCAGCGAGTTGGATCGGAATTCCCGAGCGTAGATCGGCCAGAATTCGCCGGAGAAGGCTCGGGTTCTCACCGAAGAGAAAATCGGCGGATCGCGTGAGAAAAACGGGACAAGGCCGGGGTTTTTATAGCCGGGGGAGGGTGGCGGGTTGGTTTAGATCGAGCTGGAGTCTTCGGGGTCCGGAAATCGGCTGGGATATGCGAGAATTACCGATCGGTTTTGATTCGGGTGAGAGAGTTCCGGCCGATCGCGGCGCGGGCGCGAGGAAGAAGAAAGCTGGCGGGCCCCGCCTGTCAGTGAGAAGAAGGGGGCGCGCGCGGCTGCGGGCTGGCGCGGGTGCTGGTTGGGCCGACTGGTGGGTTTCGGCCCACTGGCCGGTTTTTTTCTGTTTTCTTTTTTTTCTTTTTCTATTTCTTTTCTGTTTTGAGTTTAAATTGAATTCCAGTTTGAATTTAAATTGTTGCAAAACATGCAACACGTCCAAAAAATTTTAAATTCCCCTCTTAACAGGATTTAGGGTCTTAACAAGATTTTGGGGTGTTACACAGTCTGATCAAAAGAGGGAACCGCCTCTGTTTACTTTGGGCTGCTGCCGAGAGCGCGCAAGAGCGTTGCCGCCTCACCCCATCGCACCCACGCACGCGCCAGCGCTTGCTCCGATCAGCTCGCGAGCTCCCTTAACGCCCACGTACGCTGCACAATCGAAGTTCGCTTTCGCTCCCAGCTCATGCCGCTCTGTTCAGCTCCCGTGCGCGAAGCAGCCACAAATGACCGCGCCTCTGATCTTCAGGCATGCTCGTGTGCTATACAGCAAAAAGGAGAGCCAAGACATGCTCTAGCTACTCCCGTGCTACACCGAAGCTTTTTCGCTCTGTTGCCTGCAATCCAACAGTCGCCGCCGAGGACCGGGAAGAAACCGGCAAAAGCTTGCTTCGGCTCACAGTCGACTACCCTCTACAGCCAATCTCTCCCTCAACTTTATACACAAGATAGGTGCGTGGGGATCCCTAGATGGTGCAGCCGCAAACCGTTCGGCAAACGATCCACCGTGTAGCAAGAATTTTAGAAACTACCGAACCCTAGTGCAACGTACAGAGTTCAGCCAAAACCAAAAAATCGGTTTAGACATTGAATCAATGAACAAGCTAGCTCTCAAGTAGCTTCTACACCTCCTAGCATCCCTCCTCGAGGAAGAATCGAGTACAACCATCAAGAAATGACTGAGTTCTAGCCATTTTCATAGCCGCCGGTGCAAAAACGTCACGGGTCACTGTCGAGAGTGGATTTGCAAGTGTTTTTAGCTTCCGAGGCTGCTCATTTCGGGTTCCTCATGATCGACTGGTGCTGCACGAGAAAACCGCGACCCTTCTTGTGCATCAGAGAGTGAGAACTATATCGCTGGAACCCTAGCTGCCGCGGTTGCCGTCGCACGGACGTTTCTGGTCACCGCGGGCGAGCTCTGACCCCCGAGGCGGGTTCCACGTTGTGAGATAGGGCTAGGCGGCCATTTTCAGCCCTGGGGGCGGTCAGGAAATCATTTCTGGTGATCCTCGCCGGAGTGCGCTGCCGCCGAACGCTCTGGCGCGAAGAAGAAGAAACAGCCGCACGGTGGGGCCCGTGGGCAGAGTTTTAAACTTTTCCTCGAATTTCAGAGTTTAGTTCACACTTCAAATGCTTATAACTTTTGCTAGGAAGCTCCAAATTTAGTGAACCAAATTTTGCTGGATTCAAATTTTTAGTACTATCCAGCAAAACAAGTTTCAGCTCATGAAACTTATTCTTTTCCCAGAATTAATTCCCTAAAATTTAAACTGTTGGGAATTTTATAAGGAGAATTCTTTTATGGAAAATTCTGAAATTTTGCTAGGAGATTCATTTAAAAATCCTTGAGTAACAGGGAAAATTTCAGATCCATCCGAGTTCATTTAGTCCCCCTAATGGTGTGATTAAGTGAACTGCCCTGAGAAAATAAAAAAATATACAGAAACGTTTTTCAGATTTTCTCAAATCTTGATTAGGGCATTACTTTCTCTAGGATCTTCAAATTACATGAAATCAACTCCATTAGAACCATCTCAAAATCTAGTTTCGAGAAAGTAATGGGTTGAGCCATGAAAATCCCTGGAAATCCTTAGAAGCTCTAGTAATGACCATTTAGACTTTTATTTGGGCAGAGCTCATTTAGGCTCTGATTCAAATGAAATTTTGTCAAGTCTCTGGTTAGGTACTTACCAATCCACCTTAAAAATTTCAGAGCAAAAGGGGAGGTTTAGATAGAGTTATGGTCTTTACATACTAAATTTAACACATTGCATTTAAATTGACAAATCGGTTAATTTGCTTACGTATAGTCGCTGAAGGCGAGGAGACCCCTAAGGTTCTGGACTTCCTACTTCTGGAGGAAACACTAACACCTGACCAGCAGCAACAAGGCAAGCCTCGGTTTGCATTTAACAAGTTTTATAAAGTTTTGATTTATGTTCACTTAGCTTGGAGTATGAATGTGCATTAGGTGTAGGATGGATGAAACCCCAAATGCATAGCCAGATTATTCCCAAAAGGAGTGAGGGTAGTGTGTAAGTCATCAAGTAGATCATGCTTTGCTTAATGTTAATAGGCTTTGGTACAAGTCGAGTAGTTGAAATCTACTCACGAGTATAGGCTTCGGGATACACGGGATTGGTTCGAGTGATGTGAGATCACTTTAGTAAGAAAATGAGACTAGGCAGGGGCTAGGGCGCAGAAAAAGGAAGTCTTGTGGGTGAAGCCCTGTCCGTGTCAATTGAGGACCGATCCGTGTGCGGCCCATGCATATCAAGTTTGAATGTACCGAAGGCATATCGGATATATGGGCCCTGATAAACTGATGTAACCTATACCTCCGGGCGTCGAGGCATAACACACCGATTTATAGGTGTAGGTTGAGGGCAGCAAGGTGGAAATCCTCTAATGCGCATAGAGAGATGCTCCGTGTAGGGAACCTCCTGTCCATTTGGGTGCGACCGGTTCGACGTTTGGGCAGTTTGGTGAAAGGTTGTCCCGTACCACATCGAGTGAGCGTGCTGTGCAGCTCCACGGGTGGGCGTACGTGACGTGCTCTTCGGGTGTCCCTGCAGGTGTATATCGAGTCGATTCGCCCTCCCTCGCGGTGATGAGTACCACTTGGTCACAGAGTCATGACGTAGGTTAATACATGGAATGTTATAATTCAGTATTGCTGATCTGAATAAATTGTATTGTTGCATGTGTGCCACCAAATATCGCTTACCAAATTTCAGATTCATTAACCATTAAATTGAGGCTAAAAGGTGAACTAAGGATGAACTTGTAGGCGAGTCCTTTGCTGAAATTTGCCATCCTGTCTAAGTTATGACTTGCATGTAGAGTTTCCTATGTAGGTGAGTCGGTTAAGACATGCTGAGCCATTGTGCTCACGGTTGCTGCTATGAGTGTTTGCAGGTGACGAGTTCCCCACGTACTCGGAGTACGAGTCCACCGTCAAGGGCTACCCTCCGTCGGGGACTACGGCTGAGTGGGAGCCGTACCCGCCACGCTGAAGATGAGTGTAGCTAGTGTCGGCTGTCCGTATGGTTGGACAACCGACTTTTGCTAGTTGGGTGGGCGTGAGTTGTAGATTTATCTTCTGCTGTAGTAAACTCTGTAACTATATGTAAAATGAAGGTTTGTACTACTTTTTGTACATATTCAGTTTGTTTTCAATGTAATACCATGTTTTCTTATGATGTGTGCTGTCGGGTGTCGCATCGAGCGGCACCACCCTCTGAGATCCTGGACGTACGGATTTCGGTCCGTCACAGGCTGGCATCAGAGCTGCTTAGGGGATAGCACACTAAATAAGGACAGTATTACGGGAAAAACTTAGGATTACGGTGAGGATTTGCTAGTATTCCCAAATAAGGACTACTATTAGCCTAATATGTAGGTGGCAATCTAACTTATGTGTTATGTCGGAAAAATCATGCATTTCGGGACTTCATATGTCTTGGGGGTGCACGTAAGCGCTGTCCACCAGTGCGGACAAGCTGAAGGGTGGAACCACACGGGTGGCAGGTAACCTGGTCAGCTTTAGTATCCTCTACGACTCTTCATTTCATTTAGGGTATTCAAGAAACGCCCTTCCCTGGTGTGCTACGGGGAAGTATGGGAGACCCTATCACATGGTTAGTAACGTGAACACCTAGCTCAAGGCGTGTTTGGCTTGAGAATACCCATGCGAGTGATGACGGACGGGTGTATGAAAATGTATTGGGACCGGGTTCGGTGTGCATCCGGACCTGATGATTGCGTGAAATTTATGTGGGTACTAACCACGAAACCATAGTCCGAGTAGAATACATTTGCGAGTGACCGTTTTAGTGCCACCATGGGATACTTATATGCTGGTGTAAGCCGGTTAGGATTTTCCTTTTTGTGAGGAACGTAGTACCGACATGTAATAAACATTTGCATTAAATATAATGTTAACAAGGAACTAAGATAACCAAGTTTCAATATTTAGGACCCTGGTTGGTTTAAAAAATTCAACAGTTGATTAGTTTAGCTCAAAGGGATTGAAAAACAGAGTGATCTGTTTTGGCAGCAAGTTTGCTGAACTTTAACAGAGCATAACTCACAGGTTACTTAGCCAATTGGGGTTTAAGATATAGTTCTGGGAAGGGGTTTAAGTGTTCTACAACTTTGTTGTATACTTCCAGAGAAGAATCACAACTCAAACTTGTTGAAATTCCAGATGATTGGAAACTGTCCAGAAACAGGACAGGTTCAAAAACTCTCTGGACTGCTCTGTTTTTCAAGCATAACCTCTTTTAGAGAAATCTAAAATTTGCATATGATACATTTTTGGAAAGGTTAGGAGATGTGTTACAT
Source organism: Neostapfia colusana (assembly GCA_030760725.1). Taxonomy (NCBI): domain Eukaryota; kingdom Viridiplantae; phylum Streptophyta; class Magnoliopsida; order Poales; family Poaceae; genus Neostapfia; species Neostapfia colusana. The sequence goes on along the minus strand of JASWHV010000002.1, from coordinate 35,043,696 downwards.
CTTTGTAATTCAAATGTTTTGCAGTTGCACCACGGAATTCAGTGGAATTTAGAGTTGAAAACAGCAACTTCCAAAGGAGGTGCTGTTGAAATTCTTCCAGAAATTCTGTTGATTTTGAATTATCATAACTTTTTAACCAGAACTGATCTGATGGCAAATAAATACTCGTTGGAAATATAATGAAGTTAACTTAATTTAACTTGAGTCATTAAAATGCCAATTATCAGGTCAAAATCTGGGATAAATAGAAACTGGTCATTATGGGTAGAGGAATGAACGGTTGAACTCATTTGAGAGATTGTTGTACCTAGTGGGGTGTTATTACTTCCAGTGGGTTAGAACATACTCATGAGTTGTTATCTTCAACTATGGAAGATTTGAGTATAATTCCTACTCAAGTTTCTTTTGTTAGAGACCATGTTTGTGTCGTATTGAAGATAAAGGATAGTATACGTGATGACAAAGCGATGTTAATGTCTCGTAGTGACCAAATCTAGTTGAGATGGACTTCCAAAAAGGAAGTCCATCAATTTGGATTTCACTAATTGTATATTGTCTGGTAATATTTTAGCTCATGCAAATTTATTACATTGTCCATGTACGAGATTTACCGCATGTTATACCGTCATTATGTTTCACTCCTAATTTATGGACTGCATGGAGTTTGCTGTGGGACTAATTTTATTGTCGTATGGTTGCAGATGGTTCGTACCCGGACCATGCACAAGGCCGGTGGCTCTAGTAAGCAAGGGGGTGATGACTCCCAGCCGCCTGCCTACGACAACATCCCGCAGCAACAACCACCACCGCCACCTCCGCTTACGCTAGCGAATGTGATCTCGGTGCTGGTGGGCTCTCGTGAGGAGCAGACTGACCTGCTCCGCACGATTGTGTGGAATACGTCCCAGGGTGGAGGGCGTCAAGAGTGGGAGCCTCGTGAGCCCCACACTACAATGTACTCGGATTTCATGAGTACGCATCCTCCGGTGTTCACCGAAGCAGCGGAACCACTGGAGGCCGACAACTGGCTGCGGACGATGGAGTCCAAGTTCGGGCTGCTCCAATGCACGGAGCGGAAGAAGACTCTCTTTGCGGTGCAGCAGGTTCACGGTGCCGCTGGTGCGTGGTGGGTGAACTATATCGCCTCACTACCTGCTGGCCACGCCGTGGAATGGGCAGAATTCCTTGAGGCGTTCCGCGCCTATCATATACCTCCTGGGATGATGAAGAGGAAGTTCCAAGAGTTCTTGGATCTTAAGAAGGGTGGGAGGAGTGCCCATAACTACTCCCATGCGTTCAACCATCTGGCGCAGTATGCGTCTGATTACATCTCCACCGAGGAGAAGAAGCGCGAGCAGTTCTATCGGGGTTTAAACCCCGAGATGAAGACTCACCTCGTACAATGCAATCGCGACAACGTCAACGATCTCGTCAATGCCGCGATTATGCAAGAGGATGCTCAACGGAAATTGGCAGCTGAGCAACAGAAGCGCAGCGCTCCACCGAGCAGTGGGGGTGGAGCTCCTCAAAAATACCGCATGGTGTATCGGACACCATCCAGTCAGCAGTGGCATCCTTATCAGCCACCCCCATTCCGACCGCCGATGTCACCACAGCGACCGCAACAGCAGCAGCAGCAGATGGTACCCCAGGCGTTTCCACTATCACAACGCGCCCCAGGATTCCGTCTGCCAGTCAGCGGAGGACCGCCTCACTACACATGCTACACGTGTGGCCAGGCAGGTCATTTTTCCGAATGACTGTCCACAGGGGAAGCAAAGCAGTGGGCAAGCCCAATATCAGGGCGGTGCTCGAGGCCGACCACCAGTCAATGAGAGAGGTCAGCGCACCAGGGGCGTTCGTTACACTGACAATGAGGACGCTCCAGAAGGAGAGAACGTGCTGGCAGGTACGTTCACTCTTAACGACCGTGCAATCATCATTTTATTTGATTCTGGTGCAACCCACAACTTCATAAGTCCATCCTATGTGGTTAAGCATCAACTAGAAGTCTTTCCATCCGAGTGGTCATATATGATCTGCTCACTGGGAGGGAAGATTTCAGCAAATATGATGATTCCGAAAGCACCACTATGCTTAGGTGGGAGAATATATCCCACTACTATGATTATTCTTGAGGCACAGAAGATTGATGCAATCTTAGGAATATCATGGATAAGTTACCATGGCGCTGTCCTAGAAACATTATCACGGACGGTACACCTCAACTCCCCACTCCACCGTCCGCATTTCCTAATACTAGACAATCCAGTGCCGGAAGTTTAAGCCGCATATCATACTGAAGCTCCCAAGTTAGAGGACATCCCCGTAGTCCGGAATACCCCGACGTGTTCTCGGATGATCTTCCGGGCATGCCACCTGAACGGGATGTGGAGTTCAAGATTGAACTTGCACCCGGGACTACACCCATGTCGCGGAGACCGTACAAGATGGATCCAAACAAGCTGGCTGAGTTGAAAGAACAGCTCAATGACTTGTTGTGCAAGGGTTTCATTAGGCTGAGTTCCATGCCTTGGGGATGCTCGGCGTTGTTCGTCAAGAAGAAGGATGAAACCTTGAGGCTCTGTGTGGATTACCGGCCGCTCAACACCGTCACCATCAAGAACAAATATCCACTGCCCTGCATTGACATCCTATTTGATCAACTTGTGGGTTCAAGTGTGTTCTCCAAGATGGACCTTCGCTCCGGGTATCGTCAAATAAAAATCCGGGCGGAGGATATCCCGAAGACGTACTTCTCGATGAGATATGGAATATATGAATATCTCGTCACGTCCTTTGGTCTCACCAATGCTCCGGCACATTTCATGTACCTCATGAATTCGTTGTTCATGCCGGAGTTGGACAAGTTCGTGGTGGTGTTTATTGATGATATCTTGGTCTACTCCAAGTCAGAAGCAGAACACACCGAACACTTGCGAATCGTCCTTCAACAATTGCGGGACCATAAGCTCTATGCCATGTTCAGCAAATGCGAGTTTTGGATCAACAAAGTGCCATTTTTTGGACATATCATCTCAGCGGAAGGCATTGCGGTTGACCCAAGCAAAATTGAACAAGTGCTGAAATGGAAAGCCCCCACTTCTGTCCATGAAGTCAGAAGCTTCCTCGATTTAGCGGGATATTACCGGAGATTCATCCCGAGCTTCTCCAAGCTGGCTAAGCCGATGACAGAATTGTTGAAGAAGGGGATGAAATATGTTAGGAACACAGTATGTGAAGGAGCGTTCCAAGCATTGGTGAAGCATCTCACAACAGCCCCGGTCTTGGCTCAACCGGATACGACCAAGCCTTTTGACGTATATTGTGATGCGTTCGGTATCGGGCTTGGCTGTGTATTGATGCAAGAAGGATGTGTGGTTGCGTATGGCTTACGCCAACTGCGAAACCACGAGCATCACTATCCAATTCATGATCTTGAGCTCGCTGCTGTGGTTTTGGCACTAAAAATGTGGAGACACTATCTCCTGGGGAATTTGGTGCATCTCTACACCGACCACAAGAGCTTAAAATATATCTTCACCCAGAAGGAGCTGAATATGAGGCAAAGGAGGTGTTAGAATTAATCAAAGACTATGAAATTGAGATCCATTACCACCACGGCAAGGCGAAAGTTGTTGCCGACATGCTGAGTCAGAAATCACATGTGCATAACCTCACCATTACACCGATGGAAGAGGAAGAGCCGAGTTTATACTTGGTTCCATATGGACCACTCTACAACCTTGCTCTCATCCCTACCATTGGGGAGGATATTATTGCAGCTCAGAAGGTTGACAAGGGCTTGGCACATCTCCGGAGACGAATTGACAGCGGGGATATCAAATGTTTCTGGAAGGATGATGAGGGGACGCTATGGTTCAATGAACGCATAGTCGTACCCCGGAATATGGAGCTGAGAAAGAAGATCCTTGATGAAGCTCACTTGTCTAAGTTCTCTATTCATCCGGGAAGCAACAAAATGTACCAAGATTTGAAGACTAAATTTTGGTGGACACAGATGAAGCGGGAAGTTGCAAAGTACGTAACCGAGTGTGATACGTGTAGACGAGTGAAGGCGGACCACATGAGAAAATCAGGACCGTTGCAACCCCTGAAAATTCCTGCATGGAAGTGGGAAGATGTGAGCATGAATTTTATTGTGGGATTACCCATGACCTTTAACAAGCATGATTCCATTTGGGTAATCATTGACCGGTTAACCAAGTCGGCTCACTTCATTCCTGTGCATACACATTTCCATGCCAGCAGGTATGAGGAGTTGTACATTGCAAGAATCTTATGCTTGCATGGAGTACCCAAGACTATAATCTCAAATCGAGGGGCACTGTTCGTGGCTCGTTTCTGGGAGCAGTTGCATGCTGCTTTGGGTACTAAGCTGATTAGAAGCTCTACCTATCACCCTCAGACAGATGGGCAAACTGAGAGGGTGAATCAAGTGTTAGAAAACATGTTGAGAGCGTGTGCCATCCACCACGGTAGAAATTGGGATGATCATCTACCATTGGCGGAATTCTCGTACAACAATGGCTATCAAGCGAGTATCAAGATGGTGCCATATGAGGCTCTCTATGGTCGCAAATGCCGCACCCCATTGAACTGATGCAAGTCCGGTGAAAGGGTCACGTTCGGGATTGATGTGGTGAACGACGCCGAAGAGCGCGTTCAGATTATTCAAGCAAACTTGAAGGCCGCCCAATCCCGACAGAAAAGTTACGCTGATAAAAGGCGTAGGCCGCTGCACTTCGACGTCAGAGAATAGTGTACCTCCGTGTGTCTCCGATGAAAGGCGTGCACCGATTCAGCGTGAAGGGGAAACTCGCTCCCCGAGTTATCGGGCCCTATGCTATAACCGAGAAGTGTGGACCAGTGGCGTATAAACTGGAACTGCTGGCATCCCTCACTGTTGTTCATGACATTTTCCATGTTTTACAACTACGGAAATGTCTGAAATATACGGCTGCTGTTCCCACCAACGACATTGGCGAGTTGCAACCGGATTTAACTTATGCTGAGTATCCGGTGGAGATTATAGATGAGAAGGCTCAGACCACGCGTAGCCGAACGCTGTGGTTCTACAAAATATTGTGGAGCAACCACACCGCTGAGGAAGCGACGTGGAAAAGTGAGGAGTTCCTTCGCTGAAACTACCCGGACTTCATGGCATCTTATCACGGGTAATTCCTCTTACATCTTCGTCTCTTCTTTTATAATCTCGGGACAAGATTCTTTTAAGGGGGGAGGGGTGTAAAAGCCCAAGATTTCACTTGCTTTAGTGTTCATCATATCCCCACACCACAGCTAATTTTGTGGATAACTTATGAACACATGTGAAGAGCAAGTAAACACCATCAAGAGGTTAATTAGAGGAAAACCCATAACTTCAAAAAGTAGGAGCTCACACATATAAACATGAGAGGCTGAGCTCACACTTAGGCCCCAAATATTTTTAGGAGTGCTCATGCCAAGTTTCATGCAAATCCAAACCCTTTTGAGCCACTTTTGGAAACATTTGTAAAAAGGGCTATTTGAATGCAAATTCAAATTTCAGCCGTTTTCATCACTTGGATTCAAAAGTTGATTTCATATTCAAACTCAGAACATTTTTCTGAGTTAGTCCACCAATTTTTATTCTCATTGGAGTTCATCTTGTCGGGAGCTAAAATTGCATTAATTCAAAACTGAATCTGAATTTTAAATTCAAATGTGAAGCAAATTTAGCCAAACTAACTTCAATTTGAGGAAATCAAATTCAACTCATGACTTGGTGATGAAGTCTACACTTCAATGTTGAGTAGCTGAGATATTTGCACAAACAAATGGAAAAAGGGAAGGGGGAAGAGAGAGCCCACAGGTCAGTCTGAACAGAGGGAACCACCTCTGTTTTCTTCGGGCTGCTGCCGAGAGCGCGCAAGAGCGTTGCCGCCTCATCCCATCGCACCCACGCGTGCGCCAGCGCTTGCTCTGATCAGCTCGCGAGCTCCCTTATCACCCACGTATGCTGCACAACCAAAGTTCTCTTTCTTTCCCAGCTCGTGACATTTCTTTTCAGCTCCCATGCGCGAAGCAGCCACCGACGACTGCGCCTCTGATCTTCCAGCAAACACCGGCGCCGATCACCGGTTGCTCGCGTGCTATACAGCAAAAAGGAGCGCCGAGACGTGCTCTAGCTACTCCCCATGCTACACTGAAGCTTTTGCGCTCTGTTGCTTGCAATCCAATAGTCGCCGCCGAGGACCGGGAAGAAACCAGCCAAAGCATGCTTCGGCTCACAATCGACAGCACCCTACAGCCATTCTCTTCCTCAACTTGTTACACAAGAAAGGTGTGTGGGGATCCCTAGATGGTGTAGCCGCAAACCGTTCGGCAAATGGTCCACCGTGTAGCAAGAATTTTAGAAACTTCCAAACCCTAGTGCAACGTACCGAGTTCGGCCAAAACCAAAAATTAGGTTTACACGTTGACTCAATGATCAAGCTAGCTCGCATGTAGCTTCTACACCTCCTAGTGTCCCTCCTTGAAGAAGAGTCGAGTACAACCATCAAGAAATGACCGAGTTCTAGCAATTTTCATAGCCGCCGGTGCAAAAATGTCTCGGGTCACCATCGAGAGTGGATTCGCAAGCGTTTTTAGCTTCCGAGGCTGCTCATTCTGGGTTCCTCGTGATCCACTGGTGCTGCACGAGCAAACCGTGACCCTTCGTGTGCCTCAGAGAGTGAGAACTACATCGCCGGAACCCTAGCCGCCGCGGTTGCCGTCGCACGGACATTTCCAGTCACCGCCGACGAGCTCCGACCCCCGAGGCGAGTTCCACGTTGCGAGATACGGATAGGCAGCCATTTTCAGCCCTGGGTGTGACGCCCTCAATTTTGTAGAACACAGAACCGAGAACTGATGTGTATGTGTGCCTAGGATGTTCATCACACATACACATATACATATCATCCACAAACTGAATTAAGAATATATATTACCACGAATAACAGGGTTTATTACAATGTCTTATGAGTCTTGGACTCATTCTAACAGCGGAAGTCTTATCTTAGCAGCGGAAGTCTAAATCTAACAGCAGAAGTCTTCTAACTAGTGCGGAAGCAAACTAAACAGAAGCAGTGGCTCCATCTCTACTCCATCCCAACAGGCAAGGTTGAGGATAGATTACACGCCTAATTCTCCACGGGGTCTTCATAGTAATCCTCTCCTATTGCTGATGATGAAGTAATAATGCAAGTTTGAGTACAATGATGTACTCAGCAAGTGCGGAAAATATGATATGTAGCTCACAACAAGGAAGGTATAGAAAGGCTCATTGCAGAAAGCAAAGTTTATTTCTCAAAACACGATAAAAAAAGCAACTTAGCTTTAAGTGAATATAATCCCAACATTAACATACCTCCATTATGATTCATCCTTTTTTCATGTCTCAACTATACATCAACTTTGCTCATGAATACCATCTCGTATTCACTACCATCTCATAAAGTACAATCTCGTATTCACTACCATTCATCTGATAATCAATTCCGTCTCATTCCGAGACCCAAATCTCGTTGCCATGACTCAACAGTCATGCAACCAATCTCATTACCCGGACTCAACAGTCCCGAAAACCAAACCAAAGACCAAACCATAACCAAAAGCAAATCATCAAAACCATCCCAACTAATCATGGAAGATGGCCAGGCGCTCGTGACCGTAAGCTCGGCTATCAAGATAGTTTTTGACTCTGTAGAGTTTGCACCTCTTTACCCACAAGTTTGTGATTTCGTCACCCATCGGTGACTGCAGAACCTCCATTATACCAGTACACAACCGTTGGTGTATGGCCAAGAGATCACAAAATAGCATTTACAAAGGGGCTACTAGATGTATGCACTCAATAAGGTTTCACCGGGAGCCTAGAATCTCCAATTCTCCCACCCACGGGCCCACTCTTGTGCCATGCAGTTCCCAGGGCAGTCCTCACTCGACTCCCATTCCCCGTGCCTTCCACGGTCCATAAGAATCTAGTAACTTACCTAATTACTCAGCTAAGCCGCACCCATACATGGCCTTTTGGTGGCACTGTTATCCTGGCATGGCTCGCATGAACCGGTCCTTAGCTCTACGGCAAGTAACCACCATCTCATTCTACCTCATTCACAAACCAAGGCTTTCCTAGATCTCCCTCCGATCCATGTTCATTAACAACATCAGCTTTCTCATTAACATTATTCATACGAGTGCAATTAGCTAGACACATCTATCTCGCTTCTCGTACCCCATGGATTCAGCGAAGCATAAAAGCAAAAACCATACCCGACTCATTGACTTTCCCGGTGACAAGGGTGGTTAACAAAACTAGTAAACTCCTATAAAAGGGTTTCCCATCATATTGACTCAAGCACATACACCTTTTAGCAAACAAAACAGTTTTCCAAAATATGGGATCAATATGGTCAAGGGGCACTTGCCTTGTTCTTGCGGTTCCTGTTGCTCAAATTCTTGCTGTTGTAGTCCGTCGTAGGTAGCTCCCTGAGCTTGTCCTTCTATACGCGATCACACACATACAAGATTCATAGCAATCAATCATCATGCACAAACTCTACTTTAAGATGCAATGATGCATATGCATGTTAATCCTGTGATGCAGTTTTTATTAGATCGGTTGTACGTGTTCTTGCATGACTTGCATGGGTTTTACGATGAATAGAGGTGTAAAGGCCAATTGTGGACGTGGCGATGATCTTGACTCAAGATCTAGATCAAATTGATCAACACGTGATCTGTCCACGAAAAAGCTTCTGTTCAAAAGGATTCGAAGAACAGATGCATAGAAAACACGATGATGTCGTAAGGTGGTATTGGAGACCTACCTTTATCTCTTCGGGTCCTTCCTCCTAGCAATGGTACCGAAACAAATCGTCGGCTCTCCTCCGGTGATGGCAATCGTCTCTGGGCTCATCGGCGATCTCTCAGATGGTCAAACTCAGACAAAGGGGTTTAGCTCGGCGAGTTGGGGCTAGGGCTCTAAGTTGTCGGCTCAGGAGGTGGAAAAGAAGTTCGTGGTTGCGGCCAAAGGTTTTCGGTTCTATTTATAATCGGGAAGAGAAGAGTCCTAATCTGATCGGAATTCGAATAAGAGTCCTATTCAAATTGTTTTTGGATCTTAACAACTTATCTTTAGTTGATTTGGTGCGGTAGCAACGTGGAATTCGTGTCTGTTTCCTCCCGTACCAGTATTCCTGTGCGTACAGAAGAAAAACTGCTTCAAATCTCGCCACCCTCGCAGCGTTGAGCTCCGGAAGCTCCACGTGTCATGCGGGAACCTGAGCTCCCTTTTCCGCAGAGACAAGCTCCGATAGTGCCACGTGTCAGGCGGACAAGACCTCACTCTTACCAGAGGCGAGCTCCGCGTGCGCCACATGTCTGGTGGGTCGGGATCTCCCCTCTCTCAACAGAGGCAAGCTCCGCGTACGCCACGTGTCAGTTCAGGACCTCCCCCTCTCTTCGGAGGTGGCTTCGAGTGTGCCATGTGTTAATTCCAGACCTCCCCACTTTTCGGAGGTGAGCTCCGATGTCAAGTAGCGCCACACTTTCTTTCTCCTCAGAGACAAACTCCAAGGTCGATACGTGTCCAACAGTAATGGACCTCCTGGAGGTGAGCTCCGGAGATGACACGTGTCCGATAGTGTCGGACCTCCCGGAGTTGAGCTCCGGAGGTGACACGTGTCCAGTAGGACCGGACCTCCCGGAGATGAGCTCCGAGAGCAACACGTGTCCCGCGGGTCGGACCTCTCGGAGAAGAGCTCCGAGAGCGACACATATCCCACGTGACTGGACCTCTGCTTCTCCGCAGAGGCTAGTTCTGGGGGCAACAAGTGTCCCACGGGGTCGAACCTCTCCCCCATTGCGGGGATGAGCCCCGAGCCTGCCACGTAGCCAGTTTGGCGGCGGACCTTTCCCCTTCTGCAGGGATGAGCTCCGGACGCGCCACGTGGCCAGCGGCTGCGGAAATTTTCTACATTGCTCCTCGGTGAACTGGAATTGGCTCTTTTTGGCTATCTTTTTAATGTTTTCTCTGTTTCTACTTATTTTAAAATATTTTTCTACATGAAACTATGAATATATGCAGAAACCAAAAATGAGGGTGTCACAAATCTACCCCCCTTAAATTGAATCTGGCCCTCGAGATTTGCTAGTGGAGAATAGATGAGAGAATTCTGCCTTCTTGGCTGTTTGTTGGGCTGACTCGAACTCGATATGAGTACCATGCTCGTTTGTCAACTGCACGCTCCTCTCAGCACATTGGATTACTCCGTTGTGCTTACTTAACCAATCCATTCCGAGTATTATGTCAAGCCCTTGGGAATCCAAGACAATGAGGTTGGCAAGGAAGTCTACCCCCCTTAAATTAAGGTTTACTTTCGAACATACTATATTAGTCCTCATCTCTCCACCGGGAGAATTAACCAACATAGTATATTTCAAGTGTGATATGGGTAGATTATACTTGGCAACATACTTGGATGATATGAAGAAATGTGATGCTCCATAATAAAATAGAATGGTGGCTGGGTTGGAGTTGGCAAGGAACATACCAATTACGACGTTCTCAGCCTGTTGCGCTTCCTCAGCAGAGACATGGTTCACGTTACCGGGAGCGTAGTTCTGCTGTCCACGGTTTCCTTGATTGGCTCCTTCATTCGGCTGTGGGTTCTGCTTGGGCACGTTGCCTGGTTGTCCAGGACCTCTCTTCGAGCACTGGCTCGCAAAGTGTCCTGGTTCTCCGCATGCAAAGCATGCCTTGTTGCCCACGACAGTAGGTACGTTAGGGCGGGAGTTTTCAACAGTAGCACCCATGTTGGGTCGGGGCGCTGGAGGCAAAGGCACACGAGGTGCTTGTGCAACGGGTTGTTGCTGTGGTGGCTGATTAGGGCGGTATGCAGGAGTGGACAATCCATACTGCGGTGCAGATGGGGGAATGTACCGAGGGCGTACATTACTCCCTTGTGGCTGGTATGGCATCTTTCATTTTCCCTCTCGCTTGTTCTCTTGGATCTTGCTCTCAACCACTATAGCCTTGTCAACTAGCTTCTGGAAGCCCACATAGTCATTGTTGAGGAGCTGAACTTGGATCTCATTGTTTAACCCTCTCATGAACAGGTACTGCTTCCGTTGGTCTGAGTTGACATCTTCAGGGGCATACCGTGACAGCTGTGTTAACTTATTAAGGTACTCATTCACGCTCTTTTGTCCTTGGCGGAGACCCTCAAACTCTTGCCTCTTGAGCATCATTACACCAGCAGGGATGTAATGAGAGCGGAAACTCTCCTTGAACTCAGTCCAAGTAATAGTCTCCAGGTCGACGTGAGCATTACAAAGGGCATCCCACCAGTCAACGGCAGCTCCCATGAGTTGGTGCGATGCAAAGAGAACTTTCTCTCGGTCATCGCACTGAACTATGGCAAGCTTCTTCTCCATGGACTTCAACCAGTCGTCGGCCTCCATGGGATCATTAGCTTGTGCAAAAGTGGGTGGTCGAGTCCTCATGAACTCTCCCAATCGGTTGTGAGCTGGTGGTGGTGGCGGTGGTGCAGGAACGGGGTTGTTGTTGTTGGTCTGCAGCTGACCCGAAGTTTGGATCATGGTCTGCGTATGCTGATTCTGCATAGCCACCAACCGATCCAATTTGTTTTTACCAGCTCCCTGGTTAACAGGAACTTCATCATGGCCATCCTCTTGGTTGCCACGGACGTTCCTTCCTTGGCGGCCAGCGTTTCCTCTCACCGTCTATGAGAGAGAACGGAATAGAATAGAGGTTAGAAAATTAGATGGATCCCCCTAACTATATGCATCAAGATCGATGGACTTAATATCGTCCTATATGAGGATGTGAACAAGTGCCGAAGCATCTCACATCCCTCTACTATGTGTGGATATGAACAACGCTGAAAAGCCCAACAACTCAAACTAAGCACAAACAATCACAAGCAATCATCACAAGGTTCAGCACATAACTCCTATTCAAGGCTTTCTCAATGGGGATCTTATAGGGTTTTTTGGGGTGATACCAATCTGTGATTTCACCCTATGTCAAAGTGGTTTGGGGTGATACCAATCTGTGATCCAACTATGGCTTCTCCTTGGATTGCATCCTATGTCAAAGTGGTTCCAATGCCAATCCATGCATTCTAGGCTTGCATCCTATGGTCAGCGTGACTTCTAATACCAATCTGTTACTAGGGGTGCGTCCTACAGTCAACGTGGTTCAGCTACACATCTGTGATCATTCGAAGTTTGTGTCCTACAGTCAACCGTGGTAGCTTGGTACCAATCTGTGGATTGTACCAATATGTGACTAGGCATGGCAGCTCTAATATAAATCTTTGATTTCTATCTACGATCAACCCGTGGTAGGTTGATACCAATCTGTGACCTATCTAGGTGTGTGATCTACGATCAACTCGTGGCAGGTTGATACCAATTTGTGTTTTCTATCAAAGCGGGTTACCTACCATCAACCCGTGGCTCTGATACCCATCTGTGACACACTCAATTCTGTAGAACACAGAACCGAGAACTGATGCGTATGTGTGCCCAGGATGTTCATCACACATACACATATCATCCACAAACTGAATTCAGAATATATATTACCATGAATAACATGGTTTATTACAATGTCTTATGAGTCTTGGACTCATTCTAACAGCAGAAGTCTAATCTTAGCAGCGAAAGTCTAAATCTAACAGCGAAAGTCTTCTAACTAGTGCGGAAGCAAACTAAGCAGCAGCAGTGGCTCCATCTCTACTCCATCCCCATAGGCAAGGTTGAGGATAGATTACACGCCTAATACTATACGAGGTCTTAATAGTACTCCTCTCCTGTTGCTGATGATGAAGTAATAATGCAAGTTTGAGTACAATGATGTACTCAGCAAGTGCGGGAAAATATGATATGTAGCTCACAACAAGGAATGTATAGAAAGGCTCATTTCAGAAAGCAAAGTTTATTTCTCAAAACACGATAAAAACAGAAACTTAGCTTTAAGTGAATATAATCCCAACATTAACATACCACCATTATGGTTCATCCTTTTTCCATGTCTCAACCAGACATCAACTTTGCTCATGAATGCAATCTCTTATTCACTACCATCTCATGAATACCATCTCGTATTCACTACCATTCATCTCATAACCAATTCCATCTCATTCTGAGACCCAAATCTCATTGCCATGACTCAATAGCCATGCAACCAATCTCATTACTCGGACTCAACAGTCCCGAAAACCAAACCAAAGACCAAACCATAACCAAAACAAAAACATCACAACCATCGCAAAACCATCCCATCTAATCATGGAAGTTGGCCAGGCGATCGTGACCGTAAGCTCGGCTATCATGATAGTTTTTGACTCTACAGAGTTTGCACCTCTTTACCCAAAAGTTTGTGATTTCGTCACCCGTTGTCGACTGCAGAACCTCCATTATACCAGTACACAACCATCGGTGTATGGCCAAGAGATCACAAAATGGCCTTTACAATGGGGCTACTAGATATATGGACTCACTAAGGTTTTACCGTCAGGCTAGAATCTCCAATTCTCCCACCCACGGGCCCCCCTCTTGTGCCATGCAGTTCCTAGGGCAGTCCTCACTCGACTCCCATTCCCCGCGCCTTCCACGGTCCATAACAGTCTAGTAACTTAGCTAATTACTCAGCTAAGCCACACCCATACTTGGCCTTGTGGTGGCACTGTTATCCTGGCATGGCTCGCATGAACCGGTCCTTAGATCTACGGCAAGTAACCACCATCTCATTCTACCTCATTCACAAACCAAGGCTTGCTTAGATCTTCCTCCGATTCATGTTCATTAACAACATCAGTTTTCTCATTAACATTATTCATACGGGTGCAGTTAGCTAGACACATCTATCTCGCTTCCCGTACCCCCATGGACTCAGTGAAGCATAAAAGCAAAAACCATACCCGGCTCATTAACTTTCCCGGTGACAAGGGTGGTTAACAAAACTAGTAAACTCCTATAAAAGGGTTTCCCATCATATTGACTCAAGCACACACACCTTTTCGCAAACAAAACAGTTTTCCAAAATATGGGATCAATATGGTCAAGGGGCACTTGCCTTGTTCTTGCGGTTCCTGTTGCTCAAATTCTTGCTGTTGTAGTCCATCGTAGGTAGCTCCCTGAGCTTGTCCTTCTATACGCGATCACGCACATACAAGATTCATAGCAATCAATCATCATACACAGACTCTACTTTACGATGAATTGATGCATATGCATGTTAATCATATGATGCAGTTTTTATTAAATCGGTTGTACGTGTTCTTGCATGGCTTGCATGGGTTTTACGATGAACAAAGGTGTAAAGATCAATTGTGGACGTGTCGATGATCTTGACTCAAGATCTAGATCAAACCGATCAACATGTGATCTGTCCACGAAAAAGCTTCTGTTCGAAAGATTCAAAGAACAGATGCAAAGAAAATGCAATGATGTCATAAGGTGGTATTGGAGACCTACCTTTCTCTCTTCGGGTCCTTCCTCCTAGCAATGGCAGCGAAACAGATCGTCGGCTCTCCTCCTGCGATGGCAATCGTCTCTGGGCTCGTCGGCGATCTCTCTGGTGGTCAAACTCCGACAAAGGGGTATAGCTTGGCGAGTTGGGGCTAGGGCTCTAAGTTGTCGGCTCAGGAGGTGGAAAAGAAGTTCGTGGTTGTGTTTTCAGTTCTATTTATAATCGGGAAGAGAAGAGTCCTAATCTTATCGGAATTCGAATAAGAGTCCTATTCAAATTGTTTTTGAATCTTAACAACTTATCTTTAGTTGATTTGGTGCGGTAGCAATGTGGAATTCGTGTCGGTTTCCTCCCGTACCAGTATTCCTGTGCGTGCAGAAGAAAAACTGCTTCAAATCTCGCCACCCTCGCGGCGATGAGCTCCGGAAGGTCCACATGTCCTGCAGGAACATGGGCTCCCTTTTCCGCAGAGACAAGCTCCGATTGTGCTGCGTGTCAGGCGGGCGAGACATCCCTCTTACCAGAGGCGAGCTCCACGTGCGCCACGTGTCTGGTGGGTCGGGATCTCCCCTCTCTCAACAGAGGCAAGCTCCGCGTACGCCACGTGTCTGTTCCGGAGCTCCCCCTCTCTTCGGAGGTGGCTCCGTGTGAGCCATGTGTCAATTCCAGACTTCCCCTCTCTTCGGAGGTGAGCTCCGATAGTGCCACGTGTCAAGTAGCGCCAGACTTTCTTTCTCCTCAGAGACAAACTCCAAGGTCGACACGTGTCCAACAGTGACGGACCTCCCGGAGATGAGATCCGAGGTCGATACGTGTCCAACAGTAATGGACCTCCCGGGGGTGAGCTTCGGAGATGACACGTGTCCGATAGTGTCGGACCTCCCCGAGGTTAGCTCCGGAGGTGACACGTGTCTAGTAGGACCGGACCTCAGGGAGATGAGCTCCGAGGGTGACACGTGTCCCGCGGGTTGGACCTCTCGGAGAAGAGCTCCGAGAGCGACACGTGTCCCACGCGACTAGACCTCTGCTTCTCTACAGAGGCTAGTTCGGGTGGCAACATGTAAAGGCCTCAGTTTTTGACACATGTTTAAAGTGTTCATTACCACACAACACACCTCATTTGAAGAAAGTTGATGAACACATTTGAAGAGCAAGTAACCATTATCAACATGCTCATTAGAGAATAAACTCACAAAATGCAAAAGTGGTATTTCCCACATGCATCATCTAGGGGCTGGACATATGAAAAACTCCTACACTTTGCTAGTAATGTCCATGCCAAGTTTCACCCAAATTCAAAACCTTGTTGAGGTACTTTTGGGTATAGCTAGAAAGAGGGCTGTTTGAACTCAAATTCAAATTCAAACTGTTTTTATCCCATGAATTCAAAAGTGGGAGGCATATTCTTACTCAGCACATTTTTGTGAGCTCACACACCAATTTTCACTCTATTTGGAGTTGATCTTGACATGAGCTAAGTGTAGCAAATTCAAACTTTATTTGAAATTCAAACTGAACATGTGCTGAAATTTAGTCAAACCAAACCCAATTTGAATTCTAACCAATTCAAATCACCATGGGCATTGTGAGGATTACTGTTTACAACAGTAATATGGAGTTAAGTTCAGAGGTTAAAAGGGGAGTGGGACCCACATGTCAGCCACTGAAGTGATTCAACCGACTGAAGACTTTCTCACTCGAGTCTTCGGGCTTCAGCAGCGATCGCCACCGAGGAAGGCCGCCGCGCCACCAGCTTCTTGGCCACGCGTGGGCACAAGTCGGTTCGGAGCCCTTCTTAAGGCGCCCCACTACTCGGCTGAAGCCCCCTCGCTGTTTTCCCCTCGCAAGCACACAGAAACGGATTCTTCCCTCCGCCGCTCGGAACTGATCGGAGAGCCATGATCACAGCCTCCCCGATCCCTCCAGAGCTACGACAAGGTATTAGGAACCTTCCTTCTTCTTCCCCGTCGTTAGAAATCCACAAAAACCGGTTGATCTCGGCTATACCGAGAGTTCCATGCAGAGACCTAAAGCCGCCGCACTTCGGGCTCCCGTGGACAGCCCAACCGGGAGGTTGTCACACCCAAGCTAAGGCGTCCCCGGGCGCGTTGGTGATTGGTGCTGCTCACCCCCGAGCCACAACCCGAGTGCTTGATCGACGGCGGTGAATTTCCAGTTTTCCCTTTTCTCGGTACAGACCGACCTTCGGGTGCGGTTCTGTCACTTCACACTTTAGGAAGGTTTAGAGAGTCTCAATCCGCTCCTACACAGACTAGACCTGGTAGCACACAAGTTGCCTTCACAACCTTTAGCTGGAGAACCCCTGTACACGGCGTATTTCGCAGTTTGCCGTCGGTGGAGCATACAGGAAGCATCGGGCGCACGGTGAGGGACTACTTCGGACCTCCCCTGAGCTGCTTCAAACTCATGTCGACCTTCTCTAAGGTCCACTGATGCTCCCCGACCGTTTGCTCGATCGATTGAGGTGCTCATCGCCGAAGTCCTTCCGAAGTCGCCGCTCATCGCCGACCATGTACCGGCCGTTGTCATGACGAACTGAGCCCAGAACCATGTTCCCCGAGTGGACTTAGGCAGGGGCGGCCATAATCATGAAGTTTGGAGCACCACCGAGGCTGCCGGCGAGGCGTCGCGGCGGCCGAACGCGGGAGTCGGGAGGTAGATGAAGGGGGTGGGTCCCGGCTGTCAGCGGCTCAGATTTTAAATCTGGATCGGTCTGCGGCTCGGATCTGGTATGCTGGCGCGCAAAAACTACGTGGACCCCGGTGTGCCGTCGCTCCAATGCCCAACACGTGTCCCCGTGGACCAACCGGCAGATTTAAACTTTTCCCGATTTTCAAATTTCTTTCAAACTTCAAACCCTCATATCTTTTGCTAGGAACATCCAAATCGAGTGAACCAAATTTTGTTGGATTCAGCTCTCTGAGTACTTTCCAGAAAATCAAGTTTCACTTCATGAAAATCCTTAATTCTCCAGTATTAATTCTTCAAAATTAAAAATGTTTGGAAATTTAACTGGAGAATCCTTTGGAGAAAAATTCTGAATTTTTTCTGGGATTCACCAAAATATCCCCGAGCTACCATAAAAATTTCAGATCCATTTGAGCTAATTTGATCCACCTAATGGTGTGAATAATGAAACTATTCCAGAGAAAATGGAAAATGTTCAGAAACATTTTTCAGAATATCTCTGAAATGGTTTAGCTCATATCTTTAGCTAGGAACCTTCAAATTAGGTGAGATCAACTCCATTAGAACCCTCTAAAAATCTAGTTTTCAGAAAGTCATGGCTTGCTCCACGAAAATCCCTAGAGCACCATAAGAGCTAGAATTAAGGTCAAGTACATAATTATTTGTGGAGAGCTGAAATGAGCTTTGCTGCAACTAAAACTTGGCGAAATCTCTGTTTAGGTTTTAACCAAACCACAGTAAAAATTTCAGAGTCATTGGGTCTGTCTAGTGAAACTTATAAACTTCACAAGTTTAAATTTCAATCAAATGCATTTAAATTAATGCATGTACTTGTTACCTCATGTAGTCGCTAAGGTCGAGGAGGAACCCGAAGTCCTAGAATTTGTTACTCTGGAAGAGCAGCTAGCCTACGACTAAGAGCAGCAAGGCAAGCTCCGGTTTGCATTAACCTTTTTACGAGTTTTTATTGTTTTGAGAACTTACTTTGAGTACCATTACTTCTTGCATTAGCGTCTTGATTGAAAACCCAAATGCACAGCCAAGAAATCCATGGTTTGGGATTAGGATTGAAAACCTCGTTAGCCACTGCAATGCTAAAGATAGAGTAGGATTCGGTACAAGTCGAGTAGTTGGAACTACTCATGAGAATAGGCTAGAGGCACATCGCTCGGGTAAAGATAGCAAATGAAACACATGGCAAGAAAAATGAGACCCAGCGGAGAGTAAGGGCAGCAGGACGTTGGGGCCTGTGTGCTATAGCTCTGCTTGTGTCGATTGAGGACCGGGCCATGTGCGGGCCTGTTGAACAAGCTAGAACAGTACCGAAGACCTACCGGCTATATGGGAACCGGGAAACCGATGTAACTCGAGTAGCTGGGTGTTGAGGCATAGCTGGTCGTTCAGATGGTAGGTTGAGAGCTCGAGGTGTAAATCGGCTGGCAGCACTGAGATGCGCGTGCAGTGACCTCTTGCTCGGGACGATTGGACCGGTTCAACATTTGGCTAACGGGTGAAAGGTGGTTGCGTACGGCGTCCGTGATGGTTGCTTTAGGCAACATCGAGTATGGGCGTACGTGACGGGTTATTCGGGTAAACCTGCAGGTGTAAATCGATTATAATCGCCGTCCCTCGTGGTCAGTGAGTACCACTTGTTCACTGTACCGTGACGTAGAAAGAACAGGCTAGTTACATGTTAAAATGTTGCTGATTGAAAGATGGACTTTGATTGTTAATGATTTGTTGTAGTTTAGAGCTAACTAAAGTTCTTTTCAACTTTGGGCAAAGTACATGAGAGAAATGCGTTTCTTGTTTGATTGCGGCTCTCTCATGTGCCTTAGCGTAAGGTTCTCCACAACCTGCTGCTAAAACTTAAAAGTAAGGTTCCAATAATTAGGCGAGTCCTTTGCAAATTTGTTTTATCTCATGTACCCATCACCCCTCATGTAGAAGTTCCATGTTTAGGAGAGACGGGTCAGTCTTGCTGAGCCTTCGTTCTCACTGCTTGTGTTTGAAGCTTTTGCAGGGTTCTATGAGGAAGGGACTCCCGAGGAGGAGACGGAACCCCAGGAGGGGAACCCCGTCGAGTGGGAGTCGTGCACGCCGCCATGCTAGTGTGTGTGCATGCTAGCAAGGACACGTTCACGGGCTGAACGTGAACTTGATGCATAGTCTATGCCCGTGAGTGTAGACTGGACATGTTTTGTTGTAAAAATATTCATAAAACCATTTATGTAATAAAACTTTGCTTCCGCTTTGTACCTTTGATGTCTGTTAATCGGTGCTGTGCAATGCAGCACCCCTCAGCATGATCCTGGCTCGACAAGACCGTGGGATCGTGTCACAACACGTGTCCCACAGGGTCGAACCTCTGCTCCTTTGCGGGGATGAGCCCCGAGCCTGCCACGTAGTCAGTTTGGCAGCGGACCTGTCGCCTTCTGCAAGGATGAGCTCTGTACGCGCCACGTGGCCAGCGGCCACGGAAATTTTCTACAGCGCTCCTCGGAGAACTGGAATTGGCTCTTTTTGGCTATCTTTTTAATATTTTCTCTGTTTTTACTTATTTTAAAATATTTTTCTACATGAAACTATGAATACATGCAGAAACCAAAAAATGAGGGTGTCACACTAGGGGCGGCCGAGAAATCATTTCCGGTGATCCTCGCCAGAGTGCACCGCTGCCGAATGCTCTGGCGCGAGGAAGAAGAAACAGCTGCGCGGTGGGGCCCGCGGGCAGAGTTTTAAACTTTTCCTTGAATTTTACAGTTTAGTTCAAACTTCAAATGCTTATAACGTTTGCTAGGAAGCTCCAAATTTAGTAAAACAAAATTTTCTGGATTCAGCTTTTTGAGTACTATCTAGAAAACAAAGTTTCAGCTCATGAAACTTATTCTTTTTCCAGAATTAATTCCCTAAAATTTAAACTGTTTGGAACTTTATATGGAGAATTCTTTTTATGGAAAATTCTGAAATTTGGCTAGGAGGTTCATTTGAAAATCCTTGAGTCACAGGAAAAATTAAGTTCCACCCGAGTTCATTTAGTCCCCCTAATGGTGTGATTAAGTGAACTGCCCTGAGAAAATAGAAAAATATACAGAAACATTTTTCAGATTTTCTAAAATATTGATTAGGGCAAAACTTTCTCTAGGTTTCTTCAAATTACATGAAACCAACTCCATTATAACCATCTCATACTCTAATTTCCAGAAAGTAATGGTTTGAGCCATGAAAATCCCGGGAAATCCTTAGAAGCTCTAGTAATTACCATTTAGACTTTTATTTGGGCAGAGCTCATTTAAGCTTTGATTCAAATGAAATTTGGTCAAGTCTCTGGTTAGGTACCAAGCCACCATAAAAATTTCAGAGCCAAAGGGGAGGTCTATCTAGAGTTATGGTCTTTACATACTAAATTTAACACATTGCATTTAAATTGACATATCGGTTAATTTGCTTATGTATAGTCGCTGAAGCGAGGAGACCCGGAGGTTCTGAACTTCCTACTTCTGGAGGAAACACTAACACCTGACCAGCAGCAACAAGGCAAGCCCCGGTTTGCATTTAATAAGTTTTATAAAGTTTTGATTTATCTTTACTTAGCTTGGAGTATGAATGTGCATTAGGTGTAGGATGGATGAAACCCCAAATGCATAGCCAGATTATTCCCAAAAGGTGTGAGGGCAGTGTCTAAGTCATCGAGTAGATCACGCTTTTCTGAATGTTAATAGGCTTCGGTACAAGTCGAGTAGTTGGAATCTACTCGCAAGTATAGGCTTCAGGACACACGGGATTGGTTCGAGTGATGTTAGATCACTTTGGTAAGAAAATGAAACTAGGCTGGGGCTAGGGCGCAGCAAGAGGAAGCCTTGTGGGCGCAGCCCTGTCTGTGTTGATTGAGGACCGATCCATGTGTGGCACATGCTGATCAAGTTTGAATGTACCTAAGGCATATCGGATATATGGGCCCCGATAAACTGATGTAACCTATACCTCCGGGTGTCGAGGCATAACGCACTGATTTATAGGTGTAGGTTGGGGGCAGCAAGGTGTAAATCCGCTAACGGGCATAGAGAGATGCTCCGTGTGGGGAACCTCCTGTCCGTTTGGAAGCGACTGGTTCGACAATTGGGCTGCTTGGTGAAAGGTTGTCCCGTACGACATCGAGTGAGCGTGCTGTGCAGCTCCACGGGTGGGCGTACGTGACGTGCTCTTTGGTTGTCCCTGCAGGTGCATATCGAGTCGATTCGCCGTCCCTCGCGGTGATGAGTACCACTTGGTCACTGAGTCGTTACGTAGGTTAATACATGGAATGTTATAATTCAATATTGCTGATCTGAATAAATTGTATTGTTACATGTGTGCCACCAAATATTGCTTACTAAATTTCAGATTCATGAACCATTAACTTGTGGCTAAAAGGTGAATTAAGGATGAACTTGTAGGTGAGTCCTTTGCTGAAATTTTCCATCCTATCTAAGTTATGACTTGCATGTAGAGTTTCCTATGTAGGTGAGTCGGTTAAGACTTGCTGAGCCATCATGCTCACGGTTGCTGCTATGAGTGTTTGCAGGTGAGGAGTTCCCCACGGACTCGGAGTACGTGTCCACCGGCAAGGGCTACCCTACGTCGGGGACTACGGCTGAATGGGAGTCGTACCCGCTGTGCTGAAGATGAGTGCAGCTAGTGTGGGTTGTCCGTAGGGCTGGACAACCGACTTTTGCTAGTTAGGTGGGCGTGAGTTGTAGATTTATCTTCCGCTATAGTAAACTCTGTAACTAGATGTAAACTGAAGGTTTGTACTACTTTTTGTAGATATTCAGTTTGTTTTCAATGTAATACCATGTTTCCTTATGATGTGTGCTGTCGGGTGTCGCATCGAGCGGCACCACCCTCTGAGATCCTGGACGTACGGATTTCGGTCCGTCACACACCCTATTTAAAAAGAGGCAATCTCACCTAGTGACCTTTAGTAGTGCCGAACACTCTAGCTAGATTGACTTTGTCCTCATTAGGAGAAGGGATAGACGGGAGTGTCTAGATTGTAAGGTGATCTCCTGGGAGTGTGTTGTGACACAACATAAGCTTGTGGTAGTTGACTTTCTCTTCAACACATGTTCTTTGTGGGACAAAGGTGTCAAAATCACAAGAACAAAGTGGTGGAAGTTGAAAGGAGAATCACAAGAATCCTTTTAAAAACAGGGTGATCACAGAAGGACCCTGGGCAGAAAATGGAGATGTAGATAGTATGTGGGTAAAGATGGCAACTTGCATTAGGAAGGTAGCTAGTGAGATATTCGGTGTGACAAAAGGAAAGAAACTTGTAGATAAAGACACTTGGTGGTGGAATGAGGAAGTACAAAAGGCCATTAAGGACAAGGAGTGTTACAAGAGTTGCCATCATGATAGAAGCGCAAGCAACATGGTGAAGTACAAAGAGGCCAAGAAGAATGCAAGGCGGGCCGTGGGTAAAGTAAGAGGACAGGCCTATGATGAGTTATATGAGAAACTAGAGACAAAAGAAGGTGAAAAGGACATATACAAGATAGCAAAAATTCACGAGAGAAGGATGAGAGATTTCAATCAAGTTAAATGCATCAAAGATGAGATTGACAAAATTCTATTGAAGGATGAAGAGATTAAGAATATATGGCGGGATTACTTTATTGGGCTATTCAATGATGGGAATTGGAGCACTATGGTTGACTTGGATGGCTCCTTTGACGACTCCAATAGGCGGCTCATGCAGAGGATACAAGAGTTTGAGGATATACACAATACTCACATGGTAGACATGCAAGGTCCAATTACTAGAGCTCGAGCACGACAATTGAATTTAGAGGTGAGCTCGTTCCTGAACAATTCTTTATATGTGAATTTTGAGAGTATATTGCTACCTAATGGATTAATTATGATTAGGAACCATGGAGAGGACATGGAGATACATGGAGAGGGGTTTGGAGGCGTGGAGGACCAGAACATACGCCAACAAGAAGTTAGAGACCGAGCCCAACTCAAACTCGAGTCCAACTCGGGCCCAGGAGCAGTCCAACTTAAAATGGATGCACAGGAGGCATACGGACTCCGTTTTTGACGTTATACATATGCACGGAAAGCTGAGAGGATAAACTTTGCAATGGAAATAGCCCCACGTCAAAATTCCCTGGGAGTCCATGGGAAACTTCGAAACAATATAAAGTTTAGAGTCTGTCACGGTGTTGCATCACCTAGTTGGGCCATTGGGCCTTGTATCGAGTCCAAGTCCATTATGTACGTGTCTTAGGGTTAGGTCACGACCCCAGCACCCCCCTGGTCGTCCTCCACCTCTTTTATACCGCCTAGTCGCCGTCACAAACAGCTGGGTTTTGCTTAGTTACAATCTGTCATTGAACAGTGTCGCAGATCATCGGTTGTGAGACCCCAAATTCGTGATCAATTCAGTTTTGATTGCAACTTCTCTGTTCTTGCTTGTGTTCTTGATTGCGCTTGCATTGATTGAAGGCTTATCCCTGCAAGCGCAATCAAGAACACAAGCAAGAACAGAGAAGTTGCAATCAAAACTGAATTGATCACGAATTTGGGGTCTCACAACCGATGATCGGCGACACTGTTCAATGACAGATTGTAACTAAGCAAAACCCAGCTGTTTGTGACGGCGGCTAGGGGGTATAAACGAGGTGGAGGACGACCAGGGTGGTGCTGGGGTCGTGACCTAACCCTAAGACACGTACATAATGGACTTGGACTCTATACAAGGCCCAATGGCCCAACTAGGTGATGCAACACCCTGACAGACTCTAAACTTTATATTGTTTCAAAGTTTCCCATCGACTCCAAGGGAATTTTGATGTGGGGATAGTTCCATTGGAAAGTTTATCCTCTCAGCTTTCCGTGCATATGTAGAACGTCAAAAACAGAGTCGGTATGCCTCCTGTGCATCCATTTTAAGGTGGACTGCTCCTGGGCCCGAGTTGGACTCGAGTTTGAGTTGGGCTCGGTCTCTAACTTCTTGTTGGCGTATTTCTGGTCCTCACGCCTCCAAACCCCTCTCCATGTATCTCCATGTCCTCTCCATGGTTCCTAATCATAATTAATCCATTAGGTAGCAACATACTCTCAAAATTAACATATAAAGAATTGTTCAGGAACGAGCTCACCTCTAAATTCAATTGTCGTGCTCGAGCTCTAGTAATTGGACCTTGCATGTCTACCATGTGAGTGTTGTGTATATCTGCAGGAGTGATGTCCACATCAAGGAGGCCATAAAAAGGATGAAAGGAGGAAAGGCCCTCGACCTTGATGATGTCCCTATTGAGGTGTTGAGATGCCTTGGAGACTTGGCAATAGTATGGCTCAAAAAGCTATTCAACCACATTTTTCAGTCAAACAAGTTTGCCTGAAGAATGGAGGAAAAGTATATTATTACTTATCTTCAAAAATAAAGGAGATATTCAAAGTTGTACTAATTATTGAGGTATTAAGCCTATTAAGATTTGGGAGAGAGTGATTGAACACCGCCTGAGGAAAGTGACCAATATCACTAAAAACCAATTTGTTTTTATGCCTGGGAGGTCTACTATGGAGACAATGTTTTTGCTTTGTCAGCTTATGGAGAGATATAGGGAACAGAAGGACCTACATATGGTGTTCATTAACTTGGAGAAGGCGTACGTCAAGATACCAAGGTCAGTCATGTGGTGGGCACTAGAGAAACATAAAGTGCCAACAAAGTACATTACCCTTATCAAGGATATGTACAATAATGTTAGGACAAGTGTGCGCGTAAGTGATAGTGAGACTGATGCATTTCCTATCACGGTAGGACTACATCAAGGATCATCTTTGAGCTCATACATCTTTTCCTTGGTGATGGATGAGGTGTCAAAGGATATACAAGGGGATATCCCTTGGTGCATGCTCTTTGCCGATGATGTAGTGTTGGCAGATGAAACTAGGGATGGTGTTGATAAGAAATTAGAGTTATGGAGACAAACTTCAGAGTCCAAGGGGTTTAGACTTAGTAGGACCAAGACCGAGTATATGAGGTGTGGGTTTAGTGATGTTGGTCGAGAAGAGGGAAATGTTAGTCTACAAGGACAAATGGTACCTAGAAGGGACTATTTTCCATACTTTGGATCAATGTTACAAAGCAATAGCGATATTGATGAGGATGTTTGCCACAGGATAAAGGTAGGATGGATGAAATGGCGACAAGCCTATGGAATCCTATGTGATAGGAAGGTCACACAAAAGCTAAAAGGGAAGTTCTATAGGACGGTGATCAGACCCGTGATGCTATATGGGGCCGAATGTTGGCCAACTAAATAGCAACATGTCCAACAAATGAGTGTCGCAAAGATGCACATGCTACGGTGGATGTGCGGGCACACGAGAAGAGATCGAATAAGGAATGAGGCGATTCGTGATAAGGTAGGGGTGGCGCCGATTGAAGAGAAGTTAGTCCAACATTGATCAAGGTAGTTTGGACATATCCAGCGGAGACCTCCAGAAACACCGGTTAACGTGGGATTTTAAAAGGTAGAGAACATATTAGGAGGGGTAGAGGACGACCAAGGTTGACCAGGGAGGAGGGGGTAAAACGATATTTGAGAGATTGGAAAGTCTGCAGAGACTTAGCTCATGATAGGACCACATGGAAAGTAGCGATTCATGTGCCAGAATCTTAGTCTTTTTTTATTTTGTTTTTATTATTACTCTTATATCTTTTCCTCTCTTTTACTTCATTGGAATATATATATATATATATATATATATAATTATTGGGTTTCATGTCTAACCGACCCCAACATGCTTGGGATAAAGGCTTGGTTGTTGTTGTTGTATATGAAAATCTGAATAATATGTACATATAAATTTATTCTATGTTTACCAAAACACAACAATTTTTCCTATATAAGTTTTAAACTTTTTGTTCCATCTGGTATATTAATTTCTGAAGAATATAGAAAAAGAATCATCAAGTTTGGACTTAATTTGTAGAATCTATATATGTTTGAGTATTTACATTGGAATCTAAATAAAAATGAAGCAAAGGAAGAAGAAACTGAAGAGCTTGCCTATGAAGAGGCAATTATCACAGGAGGTTTTTAATGGACCACCTTAAAACCTGCCTGTGATAATGTACGACTATATAAAGCATTGCTCGGGCACCACAAAAACCTAACTCGGGAGATTTCACATCGATGCCGTCAGGCTGCCAAAAAATACATTTGCCCCTTTCCTCTGCCACCATCCTAGCCGTTGCCGCCACAGCCCTCTCCCTAGCTGCCGAGCCCACGTCGCTGTCCTCACCCTCGCCTCTAAGCGCACGCACGTTGTCGTTCTCGCCTCCAAGTGCCATCACGATAAGCAATATTATTTGTTTCTAATATTTGTTTGTATGAACTTGCTCAAGAAATGGTTACCATCATATTTTTATTTTTACAGTTTGACATAGAAGCTGACACGACCCCACGGTCTTGTCGAGCCAGGATCACGCTGAGGGGTGCTGCGTTGCACAACACCTGATAACACACGTCAAAGGTACAAAGCGGAAGCGAAATTTTATTACATAAACTGGTTTATGAACATGTTTACATCAAAATAAGTACAGTCTACATTCGCGGGCGTAGACTACGCATCAAGTCCACGTTCAGCCCTTGAACGTGTCCTTGCTAGCACACACGCACACTAACTCTGAGGCGTGCACGACTCCCACTCGACGGGGTTCCCCTCCTGGGGTTCCGTCTCCTCTTCGGGAGTCCCTTCCTCATAGAACACTGCAAAAGCTTCAAACACAAGCAGTGAGCACGAAGGCTCAGCAAGTCTGACCCGTCTCACCTAAACATGGAACCTCTAAATGAGGGGTGGTGGTTTACATGAGGTAAAAATCATTTGCAAGGACTCGCCTAATTAGTAGAACCTTACTTTCAAGTTTTAGCAGCAGGTTGTGGAGAACCTTACGCTAAGGCACATGAGAGAGCCGCAATCAAACAAGAAACGCATTTCTCTCATGTACTTTGCCCAAAGTTGAAAAGAACTTTAGTTAGCTCTAGACTATAGCAAATCATTAGCAATCAAGTCCATCTTTCAATCAGCAACATTTTAACATGCAACTAGCCTGTTCTTTCTACGTCACGGTACAGTGAACAAGTGGTACTCACTGACCGCGAGGGACGGCGATTGTAATCGATTTACACCTGCAGGGTTACCCGAACAACCCGTCACGTACGCCCGTACTCGATGTTGCCTAAAACAACCATGACGGACGCCGTACGCAACCACCTTTCGCCCGTCAGCCAAATATTGAACCGGTCCCATCGTCCCGAGCAAGAGGTCTCTGCACGCGCATCTCAGTGCCGCCAGCCAATTTACACCTCGAGCTCTCAACCTACCCTCTGAACGACGGGCAATGCCTCAATAGCCAGCTACCCGAGTTACATCGATTTCCCGGTTCCCATATAGCCGGTAGGTCTTCGGTACTGTTCTAGCTTGTTCAACAGGCCCGCAAACGGCTCGGTCCTCAATCGACACAAGCGGAGCTATAGCACACAGGCCCCAAAGTCCTGCTGCCCTTACTCTCCGCTTGGTCTCATTTTTCTTGCCATGTGTATCATGTGCTATCTCTACCCGAGTCGAGTGCCTCTAGCCTATGCTCGCGAGTAGTTCCAACAACTCGACTTGTACCGAATCCTACACTCTCTTTAGCATTGCAGTAGCTAACAGGGGTTCTAATCCTAAACCCAACCCATGGATTCCTTCGCTATGCAGTTGGGTTTCCAAACAAGACTCTAATGCAAAGAATAATAGTATTCAAAGATGTGCTCAAAACAATAAACATTTGTTAAAAGGTTAATGCAAACCGGAGCTTGCCTTGCTGCTCTTGGTCGTAGGCTAGCTGCTCCTCCGGAGTAACGAAGTCTAGGACTTCGGGTTCCTCCTCGACCTTAGCGACTACATCATATACAAGTGTATGTATTAATTTAAATGCACTTGATTGAATTTAAATTTGTGAAGTCTAAAACCCTTACTAGACAGAGCCAATGACTGTGAAGCTTTTACTGGGGCATGGTTACAACCTAAGCAGAAATTTGGTCAATTTTTAGTTGCAGCAAAGCTCATTTGAGCCCTCCACAATTAATTATCTACTTGACCTTAATTGAAGGCTTTTAGGGTGTTCTAAGGATTTTTCATGAAACAAACTATGACTTTCTGAAAACTAGATTTTCAGAGGGTTCTAATGGAGTTGGTCTCACTTAATTTGAAGGTTCCTAGCTAAAGATATGAGCTAAACAATTTCAGAGAAAATTCTGAAATTGTTTCTGAACATTTTCTATTTTCTCTTGAACAGTTTCACT
This sequence comes from Neostapfia colusana, assembly GCA_030760725.1. Classification (NCBI taxonomy): domain Eukaryota; kingdom Viridiplantae; phylum Streptophyta; class Magnoliopsida; order Poales; family Poaceae; genus Neostapfia; species Neostapfia colusana. The sequence goes on along the minus strand of JASWHV010000002.1, from coordinate 35,015,091 downwards.
AATCACACCATTAGGTGGATCAAATGGGCTCAAATGGATCTGAAATTTTTATGGTAGTTCAGGGATATTTTGGTAAACATTCCAGCAAAATTTCAGGATTTTCCTCCAAAGGATTCTCCATTTAAAATTCCAAACATTTTAAATTTATGGAATTAATTCTGGAGAAATAAGGATTTTCATGAGTTGAAACTTGATTTGCTGGAAAGTGCTCAGAGAGCTGAATCCAACAAAATTTGGTTCACTCGATTTGGAGCTTTCTAGCTAAAGTTAAGAGGATTTGAAGTTTGAAAGAAATCTGAAAATCGGTGAAAAGTTTAAACTCGCGAGTGGGCCCGGGGGACACGCGTCGTACGCCGAGGCCACCGCACACTGCGGCCCACAGGGTCTTTGCGCGCCAGCACACCCGATCCCGGCCACACCCCGATCCCGATTTAAAATATGTGTCGCTGACAGCTGGGGTCCACCCCCTTCTTCAACCTCGCGACGCCCGCGCTCTGCCACCGGGGGACTTCGCTGAAGAGCTCGCCGCCGGCTTCTGTAGAGCTCCAAACTTCACGATTCTGGCCGCCCCTGCGTACTTCCACTCGAGGAACAGGATTCTGGGGTCAGCTCGTCATGACAATGGCCGCCACCTGGTTGGCGACGAGCCGCAACCTCGGAAGAACTTCGGTCGCGTTGTCCACCCTCCCTAGCACCTCCCCCGATCAAGCTAAGGGTCGTCGAGCATCAGTGGACCATAGGAAAGGTCAACATGAGCTCTACGGAGCTTGGGAAGGGCTGTGTTGGGCTGTCACCGTGCGACCTAGGCCGGAAATCGGGATTTCTACTAAAACTTGAAGAACAGTGGTTTCCCTTCACGGTTCTTCATGGTTCTTGCTCCTATGGATCCGCACGGGCTACTAGAAGTGATCCTCTCCACAAGAGGATGAGTGATGCAGTGTGGCTTACGAATTTCTTGGATCAGTACCGACATCACTTTTGCACACCGTCGCAAAAATATGAAATTCCGGCCGGAGCAGTGCTTGTCACGCAGCCGGAGTTTGTGGAAATGAAAGAGGGGTTGGAGGCGAACCTCTTTGCTGTTCACAGCTCCGTGAACGGTGGGCTGTGGTAGCCGGAAGGACGGTTCCTGCAGCGGCGGCTCGAGCTGAACCGGCAGAGACAAGATCGCCGCGGTGGAGCTCGGGGAAGACCGCGCAGGGTCTGGAAGCGATGCGAGGGCGTTGAAGCTGGCTTGGCGCACCCGGTGCTGGTCTCAGATCGCCGAGAGGGTCACTAGATCGGCTGGGCGATGAGGAACCGAAGGTTCACTCGGGTGGCGAGGTGTTTCGGCGTTTTGAGTGGATGTGCGACGAGGCAGCGATGGAAGGCGCCGATGACCGCTCGGGCGGGTAGATAAAGACCCAGGGAGTCGGTTCCGTGGCTGAGATCGGCAAGCAGCTGGTGGCTTCGCCGTTTCTTCGCCGTGGCGGCAGCTGCAGCGCGCGCGGTTACCCGAGCTGAGCTCTCAGTCGGTTTCTTTTGCTTCAGTGGCTGACATATGGGTCCCACCCGGGGTTTTAACCTCTGAAATTCACTCCTAATCACTGTTGTAAACAGTGAGCCCCAAAATACCCATGGTGATTTAAATTATTCACCCATGAGCCATTTGAATTGAGTAGAATTCAAATTGGTTTGGTTTGAATGAATTTCAGCACAAGTTCAGTTTTGAATTCAAATAAAGTTTGAATTTGTCCCACTTAGCTCATGTCAAGATGAACTCCAAATGGAGTGAAAATTGGGGTGTGAGCTCATAAAAATGTGCTGAATAAGGATATGCCTCCCACTTTTAAATTCATGGGATAAAAACAGTTTGAATTTGAATATGGTTTCAAACTGCCCTCTTTCTAACTATACCCATCATGACCTCAAAAAGGTTTTGAATTTGGGTAAAACTTGGCATGGACATCCTTAGCAATGTGTAGGAGTTTTCATATGTCCAGACCTTCTATATCGCATGTGGGAAATACCACTTTTGCAATATGTGAGTTTGTTTTTCTAATGAGCATGTTGATGGTAGTTACTTGCTCTTCATTTGTGTTCATCAACTTTCCTCAAATGAGGTGTGTGGTGTGGTGATGAACACTTGAAAGATGTGTCAAAAACTGAGACCCTTACATTCCCCCCCCCCTTAAAAGAATCTCGTCCCGAGATTATAAGGTGAAAATGAGAGAGAGGACGGTGGAAAATTACCGGATATGTGACGTGAAAAAGTCGGGGTAGTTAGCGCGAAGGAATCCTTCGTTCTCCCATGTCGCTTCGTCCACTGAGTGATTACTCCATAGAACTTTGTAGAACCACAACGTACGGTTGCATGTGGTTCGGGCCTTTTCGTCAATAATCTGAACCGGTTCCTCCCGATAGGTGAGATCCGGTTGCAGTTCTTCAATGTCTTCCAGCTGAATGGTAGTTGATAGCTTGAGACACTTCCTCAGCTGGGAAATGTGAAAGAAGTCATGCACACCGGAAAGTGCTTCTGGTAATTTCAGCCGGTATGCCACTGATCCACATCTTTCGGTAATCTGGAATGGACCGATGAATCGGGGTGCCAACTTTCCTCTCACCCCGAATCTGTTTACGCCTTTCATTGGAGACACACGTAGATATACGTGATCTCCAACTTCGAATTGTAATGGGTGCCTTCTCCGGTCGGCATACTGTTTCTGACGGGATTGAGCGGCTTTTAGGTTCGCTTGAATCAGTCGAACCTTTTCTTCCGTGTTGTTGACGAGGTCAATGCCGAAGGTAACCCTTTCGCCAGACTCACACCAGTTCAATGGTGTGCGGCATTTTCTTCCGTATAGTGCCTCATAAGGCACCATCTTGATGCTGGCTTGGTACCCATTGTTGTACGAGAACTCGGCTAACGGCAAGTGATCATCCCAATTCTTGCCGTGGTTGATAGCGCAAGCTCGTAGCATGTCTTCTAAGATCTGATTTACCCGCTCGGTTTGTCCATCCGTCTGCGGGTGGTATGCTGAACTACGGATCAACTTTGTCCCCAAGGCAGCGTGTAGCTGCTCCGAAAAACGGGACACAAATAAAGTGCCCCGATCCGATATGATGGTATGGGGTACGCCGTACAAGCATAGGATCCGTGAGATGTACAGTTCAGCGTACTTCTTGGCGTTGTAGTTGGTGTTAACCGGGATGAAATGGGCCACTTTGGTGAGCCGATCGACGATCACCCACACCGAATCATGCTTCTGAAAAGTAGTGGGTAAACCGACGATGAAATTCATGCTCACGTCCTCCCACTTCCAGGCAGGAATGCCCAGTGGTTGCAGCAGTCCCGGTTTCCGCATGTGGTCTGCCTTCACCCTTCGACATGTATCACACTCGGACACGTATTTTGCAGTCTCTCACTTCATCCGTGTCCACCAAAACTTGCTTCTGAGTTCTTGATACATCTTGTTGCTGCCGGGGTGAATAGAAAATTTTGATAAGTGAACCTCATCAAAAATTTTCTTCCATAACTCCGGGTTTCGGGGTACGACGATCCGGTCCTTGAACCATAGGACACCGTCTCCGTCCTTCTGGAAACATTTCAACTCCCCACTGTCTACACGTCTCCGCAAATGTGACATGCCCTTGTCATTCTTCTGGGCTGCCGCTATCTCTTCACGGATGGTGGGGATCAAAGCTATGTTGTAGAGAGCTCCGTGTGGAATCACATGTAGTGGTGGTTCGCTCTCTTGCAACGGTGTGATGGTCAGATTGTTGACGTGTGACTTGCGGCTCAGCGCATCCGCCACTACGTTTGCCTTACCCGGATGATAATGGATCTCTATTTCGTAATCCTTTATCAAATCTAACCATCTTCGCTGCCTCATGTTCAGCTCCTTCTGAGTGAATATGTACTTGAGGCTTTTGTGGTCGGTATATAAATGTACGAGGTTACCGAGTAGGTAGTGCCTCCACATTTTCAGTGCAAGTACCACGACAGCGAGCTCCAAGTCGTGGGTTGGATAATTCTGCTCATGGTTTCTAAGCTGTCGTGATCCATACGCAACCACTCTTCAGTCTTGCATCAGCACACCCCCGAGCCCAATGCCGGATGCATCGCAGTACACATCGAACGGTTTTGTTATGTCTGGCTGCGCCAAAACCGGTGCTGATGTCAGGTGCTTGACTAAGGCCTTGAATGCTGCTTCACATGCCGGACTCCAAACATATTTGGTAGCCTTCTTCAGCAGCTCTGTCATTGGCTTGGCAATCTTTGAGAAGTTCGGAATGAACCTCTGATAATATCCCGCGAGTCCGAGGAAACTCCGTACCTCGTGAACAGTTCTCAGGGATTTCCAATTCAGCATTTGAGTGATCTTGCTCGGGTCCACAGCGATACCCTCCGCTGAGATGATATGCCCGAGAAAAGGCACTTGCGATATCCAAAACTCGCATTTGCTGAATTTCGCGTATAACTTATGGTCCCGCAGCCATTGCAAGACTATACGCAGATGTTTCTTGTGGTCTTCCTCCGACTTGGAATATACCAGGATGTCGTCGATGAAGACCACGACAAACTTGTCCAGCTCCGGCATGAATACCGAGTTCATTAAGTACATGAAGTGAGCTGGAGCATTGGTAAGGCAGAAGGACATGACCAGGTACCCATAAAGTCCATACCTTGTCGAGAAAGCTGTCTTTGGAATGTCCTCAGCCCTTATCTTAATCTGATGGTACCCGGATCTTAAATCCATCTTGGAAAAGATCTTTGCTTCGACCAACTGTTCAAAAAACATGTCGATCCGTGGCAACGGGTACTTGTTCTTGATGGTTACGGCATTTAATGGACGATAGTCCACGCAAAGCCGCAATGTCTCATCCTTCTTCTTGACAAATAATGCCGAACAGCCCCATGGCGAGGAGCTCGGCCTAATAAAACCCTTCTCCAGAAGGTCCGTGAGCTGAGTCTTCAGTTCAGCCAACTCCTTGGGCGCCATCTTGTACGGCCTTCGGGATATCGGCATGGTTCCCGGTGCAAGTTCAATCTTGAACTCCACCTCTCTATCGGGCGGCATTCCCGGTAAATCATCCGGAAATACGTCAGGGAACTCTTGGACCACTGGAATATCTTCCAATCTGATAGTTGTGGACTGATAGACACTTGGAAGTTTTATTTCTGGACTGTCCAGAAATAAAGAGTGAGACCCGTGCACTTCTGAGTTTAAGTGCACGACTCGAAGGACGGTGTCTAAAACAGCACCGTGGCGGGTTAACCACGACATCCCTAGGATGACATCGACCTTTTGTCCCTCTAAGATAATGAGAGACGTGGGGTACACTCAACCCGCTAAGCATAATGGTGCTTTGGAAACCATTACGCTTGCTGAAATCTTCCCACCCGGTGAACAAATTAAATATGGACTATCGGTGGGTAGTATTGGCAAGCTGTGTTTAGCAATGAAAGCTTGTCTAATAAAATTATGCGTGGCGCCTGAATCAAACAGTACTATAGCGGGATGCTGGTGGAGTTGGAACATACCCGCAAGGATTGGCTCGCCCTCCGGCACGTCCTCTATGGCAAGCTGGTGGACGGTGCCGGGCCTAGGTTTTGCCCGCCGCGCATTAGTAGGGTTCCGGGGTTGATTCCTCCCCGGAAACTGCGGTGCCACTCCGCCGCCTTGCCTCTCTGGGCAACGGCTCGCGAAGTGTCCTGGACGACCACACTTGTAACATGTGGCCGCTGCTGGTGTAGTGCTCGGGGGACGAAAGCCCGGCATGTGCTGCTGAGGTGCATACGCACGCGGCATCGCCCGCTGCTGCTGTTGTTGCGGAGGTGGTACTGGCAGTGCCGGCCTGAATGCCAGTGAAGAGTAAGGCCGACTGCGGAACGGCATCGACCGCTGTGGTGGCTGCCAGCGTGGACCTGATCGTGGGCGATTCACCATCCGAAACTTCTGAGAAGGACCGCCTCCTTCTCCACTGCTCTGCGGCGCGCTTCGCTTCCTCTCCGCCGCCGCTAACTCCTTACCGGAGTCCTCCTGAACAATCGCAGCATCAATGATGTCGTTGAGGCTGCCGCGATTGAACATCGCCAACTTGTCCTTCAGGAGCGGGTTAAGCCTATGGTAAAAGTGGTCCCGCCACTTCTCGTCCGTATCTGCGTGATACGATGCGTAGAGCACGAGATTGTTGAACGCCCTGGAGTATTCCAGCGCGTTCCGGCTCCCTTGTTGCAGGTGTAAAAATTCCTGCGTCTTTCTTTTCATCAGACCTGGCGGTATGTGATAGGCCCTGAAGGCCGTCCGGAACTCCGTCCAGGTCATCACTCGGTCGGTGGGCTGTGAAGCACAGTAGTTGGCCCACCACGCGCTCGCGGATCCTTGGAGCTGCTGGACCGCGAACTGAGTCTTGCGCTGCTCACTTATCTGGAGCAGCCCGAACTTCATCTCTATTGCGTGGAGCCAGTTGTCCGCGTCAAGAGGTTCATCCGCCCTTGAGAATACAGGGGGATGAGTCACCAGGAAGTCGGAGTAGGAGCTCTGTTGACGCTCCTCACGGTCTTGACGTCTCTCTGGGCGAGACGTATTAGCAATAAGCGTTTGCAGCAACTCCGTGTGCTGCTGATGTGAACCCGCCATTGCCGCGACGATATCGGCCAATGTAACCATTGGCCGTGGCGGTGGCGGTGTTTGCTGTTGCTGCTGCTGTTGTTCCGAGGAGTCCTCGGGAGGCTGTTGGGAGGTCTCTTCCCCTTGGCTAGTACCCCCAACATCAGAGTTGGCACGAGTACGCGTCATTCTGAAATTTCAAACAGCAGCGATTAGCACATGTCTTACTTAAAATTCCATATGTAACAGTAGGTATTGAAGTGACACATGATTAATTTGCACAACATTCACATATATTGATAAAGCATAAACTTTATACAAGATACATCATTCTCGGGTCTCCGAGAACTCGTGCTCATGTCGTCACTACCTATACATACTCTACTGTCTACACGACATGTCACTGATTACAAAATTTGGGCTACACTACACTAGCTGCCCTACATGGCAACTGTAACCCCCTACTCAGAGTAGAACTCGACCTCCTGCGGGTCGTCCTCCTCCGGTACCTCTGCTGGTGGCTCCGGATCTACCACCTCTCCTCCCATCTCGGGTTCTCCCATTGCTGGAAGGCCCAAGACCACCGGTACTCCTAACACCGGAGGTACGAGGTCCTGCAATGCATGCACCTCGTCCATGGCTTGGATGTAATCTTCTTCCCAGCCTTGCCCTTCCTCAATAGCGTCGTCCCGCTCATGAGTGAGTTCCTCGTTCTGCTGGGTCAGATTCTGTACCAGTTCTTGCAACGCCGCGATGTCGACACGGCTTTTCCTGTTCGCCTTCTTCAGACGATGGAACTGATTGTGTTGTTCATTCAGTCGCTTGATCGTCGGAAGGAGCAAATTGCGGAGTGCGCTGTGAGCACTCTCGAAATGGTCTCCACGGCTCGTACTCTCCTTGAGCTTTGTGTTGAGATGCTCCGTATGAACAGCTTGGCTGTCCATCACTGCATTTCCCGCCCTCATCAGGAGGCTGAGATTTGCCTCCGCGGGGTTGTACCTTGGGCAACTCGGGTCCGTTGCCTCCAGGTACCTCTCTTCCCACACATGCTGAGCCCGTTCCTCCACCGGAACGAGCGCGTATGTAGTGCCCTCCATAGCCTGCACGTGTAGTTGGCAGAAACGTGACATGGTGTCACGGGCTGCCACTTGCCACATCCCTTCCAGTTGCCTACCTCTCACCGTGACGGTGAACGGCACCCAACCGGGTGGCGAAGGTCCTGCAGGGACCTCGACATGGATTGTCCACGTCTTGTTCCCCTCTTCGCCTTCTTCCTTGGCGAAGTACTGCGGCATCTGGTTGTACCAGAAATATTGGAGCATTTGCCACAATGCTTCCGGTTAGCCGCTACGATGAGAACAGTGGGAAACCACCCACCCGTTCTCCAACTGTTTATCTGCTGTCATCTGTAAAAATATATTTGAGAAATGTAAAATATTTATTTAAACAGTAAACCATTGAGTTATAACATAAGACATGTCATTGAACTCATAAAACTTGGAATTATAGTTCAAATTTTAAACAAATTTGACTGCTGATCTGCTGTTCCCATGACAGCCCTGACCAGTTTCCATTTCAACCTGATTTAGGCCACGTTAAAGGCAAAAACAATTCTGGAGCTCAACATCAAAGTTACAGTTAACTTCAATAGCTTTCCATAAAGTATTTGCTTGGCCTAAGATATGTCCTGGTTAAAAAGTTATGAGATGTCAAAGTAAACAGAATCTCCGGAGAACATTGGACAGCATCTCCCTGCTTTAGGTACTGATTTCGTCCAAGAATTCCAGTTAATTCTGTTCCTAATCTGATAAAACTTACTGTTACAAAGTTGTAACCCATCTCATAGGCTTTCCATAACTACCTCATTTTCTATTTTTGGATTTTTATGCAGGAAGTTATGTTCAATTTACAGAGAGTCTTTGCTCTGTCCTGTTTTCTGGACAGTTTCAACTCTACTGCATTTTTCGATTGGTTAAGCGATGAAACACCTATGGACCTCAACAGAAAAGTTGTAAAGATTTTCCAAAGCTTTCCAGAAATGTATAATATGACACCAACCTCGAAAGAACTCAACCTCTAACCTCTGATTAACTTCAGCCTTTATTCAGCTGAAAACAAAGTGCTCTGTCCTTAACAACCTATAAGTTGAAAACTTGTTAACTTTGAATATCCTGTTCAAGGGAAGGAGTTACATAAAGTTTTACTACTTTGGATCAAAACCTTCAAGTTTTAAATGAATTTGTTCATTTAATGGGGTGTGACGTCGATGCGTCACCAGATTAGGTCGGTACTACGTCCTCACAAAGAAAAACCTATACCGGACTTAGCCGGCTCCGTTAATTCAGTGGCACTAAACGTCACTCGCAGACGGATGCTACACGCCTACCGTTTCGTGGTCAGGCTACCTTCAGAAACTCAAACAATCGTCAGACTGGGCTGCACACCGAGCCCGGAATCCATACAGTTCGTACACCCGGCCGTCATCACTCGCCCGGATGTTCTCAAGCCAAACACGCCTTGAGTTACGTGTTCACGTTTCAGACCACGTGACGGGGTCTCCCAAGTTGCACCACGCACCCCAGGGACAAACGTTGCTCGAATACCCCAAACGACATGAAGAGTCGTAGAGGATATTAAAGCGGGTCGGGTTACCTGCCACCCGTGGGGCTTCACCCTTCAGCTTGTGCGCACTGGTGGACAGCGCTTACGTGTACCCCCCAAGACATAAACGTCCCGAGATACACGATTTTCTGACATAAACAAATAGGTTAGTATGCCACTTTATATATTCTAATAACATCCTTATACGGGTTACTAACTCGTTCCTCACTGGATTTTTGAAAAAGATGACCTTTGTAGTGCGTTAAACCTCAAGCGAGCTCTGATACCACGCTGACACGACCCCATGGTCTTGTCGAGCCAGGATCACGCTGAGGGGTGCTGCATTGCACAGCACCGGATAACACACGTCAACGGTACAAAGCGGAAGCGAAATTTTATTACATAAACTGGTTTATGAACATGTTTACATCAAAATAAGTCCAGTCTACACTCGCGGGCGTAGACTACGCATCAAGTCCATGTTCAGCCCTTGAACGTGTCCTTGCTAGCACACACGCACACTAACTCTGCGGCGTGCACGACTCCCACTCGACGGGGTTCCCCTCCTGGGGTTCCGTCTCCTCTTCGGGAGTCCCTTCCTCATAGAACCCTGCAAAAGCTTCAAACACAAGCAGTGAGCACGAAGGCTCAGCAAGTCTGACCCGTCTCACCTAAACATGGAACTTCTAAATGAGGGGTGGTTGTTTACATGAGGTAAAAATCATTTGCAAGGACTCGCCTAATTAGTAGAACCTTACTCTCAAGTTTTAGCAACAGGTTGTGGAGAACCTTACGCTAAGGCACATGAGAGAGCCGCAATAAAACAAGAAACGCATTTCTCTCATGTACTTTGCCTAAAGTTGAAAAGAACTTTAGTTAGCTCTAGACTATAGCAAATCATTAGCAATCAAGTCCATCTTTCAATCAGCAACATTTTAACATGCAACTAGCCTGTTCTTTCTACGTCATGGTACAGTGAACAAGTGGTACTCACTGACCGCGAGGGACGGCGATTATAATCGATTTACACCTGCAGGGTTACCCGAACAACCCGCCACGTACGCCCGTACTCGATGTTTCCTACAAAAACCATCACGGACGCCGTACGCAACCACCTTTCGCCCGTCAGCCAAATATTGAACCGGTCCCATCGTCCCGAGCAAGAGGTCTCTGCACGCGCATCTCAGTGCCGGCAGCCGATTTACACCTCGAGCTCTCAACCTACCCTCTGAACGACGCGCAATGCCTCAATACCCAGCTACCCGAGTTACATCAGTTTCCCGGTTCCCATATAGCCGGTAGGTCTTCGGTACTGTTCTAGCTTGTTCAACAGGCCCGCACACGGCTCGGTCCTCAATCGACACAAGCGGAGCTATAGCACACAGGCCACAAAGTCCTGCTGCCCTTACTCTCCTCTTGGTCTCATTTTTCTTGCCATGTGTATCATGTGCTATCTCTACCCGAGTCGAGTGCCTCTAGCCTATGCTCGCAAGTAGTTCCAACTACTCGACTTGTACCGAATCCTACACTCCCTTTAGCATTGCAGTAGCTAACGGGGGTTGTAATCCTAAACCCAACCCATGGTTTTCTTGGCTATGCAGTTGGGTTTCCAAACAAGACTCTAATGCAAAGAATAATAGTATTCAAAGATGTGCTCAAAACAATAAACATTTGTAAAAAGGTTAATGCAAACCGGAGCTTGCCTTGCTGCTCTTGATCGTAGGCTAACTGCTCCTCCGGAGTAACGAAGTCTAGGACTTCGGGTTCCTCCTCGACCTTAGCGACTACATGATATACAAGTATATCTATTAATTTAAATGCACTTGATTGAATTTAAATTTGTGAAGTCTATAACCCTTACTAGACAGACCCAATGACTGTGAAACTTTTACTGGGGCTTGGTTACAACCTAAGCAGAGATTTGGTCAATTTTTAGTTGCAGCAAAGCTCATTTGAGACCTCCACAATTTATTATGTACTTGACCTTAATTGAAGGCTTTTAGGGTGTTCTAAGGATTTTCATGAAACAAACTATGACTTTCTGAAAACTAGATTTTCAGAGGGTTCTAATGGAGTTGGTCTCACTTAATATTGAAGGTTCCTAGCTAAAGATATGAGCTAAACAATTTCAGAGAAAATTCTGAAATTGTTTCTGAACATTTTCTATTTTCTCTGGAACAGTTTCACTAATCACACCATTAGGTGGATCAAATGAGCTCAAATGGATCTGAAATTTTTATGGTAGTTCAGGGATATTTTGGTGAACACTCCAGCAAAATTTCAGGATTTTCCTCCAAAGGATTCTCCATTTAAAATTCCAAACATTTTAAAATTTGAGGAATTAATTCTGGAGAAATAAAGATTTTCATGAGCTGAAACTTGATTTGCTGGAAAGTGCTCAGAGAGCTGAATCCAACAAAATTTGGTTCACTCGATTTGGAGCTTTCTAGCTAAAGTTATGAGGATTTGAAGTTTGAAAGAAATCTGAAAATCGGGGAAAGTTTAAACTCGCGAGTGGGCCCCGGGGACACGCGTCGTACGCCGAGGCGACCGCACACTGCGTCCCACAGGGTCTTTGCGCGCCAGCACACCCGATCCCGGCCACACCCCGATACCGATTTAAAATATCTGTCGCTGACAGCTGGGGTCCACCCCCTTCTTCAACCTCGCGACGCCCGCGCTCTGCCGCCGGGGGACTTCGCCGGAGAGATCGCCTCTGGCTTCTGTAGAGCTCCAAACTTCACGATTCTGGCCGCCCCTGCCTACTTCCACTCGAGGAACAGGATTCTGGGGTCAGCTCGTCATGACAACGGCCGCCACCTGGTCGGCGACGAGCCGCAACCTCGGAAGAACTTCGGTCGTGTTGTCCACCCTCCCTAGCACCTCCCCCAATCAAGCTAAGGGTCGTTGAGCATCAGTGGACCATAGGAAAGGTCAACATGAGCTCTACGGAGCTCGGGAAGGGCTGTGTTGGGCTGTCACCGTGCGACCTAGGCCAGAAATCGGGATTTCTACTAAAACTCGAAGAACAGCGGTTTCCCTCCACGGTTCTTCGTGGTTCTTTCTCCTATGGATCCGCACGGGCTACTAGAAGTGATCCTCTCCACAAGAGAATGAGTGATGCAGTGTGGCTTACGAATTTCTCGGATCAGTACCGACCACACTTTTGCACACCGTCGCAAAAATATGAAATTCCGGCCAGAGCAGTGCTTGTCATGCCGCCGGAGCTTGCGGAAATGAAAGAGGGTTGGAGGTGAACCTCTTTGCTGTTCACAGCTCCGTGAACGGTGGGATGTGGTAGCCGGAAGGACGGTTCCCGCAGCGGCGGCTCGAGCTGAACCAGCAGAGACATGATCGCCACGGTGGAGCTCGGGGAAGAACGCGCAGGGTCTGGAACCGATGCAAGGGCGTCGAAGCTGGCTTGGCGCACCCGGTGCTGGTCTCAGATCGCCGAGAGGGTCACTAGATCGGCCGGGCGATGAGGAACTGAAGGTTCACTCGGGCAGCGAGGTGTTTCGGCGTTTTGAGTGGATGTGCGACGAGGCAGCGATGGAAGGCGTCGGTGACCGCTCGGGCAGGTAGATAAAGACCCAAGGAGTCGGTTCCGCGGCTAAGATCGGCAAGCAGCTGGTGGCTTCGCCGTTTCTTCGCCGTGGCGGCAGCTTTAGCGCGCACGGTTACCCGAGCTGAGCTCTCAGTCGGTTTCTTTTGCTTCAGTGGCTGACATGTGGGTCCCACCCGGGGTTTTAACCTCTGAAATTCACTCCTAATCACTGTTGTAAACAATGAGCCCCAAAATACCCATGGTGATTCAAATTATTCACCCATGAGCCATTTGTATTGAGTACGATTCAAATTGGTTTGGTTTGAATGAATTTCAGCACAAGTTCTGTTTTGAATTCAAATAAAGTTTGAATTTGTCCCACTTAGCTCATGTCAAGATGAACTCCAAATGGAGTGAAAATTGGGGTGTGAGCTCATAAAAATGTGCTGAATAAGGATATGCCTCCCACTTTTAAATTCATGGGATAAAAACAGTTCGTATTTGAATATGGTTTCAAACTGCCCTCTTTCTAACTATACCCATCATGACCTCAAAAAGGTTTTGAATTTGGGTGAAACTTGGCATGGACATCCTTAGCAATGTGTAGGAGTTTTCATATGTCCAGACCTTCTATATCACATGTGGGAAATACCACTTTTGCAATATGTGAGTTTGTTTTTCTAATGAGCATGTTGATGGTGGTTACTTGCTCTTCATTTGTGTTCATCAACTTTCCTCAAATGAGGTGTGTGGTGTGGTGATGAACACTTCAAATATGTGTCAAAAACTGAGGCCCTTACAGAAGATGGACCGCCTAGCGTGGATGTACAGCATGCCAAGACCTGATCCTATGTACTTTCAAAATGTTGCAAACTTTATTGAAGCGTCTAAGAGGCATGCAAAGATGCAAAAGATAGACGATATATTATTTCCATGTATCGACTGTGAAAATAAGATTGCTTGGATAGTGTGACGCCCCGGTTCTGTGGAAAAACCACGGAACCCGTACTGATGCGTATGTGTGCCCAGGATGTTCATCACACATACACATGTATTCCGCAAATTGAATTCAGAATATATATAACCACGAATGAATAGGGTTTTATTACATTGCCTCATGAATTTCTAACTCATTCTAACAGCGGAATTCTTTAATCTAGCAGCGAAAGTCTTCTAAACTATTGCGGAAGCAAACTAAGCAGCAGTGGCTCCATCTCCTACTCCACAGACAAGTTGACGGTGGATCACACGCCTAGTACTCCACATGGTCTTCGAAGTACTCTTCTCCTGTTGCTGATGATGAAGTAATAATGCAAGTTTGAGTACATAACATACTCAGCAAGTGCGGGAAAATATGATATGTAGCTTCCAAAAAGGTAGGTATAAAAAGGCTCATTGCAGAAAGCAAGGTTTATTCAAAACATGACAAAAACAGCAATTAGCTCAGAATGAATTAAATCCCAACATATATTAAAATATCAACATACCTCCATCATATTCCACTTTCAATGTCTCATCTAGGCATTAATATTTCTCATTTTTCATCTCATGCTCATGAATACCATCTCGTATTCACTACCATCATATCTCATATTCAATTTTTCATCTCATAACCGAGGCCAAAGCTCATTATCACGACTTAACAGTCCAAACTTCATTACCAAGACTCAACAGTCCCGAAACCAAAACCAAAGACCATCCAATATCCAAACCAAATACCATCCCAATAACCATCCCTTCTAATCATGGAAGCTGGCCAGGCGCTTGTGACCGTAAGCTCGGCTATCATGATAGTTTTATACCCTGCAGAGTTTGCACCACTTTACCCACAAGTTTGTGATTTCGTCACCTGTCGGTGACTGCAGAACCTCCATTATACCAGTACACAACCGTCGGTGTATGGCCAAGAGGTCACAAAATAGCCTTTACAAAGGGGCTATTAGATGTATGGACTCACTAAGGTTTCACAAGCAGGCTCGAATCACCATTCTCCTACCTACGGGCCCCCTCTTGTGCCATGCAGTTCCCAGGGCAGTCCTCTCTCGACTCCCATTACCCGCGCCTTCCACGGTCCATAACAATCTAGTAACTTACCTAATTAGTCAGCTAAGCCGCACCCATATTTGGCCTTGTGGTGGCACTGTCATCCTGGCATGTGCTCGCATGAACCGGTCCTTAGATCTACAGCAAGTAAACCACCATCTCATTCTACCACTTCCACAAAACCAAGCTTGCCTAGATCTCCCTCTGATTCATGGTCATTAACATCAAGTTCTCATTATCATTACTCATACGAGTGTAGTTAGCTAGACACATTCTATCGCTTCCCATATCCCGTAGATTAGTGAAGCAAAAAGCAAAAAGCGACCATAACCGACTCATTAACTTTCCCGGTGACAAGGATGGTTAACAAAACTAGTAAACTCCTACAAAAGGGCTTCCCATCAAGTTGACTCAAGCACACACACGTTTTTGCAAACAAAACAGTTCCCAAAACAGGGGATCAATATGGTCAAGGGGCACTTGCCTTGTTCCTGCGGCTTCTGTTGCTCTTGGATCTCAATGTTCTGGTGCTGTAGTCCTTTGTAGGTAGCTCACTGAGCTTGTCCTTCTACTCACGATCATTCATATACAAGATTTACAGAGATCAATCATCATGCACAAACTTTACTCAATATGCAATGGTGCATATGCATGCTAATCCTATGGTGCTGTTTTATTAGATCAGTTTGTACGTGTTCTTGCATGGCTTGCAAGGTTTTGCATGAGGGTTTTACTATGAACAAAGGTGTAAAGATCAAGTGCGGACGTGGTGATGATCTGGACTCAAGATCTAGATCAACCCGATCAACACGTGATCTGTCCATGAAAAAGCTTCTGTTCGAAGGGATCGAAGAGAACAGATGCAAATAAAACCGCGATGATGTCGTAAGGTGGTAACGAAGACCTACCTCACTTCTCCTTGGTCTCGGTACTTCCTCCTAGCAAGACAGATCGTCGGGGCCCTCTTCCGGCGATGGCGAGCTCGTTGGCGTTCTCCGACGACTGAAATCCGGCGAAGGGAATTAACTCGACGAGTTGGGGGCTAGGGCCTCTAAGTCATCGACTTGGGAATAGATGGTACAGCCAAGGGCTGTTTCAGGTACTATTTATAACCGGAAAAAGAAGAGTCCTAATCTGATTGGATTTCAAATAAGAGTCCTATTCAAATTGTTTTTGAATCTTAACAACTTATCTCCAATCGATTTGGTGCGGTAACATCGTGGAAATCGTGTTGGTTTCCTCCCTTATTGGGTATGCCCACGCGTAAAGAAGAAAAACCGCTTAAGCTCTCGTCACCTCTGTGGTGATGAGCTCTAGAGGCTCCACATGTCCAGCAGAGGCCGGGCCTCCCTTTTCCGCAGAGCGGGCTCTGGTTGTGCCGCGTGTCAGGCGGGCGGGACATCCACTCTCCTCGGAGGTGAGCTCCGCGTGCGCCACATGTCCTGGCGGGCGGGACCTCTCCTCTTTCAAGAGATGAGATCCGCGTATGTCACGTGTCAGTGCCGGACCTCCCCTCTCTTCGGAGGTGGCACCAAGAGTGCCACGTGTCAGTGCCGGACCTCCCCTCTCTTCGGAGGTGGGCTCCGGAAGTGCCACATGTCCTAGCAGCGCCGGATCTCCTTTCTGCTCAGAGATGAGCTCCGAGGTCGACATGTGTCCGGTAGTGTCAGACCTCCCGGAGGCAAGCGCCGAAGGTGACACGTGCCAGTAGGACCGGACCTCTCGGAGGCGAGCTCCGAAGGTGACACGTGTCCAGTAGGACCGGAGTTCTCGAAGGTTAGCTCCGAGAGCGACACGTGTCCCACGGTGTCGGACCTCTCGGAAGTGAGTTCCGAAAGCGACACGTGTCCCACGGGTTGAGCCTTACTTCCCGGCAGCGACTAGCTCCGGTGGTGACACGTGTCCTGCGGGGCTGGATTTTGCTTCTCCGCAGAGGCAAGCCCCGGAGGCGACACACATCCAGCGGGTCGGGCCTCGCCCCTTCCACGGAGGCTAGCTCCGAACCTGCCATGTGTCTGGCGGTGCCGGACCTCTTCCCACTACGCAGGGATGAGCTCCAAACACGCCAGGTGGCCAGCAGGCCGCGGGAAGTGTCTACAGTGCTCCTCGGCAAACTGGAACTGGCTCTTTTTAGCTATCTTTTTTTATTCCTTCTCTGTTTCTACTTATTTTAAAATGTTTTCTCTATATAAAATATGAATGCATGCAGAAATCGAAATTGAGAGTGTCACAAACCTACCCCCCTTAAATTGAATCTCGCCCTCGAGATTTGATAGTGGAGAATAGATGAGGGAATTCTGCCTTGAGGTCTTCTTCACGTTCCCAAGCAGCTTCGGCTTCCATTTGATGGCTCCATTGTACCTTGCACCAACGGATCACTTTGTTCCTCGTGACCGTTTCCTTCACGTCCAAAATTCGGACATGGTGCTCTACATAGGTCAGATCCTCTTGAAGTTCGAGCTCATCTATTGGTACTTTCTCTTCCGGTACTCTCAAGCACTTCTTGAGCTGGGATACGTGAAACACGTCATGCACATCAGAGAGGTGCATTGGGAGTTCTAGTTGATAGGCTACTTCTCCTCGCTTGCCCAGAATCTTAAATGGCCCGAGATAGCGAGGTGCTAGCTTGCCTTTGAGGTAGAAATTTCGTTGGCCACGGATAGGCGATACCTTAAGGTATACGAAGTCTCCTACTTCGAAGGTCAACTTCCTTCGCCTATTGTCCACATAGCCTTTTTGTCGCGACTGAGCGGCCTTCAAGTTCTCCCGTATCGTTTGGACTTGCTTCTCAGCCTCTTGTAGCACTTTGGGTCCAAACACTTGGTTCTCTATGGTCTCGTTCCAAAACAGCAGCGTTCTACACCGTCTACCATACAATGCTTCAAAAGGTGACATCTTCGAGCTAGCTTGATAGCTGTTGTTATAGGAGAATTCGGCATACGGCAAGCTCCTATCCTAACTACGCCCATGTTTCAAAGTGCAAGCTCTCAACATGTCTTCAAAAATTTGGTTTGTCCTCTCGGTTTGTCCATCAGTTTGCGGGTGATAAGCGGAGCTAAAATCCAGTCGTGTACCCATAACCTTATGCAGCTTCCTCCAGAACCTAGAGGTAAACTGAGAACCCCGATCTGATACTATCCTCTTCGAGACT
This sequence comes from Neostapfia colusana, assembly GCA_030760725.1. Lineage (NCBI taxonomy): Eukaryota > Viridiplantae > Streptophyta > Magnoliopsida > Poales > Poaceae > Neostapfia > Neostapfia colusana. Next base: position 34,997,159 of record JASWHV010000002.1, on the reverse strand, counting down.
CCATGGCGGCACACGATTTGCTCCATGTACAGCTCGGCTAGTTGTGCAACGTTGTACTTGGTCTTAACAGGAAGGAAATGGGTGGTTTTCGTCAATTGGTCCACAATAACCCAAATGGGGTCGTAACCCGACTGAGTATGTGGCAATCCGATGATGAAATCCATACTGATGTCCTCCCACTTCCACTCGAGCACATTCAATGGTTGCAACAGTCCAGCGGGTCTTTGATGTTCGGCCTTCACCCGTTGGCATGTGTCGCATAAGGCAACATATTCAGCTATGTCCCTCTCTATACCATCCCACCAATAACAAGTCTTCAAGTCCTTGTACATCTTTGTACTGCCGGGATGTATGAAATAAGGTGAGTCATGTGCCTCCTTTAATATCGTGTCGCGGATGTGCTTCACGTTAGGCACACAAATCCTTTTTCCTAACCAAAGCGTACCCTTCTCGTCTTCTTTAAAGTCCTTTTCTATGCCTCGTCAAATTCTTTCCTTGATCTCCTTGATTTCTTCATCCGTTGCTTGGCCATCTCGTATCTCTTGTTCTAACAAAGAATGGAGTTCCATCACTTCCATCTCATTCAAGAACCCGAGAATGTAACCGTTCGAACTCCTTGCGTAGCTCGGGTGGTAGCTCCCGAACCGTGAGTTGGTGACATGCTCCCTTTCGGCTCAATGCATCAGCTACTACATTGGCCTTTCCGGGGTGATAGTTGATTCCAACATCATAATCCTTGATAAGTTCCAACCATCGACATTGCCTCAAATTCAAATCCGTTTGGGTGAATATGTACTTGAGGCTTTTGTGATCCGTATAGATCTCACATCGATGACCAAGGATATAATGTCTCCAAATCTTTAATGCATGCATCACGGATGCGAGTTCCAAGTCATGCGTGGGTAATTCAGCTCGTGTTTCATTAGTTGCCTTGACGCATAGGCTACCACTTGTCCTTCTTGCATGAGCACACATCCAAGCCCTTGTCTTGATGCATCGCAATATATGTCAAAGCTCTTGCTCACGTTCGGCAATATCAAGCCCGGCGCTGTGCTTAGCCTTTTCTTGAGCTCCTCGAAGCTTTCTTGACATGCTGGGGTCCACTAGAACGCTTTTCCCTTCATTAGCAACTCCGTCATAGGCTTTGCTATCTTGGAGAAGTACTTGATGAACCGGCGGTAGTATCCAGCCATCCCAAGGAAACTCCGAATGTCTCTCCCATTTTGCGGTTGGTTCCACTTCAGAACATCTCCCACTTTCCGGGATCAACCGATACAACTTCCTCGGAGATGATGTGGCCTAGGAACGATATCTCCTTTAGCCAAAATTAACACTTGCTGAGCTGGGCATACAGTTGATTCTCTTGCAGTTTCTGCAATGTCAATCTTAAATGTTCTTCCTCACTTTTTGAATACACCATGATATCGTCGATGAAAACCATGACAAACTTATCCAAGTACTCCATGAAGACCTTATTCATGAGGTACATGAAGTATGCGGGTGCATTCATTAACCCAAAAGACATAACGGTATATTCATACGAACCATACCGTGTTCCAAAGGCAGTCTTTGGTATATCGGAGGGCTTAATCTTCAGCTGGAAGTATCCCGACCGAATATTAATCTTGGAGAAAACTCGGGCACCTTTCATTTGGTTGAACAGGTGCTCTATACGGGACATAGGGTACTTGTTCTTGATCGTCACCTCATTAAGAGACCTATAGTCCACGCACATCCTTTGGGTTCCATCCTTCTTGTCTACGAAGAGCACGGGGGCTCCCCATGGTGACAAGCTTGGACATATAAAACCCTTCTCTAGCTGCTACTGAATTTGCTTCTTAAGTTCCACTAGCTCCTTAACGGGCATCCTATATGGTCTCTTTGCTATAGGTGCAGTTCCGGGTACCAAATCAATGGAAAACTCAATGTCCCGGTAAGGTGGCATACCTGGAAGTTCTTCCGGGAACACGTCCGAAAATTCTTGAACCACCGGAATGCTTTCCAATGTTGCTCCTTCGATGTGGTTCAACGTTGCCTTCTCAGATGTTGGTTGGGCTGACTCGAACTCAATACAAATACCGTGCTCGTTTGTCAACTGCACGCTCCTCTCAGCACATTGGATCACTCCGTTGTGCTCGCTTAACCAATCCATTTCGAGTATTATATCAAGCCCTTGGGAATCCAAGACAATGAGGTTGGCAAGGAAGTCTACCCCCCTTATTTTAAGGTTTACTTTCGGACACACTATATTAGTCCTCATCTCTCCCCCGGGAGAATTAACCAACATAGTATATTTCAAGTGTGATATGGGTAGATTATACTTGGCAACATACATGGATGAGATGAATGAATGCGATTCTCCGGAATCAAATAAAATGGTGCCTGGGTTGGAGTTGGCTAGGAACGTACCAATCACGATGTCCTCAGCCTGTTGCGCTTCCTCAGCAGAGACATGGTTCACGTTGCCACGAGCGTAGCTCTGCTGTCCACGGTTGCCTTGCGTAGCTCCTCCGTTCGACCGTGGGTTCTGCTTGGGTGCGTTGCATGGCTGTCCAGGACCTTTCCTCGGGCACTGACTCGTGAAGTGTCCTGTTTTTCTGCATGCAAAGCATGCCTTGTTGCCCAATACAGCGGGGGCGTTGGGGCGAGGATGGTTTTGAGCATAAGCACCCATGTTAGGACGGGGTGCAGGAGGCAAAGGCACACGAGGTGCTTGCATGACGGGACGTTGCAGCGGTGGTTGATTAGGGCGAAAAGTAGTAGTTGACGATCCATACTGTGGTGCAGCTGCGGGGCATGTACCGAGGTCGTACATTGCTCTCTTGTTGCTGGTATGGCATCTTTCTTTTGCCCTCTTGCTCGATCTCTCGGGTCTTGCTCTCAACCACTATGGCTTTGTCAACTAGCTTCTAGAAGCTCGCATAGTTATTGTTGAGGAGCTGAACCTGGATCTCATTGTTCAACCCTCTCATGAACAAGTACTGCTTCCGTTGGTCTGAGTTGACATCTTCGGGGGCATACCTTGACAGCTGCATGAACTTGTTGAGGTACTCATTCACGCTCTTCTTACCTTGGTGGAGACCTTCGAACTCTTGCCTTTTTAGCATCATGACACCAACAGGGACATAATGAGAGCGGAAACTCTCCTTGAACTCAGTCCAAGTTATAGTATCCTGGTTGACATGAGCGTTGCAGAGAGCGTGCCACCAGTCAGTGGCTGCTCCCATAAGTTGGTGCAATGCGAAGAGAACTTTCTCTCGTCATTGCACTGAACTATAGCAAGCTTCTTCTCAATAGACTTCAGCCAATCATCAGCCTCCATGGGATCACTAGCTTGTGCAAAAGTAGGCGGTTGAGTCCTCATGAACTCTCCCAGTCGGTTGTGAGCCGGCGGTGATGGTGGTGGTGGTGGTGCAGGAACGAGGGTTGTTGTTGTTGGCTTGCAGCTGACCCAAAGTTTGGATCATGGTTTGCATAAGCTGATTCTGCATAGCCATCAACCTTTCAAGTTTGTTTCCACCAGCCTCGGGGTTGACATTCTCAGAAACTTCGACGTGGTCATCCTCTTGGTTGCCACGGACGTTCCTCCTTTGTCGGCCGGTGTTTTCTCTGGCCATCTGTGAGAGAGAGTTGGATATAATGGAAGTTAGAAGTTTAGATGGATTCCCCCCAACTATATGCATCAAGGGTATGAACTATATATCAACCTATATGAGGATGTGACACATGCCGAAGCATCTCAGAACTCTCTACTATGTGTGGATATGGACAACGCTGAAACGTCCCACAACTCACACTAAGCACACAATCACAAGCAATCATCACAAAAGTTTCACACAACTCCTATTCAAGCTTATTCAATGGGAGCCCTATGTGTTTTTAGGGTGATACCAATATGTGACTTTGTCCTATAGTCAATGTGGTTTAGGGTGATACCTATGATACCAATCTGTGATCAATCTATGACTTCTACCTAGGCTTGCATCCTATGGTCAAGGGGTTCCGATGCCAATCTGTGACTAGGCCTAGGCTTGCGTCCTATGTCAGCGTGGCTTCTAATACCAATCTGTGGATTCTATCTAGGCTTACGACCTACAGTCATCGTGGCTTCTAATGCCAATCTGTGACTAGGGGTGCATCCTACAGTCAACGTTGTACCTCTGATACCAATCTGTGACACCCCGGTTCTGTGGAAAAACCACGGAACCCGGACTGATGCGTATCTGTGCCCATGATGTTCATCACACCTACACATGTATTCCATAAACTGAATTCAAAATATATATAACCATGAATGAATGGGGTTTTATAACATTGCCTCATGAATTTCTAACTCATTCTAATAGCGGAAGTCTTTAATCTAGCAGCGGAAGTCTTTATTCTAGCAGCGGAAGTCTTCTAAACTATTGCGGAAGCAAACTAAGCAGCAGTGGCTCCATCACCTACTCCACAGGTAAGTTGATGGTGGATCACATGCCTAGTACTCCACATGGTCTTCGAAGTACTCTTCTCCTGTTGCTGATGATGAAGTAATAATGCAAGTTTGAGTACATAACATACTCAGCAAGTGCGGGAAAATATGATATGTAGCTTCCAACAAGGTAGGTATAAAAGGCTCATTGCAGAAAGCAAGGTTTATTCCACAAAACATGATAAAAAGAGTAATTTGCTTAGAATGAATTAAATCCCAACATATATTAAAATATTAACATACCTCCATCATATTCCACTTTCCATGTCTCATCCAGACATTAATCTTACTCATTTTTCATCTCATGCTCATGAATATCATCTCATATTTACTACCATCTTATCTCATATTCAATTTTTCATCTCATAACCGAGACCAAAGCTCATTATCACGACTTAACAGTCCAAATTTCATTACCAAGACTGAACAGTCCCGAAACCAAAACAAAAGACCATCCAATATCCAAACCAAATACCATCCCAATAACCATCCCTTCTAATCATGGAAGTTGGCCAGACGCTTGTGACCGTAAGCTCGGCTATCATGATAGTTTTATACCCTGCAGAGTTTGCACAACTTGACCCACAAGTTTGTGATTTCATCACCCGTCGGCGATTGCATAACCTCCATTACACCAGTACACAACCGTCGGTGTATGGCCAAGAGATCACAAAATAGCCTTTACAAAGGGGCTACTAGATGTATGGACTCACTAAGCTTTCACCAGCAGGCTCGAATCACCATTCTCCCACCTACGGGCCCCCTCTTGTGCCATGCAGTTCCCAGGGAACTCCTCTCTCGACTCCCATTCCCCGTGCCTTCCACGGTCCATAACAATCTAGTAACTTACCTAATTAGTCAGCTAAGCCGCACCCATATTTGGCCTTGTGGTGGAACTGTCATCCTGGCATGTGCTCGCATGAACCGGTCCTTAGATCTACGGCAAGTAAACCACCATCTCATTCTACCACTTCCACAAAACCAAGCTTGCCTAGATCTCCCTCCGATTCAAGTTCATTAACATCAAGTTCTCATTATCATTACTCATACGAGTGCAGATAGCTAGACACATTCTATCGCTTCCCATATCCCGTAGATTAGCGAAGCAAAAAGCAAAAACCGACCATACCCGACTCATTAACTTTCCCGGCGACAAGGATGGTTAACAAAACTCGTAAACTCCTATGAAAGGGTTTTCGATCAAGTTGACTCAAGCACACACGTTTTCACAAACAAAACAGTTCCCAAAACATGGGATCAATATGGTTAAGGGGCACTTGCATTGTTCCTGCGGCTTCTGATGCTCCTGGATCTCGAAGTTCTGGTGCTGTAGTCCTTCGTAGGTAGCTCCCTGAGCTTGTCCTTCTACTCACGATCACGCATATACAAGATTTACAGAGATCAATCATCATGCACAAACTTTATTCAAGATGCAATGGTGCATATGCATGCTAATCCTATGGTGCTGTTTTATTAGATCAGTTTGTACGTGTTCTTGCATGGCCTGCATGGTTTTGCATGAGGGTTTTACTATGAACAAAGGTGTAAAGATCAAGTGCAGACGTGGTGATGATCTGGACTCAAGATCTAGACCAACCCGATCAACACGTGATCTGTCCACGAAAAAGCTTCTGTTCGAAGAGATCGAAGAGAACAGATGCAAAGAAAACCGTGATGATGTCGTAAGGTGGTAACGAAGACCTACCTCACTTCTCTTGGTCTCGGGGTCTTCCTCCTAGCATGATAGATCATCGGGGCCCTATTCCGGTGACGGCGAGCTCGTTGGCGGTCTCCGCCGACTGAACTCCGGCGAAGGGAATTAACTCGACGAGTTGGGGGCTAGGGCCTCTAAGTCATCGACTTGGGAATAGATGGTACGACCAAGAGGTGTTTCGGGTTCTATTTATAACTGGAAATAGAAGAGTCCTAATCTGATTGGATTTCAAATTAGAGTCCTATTCAAATCATTTTTGAATCTTAACAACTTATCTCCAATCGATTTGGTGCGGTAACATCGTGGAAATCATGTCGGTTTACTCCTGTATCGGGTATGCCCACGCGTACAGAAGAAAAACCGCTTAAGCTCTCGTCACCTCCGTGGTGATGAGCTCCGGTGGCTCCACGTGTCCAGCAGAGGTCGGGCCTCCCTTTTCCGTAGAGACGGGCTCCGGTTGTGCCGCGTGTCATGCGGGCGGGACCTCCCCTCTCCTCGGAGGTGAGCTCCGCGTGCGCCACATGTCCTGGCTTGTGGGACCTCCCCTCTTTCCAGAGACGAGCTCCGCGTATGCCACCTGTCAGTGCCGGACCTCCCATCTCTTCGGAGGTGGCACCAAGAGTGCCACGTGTCAGTGTCGGACCCCCCCTCTCTTCAGAGTTGGGCTCCGGAAGTGTCACGTGTCCTAGCAGCGCCGGATCTCCTTTCTGCTAAGAGTTGAGCTCCGAGGTCAATATGTGTCCGGTAGTGTCGGACCTCCCGGAGGCGAGCTCCGAAAGTGACACGTGTCTAGTAGGACCGGACCTCTCGAAGGCGAGCTCCGAAAGTGACACATGTCCAGTAGGACCGGACCTCTCGGAGGTTAGCTCCGAGAGCAACACGTGTACCGCGGTGTTGGACCTCTCGGAAGTGAGTTCAGAGAGCGACACGTGTCCCGCAGGTTGGGCCTTACTTCCCCGCAGCGACTAGCTCCGATGGCGAGACGTGTCCTGCGGGGCTGGACTTCGCTTCTCCGTGGAGGCAAGCCCCGGAGGCGACACGCGTCCAGCGGGTCGGGCCTCACCCCTTCTACAGAGGCTAGCTCCGAGCCTGCCACGTGTCTGGCGGTGCCGGACCTCTCCCCCCTACGCAGGGTTGAGCTCCAAACACTCCACGTGGCCAGCAGGCCGCGGGAAGTGTCTACAGCGCTCCTCAGCGAACTGGAACTTGCTCTTTTTAGCTATCTTTTTTATTCCTTCTCTGTTTCTACTTATTTGAAAATGTTTTCTCTATATAAAATATGAATGCATGCAGAAATCAAAATTGAGGGTGTCACAAATAGATACTATAGTAATCAAATCTCATTTGGTGAAAAGGGGTTTAAAAAATACTACACAATATGGACAGAGCATAGTGAGTTAGATACACATGAGGTGGATAAAGATGATGAGAGAGGTTCTGATGACGATAATGCTCATATCGACTATGGTAGTGACAATCAGGATGATGATGAGTTTGATTGTGAGAAGATGTTGCGTCACATCAAACCACATCTATTGATTTCTATGGGAGCAAGTAAAGGATTAAGTAAAATGGAGACATTGCAGAATGCGGCAAAGAAGCTCTTATATGATGAATCAAAGGGTTGTAATAAAGAGTTTACTACATTGCGCGCAGTCCTAGAACTACTAAAGTTGAAAGCCACACACGGATGGTCCGATTGTAGTTTCTCTGATCTTTTGAATCTTTTGGCAGAAATTCTTCCAAATCCCAATAAACTGCCCAGAAGCACTTATAAAGCGAAGAAACTTCTTTGCTCGATGTCACTAGGTATGACAAAAATGCACGCTTGTGTGAACTACTGTATTCTGTATCGCAAAGAGCATGAGCTTGCAACTAGATGCCCCATCTGCGGTGTTAGTAGATACAAGAAGGACTACAATCACCACTATATTACCAACATGAATAAGACCCAGAAGAATAAGAAGAATACTATTGGCCCTGAAGGTGACGATGACAATACTTTTGACGATGCATGCGGGAAGAATAAGAGAAAAAGTCCTGCCTTGGTGATGTGGTACCTTCCAGTAATTGATCGCTTGAAGCATTTGCTCTCAAACCCTAGGAAGGCTGAACTTATGCGTTGGCATTCCGAGCAGCGCAGGAAGAATGAAAAACTTATTCGACACCCTGGTGATGCAACCTAGTAGAAAAATTTTGATATTCAGTATCCAGAGTTTGCGAAGGAAATAAAAAATGTAAGGTTTGCCTTGGATACAGACAGAATGAATCCGTTTGGTGAAAAAAGGAGCATACACAACACATGACCCGTGGTCTTAACGATGTACAACCTATCGCGTGGTTGTGTCACAAAAGGAAATATATTTTGTTATCTATTCTTATACAAGGTCCGAAACAACCTAGCATCAAAATTGATGTGTTCTTGGGACCTCTAATAGAAGATATGGCGAAACTGTGGAATGAAGGGGTATGTACATGGAATGAGTACAAGCGGGAGTATTTCACACTAAGAGCAATGATATTCGTTACTATGCATGATTATCCCAGACTGTTTACATTATCAGGACAAATGAAAGGGGAGAAAGGTTGTGTAAGGTGCGTGGATGGAATTGGATTTTTGTATGTAACACCCCAAAACCTGTTAAAGAGGTGAATTTAAATTTTTCGGACGTAATGCATGTGAAGAAGAAATTCAAACTAGAATTCAAATTTTAATCAAAATAGAAAGGAAAAAGGAAAAAAGAAAAAGAAAAACGGCCAATGGGCCGAAACCCACCTCAACCGGCCTAGCAGCCCGCGGCTGTTTTCCCCCTCCCCCTCTCTCTGACGCGTGGGGCCCGCACTTCATCCCCTTCCTCCGCGCGCCCCAACCGCCACCGATACTCCCGCGCTCGATCACGCCCGCCGCTCCTGAAACCCGCGCTCGCACACCCCGATCTTCGGTCCCGGGCAATCCAGCATGATCTCAACGAACGCCGTCCTCCCTCATCCATATAAACGCTGAAGGCTGCCCCTTTTCTTCCCCCCCCCTTCGACCCACTTTCAGTTCCGGTAAGGACCGAGACTTCCGTCGCCGTTTTCTTTCGATCTTCGTCTGTTTTCTCCGATCTAACGTGTGTAGCGCGTCCTGCCACCGCCGGGGAGTCTTGCAGGTGAAGGAGACCCCGTGCTTTGCGCTCTAGACACAGCTCCGGTGAGCACCGCCGAGCTTCCCACTCGGACCTCGTCGCCAACCGCCTTCCAGGGCCTCCGAGCTCAAGAAAAGCTCCGAGGTGAGATCCCCTACTCCCCCTCCTACGAATTGTGCAGAGCAAAACGGTAGTCTAGCGCCGGTAGATGAGATTTCGGAAAATTCCGGCGAGATCGCCGCCTCCTGCCGCCGCGTGCCGCCGGGCAGCGCCGCCCGCACCCGGCTAGGGCGACGTGGCCCTCTGTGGCCCGTTCATTTAAAATCTTGCGCATGAAAATAGAAACCCCGCGTACCCCTTTGCAATCTAATCTCGACCCTCCATTTAAAATCGGACAGACCACGTCAGCCCCGAGTTATAAAGGCCAAGAATCTTACGCGCTACCCCCTGGGGATCTCGGAAAATACAAGCTAGCCCCGGAAACTTCTGATCTAGCCCCTAGACCCTCAGAAATTCATGTAAATTCATTTAAAAATCAGTTTTAGCCCTGGACTTAATAAGAACTAGGAAGACCTCCCTATTTTGCACACTTAGACCCCTGAAATTTAGGAAATGAGAAATGGGGCCCTACTGCAGTGTGAATTTGCACATCAGCCCCTGAGGGTTATTAATTTCCGGAAATTGAATATGTGAATAGGATTTAAATTTAAAACATAGGTATAGTTTCAGTTGAATTATTCTAACCCTGTTGAAAATTGGTAGAACAATCTGAGGTCTGAATTTAGAAGGGAAATAAACTTTTAAACTAAATGAGATTGCTGTTTTGTAATTTATCTCTGAAATATACCCTTTAGACACAAAACAAATTCAAATATGTGGAAAAATGAATCTAAGTGTCCAAAAAGGGGTAGGAAAAATTTATAAAGGTTCTGTTTAGGTAATTGGAACAGTAGAAATTTTTGTATGAATTTAGGTTGCTGTTTTATTGGTGGAAATTCATTTCTAGGCTAGAAAATAAATTCTGAAAATGGGTAAAAATAAATTTAAATTGATCCTCATCAGAAAGGAAGTCAAAAGGTAAATTACGGGACATTTTAGATCAGAACATATTCTGTTTAGGTGATATATCTTGTTATTTTAATATTAAAGTTCATTTGTAGGTATAGAAAATAAATCTGAAAATATAGGAAATAGGTATGCATAATTAGAAAAGGTTAAATGAGGTCCCCAAATCCAAAACTTCAAATTAAGATTTTGTAGAAGATCTGAAAACCTATTTGGAGTAGGAAATTATCTTTTATGCAAATTTTGTGGCTAAGAAGTGTATTATCCAATATAGAGAATTTGTTCAGAATTGGAAATTCATATATAGTGTGCACTTAGAAATCTGAATATTAAAGTTAGAAATAATACATATGTTTAAAAGTGCATGTATGCCTAGAATCAACACATCTAGGGTAAACAAAACACTTAAAAATGTGAATGACTTTCATATGTATTTATGTGTGGTTTTGCATGACTGGAAATGTGGACTATGACTTATGGAATGTTGTTTTCTTTTGCTATGTCTGTATTGGCATGAGTAGAACCAGCCCCAGAGCAGGTTCTCACCTTTCAAGATCAAGACTTTCCATTCCCGGAGCAGCAGGAAGAAGGCAAGTGTCCTTGACCACTTTGATCCTATACTAGGATGTACAGTTAGAATTTAATTGCATTGTCAATGTGGAATATGATACCCATGCTAGAAACTTTCCCTAGAATCGCTTTATCTTGTTTCCTTGTAGCCTTGGGTTGTGAGTTACTTCATTATGTCATTCATTAATACTATTCATGCTTAGCCATGCTTAGAATGGGATAAATGGGATATGAGATCATCAACTTGTTTACTTTACCCTTGAATGAGATATTATGAATCATGTAGAGGTAGGGATCTAGGCAAGTTGGATGCTTTGGTTGGTGCTGCGTGCACGAGACTCGGGTTTGTGTATAGTACTTGCCTGGATCCTAAGGACCGGTTCATGGAGCATGTAACCTGGCTTTACCGTGCCAACCACATGCTGAGATGGGGCAGCATGGCCAATTAATTAGGCGTATCTCCGGCGTAGCATGGGTGTTTGGATGGTGCGGGGAGTAGGTGTCAGCTGGACTACCATATGAACCGCAAGGCTCAAGAGGGGGCCACTACAACAGGGTTGGAGCGTCCTGTATGTTGTTAGGGGTGAAACCTTAGTGGGCCCACCCTCATCGGAGATCCCTTTGTAAAGACCTCGTAGTGATCTCCTGGCTACACACCTCGGAAGTGTGAACATGGTTCGCGGCCACTGACATAATTGAGGTTCTTTTTGTCCACCCGGCAACGGTGGATGAAATCACTACATGTGGGTACAGTGGTGCAAACTATGCAGAGTCAAAACTGTCATGACAGCCGTGCTCAAGGTCAAGAGTGTTAGGGCCTCAGTTTTTGACACAGGTTTAAAGTGGTCATCACCACACCACACACCTCATTTGAAGCATGTTGATGAACACAAATGAAGAGCAAGAAACCACCATCAACATGCTCATTAGAGAGCAAACTCACATATTGCAAAAGTGGCATTTTCCACATGTGATATAGATGGGCTGGGCATATGAAAACTCCTACACATTGCTAGGGATGTCCATGCAAAGTTTCACCCAAATTCAAAACCTTTTTGAGGTCATTTTGGGTATAGCTAGAAGGAGGGCAGTTTGAAAGCATATTCAAATTCAAACTGTTTTTATCCCATGAATTCAAAAGTGGGAGGCATATTCTTATTCAGCACATTTTTGTGAGCTCACCCACCAATTTTCACTTCATTTGGAGTTGATCTTGACATGTGCTGAAATTCATTCAAACCAAACCCAATTTGAATTCTAACCAATTCAAATGGCTCATGGGTGAATAATTTGAATCACCATGGGTATTTTGGGGCTCACTGTTTACAACAGTGATTAGGAGTAAATTTCAGAGGTTAAAATTGGAAGTGGGACCCACATGTCAGCCACTACTCCAAATCAAACCGACTGAAAACCCAGCTCGGGTTCTTGCGCCGGACTGAGCAGCCGCCACGGCGAAGAGGCGACCGGGACACCACCTGCTTGCCGCCCCGACGTGCTGAACCGCCTCACAGCCCCCTTATCTACGCAGTCGCCCTGATCGGAGTGATCACCGCACACTCTGCTGCTTCCTCGCATCAGAAACGCGTCATCGCTGCCGATCACTCGGAGCTGATCTGGGAAGCTTGATCACCACCTCTCCGTCCCCTCCCGAGCCACGGCAAGGTACTAGAAACCTTCCTCCGTCTTCCCCGCGGTTAGAATTCAGCTGAAACCGGTCGATCTCGGCTATACCGAGAGTTCAATCCGGTGACCTAACGCCGCCGCACTTCGGGCTACCGTGGACAGCCCAACCGGGGCGTTGTCACGCCCGAACCAAGGCACCCTTGGACTTGCTGGTGACCGGTGCTGCTCACCCCGAGCCACAGCCCGAGTGTTTGCTCACCGGCGGCGAATTTCCAGTTTTCCCCTTTCTGTGTGCAGAACGACCTTCGGGTGTGGTTCCATCGAATTCGTACTCTAGAAAGGATTAGAGGGCCTCAATCCGCTCTCACACAAACTAGACACGGTAACGCACAAGTTGCCTTCACAACCTTTGGCCGGAGGACCTCTGTACCCGGCGTAATTCAAAGTTTACCGACGGCGGAACAAACGGGAGGCATCGGGCGCACGGTAAGGACCTACTTCGGGCCTCCCCGGGCTGCCTCGAGCTCGTGTCGACCTTCCCTGAGGTCCACTGATGCTTCCCGACCGGTTGCTCGAGTAGTTGAGGTGCTAGGGAAGTCATCCGACACGGCCGAAGCTTTTCCGAGGCGGCGGCTCGTCGCCGACCATGCACCGGCCATTGTCATGATGAGCTGACCCCAGAATCCTGTTCTCCGAGTAAAAGTAGGAAGGGGCGGCCAAGATCGTGAAGTTTGAAGCTTCACAGAAGCTGCCGGCGAGCTCTCCGGTGAGGTCCCTCGGCGGCAGAGCGCGGGCGGCGGGAGGTTGACGAAGGGGGTGGACCCCAGCTGTCAGCGGCAGATATTTTAAATCGGGATCGGGCTGCGGCCGGGATCGGGTGTGCTGGCACGAAAAAACCTTGTGGGCCGCGGTGTGCTTTCGCCTCGGCGCTCAACACGTGTCCCTGCGGGCCCCGGCAGATTTAACCTTTTTCCCCGATTTTCAGATTTTATTCAAATTTCAAATCCTTATAACTTTGTCTAGAAAACTCCAAATTGAGTGAACCAAATTTTGTTGGATTCAGCTCTCTGAGTACTTTCCAGAAAATCAAGTTTCACTTCATGAAAACTTTTATTTCTCTAGAATTAATTCCTCAAAATTTAAACTGTTTTGGAATTTTAACTGGAGAATTCTTTGGAGGAAAACGATGAAATTTTGCTGGAATGTTCAGCAAAATATCCCTGAACTACCATAAAAATTTCAGATCCATTTGAGCTTATTTGGTCCACCTAATGGTGTGATTAGTGAAACAGTTCCAGAGAAAATAGAAAATGTTCAGAAACATTTTCCGAATTTCCTCTGAAATGGTTTAGCTCATATCTTTAGCTAGGAACCTTCAAATTAAGTGAGACCAACTCCATTAGAATCCTCTGAAAATCTAGTTTTCAGAAAGTCATAGTTTGTTTCATGAAAGTCCTTAGAACATCCTAAAAGCCTTCAATTAAGGTCAAGTACATAATTAATTGTGGAGGGCTCAAATGAGCTTTGCTGCAACTAAAAATTGACCAAGTCTCTGTTTGGGTTGTAGCCAAGCCACAGTAAAAGTTTCACGGTCATAGAGTCTGTTTAGTGGGACTTATAAGCTTCACAAGTTCAAACTTAATACAAATGCATTTAAATTGATACATGTACTTCTTCTATCATGTAGTCGCTAAGGTCGAGGAGGAACCCGAAGTCCTAGACTTCGTTACTTCGGAGGAACAGCTAGCCTACGACCAAGAGCAGCAAGGCAAGCTCCGGTTTGCATTAACCTTTTACAAGTTTTTATTGTTTTGAGCACATACTTGATTACTTTATTCTTTGCATTAGAGTCTTGTTTGGAAACCCAACTGCATAGCCAAGAAAACCATGGGTTGGGTTTAGGATTGCTAACATCGTTAGCTACTGCAAATCTAAGATAGTGTAGGATTTGGTACAAGTCGAGTAGTTGGAACTACTCGCGAGCATAGGCTAGAGGCACTCGACTCGGGTAGAGATAGCACATGATACACATGGCAAGAAAAATGAGACCGAGCGGAGAGTAAGGGCAGCAGGACTTTGGGGCCTGTGTGCTATAGCTCCGCTTGTGTCGATTGAGGACCGAGCCGTGTGTTGGCCTGTTGAACAAGCTAGAACAGTACGGAAGACCTACCGGCTATATGGGAACCGGGAAACCGATGTAACTCGGGTAGCTGGGTATTGAGGCATTGCCCGTCGTTCAGAGGGTAGGTTGAGAGCTCGAGGTGTAAATCGGCTGGCGGCACTGAGATGCGCGTGCAGAGACCTCTTGCTCAGGACGATGGGACCGGTTCAATATTTGGCTAATGGGTGAAAGGTGGTTGCGTACGGCGTCCGTGATGGTTGTTGTAGGCACATCGAGTACGGGCGTACGTGACAGGTTATTCGGGTAACCCTGCAGGTGTAAATCGATTATAATCGCCGTCCCTCGCGGTCAGTGAGTACCACTTGTTCACTGTACCGTGACGTAGAAAGAACAGGCTAGTTACATGTTTAAAATGTTGCTGATTGAAAGATGGACTTGATTGCTAATGATTTGCTGTAGTCTAGAGCTAACTAAAGTTCTTTTCAACTTTGGGCAAAGTACATGAGAGAAATGCGTTTCTTATTTGATTGCGGCCCTCTCATGTGCCTTAGCGTAAGGTTCTCCACAACCTGCTGCTAAAACTTGAAAATAAGGTTCTGCTAATTAGGCGAGTCCTTGCAAATGACTTTTACCTCATGTAACCTATCAACCCTCATGTAGAAGTTCCATGTTTAGGTGAGACGGGTCAGACTTGCTGAGCCTTCGTGCTCACTGCTTGTGTTTGAAGCTTTTGCAGGGTTCTATGAGGAAGGGGCTCCCGAAGAGGAGACGGAACCCCAGGAGGGGAACCCCGTCGAGTGGGAGCCGTGCACGCCGCAGAGTTAGTGTGGGTGTGTGCTAGCAAGGACACGTTCAAGGGCTGAACGTGAACTTGATGTGTAGTCTACGACCGTGAGTGTAGACTGGACATATTTTGCTGTAAACATGTTCATAAACTACTTTATGTAATATAAACTTTGCTTCCGCTTTGTACCTTTGATGTGTGTTATCCGGTGCTGTGCAACGCAGTACCCCTCAGCGTGATCCTGGCTCGACAAGACCGTGGGGTCGTGTCAGCGTTGGTATCAGAGCTCGCTTGAGGTTTAACGCACTATAAAGGTCATCTTTTTCAAAAATACAGTGAGGAACGAGTTAGTAGCCCTTATAAGGATGTTATTAGCATATAGAAAGTGGCATACTAACCTATCTGTCTATGTCGGAAAATCGTGAATCTCGGGACGTTTATGTCTTGGGGGGTGCACGTAAGCGCTGTCCACCAGTGCGCACAAGCTGAAGGGTGGAGCCCCACGGGTGGCAGGTAACCCGACCCGCTTTGATATCCTCTGCGACTCTTCATGTCGTTTGGGGTATTCGAGCAACGTCTGTCCCTGGCGTGCATGGTGCAATTTGGGAGACCCCGTCACGTGGTCTGAAACGTGAACACGTAACTCAAGGCGTGTTGGCTTGAGAACATCCGGGCGAGTAATGACGGCCGGGTGTATGAACTGTATGGATTCCGGGCTCGGTGTGCAGCTGAGTCTGATGATTGTTTGAGTTTCTGCAGGTAGCCTGACCACGAAACGGTAGATGTGTAGTATCCGTGTGCGGGTGACGTTTAGTGCCACTGAATTAACGAAGCCGGCTAAGTCCGGTATAGGTTTTTCTTTGTGAGGACGTAGTACCGACATGTTCTGGTGATGCATCGACGTCACACCACACTAAATGAACAACTTCATTGTAAAACTTGAAGGTTTTGATCCAAAGCAGTAAAACTTGATATAACTCCTTCCCTTAATCGGGACATTCCATGTTAACAATTTTTCAACTTATAGGTTGCTAAGGACAGAGCACTCTGTTTTCAGCTGAATTAAGGCTGAAGTTAGTCAGAGGTTAGAGATTGAGTTATTTCGAGGTTGGGATCATAGGATACATTTCTGGAAAGCGTTGGAAGAGCTTTACAACTTTTCTGTTGAGGTCCAGAGGTGTTTCATCCCTTAACCAATCGAAAAATGTAGTAGAGTTGAAACTGTCCAGAAAACAGGGCAGAGCAAACACTCTCTGTAAAATCTCTGTAAATTGAGTATAACTTCCTGCATAAAAAATCAAAAATAGAAACTGAGGTAGTTCTGGAAAGCTTATGAGATGGGTTACAACTTTGTAACAGGAAGTTTTGTCAGATTGAGAGCAGAATTAACTGGAATTCTTGGATCAAATCAGTACCTAAAGCAGGGAGGTGCTGTCCAATTTTCTCCAGAAATTCTGTTAACTTTGACATCTCATAACTTTTGAACAAGGACAGATCATAGGCCAAGCAAATACTTTCTGGAAAGCTATTGAAGTTAACTTTAACTTTGATGTTGAGCTCCAGAACAAGTTTTTCTTTAACATGGCCTAAATCAGGTTGAAATGGAAACTGATCAGGGCTGTCATGTGAACAGCAGATCAGCAGTCAAATTTGTTTAAAAATTTGAACTATGTTTCCAAGTTTTATGGGTTCAAATGACATGTCTTATGTTATAACTCAATGGTTTACTGTTTACATAAATATTTGACATTTCTAAAATATATTTTTACAGATGACAGCAGATAAACAGTTGGAGAACGGGTGGGTGGTGTCCCACTGTTCTCACCGTAGCGGCTACCCGAAAGCATTGTGGCAAATGCTCCAATATTTCGGGTACAACCAGTTGCCACAGTACTTCGCCAAGGAAGAAGGCGAAGAGGGGAACAAGACGTGGACAATCCATGTCGAGGTCCCTGCAGGACCTACGCCACCCGGTTGGGTGCCGTTCACCATCACGGTTAGAGGAAGACAACCGGAAGGGATGTGGCAAGTGGCAGCCCGTGACACCATGTCACGTTTCTGCCAACTATACGTACAGGCTATGGAGGGCACTCCATACGCGCTCGTTCCGGTGGAGGGACGGGCTCAGCATGTGTGGGAAGAGACGTACCTGGAGGCAACGGACCCGAGTTGCCCAAGGTACAACCCCGCAGAGGCAAATCTGAGCCTCCAGATGAGGGCGGGAAACGCCGTGATGGACAGCCAAGCTGTTCATATGGAGCATCTCGCCACAAAGCTCAAAGAGAGCATGAACCGTGGAGACCATTTCGAGAGTGCTCACAGCGCACTCCGCAATGTGCTCCTTCCGACGATCAAGCGACTGAATGAACAGCACAATCAGTTGCATCGTCTGAAGAAGGCAAAGAAGAAGAGCCGTGTCGACATCGCGGCGTTACAGGAACTGGTACAGAATCTGACCCAGCAGAACGAGGACCTTGCTCAAGAGCGAGACGACGCTATTGAGGAAGGCCAAGGCTGTGAATAGGACTACAACCAGGCTATGGACGAGGTGCATGCATTGCAGGACCTCGTACCTCCGGTATTGGCCATACCGGTGGTTTTGGGCCTTCCAGCAATGGGAGAACCCGAGATGGGAGAATAGGTGGTAGATCCAGAGCCACCAGCAGAAGTACCGGAGGAGGACGACCCACAGGAGGTCGAGTTCTACTCCGAGTAGGGGGTTACAGTTGCCAAGTAGGGCAGCTAGAGTAATGTAACCCAACTTTTGTAATCGGTGACATGTCGTGTAGGCAGTAGCGTATGTATAGGTAGTGATGACATGAGCACGACTTCTCGGAGAACCGAGAACAATGTATCTTGTATAAAGTTTATGCTTTATCAATATATGTGAATGTTTTGCAAATCATTCATGTGTCACTTCAATACCTACTGTTGCATATGGAATTTTAAGTATGACATGTGCTAATCGTTGCTGTTTTGAATTTCAGAATGACGCGTACTCGTGCCAACCCGGATGTTGGGGGTACTAGTCAAGGGGGAGAGACCTCCCAACAGCTTCCTGAGGACTCCTCGGGACAGCAGCAGCAACAGCAGCAACAGCAACAGCAAACACCACCACCGCCACTGCCAACGGTTACATTGGCCGACATCGTCGCGGCAATGGCAGGTTCACATCAGCAGCACACGGAGTTGCTGCAGACTCTCATCGTTAATACGTCTCGCCCAGAGAGACGTCAAGATCGTGAGGAGCGTCAACAGAGCTCCTACTCCGACTTCCTGGCTACTCATTCCACGGTATTCTCAAGGGCGGATGAACCTCTTGACGCGGACAACTGGCTCCGCGCAATAGAGATGAAGTTCGGGCTGCTCCAGATAAGCGGGCAGTGCAAGACTCAGTTCGCGGTCCAGCAGCTCCAAGGATCCGCGAGCGCGTGGTGGGCCAACTTCTGTGCTTCACAGCCCATCGACCGAGTAATGACCTGGACGGAGTTCCGGACGGCCTTCAGGGCCTATCACATACCGCCAGGCTTGATGAAGAGGAAGACGCAGGAGTTTCTACACCTGCAGCAAGGGAGCCGGAACACGCTGGAATACTCCAGGGCGTTCAACGATCTCGCGCTCTACGCGTCGTATCACGCAGATACCGACGAGAAGCAGCGGGACCACTTTTACCAGGGGCTTAATCCGCTCCTGAAGGACAAGTTGGCGATGTTCAATCGCGGTAGCCTCAACGACATCATTGACGCTGCGATTGTTCAAGAGGACTCCGGAAAGGAGTTGGCGGCGGCAGAGCGAAAGCGAAGCACGCCGCAGAGCAGCGGAGAAGGAGGCGGTCCTTCTCAGAAGTTTCGGATGGTGAATCACCCACCATCAGGTCCACGCTGGCAGCCACCACAGCGGTCGATGCCGTTCCGCAGTCGGCCGTACTCTTCACCGGCATTCAGGCCGGCACTGTCAGTACCACCTCCGCAACAACAGCAGCAGCGGGCGATGCCGTGTGCGTATGCACCTCAGAAGCGCATGCCGGGCTTTCGTCCCCCGAGCACTACACCAGCAGCGGCCACATGTTACAAGTGTGGTCGTCCAGGACACTTCGCGAGCAGTTGCCCGGAGAGGCAAGGCGGCGGAGTGGCACCGCAGTTTCCGGGGAGGAATCAACCCCGGAACCCTACTAATGCGCGGCGGGCAAACCCTAGGCCCGGCACCGTCCACCAGCTTGCCATAGAGGACGTGCCAGAGGGTGAGCCAATCCTTGCGGGTATGTTCCAACTCCACCAGCATTCCGCCATCATATTATTTGATTCAGGCGCCACGCATAATTTTATTAGCCAAGCTTTCATTGCTAAACACAGCTTGCAAATACTACCCACCGATAGTCCATATTTAATTTGTTCACCGGGTGGGAAGATTTCAGCAAGCGTAATGGTTTCCAAAGCACCATTATGCTTAGCGGGTAGAGTCTACCCTACGTCTCTCATCATCTTAGAGGGACAAAAGGTCGATGTAATCCTAGGGATGTCGTGGTTAACCCGCCACGGCGCTGTTTTAGACACCGTCCTTCGAGTCGTACACTTAAACTCAGAAGTGCACGGGTCTCACTCTTTTTTTTTTCTGGACAGTCTAGAAATAAAACTTCCAAATGTCTATCAAACCACAACCATCAGATTGGAAGATATTTCAGTGGTCCGAGAGTTCGCTGATGTATTCCCGGACGATTTACCGGGGATGCTGCCCGATAGAGAGGTGGAGTTCAAGATTGAATTTGCACCGGGAACCATGCCAATATCCCGAAGGCCGTACAAGATGGCGCCCAAAGAGTTGGCTGAACAGAAGACTCAGCTCACGGACCTTCTAGAGAAGGGTTTTATTAGGCCGAGCTCCTCGCCATGGGGCTGTTCGGCATTATTTATGAAGAAGAAGTATGAGACGTTACAGCTTTGCGTGGACTATCGTCCATTAAATGCCGTAACCATCAAGAACAAGTACCCGTTGCCACGAATCGACATGTTGTTTGATCAGTTGGTCGAAGCAAAGATATTTTCCAAGATGGACTTAAGATCCGGGTACCATCAGATTAAGATAAGGGCGGAGGACATTCCCAAGACAGCTTTCTCGAAGAGGTATGGACTCTATGAGTACCTGGTCATGTCCTTCGGCGTCACCAATGCTCCAGCTCACTTCATGTACTTGATGAACTCGGTATTCATGCCGAAGCTGGACAAGTTTGTCGTGGTCTTCATCGACGACATCCTGGTATATTCCATGTCGGAGGAAGATCACAAGAAGCATCTGCGTATAGTCTTGCAAAGGCTGTGGGATCACAAGCTATACGCGAAATTCAGTAAGTGCGAATTCTGGATATCGCAAGTGCCTTTTCTCGGGCATATCATCTCAGCGGAGGGTATCACTGTAGACCCGAGTAAGATCACTTAAGTGCTGAATTGGAAGTCCCCGAGAACTGTTCATGAGGTACGGAGTTTCCTCGGACTCGCGATATACTATCGGAGGTTCATTCCGAACTTCTCGAAGATTGCCAAGCCGATGACGGAGCTGCTGAAGAAGGCTACCAAATATGTTGGGAGTCCAACGTGTGAAGCAGCATTCAAGGCTTTAGTCAAGCACCTGACATCAGCAACGGTTTTGGCGCAGCCAGATACAACAAAACCGTTCGATGTGTACTGCGATGCATTCGGCATTGGGCTCGGATGTGTGCTGATGCAAGACCGAAGGGTGGTCGCGTATGGGTCACGGCAGCTTAGAAACCATGAGCAAAATTATCCAACTCACAATTTGGAGCTCGCTGCCGTGGTATTTGCACTGAAAATTTGGAGGCACTACCTACTCGGTAACCTCGTACATTTATATAGCTACCACAAAAGCCTCAAGTACATATTCGTTCAGAAGGAGCTGAACATGAGGCAACGAAGATGGTTAGAACTGATAAAGGATTACGAAATAGACATCCATTATCATCCGGGCAAGGCAAACGTAGTGGCAGATGCGCTGAGCCGCAAGTCACACGTCAACAATCTGACCATCACACCGTTGGAAGAGAGCGAACCACCGCTACATGTGATTCCACACGGAGCTCTCTACAACCTAGCTTTGATCCTCACCATCCGTGAAGAAATAGCGGCAGCTCAGAAACATGACAATGGTATGTCGCATTTGCGGAGACGTATAGACAGTGGGGAGTTGAAATGTTTTCGGAAGGACGGAGACGGCGTCCTATGGTTCAAGGACCGGATCGTCGTACCCCGTAACCCGGAGTTACGGAAGAAAATCTTTGATGAGGCTCACTTGTCAAAGTTTTCTATTCACCACGGCAGCAACAAAATGTATCAAGAACTCAGAAGCAAGTTTTGATGGACACGGATGAAATGGGAGACTGCAAAATACGTGTCCGAGTGTGATACATGTCGAAGGGTGAAGGCAGACCATATGCGGAAACCGGGACTGCTGCAACCACTGGGCATTCCTGCCTGGAAGTGGGAAGATGTGAGCATGGACTTCATCGTCAGTTTACCCACCACCTTTCAAAAACATTATTCGGTGTGGGTGATGGTCGACCGGCTCACCAAAGTTGCCCATTTCATCCCGGTCAACACCAACTACAACGCCAAGAAGTACGCTGAACTGTACATCTTACGGATCCTATGCTTGTACGGCGTACCCCGTACCATCATATTGGATCGGGGCACTTTATTTGTGTCCCGTTTTTGGGAGCAGCTACATGCTGCCTTGGGGACGAAACTGATCCGTAGTTCAGCATACCACCCGCAGACGGATGGGCAAACGGAGCGGGTGAATCAGATACTAGAAGACATGCTACGAGCTTGCGCTATCAACCACGGCAAGAATTGGGATGATCACTTGCCGTTAGCCGAGTTCTCGAACAACAATGGGTACCAAGCCACCATCAAGATGGCGCCCTACGAGGCGCTATACGGGAGAAAATGCCGCACGCCATTGAATTGGTGCGAGTCTGGCGAAAGGGTTACCTTCAGGATTGACCTCGTCAACAACGCGGAAGAAAAGGTTCGACTGATTCAAGCGAACCTAAAAGCCGCTCAATCCCGTCAGAAACAATATGCGGACCGGAGAAGGCGCCCATTACAATTTGAAGTTGGAGATCACGTATATCTACGGGTGTCTCCAATCAAGGGCGTAAACAGATTCGGGGTGAGGGGAAAGTTGGCACCCCGATTCATCGGTCCATTCCAGATTACCGAAAGATGTGGATCAGTGGCATACCGGCTGAAATTACCAGAAGCACTTTCTGGTGTGCACGACGTCTGTAAGGATCGAAACGCCCAAGAGGGGGGGTGAATTGGGCTTTTTCAAATTTTAGAGCAATTTAAAACTTAATGGTAGAAGCCCAATTCCCTATGCGAACTAACTACGCAAGCAAGAGTGTTAAGTGCGGAATAGTAGATGCGTAATAGTAAAGGGGTGAGGAGAGAAGTGCAAACTCCCGCGGAGACTCGGAGACACGGCGATTTTTCCCATGGTTCGGTAAGATCACAAAAATCTACCTACGTCCACGTTGTGGCACCCACCAAAGGGTATGGCCACTCCCAAGTCACCAAGACAAGGGAATCCACTATCTTCCTCCGTTCGCCTTCTCCGGCAAGGTGGAGCTCAAGCCTTGTACAATGGTGATCCTCCGGGCTTCCACAAACGCCTTGGTAAGCTCCGGGGCGATCTCTTCTTCCTCCAACGTTTACAAGGTGAGAGAAGTCACCAAGACACTCTCTCTCACTAGCCTAGAGATTCCAATCACCAAGAATGGACGCATACAAGCTTCTCTCTAGCTAGACATAACCTATAATTGGAGTACAAGAGGTTTTGAAGTGTGGAAGTGGTAGCTCTTGGTCTTGAATGCTTGAGAATGTGTAGAGAGGCTCTAGTGATCAAGACTTGTCGAAATGGCCGGTTGGAGGGGTATTTATAGCCAGCCCACACGAGATAGCCGTTGGAAAAGTGGGCAGACTTTTGTCAGTTAACATCGGATCCTCCGATGCACCCCTTTATATGATCATCGGTCGAATTCCAAATTAGCTGATGTCATGTGTCAGATGTGACCGTTGGATATAACCGTTGGATCTTTTAATCGACCGATGTTGCTTTAACTCATCATCGGATGATCCGGTGAGTTGATCTTCAGAATTGGTTCAGAAATAATGTTTCGGTTGAAATTGACCGATGTTCACTTACTTTATCATCGGATGATCCGGTGAGTTGATCTTCAGAATTACTCAGAAATTATCCTTCTGTTGAAATCAACCGATGTGCCACTTCCTTCACATCGGATGATCCGGTGAGTACTGGGCTCTGAGGTCTTCTTCTTCTGCCAACTCAAATTCGACCGATGTAGTCATTTTGCAAGACATCGGATGATCCGGTGAATGCAACTTTGTTAGCTTCGAGTTGTTTTGAGTTGATCTTTTAGAATCTTCTTGAGTGACCTCTTTGACACTTGTTTGAAATGATATTACAATGAAGTGTAAGCTTCTTGTGTTGCCAATTTTGATAAAATAGAGTCGTTGTATGAGTTCTTCATTTAGTTTTCATGAGTATCGAATAACCCCTTAGAATAGATCGTTGAGGGGCCTCCATTTGTATCCAATGAACAGTAGATGGTGTGAATAGATAGTTCATCAACGTTTGATATGATATACGTGAAATCTTGCATCCACAAACTCATTAGTAATAGCGAACGGTTTTCATTAATCACCGAAACCATACCTCACGGGGGCCTAGATGCTTTCAATCTCCCCCTTTTTGGTGATTGATGACAACACAACAAGTAGTGCATAGAATTGATGGAATTAAGGCGCAATGCTCAAAAAGGAAATGTAACATAAATTTCAACACAAGTGGCTCGAAGGCTCACCTAATAACAATAAGGCGTAAGAGTACAAAGTCAAATAATAGTAACAGGCAATCTCAAAGATAAAAATAAGTAGCACAGGGATAGACACTCCCCCTAGAACCAAGTGCTCCCCCTATAACTGAGCTAACCTCCCCCTGACTCTAACTCTTCTCCCCCTTTGGCATCAAGGCACCAAAAAGGAAAGTCGAGTGACTACGACTCAGGCGCGCTCCTGGCGATGGTGAAGCGGTCGGCGTCGACGGTGCTGTCGCCGGAGCTGCTGGAGGTGGAGGTCGCTGGCGCTGGAGCTGGAGCGGGGGGAGCTGGAGCTGGAGCTGGAGCTGCTGTGGGGGCTGGAGCTGGAGCGGGGGGAGCTGGAGCTGGAGCTGCTGTGGGGGCTGGAGCTGGAGCTGGAGCTGCTGGTGGATCCGCTGGCGCCGGTGGAGAGAGTACTGCCGGAAGAGGTGAGGACTGGAGCGACGTCGGCGGCAGTACTGGACCTGGTGCCAGTGGGGTGCACCTGGAGCCTGACTAAGTCCCAGGTGCTGAGGTGGAAGAGCGACTCCAGTCTGCTGGTAGAGGTTGGTGACCAACCCCAGGATGCCCATCAACATCTGCTGAGTCTGCTGCTGCTGGTCCAGAGTGCGTCGCGTCATCTGGTCGACAAGGTTGGTGAACCTGTCGGTGTCCTCTCGCCTCTGACGGGCGATCTCCAGCTGCATCTCCTGCTGCTGCCTCTGAAGCTGCTCCTGTCGAGCTGCCTGCTGCTCCTTCTGCTGAGCCATCCGCTGAAGTATGGCAGTGAGTTCTGACGGCTGAGTCACCTGAGCCTCTGACACTGGAGGAGGTGTAGGTGGTGGAGCTGCTGAGCCTCCTGCCTCTGCGTCGTGCTGCCTCGGTGAGGGAGGAGTTGGAGGAAAGTACTCCTCGACACTGTCGCTGGTGTCGCTGTCCGACCATACGTGTTGTAGGTCTCCTCCCTGAGCCTCTGCCTGTGCCAGCTCTGCGTCCTCCTGAGTCAGCTCTGCCCAGTCCTCCTCGGACAGTCTGGCTCGAACCTCACGCTCGACAGGACGGCCAAGGCGGCGGTCTCCCGGAGTGGGGACTCGGTAGTGGCTGAACCGGGTCACGTGCATCTCCGTCAGCTGAGAGACTCCTGGAGTGTCCTCTAGAACCAGCTGGTGAAGAAGGTGACAGATCCAGTGACCAAAGACCAGCTGTCGTAGCATCCCAACTCCGTCGGTGATCACGTCCTCCATCTCGCAGATCAGAATGTCTACTATGTCGAACTCCATCCCGTTCATCACATAGAACAGGATGGTCTGCTGAAGGCTCGTGAAACCCTCCAAGTAGCCGGACCTCGGTAGCAGGGTACGCCTGAGGACGTGGTGAACTGTCCGAGCTGCTGGGGTGAGAAGCGCTGGCACCCTCGGCTGGTCTGGAGTGAACGGCTGAGTGAACAGACCTCTGATCTCCTCAAAAGGCGGTGCCACTCCTCCAGTCAGTGGCCTCCTCGGTGGATCTGCATCTCCGTAGACTATCTGGTGCAGGCACGTAGTGGAGAGCTCCACACCAAGCAGTCTGCCCATCAGGTCTCGAGATACGTCGTGGATTCGCCCCATGAACATGAAGTGAATCGAGCGACGACCCTCAGAGACGTAGAGTGTCGCGTAGAACACCCTAACCCACTCCTCGACGTAGGCACTCCTCTGGTGCGAGAGTAGGTCCACAAGGCCTCTGTATCTCTCAAAAAGTGGCCTGATCCCGTGTCCTGCTGCCACTGCAAGCTGATCCCAGTCAATGCTGTTATGCTGGAATAGCTTGTGACCCCGACGCCTGTAAGTCTCGTACAGGGATGCCTGTGTCAGGGTCCAGAAGCGGGAGTCCACTCGAGCGTCCCTAGGCCGTGGGAACCACTCCTCGATCAACGCTGACCATCTGAGCTTCTTTAGTTGCCTTGCCTTCATATTCCTGTAGTCAGTGAGTCTGACCTCTTCGGCAACTCGGACTGCTGTGTCCATCAGGTGGATGGCCCTTTCGGCCTCTCTGTCCTCGGCGCGGTCAGCTGCAGAGGGGCGCCGACTCGCCGTAGGAGTCTGTCCACCTCCACGAGTCCTCGGGGTGCGCCGGCGGATGAGAGGCGGCACCTCGGTCTCCTCCTCATCG
This sequence comes from Neostapfia colusana, assembly GCA_030760725.1. NCBI lineage: Eukaryota > Viridiplantae > Streptophyta > Magnoliopsida > Poales > Poaceae > Neostapfia > Neostapfia colusana. Next base: position 34,970,638 of record JASWHV010000002.1, on the reverse strand, counting down.
GAGCCCTCGGGAGGCACCGGCTGGATCGGAGGCTGCTCCTGCCTCTGCCGGGACTCGCGGATCCGTAAGGAACCGCGATGGCCGCGCTCACGCTCCTCGGTGGCGCGAGCGGCCAACTCCGCACGACGCGCGTCCTTGGACATCTTGCGCTTCTTCGCGGCAGGCTCCTCAATAGCCTTCCCCTTTCCTTTGCGATCGCAACCCATCTTAGCGACGAACGGCGAAGTACGGTGAAACCCTAGCGGCGATGGTGATGCGGGCCGGCGGCGAGTGGTGGAGGGGAGACGGCGAGGGAGGCGATCTGCGGCGGCGCGGTGGAACGGCGGCTGCGCTGGCACGGGCTGACGGTGGCGCCTGGAGCCGGCGTGCGCGGAAGAGGCGGCGGTGGCGGCTGCTGGAAGGCGGTGGCGGCGGCTGGGAGGCGGCGCGGCGGCTGGGAGGCGGCGCGGCGCGGGAGAGGTGGTGGCGGCGGCTGCTGGAAGGCGGCGGCGCAGGAGAGGCGGCGGCGGCGGCGCCTGGGGAGGGTGGCGGCGGCGGCGCTTGGGGGGCGTGAGGACGGCGGCGAGAGCGTCGGGCGGCGGCGGAGCTCAGGGAAAGGAAAAGAAAAAACCGAAGGGCGGCCGAACCGCCTTTTAAACTGCACGGGCAAACCCTAGCCGCGCATAAAACACCGGATGGACCGATGATCATCGGAGGATGCATCGGTCGAGTTCAACAGAGAGTTGTTCCAAAAACTCTCTTCGAACACCGGATGGACCGACGTTGAGGTGGCGATCGTCGGTCGATTTCTGCAGGGCACCAGGAAAACTGAACACCGGATGCTCCGATGTCTTCTGAAATGAACTCATCGGTTGATTTGTGACATCTGACTTGAACTGAAGCACCAATTGATCCGATGATCTGCTGGCCCTGGCATCGGATAATCCCATGACTACAGAAAATCTAAGACTGCCCATATGTGTCCTTGGACTTAAACACACAAAGATAAGGATGGGTCCTCGGACTTTTTGGGCAACTCCTAACCTCTAATATAAGGCTTTAAATATAGTGCCACATATTGGCTAAGCCCTTAAGCAAAGAGAACACACAAGGTTAGGAGTGAAACCATGAAAATGTAAGGCCCATGCTTTGTGAGCTAGAGTATAGAAAACTTCTATCTCTTTAAAGCATGTATCTTTAGAATTTTGCTCTATCCACATCATATGAGTTGAGATATTGCATTTTGAACAAGTCTCCTTCTCATGATGTGGGTTCCCCTTTGTGACAATTTACCGTATGCAATGCCAAACAAAATAATGCAAGATATTGAATGAGTGCAAGTCAATATGGCAGGAATCATGCAAGGCGTAATGTAAATCTATCTTGCCAAGTTTAAACCTGCCAAAGGCTTCCTCAGGAAAAGCTATTTCTAGCTTGCCCCTATCCTTTGGGAGTTAGACAAGACCTATTTGATATGCAACCTTACATGAACATGGCAACTTACATGACGTTAGATGCATCTAGCACATTCAATTCACTTCTAAGTCTAGAAAAAGTTTTCTCATCAAGTGCTTTAGTGAAGATATCCGCCAATTGTTCTTCGGACCTAACACCTTGCAAAGAGATGTCTCCTTTAGCCTCATGGTCCCGCAAGAAGTGATGGCGAATATCAATGTGCTTAGTGTGGGAGTGTTGAACGGGGTTTCTAGCTATCTTAACCGCACTTTCATTGTCACAAAGGAGAGGCACGCAATCAAACTTAATTCCAAAGTCCAAAAGGGTTTGCTTCATATATAGAATTTGGGCACAACATGCACCGGCCGCTATATATTCTGCCTCCGCGGTGGACAAAGCCACAGAGTTTTGCTTTTTGCTCGACCAAGATACTAGAGAACGCCCAAGTAAGTGGCACCCACCGGAGGTACTCTTGCGATCCACACGACATCCGGCAAAGTCCGAATCCGAGTAACCCAAGAGATTAAAACTAGCGTTCTCGGGGTACCACAAACCTACACTTGGGGTATGCTTGAGATACCTAAGTATCCTAAAGACCGCCTTACGATGCGATTCTTTAGGTGCCGCTTGAAAGCGAGCACACAAGCACACACTAAACATGATATCGGGCCTAGATGCGGTAAGATATAATAATGAACCAATCATGGAACGGTAATGAGATTGATCAATAGGTTTACCGTCCATGTCCGCGTCGAGATGACAATTTGTTGCCATTGGAGTACTTCTTGAGCTGCAATCTCCCATTTCAAACTTCTTCAAGAGGTCTTTTGTGTACTTTTCTTGGTAGATGAAAGTCCCCTCTTGAAGTTGCTTGATTTGAAATCCTAGGAAGAAATTGAGTTCTCCAATCATTGACATCTCGAACTCCCTAGACATCTTGGTGCCAAACTCAAGGCTAAGAGATTTGTTAGTTGAGCCAAAAATAATGTCATCAACGTAAATTTGACAAAGAAATAAATCCCCGTTGATGTCCTTGGTGAAAAGTGTGGTGTCCACCCTCCCGATCTTGAAACCTTGCATGACTAGGAAATCCCTTAGGCGTTCATACCATGCCCTAGGTGCTTGCTTGAGCCCGTAGAGCGCCTTGTGTAACCTATACACATGGTTAGGATTCCTCGGATCTTCAAACCCGGGAGGTTGCTCAACGAAAACAAGCTCGTTAATATAACCATTGAGGAAGGCACTTTTCACATCCATTTGATAAAGCATAATATTGTGATGTGAAGCAAAAGCAAGGAGTATGCGAATAGCTTGTAACCGTGCGACCGGGGCAAAGGCCTCTCCAAAATCTAGTCCTTCTACTTGTGAAAAACCCTTGGCCACAAGCCTTGCCTTGTTGCGGACCACCACGCCATTCTCGTCTTGTTTGTTGCGGTACACCCACTTTGTTCCGATGACGTTCTTGTTCTTAGGTCGCTCCTCCAATACCCAAACTTCATTGCGGGTGAAGTTATTGAGTTCTTCTTGCATAGCCATCACCCAATTGGGATCTTGGAGTGCTTCCTCAATATTTGTGGGTTCTACACACGAAACAAAAGAGTAGTGCTCACAAAATGAAGCAACATGGCGAGAACGAGTACTTACTCCCCGTGACGGACTTCCGATGATTTGATCCATCGGATGTGCCTTGGAGATGCGCCCATGCCTCATAAGAGGTTGTGAGGCACTTGGTGGTGGTGAGGCATCTTGCTCGTCTTGTGGTTGGACTTGACCTTGAACTTCTTCTTCTTCTTGGTGTTGTGTGGCATGTGAATCTTGCATTGGCAATGGATCATCTTTCTCTTCTTCTTCATCAATTTTAGGCGCCATGGAGGTGTTGATGTTGGAACTTGAGGCTCCCCCTTGATCATGGCTCTCCTCAACTTCGGGCTTGATGTCTCCTATGGTCATGTTCTTCATAGCTTCTCGTAGAGGCTCATCATCTATATCATCATGACCAAAACACTCCTCTTGGGAGCCATTAGTCTCATCAAACTCAACATCACAACTTTCTTCAACTAACCCTGAGGTTTGGTTGAATACTCGATATGCTTCTGAGTTTGACGCATAACCAAGAAAGATACCAACATCACACCTTCTTTCAAACTTACCGAGCCTTTTCTTGCGGTAGATGTAGCACTTGCACCCAAAGACTCGGAAGTAGGAGATGTTGGGCTTTCTCCCAACGAGGAGCTCATATGGGGTCTTTTGAAGTAGTCGATGAAGATAGACCCTATTTGCGGCATGGCACGCCATGTTGATTGCTTCGGCCCAAAACTTTTCCGACGTGTCATAGTCATCAAGCATTGCTCTTGCAAGGGTGATGAGAGTCTTGTTCTTCCTTTCAACGACACCATTTTGTTGAGGGGTGTATGTGGCCGAAAACTCGTGCTTCACGCCTTCACGATCACACCACTCCCCAATGTTGTAGTTCTTGAACTCGGTGCCGTTGTCACTCCGGACCTTGATGATGGGAAGTTGAAATTCCCTTTGAGCTCGTTTAGCGAAGGTCTTGAAGATTTCCGGAGTTTCACCCTTGTCACCTAGAAACAATGTCCAAGTATAGCGAGAGTAGTCATCAACAATAACAAGACAGTAGAGATTACCACCAAGGCTTTGGTATGTGGACGGTCCGAAGAGGTCCATGTGAAGTAGTTCAAGTGGCTTGGAGGTTGACACCATTGTCTTCATCGGATGGTGTGAGGCAACTTGCTTCCCGGCTTGACATGCGCTACAAAGCTTGTTCTTTTCGAATGTGACATCCTTCACGCCGGTCACCATCCCAAGCTTGAATGACTTCTTGAGCTTGCTCATCCAAATGTGAGCAATGCGCCGATGCCATAGCCATCCCAAACTTGTCTTGGTGAAAAGACAAGTGGTCAAGCTAGCATCCTTGTTGGAGAAGTCCACCAAGTAGTGATGTCCATGCCGAAAGCCTTTGAATATTAGTTCTTTGCTTGAATCACTAGTCACCACAACACCATTCTTGTCAAATGTGCATGTTAGTCCAAGATCACATAATTGTGCAATAGAAAGTAAATTAAAACTAAGAGACTTAACGTACAGCACATTAGAGATAGACAAATCGTGAGAAATAGCAATTTTACCCAAACCAATCACCTTCCCCTTTGAGTTATCACCAAAGGTGACTTGTTCATGATTGCCGGGGTTTTCTATGGAGGTGAACATACCATCATTACCGGTCATATGTTGAGTGCACCCACTATCGAGTACCCAATGCTTTCCTCCGGCTTTGTAGTTCACCTACACACATGAAGTTAGTTTTTGAGTTTAGGAACCCAAGCCAACTTAGGTCCTTGTATGTGTGATACAAGTGTTTTTGGAACCCAAAGTTGCTTGGGGAGCTTCCCCTTCATGCCCTTGATGTCTTTGCCGATGAACCTTGCCTTCACTTTTCCACCTACTTTGCTCAATAGATAGTGATAATCATTGAACGTAGATTTATAGTTGGGAGGCAATTTGGGAGAAGGACGGTTGGGAAGAGGACACTCCCTCGTGTGATGTCCGGTGACCTCACAATGTTGGCAATAGGAACCAACTTCCTTGATGAAGCTTGTCCTAAGCTCCGGTGAGGGCACCTTTCCTTTGTTGGGCACCGGGAAGGATCCAAGTCCCCTCTTGTGGAAGCCTTTAGCTTGTTGGTAGAGGATTTCCTTGTGCTTGTCCTCCCCCTTAGAAAGTATTGCCACACTAGTGCGAAGACTTTCAATTTCGTCCATTAGCTCCTTCTCCCTAGGGCTTGCTTTCAAAGGCAAAGACTCATCCAAAATATTAGTGGCATGTGAATTAGGTGATATTTTGCCATCAAGGGTTTCTTTCTTTGTGTTTTTCACTTTAAGTTCAATCGCTTCATAAGCAAGGTTAAGCACTTCATGTTCTTGAACCAACTCATTGTGCTTTGCCAAGAGTGCTAAGTTAGCTAAGTCAAGCTCATGATACTTAAGCTTGATTTGAGCATTCTCCTCCTCGATTTGCTTAACATTTGATTTGAGCGTGTCATGCTCTTTAAGTATGGTTACATACTTATCATGCAAATCGAGGTTGGCACTTTCAAGCTTAGCTCGAGCTAGCTCAAGAGCCTTAACCTTAGTCTTTTCCCTTTTTATAATGGCATGATATTCATTAATCATAGATGCTAATTCATCGGGTGAAAGCTCATCATCATCATCGCTAGAATCTTCACATACCTTTGAGTTACCTTTCGCCATTAGGCACATGGGAGGTGGACGAAGAGGTGAGTCATCCTTGTTGACGACGGCGAGGCCCGCCTAGTTTTCTTCATCTTCATTATCCTCGTTGCTTGACTCTTCATCCGTGATCCACTCATTGGCTTCACACATGAAGACCTTTTGAGGCCCTCTTCTATTCTTTGGAAAGAGCTTGGTTTTCTTGACTTTGTCAAATTTCTTCTTTCCAAAAGAACGCTTGGGCTTAACCTCCTCTTCATCATCACTTTCTTCTAGCTGGTAATGCTTCCCATTTTCCTTCCTTTTGTCCGGTCTAGGACAATCATACGATATGTGGCCTAGATCACCACAATTGTAGCACGTCTTGTTTTCATCTTTTCTTGGCAAGAAGGCTTTCTTTTTAGGATCAAAAGAGTATCCCTTCTTTGCAATCTTGGAGTTGAGGCGTGAGAATTTCCTCATCATCAAAGCAAGTTCATCATCATCATCTTCGCTTGTTTCTTGCTCTTCTTCACTTGAGCTAGGCTCAACCACTTTCTTCTTCTTGGAAGTTGTCTTCTTGGTTGAAGCCTTGAGAGCAATGGTTTTTGATGATGACTCCTCCATCATTCCAAGTACGCTCATCTCATGAGCATGGATTTCTCCAATGAGCTCCGAAACTTCCATGTTGTCTAGTGACTCCTTTTGGAGCATTGAATTGATAATGTTGTACTTGGGCTTGGGTAGAAGCATGAGGATCTTGCGATTGATAAGTCCCTTGCCAAGAGAAGCAATGTCAAGTGCGTTAATTTCCTCAATGAGCACATTTAAACGAGAAAACATTTGGTTAACGTTCTCATGAGGAAACATCTTAAATTCATCATATTTTGATTTAAGCATGTGATATTTGAGTTCTTTAACCCGAGATGAGCCCTCATGTATTTCAATTAAACATGCCCAAATTTCACACGCTTTTTCTTTACTAGCAATCCTAGCAAAGACATCTTGACTAATGCATTCATATATGGCATTTCTAGCCTTAGCATCCCATTTTAGTTGGTCACCAACATAGTCAAGATTTCCAAACCCCGCATGGGTCGCTTCCCACACTTCGGGAGCAATTGCCTCAAGGTAAGCGCGCATGCGTGCTTTCCAATAAGCAAAATTCTTGCCCTCGAAGGTAGGAACCGAACCCCCATTCTTGGCCATTTTCGCTCTCTAGCGGTGAAGCTAGAATGATCCAATGAGCAACCTTGCTCTGATACCAATTGTAAGGATCGAAACGCCCAAGAGGGGGGTGAATTGGGCTTTTTCAAATTTTAGAGCAATTTAAAACTTAATGGTAGAAGCCCAATTCCCTATGCGAACTAACTACGCAAGCAAGAGTGTTAAGTGCGGAATAGTAGATGCGTAATAGTAAAGGGGTGAGGAGAGAAGTGCAAACTCCCGCGGAGACTCGGAGACACGGCGATTTTTCCCGTGGTTCGGTAAGATCACAAAAATCTACCTACGTCCACGTTGTGGCACCCACCAAAGGGTATGGCCACTCCCAAGTCACCAAGACAAGGGAATCCACTATCTTCCTCCGTTCGCCTTCTCCGGCAAGGTGGAGCTCAAGCCTTGTACAATGGTGATCCTCCGGGCTTCCACAAACGCCTTGGTAAGCTCCGGGGCGATCTCTTCTTCCTCCAACGTTTACAAGGTGAGAGAAGTCACCAAGACACTCTCTCTCACTAGCCTAGAGATTCCAATCACCAAGAATGGACGCACACAAGCTTCTCTCTAGCTAGACATAACCTATAATTGGAGTACAAGAGGTTTTGAAGTGTGGAAGTGGTAGCTCTTGGTCTTGAATGCTTGATAATGTGTAGAGAGGCTCTAGTGATCAAGACTTGTCGAAATGGCCGGTTGGAGGGGTATTTATAGCCAGCCCACACGAGATAGCCGTTGGAAAAGTGGGCAGACTTTTTTCAGTTAACATCGGATCCTCCGATGCACCCCTTTATATGATCATCGGTCGAATTCCAAATTAGCTGATGTCATGTGTCAGATGTGACCGTTGGATATAACCGTTGGATCTTTTAATCGACCGATGTTGCTTTAACTCATCATCGGATGATCCGGTGAGTTGATCTTCAGAATTGGTTCAGAAATAATGTTTCGGTTGAAATTGACCGATGTTCACTTACTTTATCATCGGATGATCCGGTGAGTTGATCTTCAGAATTACTCAGAAATTATCCTTCTGTTGAAATCAACCGATGTGCCACTTCCTTCACATCGGATGATCCGGTGAGTACTGGGCTCTGAGGTCTTCTTCTTCTGCCAACTCAAATTCGACCGATGTAGTCATTTTGCAAGACATCGGATGATCCGGTGAATGCAACTTTGTTAGCTTCGAGTTGTTTTGAGTTGATCTTTTAGAATCTTCTTGAGTGACCTCTTTGACACTTGTTTGAAATGATATTACGATGAAGTGTAAGCTTCTTGTGTTGCCAATTTTGATAAAATAGAGTCGTTGTATGAGTTCTTCATTTAGTTTTCATGAGTATCGAATAACCCCTTAGAATAGATCGTTGAGGGGCCTCCATTTGTATCCAATGAACAGTAGATGGTGTGAATAGATAGTTCATCAACGTTTGATATGATATACGTGAAATCTTGCATCCACAAACTCATTAGTAATAGCGAACGGTTGTCATTAATCACCGAAACCATACCTCACGGGGGCCTAGATGCTTTCAACGTCTTTCATATTTCCCAGCTGAGGAAGTGTCTCAAGCTATCAACTACCGTTCAGCTGGAAGACATTGAAGAACTGCAACCGGATCTCACCTATCGGGAGGAACCGGTTCAGATTATTGACGAAAAGGCCCGAACCACACGCAACCGTACGTTGTGGTTCTACAAAGTCCTATAGAGTAATCACTCCGTGGACGAAGCGACATGGGAAAGCGAAGAATTTCTTCGCACTAACTACCCCGACTTTTTCACGTCGCATATCCGGTAATTTTCCACCGTCCTCTCTCTCATTTTTACCTTATAATCTCGGGACGAGATTCTTTTAAGGGGGGAGGAATGTAAGGGCCTCAGTTTTTGACACAGGTTTAAAGTGGTCATCACCACACCACACACCTCATTTGAAGCATGTTGATGAACACAAATGAAGAGCAAGTAACCACCATCAACATGCTCATTAGAGAGCAAACTAACATATTGCAAAAGTGGCATTTTCCACATTTGATATAGATGGGCTGGGCATATGAAAACTCCTACACATTTCTAGGGATGTCCATGCCAAGTTTCACCCAAATTCAAAACCTTTTTGAGGTCATTTTGGGTATAGCTAGAAGGAGGGCAGTTTGAAAGCATATTCAAATTCAAACTGTTTTTATCCCATGAATTCAAAAGTGGGAGGCATATTCTTATTCAGCATATTTTTTGAGCTCACCCACCAATTTTCACTTCATTTGGAGTTGATCTTGACATGAGCTAAGTGGGGCAAATTAAAATTTTATTTGAATTTCAAACTGAACATGTGCTGAAATTCATTCAAACCAAATCCAATTTGAATTCTAACCAATTCAAATGGCTCATGGGTGAATAATTTGTATCACCATGGGTATTTTGGGGCTCACTGTTTACAACATTGATTAGGAGTAAATTTCAGAGGTTAAAATTGGAAGTGGGACCCACATGTCAGCCACTACTCCAAATCAAACCGACTGAAAACCCAGCTCGGGTTCTTGCGCCGGACTGAGCAGCCGCCACGGTGGAGAGGCGACCGGGACACCACCTGCTTGCCGCCCCGACGTGCTGAACCGCCTCACAGCTCCCTTATCTACGCCGTCGCCCTAATCGGAGTGATCACCGCACACTCTGCTGCTTCCTCGCATCAGAAACGCGCCATCGCTGCCGATCACTCGGAGCTGATCAGGGAAGCTTGATCACCACCTCTCCGTCCCCTCCAGAGCCACGGCAAGGTACTAGAAACCTTCCTCCGTCTTCCCCGCGGCTAGAATTCAGCTGAAACCGGTCGATCTCGGCTATACCGAGAGTTCAATCCAATGACCTAATGCCGCGGCACTTCGGGCTCCCGTGGACAGCCCAACCGGTGCGTTGTCATGCCCGAGCCAAGGCACCCTTGGACGCGCTGGTGACCGGTGCTGCTCACCCCCGAGCCACAGCCCTAGTGTTTGCTCACCGGCGGCGAATTTCCAGTTTTCCCCTTTCTGTGTGCAGAACGACCTTCGGGTGCGGTTCCATCGAATTCATTCTCTAGAAAGGATTAGAGGGCGTCAATCCGCTCTCACACAAACTAGACACGGTAACGCACAAGTTGCCTTCACAACCTTTGGCCGGAGGACCTCTGTACCCGGCGTAAATCGAAGTTTACCGACGGCGGAACAAACGGGAGGCATCGTGCGCACGGTGAGGACCTACTTCGGGCCTCCCCCGAGCTGCCTCGAGCTCGTGTTGACCTTCCCTGAGGTCCACTGATGCTTCCCAACCGGTTGCTCGAGTAGTTGAGGTGCTAGGGAAGTCAGCCGACACGGCCGAAGCCTTTCCGAGGCGGCAGCTCGTCGCCGACCATGCACCGGCCATCGTCATGACGAGCTGACCCCAGAATCCTGTTCTCTGAGTAAAAGTAGGCAGGGGCGGCCAAGATCGTGAAGTTTGAAGCTCCACAGAAGCTGCCGGCGAGCTCTCCGGCGAGGTCCCTCGGCGGCAGAGCGCGGGCAGCGGGAGGTTGACAAAGGGGGTGGACCCCAGCTGTCAGCGGCAGATATTTTAAATCGGGATCGGGCTGCGGCCGGGATCGGGTGTGCTGGCGCGCAAAAACCTTGTGGGCCGCGGTGTGCTGTCGCCTCGGCGCTCAACACGTGTCCCTGCGGGCCCTGGCAGATTTAAACTTTTTCCCGGATTTTCAGATTTCATTCAAACTTCAAATCCTTATAACTTTGGCTAGAAAACTCCAAATCGAGTGAACCAAATTTTTTTGGATTCAGCTCTCTGAGTACTTACCAGGAAATCAAGTTTCACTTCATGAAAACCCTTATTTCTCCAGAATTAATTCCTCAAATTTAAACTGTTTTGGAATTTTAACTGGAGAATCCTTTGGAGGAAAATTCTGAAATTTTGCTTGAATGTTCACCAAAATATCCCTGAAGTACCATAAAAATTTCAGATCCATTTGAGCTAATTTGATCCACCTAATGGTGTGATTAGTGAAACTGTTCCAGAGAAAATAGAAAATGTTCAGAAACATTTTCAGAATTTCCTCTGAAATGGTTTAGCTCATATCTTTAGCTAGGAACCTTCAAATTAAGTGAGACCAACTCCATTAGAACCCTCTGAAAATCTAGTTTTCAGAAAGTCATAGTTTGTTTCATGAAAGTCCTTAGAACATCCTAAAAGCCTTCAATTAAGGTCAAGTACATAATTAATTGTGGAGGGCTCAAATGAGCTTTGCTGCAACTAAAACTTGACCAAGTCTCTGTTTGGATTGTAGCCAAGCCACAGTAAAAGTTTCACAGTCATAGAGTCTGTTTAGTGGGACTTATAAGCTTCACAAGTTCAAACTTAATACAAATGCATTTAAATTGATACATGTACTTCTTCTATCATGTAGTCGCTAAGGTCGAGGAGGAATCCGAAGTCCTAGACTTTGTTACTCCGGAGGAACAGATAGCCTACGACCAAGAGCAGCAAGGCAAGCTCCGGTTTGCATTAACCTTTTTACAAGTTTTTATTGTTTTGAGCACATACTTGATTACTTTATTCTTTGCATTAGAGTCTTGTTTGGAAACCCAACTGCATAGCCAAGAAAACCATGGGTTGGGTTTAGGATTGCAAACCCTGTTAGCTACTTCAATGCTAAGATAGTGTAGGATTCGGTACAAGTTGAGTAGTTGGAACTACTCGCGAGCATAGGCTAGAGGCACTCAACTCGGGTACAGATAGCACATGATACACATGGCAAGAAAAATGAGACCGAGCGGAGAGTAAGGGCAGCAGGACTTTGGGGCCTGTGTGCTATAGCTCCGCTTGTGTCGATTGAGGACTGAGCCGTTTTCGGGCCTGTTGAACAAGCTAGAACAGTACCGAAGACCTACCGGCTATATGGGAACCGGGAAACCGATGTAACTCGGGTAGCTGGGTATTGAGGCATTGCCCGTCATTCAGAGGGTAGGTTGAGAGCTCGAGGTGTAAATCGGCTGGCGGCACTGAGATGCGCGTGCAGAGACCTCTTGCTCGGAACGATGGGACCGGTTCAATATTTGGCTGACGGGTGAAAGGTGGTTGCGTACGGCGTCCGTGATGGTTGTTGTAGGCACATCGAGTACGGGCGTACGTGACGGGTTATTCGGGTAACCCTGCAGGTGTAAATCGATTATAATCGCCGTCCCTCACGGTCAGTGAGTTCCACTTGTTCACTGTACCGTGACGTAGAAAGAACAGGCTAGTTACATGTTTAAAATGTTGCTGATTGAAAGATGGACTTGATTGCTAATAATTTGCTGTAGTCTAGAGCTAACTAAAGTTCTTTTCAACTTTGGGCAAAGTACATGAGAGAAATGCGTTTCTTGTTTGATTGCGGCTCTGTCATGTGCCTTAGCGTATGGTTCTCCACAACCTGCTGCTAAAACTTGAAAATAAGGTTCTACTAATTAGGCGAGTCCTTGCAAATGACTTTTACCTCATGTAACCTATCAACCCTCATGTAGAAGTTCCATGTTTAGGTGAGACGGGCCAGACTTGCTGAGCCTTCGTGCTCACTGCTTGTGTTTGAAGCTTTTGCAGGGTTCTATGAGGAAGGGGCTCCCGAAGAGGAGACGGAACCCCAGGAGGGGAACCCCGTCGAGTGGGAGCCGTGCACGCCGCAGAGTTAGTGTGCGTGTGTGCTAGCAAGGACACGTTCAAGGGCTGAACGTGAACTTGATGCGTAGTCTACGCCCGTGAGTGTAGACTGGACATATTTTGCTGTAAACATGTTCATAAACTACTTTATGTAATATAAACTTTGCTCCCGCTTTGTACCTTTGATGTGTGTTATCCGGTGCTGTGCAACGCAGTACCCCTCAGCGTGATCCTGGCTCGACAAGACCGTGGGGTCGTGTCAAAGAGCGGCTTGGACTTATCCATGATTAGAGGATGAGGAATTGGGAAGTTGAGTATGTTAAGTGGGGCGCTTAACATTGGAAATGATGTTAGGGTTACTTGATATTGATGATGGGTTAGGGAATTGGGACCATTTCACCTATGTAGTAATGTAGGTGCCTAATAAGCTAAGGTTATAGGTATTAATTGCATAGTGCTTTACCCATGAGTTCAACCTCTCCTTGCTCTAGCCATGCATGACATAATTTTCCCACACTTGCTGAGTACCAAAGGTACTCAAGCTTGCTTTTCTGTTGGTTTAAATTGCTGCTCAGGCCAAGGGAATGACGTGGTGCACAACGACCAAGACTTCGGACCCGAAGAAGGATTCTAGGTTCACGGAGTCCCCCGGGCAACGCCTGTGATGAAGCCCACAAGACTTATCTTCCGCTGCTGTTTTATTTACATGTTATGAACATATTATTCGTCCATCGAGACGTTATGCTATGTAAGACTTATTTATATTCGAATACTTGGCTTGTAATATAATGATGCTTCACTATTTGTCATCACATGTATGAGAAAATGATCTTGGCATACATGTGATATTCACTCGGTCGTTCTTCGGAGAAACCGGGTGTGACATTGTACCCCACTTCATCCAGAAAGAGAGTGTACATAAGACACCGGCAGTTCTTGACAGATACACACAAGTACAGGAAGATGAAATAACAATTTGATAACAAAAATCGAAAAAAAATACTGCACCAAAACCTTACAATGGAAGACTCGTGTTCGAAATGGTCAAGAACATTCAGGTTGCTTTCATTATGGGCAAAAATGTAAAAGAACAAAGAGAAAGAGAACTACATCCTCGGGTGATACAACTGACACGACTTTCAAGAATCAATCAATTTTTTCAAGTATCTTCCGTAATGGAAGAACCTGGAAATTTGCCATAGTATTGATTTGATGCACGTTACAAAGAATGTATTTGACAGCATCATTGGAACCTTGCTGGACATGCCGAGGAAAACAAAGGACGGATTAAAATCACGTATGGACCTAGTCAATCTTGATATGAGACCGTAGCTTCACCCGGTAGAAAAGGACACTGGGCAGAATTACCTTCCCCCAGCCAGCTACAACTTGACACTATAGGAGAAAAGGCAATTTGTGAATGCTTGCGTGGGATCAGAGTGCCCACGAGTTTCTCATCCAATATCCGTAAACTAGTCTCGATGAAAGACTTGTCTTTATTCGGCTATAATTCTCACAACTCTCACATGATGATGGCAGTGTTCCTTGCCATTGCAATAAGGTCATCAAACCTGATGTCACACCCGGTTTTTCCGAAGAACAACCAAGTTAATATCACATGTATGCCAGGATCATTTTTTCATACATGTGATGACAAATAGTGAAGCATCATTTATTACAAGCCAGGTGTCGAATATAAATAAGTCTTACATAGCAAATGTCTCGATGGACAATAATAAGTTCATCACAAGTAAATAAACTAGAAGCGGAATTATTATTCTCGAGGGCTCCATCACAGGCGTTGCACGGGGGTCTCCATGAACCTAGAAACCTTCTTCGGGCCCAAAGTCTTGGTCATTATACACCACCTCATTATCTTGACCTCAGCAGCAATATAAACCAACAAAATATGCAAGGTTGAGTACCGATGGTACTCAACAAGTGTGGGAAAGTTATGTCATGCATGGCTAGAACAAGGGGAGGTTGAACTCATGGTTAAAGCACTACGCAATTAATACCTACCACCTTAGCTTATCAAGCACCTACATTGCTACACAGGTGAAATGGTCCCAATTTCCCATCCCATCATCATAACCAAATAACCATAACATCATTTCCAATGTTAAGCTCCCCGCTTAACATCCTCAACTTCCAAAACCATCACCCCTCTAATCATGAATAAGTCGAAGCCGCTCTTGACCGTGAGCGCGGCTGTCATGACAGTTTTGACTCTGCAGAGTTTGTACCACTGTACCCACATGTAGTGATTTCATCCCCCGTTGCCGGGTGGACTAAAAGAACCTCCATTATGCCAGTGGCTACGAACCACATTCACACTTCTCAGGTGTGTAGCCAGGAGATCACTACGAAGCCTTAACAATGGGATTCTTGACGAGCGTGAGCCCACTGAGGTTTCACCCCTAACAGCATACAAGAGGCTCCAACCCCGCTGCAGTGGCCCCCTCTTGAGCCTTGCGGTTCATATGGTAGTCCAGCTGACACCTATTCCCCGCACCATCCAACACACCCATACTACGCCGGGGATACACCTAATTAATTGGCCAAGCTGCCCCATCTCAGCATGTGGTTGGCATGGTAAAGCCAGGTTACATGCTCCATGAATCGGTCCTTAGGATCCAGGCAAGTACTAAACACAAACCCGAGTCTCATGCACCCAGCACACAACCAAAACATCCAACTTGCCTTGATCCCTACCTCTACATAACTCACAATATCTCATTCAAGAGTATGATAAAATAAACTGATGATCTTATATCCTAAATATCCCATTCTAAGCATGGCTAAGCATATGCATAATAATAAATGACATGATAAAATAAATCCCAACCCAAGCTACAAGGAAACAAGGTGATGCAATTCTAGGGAAACTTCCTAGCATGGGTTTCATATTTAACTTGACAAATGCAAATAATTCTATCTACACATCCTAGCATAGGATCAAAGTGGTCAAGGACACTTGCCTCCTTCCTGCTGCTCTTGAAATGGGTAGTCCTGATCTTGGAAAGGAATAACTTGCTCTTGAGCAGGTTCTACATCATACCATCACACATAGCAAAAGAAAAACAACAATCCATAAGACATAGTTCAGACTTCCACTTCATACACACCACACATTCACATGTAACAAAGCCATTCACAACTTCTATGTGTTGTGTTCACTCTATGTTTGTTGACCTTTGGCTTACATGCACTTTTAATCATGTGTATATGATTCCTACTTTTGTATTCACATTTATGCTTGCATACTTTATATATGAGTTTCCAATTTAAATAATTTTCCTTATATTCAATTACTACACCTTTTAGCTACCAAGTATGAATGAAAGGTATTTTCCTTCTCCATATGTGTCTTCAGAATTTCTACCAACCCTAAACTGAATTCTTTGAATTTTAGAAACTCCATTTATCATTTACTAGTTGCTATATTTTCAGATTTATTTCCTATGCCTAAATGTGAACTTTATTATGAAAATAACAAGACACATCATCTAAACAGAATAGGTTCTGATCTTAAATATTTAATAACATATTTTTGACCTTTTCCTCTGATGTAAACTATTTTACATTTATTTTCCTAATTTTCAGAACTATTCTTCACTTAAAAATGTGTCCCTATAATTAATAAATGTGAATAATAAATTAAACAGATTCATTTCAGCCCAAAATCTATTTTTATCTCACTCCAAAGTTTTCTAAGTACTGAGAAAGTTTTTAATTTAATTTTGACAATATGTTTGTCCCACTTTTTAACTTTTAAATACTAGCCACATATTCAATTTCCTAAATTAAATATCAAACAGGGTTAAAAAGGTAAACTCACCCCTCTACAGGGTCTATAATATTATTTTAACAATTTTCAGGGGTCTAGCTACACATAACAGAGGGGTTTTTCCTATTTATTAAGTCCGAGGGCTAAAACTGATTTTTAAATGAATTTAAATGATTTTCTGAAGTTCCAAGGGCTAGATCAGAAGTTTCCGGAGCTAGCTCTTATTTCCCGAGAACCCCAGGGGGTAGCACGTAAGATTTCCAGTCTTTATAACGCGGGGCTGACCTGGACCGTCCGATTTAAAACAGACGACTGAGATTATAACGTCGAACCGGTACGCGGGGATTTAAACTCTACCGTGCGATTTAAAATAAACGGCGCACAAGCGGCCACGTCGCTCTGATCGAGCGCGGGCGACGCTGCCCGGCGGCGCACGGCGGCGATCTCGCCGGAGAGTTTCGGATCTTCGGGAATTCTTCCTAAAACTGTGATTTTATGGCATAGATTGGTGGAGGGGAGGTCGGGGATCTCACCTCGGGGGTTTTCTTGAGCTCGGAGGTCCTGTAAGGCGGTCGGCGACGAGGTCCGAGGTGAATTCACGGCGACGCTCGTCGGCGCTGTGTTTGAACCGCAAACCACCGAGTTTTCTGCACCTGCGAGGTTCCCCGGAGGCGGTGGATCAAGACCAGCGAGTTAGATCGGAATTTCCGAGCGTAGATCGGCCAGAATTCGCCGGAGGGGCTCGGGTTCTCACCGGAGAGAAAATCGGCGGATCGCGTGAGAAAAACGGGACAAGGCCGGGGTTTTTATAGACGGGGGAGGGCGGTGGGTTTGTTTAGATCGAGTGGGAGTCCTCCGGAACCAGAATTCGGCCGGAAATCCGGTCGGTTGCGATCGCGCGCGCGCGGGTGAACAGTCCGAGTTTCGGACGATCGGGGGTTAGGGATGACAGGTGGGTCCCACCTGTGTGAGAGAGAGAGCGCGGGCGCGCGGCTGCAGGCTGGCGCGGGGGCAGGGTGGGCCGGCTGATGGGCTTCGGCCCACTGGCCGGTTTTTTCTGTTTTCCTTTTTTTTCTATTTCTTTTCTGTTTTGAGTTTAATTTGAATTCCAGTTTAAATTTGAATTTTTGCAACACATGCAACACGTCCAAAAATTTTTAAATTCCCCTCTTGACAGGATTTTGGGGTGTTACACCTGAGCATGTAAAAGTTGTCATCACACGTTTGTTTTACTTCTTCAATGCAATATCGCAAAAGGTGATACCATAGGAAGACTTAGACTATTTGAAAACGTACATCGTCGAGACTATGTGCAAGCTTGAGATGTGTTTCCCACCATCTTTTTTTGATATGCATGTACACCTAATCATACATCTTGTTGATCAGATAAAAGCATTGGGGCCACTATATTTACATTGTATGTTTCCGTTGGACAGATATTTAGGAGTATTAAAGGGTTATGTGAGGAACCGTGCTCACTCAGAGGGTTCAATTATGGAAGGATACACTACTGAAGAAGTGATTGAGGGTTGTGCTGATTACATCAAAGATGGAAAGCCGATAGGTGTGCCTATACCCATACATGAGGGTAGACTATGTGGGAGAGGCAAAGTGGGTAAGAAAACTTTTATCATTCAGGATTACAAATTAGTACACTGTGCACATTTTCGTTTACTACAACAGCTCGCAACAGCTGAGTCGTACATGGAGGAACATGAAATTGAGCTTTGTAGAAAAAACCAAGGCCGCACAGAGGACTGGATCATGAAAGAGCACAGAAGATGTCTCACTGAATGGTTAATGGACAAAAATATACCATACAAAAACTCTGATGAAGAGGCAACAATGAAAAAGTTAGCTTCCGGCCCATCTGCTTTGGTGACATCATGGCAAGCATATGACATCAATGGTTACACATTTTATACTAAGGAAAAAGACGGTAAGAGTCTTGCATAAAATAGTGGTGTTCGTATAGAGACTTATGATCCACAAGGGCAGAAGCCCACATACTTCGGGTTCATAGAAGAAATATGGGAACTCTATTATGGCGAAAGAATGCAAATGCCCGTGTTTAAGTTCCAATGAGTCAAACGTCCTGATGGTGTGAAAGTGGACAACTACGGGCTGACACTGCTAGACTTGAACAAAGTGGGTTATAAAGATGAACAGTGGCTTCTCATCGATCGTGTTGCACAAGTTTTTGATGTACAGGATCCAGGAACTGAGAAGATGCACGTAGATGCTTCTGGAAAGCAAAATATTGTTGGTTTTTAGAATGTGGGAGATAATGAAGAGGAATATAATCAATATGAAGATATGTACCTTTTCACCGATCAAGAAAACATCAAGTGCATAGAAAGAAGTATTAAAAAGTATTTGAAACCCTATATGTGAGAAGATGTCAATGCTGGAAAAAATGTATGGCATATATTTTATGTATTTGTAATATTGTAATGAAGCTTTAATATTCTAATTTGACAATTTTTCTCTTTTAATATTTGAATTTTGACATGTTTGAATGCTTTAAAAAAATTAACAAAATTCATATAGTGAAATATTGGCTTTGAGTTGGCCGTAGACATCAATAGTGAAATACACTGCACTTGAAGCCATGGCCGGCTAAGTGCTACTTCATCTCTATGTGTGCGCGTGACCTCTGTTTTTCCGCTATTCATGTGTATATATAATTTTTCTCTATTTTTCCTTTAAGTAAAGAACGCCTATGAAAACATTTTGAATAATTGGTAAATACATGTAACACCCCAAAATTTTGATTCAAAACACTAAATCATGTTAAGAGGGGAATTTAAAAATTTTTGGACGTGTTGCATGTTTTGCAAAAATTCAAATTCAAACTGGAATTCAAATTAAACTCAAATTAGAAAAGAAATTGAAAAAGAAAAAGAGAAAACAGAAAAAAAAACCGGCCAGTGGGCCGAAACCCGCCAGCCGGCCCAATTTCCCCCGCGCCAGCCCGCAGCCGCGCGCCCGCGCTCTCTCACACAGACAGGTGGGACCCACCTGTCATCCCCAACCTCGCTCGCGCTGTCACACCCGGTTTTTCCGAAGAAACAACCAAGTGAATATCACATGTATGCCAGGATCATTTTCTCATACATGTGATGACAAATAGTGAAGCATCATTTATTACAAGCCAGGTGTCGAATATAAATAAGTCTTACATCGCAAATGTCTCAATGAACACTAATGCTTCATCACAAGTAAATAAACTAGCAGCGGAATATTATTCTTTTAGGGCTCCATCACAGGCGTTGCCCGGGGGTCTTCATGAACCTAAAATCCTTCCTCGGGTCCAAAATCTTGGTCATTATACACCACCTCATTATCTTGACCTGAGCAGCAATATAAACCAACAAATATGCAAGGTTGAGTACCAATGGTACTCAGCAAGTGTGGGAAAATTATATCATGCATGGCTAGAACAAGGAGAGGTTGAACTCATGGTTAAAGCACTACGCAATTAATACCTATCACCTTAGCTTATTAAGCACCTACATTACTGCACAGGTGAAATGGTCCCAATCTCCCATCCCATCATTATAATCCAATAACCATAACATCATTACCAATGTTAAGCTCCCCGCTTAACTTCCAAAACCATCAATCCTCTAATCATGAATAAGTCCAGGCCGCTCTTAACCGTGAGCATGGCTGTCAAGACAGTTTTGACTCTGCAGAGTTTGTACCACTGTACCCACATGTAGTGATTTCATCCCCCGTTGCCGGGTGGACTAAAAGAACCTCCATTATGCCAGTGGCTACGATCCACATTCACACTTCCTAGGTGTGCAGCCAGGAGATCACTACGAAGCCTTTACAAAGGGATTCCCGACGAGCGTGGGCCCCCTGAGGTTTCACCCCTAACAGCATACAAGAGGCTCCAACCCCGCTGCAGTGGCCCCCTCTTGAGCCTTGCGGTTCATATGGTAGTCCAGCTGACACCTACTCCCCGCACCATCCAACACACCCATTCTACGCCGGGGATACACCTAATTAATTGCCCAAGCTGCCCCATCTCAGCATGTGGTTGGCACTGTAAAGTCGGGTTACATGCTCCATGAACCGGTCCTTAGGATCCAGGCAAGTACTAAACACAAACCCAAGTCTCGTGCACCCAGCACACAACCAAAACATCCAAATTGCCTTGATCCCTACCTCTACATAACTCAAAATGTCTCATTCAAGAGTATGGTAATATAAACTGATGATCTCATATCCCAAATATCCCATTCTAAGCATGGCTAAGCATATGCATGTGTATAAATGACATGACAAAATAAATCCCAACCCAAGCTTCAAGGAAACAAGGTAATGCAATTCTAGGGAAACTTCCTAGCATGGGTTTCATATTTAACTTGACAATGCAAATAATTCTATCTACACATCCTAGCATAGGACCAAAGTGGTCAAGGACACTTGCCTCCTTCTTGCTACTCTTGAAATGGGTATTCCTGGTCTTGGAAATGAATAACTTGTTCTTGAACAGGTTCTACTTCATACCATCACACATAGCAAAAGAAAAACAACAATCCATAAGACATAATTCACACTTATACTTCATACCACCCACACATTCACATTTATGAAATTCATTCACCATTATATGTGTTGTGGTTACTTTATGTGTGTTAAGTTGTGGCTTGCATGCACTTTTAACCATGTATATATATGATTCCTACTTTTGTGTCCACATTTATACCTGCATACAATGTGCCTTCACAATTTCTATCAACCCTAAACTGAATTCTTTGTATTTTAGAAACTCCATTTATCATTTACTAGTTGCTATATTTTCAGATTTATATTCCTATGCATAATTGTGTATTTTATTATTAAATTAGTAATACACATCACCTAAACAGATTAGGTTCTGGTCCTAAATAATTTAAAATCATATTTTGACCTTGGCTTATGATGTAGACCATTTCATAATTACTTTCCCTATTTTTCTATAACTATTTTTTTACTTAAAAATTTGTCCCTATACTAATAAATGTGAATAATAGATGAAACAGATTTATTTCAGCCCAAAAATATATTTTTATCTTACTCCAAAGTTTTCTAAGTACTGAGAAAGTTTTTAATAAATTTTGACAATTATGTTTGTCCCCCTTTTTAATTTTTAAACACTAGTTACATATTCAATTTTCTAAATTAAATACTAAACAGTGCTAAAAAGTAAACTCACCCCATTACAGGGTCTATATTATTTTCATAATTTCCAGGGGTCTAGCTACACTTATCAGAGGTGTTTTTCTTAATTTCTATTAAGTCCAGGGGCTAAAACTGATTTTTAAATGAATTTACATGATTTTCTGGAGTTCCAGGGGCTAGATCTGAAGTTTCCGGGGCTAGCTCTCAATTCCAGAGAACCCCAGGGGGTAGCACGTAAGAATTCCAGACTTTATAATGCGGGGCTGACGTGGTCCGTCCGATTTTAAACCGACGGCTGAGATTATAAGATCGAACCGGTACGCGGGGTTTTAATGTCTACCGTGCGATTTAAAATAAACGGCGCACATGCGGCCACGTCGCTCTGATCGAACGCGGGCGGCGCTGCCGGCGGCGCACGGCTGCGGGAAGCGGCGATCTCGCCGGAAAGTTTCGGATCCTCGAGAATTTCTGCCTAGAACTGTGATCTTATGGCCTAGATCGGTAGAGGGGAGGTCAGGGATCTCACCTCGGGGGTTTTCTCGAGCTCGGGGGTCCTGGAAAGTGATCGGCGGCGAGGTCCGAGGCAAAACCACGGCGAAGCTCGTCGGCGCTGGATTTACACCGTAACTCTCCGAGTTTTCTGCACCTGCAAGGTTCCCCGGAGGCGGTGGATCAAGACCAGCGAGTTAGATCAGAGTTTCCGAGCTTAGATCAGCCAGAATTCACCGGCGAAGTCTCGGTGCTCACCGGAGTGAAAATCGGCGATCGCGTGGGAAAAACTGATCGGATCGGGAATTTTTATAGCCGGGGGAGGGCGGTGGGTCTGTTGTGATCGAGTTGGAGTCCTCTGGGACCAGAATTCGGGCGACGGGACGCGGTTTCCGGTCGGTTTCGATTTCGCGCGCTCGGGGAAAAAGTCCGGGGTCGCGGGGGCTCGGGGTTAGGGATGACAGGTGGGTCCCACCCGTCAGTGAGAGGCAGCGCGGTGTGCGCGGGGGCGGGCTGGCGCGGGAGTAGCTGGGCCGGCTGGCGGGTTTCGGCCCACTGGCCGGTTTTTTCCCGTTTTTCTTTTTCTTTTTCCATTTCTTTTCTGTTTTGAGTGTAATTTGAATTCCAGTTTGAATTTGAATTTTTGCAAAACATGCAACACGTCCAAAAATTTTTAAATTCCCCTCTGAGCATGGTTTAGAGTTTTGAATCAAAATTTGGGGTGTTACAGCTCTACCCCCTTAAAAGAAATCTCGTCCTCGAGATTGGTGTTTCTAAGGAAACAATTCCGGAAATTGTGCCTTGAGCTCGTCTTCCCGTTCCCAGGTGGCTTCCTCTTCTGAGTGATGCTTCCACTGCACCTTGCACATCCGGATTCTCTTATTTCTAGTGAGGCGTTCCATTGTCTCCAAAATCTTGTATGGTTGCTCGGCATAAGACAAATCCTCAGCTACATCCACTTCATTCATGGGTAACACCTCTTCAGGCGTCCTCAGGCATTTCTTGAGTTGTGACACATGAAATACATCGTGCACGTCCGATAGATGAACCGGTAACTCTAGTTGGTACGCCACTTCGCCTTTTCTTTCCAAAACTTGAAAGGGTCCGATGTATCGAGGTGACAACTTCCCTTTCACCTTGAACCGACGAAGTCCTCTGATAGGGGACACCTTGAGATAAACATAGTCTCCCACGTTGAAAACGAGCTCTCTTCTTCGTACATCGGCATAGCTCTTTTGGCATGTCTGTGCTATCCTCAAGTTGTTGCGAATCTCCCTCACCTTCGCCTCGGCTTCTTGTAGCACTTCTGGACCAAACACTTTACTTTCTCCTGTTTGGTTCCAAAATAGGGGAGTTCTGCACTTCCTTCCATACAAAGCTTCAAACGGTGACATTTTCATACTAGCTTGATAGCTGTTGTTATAGGAAAACTCCGCATACGGTATGTTCTTGTCCCAACTCCTATTGTTTTTGAGTGCACATGCTCTTAACATATCTTCAAGGATCTGATTGGTTCTTTCTGTCTGCCCGTCAGTTTGGGGATGATAGGCAGAGCTGAAGTTCAGATGGGTTCCCATGGTTTCATGCAACTTTTGCCAAAACCTCGAGGTGAACTGTGTCCCTCGGTCCGACACTATCTTCTTTGGCACTCCATGGTAACACACAATCCTTGACATGTACAATTCTGCCAATTTGGATCCACTGTAGCTTTCTTTCACCGGAATGAAATGAGCTACCTTGGTTAGCCTATCAATAATGACCCATATTGAATCATACCCGGATTGGGTCCTAGGCAATCCCACAACAAAATCCATGCTGATTTCTTCCCATTTCCATTCAGGTACTTTAAGTGGTTGCAATAATCCCGCGGGTCGTTGATGTTCAGCTTTCACCAACTAACATGTGTCACATAGGGCAACATGTTCCGCGACATCTTGCTTCATGCCATACCACCAATACCTGCTCTTGAGGTCCTGGTACATCTTCGTACTCCCAGGGTGAATGGAATAGTCAGAATCGTGAGCCTCCTTCAAAATTAATTCACGGATCTCCTTTACTTCTGGCACATAGATCCTTTTCCCGTGCCACACCGTTCCTTGTTCATCCTCTCTAAAACCAGGAGCTTTATTTTCCTTAATGAGCTGTCTGATCTCTTGTATCTTCTCATCATTCTTTTGGCCCTCGCGTATGTCTTGCTCGAGTGTGGAGTCCACTTCCATGGCGATGGCTTCACCACTATTTACTAGACATAGATTGAGCCTTATAACCTCGTCCTTCAATTCTGCAGGCATGTCCTTCAAACTCAACTTATTGACCTGCACTTTCCGACTCAAAGCATCGGCCACGACGTTTGCTTTCCCGGGATGATAGTTGATGCCTACATCAAAGTCATTGATTAGCTCTAACCATCTCCTTTGTCAGAGGTTGAGATCTGGTTGTGTGAATATGTACTTCAAACTCTTATGATCCGTATATATCTCTGTCCTCTTCCCCATGAAATAGTGCCGCCAAATTTTCAACGCGTGTACCACTGCAGCTAGTTCTAGGTCATGTGTAGGATAGTTCTTCTCGTGCTTCCGAAGCTGCCGGGATGCATATGCCACGACATGTCCTTCTTGCATGAGAACACATCCCAACCCATTTCAAGAGGCATCGCAGTACACTGTGAAATTCTTCTGCATATCTGGCATAACCAACACTGGGGTTGTTGTCAATCTCTTCTTTAGCTCCTGAAAGCTCGTCTCGCACTGTGGCGTCCAGGTGAATGTGATTCCCTTCTCCAACAGTTTGGTGAGAGGTCTCGAGATCTTGGAGAATCCCTCAATAAACCGTCGATAGTATCCAGCCAATCCCAAAAAGCTTCGAACTTCCCCGACATTTTCAGGGGTCTTCCACTTCTGGATATCCTCGATTTTGGCGGGATCTACGGAGATTCCTCCCTCCGAGATTATATGTCCTAAAAAGGGAACTCTCTTCAGCCAAAACTCACACTTGCTCAACTTGGCATATAGTTGGTGTTCTCTCAACCTCTGTAACACCAACCTTAGATGTTTCTCATGTTCTTCTTCATCTTTGGAAAAGACGAGAATATCATCTATGAAAACCACCACAAATTTGTCCAGATATTCCATGAATACCTTGTTCATGAGATACATGAAATATGCCGGGGCATTGGTTAGCCCAAAAGGCATGACAGTGTATTCATACAGTCCGTACCGAGATACGAAAGCTGTCTTGGGAATATCAGATTGCCTTATCTTGAGTTGGTGGTATCCCGACCTGAGATCAATTTTCGAGAACACACAAGCTCCCCTCAACTGATCAAACAAGTCTTCAATGCGAGGCAATGGGTACTTGTTTTTGATGGTTACCTCATTCAAGGCACGGTAATCCACGCATAACCTTTGGGTTCCATCTTTCTTAGGCACAAATATCACCGGAGCTCCCCATGGTGAGGAACTAGGGCGAATATACCCCTTCTCCGTCAATTCTCTTAAATGATCCTTGAGCTCTTCTAGCTGCTTGGAGTCCATTCGATAAGGTCTCTTGTATATCGGGGCTGTTCCCGGTACTAGCTCAATTGCGAATTCCACGTCACGGTCGGGAGGCATACCTGGCAATTCCTCCGGAAAAACATCTGGATATTCCCTGATAGTCCTGATTTCCTCAACTTTCACCTCCACTTGATTTAACTTAATGTCCCTCCTAGGCTCGTGTATCGTTATGAACTTTACTCTTGTGCCATTGGGGTGAGTTAGTTCCACCGTTCTGGTCGAACAATGGATGATTCCTTTATGTTTGGTCAACCAATCCATACCCAAAATAATATCTATCCTTGTGAATCTATCACTATGAGGTTAGCAGTAAATACTACCCCATTAATGTCTAGGCTCACTTTGGGACACACTTGTCTTGTCCTTATTTCTCCACCTGGAGAGTTTACGGCTAGCATATGGTTCATTTGTGTGGTTGCTAGGTCATACTTCTTAACAAACCCTTGAGCAATGAACGAGTGGGTAGCACCAGAATCAAACAGCAGAGTTGCAAGGTGTAAATTGGCAGGAAACTTACCAACTACCACGTCGGGTGCCTCTTGTGCTTCCTCCATAGTGACGTGGTTCACCCGTCCTCTCACTACATTCTGCTGTTGTGGCGGCACAGGCTTCTTCTTCGGGCACTTATGGGCATAGTGCCCCACTTCACCACAGCTAAAACATTGCACCCCAACCTTAGGTGCTTGGCCTTTGTTGTCTTGGGGTTGGTTCGGGGGTCCTTGCACTGCTGGTCGAGGTGGATATGCGGGGCGAGGCTGCTGCACAAACTGACGTTGCGGCTGTGCTGGTGCTGCGGGTGGCCTGTAGTTTGGGTTGTACCCTCTTGGTGCTGAATAGGGTACCGCAGCACGGCTTGTCTGCCCCGTAGGTTGCTGCATCATACGTTGGCGGGTGTTGCTCCCTGAGGCTTGATGTGACCACCCCGCCTTCCTCTTATTCTCATTTTCCAGGGCCTTTAGCTTCCTTTCCACCACAAACGCCCTGTCCACCATCTTTTGAAAACTTTCATACTCATTGGAGGACATTGCACACTGCATCTCTGCGGTAAGTCCTTCCACGAAACAATCTTGTTTCTGCTCATCCGTCTCTATGTCTCGTGGAGCATAACGGGACAGTTGAGTAAATTTAGTGAGGTATTCCCTCACAGTCATGTTTCCCTGCTGCAGTCCCAGAAATTCCTTCCTCTTGTTTTTGAGTTCACCTCTTGGGATGTAATGGTTGCGGAAGCTACGCTTGAACTCTTCCCAAGTGATGTTCTCAGGGTCATGATGGGCGGCCACGTAGGCGGTCCACCAATCAGCAGCAGGTCCCTGCAATTGATGAGAGGCAAACAGCACCCTCTCATACCCTTGGCATTGAATAATCCTCATCTTACTTTCAATGGTCTTCAGCCAATCATCTGCCTCCAGAGGTTCAGCAGCACTTGCAAACTTTGGAGGTTGAGTTCCTAGAAACTCACTCAACCTTGGTTGGCGTGGTGCAGCTTGTGGAGGTGGAACTTGATGCAAGTTGGCCACCACTTGAGTCAAGTTCTGGATGAGCTGATTTTGATTCTCCAGCATTTGGTGGAGAGGATCAACTTCTTCACGGCGACCACCCCGGTCCTGGCCTTCAGAAAGATGAGGGTTGCATGCCTCATCATTGTTGTTGGCGGGGTTGGCAGCACGTCCTTTTCCTCTTCCGGCCATCTGGCAGAATCAATCAAATGTTAATTTGATACCATTTAGTATCATCTTACTGCTTTCATTTGTTGGTACTTTGAGGTGTTGAGGCTTTGTTAAAATTTTACGAGGGTTTATATCTCACACCAAATAAATGCACTATTATTTCCTGTGGGTTTACACACCAAAGCAAAACAATCTGAAGACGAGGCTGTGGACAATTGCTCATGGCTTCCACAACTCACGTCACACACCAAGCATTATCACACCATTAACTACGTAACGACTCGACTACTCGACCTCTTGCTAGCTAGGGGAAAGACTCTACACTACTCGTCCTCTTGAGCGGGCTCCTCGGGATCTTCCTCCTCATTTCGGCTACCTTCTGACTCTGCTTTGGGTGGGGAGGCTGCTGGTGGAGAAGTGCGACGACGCCTGATTGCTCGGCGATCCGGGGAGTCAGGTGTCCATGGATCACTCACGGTGACACACAGTTCATTCCCATCTCCTCTTTCTCTCGCCTTTAAACAAGCTCGCAGCAACGCCTCCGTTTCCTTCAGGGTGTCTCGGACATCCTGAAGCTCTTGTTGACACTCCTGCAGTCGAGTGCTGAGCATAGCAGCATCCTCCAAGCACAAGTCCATGTGCTCATGGGAAGTCCCTTGCTGCACCGGTGGGTACTTGTACTCCGTGGTACCACTCTCACGTTGGAGGACATACATGTACTCAGATTTGTCCAAGTGGCGACGATAGATGTGACTCTGGCAGGTGATGGCCTCCCAACTGACATCTTTCTCCGCGTCAACTTGTGTTGCTCGACAAGCTGGAGAGTGGTGAATCTTAAGCAGCTGATTCTCATGTATAATCCTCATCTCCGAACTACATTCTTCCCTCTTCTCACGGATGGTCCTGGTGGAGTTATAGTGGATGATTAGCTTGCCCGTATTGCCGGCGGCTTCGAGCATACGTCGAAGACGGCGCAACAAATCGCCTACTGCCAATCCGTAGGAAAGGTACGTCACTGGACGACTCTCCTCTCTTTCGGCAAGGGCAACTACGGGAACTCTCCCTCCTGTGGACTTACGAGCGGTGCGAATCATGCGAACCATCTAAAACAAAAAGAATTAAAACTTGGGTTAGATAAACTTTTTAAACAAAAATCCCATTTTGAATGAAAATTTGGGGTAAGATGAAGAAAATGACTCCTTAAATAACACTCTTCACCCACACCTTGGAAAATAGTTTTTTAAAAAAAAATAGGGCCCTTAACTACGTCCATTTCTACCTAGGTCCACGTTCCTACGGGCAACCTTGGCTCTGATACTACCTCTGTCACACCCGGTTTTTCCGAAGAAACAACCAAGTGAATATCACATGTATGCCAGGATCATTTTCTCATACATGTGATGACAAATAGTGAAGCATCATTTATTACAAGCCAGGTGTCGAATATAAATAAGTCTTACATCGCAAATGTCTCAATGAACACTAATGCTTCATCACAAGTAAATAAACTAGCAGCGGAATATTATTCTTTTAGGGCTCCATCACAGGCGTTGCCCGGGGGTCTTCATGAACCTAAAATCCTTCCTCGGGTCCAAAATCTTGGTCATTATACACCACCTCATTATCTTGACCTGAGCAGCAATATAAACCAACAAATATGCAAGGTTGAGTACCAATGGTACTCAGCAAGTGTGGGAAAATTATATCATGCATGGCTAGAACAAGGAGAGGTTGAACTCATGGTTAAAGCACTACGCAATTAATACCTATCACCTTAGCTTATTAAGCACCTACATTACTGCACAGGTGAAATGGTCCCAATCTCCCATCCCATCATTATAATCCAATAACCATAACATCATTACCAATGTTAAGCTCCCCGCTTAACTTCCAAAACCATCAATCCTCTAATCATGAATAAGTCCAGGCCGCTCTTAACCGTGAGCACGGCTGTCAAGACAGTTTTGACTCTGCAGAGTTTGTACCACTGTACCCACATGTAGTGATTTCATCCCCCGTTGCCGGGTGGACTAAAAGAACCTCCATTATGCCAGTGGCTACGATCCACATTCACACTTCCCAGGTGTGTAGCCAGGAGATCACTACGAAGCCTTTACAAAGGGATTCCCGACGAGCGTGGGACCACTGAGGTTTCACCCCTAACAGCATACAAGAGGCTCCAACCCCGCTGCAGTGGCCCCCTCTTGAGCCTTGCGGTTCATATGGTAGTCCAGCTGACACCTACTCCCCGCACCATCCAACACACCCATTCTACGCCGGGGATACACCTAATTAATTGGCCAAGCTGCCCCATCTCAGCATGTGGTTGGCACTGTAAAGCCGGGTTACATGCTCCATGAACCGGTCCTTAGGATCCAGGCAAGTACTAAACACAAACCCAAGTCTCGTGCACCCAGCACACAACCAAAACATCCAACTTGCCTTGATCCCTACCTCTACATAACTCACAATGTCTCATTCAAGAGTATGGTAATATAAACTGATGATCTCATATCCCAAATATCCCATTCTAAGCATGGCTAAGCATATGCATGTGTATAAATGACATGACAAAATAAATCCCAACCCAAGCTTCAAGGAAACAAGGTAATGCAATTCTAGGGAAACTTCCTAGCATGGGTTTCATATTTAACTTGACAATGCAAATAATTCTATCTACACATCCTAGCATAGGATCAAAGTGGTCAAGGACACTTGCCTCCTTCTTGCTGCTCTTGAAATGAATAACTTGTTCTTGAACAGGTTCTACTTCATACCATCATACATAGCAAAAGAAAAACAACAATCCATAAGACATAATTCACACTTATACTTCATACCACCCACACATTCACATTTATGAAATTCATTCACCATTATATGTGTTGTGGTTACTTTATGTGTGTTAAGTTGTGGCTTGCATGCACTTTTAACCATGTATATATATGATTCCTACTTTTGTGTCCACATTTATACCTGCATACAATGTGCCTTCACAATTTCTATCAACCCTAAACTGAATTCTTTGTATTTTAGAAACTCCATTTATCATTTACTAGTTGCTATATTTTCAGATTTATATTCCTATGCATAATTGTGTATTTTATTATTAAATTAGTAATACACATCACCTAAACAGATTAGGTTCTGGTCCTAAATAATTTAAAATCATATTTTGACCTTGGCTTATGATGTAGACCATTTCATAATTACTTTCCCTATTTTTCTATAACTATTTTTTTACTTAAAAATGTGTCCCTATACTAATAAATGTGAATAATAGATGAAACAGATTTATTTCAGCCCAAAAATATATTTTTATCTTACTCCAAAGTTTTCTAAGTACTGAGAAAGTTTTTAATAAATTTTGACAATTATGTTTGTCCCCCTTTTTAATTTTTAAACACTAGTTACATATTCAATTTTCTAAATTAAATACTAAACAGGGCTAAAAAGTAAACTCACCCCATTACAGGGTCTATATTATTTTCATAATTTCCAGGGGTCTAGCTACACTTATCAGAGGTGTTTTTCTTAATTTCTATTAAGTCCAGGGGCTAAAACTGATTTTTAAATGAATTTACATGATTTTCTGGAGTTCCAGGGGCTAGATCTGAAGTTTCCGGGGCTAGCTCTCAATTCCAGAGAACCCCAGGGGGTAGCACGTAAGAATTCCAGACTTTATAATGCGGGGCTGACGTGGTCCGTCCGATTTTAAACCGACGGCTGAGATTATAAGATTGAACCGGTACGCGGGGTTTTAAAGTCTACCGTGCGATTTAAAATAAACGGCGCACATGCGGCCACGTCGCTCTGATCGAACGCGGGCGGCGCTGCCGGCGGCGCACGGCGGCGGGAAGCGGCGATCTCGCCGGAAAGTTTCGGATCCTCGAGAATTTCTGCCTAGAACTGTGATCTTATGGCCTAGATCGGTAGAGGGGAGGTCAGGGATCTCACCTCGGGGGTTTTCTCGAGCTCGGGGGTCCTGGAAAGTGATCGGCGGCGAGGTCCGAGGCAAAACCACGCCGAAGCTCGTCGGCGCTGGATTTACACCGTAACTCTCCGAGTTTTCTGCACCTGCAAGGTTCCCCGGAGGCGGTGGATCAAGACCAGCGAGTTAGATCAGAGTTTCCGAGCTTAGATCGGCCAGAATTCACCGGCGAAGTCTCGGTGCTCACCGGAGTGAAAATCGGCGATCGCGTGGGAAAAACTGATCGGATCGGGAGTTTTTATAGCCGGGGGAGGGCGGTGGGTCTGTTGTGATCGAGTTGGAGTCCTCTGGGACCAGAATTCGGGCGACGGGACGCGGTTTCCGGTCGGTTTCGATTTCGCGCGCTCGGGGAAAAAGTCCGGGGTCGCGGGGGCTCGGGGTTAGGGATGACAGGTGGGTCCCACCCATCGGTGAGAGGCAGCGCGGTGCGCGCGGGGGCGGGCTGGCGCGGGAGTAGCTGGGCCGGCTGGCGGGTTTCGGCCCACTGGCCGGTTTTTTTCCCGTTTTTCTTTTTCTTTTTCCATTTCTGTTCTGTTTTGAGTATAATTTGAATTCCAGTTTGAATTTGAATTTTTGCAAAACATGCAACACGTCCAAAAATTTTTAAATTCCCCTCTGAGCATGGTTTAGAGTTTTGAATCAAAATTTGGGGTGTTACACGCGCCGACCCCGGACTCTCTCCCGCGCGCGCGCGATCGTAACCGACCGGAATTCCGCGTCCCTCAGCCCGAACTCTGGTCCCAGAAGACTCAAACTCAATCACAACCGACCCACCGCCCTCCCCCGGCTATAAAAACCCCAGCCCCGATCGGTTTTTCCCACGCGATCGCCGATTTTTACTCTGGTGAGAACCGAGAATTCTCCGGTGAATTCTAGCCGATCTAAGCTCGGAAACTCCGATCTAACTCGCTGGTCTTGATCCACCGCCTCCGGGGAACCTTGCAGGTGCAGAAAACTCGGTGACTTGCGGTGTAAACACAGCGCCGACGAGCTTCGCCGTGGTTTTGCCTCGGACCTCACCGCCGATCACCTCCCAGGACCCCCGAGCTCAAGAAAACCCCCGAGGTGAGATCCCTGACCTCCCCTCTACCGATCTATGCCATAAGATCACAGTTCTAGGCAGAATTCTCGAGGATCCGAAACTTTCCGGCGAGATCGCCGCTTCCCGCCGCCGTGCGCCGCCGGCAGCGCCGCCCGCGCTCGATCAGAGCGACGTGGCCGCTTGTGCGCCGTTTATTTTAAATCGCACGGTAGACTTTAAAACCCCGCGTACCGGTTCGATGTTATAATCTCAGCCGTCGTTTTAAAATCGGACGGTCCACGTCAGCCCCACGTTATAAAGACTGGAATTCTTACGTGCTACCCCCTGGGGATCTCGGGAAATAAGAGCTAGCCCCGGAAACTTCTGGTCTAGCCCCTGGAACTCCAGAAAATCATGTAAATTCATTTAAAAATCAGTTTTAGCCCCTGGACTTAATAAAAATTAGGAAAAACACCTCTGATAAGTGTAGCTAGACCCCTGGAAATTATGAAAATAATATTATAGACCCTGTAATGGGGTGAGTTCATTATTTTAGCCCTGTGTAAGGGCCTCAGTTTTTGACACTCATTTGCAGTGTTCATCACCACACCACACACCTCATTTGAGGAAGAATGATGAACACAAATAAAGAGCAAGTAACAATTATCAACATGCTCATTAGGGAACAAACTCACACATTGCAAAAGTGGTACTTCCCACATGTGATATAGATGGGCTGGACATATGAAGACTCCTACACTTTGCTAAGGATGTCCATGCCAAGTTCCACCCAAATTCAAAACCTTTTTGAGGTCATTTTGGGTATAGTTAGGAAAAGGGCAGTTTGAAACCATATTCAAATTCAAACTGTTTTCACCCACTGAATGTAAAAGTGGAAGGCATATTCTTGCTCAGCACATTTTTGTGAGCTCACACACCAATTTTCACTCCATTTGGAGTTGATCTTGACATGAGCTAAGGGGGAGAAATTCAAACTTTATTTGAATTTCAAACTGCACTTGTGCTGAAATTCATTCAAACCAAACCTCATTTGAACTTTGATCAATTCAAATGGCTCTTGGGTGAATAATTTGAATTGCCAAGGGTAGAATAGGGTTCACTGTTTACCACAGCTGTTAGGAATAAATTTCAGAGGTTAAAAGAGAAGTGGGACCCACATGTCAGCCTCTGCCTCAAAGCAAACCGACTGAAACACAGTTCAGTCGGTTCCCGGCAGCTGTGCGCGCGCGCCACCGAAGGGGGCAGCCGGCGCCAGCTCCTGCTGCATGCCCCAAGCCGGAGACCAGCCGGCCGGGCTATTTATTCCCTCCCCGGCGTGCTTCAGTCACCATTTCCCCGAGCTACCGACGTGCGCGACTGCTTTTCCCACTGCCATCGCCGCCGCTCGAGTTCCTGCTTGATCAAGCCGATCGCAGCTCCTTCTTTCCATTCCAAGGTCCCAGCAAGGTACTAGCAACCATCCTCCATCCTTCCCATTGATAGAAATCGATTGAAACCGAGTGATATCGGCTGTGCCGAAAGATCAAACTCGGAACTGGAAACCGCCGCACCTCGGGCTCTCGTGGACAGCCCAACCTGGGCGTTGTCACGCCCGAGCCAAGACACCCTTGGACGCGCAGGTGACCGGTGCTGCTCATCTCCGAGCCACAGCTCGAGTGGTTGCTCACCGGCGGCGAATTTCCACTTTTCCCCTTTCTGTGTGCAGAACGACCTTCGGGTACGATTCTGTTTAATTCGTGCTCTAGAAAGGATTAGAGGGCCTCAGGCCACTCCCACACGAGCTAGACACGGTGACGCACAAGTTGCCTTCACAACTCTGGGCCGGAGAACCTCTGTGCCCGGCGTAATTCAAGGTCTACTAATGGCGGAACGAACGGGGGGTATCGGGCGCACGGTGAGGACCTATTTCGGGCCTTCCCCGAGCTGCCCCGAGTTCATGTCGACCTTCTCTGAGGTCCACTGATGCTCCCCGACCGGTTTCTCAAGTAGCTGAGGCACTAGGGGCATCAGCCGACATGGCCGAAGTCGTTCCGATATGGCGGCTCGTCGCCGACCATGCTCCGGCCGTTGTCATGAGCAGCTGACCCTCGGATCATGTTCCCCAAGTAAAAGTAGGCAGGGGCGGCCAGAATCAAGAAGTTTGGAGCGGTACAGCAGCCAGCGGCGAGCTCTCCGGCGAGGTCCCTCGGCGGCGGAGCGCGGGTGTCGCGAGGTTGAAGAAGGGGGTGGACCCCAGCTGTCAGCGGCCGATATTTTGAATCGGGATCCGGCTGCGGCCGGGATCGGGTGTGCTGGCGCGCAAAAGCCTTGTGGGCCGCGGTGTGCTGTCGCTTCGGCGTGCGACGCGTGTCCCCTGGGCCCACGCGCGAGTTTAAACTTTTCCCCGATTTTCAGATTTCCCTCAAACTTCAAATCCTTATAACTTTGGCTAGAAAGCTCCAAATTGAGTGAACCAAATTTTGCTGGATTCAGCTCTCTGAGTACTTTCCAGAAAATCAAGTTTCACTTCATGAAATTCCTTAGTTCTCCAGAATTAATTCCTCAAAGTTTAAACTGTTAGGAATTTTAACTGGAGAATCCTTTGGAGGAAAATCCTGAAATTTTGCTGAGATGTTCACCAAAATATCCTTGAACTACCATAAAAATTTCAGATCCATTTGAGCTCATTTAGTCCACCTAATGGTGTGATTAGTAAAACTGTTCCAGAGAAAATAGAAAATGTTCAGAAACATTTTCAGGATTTTCTCTGAAATTGTTTAGCTCATATCTTTAGGTAGAGACTTCCAAATTAAGTGAGACCAACTCCATTAGGACCCTCTGAAAATCTAGTTTTCAGAAAGTCATAGTTTGTCTCATGAAAATCCCTAGAACACCCTAAGGGTTCCAATTAAGGTCAAGGACATAATTATTTGTGGAGGGCTCAAATGAGCTTTGCTGCAACTAAAACTTGACCAAGTCTTTGTTTAGGTTGTAACCAAGCCACAGTAAAAGTTTCACAGTCATTAGGTCTGTCTAGTAAGGGTTATAGACTTCACAACTTCAAAGTTAATACAAAGGCATTTAATTAATACATACATTGTTCTTATCATGTAGTCGCTAAGGTCGAGGAGGAACCCGAAGTCCTAGACTTCGTTACTCCGGAGGAACAGCTAGCCTACGACCAAGAGCAGCAAGGCAAGCCCCGGTTTGCATTAACCTTTTTACAAATTTTATTGTTTTGAGCACATACTTGTTTCCCTTTGTTCGTTGCATTAGAGTCTTGATTGGAAACCCAACTGCACAGCCAAGAAAACCATGGGTTGGGTTTAGGATTGAAAACCTCGTTAGCCACTGCATTGCTAGGATAGAGTAGGATTCGGTACAAGTCGAGTAGTTGGAACTACTCGCGAGAATAGGCTAGAGGCACATTGCTCGGGTAGAGATAGCACATGAAACACATGGCAAGAAAATGAGACCGAGCGGAGAGTAAGGGCAGCAGGACTTTGGGGCCTGTGTGCTGTAGCTCCGCTTGTGTCGATTGAGGACCGAGCCGTGTGCGGGCCTGTTGAACAAGCTAGAACAGTACCGAAGACCTACCGGCTATATGGGAACCGGGAAACTGATGTAACTCGGGTAGCTGGGTGTTGAGGCATTGCCCGTCGTTCAGAGGGTAGGTTGAGAGCTCGAGGTGTAAATCAGCTGGCGGCACAGAGATGCGCGTGCAGGGACCTCTTGCTCGGGACGATGGGACCGGTTCAATATTTGGCTAACGGGTGAAAGGTAGTCGCGTACGGCGTCCGTGATGGTTGTTGTAGGCAACATCGAGTACGGGCGTACGTGACGGGTTATTCGGGTAACCCTGCAGGTGTAAATCGATTATAATCGCCGTCCCTCGCGGTCAGTGAGTACCACTTGTTCACTGTACCGTGACGTAGAAAGAACAGGCTAGTTACATGTTAAAATGTTGCTGATTGAAAGTTGGATATTGATTGTTAATGATATGTTGTAGCTTAGTGCTAACTAAAGTTCTTTTCAACTTTGGGCAAAGTACATGAGAGAAATGCGTTTCTTGTTTGATTGCGGCTCTCTCATGTGCCTTAGCATAAAGTTCTCCACAACCTGCTGCTAAAACTTGAAAGTAAGGTTCTACTAATTAGGCGAGTCCTTGCAAATGATTTTTACCTCATGCAACCCATTACCCTCATGTAGAAGTTCCATGTTTAGGTGAGACGGGTCAGACTTGCTGAGCCTTCGTGCTCACTGCTTGTGTTTGAAGCTTTTGCAGGGTTCTATGAGGAAGGGACTCCCGAAGAGGAGACGGAACCCCAGGAGGGGAACCCCGTCGAATGGGAGTCGTGCCCGCCGCAGAGTTAGTGTGCGTGTGTGCTAGCAAGGACACGTTCGAGGGCTGAACGTGCACTTGATGCTTAGTCTACGCCCGCGAGTGTGGACTAAACTTATTTTGATGTAAACATGTTAATAAACTTGTTTATGTAATAAAGCTTCCGCTTCCGCTTTGTACCTTTGACGTGTGTTATACGGTGCTGTGCAACGCAGCACCCCTCAGCGTGATCCTGGCTCGACAGGACCAGTGGGGTCGTGTCAGCGTGGTATCAGAGCTCGCTTGAGGTTTAGCACAGTACAAAGGTCTTCTTTTTCAAAAATCCAGTGAGGAACGAGTTAGTAGCCCGTATAAGGATGTTATTAGTATATAGAAAGTGGCTTATTAACTTATTTGTTATGTCGGAAAATCGTGCATCTCGGGACGTTCATGTCTTGGGGGGTGCACGTAAGCGCTGTCCACCAGTGCGCACAAGCTGAAGGGTGGAGCCCCACGGGTGGCAGGTAACCCGACCCGCTTTGATATCCTCTACGACTCTTCATGTCGTTTGGGGTATTCGAGCAACGTCTGTCCCTGGCGTGCGTGGTGCAACATGGGAGACCCCGTCACGTGGTCTGAAACGTGAACACGTAACTCAGGGCGTGTTTGGCTTGAGAACATCCGGGCGAGTGATGACGGCCGGATGTACCAACTGTATGGATTCCGGGCTCGGTGTGCAGCCGAGTCTGATGATTGGTTGAATTTCTGCAGGTAGCCTTACCACGAAACGGTAGACGTGTAGCATCCGTGTGCGAGTGACGAGTAGTGCCACTAAACTAACGAAGCCGGCTAAGTCCGGTATAGGTTTTTCTTTGTGAGGACGTAGTACCGACATGATCTGGTGACGCATCAACGTCACACCCAACTAAATGAACAACTTCATTTAAAAATTTGAAGGTTTTGATCCAAAGTAGTAAAACTTGATGTAACTCCTTCCCTTGAACAGGATATTCAAAGCTAACAAGTTTTCAACTTATAGGATGTTAAGGACAGAGCACTCTGTTTTCAGCTAAATCAAGGCTGAAGTAATCAGAGGTTAGAGGTTGAGTTCTTTCGAGGTTGGGGTCGTATGATACATTTCTGGAAAGCTTTGGAGGAGCTTTACAACTTTTCTGTTGAGTTCCAGAGGTGTTTCGTCCCTTAACCACTCGAAAAATGCAGTAGAGTTGAAACTGTCCAGAAAACAGGACAGAGCAAAGACTCTCTGTAAACTCTCTGTAAATTAAGCATAACTTCCTGCTTAAAAATCCAAAAATAGGAAATGAGGTAGTTCTGGAAAGATTATGAGATGGGTTACAACTTTGTAACAGAAAGTTTTGTCAGATTAGGAACAGAATTAACTGGGATTCTTGGATCAAATCAGTACCTAAGGCAGGGAGGTGCTGTCCAATTGTTTCCAGAAATTCTGTTAACTTTGACATCTCATAACTTTTGAACCAGAGCAGATCTTAGGCCAACCAAATACTTTCTGGAAAGCTATTGAAGTTAACTGTAACTTTGATGTTGAGCTCCAGGACTGGTTTTGCTTTTAACCTGGCCTAAATCAGATTGATATGGAAACTGGTCAGGGCTGTCATGGGAACAGCAGATCAGCAGTCAAATTTGTTTAAAAATTTGAACTATGTTTCCAAGTGTTAAGGGTTCAATGACATATCTTATGTTATAACTCAATGGTTTACTGTTTAAATAAATATTTGACATTTCTCAAATATATTTTTACAGATGGCAGCAGATAAACGGTTGGAGAACGGGTGGGTAGTTTCCCACTGCTCTGACCGTAGCGGCTACCCGGGAGCATTGTGCCTAATGCTCCAATATTTCGGGTACAACCAGATGCCGCAATACTTCGCCAAGGAAGAAGGCGAAGAGGGGAACAAGACGTGGACGATCCATGTCGAGGT
The DNA here is from genome assembly GCA_030760725.1 of Neostapfia colusana. NCBI lineage: Eukaryota > Viridiplantae > Streptophyta > Magnoliopsida > Poales > Poaceae > Neostapfia > Neostapfia colusana. Next base: position 34,932,148 of record JASWHV010000002.1, on the reverse strand, counting down.
TCCTGCAGGGCCTACGCCACCCGGTTGGGTGCCATTCACCGTCACGGTGAGAGGAAGACAACCGGAAGGGATGTGGCAAGTGGCAGCCCGTGACACTATGTCACGTTTCTGCCAACTACACGTGCAGGCTATGGAGAGCACTCCATATGCACTCGTTCCGGTGGAGGGACGAGCTCAGCATGTGTGGGAAGAGAGGTACCTAGAGGCAACAAACCCGAGTTGCCCAAGGTACAACCCCGCGGAGGCAAATCTCAGCCTCCAAATGAGGGCGGGAAACGCTGTGATGGACAGCCAAGCTGTTCATACGGAGCATCTCGCCACCAAGCTCAAGGAGAGCACAAGCCGTGGAGATCATTTTGAGAGTGCTCACAGTGCACTCCGCAATGTGCTCCTTCCGACGATCAAGCGACTGAATGAACAACACAATCAGTTGCGTCGTCTGAAGAAGGCAAAGAAGAAGAGCCGTGTTGACATTGCGGCGTTGCAAGAGCTGGTGCAGACCCTAACCCAGCAGAATGAGGACCTTGCTCAAGAGCGGGACGACGCTATTGAGGAAGGACAAGGCTGGGAAGAGGACTACAACCAAGCTATGGACGAGGTGCATGCATTGCAGGACCTCGTGCCCCCGGTATTGGGCGTACCGGTAGTCTTGGGTCTTCCAGCCATGGGAGAACCTGGAATGGGAGAAGAGGTGGTAGACCCCGAGCCACCAGCAGAGGTACCGGAGGAGGACGACCCACAGGAGGTCGAGTTCTACTCCGAGTAGGGGGTTACGGTTGCCAAGTAGGGCAGCTAGGGTAGCGTAACCCAACTTTTGTAATCGGTGACATGTCGTGTAGACAGTAGCGTATGTATAGGTAGTGACGGCATGAGCACGACTTCTCGGAGGTCCGAGAATAATGTATCTTGTATAAAGTTTATGCTTTATCAATATATGTGAATGTTGTGCAAGTTAGTCATGCGTCGCTTCAATACTTACTGCTGTTTATGGAATTTTGAGTAAGACATGTGCTAATTGCTGCTGTGTTGAATTTCAGAATGACGCGTACTCGTGCCAACCCTGATGTTGGAGGTACTAGCCAAGGGGGAGAGACCTCCCAACCGCCTCCCGAGGACTCCTCGGGACAGCAGCAGCAACAGCAACAGCAAACACCGCCACCGCCACTGCCAACGGTTACATTGGCCGACATTGTCGCGGCAATGGCGGGTTCACATCAGCAGCATACAGAGCTGCTGCAAACGTTAATTGCGAATACGTCTCGCCCAGAGAGACGTCAAGATCGCGAGGAGCGCCAACAGAGCTCCTACTCCGACTTCCTGGCGACTCATCCCCCTGTATTCTCAAGGGCGGATGAACCACTTGACGCGGACAACTGGCTCCGCGCCATAGAGATGAAGTTCGGGCTGCTCCAAATCAGCGAGCAGCGCAAGACTCAGTTCGCGGTCCAGCAGCTCCAAGGATCCGCGAGCGCGTGGTGGGCCAACTTTTGTGCTTCACAACCCACCGACCGAGTGATGACCTGGGCGGAGTTTCGGACGGCCTTCCGGGCCTATCATATACCGCCCGGTTTGATGAAGAGGAAGACGCAGGAATTCCTACACCTGCAACAAGGGAGCCGGAACGCGCTGGAGTACTCCAGAGCGTTCAACGATCTCGCACTCTACGCGTCGTATCACGCAGATACGGACGAGAAGCGGCGGGACCACTTTTACCAGGGGCTTAACCCGCTCCTGAAGGACAAGCTGGCGATGTTCAATCGCGGCAGCCTCAACGACATAATTGATGCTGCGATTGTTCAGGAAGACTCCGGCAAGGAGTTGGCGGCGGCAGAGCGAAAGCGAAGCGCGCCGCAGAGCAGCGGAGAAGGAGGCGGTCCTTCTCAGAAGTTTCGGATGGTGAATCGCCCACCATCAGGTCCGCGCTGGCAGCCACCACAGCGGTCGATGCCGTTCCGCGGTCGGCCGTATTCTTCACCGGCATTCCGGCCGGCACTGCCAGCACCACCGCAACAACAGCAGCAGCAGCGGGTGATGCCGCGTGCGTTTGCACCTCCGCAACGCATGCCGGGCTTTCGTCCCCCGAGTACTCCACCAGCAGCGGCCACATGTTACAAGTGTGGTCGTCCAGGACACTTCGCGAGCAGTTGCCCGGAGAGGCAAGGCGGCGGAGTGGTACCACAGTTTCCGGGGAGGAATCAACCCCGGAACCCTACTAATGCGCGGCGGGCAAACCCTAGGCCCGGCACTGTCCACCAGCTTGCCATTGAGGACGTGCCGGAGGGCGAGCCAATCCTTGCGGGTATGTTCCAACTCCACCAGCATCCCGCTATAGTACTATTTGATTCAGGCGCCACGCATAATTTTATTAGCCAAGCTTTCATTGCTAAACACAGCTTGCCGATACTACCCACCGATAGTCCATATTTAATTTGTTCACCGGGTGGGAAGATTTCAGCAAGCGTAATGGTCTCCAAAGCACCATTATGCTTAGCGGGTAGAGTGTACCCCACGTCTCTCATTATCTTAGAGGGACAGAAGGTCGATGTCATCCTAGGGATGTCGTGGTTAACCCGCCACGGCGCTGTTTTAGACACCGTCCTCCGAGTCGTGCACTTAAACTCAGAAGTGCACGGTTCTCACTCATTATTTCTGGACAGTCCAGAAATAAAACTTCCAAGTGTCTATCAAGCCACAACCATCAGATTGGAAGACATTCCAGTGGTCCGAGAGTTCCCTGATGTATTCCCGGATGATTTGCCGGGGATGCCACCCGATAGAGAGGTGGAGTTCAAGATTGAACTTGCACCGGGAACCATGCCAATATCCCGAAGGCCGTACAAGATGGTGCCCAAGGAGTTGGCGGAACTGAAGATTCAGCTCACGGACCTTCTGGAGAAGGGTTTTATTAGGCCGAGCTCCTCGCCATGGGGTTGTTCGGCATTATTTGTCAAAAAGAAGGATGAAACGTTGCGGCTTTGCGTGGACTACCGTCCATTAAATGCCGTAACCATCAAGAACAAGTACCCGTTACCACGGATCGACATGTTGTTTGATCAGTTGGTCGAAGCAAAGGTCTTTTCCAAGATGGATTTAAGATCCGGGTACCATCAGATTAAGATCAGGGCTGAGGACATTCCAAAGACAGCTTTTTCGACAAGGTACGGACTTTATGAGTACCTGGTCATGTCCTTTGGCCTCACCAATGCTCCAGCTCACTTCATGTATTTAATGAACTCGGTGTTCATGCCGGAGCTGGACAAGTTTGTCGTGGTCTTCATCGACGACATCCTGGTATACTCCAAGTCGGAGGAAGATCACAAGAAACATCTGCGTATAGTCTTGCAACGGCTGCGGGATCACAAGTTATACGCAAAGTTCAGCAAATGCGAGTTTTGGATATCGCAAGTGCCTTTCCTCGGGCATATCATCTCAGCGGAGGGTATCGCTGTGGACCCGAGCAAAATCACGCAAGTGCTGAATTGGAAATCCCCGAGAACTGTTCATGAGGTACGGAGTTTCCTCGGACTCGCGGGATATTATCGGAGGTTCATTCCGAACTTCTCGAAGATTGCCAGGCCAATGACAGAGCTGCTGAAGAAGGCTACCAAATATGTTTGGAGTCCAGCATGTGAAGCAGCATTCAAGGCTTTAGTCAAGCACCTGACATCAGCACCGGTTTTGGCGCAGCCAGACACAACAAAACCGTTCGAGGTGTACTGCGATGCATCCGGCATTGGGCTCGGATGTGTGCTGATGCAAGACCGAAGAGTGGTCGCGTATGGATCACGACAGCTTAGGAACCATGAGCAAAATTATCCAACTCACGATTTGGAGCTCGCTGCCGTGGTACTTGCACTGAAAATGTGGAGGCACTACCTACTCGGTAACCTCGTACATTTATATACCGACCACAAAAGCCTCAAGTACATCTTCACTCAGAAGGAGCTGAACATGAGGCAACGAAGATGGTTGGAACTGATAAAGGATTACGAGATAGAGATCCATTATCATCCGGGCAAGGCAAACGTTGTGGCAGACGCGCTAAGCCGCAAGTCACACGTCAATAATCTGACCATCACACCGTTGGAAGAGAGCGAACCACCACTACATGTGATTCCACATGGAGCTCTCTACAACCTAGCTTTGATCCCCACCATCCGTGAAAGATAGCGGCAGCCCAGAAGAATGACAAGGGCATGTCACATTTGCGGAGACGTGTAGACAGTGGGGAGTTGAAATGTTTCCGGAAGGACGGAGACGGCGTCCTATGGTTCAAGGACCGGATCGTCGTACCCCGAAACCCGGAGTTAAGGAAGAGAATCTTTGATGAAGCTCACTTATCAAAGTTTTCTATTCACCCCGGCAGCAACAAGATGTATCAAGAACTCAGAAGCAAGTTTTGGTGGACACGGATGAAGCGAGAGACGGCAAAATACGTGTCCGAGTGTGATACATGTCGACGGGTGAAGGCAGACCACATGCGGAAACCGGGACTGCTGCAACCACTGGGCATTCCTGCCTGGAAGTGGGAGGACGTGAGCATGGATTTCGTCGTCGGTTTACCCACCACCTTACAGAAACATGATTCTGTGTGGGTGATCGTCGATCGGCTCACCAAAGTTGCCCATTTCATCCCGGTCAACACCAACTACAACGCCAAGAAGTACGCTGAACTGTACATCTCACGGATCCTATGCTTATACGGCGTACCCCGTACCATCGTATCGGACCGGGGCACTTTATTTGTGTCCCGTTTTTGGGAGCAGCTACACGCTGCCTTGGGGACGAAGCTGATCCGTAGTTCAGCCTACCACCCGCAGACGGATGGGCAAACGGAGCGGGTAAATCAAATCCTAGAAGACATGCTACGAGCTTGCGCTATCGACCACGGCAAGAATTGGGATGATCACTTGCCATTAGCCGAGTTCTCGTACAACAATGGGTACCAAGCCAGCATCAAGATGGCGCCCTACGAGGCGCTATACGGGAGAAAATGCCGCACACCACTGAACTGGTGTGAATCTGGCGAGAGGGTTACCTTCGGGATTGATCTTGTCAACAACGCGGAAGAAAAGGTTCGATTAATTCAAGCGAACCTAAAAGCCGCTCAATCCCGACAGAAACAGTATGCGGACCGTTGAAGGCGCCCATTACAATTCGAAGTTGGGGACCACGTATATCTACGAGTGTCTCCAATGAAGGGCGTAAACAGATTTGGGGTGAGAGGAAAGTTGGCACCCCGATTCATCGGTCCATTCCAGATTACCGAAAGATGTGGATCGGTAGCATTCCGGCTGAAATTACCAGAAGCACTTTCCGGTGTGCACGACGTCTTTCACATTTCCCAGCTGAGGAAGTGTCTCAAGCTATCAACTACCGTCCAGCTGGAAGACATTAAAGAACTGCAACCGGATCTCACCTATCGGGAGGAACCGGTGCAGATTATTGATGAAAAGGCCCGAACCACACGCAACCGTACGTTGTGGTTCTACAAGATTCTATGGAGTAATCACTCCATGGACGAAGCGACATGGGAGAGCGAAGAATTCCTTCGCACTAACTACCCCGACTTTTTCACGTCGCATATTCGGTAATTTTCCACTGTCCTCTCTCTCATTTCACCTTATAATCTCGGGACGAGATTCTTTTAAGGGGGGAGGAATGTAAGGGCCTCAGTTTTTGACACTCATTTGCAGTGTTCATCACCACACCACACACCTCATTTGAGGAAGAATGATGAACACAAATAAAGAGCAAGTAACAATTATCAACATGCTCATTAGGGAACAAACTCACACATTGCAAAAGTGGTACTTCCCACATGTGATATAGATGGGCTGGACATATGAAGACTCCTACACTTTGCTAAGGATGTCCATGCCAAGTTCCACCCAAATTCAAAACCTTTTTGAGGTCATTTTGGGTATAGTTAGGAAAAGGGCAGTTTGAAACCATATTCAAATTCAAACTGTTTTCACCCACTGAATGTAAAAGTGGAAGGCATATTCTTGCTCAGCACATTTTTGTGAGCTCACACACCAATTTTCACTCCATTTGGAGTTGATCTTGACATGAGCTAAGGGGGAGAAATTCAAACTTTATTTGAATTTCAAACTGCACTTGTGCTGAAATTCATTCAAACCAAACCTCATTTGAACTTTGATCAATTCAAATGGCTCTTGGGTGAATAATTTGAATTGCCAAGGGTAGAATAGGGTTCACTGTTTACCACAGCTGTTAGGAATAAATTTCAGAGGTTAAAAGAGAAGTGGGACCCACATGTCAGCCTCTGCCTCAAAGCAAACCGACTGAAACACAGTTCAGTCGGTTCCCGGCAGCTGTGCGCGCGCGCCACCGAAGGGGGCAGCCGGCGCCAGCTCCTGCTGCATGCCCCAAGCCGGAGACCAGCCGGCCGGGCTATTTATTCCCTCCCCGGCGTGCTTCAGTCACCATTTCCCCGAGCTACCGACGTGCGCGACTGCTTTTCCCACTGCCATCGCCGCCGCTCGAGTTCCTGCTTGATCAAGCCGATCGCAGCTCCTTCTTTCCATTCCAAGGTCCCAGCAAGGTACTAGCAACCATCCTCCATCCTTCCCATTGATAGAAATCGATTGAAACCGAGTGATATCGGCTGTGCCGAAAGATCAAACTCGGAACTGGAAACCGCCGCACCTCGGGCTCTCGTGGACAGCCCAACCTGGGCGTTGTCACGCCCGAGCCAAGACACCCTTGGACGCGCAGGTGACCGGTGCTGCTCATCTCCGAGCCACAGCTCGAGTGGTTGCTCACCGGCGGCGAATTTCCACTTTTCCCCTTTCTGTGTGCAGAACGACCTTCGGGTACGATTCTGTTTAATTCGTGCTCTAGAAAGGATTAGAGGGCCTCAGGCCACTCCCACACGAGCTAGACACGGTGACGCACAAGTTGCCTTCACAACTCTGGGCCGGAGAACCTCTGTGCCCGGCGTAATTCAAGGTCTACTAATGGCGGAACGAACGGGGGGTATCGGGCGCACGGTGAGGACCTATTTCGGGCCTTCCCCGAGCTGCCCTGAGTTCATGTCGACCTTCTCTGAGGTCCACTGATGCTCCCCGACCGGTTTCTCAAGTAGCTGAGGCACTAGGGGCATCAGCCGACATGGCCGAAGTCGTTCCGATATGGCGGCTCGTCGCCGACCATGCTCCGGCCGTTGTCATGAGCAGCTGACCCTCGGATCATGTTCCCCAAGTAAAAGTAGGCAGGGGCGGCCAGAATCAAGAAGTTTGGAGCGGTACAGCAGCCAGCGGCGAGCTCTCCGGCGAGGTCCCTCGGCGGCGGAGCGCGGGTGTCGCGAGGTTGAAGAAGGGGGTGGACCCCAGCTGTCAGCGGCCGATATTTTGAATCGGGATCCGGCTGCGGCCGGGATCGGGTGTGCTGGCGCGCAAAAGCCTTGTGGGCCGCGGTGTGCTGTCGCTTCGGCGTGCGACGCGTGTCCCCTGGGCCCACGCGCGAGTTTAAACTTTTCCCCGATTTTCAGATTTCCTTCAAACTTCAAATCCTTATAACTTTGGCTAGAAAGCTCCAAATTGAGTGAACCAAATTCTGCTGGATTCAGCTCTCTGAGTACTTTCCAGAAAATCAAGTTTCACTTCATGAAATTCCTTAGTTCTCCAGAATTAATTCCTCAAAGTTTAAACTGTTAGGAATTTTAACTGGAGAATCCTTTGGAGGAAAATCCTGAAATTTTGCTGAGATGTTCACCAAAATATCCTTGAACTACCATAAAAATTTCAGATCCATTTGAGCTCATTTAGTCCACCTAATGGTGTGATTAGTAAAACTGTTCCAGAGAAAATAGAAAACGTTCAGAAACATTTTCAGGATTTTCTCTGAAATTGTTTAGCTCATATCTTTAGTTAGAGACTTCCAAATTAAGTGAGACCAACTCCATTAGGACCCTCTGAAAATCTAGTTTTCAGAAAGTCATAGTTTGTCTCATGAAAATCCCTAGAACACCCTAAGGGTTCCAATTAAGGTCAAGGACATAATTATTTGTGGAGGGCTCAAATGAGCTTTGCTGCAACTAAAACTTGACCAAGTCTTTGTTTAGGTTGTAACCAAGCCACAGTAAAAGTTTCACAGTCATTAGGTCTGTCTAGTAAGGGTTATAGACTTCACAACTTCAAAGTTAATACAAAGGCATTTAATTAATACATACATTGTTCTTATCATGTAGTCGCTAAGGTCGAGGAGGAACCCGAAGTCCTAGACTTCGTTACTCCGGAGGAACAGCTAGCCTACGACCAAGAGCAGCAAGGCAAGCCCCGGTTTGCATTAACCTTTTTACAAATTTTATTGTTTTGAGCACATACTTGTTTCCCTTTGTTCGTTGCATTAGAGTCTTGATTGGAAACCCAACTGCACAGCCAAGAAAACCATGGGTTGGGTTTAGGATTGAAAACCTCGTTAGCCACTGCATTGCTAGGATAGAGTAGGATTCGGTACAAGTCGAGTAGTTGGAACTACTCGCGAGAATAGGCTAGAGGCACATTGCTCGGGTAGAGATAGCACATGAAACACATGGCAAGAAAATGAGACCGAGCGGAGAGTAAGGGCAGCAGGACTTTGGGGCCTGTGTGCTGTAGCTCCGCTTGTGTCGATTGAGGACCGAGCCGTGTGCGGGCCTGTTGAACAAGCTAGAACAGTACCGAAGACCTACCGGCTATATGGGAACCGGGAAACTGATGTAACTCGGGTAGCTGGGTGTTGAGGCATTGCCCGTCGTTCAGAGGGTAGGTTGAGAGCTCGAGGTGTAAATCAGCTGGCGGCACAGAGATGCGCGTGCAGGGACCTCTTGCTCGGGACGATGGGACCGGTTCAATATTTGGCTAACGGGTGAAAGGTAGTCGCGTACGGCGTCCGTGATGGTTGTTGTAGGCAACATCGAGTACGGGCGTACGTGACGGGTTATTCGGGTAACCCTGCAGGTGTAAATCGATTATAATCGCCGTCCCTCGCGGTCAGTGAGTACCACTTGTTCACTGTACCGTGACGTAGAAAGAACAGGCTAGTTACATGTTAAAATGTTGCTGATTGAAAGTTGGATATTGATTGTTAATGATATGTTGTAGCTTAGTGCTAACTAAAGTTCTTTTCAACTTTGGGCAAAGTACATGAGAGAAATGCGTTTCTTGTTTGATTGCGGCTCTCTCATGTGCCTTAGCATAAAGTTCTCCACAACCTGCTGCTAAAACTTGAAAGTAAGGTTCTACTAATTAGGCGAGTCCTTGCAAATGATTTTTACCTCATGCAACCCATTACCCTCATGTAGAAGTTCCATGTTTAGGTGAGACGGGTCAGACTTGCTGAGCCTTCGTGCTCACTGCTTGTGTTTGAAGCTTTTGCAGGGTTCTATGAGGAAGGGACTCCCGAAGAGGAGACGGAACCCCAGGAGGGGAACCCCGTCGAATGGGAGTCGTGCCCGCCGCAGAGTTAGTGTGCGTGTGTGCTAGCAAGGACACGTTCGAGGGCTGAACGTGCACTTGATGCTTAGTCTACGCCCGCGAGTGTGGACTAAACTTATTTTGATGTAAACATGTTAATAAACTTGTTTATGTAATAAAGCTTCCGCTTCCGCTTTGTACCTTTGACGTGTGTTATACGGTGCTGTGCAACGCAGCACCCCTCAGCGTGATCCTGGCTCGACAGGACCAGTGGGGTCGTGTCACCCTGTTTAGTATTTAATTTAGAAAATTGAATATGTAACTAGTGTTTAAAAATTAAAAAGTGGGACAAACATAATTGTCAAAATTAATTAAAAACTTTCTCAGTACTTAGAAAACCTTGGAGTGAGATAAAACTATATTTTGGGCTGAAATGAATCTGTTTCATTTATTATTCACATTTAATAGTATAGGGACACATTTTTAAGTAAAGAATAGCTATAGAAAAATAGGGAAAATAATTATGAAATAGTTTACATCAGAGGCCAAGGTCAAAATATGTTATTAAATTATTTAGGACCAGAACCTATACTGTTTAGATGATGTGTATTACTAATTTCATAATAAAATACACAATTATGCATAGGAATATAATTCTGAAAATATAGCAACTAGTAAATGATAAATGGAGTTTTTAAAATCCAAAGAGTTCAGTTTAGGGTTGGTAGAAATTATGAAGGCACATATGGGGAAGAAAAATACTTTTCATACATACTTGGTAGTAAAAAGGTGTAGTAGTTGAATATAAGAAATTTATTGGAAACCCATATAAATAGTATGTAAGTATAAATGTGGACACAAAAGTAGGAATCATATACACATGGTTAAAAGTGCATGCAAGCCACAACTCAACACACATAAAGTAACCACAACACATATAATGTTAAATAACTTTTATAAATGTGAATGTGTGGTTTGTATGAAGTAGAAGTGTGAACTATGTCTTATGATTGTTGTTTTTCTTTTGCTATGTGTGATGGTATGAAGTAGAACCTGCTCAAGAGCAAGTTATCCCTTTCCAAGATCAGGACTACCCATTTCAAGAGCAGCAAGAAGGAGGCAAGTGTCCTTGACCACTTTGATCCTATGCTAGGATGTGTAGCTAGAATTAATTGCATTGTCAATTTAAATATGAAACCCATGTTAGGAAGTTTCCCTAGAATTGCATTACCTTATTTCCTTGTAGCTTGGGTTGGGATTTATTTTATAATGTCATTTAATATTATGCATATGCTTAGCCATGCTTAGAATGGGATAATTGGGATATGAGATCATCAGTTTATATTACCATACTCTCGAATGAGATATTGTGAGTTATGTAGAGGTAGGGATCAAGGCAAGTTGGATGTTTTGGTTGTGTGCTGGGTGCACGAGACTTGGGTTTGTGTTTAGTACTTGCCTGGATCCTAAGGACCGGTTCATGGAGCATGTAACCTGGCTTTACAGTGCCAACCACATGCTGAGATGGGGCAGCTTGGCCAATTAATTAGGTGTATCCCCGGCGTAGTATGGGTGTGTTGGATGGTGCGGGGAGTAGGTGTCAGCTGGACTACCATATGAACCGCAAGGCTCAAGAGGGGGCCACTGCAGCGGGGTTGGAGCCTCTTGTATGCTGTTAGTGGGGAAACCTCAGTGGGCCCACGCTCGTCGGGAATCCCTTTGTAAAGGCTTCGTAGTGATCTCCTGGCTACACACCTGGGAAGTGTGAATGTGGTTCGTAGCCACTGGCATAATGGAGGTTCTTTTAGTCCACCCGGCAACGGGGGATGAAATCACTACATGTGGGTACAGTGGTACAAACTCTGCAGAGTCAAAACTATCATGACAGCCGTGCTCACGGTCAAGAGCGGCTTGGACTTATTCATGATTAGAGGATTGATGGTTTTGGAAGTTAAGCGGGGAGCTTAACATTGGAAATGATGTTATGGTTATTGGATTATGATGATGAGATGGGAGATTGGGACCATTTCACCTGTGTAGTAATGTAGGTGCTTAACAAGCTAAGGTGATAGGTATTAATTGCATAGTGCTTTAACCATGAGTTCAACCTCTCCTTGTTCTAACCATGCATGATATAATTTTCCCACACTTGCTGAGTACCATTGGTACTCAACCTTGCATATTTGTTGGTTTATATTGCTGCTCAGGTCAAGATAATGAGGTGGTGTATAATGACCAAGATTTTGGACCCGAGGAAGGTTTTTAGTTTCATGAAGACCCCCGGGCAACGCCTGTGATGGAGCCCTAAAGAATAATATTCCGCTGCTAGTTTATTTACTTGGGATGATCTTATTATTGTCCATCGAGACATTTACTATGTAAGACTTACTTATATTCGACACCTGGCTTGTAATAAATGATGCTTCACTATTTGTCATCACATGTATGAGAAAATGATCCTGGCATACATGTGATATTCACTTGGTTGTTCTTCGGAAAAACCGGGTGTGACAATACAGTTTTCGCAGGCGGTCCTGTACCTACATAGCCGCCTGTGAAGGAATCATTATCACATGCGGTTTGTAACGTAAAGAGTATCCTCCTGTGATAACTCCATTATCGCAGGCGGTTCTTTACCTACGACTGCCCGCCTGTGAAGAATGTTTGTCACAGGCGGTTTGTAACATAAGATTATCCGGTTGTGTAACTCTAAGGACGCATATACTCCACGCGTTCCCCTCGGTAACCGAAAAGGTGTGCATGCACGGTCGCTTCAGCCTCCTGTATTAATGGGAAAATTGCAGTCGGCTCCTACTCCACGGTCCGCCTGTATCATGCGGTCGTTGCCATTCACATGCAGAATTCGAAGTGATCCGACCTCTCCTTCTCCGCACCATTATAACTTGCACCTTCCCCTTCTTTGCACCACCATCACAGTCTTCCTCTTCCCTGTAGTCTTCGTCTTCCTCACTGCACTGTAGCCCTAGTCTCAATGGCACCACCGACAAAGTGCTCCTGACCATGCTCCCCACTCGACGCGCCTCCGTCCCTGGTTCCAACCGCACCTCCGTCCCTGGCTCCAACCGCGCCTCCGTCCCCGGCTTCAACCGCACCTCCGTCCCTGGCTCCAACCGCGCCTCTGTCCCCGGCTCCAATCGCACCTCCGCCACCTTCCTGGGCGGATAAGAGATTGTACCTGCTTGGGAAACTCGATTTCCTAGAGCAGAAGTTTGTTGCCCTCTGGCAGAGGCGGACGACCTATCACCGTTGCGCCTGCAGATGGCAAAGGTTGTATTTAACAGTACATCTGAAGCCATGCAGCTTCTGGGTCTTGGTCACCTTCCAGGATGTACTGGAATGGGCACCATAGGCCACTACCTCTTCGAGTTAAGCACAGTGGCCGGTCGTCTTGGCGCGATGCGGGAGACGGTATGTGAGGTGCTTGGGGTGGAAGGCAGCAGGAAGTTGGTGGAGGCGATCGCCGACAAGTGTGGGGTTCCTCCGCCACCGGAGGACTAGGCGATCGTCTGTTGTTTGTAAAAATTTAATTTTAAATGAAATTTTGTTTTATAATGAATATTTATTATTGATTATTGAATTGTTTGTTGTCTTTTTAATGTTTGATGCTAAATAGGGTTGATGTATACTGGCCCGCGAGGTTTGGTGGCTTCGAATTAAAATCAAAGGCACGTTCCCCTCAGTAACCGCAAAGGTCATGCACGCCCGGTCACTTCATCTGCCTATATTAATGACCAATATTGCAGGCGGCTGAAGCGACCCCACGGTCCGCCTGTGAACATTGATATGTTTACACAGGAGATTTGCCTTTGCGAGCCGTCGCTGATGTTCATTCATCATAGGATGCTATTAATTCATTTGACATCACAGGCACATTTTTTTACGGACCGTCTGGGTATGAAAAACGAGGTGCCTGTGATAATGATTTTTGTAGTAGTGTCGGCATTTTCACCTGCAAAAAATATTGCCAATTTGCATACCCAACACCTTCTGCCCATCATTCACGCACAATATTTGAGGCTTATAAAGTACTTGAACTTTTTTTGTGATAGAATCAGAGTCAGCTCTCCTCGACCCTGTTAGAGCTTGTAGAAGTCCTCCTTCTTCCCATGCAGATGGGTCTTGATCCATTTTGGTGTGTTTATAGTTCTCTGTGGAGCAACACATCTGATAAACCTTTGGATTTTCACCACCCACACTAAGATTGTTTCGATAGTCATGACTAGTTATCATATAAAGGCTAGCCTATCATCCGGTAATGGAAATTCTGATCATTTCATAACACTTTAAAATATATAGTAAATTATGTTTATCTGTCGTACTCCATCATTCATGCACACGTGTGCGTGTGTTGCGCACGTATCCTAATAACCACATAAAGTTGATTGATGGGGAACAACAATATTTGATGATTGTGAAGTACTTGATATTTTGGTGGCAGAACTAGGATCAGCTTGAGGCACCCGAGTAACAATCCCTCTTTACCATTTAAGTAGGGTATTGTTTAACAATTTATCTAGCCACTTATTGTGATACCCTTTTTCGTATAATTGCTTTTGATTTGGAAAGGATGGCATAATTTTTTGGTTTAACACTTGCACTTCTCTCTTTTTTTTTTCAAATTTACGAGGTTTACTAGCTGGAGGCTCTATTGTGTCATATGTAGGATTCACTTCTTTGTTATGAAGGCTTATGATATTTGGGAATTGATTGGTGCCACCATGAGCTGTCTCTGCCTTTTCAAAGTTTTTGGCTGTGGCAGACTGAGATTCTCTTATGACATGTATAGGGTTCACATATTTTCTTAAGTAGCCTTCTCATAGTGTAGAATCGATCGCTGCAAACAGAAATAGCACACAATTGCAAACATGGATATTTTCTTATGCGGATCAACTACAATAAGAACACACACATGTGAGTTTGTCGGCAACAAGAAATATGATCATTTTATAAAAGATGAAAATCATGATCATATTATAACAGATGAAAATGTATAGTACATTATGGCTCTAGTCTACTACATCATTCATGCACATGTGTGAGAGTGTTCTGCACATGTCATAAGAACCACCATAAAGTTGATTGATGAGAGAACAACAACATTTGAAGATTCTAAAGTACTTAAACTTTTGGTGGTAGAATCAGATCAGCTAGAGGCACTAGAGCAACAATCTCCCTTTACCATGCCATGGGATGCTGTCTAACAATATATCAAGCCACATACCATGTTACTCATTTTCACATAATTGCTTTATATCTTTCAAGGATACATAATCCTTTGGTTTCGCACTTGCACTCGTCTCTTCCTTCTCAATGTTATGGGGTTTACTATTTATAGGCTTTATTATGCATATATAGGATCCACATATTTGTTATGTAGGCTTCTCATATTTGGAAATCGATTGGTGTCGCCATGAGATCTCTCTGCCCTTTGAAAGTTCTTGGTTGTGCCACCTTGAGGTCTTTCATGACATGTATAGGGTTCACAACTTATTTAAGTAGGCCTTACTTACCTTAGAATTGATCCGTGCACAACAGAAATAACACACAATTGCAAACATGATTATTTTACAACAGATGGAAATATATAATAACTTATGGCTCTCTAGTCTACTCCATCATTTATTGACACCCGTATGCATGTTCCACACATACCCTATGAACCACAAAAAGTTGTTTGATTTGGGAACAACAATTTTTTATGATTATAAAGTACTTAAACGTTTAGTTACAGAATCAGAGATAGCTCTTCTCGAGCTCATTGGAGCTCAAATAGTACATAAATAAGCCATCCTTGTTCCCATGCAGAAGAGTCTTGATTCAGTTTGGTGCTTTTATAGTTCACTGTGGTGCAACACAAGTGATAAACCTATGGAGTTTCACCACATACACTAAGACTGTTGCTACTGGCATGACTACTTGTCAATTAAAGAATAGCTTAGTGGACCGAAAATAAGAAATTATAATAATTTTATAACAGACGATAATATATAGAAAATTATGGGTATCTAGTTTACTACATCATTCGTGCGCAAGTGTGAGCGTGTTTTGCATGTGCCCTAAGAACCAGATAAAGTTGATTGAATTAGAAACAACAGTATTTGAAGATTGTAACCGAGCAACAACCTCCTTTTACCCATGCCAGTATTATCTAATAACTTATCAAGCCACTTAACATTTTTTCTCATTTTTTGGCAATTGCTTTATATCTTGCAAGAATGGCATAATTCTTTGGTTTAGCACTTGCACTTGTCTCTTCCTTTTCAATGTTATTAGGTTTACTAGGTTGAGCTCTACTTTGTCATATATAGGACTCACATCTTTCTTATGTAGGCTCCTTAAATTTGGGAATCGGTAGGTTTCACCACGAGGTGTATCTGCAATTCAAAGTTCTTGGTTGTGCCAGCATGAGGATCTCTTGTGACATGTATATTGTTAAATTTTTTGTTACCTAGGTTTTGCTTAGTTTATAATCGATCGGTGCACAACAGAAATAGCAAACAATTGCAAAGTTGGATATCTTCCTACATGGGTCAACTACAATAAGAACTACCATGTGTGTTTGTCAGTCCATAAATAAAACAAAAAAACCTGCATGTTAGCATTCACGCAAACACGTCTACATGTTTCACACATGACCTATGAAACACGAAAAAGTTGTTTGATGGAGAAACAATAATATTTGAGGATTATAATGTACTTGAACTTTTGGTGACAAAATCAGAATCAAATCTTCTCAATTCTGTTAGAGATCATCTACTTCGTAAGGAAGACATCCTTCTTCCCATGCAGATGGGGTCTTCATCCAATTTGGTGTGGTTATAGCACTCTGTGGATTAACATATCTATAAGACTATTGGTAGCATCATGACTACAAAATATGTAGTAAATAATGGCTATCTAGTCTACTCCATCATTCATGCGCATGTGTGCATGTGATCCACACGTGCCTTAATAACCAGATAAAGTTGATGGATAGGGAAACAACAAATTTTTAGACTATAAAGTACTGGAACACTTAGTGGCAGAATTTGGACAAGCTCTGAGTCACCCGAGAAATAAGTTCCCTTTATTATACCAAGGGGATACAATATAACAATTTATCAAGTGAGTTGTTGCGATCCGACCTCTCCTTCTCTGCACCATTATAACTTGCACCTTCCCCTTCTCTCTAGTCTGCACCACCATAACAGTCTTCCTCTTCCCTCTAGTCTTTGTCTTCCTCGCCGCACCGTAGCCCTAGTCTCAATGGCACCATCGACAAAGCGCTCCCGACCATGCTCTCCACTCACCGCGTTTCCATCCCTGGCTCCAACCGCACCTCCGTCCCCGGCTCCAACCACGCCTCCGTCCCCGGCTCCAACCGCGCCTCCATCCCCGGCTCCAACTATGCCTCCGTCCCCGTCTCCAACCGCACCTCCGCCGCCTTCCTGGGCAGAAGAGAGAGTGCACCTGCTTAGGAAAGTCCTTTCCTAGAGCAGAGTTTGGTTGCCTCAGGGCACAGGTGGACGACGACGACCTATCACCATTGCGCCGGCAGATGGCGAAGGATGTATTTAATAGTACATCTGATGCCATGGTTCTTTTGGGTCTTGGTCGCCTTCCAGAATGTACTGGAATGGGCACCATAGTACACTATCTCTTCGTGTTAAGCGCAGTGGCCGGTTGTCTTGACGCAATGCGGGAGACGATCGATGAGATGCTTGGGGTGGAAGGCAGCAGGAAGTTGGTGGAGGCGATTGTCGACAAGTGTGGGGTTTCTCCGCCACCGGAGGACTAGGCGATTGTCGGTTGTTTTCTTTTGTTGTTTGTAAAACTTTAATTTTTAATGAATGTGTGTTTGACGATGAATGTTTGTTATCGATTATCGAATTATTTGTTGTCTTTTTGTTTGATGCTAAATGTGGTTGATGAATACCGGGCCGCGACGTTTGGTGGCTTCGAATTGGTTGATCGATCCCTCAGTATTAATTGCTAATATTGCAGGCGGCTCCCTACTCCTGGTCGTTTCAGCCGCCTGTATCAATGCGGCTTCAAATTGAACTCAAAGGCTCGTTCCCCTCGGTATTAATGGCCGATATTGCAGGAGGCTCCTATTCCCGGTCACTTCAGGCGCCTGTATTAATGTCCCATATTGCAGGCAGCACCTACTCCACGGTCTGCCTGTGAAAATTGATTTGTTTATACAGACGGTTTGCAGTGGTGAGCCGTTGTGATGTTTATTCATCACAGGCGGCTATTAAATCATTCGACATCACAAGCGCATTTTTTACGGACCGTCTGGGTCTGAAAAACGAGGCGCCTGTGATAATGGTTTTTGTAGTAGTGGATGGCATAATTCTTTGGTATAGCACTTGCACTTGTCTCTTTCTTTTCAAAGTTTTTAGGTTTATTAGCTTGAGGCTCTACTTTGTCAAATATAGGATTCACAACTTTTTTAGGTACGCTTCTCATATTTGGGAATCAATTGGTGCCACCATGAGGTGTCTCACTTAGTTGAGAATCATTCGGTGCACAACAGAAATAGCAAAAACTATAATCATGGTTATTTTACAAAATACAAAAATATATAGTAAATTATGCATCTCTAGTCTACTCCATCATTGATGCACACGTGAATGCATGTTCCGCACATGTCCTATGAACCATAAAAAGTTGTTTAATTTGGGAACGATATCTGGGGATTATTAAGTACTTGAACGTTTTTTTACAGGATCAGAGTCAGCCGTTCTAAATCTTGTTAGAGCTCAACTACTTCATGAAGAATTCATCCTTCTTCCGATGCAGATATGTAGGATTCAGTTTGGTGGGTTTATAGTTCTCCATGGTGCAACACAACTGATAAACCTGTGTAATTTCACCACATACACTAATACTGTTGCTACCGTCATGACTATTTATCATATAAAAACTAGCCTAGTGGACTGGTAATAAGAAATTATAATATTTTTATAACATCCAAAAATTTATAAAAAATAACGGATATCTAGTATACTACATCATTTGTATGCCTATCTGCGAGTGTTTTGCACGTTCCCTAAGAACCACGTAACGTTGATTGATTTGGAAACAACACTATTTTAATATTGTAATGTAGTTAAACTTTTGGTGGATGAATCAGGATCAGCTCGAGGCACCTTGTAAAAGCCCAAGAAAAGGGACTTGCAAAAACTTTTCTTCACCTCACAACACCACAGTTTTTGTTGTGGATATCTTAGGAAATATTGTGAAGAGCAAATAACCTCCATCAAAAGAGGGATTAGAGGGGAAAGCCTTCACTTTCAGAAAGTAGTATTTCTACACATAAACATGAGAGGTTGAGTTCACCCCTAGGACTTAAAAAGTCTTGGAAAGGTTCAGGCCAAGTTTTATGCAAATCCAACACTTTTTGAGGCACTTTTTGGAGGTATTTGAAAAAGAGGCCAATTTGAATGTAAATTCAAATTGCAGCAACTTTCATTCCTCAAATTCAAAAGTTAGCTTCATATTAAAACTCCGCACATTTTTCTGAGTTAGCCCACCAATTTTCATCCCCATTGGAGTTCATCTTGTCGGGAGCTAAATTTGCAATAATTCAAAACTGAATTTGAATTTCAGTTTAAACATGAAGCAAATTTAACCAAACAAAGTTGGAATTTGAGAACTCAAATTCAAACCAAGACTTGGGGTCTAAGTCTCACTGTTAACTGAGAGTAGCTGGGGATATTTTTCAGTAAAACAGAGGTGAAAAATTGGAAAGATAAAGGGGGGAGGAGGGCCCACTGGTCAGAGGCTGTGAGCAACAGAGAACCACTCGGTGATCGTCGGTCAGCCGCTGCGACCGGTTACCGCCTCACGGCCGCGCCAGCGTGCGCTGGGACTTACTCGCGCCCCCCTCCCGATCACCACGTACGCAGCACAAAGCTGAGTTCGCTGTCTCCCTCGCCTGCCACTCTGATCAGTGCCCGCGCACGCGAAGAACTCGCCGCAGCGCTTGCACCTCCAAGCCCCGGCGTGCACCCGTGCTGATAGTTGAACACTCGCGCTCCCTGCAGCAAAAGAGTGCGACAAGGCGCACTCTAGCGGTTCCCCATGCTGCTCCCGCAAGCTGCATCCGACGCTGAGCGGTGTGAGCCATCGAAGTTGGAGAACCGGGAGGTACCGCGGAGTCGAGCTTCGGTTCACTGGTGACAGCCCCATCCAGCCATCATCGTCGACCACGTTCTACACAAGAAAGGTGCGTGAGGACCCCTAGGTGGTGTAGCCGCAAACCCTTCGGCAAATGGTCCATCGGGTAGCCAGAATTTTGGAGAGTCCCAAACCCTAGTGCAACTGACCTAGCTCGGCAAGAATCCAAAATTCGGATTACACACTGAGTCAACGATCAACCTAGCTCGCAAGTAGCTCCTACACCTCCTAGCGCCTCTCCTCGAGGGAGAACCAAGCAAAACCGTCCAGAAATGGCCGAGTATTAGCCGTTTCTATAGTCGCCGGTGCAAACACGGCTCGGGTCACCGTCGAGAGTGGGTTTGCCGGCGTTGTTAGCTTCCGAGACTGCTCACGTTAGGTTCCTCGTGATCCACTGATGCTTCTCGAGCAAACCGTAGCCCTTTTCATGCCACAGAGAGCGAGAACGACCTCGCCGGAGCCCTAACCTCCGCGGTGGACGTCGCATGCCTGTTTCCGGTCACCGCCGGCGAGCTCCGACCCCCGGGACAAGTTCCCCAGGGCGAGGTAAGGCTAGGCGGCCAGTTCTGGCTCTGGGGGTGGTCGGGAAGGCGGTTCTGGTGAACCTCGCCGGAGTGCACCGCCGCTGGACTCGCGGGCGCGCGCAAGGAGGAAGAAGGCGGGTGGTGGGACCCACCCGCAGGAGTTTAAACATTTTGGAGGATTTTCCAGTTTAGTTCAACTTCAAATGCATAGAACTTTTGCTAGGGAGCTCCAAATCCAATGAACCAAATTTTGCTAAACTCAGAATTTTGAGTATTTTCCAACAATACCAATTTCAGCTCATGAAACCTAATAGTTTTTGAGAATTAATTCCCTAAAGTTTAAACTGTTGGGAATTTTATCTGGAGAATTACTTCATGAAAAATTCTGAAATTTGGCTGAGAGGTTCAATGGAAAGTCCGTGAGTCACAGTAAAATTTTCAGACTCATCCAAGTTCATTTATTCCCCCTAATTGGGTGATTAAGAGAACTGCCCTGAGAAAATAGAAAAATGTACAGAAACATTTTTCAGATTTTCTCAAATCTTAATTAGGGCATAACTTTCAGTAGAATTCTTAAAATGACATGAAACCAATTTCATTAGAACCATCTTAAATTCTAGTTTCCAGAAAGTAATGATTGGAGCCATGAAAACCCCTGGAATTACTTAGAGGCTCAAATCATGACCACATAGTCTTTTATTTGTACAAGGTTCAAATGAACTTTGTTTCAAATGAAACTGGGTCAAGACTCTGGTTAGGACCCTACCAAGCCACCATAAAAATTTCAGTACCAAAGGGAAGGGCTAGCTAGAGTTATTAGTATTATGTATTCAAGTTTATACATTGCATTTAAATTGACATGTAGTATTACATTAACGTGTTGTCGCTGAAGGCGAAGAGACTCCGGAAGTGCTGGACTTCCTTCTTCTGGAAGAAGAACTAACCCCTGACCAGCAGCAACAAGGCAAGCCTTGGTTTGCATTAACCCTTTTATCAAGTTTTTCTTTGTTCACATAACTAGTTGATGTATGAATGTGCATTAGGTGTAGGATGAATGGGACCCCACTTGCATGACCAGAATTTTTCCATAAGAGTGAGGGTAGTGTCTAAGATCTCGAGTAGACAGGCTTTGCTTAGTAATTCCTAGGACTTCGGTACAAGTCGAGTAGTTGGAATCTACTCGCGAGTTAGGGTTGGGACACACGGGTTTGGTTCGAGTGACGTGAGATCACTTTAGTAATGAAAATGAGACTAGGCATGGGCTAGGGCGCAGCAAGAGGAAGTCTTGTGTGCGCAGCCCTGTCCGTGTCGATTGAGGACCGATCCGTGTGCGGCCCTGCTGAACAAGTATTGAACGTACCGAAGGCATATCGGATATATGGGCCCCGATAGACTGATGTAGCCTAAACCTCCGGGAGTCGAGGCATAACGCACCGATTTATAGGTGTAGGCTGAGGGCAGCAAGGTGGAAATCTGGCAATGGGCATAGAGAGATGCTCCGTGTGGGGAACCTCCTGCTCGTTTCGGTGCGACTGGTTCGACGTTTGGGCTGTTGGGTGAAAGGTTGTCCCGTACGACATCGAGTGAGCGTGCTGTGCAGCTCCACGGGTGGGGGTACGTGACGTGCTCTTTGGGTTTCCCTGCAGGTGTATATCGAGTCGATCCGCCGTCCCTCGCGGTGACGAGTACTGCTTGTTCACTGCGTCGTAACATAGATAATTTATGGAATGTTATGCTTCAATATTGCTGTTATGATATAATTGTCTTGCTATATGTGTGCCACAAAATATTGCTTACGAAATTTCAGATTCTCAAACTGTTAATTTGTGGCTAAAAGATGAACTAAGGATGAACTTGTAGGCGTGTCCATTTGATGCTCTGTTACTATCCTATGTCATTGTACACCTCATGTAGAGTTTCATGCCTAGGTGGGTTGGTTAAGTCTTGTTGAGTCATCGTGCTCACGGTTGCTGCTTAAGTGTATTTCAGGTGAGGAGCCACCCACAGACTCGGAGTACGAGTCCACCGGCGAGGGTTATCCTCCATCGGGGACCACTGCTGTGTGGGAGCCGTACACGCCACGCTGAGCTGAGGAGTGCAGCTAGTGTGGGTTGCCCTGGGGCTGGGCAACCGACTTTTGCTAGATAGGCGGGCGTGAGTTGTAGAAAAGTAGACTTCCACTGTGTAATAAAGACAATAGTTTGTAACTGAGTATTGTACTGTTTGTACAGTTCAGTTGTTTTTCCCATGTAATATATTGTGTTCTTATGACGTGTGCTGTCAGGTGTCGCATCGTGCGGCACCATCCTCTGCGATCCTGGATGAGCGGATCCCAGTCCGCCACAGCCTGGTATCAGAGCTGCATTGGGTATAGCACAGTACTTAAGTACTGCATTACGGGAAAACTTAGGTTTACGGTGAGGATCCGGTAGATTGCCCAAGTAAGGATTATATTAGCATAGTTACTTAAAGTGGCAAAGACTAACCTATGTGTTATAATTCTGAATTTTAATTCTGTAACGACACGCCTACGCTCTGGGAAGCATGGTAAGGAACGCTACCAAAAGCGGTTCAATTTCGGTTAGCTCCCCTGACGAGGAACGTGGTTCAGGGATAGGTCTCACAACTTGGTGTGAGACGTCAATATGAAACTCTTGGACTCTTCATGTTCCTGAGTTCATGTGAAACGCTGATCCCTAGCGTGCATTAGGCAAGTAAGTGGAGACCCCATGGCGTGGTTAGTAACGTGAGAGTGTGTTCATCTGGAAATAGCCCAGGAGGACATACACAGTGCTTGCCATCGACGTGCCCTGCAGGGCAGTAGGTGGTATCTGTTGGGTTGATAACATTCCCAACCGTGACGACCCGTTCATGACATACTCGGGTTCCCCGTCGTGTGGTGTTCAAACACGATCACGTACCTTGAGACGTGACCAAACTCAAGGACGGCGTATGGCAATGATGACATGACCCCACTGGTCCTGTCGAGCCAGGATCACGCTGAGGGGTACTGCGTTGCACAGCACCGTATAACACACGTCAAAGGTACAAAGCGGAAGCGGAAGCTTTATTACATAAACAAGTTTATTAACATGTTTACATCAAAATAAGTTTAGTCCACACTCGCGGGCGTAGACTAAGCATCAAGTGCACGTTCAGCCCTCGAACGTGTCCTTGCTAGCACACACGCACACTAACTCTGCGGCGTGCACGACTCCCACTCGACGGGGTTCCCCTCCTGGGGTTCCGTCTCCTCTTCGGGAGTCCCTTCCTCATAGAACCCTGCAAAAGCTTCAAACACAAGCAGTGAGCACGAAGGCTCAGCAAGTCTGACCCGTCTCACCTAAACATGGAACTTCTACATGAGGGTAATGGGTTACATGAGGTAAAATCATTTGCAAGGACTCGCCTAATTAGTAGAACCTTACTTTCAAGTTTTAGCAGCAGGTTGTGGAGAACCTTACGCGAAGGTACATGAGAGAGCCGCAATCAAACAAGAAACGCATTTCTCTCATGTACTTTGCCCAAAGTTGAAAAGAACTTTAGTTAGCTCTAAGCTACAGCATATCATTAACAATCAATGTCCATCTTTCAATCAGCAACATTTTAACATGTAACTAGCCTGTTCTTTCTACGTCACGGTACAGTGAACAAGTGGTACTCACTGACCGCGAGGGACGGCGATTATAATCGATTTACACCTGCAGGGTTACCCGAACAACCCGTCACGTACGCCCGTACTCGATGTTGCCTACAACAACCATCACGGACGCCGTACGCGACTACCTTTCACCCGTTAGCCAAATATTGAACCGGTCCCATCGTCCCGAGCAAGAGGTCCCTGCACGCGCATCTCTGTGCCGCCAGCTGATTTACACCTCGAGCTCTCAACCTACCCTCTGAACGACGGGCAATGCCTCAATACCCAGCTACCCGAGTTACATCAGTTTCCCGGTTCCCATATAGCCGGTAGGTCTTCGGTACTGTTCTAGCTTGTTCAACAGGCCCGCACACGGCTCGGTCCTCAATCGACACAAGCGGAGCTACAGCACACAGGCCCCAAAGTCCTGCTGCCCTTACTCTCCGCTCGGTCTCATTTTCTTGCCATGTGTTTCATGTGCTATCTCTACCCGAGCAATGTGCCTCTAGCCTATTCTCGCGAGTAGTTCCAACTACTCGACTTGTACCGAATCCTACTCTATCCTAGCAATGCAGTGGCTAACGGGGTTTGCAATCCTAAACCCCAACCCATGGTTTTCTTGGCTATGCAGTGGGGTTTCCAAACAAGACTCTGATGCACAACATAAAGAAAACAAGTATGTGCTCAAAACAATAAAAATTTATAAAATGGTTAATGCAAACCGGGGCTTGCCTTGCTGCTCTTGGTCGTAGGCTAGCTGTTCCTCCGGAGTAACGAAGTCTAGGACTTCGGGTTCCTCCTCGACCTTAGCGACTACATGATAAGAACAATGTATGTATTAAGTTAATGCATTTGTATTAAGTTGGAAGTTGTGAAGTCTATAACTTTTGCTAGACAGACCTAATGACTGTGAAACTTTTACTGTGGTTTGGATACAACCTAAACAGAGACTTGGTCAAGTTTTAGTTGCAGCAAAGCTCAATTGAGCCCTCCACAATTAATTATGTCCTTGACCTTAATTACAGGCTTTTAGGGTATTCTAAGGATTTTCATGAGACAAACTATGACTTTCTGAAAACTAGATTTTCAGAGGGTTCTAATGGAGTTGGTCTTACTTAATTTGGAAGTCTCTAACTAAAGATATGAGCTAAACAATTTCAGAGAAAATTCTGAAAATGTTTCTGAACATTTTCTATTTTCTCTGGAACAGTTTTACTAATCACACCATTAGGTGGACTAAATGAGCTCAAATGGATCTGAAATTTTTATGGTAGTTCAAGGATATTTT
This sequence comes from Neostapfia colusana, assembly GCA_030760725.1. NCBI lineage: Eukaryota > Viridiplantae > Streptophyta > Magnoliopsida > Poales > Poaceae > Neostapfia > Neostapfia colusana. Next base: position 34,907,089 of record JASWHV010000002.1, on the reverse strand, counting down.
GGTGAACATCCCAGAAAAATTTCAGGATTTTTCTCCAAAGGATTCTCCAGTTAAAATTCCTAACAGTTTAAACTTTAAGGAATTAATTCTGGAGAATTAAGGAATTTCATGAAGTGAAACTTGATTTTCTGGAAAGTACTCAGAGAGCTGAATCCAGCAAAATTTGGTTCACTCAATTTGGAGCTTTCTAGCCAAAGTTATAAGGATTTGAAGTTTGAAGGAAATCTGAAAATCGGGGAAAAGTTTAAACTCGCGCGTGGGCCCAGGGGACACGCGTCGCACGCTGAAGCGACAGCACACCGCGGCCCACAAGGCTTTTGCGCGCCAGCACACCCGATCCCGGCCGCAGCCGGATCCCGATTCAAAATATCGGCCGCTGACAGCTGGGGTCCACCCCCTTCTTCAACCTCGCGACACCCGCGCTCCGCCGCCGAGGGACCTCGCCGGAGAGCTCGCCGCTGGCTGCTGTACAGCTCCAAACTTCTTGATTCTGGCCGCCCCTGCCTACTTTTACTTGGGGAACATGATCCGAGGGTCAGCTGCTCATGACAACGGCCGGAGCATGGTCGGCGACGAGCCGCCATATCGGAACGACTTCGGCCATGTCGGCTGATGCTCCTAGTGCCTCAGCTACTTGGGAAATCGGTCGGGGAGCATCAGTGGACCTCAGAGAAGGTCGACATGAACTCGGGGCAGCTCGGGGAAGGCCCGAAATAGGTCCTCACCGTGCGCCCGATACCCCCCGTGCGTTCCGCCATTAGTAGACCTTGAATTACGCCGGGCACAGAAGTTCTCCGGCCCAGAGTTGTGAAGGCAACTTGTGCGTCACCGTGTCTAGTTCGTGTGGGAGTGGCCTGAGGCCCTCTAATCCTTTTCTAGAGCACGAATTAAACAGAATCGTACCCGAAGGTCGTTCTGCACACAGAAAGGGGAAAAGTGGAAATTCGCCGCCGGTGAGCAACCACTCGAGCTGTGGCTCGGGGATGAGCAGCACCGATCACTTGCGCGTCCAAGGGTGCCTTGGCTCGGGCGTGACAACGCCCAGGTTGGGCTGTCCACGAGAGCCCGAGGTGCGGCGGTTTCCAGTTCCGAGTTTGATCTTTCGGCACAGCCGATATCACTCGGTTTCAATCGATTTCTATCAATGGAAAGGATGGAGGATGGTTGCTAGTACCTTGCTGGGACCTTGGAATGGACAGAGGAAGCTGCGATCAGCTCGATCCAGCAGGAACTCGAGCGCCGGTGATGGCAGTGGAGAAATGGATCGTGCACGTCGGCAGCTCGGGGAATGGCGACTGAAGCACGCCGGGGAGGGAATAAATAGGCCGGTCGGCCGGTCTCCGGCTTGGGGCACGCAGCAGGAGCTGGCGCCGGCTGCCCCCTTCGGTGGCGCGCGCGCACAACAGCCGGGAACCGACTGAACTGTGGTTCAGTCGGTTTGCTTTGAGGCTGAGGCTGACATGTGGGTCCCACTCCTCTTTTAACCTCTGAAATTTATTCCTAACAGCTGTGGTAAACAGTGAACCCTATTCTACCCTTGGCAACTCAAATTATTCACCCAAGAGCCATTTGAATTGATCAAAGTTCAAATGAGGTTTGGTTTGAATGAATTTCAGCACAAGTGCAGTTTGAAATTCAAATAAAGTTTGAATTTCTCCCCCTTAGCTCATGTCAAGATCAACTCCAAATGGAGTGAAAATTGGTGTGTGAGCTCACAAAAATGTGCTGAGCAAGAATATGCCTTCCACTTTTAAATTCAGTGGGTGAAAACAGTTTGAATTTGAATATGTTTTCAAACTGCCCCTTTCCTATCTACACCCAAGATGACCTCAAAAATGTTTTGAATTTGGGTGAAACTTGGCATGGACATCCTTGGCAAAGTGTAGGAGTTTTCATATGTCCAGCCCATCTATATCACATGTGGGAAGTACCACTTTTGCAATGTGTGAGTTTGTTCCCTAATGAGCATGTTGATAATTGTTACTTGCTCTTTATTTGTGTTCATCATTTTTCCTCAAATGAGGTGTGTGGTGTGGGGATGAACACTGCAAATGGGTGTCAAAAACTGAGGCCCTTACATTCCTCCCCCCTTAAAAGAATCTCGTCCCGAGATTATAAGGTGAAAATGAGAGAGAGGACGGTGGAAAATTACCGGATATGCGACGTGAAAAAGTCGGGGTAGTTAGTGCGAAGGAATTCTTCGCTCTCCCATGTCGCTTCGTCCATGGAGTGATTACTCCATAGAACCTTGTAGAACCACAACGTACGGTTGCGTGTGGTTCGGGCCTTTTCATCAATAATCTGCACCGGTTCCTCCCGATAGGTGAGATCCGGTTGCAGTCCTTCAATGTCTTCCAGCTGAACGGTAGTTGATAGCTTGAGACACTTCCTCAGCTGGGAAATGTGAAAGACGTCGTGCACACCGGAAAGTGCTTCTGGTAATCTTAGCCGGTATGCCACCGATCCACATCTTTCGGTAATCTGGAATGGACCGATGAATCGGGGTGCTAACTTTCCTCTCACCCCAAATCTGTTTACGCCCTTCATTGGAGACACTCGTAGATATACGTGGTCTCCAGCTTCGAATTGTAACGGACGCCTTCTCCGGTCCGCATACTGTTTCTGTCGGGATTGAGCGGCTTTTAGGTTCGCTTGAATTAATCGAACCTTTTCTTCCGCGTTGTTGACAAGATCAATCCCGAAGGTAACCCTCTCGCCAGATTCACACCAATTCAATGGTGTGCGGCATTTTCCCCCGTATAGCGCCTCGTAGGGCGCCATCTTGATGCTGGCTTGGTACCCATTGTTGTACGAGAACTCGGCTAATGGCAAGTGATCATCCCAATTCTTGCCGTGGTCGATAGCGCAAGCTCGTAGCATGTCTTCTAGAATCTGATTCACCCGCTCAGTTTGTCCATCCGTCTGCGGGTGGTAGGCTGAACTACGGATCAGCTTCGTCCCCAAGGCAGCGTGTAGCTGCTCCCAAAAACGGGACACAAATAAAGTGCCCCGGTCCGATATGATGGTACGGGGTACGCCGTATAAGCATAGGATCCGTGAGATGTACAGTTCAGCGTACTTCTTGGCGTTGTAGTTGGTGTTGACCGGGATGAAATGGGCAACTTTGGTGAGCCGATCGACGATCACCCACACAGAATCATGTTTCTGTAAGGTGGTGGGTAAACCGACGACGAAATCCATGCTCACGTCCTCCCACTTCCAGGCAGGAATGCCCAGTGGTTGCAGCAGTCCCGGTTTCCGCATGTGGTCTGCCTTCACCCGTCGACATGTATCACACTCGGACACGTATTTTGCAGTCTCTCGCTTCATCCGTGTCCACCAAAACTTGCTTCTGAGTTCTTGATACATCTGGTTGCTGCCGGGGTGAATAGAAAACTTTGATAAGTGAGCCTCATCAAAGATTTTCTTCCGTAACTCCGGGTTTCGGGGTACGACGATCCGGTCCTTGAACCATAGGACGCCGTCTCCGTCCTTCCGGAAACATTTCAACTCCCCACTGTCTACACGTCTCCGCAAATGTGACATGCCCTTGTCATTCTTCTGGGCTGCCGCTATCTCTTCACGGATGGTGGGGATCAAAGCTAGGTTGTAGAGAGCTCCATGTGGAATCACATGTAGTGGTGGTTCGCTCTCTTCCAACGGTGTGATGGTCAGATTATTGACGTGTGACTTGCGGCTTAGCGCGTCTGCCACAACGTTTGCCTTGCCCGGATGATAATGGATCTCTATCTCGTAATCCTTTATCAGTTCCAACCATCTTCGTTGCCTCATGTTCAGCTCCTTCTGAGTGAAAATGTACTTGAGGCTTTTGTGGTCGGTATATAAATGTACGAGGTTACCGAGTAGGTAGTGCCTCCACATTTTCAGTGCAAGTACCACGGCAGCGAGCTCCAAGTCGTGAGTTGGATAATTTTGCTCATGATTCCTAAGCTGCCGTGACCCATACGCGACCACCCTTCGGTCTTGCATCAACACACATCCGAGCCCAATGCCGGATGCATCGCAGTACACATCGAACGGTTTTGTTGTGTCTGGCTGCGCCAAAACCGGTGCTGATGTCAGGTGCTTGACTAAAGCCTTGAATGCTGCTTCACATGCTGGACTCCAAACATATTTGGTAGCCTTCTTCAGCAGCTCTGTCATTGGCTTGGCAATCTTTGAGAAGTTCGGAATGAACCTCCGATAATATCCCGCGAGTCCGAGGAAACTCCGTACCTCATGAACAGTTCTCGGGGATTTCCAATTCAGCACTTGCGTGATCTTGCTCGGGTCCACAGCGATACCCTCCGCTGAGATGATATGCCCGAGGAAAGGCACTTGCGATATCCAAAACTCGCATTTGCTGAACTTTGCGTATAACTTGTGATCCCGCAGCCGTTGCAAGACTATACGCAGATGTTTCTTGTGATCTTCCTCCGACTTGGAGTATACCAGGATGTCGTCGATGAAGACCACGACAAACTTGTCCAGCTCCGGCATGAACACCGAGTTCATTAAATACATGAAGTGAGCTGGAGCATTGGTGAGGCCAAAGGACATGACCAGGTACTCATAAAGTCCGTACCTTGTCGAAAAAGCTGTCTTTGGAATGTCCTCAGCCCTGATCTTAATCTGATGGTACCCGGATCTTAAATCCATCTTGGAAAAGACCTTTGCTTCGACCAACTGATCAAACAACATGTCGATCCGTGGCAACGGGTACTTGTTCTTGATGGTTACGGCATTTAATGGACGGTAGTCCACGCAAAGCCGCAACGTTTCATCCTTCTTTTTGACAAATAATGCCGAACAGCCCCATGGCGAGGAGCTCGGCCTAATAAAACCCTTCTCCAGAAGGTCCGTGAGCTGAGTCTTCAGTTCAGCCAACTCCTTGGGCGCCATCTTGTACGGCCTTCGGGATATTGGCATGGTTCCCGGTGCAAGTTCAATCTTGAACTCCACCTCTCTATCGGGTGGCATCCCCGGCAAATCATCCGGGAATACATCAGGGAATTCTCGGACCACTGGAATGTCTTCCAATCTGATGGTTGTGGCTTGATAGACACTTGGAAGTTTTATTTCTGGACTGTCCAGAAATAATGAGTGAGAACCGTGCACTTCTGAGTTTAAGTGCACGACTCGAAGGACGGTGTCTAAAACAGCGCCGTGGCGGGTTAACCACGACATCCCTAGGATGACATCGACCTTCTGTCCCTCTAAGATAATGAGAGACGTGGGGTACACTCTACCCGCTAAGCATAATGGTGCTTTGGAGACCATTACGCTTGCTGAAATCTTCCCACCCGGTGAACAAATTAAATATGGACTATCGGTGGGTAGTATTGGCAAGCTGTGTTTAGCAATGAAAGCTTGGCTAATAAAATTATGCGTGGCGCCTGAATCAAATAGTACTATAGCGGGATGCTGGTGGAGTTGGAACATACCCGCAAGGATTGGCTCGCCCTCCGGCACGTCCTCAATGGCAAGCTGGTGGACAGTACCGGGCCTAGGGTTTGCCCGCCGCGCATTAGTAGGGTTCCGGGGTTGATTCCTCCCCGGAAACTGTGGTACCACTCCGCCGCCTTGCCTCTCCGGGCAACTGCTCGCGAAGTGTCCTGGACGACCACACTTGTAACATGTGGCCGCTGCTGGTGGAGTACTTGGTGGACGAAAGCCCGGCATGCGTTGCGGAGGTGCAAACGCACGCGGCATCGCCCGCTGCTGCTGCTGTTGTTGCGGTGGTGCTGGCAGTGCCGGCCGGAATGCCGGTGAAGAATACGGCCGACCGCGGAACGGCATCGACCGCTGTGGTGGCTGCCAGCGCGGACCTGATGGTGGGCGATTCACCATCCGAAACTTCTGAGAAGGACCGCCTCCTTCTCCGCTGCTCTGTGGCGCGCTTCGCTTTCGCTCTGCCGCCGCTAACTCCTTGCCGGAGTCCTCCTGAACAATCGCAGCATCAATTATGTCGTTGAGGCTGCCGCGATTGAACATCGCCAGCTTGTCCTTCAGGAGCGGGTTAAGCCCCTGGTAAAAGTGGTCCCGCCGCTTCTCGTCCGTATCTGCGTGATACGACGCGTAGAGTGCGAGATCGTTGAACGCCCTGGAGTACTCCAGCGCGTTCCGGCTCCCTTGTTGCAGGTGTAGGAACTCCTGCGTCTTCCTCTTCATCAAACCGGGCGGTATATGATAGGCCCGGAAGGCCGTCCGGAACTCCGCCCAGGTCATCACTCGGTCGGTGGGTTGTGAAGCACAAAAGTTGGCCCACCACGCGCTCGCGGATCCTTGGAGCTGCTGGACCACGAACTGAGTCTTGCGCTGCTCGCTGATTTGGAGCAGCCCGAACTTCATCTCTATGGCGCGGAGCCAGTTGTCCGCGTCAAGTGGTTCATCCGCCCTTGAGAATACAGGGGGATGAGTCGCCAGGAAGTCGGAGTAGGAGCTCTGTTGGCGCTCCTCGCGATCTTGACGTCTCTCCGGGCGAGACGTATTCGCAATTAATGTTTGCAGCAGCTCTGTATGCTGCTGATGTGAACCCGCCATTGCCGCGACAATGTCGGCCAATGTAACCGTTGGCAGTGGCGGTGGCGGTGTTTGCTGTTGCTGTTGCTGCTGCTGTCCCGAGGAGTCCTCGGGAGGTGGTTGGGAGGTCTCTCCCCCTTGGCTAGTACCTCCAACATCGGGGTTGGCACGAGTACGCGTCATTCTGAAATTCAACACAGCAGCAATTAGCACATGTCTTACTCAAAATTCCATAAACAGGAGTAAGTATTGAAGCGACGCATGATTAACTTGCACAACATTCACATATATTGATAAAGCATAAACTTTATACAAGATACATTATTCTCGGATCTCCGAGAAGTCGTGCTCATGTCGTCACTACCTATACATACGCTACTGTCTACACGACATGTCACCGATTACAAAAGTTGGGTTACGCTACCCTAGCTGCCCTACTTGGCAACCGTAACCCCCTACTCGGAGTAGAACTCGACCTCCTGTGGGTCGTCCTCCTCCGGTACCTCTGCTGGTGGCTCGGGGTCTACCACCTCTTCTCCCATTCCAGGTTCTCCCATGGCTGGAAGACCCAAGACTACCGGTATGCCCAATACCGGGGGCACGAGGTCCTGCAATGCATGCACCTCGTCCATAGCCTGGTTGTAGTCCTCTTCCCAGCCTTGTCCTTCCTCAATAGCGTCGTCCCGCTCTTGAGCAAGGTCCTCATTCTGCTGGGTTAGGGTCTGCACCAGCTCTTGCAACGCCGCAATGTCAACACGGCTCTTCTTCTTTGCCTTCTTCAGACGACGCAACTGATTGTGTTGTTCATTCAGTCGCTTGATCGTCGGAAGGAGCACATTACGGAGTGCACTGTGAGCACTCTCAAAATGATCTCCACGGCTTGTGCTCTCCTTGAGCTTGGTGGCGAGATGCTCCGTATGAACAGCTTGGCTGTCCATCACAGCGTTTCCCGCCCTCATTTGGAGGCTGAGGTTGGCCTCCGCGGGGTTGTACCTTGGGCAATTCGGGTCTGTTGCCTCCAGGTACCTCTCTTCCCACACATGCTGAGCTCGTCCCTCCACCGGAACGAGTGCGTATGGAGTTCCCTCCATAGCCTGTACGTGTAGTTGGCAGAAACGTGACATAGTGTCACGGGCTGCCACTTGCCACATCCCTTCCGGTTGTCTTCCTCTCACCGTGACGGTGAATGGCACCCAACCGGGTGGCGTAGGCCCTGCAGGAACCTCGACATGGATCGTCCACGTCTTGTTCCCCTCTTCGCCTTCTTCCTTGGCGAAGTATTGCGGCATCTGGTTGTACCCGAAATATTGGAGCATTAGCCACAATGCTCCCGGGTAGCCGCTATGGTCAGAGCAGTGGGAAACTACCCACCCGTTCTCCAACCGTTTATCTGCTGCCATCTGTAAAAATATATTTGAGAAATGTCAAATATTTATTTAAACAGTAAACCATTGAGTTATAACATAAGATATGTCATTGAACCCTTAACACTTGGAAACATAGTTCAAATTTTTAAACAAATTTGACTGCTGATCTGCTGTTCCCATGACAGCCCTGACCAGTTTCCATAACAATCTGATTTAGGCCAGGTTAAAAGCAAAACCAGTCCTGGAGCTCAACATCAAAGTTAAAGTTAACTTCAATAGCTTTCCAGAAAGTATTTGGTTGGCCTAAGATCTGCTCTGGTTCAAAAGTTATGAGATGTCAAAGTTAACAGAATTTCTGGAAACAATTGGACAGCACCTCCCTGCCTTAGGTACTGATTTGATCCAAGAATTCCAGTTAATTCTGTTCCTAATCTGACAAAACTTTCTGTTACAAAGTTGTAACCCATCTCATAAGCTTTCCAGAACTACCTCATTTTCTATTTTTGGATTTTTATGCAGGAAGTTATGCTTAATTTACAGAGAGTCTACAGAGAGTCTTTGCTCCGTCCTGTTTTCTGGACAGTTTCAACTCTACTGCATTTTTCGAGTGGTTAAGGGATGAAACACCTCTGGAACTCAACAGAAAAGTTGTAAAGCTCCTCCAAAGCTTTCCAGAAATGTATCATACGATCCCAACCTCGAAAGAACTCAACCTCTAACCTCTGATTAACTTCAGCCTTGATTTAGCTGAAAACAGAGTGCTCTGTCCTTAACATCCTATAAGTTGAAAACTTATTAACTTTGAATATCCTGTTCAAGGGAAGGAGTTACATCAAGTTTTACTACTTTGGATCAAACCTTCAAGTTTTTAAATGAAGTTGTTCATTTAGTTGGGTGTGACGTCGAGGCGTCACCAGATCATGTCGGTACTACGTCCTCACAAAGGAAAAACCTATACCGGATTTAGCCGGCTTCGTTAGTTCAGTGGCACTACTCGTCACTCGCACACGGATGCTACACGTCTACCGTTTCGTGGTAAGGCTACCTGCAGAAATTCAACCAATCATCAGACTCGGCTGCACACCGAGCCCGGAATCCATACAGTTTGTACACCCGGCCGTCATCACTCGCCCGGATGTTCTCAAGCCAAACACGCCTTGAGTTACGTGTTCACGTTTCAGACCACGTGACGGGGTCTCCCATGTTGCACCACGCACGCCAGGGACAGACGTTGCTCGAATACCCCAAACGACATGAAGAGTCGTAGAGGATATCAAAGCGGGTCGGGTTACCTGCCACCCGTGGGGCTCCACCCTTCAGCTTGTGCGCACTGGTGGACAGCGCTTACGTGCACCCCCCAAGACATGAACGTCCCGAGATGCACGATTTTCCGACATAACAAATAGGTTACTAAGCCACTTTCTATATACTAATAACATCCTTATACGGGCTACTAACTCGTTCCTCACTGGATTTTTGAAAAAGAAGACCTTTGTACGGTGTTAAACCTCAAGCGAGCTCTGATACCACGCTGACATGACCCCACTGGTCCTGTCGAGCCAGGATCACGCTGAGGGGTACTGCGTTGCACAGCACCGTATAACACACGTCAAAGGTACAAAGCGGAAGCGGAAGCTTTATTACATAAACAAGTTTATTAACATGTTTACATCAAAATAAGTTTAGTCCACACTCGCGGGCGTAGACTAAGCATCAAGTGCACGTTCAGCCCTCGAACGTGTCCTTGCTAGCACACACGCACACTAACTCTGCGGCGTGCACGACTCCCACTCGACGGGGTTCCCCTCCTGGGGTTCCGTCTCCTCTTCGGGAGTCCCTTCCTCATAGAACCCTGCAAAAGCTTCAAACACAAGCAGTGAGCACGAAGGCTCAGCAAGTCTGACCCGTCTCACCTAAACATGGAACTTCTACATGAGGGTAATGGGTTACATGAGGTAAAATCATTTGCAAGGACTCGCCTAATTAGTAGAACCTTACTTTCAAGTTTTAGCAGCAGGTTGTGGAGAACCTTACGCGAAGGTACATGAGAGAGCCGCAATCAAACAAGAAACGCATTTCTCTCATGTACTTTGCCCAAAGTTGAAAAGAACTTTAGTTAGCTCTAAGCTACAGCATATCATTAACAATCAATGTCCATCTTTCAATCAGCAACATTTTAACATGTAACTAGCCTGTTCTTTCTACGTCACGGTACAGTGAACAAGTGGTACTCACTGACCGCGAGGGACGGCGATTATAATCGATTTACACCTGCAGGGTTACCCGAACAACCCGTCACGTACGCCCGTACTCGATGTTGCCTACAACAACCATCACGGACGCCGTACGCGACTACCTTTCACCCGTTAGCCAAATATTGAACCGGTCCCATCGTCCCGAGCAAGAGGTCCCTGCACACGCATCTCTGTGCCGCCAGCTGATTTACACCTCGAGCTCTCAACCTACCCTCTGAACGACGGGCAATGCCTCAATACCCAGCTACCCGAGTTACATCAGTTTCCCGGTTCCCATATAGCCGGTAGGTCTTCGGTACTGTTCTAGCTTGTTCAACAGGCCCGCACACGGCTCGGTCCTCAATCGACACAAGCGGAGCTACAGCACACAGGCCCCAAAGTCCTGCTGCCCTTACTCTCCGCTCGGTCTCATTTTCTTGCCATGTGTTTCATGTGCTATCTCTACCCGAGCAATGTGCCTCTAGCCTATTCTCGCGAGTAGTTCCAACTACTCGACTTGTACCGAATCCTACTCTATCCTAGCAATGCAGTGGCTAACGGGGTTTGCAATCCTAAACCCCAACCCATGGTTTTCTTGGCTATGCAGTGGGGTTTCCAAACAAGACTCTGATGCACAACATAAAGAAAACAAGTATGTGCTCAAAACAATAAAAATTTATAAAATGGTTAATGCAAACCGGGGCTTGCCTTGCTGCTCTTGGTCGTAGGCTAGCTGTTCCTCCGGAGTAACGAAGTCTAGGACTTCGGGTTCCTCCTCGACCTTAGCGACTACATGATAAGAACAATGTATGTATTAAGTTAATGCATTTGTATTAAGTTGGAAGTTGTGAAGTCTATAACTTTTGCTAGACAGACCTAATGACTGTGAAACTTTTACTGTGGTTTGGATACAACCTAAACAGAGACTTGGTCAAGTTTTAGTTGCAGCAAAGCTCAATTGAGCCCTCCACAATTAATTATGTCCTTGACCTTAATTACAGGCTTTTAGGGTATTCTAAGGATTTTCATGAGACAAACTATGACTTTCTGAAAACTAGATTTTCAGAGGGTTCTAATGGAGTTGGTCTTACTTAATTTGGAAGTCTCTAACTAAAGATATGAGCTAAACAATTTCAGAGAAAATTCTGAAAATGTTTCTGAACATTTTCTATTTTCTCTGGAACAGTTTTACTAATCACACCATTAGGTGGACTAAATGAGCTCAAATGGATCTGAAATTTTTATGGTAGTTCAAGGATATTTTGGTGAACATCCCAGAAAAATTTCAGGATTTTTCTCCAAAGGATTCTCCAGTTAAAATTCCTAACAGTTTAAACTTTAAGGAATTAATTCTGGAGAATTAAGGAATTTCATGAAGTGAAACTTGATTTTCTGGAAAGTACTCAGAGAGCTGAATCCAGCAAAATTTGGTTCACTCAATTTGGAGCTTTCTAGCCAAAGTTATAAGGATTTGAAGTTTGAAGGAAATCTGAAAATCGGGGAAAAGTTTAAACTCGCGCGTGGGCCCAGGGGACACGCGTCGCACGCTGAAGCGACAGCACACCGCGGCCCACAAGGCTTTTGCGCGCCAGCACACCCGATCCCGGCCGCAGCCGGATCCCGATTCAAAATATCGGCCGCTGACAGCTGGGGTCCACCCCCTTCTTCAACCTCGCGACACCCGCGCTCCGCCGCCGAGGGACCTCGCCGGAGAGCTCGCCGCTGGCTGCTGTACAGCTCCAAACTTCTTGATTCTGGCCGCCCCTGCCTACTTTTACTTGGGGAACATGATCCGAGGGTCAGCTGCTCATGACAACGGCCGGAGCATGGTCGGCGACGAGCCGCCATATCGGAACGACTTCGGCCATGTCGGCTGATGCTCCTAGTGCCTCAGCTACTTGGGAAATCGGTCGGGGAGCATCAGTGGACCTCAGAGAAGGTCGACATGAACTCGGGGCAGCTCGGGGAAGGCCCGAAATAGGTCCTCACCGTGCGCCCGATACCCCCCGTGCGTTCCGCCATTAGTAGACCTTGAATTACGCCGGGCACAGAAGTTCTCCGGCCCAGAGTTGTGAAGGCAACTTGTGCGTCACCGTGTCTAGTTCGTGTGGGAGTGGCCTGAGGCCCTCTAATCCTTTTCTAGAGCACGAATTAAACAGAATCGTACCCGAAGGTCGTTCTGCACACAGAAAGGGGAAAAGTGGAAATTCGCCGCCGGTGAGCAACCACTCGAGCTGTGGCTCGGGGATGAGCAGCACCGATCACTTGCGCGTCCAAGGGTGCCTTGGCTCGGGCGTGACAACGCCCAGGTTGGGCTGTCCACGAGAGCCCGAGGTGCGGCGGTTTCCAGTTCCGAGTTTGATCTTTCGGCACAGCCGATATCACTCGGTTTCAATCGATTTCTATCAATGGAAAGGATGGAGGATGGTTGCTAGTACCTTGCTGGGACCTTGGAATGGACAGAGGAAGCTGCGATCAGCTCGATCCAGCAGGAACTCGAGCGCCGGTGATGGCAGTGGAGAAATGGATCGTGCACGTCGGCAGCTCGGGGAATGGCGACTGAAGCACGCCGGGGAGGGAATAAATAGGCCGGTCGGCCGGTCTCCGGCTTGGGGCACGCAGCAGGAGCTGGCGCCGGCTGCCCCCTTCGGTGGCGCGCGCGCACAACAGCCGGGAACCGACTGAACTGTGGTTCAGTCGGTTTGCTTTGAGGCTGAGGCTGACATGTGGGTCCCACTCCTCTTTTAACCTCTGAAATTTATTCCTAACAGCTGTGGTAAACAGTGAACCCTATTCTACCCTTGGCAACTCAAATTATTCACCCAAGAGCCATTTGAATTGATCAAAGTTCAAATGAGGTTTGGTTTGAATGAATTTCAGCACAAGTGCAGTTTGAAATTCAAATAAAGTTTGAATTTCTCCCCCTTAGCTCATGTCAAGATCAACTCCAAATGGAGTGAAAATTGGTGTGTGAGCTCACAAAAATGTGCTGAGCAAGAATATGCCTTCCACTTTTAAATTCAGTGGGTGAAAACAGTTTGAATTTGAATATGTTTTCAAACTGCCCCTTTCCTATCTACACCCAAGATGACCTCAAAAATGTTTTGAATTTGGGTGAAACTTGGCATGGACATCCTTGGCAAAGTGTAGGAGTTTTCATATGTCCAGCCCATCTATATCACATGTGGGAAGTACCACTTTTGCAATGTGTGAGTTTGTTCCCTAATGAGCATGTTGATAATTGTTACTTGCTCTTTATTTGTGTTCATCATTTTTCCTCAAATGAGGTGTGTGGTGTGGGGATGAACACTGCAAATGGGTGTCAAAAACTGAGGCCCTTACAAATGATACGGGCGTTTGTATTTACTCTTAAATATGATTCTGCCTGAAATGAAAACAACCATTGAGTGCACCATTATTGTGTGGTCTTCTGCAGGTACTAACCACGTGTGTACCCGTGTAGTAAACGTGTGCAAGAGATCGTTTAGTGCCACACGTGAGACGTATATGCCGGTATAATCCGGTTAGGATTTTCATTTGTGAGGAACATAGTACCGAGATATTGTAGGTATATGCATGAAAATAAGGATAACAAGGAATTAAAATCATTAGGTTTAACATTTAGGACCCTGGTTGGTAGACAAATTGGATAGTGATGAGTGTAGTTTCAAAAAGACTGAAAAACAGAGTGCTCTGTTTTGGGCAGCAAGTTTGCTGAACTTCAACAGAGCACGACTCACAGGTATTTTAAACCAGGGAGGTGTGGTATATAATTATGGAAAGTTATTCTAGTACTCTACAATTTTGTTGTAGACTTCCAGAGCTGAAACTTACCTTAAGATGGCTTAAATCTCAGAGGAATGTAAACTGTCCAGAACCAGGACAGGGTTAAACACTCTCTGGACTGTTCTATTATTCAAACATAACTCCCAGGAGAAAAATCCAAAATGGTCATATGATACATATTTAGAAAGGGTAGAAGATATGTTACATCCTTTCAATTCAAAGTTTCTGAAATTTCAGCACAGAATTCAGTGGAAATCAGAGTTGAAAACAACAACTTCCCAAAGGAGGTGCTGTTAAAATTCTTCCAGAAATTCTGCTGACTTTGAATTACCATAACTTTTTAACCAGAGCTGATCTGGGGGAAAATGAGTACTCGTTGGAAAGATACTGAAGTTAACTTTAACTTTCGTATTCAACTTGAGTCATGACAATGCCCATAACCATATCAAAATCTGGTAAATGTAGAAACTGGTCATTCTGACAGAGGAATGACAGTTGAACTCATTTGAGAGATTGTTGTACCCTAGAGGGGGTTTGAGTACTCCCAATGGGGTGGAACATACTCATGAGAGGTTATCTTCAACTAGTGAAAGATCTGAGTATAGGTCTCACCCAAGTTTCTTTTACTGGAGACCATGTTTGTGTCGTATTGAAGATAAAAGGGTAGTATACGTGATGACAACGCGATAGTAATGTCTCGTAGTGACCAAACCTAGTTATGGTGAGCTTCCAAAGAGGAGGTTCATCAAGTTGGATGTAAGTAGCTTGTATTTGGTCTGGTAATGGTGTAGCTTGTGCAAAGTTATTACATTATCTACATATGAGATGTATCGCATGTTTTATTGTCATTATGTTTTTACGCCTATTTCATTGACTGCATTGAAGTATGTTGCGGGACTGATGCTTGTTGTTGTATGGTTGCAGATGGTGCGCACTAGGACCACGCACGAGGTTGGTGGTTCTATCCAACAGGGAGGCGATGACTGCTAGCCACGGCCTACGACAGCACCCCGCAGCAGCAACCACCACCGCCGCCTCGCTTACTCTAGCGGATGTGATAGCGGCACTGGTGGGTGGTTGTGAGGAGCAGACCGACCTGCTCCACACAATCGTGCAGAATACGTCCCAGGTGTGGGGACGTCAAGAGAGGGGACCCCGTGAGCCCCGTGTGGTGTCGTACTCGGACTTCATGAGTACGCACCCTCCAGTGTTCACCGAAGCTGAAGAACCACTGGAGGACGATAACTGGCTGTGGACCATCGAGTCCAAGTTCGGGCTGCTCCAATGTACGGAGTGGCAGAAGACTCTGTTTGCAGCGCAGCAACTCCACGGTGGTGGGCGAATTATGTCGCCTCACGTCCGGCTGGCCATGCCGTGGAATGGGAAGAGTTCCGGGAGGCGTTCCGCGCCTATCATATCCCTCCCGGGATAATGAAGAGGAAGTTCCAAGAATTTTTTGAACTGAAGCAGGGCGGGAGGAGTGCCCATGACTACTCCCGTGCCTTCAACCATCTGGTGCAATATGCGTTAGACTACATCTCCACCGAGGAGAAAAAGCGGGAGCACTTCTATTGGGGATTAAACCCCGAAATGAAGACGCATCTCGTGCAATGGAATCGTGGCACCTTCAATGACTTAGTCAATGACGTGATCATGCAAGAGGATGCTCAGCGGGAGTTGGCAGCTGAGCAGCGGAAGCGCAGTGCTCCACCCAGTGGTGGGAATGGCGGTCCCCAGAAGTACCGGATGGTGTATCGGATGCCATCCGGGCAGCAGTGGAATCCACCGGCGCGACCTGAGCGATTCAGGGGACGTCCTTTTCAAGCACCCCCGTTCCGACCGCTGATGCCACCACCAAGGCAGCAGCAGCAGCAGCATACGGCACCCCGGGCGTTTCCACCGGCACAACGCGCCCCAGGTTTCCGTCCACCGATCAGCGGGGGACCGCCCCGTTTCACCTGCTTCACATGTGGCCAGGCGGGCCACTTCGCGAAGGACTATTCCCAGGGGCAGCAGAGCAGCGGGCAAGCCCAGTTCCATGGCGGTGCTCGAGGCCGACCTCCGGTGAAGAAGGTTGGTCAGCGGACTGGGGGCGTCCGCAACCTCGACAATGAGGACGCCCCAGAGGGAGAGAACGTGCTGGCGGATACGTTTACTCTCAACAATGAAGCCATCATCATACTTTTTGATTCTGGTGCAACCCACAACTTTATAAGCGCATCATATGTGGTTAAGCATCAGCTGGAAGCCTTTCCAACCGAGTGTTCTTATATGATCTGCTCACCGGGAGGAAAGATTTCAGCAACTATGATGGTTCTAAAAGCACCACTGTGCTTAGGTGGGAAGATATATCCCACCACTATGATTATCCTTGAGGGGCAGAAGATTGATGCAATCTTGGGAATGTCATGGCTAAGCTACCATGGTGCTGTCCTGAAAACTCTAGCACGGACGGTTCATCTCAACTCCCCATTACACCGTCTGCAGTCCCTCTTATTAGATAATCCAGTCCGGGAGGTTCCAGCAATCAACAATACTGAAGCTTTCAATTTAGAGGACATCCCCGTAGTCCGGGAGTACCCTGACGTGTTCCCGGATGATCTTCCAGGCATGCCACCGGAGCGGAATGTCGAGTTCAAGATTGAACTTGCACCCGGGACTACACCCATATCACGGAGGCCGTACAAAATGGCTCCAAATGAGCTGGCTGAACTGAAAGAACAGCTCAATGATCTGTTGAGCAAGGGTTTCATTAGGCCGAGTTCCTCGCCTTGGGGATGCTCGGCGCTGTTCGTAAAGAAGAAGGATGAAACCTTGAGGCTGTGTGTGGACTACCAGCTGCTCAACGCTGTCACCATTAAGAATAAGTACCCACTGCCCCGCATCGACATATTGTTTGATCAACTTGTGGGTGCAAGTGTGCTCTCAAAGGTGGACCTTCGCTATGGATATCACCAGATAAAGATCCGGGCGGAGGATATCCCGAAGACGGCCTTCTCGACGATATATGGATTATATGAATATCTCGTCATGTCCTTTGGTCTCACAAATGCTCCAGCCCATTTCATGTATCTCATGAACTCGGTGTTCATGCCGGAGCTGGACAAGTTTGTGGTAGTGTTCATCGATGATATCTTGGTTTACTCCAAGACAGAAGCCGAACATGCCGAACACTTGAGGATCGTTCTTCAACGATTGCGAGACCACAAGCTCTACGGCAAGTTCAGCAAATGCGAGTTTTGGATCAGCCAAGTGCCATTCTTGGGACACATTATCTCCGCGGAAAGCATTGCGGTTGACCCAAGCAAGATAGAGCAAGTGCTGAAATGGAAAGCTCCCACTTCAGTTCATGAAGTTAGAAGCTTCCTCGGGTTAGCGGGATACTATCGGAGATTCATTCCAAGTTTCTCCAAGCTCGCTAAGCCAATGACAGAATTTATGAAAAAGGGAACAAAATATGTGTGGAACACGGCGTGTGAAGGAGCGTTCCAAGCATTGGTGAAGCATCTCACAACAGCCCCGGTCTTAGCTCAGCCGGATACAACAAATCCCTTCGACGTGTATTGTGACGCGTCTGGTATTGGGCTCAGCTGTGTGTTGATGCAGGAAGGACGTGTGGTCGCATATGGCTCACGCCAACTTCGGAACCATGGGAAGCATTACCCCACTCATGATCTTGAGCTTGCTGCCGTGGTGTTGGCGCTGAAAATGTGGAGGCACTATCTCCTGGGGAATCTGGTGCATCTCTACACCAACCACAGGAGCTTGAAATACATTTTCACCCAGAAGGAGCTGAACATGAGGCAAAGGAGGTGGTTAGAATTGATCAAAGATTATGAAATTGAGATTCATTACCACCCCGGCAAGGCGAATGTGGTTGCCGATGCACTGAGTCGGAAATCACATGTCCATCACCTCACCATTACACCGGTGGAGGAGGAAGAGCCAAATTTATACTTGGTTCCTTATGGGTCACTGTACAACCTTGCCCTCATCCCTACTATTAGGGAGGACATCATTGCAGCTCAGAAGACTGATAAAGGCATGGCACATCTCTGGAGACGAATAGACAACGGGGAGACCAAATATTTCCGGAAGGATGATGAGGGGACACTATGGTTCAATGACCAAATAGTTGTACCCCGAGATATGGAACTGAGGAGGAAGATCCTCGATGAAGCTCACTTGTCTAAGTACTCCATTCATCCGGGCAGCAAAAAAATGTACCAAGATTTGAAAAAGAAATTTTGGTGGACACGGATGAAGCGGGAGGTAGCGCAGTACGTATCCGAGTGTGATACGTGTAGACGAGTGAAAGCTGATCATATGAAGAAATCAGGGCTGCTGCAACCCCTGGAGATCCCGGCATGGAAATGGGAAGATGTGAGCATGGATTTCATTGTAGGATTGCCCCTGACTTCAAACAAGCATGACTCCATTTGGGTAATCATTGATCGTTAACCAAGACGGCTCACTTCATCCCGGTCCAAGATGGTAGCGAATACGAGAAGGTATTCGTGTTGTGCAAGAATGAAGTTGATTAATGTCTGGTTGGACATGTAAGGTAATGAACATAATGGAGATAAGATTAGTATTTTAATACATGTTGGGATTACGTTGTTGTTTTATCATGGTTTGGTAAATAACTTTGCTTTCTACAATGATCCTTTTTATACCTACCTTGTTGTGAGCTACATATCATATTTTTTCGTACTTGCTGAGTACATCATTGTACTCAAACTTGCATTATCATTTCATCATCAGCAACAGGAGAAGATTACTATGAAGACCAGATGGAGCATTAGGCGTGTAATCTGTCCTCAACCTTGCCTGTGGGAAATGGAGCAGAGATGGAGCTGCTGCTGCTGCTTAGATTGCTTCCGCATTAGTTAGAAGACTTCCGTTGCTAGAATAAAGACTTCTGCTGTTAGATTAAGACTTCCGCTGTTAGCATGAGTCCAAGACTCATGAGACATTGAAATAAACTCTGTTATTCGTGGTTATATATATATATATATATATATATATATATATATATTCTGAAATTCATTTTGTGGATGATGTGTATATGTGTGATGAACATCCTGGACGTCACAGATTGGTATCAGAGCCACGGGTTAACGGCAGGTAATACGCTTAGATAGAAGTTACAAGTTGGTATCAGGCACAGATTGGTATCAACCCGCCATGGGTTGATCGTAGATCACACAACCTAGAAAGGTCACAGATTGATATTGAGGCTGCCATGCCTAGTCACAGATTGGTGCAATCCACGAATTGGTACCAAGCTACCACGGTTTATTGTAGGTCACAAGCATAGAATGATCACAGATTGGTAGCGGAGCCACACGCTGACCATAGGATGCAAACCTAGGATGCATAGATTGGCATTGGAACTACCTTGATATAGGGTACGAACCTAGGAGAAGCTGTAGTTGAATCACGAATTGGCATCACCCTAAGCCATATAGGACCCACATTGAATAAAGCCTTGAATAGGATTTGTATGAGCCCTTGTGATGATTGTTGTGATTGTATGTTGGGTGTGAGTTGTGGGACGTCTCAAGCGTTGTCCGTACCAATACATAAGTAGAAAGGAGGTGTGAGATGCCTCAGCACTTGTTCACATCCTCATATGGGCTAATACATATAGTCCAATCCACCTTGATGCATATAGTTAGGGGGATCCATCTAATCTTCTAACCTCTATTCTATTTCGTTCTCTCTCACAGAGGGTGAGAGGAAACGCCGGCCGCCAAGAAAGGAACGTATGTGGCAACCAAGAGGATGGTCACGATGAAGATCCTGTTAACCCCGGAGCTGGTGAGAACAACCTGGAATGGTTGATGGCCATGCAGAATCAACTTATGTAAACCATGATCCAAACTTTGGGTCAGTTGCAGGCCAACAACAACAACCCCGTTCCGGCACCACAGCCACCACCACCGCCGGCTCATAACAGACTGGGAGAGTTCATGAGGACTCGACCACCCACCTTTGCTGAAGCTAACGACCCCATGGAGGCCGACGACAGGATGAAATCCATGGAGAATAAGCTTGCCATAGTGCAGTGCAATGACCGAGAGAAGGTTCTTTTTGCGTTGCACCAACTCATGGGAGCTGCCGCTGACTAGTGGGATGCCCTATGCAACGCTCATGTCGACCCGGAGACGATCACATGGACTGAGTTCAAGGAGAGTTTCCGCTCCAGTTACATCCCTGCTGGTGTAATGATGCTCAAGAGACAGGAGTTCGAAGGTCTTCGCCAAGGAAAAAGAAGCATGAATGAGTACCTCAACAAGTTCACGCAACTGTCCCGGTACACCCCCGAAGATGTCAACTCGGACCAATGGAAGCAGTACCTGTTCATGAGAGGGTTGAACAATGAGATCCAGGTTCAGCTCCTCAACAATGACTACGCGAGCTTCCAGAAGCTGGTTGACAAGGCTATAGTGGTTGAAAGCAGGATCCGAGAGATCGAGCGAGAGGGCAAGAGGAAGATGCCATACCAGCCACAAGGGAGCAACGTACGACCTCGGTACATGTCCCCATCTGCACCATAGTGTGGATCGACCGCTCCTGCATACCACCCTAGTCAGCCACCACAGCAATGATCCGTTGCACAAGCACCTCGTGTGCCCTTGCCTCCTGGGCCCCGACCCAACATGAGCGCTCCTGTTCAAAATCCCCGCCCCAACGTACCTGCTGCCATGGGCAATAGGGCATGCTTTGCATGCGGGGAAACAGGACACTTCGCGAGCCAGTGCCCGAGGAGAGGTCCTGGACAGCAAGGTAACATGACCAAGCAGAACCCGCGACCGAACAATGTAGACAATCAAGGAAACCGTGGACAGCACTACTATGCTCGCGGCAACGTGAACCATGTCTCTGCTGAGGAAGCACAACAGGCTGAGGACGTCGTAATTGATATGTTCCTTGCCAATTCCAACCCAGCTACCATTTTATTTGATTCTAGAGCATCACATTCCTTCATATCATCCAAGTATGTTACCAAGCATAATCTACCCATATCACACTTAAAATGTGCTATGTTAGTTAATTTTCCCGATGGAGAGATGAGGACTAATATAGTATGTCCGAAAGTAAGCCTTAAAATAAAAGGGGTAGACTTCCTTGCCAACCTCATTGTCTTGGATTCCCAAGGCCTTGACATAATACTCATGATGGATTGGTTAAGCAAGCACAACGGAGTAATCCAGTGTGCTGAGAGAAGCGTGCAGTTGGAAAACGAGCACAGTATTCGTATCGAGTTTAAGTCAGCCCATAAACAACCAATAAGGCAAGTTTGAACCATGTCGAAGGAGCAACGTTGGACAGCATTCCAGTGGTTCAGGAATTCTCGGACGTGTTTCCAGAAGAGCTACCAGGTATGCCACCTTACCGGGACATTGAGTTTGTCATTGATTTGGTACCCGGAACTGCACCCATAGCAAAGAGACCCTATAGAATGCCCACCAATGAACTAGTGGAACTCAAGAAGCAAATTCAGGAGTAGTTGGAGAAGGGTTTTATACGTCCAAGCTCGTCACCATGGGGAGCCCCCATGCTCTTCGTAGACAAGAAGGATGGGACCCAAAGGATGTGCATGGACTATAGGTCTCTCAACGAGGTGACAATCAAGAACAAATACCCTCTGCCCCATATAGAAGACCTATTCAATCAAATGAAAGGAGCCCGAGTGTTCTCCAAGATTGATCTTCAGTCGGGATACTTCTAGCTGAAAATTAAGCCCTCCGATATACCCAAGACTGCCTTTTGGACACGGTATGGTTCGTATAATTATACCGTCATGTCTTTTGGGTTAACAAATGCACCCGCATACTTCATGTACCTTATGAACAAAGTTTTCATGGAGTACTTGGATAAGTTCGTCGTGGTTTTCATCGACGACATTATGGTGTATTCAAAAAGTGAGGAGGAGCATGAAGAACATTTAAGATTGACCTTGCAGAAAATGCGCGAGCATCAATTGTATGCCAAGCTTAACAAGTGTCAATTTTGGCTAAAGGAGATATCGTTCCTAGGAAACATTATCACCGAGGAAGGAGTATCGGTTGATCCCGGAAAAGTGGGAGATGTTCTGAAGTGGAACCAACTGCAAAACGTGAAGGACATTCGAAGTTTTCTTGGGATGGCTGGATACTACTGCCGGTTCATCAGGGACTTCTCTAAGATAGCAAACCCTATGACGGAGTTGCTAACGAAGGGAAAAGCCTTCCAATGGACACCAGCGTGCCAAGAATGCTTTAAGGAGCCCAAGAAAAGGGTAACCACAGCGCCGGTTTTGGTACTGCCGGACGTGAGCAAGAGCTTCGACATATATTGTGACGCATCAAGACAAGGGCTCGGATGCGTGCTCATGCAAGGGGGACAAGTGGTAGCCTATGCCTCACAGCAGTTAAAGAAACATGAGCTTAATTACCCCACGCATGACTTGGAACTCGCAACCGTGGTGCATGCATTAAAGATTTGGAGACATTATATCCTTGGTCATCGATGTGAGATCTATACGGATCATAAAAGCCTCAAGTACATATTCACTCAAACGGATTTGAATTTGAGGCAACGTCGATGGTTGGAGCATAACAAGGATTATGATGTTGGAATCAACTATCACCCCCGAAAGGCCAATGTAGTAGCTGATGCATTGACCCAGAAGGGGGCATGTCGCCAACTCACGGTTCGGGAGCTACCACCCAAACTACGCAAGGAGTTCAAACGGTTACACCTCGGATTCTTGAACAAGATGGAAGTGATGGAACTCCACTCTTCATTGGAGCAAGAGATAAGAGATGGTCAAGCAACAGATGAGGAGATCAAGGAGATCAAGGAAAGGATCCGACAAGGAATAGAGAAGGATTTCAAAGAAGATGAGAAGGGTACGCTTTGGCTAGCAAAGAGGATTTGTGTGCCAAACATGAAGCACATCCGCGACATGATATTAAAAGAGGCACATGATTCACCATATTCCATACATCCCGGAAGTACCAAAATGTACAAGGATCTAAAGACTTGTTATTGGTGGGATGGTATGAAGAGGGACATAGCCGAGTAAGTTGCCCTATGCGACACATGCCAACGGGTGAAGGCCGAACATCAAAGACCTGCTGGATTGTTGCAACCCTTGAAGGTACCCGAGTGGAAGTGGGAAGACATTAGTATGGATTTCATCGTCGGATTGCCACGTACTCAGTCAGGTTATGACTCCATCTGGGTTATCGTGGACCGATTGACGAAAACAGCCCATTTTCTCCCTGTAAGGGCCAAGTACAACGTTGCACAATTAGCCGAGTTGTACATGGAGCAGATCGTGTGCCGTAATGGAGTCCTGAGGAGGATAGTCTCAGATCGAGGTTCTCAGATTACCTCTAGATTTTGGAGGAAGCTACAGAAAGCTATGGGTACACGACTGGATTTTAGCTCCGCCTATCACCCACAAACCGATGGACAAACCGAAATGGCAAACCAAATTTTGGAGGACATGTTGAGAGCTTGCGCCTTGAAACATGGGCGTCGATGGGATAGGAGTTTATTGTACACCGAATTCTCCTATAACAACAGCTATCAAGCTAGCTTGAAGATGCCGCCTTTAGAAGCATTGTATGGTAGAGGGTGTAGAACGCCGATGTTTTGGAACGAGACTGGAGAGAACCAGGTATTTGGACCCGAAGTGCTACAAGAAGCTGAAAAGCAAGTCCAAACGATACGGGAGAACTTAAAGGCTGCTCAGTCACGACAGAAAGGCTATGCGGACAATAGGCGAAGGAAGTTGACTTTTGAAGTAAGAGACTTCGTATACCTTAAGGTATCGCCTCTCCGTGGCCAACGATGTTTCAACGTCAAAGGCAAGCTAGCACCACGCTACATCGGACCATTTAAGATTTTGGACAAGCGAGGAGAAGTAGCCTATCAACTAGAGCTCCCAACGCACCTCTCCGACGTACATGACGTGTTTCTTGTATCCCAGATCAAGAAGTGTTTGAGGATACCAGAAGAGCAAGTACCAATGGATAAACTTGAACTTCAAGAGGATCTGACCTAAGCAGAGCACCCTGTCCGAATTTTGGACGTAAAGGAAAGGATCACGAGGAACAAAGTGATCCGATGGTGCAAGGTACAATGGAGCCATCACACCGAAGCTGAAGCCACATGGGAGCGTGAAGAAGACCTCAAGACAGAATTCCCTCATTTATTCTCTACCATCGAATCTCGAGGGCGAGATTCAATTTAAGGGGGGTAGATTTGTGACACCCTCCTTTTTCGATTTCTGCATATATTCATGTTTCATAAACATTTTTATAAGATTGAAACAGAGAAGAATCAAAAGATAGCCAAAAGGAGCAAATTTCAGTTCGCCTAGAGCGCCGTAGACATTTTCCGCGGGCCGCTGGCCACATGGTGTGTCCGGAGCTCACCCCCGCAAATGGGGAATGGTCCGACCCCGCAGGACACATGTCACCTTCGGAGCTAGTCACCGTGGAGAAAAGAGGACCAATCGCGCGGGATACGTGTCGATCTCGGAGCTCACCTCTGAGAGGTCCGGTTCTATTAGACACGTGTCACCACCGGAGCTTATCTCCGGGAGGTCCGTCACTGTTGGACAAGTGTCAACCTCGGAGCTCGTCTCTTAGTAGAAAGGAAGTCTGACGCTGTTAGGACATGTGGCACACCCGGAGCCACTTCCGAAGAGAGGGGAGGTCCGGCACTGACACGTGGCGTGCGCGGAGCACATCTCTGAATAGAGAGGAGGTCCCGACCCGCCATGATACGTGGCGCACGCGGAGCCCTCCTATGAGAAAGAGGGAGGTCTCGCTCGCTTGACACGCGGCATAACCGGAGCTCATCTTTGCGGAAAGGGGAGACAAGGCCCCCGATTGACACGTGGAGCTTCCGGAGCTCATCACCGCGGAGGTAACGAGTTCTGGAGCGGCTTTTGCTTCTGTTCGCGTGGGAATACCGGTACGGGAGGAAACCGACATGAATTCCACAATGTTGCCGCACCAAATCAACTTAAGATAAGTTGTTAAGATTCAAAGACAATTTGAATAGGACTCTTACTCGAAATACAATCAGATTAGGACTCTTCTCCTCCCGATTATAAATAGAACCCAGAACCTTTGGCCGAAACCACTAACTTCTTTTCCACCTCCTGAGCGGACAACTTAGAGCCCTAGCCCCAGCTCGCCGAGTAAAACCTTCACCGGAGTTCGTGTCACACCCGGTTTTTCCGAAGAACAAGCAAGTGAATATCACATGTATGCCAGGATCATTTTCTCATACATGTGATGACAAATAGTGAAGCATCATTTATTACAAGCCAGATGTTGAATATAAATAAGTCCTACATAGCAAATGTCTCGATGGACACTAGTAAGTTCATCACAAGTAAATAAACTAGCAGCGCAATATTATTCTTGTGGACTCCTTCACAGGCGTTGCCCGGGGGTCTCCATGAACCTAGAAACCTTCTTCGGGTCCAAAGTCTTGGTCATTATACACCACCTCATTATCTTGACCTGAGCAGCAATATAAACCAACAAAATATGCAAGGTTGAGTACCAATGGTACTCAGCAAGTGTGGGAAAATTATATCATGCATGGCTAGAACAAGGAGAGGTTGAACTCATGGTTAAAGCACTACGCAATTAATACCTATCACCTTAGCTTATTAAGCACCTACATTACTACACAGATGAAATGGTCCCAATCTCCCATCCCATCATCAAAATCCAATAACTATAACATCATTTCCAATGTTAAGCTTCCCGCTTAACATCCACAACTTCCAAAACCATCACTCCTCTAATCATGAATAAGTCCAAGCCGCTCTTGACCGTGTGCACGGCTGTCATGACAGTTTGACTCTGCAGAGTTTGTACCACTGTACCCACATGTAGTGATTTCATCCCCCGTTGCCGGGTGGACTAAAAGAACCTCCATTATGCCAGAGGCTACGAACCACATTCACACTTCCCAGGTGTGTAGCCAGGAGATCACTACGAGGCCTTTACAAAGGGATTCCCGACGAGCATGGGCCCACTGAAGTTTCACCCCTAACAGCATACAAGAGGCTCCGACCCCGCTGCAGTGGCCCCCTCTTGAGCCTTGCGGTTCATATGGTAGTCCAGCTGACACCTACTCCCCGAACCATCCAACACACCCATACTACGCCGGGGATACACCTAATTAATTGGCCAAGCTGCCCCATCTCAGCATGTGGTTGGCACTGTAAAGCCAGGTTACATGCTCCATGAACCGGTCCTTAGGATCCAGGCAAGTACTAAACACAAACCCGAATCTCGTGCACCCAGCACACAACCAAAACATCCAACTTTCCTTGATCCCTACCTCTACATAACTCACAATATCTCATTCAAGAGTATGGTAAAATAAACTGATGATCTCATATCCCAATTATCCCATTCTAAGCATGGCTAAGCATATGCATAATAATAAATGACATAATAACATAAATCCCAACCCAAGCTTCAAGGGAACAAGGTAATACAATTCTAGGGAAACTTCCTAGCATGGGTTTCATATTTAACTTGACAATGCAATATTTCTATCTAAACATCCTAGTATAGGATCAAAGTGGTCAAGGACACTTGCCTCCTTCCTGCTGCTCTTGAAATGGGTAGTCCTGATCTTGGAAAGGAATAACTTGCTCTTGAGCAGGTTCTACATCATACCATCACACATAGCAAAAGAAAAACAACAATCCATAAGACATAGTTCCCACTTCCACTTCATACAAACCACACATTCATATTTATGAAAGTCATTCACCATTATATGTGTTGTGGTTACTCTATGTGTGTTGATTTGTGGCTTGCATGCACTTTTGATCATATGTATATGATTCCTACTTTTGTGTTCACATTTATACTTACATGCTATATATATGAGTTTCCAATATAAATAAATTCCTTATATTCAATTACTACACCTTTTAGCTACCTAGTATGCATGAAAGGTATTTTACTTCTCCATATGTGTCTTCATAATTTCTACCAACCCTAAACTGAATTCTTTGGATTTTAGAACTCCATTTATCATTTACTATTTGCTATATTTTCAGATTTATTTCCTATGCCTAAATGTGAACTTTATTATAAAATAACAAGACACATCATCTAAACAGAATAGGTTCTGATCTAAAATATTTGCTAATATATTCTTGACCTTTTCCTCTGATGGAAACTATTTTACAATTATTTTCCCTATTTTCCAGAACTATTCTTTACTTAAAAATGTGTCCCTAAATGTGAATAATAAATTAAACAGATTCACTTCAGCCCAAAATATGTTTTTATCTCACTCCAAAGTTTTCTAAATACTGAGAAAGTTTTTAATTTAATTTTGACAATATGTTTGTCCCACTTTTTAAATTTTAAACACTAGCCACATATTCAATTTCCGAAATTAAATGTTAAACAGGTCTAAAAAGGTAAACTCACCCCACTACAGGGTCTATAATATTATTTTAACAATTTTCAGGGGTCTAGCTATACATAACAGAGGAGTTTTTCCTAATTTTTATTAAGTCCAGGGGCTAAAACTGATTTTTAAATGAATTTATATGATTTTCTGAAGTTCCAGGGGCTAGATCAGAAGTTTCCGGTGCTAGCTCTTATTTCCCGAGAACCCCAGGGGGTAGCACGTAAGAATTCCAGTCTTTATAACGCGGGGCTGACGTGGACCGTCCGATTTAAAACAGACGGCTGAGATTATAACGTCGAACCGGTACGCGGGGATTTAAAGTCTACCGTGCGATTTAAAATAGACGGCGCACAAGCGGCCACGTCGCTCTAACCGAGCGCGGGCGGCGCTGCCCGGCGGCGCACGGCGGCGGGAAGCGGCGATCTTGCCGGAGACTTTCGGATCTTCGAGAATTCTTCCTAGAACTGTGATCTTATGGCATAGACCGGTGGAGGAGAGGTCGGGGATCTCACCTCGGGGGTTTTCTTGAGCACGGAGGTCCTGGAAGGCGGTCGGCGACGAGGTCCGAAGTAAAACCACGGCGAGGCTCGTCGGCGCTGTGTTTGAACCCCAAGTCACCGAGTTTTCTGCACCTGCAGGGTTCCCCAGAGGCGGTGGATCAAGACCAGCGAGTTAGATCGGAATTTCCGAGCGTAGATCGGCCAGAATTCGACGTAGGGGCTCGGTTTCTCACCGGAGTAAAATCGGCGGATCGCGTGGGAAAAACAGAACGAGGCCGGGGTTTTTATAGACGGGGGAGGGCGGCGGGGTGGTTTAGATCGAGTCTGCGTCGCCTATGAACGGAATTCAGCGGGGATGCGCAGGAATCCGGGTCGGTTTTGATTCGGGGTGAGAGAATCCCGACGCGGGCGCGAGGTAGAAGAAGGGCTGGCGGGCCCCGCCTGTCAGTGGGAGGAAAAGGCGCGCGCGGCTGCGGCTGGTGCGGGGGCTGGTTGGGCCGGCTGGTGGGTTTCGGCCCACTGGCCGGTTTTTTTCTGTTTTCCTTTTTCTTTTTCTATTTCTTTTCTGTTTTGAGTTTAATTTGAATTCCAGTTTGAATTTGAATTTTTGCAAAACATGCAACACGTCCAAAAAATTTTAAATTCCCCTCTTAACATGACTTAGGGTTTTCACAAGATTTTTGGGGTGTTACAGCTCTACCCCCCTTAAAAGAAATCTCGTCCTCGAGATTGGTGGTTCTAAGAAAACAATTTCGGAAATTGTGCCTTGAGCTCATCTTCCCGCTCCCAGGTGGCTTCCTCTTCTGAGTGATGCTTCCACTGCACCTTGCACATCCGGATTCTTTTATTTCTGGTGAGGCGTTCCATTGTCTCCAAAATCTTGTATGGTTGCTCGGCATCAGACAAATCCTCAGCTACGTCCACTTCATTCATGGGTAACACCTCTTCAGTCATCCTCAGGCATTTCTTGAGTTGTGACACATGGAATACATTGTGCACATCCGATAGACGAGCCGGTAACTCTAGATGATACGCCACTTCGCCTTTCCTTTCCTGAACTTGAAAGGGTCCGATGTATCGAGGTGACAACTTCCCTTTCACCTTGAACCGACGAAGTACTCTGATAGGGGACACCTTGATATAGACATAGTCTCCCACGTTGAAACCGAGCTCTCTTCTTCGTACATCGGCATAGCTCTTTTGGCGTGTCTGTGCTATCCTCAAATTGTTGCGAATTTCCCTCACCTTTGCCTCGGCTTCTTATAGTACTTCTGGACCAAACACTTTACTTTCCCCCGTTTGGTTCCAAAATAGGGGAGTTCTGCACTTCCTCCCGTACAAAGCTTCAAACGGCGACATCTTCATACTAGCTTGATAGCTGTTGTTATAGGAAAACTCCGCATACGGTAAGTTCTTGTCCCAACTCCTATTGTTTTTGAGTGCACACGCTCTCAGCATATCCTCAAGAATCTGATTGGTCCTTTCCGTCTGTCCGTCAGTTTGGGGATGATAGGCAGAGCTAAAATTCAGATGGGTTCCCATGGTTTCATGCAACTTCTGCCAGAACCTTGAGGTGAACTGTGTCCCTCGATCCAACACTATCTTCTTTGGCACTCCATGGTAACACACGATCCTTGACATGTACAACTCTGCCAATTTGGATCCGCTGTAGCTTTCTTTCACGGGGATGAAATGAGCTACCTTGGTTAGCCTGTCGATGATGACCTTTATTGAATCATATCCTGATTGGGTCCTAGGCAATTCCACTATGAAGTCCATACCGATTTCTTCCCATTTCCATTCAGGCACATTGAGTGGTTGCAATAATCCCGCGGGTCGTTGATGTTCTGCTTTCACCAACTGACATGTGTCACATAGGGCAACATGTTCCGCGACATCTCGTTTCATGCCATACCACCAATACCTGCTCTTGAGGTCCTGGTACATTTTCGTACTCTCAGGATGAATGGAATAGTCAGAATCATGAGCCTCCTTCAAAATCAATTCACGGATCTCCTTTACTTCTGGCACACAAATTCTTTTCCCGTGCCACACCGTTCCTTGTTCATCCTCTCTAAAACCAGGAGCTTTATTTTCCTGATGAGTTGTCTGATCTCTCGTATCTTCTCGTCATTCTTTTGACCCTCGCGTATGTCTCGCTCGAGTGTGTAATCCACTTCCATGGCGATGGCTTCACCACTATTTACCAGGCATAGATTGAGCCTTATAACCTCGTCCTTCAACTCTGCAGGCATGTCCTTCAAGCTCAACTTATTGACCTGCACTTTCCGACTTAAAGCATCGGCCACGACGTTTGCTTTCCCAGGATGATAGTTGATGCCTACATCAAAGTCATTGATTAGCTCTAACCATCTCCTTTGTCTGAGGTTGAGGTCTGCCTGTGTGAATATGTACTTTAAACTCTTATGATTCGTATATATCTTGGTCCTCTTCTCCATCAAATAGTGACGCCAAATTTTCAGCGCGTGTACCACTGCGGCTAGTTCTAGGTCATGTGTAGGATAATTCTTCTCATGCTTCCGAAGCTGTCGGGATGCATAAGCCACGACATGCCCTTCTTGCATGAGAACACATCCCAACCCGTTTCAAGAGGCATCGCAGTACACCGTAAAGTTCTTCTGCATATCTGGCATAACTAGCACTGGGGCCGTTGTCAATCTTTTCTTTAACTCCTGAAAACTCGTCTCGCACTGCGGCGTCCAGGTGAATGTGATTCCCTTCTCCAACAGTTTGGTGAGGGGTCTCGAGATCTTGGAGAATCCCTCAATAAACTGTCAGTAGTATCCAACCAATCCCAAAAAGCTTCGAACTTCCCCAACATTTTCAGGGGTCTTCCACTTCTATATATCCTCGATTTTGGCAGGATCGACGGAGATTCCTCCTCCGAGATTATATGTCCTAAGAAGGGAACTCTCTTCAGCCAAAACTCACACTTGCTCAACTTGGCATATAGTTGGTGTTCTCTTAGCCTCTGCAACACCAACCTTAGATGTTTCTTATGTTCTTCTTCATCTTTGGAGAAGACGAGAATGTCATCTATGAAAACCACCACAAATTTGTCCAGATATTCCATGAATACCTTGTTCATGAGATACATGAAGTATGCCGGGGCATTAGTTAGCCCGAAAGGCATGACAGTGTATTCATACAGTCCGTACCGAGATATGAAAGTTGTCTTGGGAATATCAGATTGCCTTATCTTGAGTTGGTGGTATCCCGACCTAAGATCAATTTTCGAGAACACACAAGCTCCCCTCAACTGATCAAACAAGTCTTCAATGCGGGGTAATGGGTACTTGTTCTTGATGGTTACCTCATTCAAGGCACGGTAATCCATGCATAACCTTTGGGTTCCATCCTTCTTGGGCACAAATATCACCGGAGCTCCCCATGGTGAGGAACTAGGGCGAATATACCCCTTCTCCGTCAATTCTCTCAAATGATCCTTGAGTTCTTCTAGCTGCTTGGAGTCCATCCGATAAGGTCTCTTGTCTATCGGAGCTGTTCCAGGTACTAGCTCAATTGCGAATTCCACTTCACGATCGGGAGGCATACCTGGCAACTCCTCCGGAAAAACATCTAGATATTCCCTGATGGTCCTGATTTCCTCAACTTTCACCTCTACTTGATTTAATTTAATGTCCCTCCTAGGCTCGTGTATTGTTATGAACTTTACTCTTGTGCCACTAGGGTGAGTTAGTTCCACCGTTCTGGTCGAACAATGGATGATTCCTTTATGTTTTGTCAACCAATCCATAACCAAGATAATATCTATCCCTTGTGAATCTATTACTATGAGGTTAGCAGTAAATACCACCCCATTAATGTCTAGGTTCACTTTGTGACACACTTGTCTTGTCCTTATTTCTCCACCTGGAGAGTTTACGGCTAGCATATGGTTCATTTGTGTGGTTGCTAGGTCATGCTTCTTAACAAACCCTTGAGCGATGAACGAGTGGGTAGCACCAGAATCAAACAGCAGGTTGCAAGGTGTAAATTGGCAGCAAACTTACCAACTATCACGTCGGGTGCCTCTTGCGCTTCCTCCATAGTGACGTGGTTCACCCGTCCTCGCATCACATTCTGCTGTTGTGGCTGTGCGGGCTTCTTCTTTGGGCATTTATGGGCGTAGTGCCCCACTTCACCGCAGCTAAAACATTGCACCCCAATCTTAGGTGCCTGGCCTTTGCTGTCTTGGGGTTGGTTTGGAGGTCCCTGTACTGCTGGTCGAGGTGGATATGCGGGGCGAGGCTGCTGTACAAACTGACGTTGTGGCTGTGCTGGTGCTGCGGGAGGCCTGTAGTTTGGGTTGTACCCTCTTGGTGCTGAGTAGGGTACCGCAGCACGGTTCGTCTGCCCTGCAGGTTGCTGCATCAGACGTGGGCGGGTGTTGCTCCCTGAGGATTGATGTGACCACCCGGCCTTCCTCTTATTCTCATTTTCCAAGGCCTTTAGCTTCCTTTCTACCACAAATGCTCTGTCCACCATCTTTTGGAAGCTTTCATATTCATTTGAGGACATTGCACACTGCATCTCTGCGGTAAGTCCCTCCACGAAACAATCTTGTTTCTGCTCATCAGTCTCTATGTCCCGTGGGGCATAACGGGATAGTTGAGTAAATTTAGTGAGGTATTCCCTCACCGTCATGTTTCCCTGATGCAGTCCCAAGAACTCCTTCCTCTTGCTTTTGAGTTCACCTCGTGGGATGTAATGGTTGCGGAAGCTATGCTTGAACTCTTCCCAAGTGATGTTCTTAGGGTCATGATGGGCAGCCACGTAGGCGGTCCACCAATCAGCAGCAGATCCATGCAATTGATGAGAGGCAAACAGCACCCTCTGATACCCTTGGCACTGTATGATCCTCATCTTGCTCTCAATGGTCTTAAGCCAATCATCTGCCTCCAGAGGTTCTGCAGCACTTGCAAACTTCGGAGGTTGAGTTCCTAGAAACTCACTCAGCCTTGGTTGGCGTGGTGCAGCTTGTGGAGGTGGAACTTGATGCAAGTTGGCCACCACTTGAGTCAAGTTCTGGATGAGCTGATTCTGATTCTCCAGCATTTGGTGGAGGGGATCCACTCCTTCATGGCGACCACCCCGGTCCTGGCCTCCAGAAAGATGAGGGTTGCATGCCTCATCGTTGTTGTTGGCGGGGTTGGCAGCACATCCTTTTCCTCTTCCGGCCATCTGGCATAATCAACCAATGTTAATTTGAAAGCATTTAGTATCATCTTACTACTTTCATTTGTTTGTACTTTGAAGTGTTGAGGCTTTGTTATACTTTTCGGAGGGTTCATTTCTCACACAAATATAAATGCACTATTATTTCATGTGGGTTCACACACCAAAGCAAAACAATCTAAAGACGAGGCTGTGGACAATTGCTCATGGCTTCCACAACTCACGTCACACACCAAGCATTAACACACCATTTACTTAACGTAACGACTCGACTATTCGACATCTTGCTAACTAAGGGAAGGACTCTACATTACTCGTTTTCTTGAGCTGGCTTCTCGGGATCTTCCTCATCATTTCGGCTGCCTTCTGACTCTGCTTTGGGTGGGGAGGCTGCTGGTGGAGAAGTGCGACGCCGCCTGATCGCTCGGCGATCTGGGGAGTCAGGAGTCCATATATCATTCACGGTGACACACAGTTCATTCCCATCTCCTCTTTCTCTCGCCCTCAAGCAGGCTCGCAGCAATGCCTCCGTTTCCTTTAGGGTGTCCCAAACATCCTGAAGTTCTTGCTGACACTCCTACAGTCGAGTGCTGAGCATAGCAGCATCCTCCAAGCACAAGTCCATGTGCTCATGGGAAGTCCCTTGCTGCACTGGCGGGTACTTGTATTCCGTGGTACCACTCTCACGCTGGAGGACATACATGTACTCAGTCCTGTCCAAGTGGCGACGATAGATGTCACTCTGGCAGGTGATGGCCTCCCAGGTGACATCCTTCTCCGCATCGACCTGTGTCGCTCTACAGGCTGGAGAGCGGTGGATCTTAAGTAGCTGATTTTCGTGTATAATCCTCATCTCTGAACTCCATTCTTCCCTCTTCTCGCGGATGGTCCTGGTGGAGTTATAGTGGATGATTAGCTTGCCCGTATTGCCGGCGGCTTCGAGCATACGTCGAAGACGGCGCAACAAGTCTCCTACTGCCAATCCATAGGAAAGGTACGTCACCGGACGGCTCTCCTCTCTTTGGGCAAGGGCAACTACGGGAACTGTCCCTCCTGTGGACTTGCGAGCGGTGCGAATCATGCGAACCATCTAAAACAAAAAGAATTTAAACTTAGGTTAGATAAACTCTTAAACAAAAATCCTATTTTGAATGAAAATTGGGGTAAGATGAAGAAAATGACTCATTAAATAACACTTTTCAACACACACCTTGTAAAAATAGTTTTTAAGAAAATAAGGCCCTTAAATACGTCCATTTCTACCTAGGTCCACGTTCCTACGGGCAACCTTGGCTCTGATACCACTTCTGTCACACCCGGTTTTTCCGAAGAACAACCAAGTGAATATCACATGTATGCCAGGATCATTTTCTCATACATGTAATGACAAATAGTGAAGCATCATTTATTACAAGCCAGATGTCGAATATAAATAAGTCTTACATAGCAAATGTCTCGATGGACACTAGTAAGTTCATCACAAGTAAATAAACTAGCAGCGGAATATTATTCTTGTGGACTCCTTCACAGGCGTTGCCCGGGGGTCTCCATGAACCTAGAAACCTTCTTCGGGTCCAAAGTTTTGGTCATTATACACCACCTCATTATCTTGACCTGAGCAGCAATATAAACCAACAAAATATGCAAGGTTGAGTACCAATGGTACTCAGCAAGTGTGGGAAAATTATATCATGCATGGCTAGAACAAGGAGACGTTGAACTCATGGTTAAAGCACTACGCAATTAATACCTATCACCTTAGCTTATTAAGCACCTACATTACTACATAGGTGAAATGGTCCCAATAGCCCATCCCATCATCAAAATCCAATAACCATAACATCATTTTCAATGTTAAGCTTCCCGCTTAACATCCACAACTTCCAAAACCATCACTCCTCTAATCATGAATAAGTCCAAGCCGCTCTTGACCGTGAGCACGGCTGTCATGACAGTTTTGA
Source organism: Neostapfia colusana (assembly GCA_030760725.1). NCBI lineage: Eukaryota > Viridiplantae > Streptophyta > Magnoliopsida > Poales > Poaceae > Neostapfia > Neostapfia colusana. The sequence continues at coordinate 34,872,056 of JASWHV010000002.1, read as the reverse complement.
CTCTACAGAGTTTGTACCACTGTACCCACATGTAGTGATTTCATCCCCCGTTGCCGGGTGGACTAAAAGAACCTCCATTATGCCAGTGGCTACGAACCACATTCACACTTCCCAGGTGCGTAGCCAGGAGATAACTACGAAGCCTTTACAAAGGGATTCCCGACGAGCGTGGGCCCACTGAGGTTTCACCCCTAACAGCATACAAGAGGCTCCAACCCCGCTGCAGTGGCCCCCTCTTGAGCCTTGCGGTTCATATGGTAGTCCAGCTGACACCTACTCCACGCACCATCCAACACACCCATACTACGCCGGGGATACACCTAATTAATTGGCCAAGCTGCCCCATCTCAGCATGTGGTTGGCACTGTAAAGCCAGGTTACATGCTCCATGAACCGGTCCTTAGGATACAGGCAAGTACTAAACACAAACCCGAGTCTCGTGCACCCAGCACACAACCAAAACATCCAACTTGCCTTGATCCCTATCTCTACATAACTCACAATATCTCATTCAAGAGTATGGTAAAATAAACTGATGATCTCATATCCCAATTATCCCATTCTAAGCATGGCTAAGCATATGCATAATAATAAATGACATAATAACATAAATCCCAACCCAAGCTTCAAGGGAACAAGGTAATACAATTCTAGGGAAACTTCCTAGCATGGATTTCATATTTAACTTGACAATGCAATATTTCTATCTAAACATCCTAGTATAGGATCAAAGTGGTCAAGGACACTTGCCTCCTTCCTGCTGCTCTTGAAATGGGTAGTCCTGATCTTGGAAAGGAATAACTTGCTCTTGAGCAGGTTCTACATCATACCATCACACATAGCAAAAGAAAAACAACAATCCATAAGACATAGTTCCCACTTCCACTTCATACAAACCACACATTCATATTTATGAAAGTCATTCACCATTATATGTGTTGTGGTTACTCTATGTGTGTTGATTTCTGGCTTGCATGCACTTTTGATCATATATATATGATTCCTACTTTTGTGTTCACATTTATACTTACATGCTATATATATGAGTTTCCAATTTAAATAAATTCCTTATATTCAATTTCTACACCTTTTAGCTACATAGTATGCATGAAAGGTATTTTCCTTCTCCATATGTGTCTTCATAATTTCTACCAACCCTAAACTGAATTCTTTGGATTTTAGAACTCCATTTATCATTTACTATTTGCTATATTTTCAGATTTATTTCCTATGCCTAAATGTGAACTTTATTATAAAAATAACAAGACACATCATCTAAACAGAATAGGTTCTGATCTAAAATATTTGCTAATATATTCTTGACCTTTTCCTCTGATGGAAACTATTTTACAATTATTTTCCCTATTTTCCAGAACTATTCTTTACTTAAAAATGTGTCCCTAAATGTGAATAATAAATTAAACAGATTCACTTCAGCCCAAAATATGTTTTTATCTCACTCCAAAGTTTTCTAAATACTGAGAAAGTTTTTAATTTAATTTTGACAATATGTTTGTCCCACTTTTTAAATTTTAAACAATAGCCACATATTCAATTTCCTAAATTAAATGTTAAACAGGTCTAAAAATGTAAACTCACCCCACTACGGGGTCTATAATATTATTTTAACAATTTTCAGGGATCTAGCTATACATAACAGAGGAGTTTTTCCTAATTTTTATTAAGTCCAGGGGCTAAAACTGATTTTTAAATGAATTTACATGATTTTCTGAAGTTCCAGGGGCTAGATCAGAAGTTTCCGGGGCTAGCTCTTATTTCCCGAGAACCCCAGGGGTAGCACGTAAGAATTCCAGTCTTTATAACGCGGGGCTGACGTGGACCGTCCGATTTAAAACAGACGGCTGAGATTATAACGTCGAACCAGTACGCGGGGATTTAAAGTCTACCGTGCGATTTAAAATAGACGGCGCACAAGCGGCCACGTCGCTCTAACCGAGCGCGGGCGGCGCTGCCCGGCGGCGCACGGCGGCGGGAAGCGGCGATCTCGCCGGAGACTTTCGGATCTTCGAGAATTCTTCCTAGAACTGTGATCTTATGGCATAGACCGGTGGAGGAGAGGTCGGGGATCTCACCTCGGGGGTTTTCTTGAGCTCGGAGGTCCTGGAAGGCGGTCGGCGATGAGGTCCGAAGTGAAACCACGACGAGGCTCGTCGGCGCTTTGTTTGAACCGCAAGTCACCGAGTTTTCTGCACCTGCAGGGTTCCCCGGAGGCGGTGGATCAAGACCAGCGAGTTAGAACGGAATTTCCGAGCGTAGATCGGCCAGAATTCGCCGGAGGGGCTCGGTTTCTCACCGGAGTAAAATCGGCGGATCGCGTGGGAAAAACAGAACGAGGCCGGGGTTTTTATAGACGGGGGAGGGCGGCGGGGTGGTTTAGATCGAGTCTGCGTCGCCTACGAACGGGATTCGGCGGGGATGCGCAGGAATCCGGGTCGGTTTTTATTCGGGGTGAGAGAATCCCGGCGCGGGCGCGAGGTAGAAGAAGGGCTGGCGGGCCCCGCCTGTCAGTGGGAGGAAAAGGCGCGCGCGGCTGCGGCTGGCGCGGGGGCTGGTTGGGCCGGCTGGTGGGTTTCGGCCCACTGGCCGATTTTTTTATGTTTTCCTTTTTCTTTTTCTATTTCTTTTCTGTTTTGAGTTTAATTTGAATTCCAGGTTGAATTTGAATTTTTGCAAAACATGCAACACGTCCAAAAATTTTTAAATTCCCCTCTTAACATGACTTAGGGTCTTCAGAAGATTTTTGGGGTGTTACAGTTCGGTCGAGGGAGATCGCCGGAAGAGGGCCCCAATGATCTGTCTTGCTAGGGGAAGGACCCTAAGACCAAGAAGAACGTAAGGTAGGTCTCCAATACTACCTTACGATCATCGCGTTTTCTTTGCATCCGTTTTTCGATTCCTTTCGAACAGAAGCTTTTTCGTGGACAGATCACTTGTTGATCGGTTTGATATAAAGTAAAGATCATCGCCACGTCCACAATTGATCTCTACAACTCTGTTCATCGTAAAACCCATGCAAGCTATGCAAGAACACGTACAAACTAAACTGCATCATAGGATTAGCATCATCGTATCTAGTTAAAGTTTGTGCATGATATTGATTGTTGTAAATCTTATATGTGAGTGATCGCGTATAGAAGGACAAGCTCAGGGAGCTACCTACAACGTACTACAACAACAAGATTTTGAGCAACCGGAAAAGCCAGAACAAGGCAAGTGCCCCTTGACCATATCGATCCCATATTTTGGAAAACTGTTTTGTTTGCGAAAAGGTGTGTGTGCTTGAGTCAAACATGATGGGAAACCCTTTTATAGGAGTTTACTAGTTTTGGTTAAACCATCCTTGTCGCCAGGGGAGTTTATGAGTCGGGTATGGTTTTTTCTTTTATGCTTCACTGAGTCCATGGGATTGGGAAGCGAGATAGATGTGTCCAGCTAACTGCACTCGTAATGATAATGAGAAACTGATGTTGATAATGGACATGGATCGGAGGGAGATCTAGGCAAGTCGGGTTTGTGAATGAGGTAGCATGAGATGATAGTTTACTTGCCGTAGATCTAAGGACCGGTTCATGCGAGCACATGCCAGGATAACAGTTCCACCACAAGGCCAAGTATGGGTGCGGCTTAGCTGAGTAATTAGGTAAGTTGCTATATTGTTACGGACCGTGGAAGGCGCGGGGAATGGGAGTCGAGTGAGGACTGCCACGGGAAATGCATGGCATAAGAGGGGGCCCGTGGGTGGGAGAATTGGAGATTCTAGCCTGCTGGTGAAACCTTAGTGAGTCCATACATCTAGTAACCCCTTTGTAAAGGCTATTTTGTGATCTCTTGGCCATACACCGATGGTTGTGTATTGGTATAATGGAGGTTCTGCAGTAGCCGTGTAGGATCGAAGAGCACGTGAAAAGCTACCAGAGGGGGGTGAATGGTAGATTAAAACTTTTCGCTGCGGAAACAACAAAAATCCCTCAGCAAAAATCAATCAGTTAAAGAAACCGTGTGTGCGAGTGTCTTCAAACGTGTTCAACCATGACAAATCAACTAGAGAGGTAGAGAATCAAGTCACAGATCTAATGCAACAAGAATCACTTGAAAACACGAAGTAAAACTTGAGATACATTCGAAACATTAAACGAAGATCAATCTGTTCTACCCGATATAAAACAGATCTACAATGCTGCAAAGAAACTCGTGTATCTCAAAAACTACAGATCCGAAGCTCGTGAAAATTTCACAAATGATAGATAATTGAGTTGTGAAGACAACCCAAAAAGAATCACGTCAATCGGATCTGTAAAACTCGAGTTATGAACGAAACATCGAAGCAACATCGGTCTGTCCAGAAACTCGGCAAGAAAGGCTTGACGAAAAACAAGTCGGACGAACAAGGCACGAAAGCTCCTCAAAACTATGAACTTTATTCAATAGAAACACAAGAGGGACCGCCCAAAGTTCTCTACCCTTGAGAGCTCTGGCCTCCCTTGCTTTTATAGCCAGCCCTCAGGCTAAACAATCCAATCTAGGACTCCTACTCCTAATTGGACTCGTATCCTAACTTACCATAACTGCTCAGGGCTCTCCTATTCGCAGATAGAAGAAATCGTGAGACTTCCAAACACCTTAGGAACGTCCTAAACATTCCTAAAACAACTCAACTTCGTGCCTAGCACAAAATCCTATCATAACCAACTCAAAACTTTCCATATTTGAGTCAAACACGACTCAGCCACAGCCTGAGTCCATAACCTAGTCGGTTGGACCTTCCGACCAATTCTTTACGTCCACATCTCTTCATCACGCCTTGGAACAATGTTGCCACGTCCATGCACTCCTTGCACACGTGCAAACACCTTCCAACGATGTACAAGCAACCTTCATATGCACTGCCCTTGATCCAAACATGCTGCGCGACCTCCCGATCAACTCAACCACAGCTCCTCCCGAACTTGGTTGTTGGAACCTCATCTCCTCCCTGAGACTAGTCCAAGGATCCCATCACCAGCCATGTCTTGAACTCAAGCAACACCTGCACATGAATAAACAACCAATTCTTCCGAGCACAAGTCCTCGACTTGACTCACGTTAGTTCGAAAACCACAACACCTCACATGAGCACGTCACATAAGCATGTTGCAAACCATATCAAATGATAACATCCATAACCACCAAAACACACAAAAAACTTAGCAAATTAATACTAAGCAAACCTTCCCAAAAATAAAGTTTGAAACATTGCGAGTTAAAAGAAAAAACAAGACGCTGCAGTTCTACGAGTTGAACTTCACGGGAGCTCCCTAAAAACAAGCTCCGGACCTCACAGAAGCTCTCCGGACCTTGCAGGAGCTCTCCGGACCTTGCGTCGGACCTTGCCAACACTTGGCGGACCTAACAAAGAACATGTCGGACCTTGCCACAGAAGAATGTTTTGGCAATATTCAAAACTTTGAATGTTAATGCTAACTTTTATCCTAATTGCCAATGTATTCAGCACACATAGGTCTCACAATCTCACCCTTGATGAATGCATTGGCAACTCCAATTAAAATCCGAACATTGGCTTATGAAAAGTTTTGAAAAGCTTTGAAAACTCATTTCTCCCCCTTTATTAATTTCTCCCCATTTTTTAAAATCAGAGAAGGAAGAAAGTGTATAACATATGCAAAGTGTAAAAAAATCTCTCCTTATACATATTTCTCCCCCTTTGACAATGTATTCAGCAAGGTTCAAAAGAGAAATTTTTAAATGTTATGAGCATATTATAACATATACATACAAAACAAAGCTCATCCAAGTCATACTATCAGGTTACTTACACTATGACATCAATGAGATAAATAAAGTAGTGTAAGCCACGCTAGAGATCAAATGTATTTTTCAGTTTAAGCAAGTCATGATCTCCCTTACTCAACTATTTCAAAACCTGAAAACATGACACTTGTTGCTGCATTTTTATTATTCATAATCATTTAAGGCACAAAGTTGATCATATGATATTTGCAAGAGATTATATGCCGCATCAGCCTTATTCTAACCAACCAAGCCAAGCCAATGTCATTTGACAATCAGAAGCTTAAGGGCATGGTTTTAGTCATACACAATTCCTTCCAAGTTGATATCTTAGTGCAATGATAAGCAATCTCAAAAAAAAAAGTGCGATGCATGCATATTCTCTTGATCTTTTCTCAATTTTTTATTTGAAAACTCAACATGTGAGCTGATCACTTGATTAATTTTTTTATGATTAAAAGCACTTGTGAGCATGCAACAAGTTCAAAACAGCAAGAAAGTTCGATCATGACCAGATTTAGTGTAAGTAATTGTTCCAATTACTAGTCATGGCAAAAACTACAAAATGTATAACATGAGTAATGTAGTAAGAACTTTCAGCCCGTAAAAGGAATCACAAAGTCATATATGTATGAAATACTATGCTCATATTATTTTAGTTTCAGATTCACACATAGAATTTCAAAGTTTCAAAAAAAACTCCCCCTCAATTTAAGCCATGAGGATGCATAACCCCTATTTCACTACGAATGAAACAAAAACGAGTGAAATCCAAAGGTTTTGTAAAAATATCAGCCAATTGTTGTTCGTATCGACATGGTGAAGCACAATGTTTCCTTTTTCAACATTATCACGAAGAAAGTGATACCTAATGTCAATGTGCCTAGTTCTAGTGTGTTTCACGGGGTTTTTAGCAATACAAATTGCACTAGTGTTATCACAAAACAGTGGAACACTATCTAAATCAACCCCATAGTCCTTAAGTGTTTGAACAATCCAAAGAATTTGTGAGCAAGCGCTAGCCACAGCTACATATTCAGATTCGGCCGTGGATTGTGCAACTGAACTTTGTTTTCTAGAGGACCAAGCAACAAGTGAATTACCAAGAAAAAGACAAGCACCCGAAGTACTTTTCCTATCAATCCTACAACCCCCAAAATCAGCATCTGAAAAAGCTTTCAAAGAAACGGTTGAGGAAGAAGGAAGAAAAATGCCAAATTCTTGAGTTCCATGTAGGTACCTGAGAATCCTTTTGATGGCTTGGCGATGTGAAGCTCGTGGAGAAGCTTGAAAACGTGCACAAAGACATACGCTGAATTGTATGTCCGGTCTTGACGCCGTGAGACACAAAAGTGATCCAATCATACTTCTGTATTCTTTTTTATCGACCAGGTCACCATCTTCGTCAAGTTCAAGTGTTGTTGCTGTTCCCATTGGTGTCCGAGGAGGCTTGCATTTGTCCATGTTGAAGCGCTTAAGAAGGTCCTTTGTATACTTAGTTTGATGCACAAAAGTTCCTTCTTTTGTTTGCTTGATTTGCAGCCCCAAAAAGTATGTGAGTTCTCCCATCATACTCATCTCAAATTCTGAACTCATCATAGCTGAAAACTTGGACACGAGATCATGAGAAGCACAACCAAAGATAATATCATCCACATACACTTGAATGAATAATGAGTCATTGCCATACTTAAGTACAAAAAGAGTTTTATCAACCTTGCCCATGGTAAACCCCTTTTCAAGTAAGAATGTTTTTAACTTATCATACCATGCTCTAGGGGCTTGCTTTAGACCGTACAAGGCTTTGGCAGTTTGTAAACATGATTAGGAAAATTTGGATTTTCAAAACCAGGTGGCTGCTTAACATAAACCTCCTCCTCTATGTAGCCATTAAGAAAAGCACTTTTAACATCCATTTGATATAACTTGAAACCTTTAGATGCAGCAAATGCTAATAAGATTCTTATAGCTTCTAATCTAGCAACAGGAGCAAATGTTTCATCAAAATCTAGACCTTCAATTTGAGTGAAACCTTGAGCAACCAACCTAGTTTTATTCCTAACCACAACCCCATCCTCACTTTGCTTATTTTTAAATACCCATTTAGTTCCAATTAATGTGTGACCTTGAGGTGGAGATACAAGTTTCCAAACATTATTTCTTTCAAAATTTTCTAACTCTTCTTGCATGGCATTAATCCAAGATTCATTAGTGAGTGCGTGTGATATATCCTTGGGTTCAAAAGAAGCAACAAAAGCAGAATGAGCATGAGAGTTTGGATCGCAAAACCTGGACTGAGTGACTCGTTCATGCAAGCTTCCAATGATTTGTTGTGGAGGATGACTTTTGAGTACTCGGAGGGGAGTAGACACTTCACAAGCACCTTCTTCTTCATGTTCGGACCTTTGATTAGGAGAGCTTGCTGATTGAGGAAGGTCCGAACCAGCAGTCGTGACTGTTGGTGCTGGTTGTGGTGCAAAATCAGCAGCTTGATCGTTATTTACTTCCGAGTTTTCGGGCAGCAGCACCACTTCTTCATCTTCTTCAATAAAAATACTCTCCCCCTGCGTATATGGATCTGGACCTGCAATATCGGAGCTAGTACTTGGGCTAGCTTCATCAAAAGAAACCTCGCAAGTCTCCACAATTTTGTTAGTGTCAAGTAAAAGCACACGGTAGCCTCTAGTATGAGATGGATAACCAAGAAACATGCCATCAACAGATCTAGCTTCAAATTTATCAAGATTACCATGTTTCTTAACAAAGCATTTGCAACCAAAAACCCTAAAGTGTGTAACACTAGGCCTATGTCCAAACCGGAGCTCATATGGGGTTTTTCCAAGCTTAGCACGCAAGAAAACACGATTTGAGACATAACAAGCGGTTGCAATTGCATCAGCCTAAAATTTCCTAGGAGTTTGATATTCATCAAGCATAGTCCTAGCCATCTCAACTAAGGTCCTGTTATTTCTTTCTATGACACCATTTTGTTGTGGTACATAGGGTGAAGAGTATTGATGATCTATTCCATTTTCAGCACAAAAGTGATCAAAGGATTGGTTTTTAAATTCAGTTCCGTTATCACTTCTAATCGCTTTTAATGATCCTGGGTGATCAATAGATAATCTAAGAAATAAAGTTCTAAAATGACTAAAAGCTTCATTCTTAGATGCCATAAAACAAACCCAAGAATATCTGGAATAATCATCAACAATCACAAGCACATACCATTTACCTCCGAAGGATTGAACACGTGCCGGACCTACTGTGTCAAGATGTAAAAGTTGTCCCGGTTCAGCTGTCATGGTCATTGTGAGAGGAGCATGTGAACCTGCAACAAACTTAGCATGTCTATAAGAAGAGCACACAATATCATTGTCCTTTTTAAGCTTCGGCAGCCCACGTATGCGTTCGAGAGCACTAACACGAGTGAGATGATCAAAGCCTATGTGACCAAGTCTACGATGCCAAAAATATAGATCCTTTGTATCATTAGCAACTAGACACCGATGCTTAGAAGTTGACAAATCAAAATCAGCTTTAAAAACTCTTCCAAACCTAGATATGTTAAACAAAAGCTCACCTTTTGAATCTACAACCTTGCAGCAATTTTTAGCAAAGCTAACCTCTAGATTTTCATCTAGCAATTGTGAAACTGAAAGCAAGTTGTATTTCAAATTTTTAACAAGTGCCACATCTTTCAAAGTGTAGAGATTGTTTACTCTAACCGAACCTTTAGCAATTATGGGAGTAGAAGAGTTATCGGCGAGAGTAACATTTTCTACACGTAACACAAAAGAGAGAGAGGAGAACCATTCTTTGTTACTGGTCATGTGGCGTGAGCAACCTGAATCCACAATCCAAATGTTCTCCTTCCTCAAACGTGAAACCTACACAGCAGCACAATACGTCGATGACTCAATACTGGGGTTAGTTAAAAGACTTTTAGGAATCCAGTACTGAGTCACACGACGTCCAGCAGGAATAACACGCGAAAGCTGAGAAGGTACAACAGGTTTATGAGCCAAACATCGAAAGTTTTTGTTCCCAACTACTGACTTAGAAGATGTGTTATATGTAGCACAGAAAACAGTAGGTCCAGGAGCAAGTTTTTGACTCATTACAGCATGTTGCAAGCTCCGAACATTCGGTCTAGCAGCTTTTGCTTGGTTGTTATGTGATCTAGCAAGTATTCTTTGTTTCTTATCGTGTTTAGCTAGTCTATAACAAAAATCCATGACATGACCATCTCTACCACAGTAGGTACAATGAAAAATAACCTTATTATCATGTCTAGATGAGCAAGCAACACGTTTATTAGAACCCGAATGGGACAGTACTCCTGCAGATTTGAAAATCACCTCTTTTTGTCTAGGAGCTGTTTGAATCAAACCGCTTCCTAATGACTTTACAACTTTAGGTGGGTGTGCCTTAGCATGAGCATGAGAATTAAAACCTAAACCAGTTTTATCATTACAAGACTTGGAAGAATTCAGCAGCAAGTTTAGGTTCTTATTTGCATTAAAAAACCGATCTAGTGTCCTATGCATGTCATCAAGTTTATTGGACAGATCAAAGCAGTTCTCACATGAAGTTTTTTCTTTTAGATTGCAATTTGAACAATATTTAACTTCATGCACACGTAAAGCATTGTTCAAAATAGAAATCTCATTCATAGCATCATTTAGTTTCTTATTCAGATCATCACATGAAGAACAATGCAAATCAATTGTAGAACAACAAGCATCTTTCAAATTTTTATCATTAAGTGCAGCAAGCTCTTTGTTCTTTTCAATTTCAAGTTCAAGTTTATCAAGTGTAGATGCGTGTGCACTTCTTAAAGAGGATAATTGTTCATAAATCAAATCACATGAGGAACAAGAATCATCACTAGGAATCAAAGTTTTTAAACGATTAATTTCAGATTCTAGTGATTCAATTTTAACAGCATTGTTCCTAAGTTTTTTATCCTTTTTCTTTAATATAACAGTGGCACAAGAAATAGCATCACACATTTCTTCGCAAGTGGGACATACCTCTTCATCGTCGCTGTTGTGTTCTGCCTCCTCGGAGCTTGAACTTGACTTGCTCGCCATGCAGCACATATTTGCCATAGCTTCTTCATGTTCATCACTACCGGTGTCCACATCACTTGAGCCGAAATCTTGAAGTGCAGAGATCATACTATGCACTATGTTGCGTATTGATAAATCTTTCTTCTTCTTATTCTTTGCAAACGATTTCTTCTGCCTTGTTTGCTTTTCTTCACGTGAAGTCGGACCTGAAAGGTTAGGGCACTCCGTACGAAAATGTCCTGTCTTACCACATTCAAAACATCGTTGAGGCCCGGAGCTTCCTCTCCTTCTAGTTCTCACATTTTGCAATGCTTTTGAGAACCGAGTAGAGATGAGTGCAAGCTCCTCCTCTGGAAACTCTTCAATCTGTTCAAGGGTTAGAGAGACAGCAAAGAGAGTGCACCACTAGATGATGATTGACTAGATCTAGACATGTCACGTTGCGAAACAAATGCAATAGACTTGTTGGGGTTTTTACGTGAGATGATGTCAATTTCATGAGTTTTCAATTTAGAATAAAGCATGTCTAAAGTAAGAGAACTCATGACAGTAGATTCACGAATAGATGTAACTTTCATCTCCCAAATTGACATATCTAATGCTCCTAACAATTGTCTAGCATTTTCAGCATCTGAAAAGTTAACATTGACACTACGCAAGTTGCTGAGAATTTTATTAAAGCGAGCAAAAAGGTCGTCAATTGACTCACCGGGTTGCATCTCAAAACGCATGTATTCTTTCTTGAACATATCTTGCCTTACATCCTTGATCGTATTGGATCCTTCATGGTAGTCACAAAGAGCTTTCCAAACATCATATGCAGATCGGAGGTGTGCAACACGGTCGAAGTCGCTTTGAGTCAATCCTTGGATGATCAAGTTGCGAGCCTTGTTGTTGTTGTCAACATCTCTCATGTTCGCAGCCGTAACTTGATCGTTGGGTGGTACATCGAAGTTCCGGTAGACCTTTTCCCATATGGTGAAGCCTTGCGCCTGTATGTAGACCTCCATCCGTGCCTTCCAAACCTGAAAATCGATGCCATTGAACACACAAGGTTTTGCGGAGTACTTCTCCATGACGGTTAGTCAAAACACGTGCAAATCACAAAGATTGGAGCACCTTGGCTCTGATACCAATTGTAGGATCGAAGAGAACGTGAAAAGCTACCAGAGGGGGGTGAATGGTAGATTAAAACTTTTCGCAGCGGAAACAACAAAAACCACTCAGCAAAAATCAATCGGTTAAAGAAACCGTGTGTGCAAGTGTTTTCAAACATGTTCAACCGTGACAAATCAAGTAGAGAGGTAGAGAATCAAGTCACGGATCTAATGCAACAAGAATCACTTGAAAACACGAAGTAAAACTTGAGATACGTTCAAAACATTAAACGAAGATCAATCTGTTCTACCCGATATAAAACAGATCTGCAACGCTGCAAAGAAACTCGTGTATCTCAAAAACTACAGATCCGAAGCTCGTGAAAATTTCATATATTATAGATAATTGAGTTGTGAAGACAACCCAAAAAGAATCACATCAATCGGATCTGTAAAACTCGAGTTATGAATGAAACACCGAAGCAACGTCGGCCTGTCCAGAAACTCGGCGAGAAAGACTTGACGAAAAACAAGTCGGACGAACAAGGCACAAAAGCTCCTCGAAACTGTGAAATTTATTCAATAGAAACACAAGAGGAACAGCCCAAAGTTCTCTACCCTCGAGAGCTCTGGCCTCCCTTGCTTTTATAGCCAGCCCTCAGGCTAAACAATCCAATCTAGGACTCCTACTCCTAATTGGACTCGTATCCTAACTTACCGTAACTGCTCAGGACTCTCCTATTCGTAGATAGAAGCAATCGTGAGACTTCCAAACACCTTAGGAACGTCCTAAACATTACTAAAACAACTCAACTTCGTGCATAGCATGAAATCCTATCATAACCAACTCAAAACTTTCCATATTTGAGTCAAACACGACTCAGCCGCAGCCTGAGTCCATAACCTAGTCGGTTGGACATTTCCGACCAATTCTTTACGTCCACATCTCTTCATCATGCCTTGGAACAATGTTGCCACGTCCATGCACTCCTTGCACACGTGCAAACACCTTCCCACGACGTACACGCAACCTTCATATGCACTGCCCTTGATCCAAACATGCTGCGCGACCTCCCGATCAACTCAACCACAGCTCCTCCCGAACTTGGTTGTTGGAACCTCATCTCCTCCCTGAGACTAGTCCAAGGATCCCGTCACCAGCCATGTCTTGAACTCAAGCAACACCTGCACATGAATAAATAACCAATTCTTCCGAGCACAAGTCCTCGACTAGACTCACGTTAGTTCCAAAACCACAACACCTTACATGAGCACGTCACATAAGCATGTTGTGAACCATATCAAATGATAACAGCCATAACCACCAAAACACACCAAAAACTTAGCAAATTAATACTAAACAAACCTTCCCATAAAGCAAGTTTGAAACATTGCGAGTTAAAAGCAAAAACAAGACGCTGCAGTTCTACGAGTTGAACTTCACGGGAGCTCCCTAAAAACAAGCTCCGGACCTCACAGAAGCTCTTCGGACCTTGCAGGAGCTCTCCGGACCTTGCGTCGGACCTTGCCAACACTTGGCGGACCTAACAAAGAAATTGTCGGACCTTGCCACAGAAGAATGTTTTAGCAATATTCAAAACTTTGAACGTTAATGCTAACTTTTATCCTAATTGCCAATGTATTCAGCACACATAGGTCTCACAAGCCGACGGGTGACGAAACCGCAATATTGTGGGTAAAGTGGTACAAACTCTGCAGAGTCCAAAACTATCATGATAGACGAGCTTAGGTCACGAGCGCCTGGCCAACTTCCATGATTAGTTGGAGGGTTATAGTTTTTGTATGGTTCTGGTTATGGTTTGATTTTGGTTTGGTTTTCGGGACTGTTGAGTCCGGGTGATAAGATTTGGTTACATGACTGTTGAGTCATGGCAACGAGATTGGTCTCGGTGTGAGACGGAATTGTTTATGAGATGAAATGGTAGAGAATATGGGATGGTATTCGTGAGATGGTAGCGAATACGAGAAGGTATTCGTGAGCAAGGATGAAGTTGATTAATGTCTGGTTGGACATGGAAGGTAATGAACATAATGGAGGTATGATTAGTATTTTAATACATGTTGGGATTACGTTGCTGTTTTATCATGGTTTGGTAAATAACTTTGCTTTCTGCAATGAGACTTTTTATACCTACCTTGTTGTGAGCTACATATCATATTTTTCCTTACTTGCTGAGTACATCATTGTACTCAAACTTGCATTATCATTTCATCATCAGCAACAGGAGAAGATTACTATGAAGACCAGATGGAGCATTAGGCGTGTAATCTGTCCTCAACCTTGCCTATGGGAAATGGAGCAGAGATGGAGCTGCTGCTGCTTAGATTGCTTCCACATTAGTTAGAAGACTTCAGTTGCTAGAATAAAGACTTCCGTTGCTAGAATAAAGACTTCCGCTGTTAGATTAAGACTTCCGCTGTTAGCATGAGTCCAAGACTCATGAGACATTGAAATAAACTCTGTTATTTGTGGTTATATATATATATATATTCTGAAATTCAGTTTGTGGATGATGTGTATATGTGTGATGAACATCCTGGGCACACATATGCATCAGTTCTCAGTTCCGTGGTTTTTCCACAGAATTGAGGGCGTCACAGCTCTAGTCTTAGCTTTGTATTAGAAAAGATTAGAATAGTAATTTATAACGTAAGCAAGGTGCTTAGGTTAGAAATCACTAGTGAATATCTCGTAAACCCACGGATTGAAGAGGTAGGCGGTAGGTGGTGACAAACCTATCCGTTCTTTGTAATCCTCCACGTTTGGCTATGACACAGGCTCTTGGCGGGAGTCGCACTAGTAAACTGGGGGTAAGCCCGTGCCTGAAGCAAACAACCACCGTAGATTATTTTGGATTAAGGACAATCTTTAGGAATTCCTCCCTACTAAACAAACTGTGTGTCCTTGGGTGAGCTGGTTACAATATTAACGCGCACAATACTTGGATTTGATACCCATGGGAATACTCTTAATCGGAAGTGCTACGACGGTATTCAGTGCACTTGTGGATATCTAATCTGTTTCATAAGAAATACCAACAAGCATTTCCAGTGCTGTTACCGGGGAACGGTTACCGTTGATCTTTAAACCTTGTTCACCCACGTATCTATTTTCACTTTTCTTTATTCCTTATACCATCACCAACCATATCATGGAGCAACCCACCATTCTATCATATTCTGCCCCAAAGGGTGAGTTTTATGAGCCTCCACCATAGGCGGAACCAATTCGCTCAACCAGCTACGAACTTCGCCCTGGCCTTATCGCCATGGTTGGGGATCAATCCTTCTCAGGAACATATTGTGAAAACCTTACCACCATCTACGAGAGTTTGAACATTTGTGTTCGTGTATTTTGATAAAAGGCGTGACACAAGAAACTGTCAAATGGAAGCTATTTCCTTTTTCCCTCAATGAAAAAGCGAAACAATGGTACACCCATACCGTTGGAAAAACAAACGGTGGTTGGAGAGAACTTCGAGACAAATTTTGTCTTGCATTCTTTCCAATATCCCGAATTGTTTCCCTACGAATGGAAGTACTAGGCTTCCAACAGATGGAGAAGGAGTCAATAGGTGCAGCCTGGATAGATTTTCAATTTTGAAAAATTCTGGCCCAGATTTGTCAATCCCCCGACCCCATCCTATTGCAACATTTCTATATGGGATTGAACAAGAAATTTCAGCGGCCTGTATCAATGCGGCTTCGAATTGAATTCAAAGGCTCGTTCCCCTCGGTATTAATGGACAATATTGCAGGAGGCTCCTACTCCCGGTCACTTCAGCCGCCTGTATTAATGGCTCATATTGCAGGCAGCTCCTACTCCACGGTCTACCTGTGAAAATTGATATGTTTATACAGGCGGTTTGCAGTTGTGAGCCGTTGTGATGTTTATTCATCACAGGAGGCTATTAAATCATTCGACATCACAAGCGCATTTTTTACGGACCGTCTGGGTCTGAAAAATGAGGCGCCTGTGATAATGGTTTTTGTAGTAGTGGATGGCATAGTTTTTTGGTATAGCACTTGCACTTGTCTCTTTCTTTTCAAAGTTTTTAGGTTTATTAGCTTGAGGCTCTACTTTGTCAAATATAGGATTCACATCTTTTTTAGGTACGCTTCTCATATTTGGGAATCAATTGGTGCCACCACGAGGTGACTTACTTAGTTGAGAATCATTCGGTGCACAATAGAAATAGCAAAAATTATAATCATGGTTATTTTACAAAATACGAAAATACATAGTAAATTATGGCTCTCTAGTCTACTCCATCATTGATGCACACGTGTATGCATGTTCCACACATGTCCTATGAACCATAAAAAGTTGTTTGATTTGGGAACGATATCTGGGGATTATTAAGTACTTGAACGTTTTTTTACAGGATCAGAGTCAGCCATTCTAAATCTTGTTAGAGCTCAACTACTTCATGAAGAATTCATCCTTCTTCCGATGCAGATATGTAGGATTCAGTTTGGTGGGTTTATAGTTCTCCATGGTGCAACACAACTGATAAACCTGTGTAATTTCACCACATACACTAATACTGTTGCTACTGTCATGACTATTTATCATATAAAAACTAGCCTAGTGGACTGGTAATAAGAAATTATAATATTTTTATAACATCCAAAAATTTATAAAAAATAACGGATATCTAGTATACTACATCATTTGTATGGCTATTTGCGAGTGTTTTGCACGTGCCCTAAGAACCACATAACATTGATTGATTTGGAAACAACACTATTTTAATATTGTAATGTAGTTAAACTTTTGGTGGATGAATCAGGATCAGCTCGAGGCACCTGAGCAACAACCTCCCTTTACCATGCCAGTATCATCTAATAATCTATCAAGGCACTTACCGTGACATTCATTTTCGGATAATTGCTTTGTATATTGCATGGATGGCATAATTCTTGTGTTTAGCACTTGCACTTATCTCTTCCTTTTAAATTTTTTTTAGGGTTAATAGCTTGAGTCTCTCTTTTGCCATATATGGGGTTCACTTGTTTGTTGTATACATTTCTCATATTTGGGAATAGATTAGTGACACCATGAGGCATCTCACATTGTTCAGAAACGATCGATGCACAACAGAATAGTACTCTTCCGTATGCATAGTGCTGCCTTAGAGGCTGCCAAGGTAGGATGAAAGTGAGGATAAGCTAGGAGGAGGAGGCTTGGCTTCTCAAGTTCCTCTCCAACACTTGTACCTCTACTGAAGTTCTCTTCAAATGAGTAAGCTTTCGTGAATTCCATTTAAGTTTTTTTCCTATATTCAAAGTAGTTTATTTGTGGGTTCATTGCTCTATTCAATTAGGGGCCCTTGTGACACCCTCATTTTTCGATTTCTACATATATTCAGGTTTCATAAACATTTTTATAAGATTGAAACAGAGAAGAATCAAAAGATAGCTAAAAGGAGCCAATTTCAGTTTGCCTAGAGCGCCGTAGACATTTTCCACGGGCCGCTGGCCACATGGCGTGTCCGGAGCCCACCCTCGCAAATGGGGAAAGGTCCGACCCCAAAGGACACGTGTCACCTTCGGAGCTAGTAACCGCGGAAAACAGAGGACCAGTCGCGCGGGATACGTGTCGATCTCAGAGCTCACCTCCAAGAGGTCCGATTCTATTAGACACGTTTCACCACCGGAGCTTATCTCCGGGAAGTCCGTCACTGTTGGACACGTGTCAACCTCGTAGCTCGTCTCTGAGAAGAAAGGAAGTCTAGTGCTGTTAGGACATGTGGCACACCCGGAGCCACCTCTGAAGAGAGGGGAGGTCCGACACTGACACGTGGCATGCGCGGAGCACATCTCTGAATAGAGAGGAGGTCCCAACCCGCCAGGATACGTGGCGCACGTGGAGCCCGCCTTTGAGAAAGAGGGAGGTCTCGCTCTCTTGACACGCGGCACAACCGGAGCTCGTCTTCGCGGAAAGGGGAGACCAGGCCCCCGATGGACACGTTGAGCTTCCGGAGCTCATCACCGCGGAGGTAACGAGTTCTGGAGCGGTTTTTGCTTCTGTACGCGTGGGAATACCGATACGGGAGGAAACCGACGTGAATTCCACAATGTTACCGCACCAAATCAACTAAAGATAAGTCGTTAAGATTCCACGACAATTTGAAAAGGACTCTTATTCGAAATACAATCAGATTAGGACTCTTCTCCTCCTGATTATAAATAGAACCCAGAACCTTTGGCCGAAACCACGAACTTCTTTTCCACCTTTTGAGCCGACAACTTAGAGCCCTAGCCCTAGCTCGCCGAGTAAAACCTTTGCCGGAGTTTGGTCGAGAGAGATCGCCGGAAGAGGGCCCCAACGACCTGTCTTGCTAGGAGAAGGACCCCGAGACCAAGAAGAACGTAAGGTAGGTCTCCAATACTACCTTACGACATCATCGCGTTTTCTTTGCATCTGTTCTTCGATTCCTTTCGAACAGAAGCTTTTTCGTGGACAGATCACTTGTTGATCGGTTTGATCTAAAGTCAAGATCATCGCCACGTCCACAATTGATGTCTACAACTCTGTTCATCGTAAAACCCATGCAAGCCATGCAAGAACATGTACAAACTAAACTGCATCATAGGATTAACATGCATAAGCATCATCGCTTCTAGTTAAAGTTTGTGCATGATATTGATTGTTGTAATTCTTGTATGTGCGTGATCGTGTATAGAAGGAAAAGCTCAGGGAGCTACCTACGACGGACTACAACAACAAGATCTTGAACAACCGGAACAGCCAGAACAAAGAAAGTGCCCCTTGACCATATTGATCCCATATTTTGGAAAACTGTTTTGTTTGCAAAAAGGTGTGTGTGCTTGAGTCAAACATGATGGGAAACCCTTTTATAGGAGTTTACTAGTTTTGGTTAAACCACCCTGTCGCCAGGGGAGTTTATGAGTCGGGTTATGCTTCGCTGAGTCCATCGGATTGGGAAGCGAGATAGATGTGTCTAGCTAACTGCACTCGTAATGATAATGAGAAACTGATGTTGATAATGGACATGGATCGGAGGGAGATCTAGGCAAGCCAGGTTTGTGAATGAGGTAACATGAGATGGTGGTTTAGTTACCGTAGATCTAAGGACCGGTTCATGCGAGCACATGCCAGGATAACAGTGCCACCACAAGGCCAAGTATGGGTGCAGCTTAGCTGAGTAATTAGGTAAGTTGCTAGATTGTTATGGACTGTGGAAGACACGGGGAATGGGAGTCGAGTGAGGACTTCTCTGGGAACTACATGGCACAAGAGGGGGCCTGTGGGTGGGAGAATTGGAGATTCTAGCCTGCCGGTGAAACCTTAGTGAGTCCATACATCTAGTAACCCCTTTGTAAAGGCTATTTGGTGATCTATTGGCCATACACCGATGGTTGTGTACTGGTATAATGGAGGTTCTGCAGTCGCCGACGGGTGACGAAACCACAAACTTGTGGGTAAAGTGGTACAAACTCTGCAGAATCTAAAACTATCATGATAGCCGAGCTTAGGTCACGAGCGCCTGGCCAACTTCCATGATTAGTTGGATGGTTATGTTTTTTAGATGGTTCTGGTTATGGTTTGATTTTGGTTTGGTTTTCGGGACTGTTGAGTCCTGGTGATAATATTTGGTTGCATGACTGTTGAGTCATGGCAACGAGATTGGTCTCGGTGTGAGACGGAATTGTTTATGAGATGAAATGGTAGCAAATACGAGATGGTATTCGTGAGATGGTAGCGAATATGAGAAGGTATTTGTGAGCAAGAATGAAGTTGATTAATGCCTGGTTGGACATGGAAGGTAATGAACATAATTGAGGTATGATTAGTATTTTAATACATGTTGGGATTACGTTGCTGTTTTATCATGGTTTGGTAAATAACTTTGCTTTCTGCAATGAGCCTTTCTAAAGCTACCTTGTTGTGAGCTACATATCATATTTTTCCGCACTTGCTGAGTACATCATTGTACTCAAACTTGCATTATCATTTCATCATCAGAAACAGGAGAAGATTACTATGAAGACCAGATGGAGAATTAGGCGTGTAATCTGTCCTCAACCTTGCCTATGGGAAATGGAGCAGAGATGGAGCTGCTGCTGCTGCTTAGATTGCTTCCGCATTAGTTAGAAGACTTCCGTTGCTAGAATAAAGACTTCCGTTGCTAGAATAAAGACTTCCGCTGTTAGATTAAGACTTCCGCTGTTAGCATGAGTCCAAGACTCATGAGACATTGAAATAAACTCTGTTATTCGTGGTTGCATATATATATTCTGAAATTCAGTTTGTGGATGATATGTATATGTGTGATGAACATCCTGGGCACACATATGCATCAGTTCTCAGTTCCGTGGTTTTTCCACAGAATTGAGGGCGTCACAGCTCTAGTCTTAGCTTTGTATTCGAAAAGATTAGAATAGTAATTTATAACGTAAGCAAGGTGCTTAGGTTAGAAATCACTAGTGAATATCTCGTAAACCCACAGATTGAAGAGGTAGCCGGTAGGTGGTGACAAACCTATCCGTTCTTTGTAATCCTCCACGTTTGGCTATGACACAGGCTCTTGGTCGGAGTCGCACTAGTAAACTAGGGGTAAGCCCGTGCCCGAAGCAAACAACCACCGTAGATTATTTTGGATTAAGACCAATCTTTAGGAATTCCTCCCTACCAAACAAACTGTGTGTCCTTGGGTGAGCTGGTTACAATATTAACACGCACGTTACTTGGATTTGATACCCTTGGGAATACTCTTAATCGGAAGTGCTACGATGGTATTCAGTGCGCTTGTGGATATCTAATCTGTTTCATAAGAAATACCAACAAGCATTTCTGGTGCTGTTGCCGGGGAACGGTTACCGTTGATCTTTTAACCTTGTTCACCCTCGTATCTATTTTCACTTTTCTTTATTCCTTATACTATCACCAACCATATCATGGAGCAACCCACCATTCTACCATATTCTGCCACAAAGGGTGAGTTTTATGAGCCTCCACCATAGGCGGAACCAATTTGCTCAACCAGCTACGAACTTCGCCCTGGCCTTATCGCCATGGTTGGGGATCAATCCTTCTCAGGAACATATTGTGAAAACCTTACCACCATCTATGAGAGTTTGAACATTTGTGTTCGTGTATTTTGATAAAAGGCGTGACACAAGAAACTCTCAAATGGAAGCTATTTCCTTTTTCCCTCAATGAAAAAGTGAAACAATGGTACCCCGATACCGATGGAAAAGCAAACGGTGGTTGGAGAGAACTTCGAGACAAATTTTGTCTTGCATTCTTTCCAATATCCCGAATTGTTTCCCTACGAATGGAAGTACTAGGCTTCCAACAGATGGAGAAGGAGTCAATAGGTGCAGCCTGGATAGATTTTCAATTTTGAAAAATTCTGGACCAGATTTATCAATCCCCCGACCGCATCCTATTGCAACATTTCTATATGGGATTGAACAAAAAGTTTGCCCTACATCTCAACATTACGGCTGGAGGATCTTTCCTCCATAAGACTCTAGACTAAGGAAAAGAACTTCTAGATCAAATTCTAGAAAATGTTTCGTTCATTTGGGTCTTGATGAATCTCCGCAAGAGGAAGCCATGTTGAGTAATGAGGATATCTCTAAAAGCATGGATGATTCGATAGTTTGCCCATCTCCAGTCTTGCTTATAGAAACCTCACCCAAAGGTGAAACAAAGAAGGATGAAGAAATTTAACCTTCAGAATTTCCATTATACTTTCGAACGAGAACTTTTCCATTATTATGGAAATACATCAAAGTATTGTTGCTATAAAAAACCATCATCACCTCCCACTCCACCCGATCCACCTGATGGAGTATTCCTTCCGGAGTCGGTCAAGGAGTTGACCTCAATAATGAGCATAGAATGGATGGCAGAGGTTGAGTTATCACCTGAAATACTTAGAATGATCTCACCTTAGCAACCATTCACTGTCTTATTAGAGGAGTGAAGATGATTGTGCCTTATAGCCCCACAGTTGGAGCCAATATCATTTCAGATATTTGTGCTTTAGCTATTTTGGGCGATGTGCCCTTGGCTCCAACAAAAAAATCCTTCCGGGATTCCTTTGGGAATATAGTTGAAGGGTATGGGGTTCTGCAAAACGTGTCGGTCCGAAGCAGAGGTATCAGGGCTCTCCTTGATTTTCACGTGTTGGAAGTCAAAGACTTCGTCATCATGAAAGGGAAACCCATTAAGAAATTCTTAATGGAAGTACCCCTAAAAGGAGACATCATATGACACTCGGTTCTGAAAAATGAACTAAGTGGTGCCTATGTGTGTCCAGGATGTTCATCACACATACACACATACTTCACAAACTGAATTAAGAACAGAACCACGTTACAAATAGTATTCAAGTACTTTATTACAGTAGTTCATTGTCTCAGCATGAGTATCTAGTTTATTTTGCAGCGGAAAAACACTAAATAACAGTGGGCTTCAACTCGACTCCATTCCATAGGCGGTTGACGGTAGTGCGCAGGTCTAGTACTCCACTTGATCTTCGAAGTACTCCCAAGTATCCCCTGTAGCTGAATTGTTGTGTGAAATGCAAGGGTGAATACATAACGTACTCAGAAAGTGTGGGAAAAATGTGACATGTAGCTTAATCAAGGTTGGAAACAAGGGTTTGTTGCAGCAAGCCAATTTTTTTTCACAATGACAAGAAAAAAAGCCTACAATGTCTAGGTGAGTTAAGTCCTAATATAACCAAGTAATTCATCATGACTCCTGTGCAATACCATCATATTTCATCATTCATCAAGTTTAAGCAGCCAATACTTATTCTCAAGCTTATCTCAACTTCACAATCTCACATAACCGAAACAATCTCATATACACAACCCAAACCAGTTCCGAATGACATTGCCATCCCAACTAAACCAAGTTATCCCCTAATCATGGAAGTTGTCCAGTTTCTTGTAACCGGAAGCATGGCTATCATGATAGTTTTACACTCTGCAAAGGTGGAACCACTTTACCCACAAGTTCGTGATATCGCCACCTGTCGACGACTAGAGAACCTCCATTATGCCAATACACAACCATCGGTGTATGGACAAGAGATCACAAAATAGCCTTTACAAAGGGGTTACTAGAATGTGCGGACCCACTGAGGTTTCACCGGCAGGCTTGAATCTCCATTCTCCCACCCACGGGCCCCCACGTGTGCTATGCAGATCCCAGGGCAGTCCATCCTTGACTCCCATTCCCCACGCCATCCAATGGTCCATAACAAACTAGCAACATACCAAATTAGTCAGCTATGCCACACCCATATTTGGCCCTGTGGTGGCACTGTTTTCCCGGCATATTCGCGCATGAACCGGTCCCCAGATATAAGCAAGCAAAGCACCATATCCTTCAACATAGCCACAAGCCAAGCTTGACTAGATCACCCCGATTCCATGCTTGTTAAAGATCACCATGTACTCATCATCATTAACTCTCATTATTCTAGCGGTTTAAGCAAGTTTAATCCGGTTTCCCACAATCCTATTAAGCAATGCGGTGCAAAAGAGAAAAACAACCCTATACCCGACTCAACTAGTTCCCGGCGACCATGGGGCGGCCAACAAACTAGTAAACTCATATGAAAGGGTTCCCATCATATTGATACAGCAGGCAGTTTTCACAAACAAGACATTTAAAACATGGGATCAATATGGTCAAGGAGCACTTGCCTTGCTCCATCGAATTGTGCGGCTTGAGCTCTTCGAAGATTTGGTGCTGAAGGTCCTTGTAGACAGCCTCTTGAGTGTGTCCTTCTAGTCGTGATCATGCACATACAAAGCAGTACAAACAATCAATACGATGCACACATGTTACACAATTTGTAATGGTGCAGATGCTTGCAGTTCTATCATGCAACCTACACTTATCAATTTACCTACGGTCATGCGAGTTTGAGTACGTTTTAGTGGGGTTTTGTGACAATTGGTGCTGCTGGAAACCAAATTTGTTGCGGCTAGGGTGTCAACTCAGGTAATAGATCAAACCATCATCAAAACCAAGACTGGAGAGTGATCTACTTATGTGCAGCAGGTTTGTGGGTCGTGGGGGTGTGATGCAGCAGGTTGGAGACAACAGCAGCAGTGTTGCCCGAAGGATGACGACTCCTGTTTCTCCTCCTCCTCTTCTGCTTCTCTGCGGTTGGCTTATTCTTCCCTTCGTGGCAGCAACTAGGGCCTTCCTTGTGGACAATGCAGTCCGGCTGGGGTTCCTTGGTGGCAAGATCAGGGCTGCGGCCAGGCAGGGAGGACGGCAGCCAAGAATCGGGGAAGCAGGGACTTAGGGCTGCGGCCAAAACTCCTCTTCTTGACAGGGGCGCAGAAGGGCAGCAAGGGGCGACAGGGCTTTGTTTTTGGGGCAGGGTGGCGGCCAGGGTTGGGTTTTATTTATAGGGGGAGGGTGCAGCCAATGGGGGCTAAAATTTCAGCAAAGAAGGGCAGCCAAGGGCTGAGATTTCACCCCAATGCGTAGCCAAATGAGTGGGTCTCCTACTCGGTTTGGGAGGGGGGGAATCTCTATGAGTGCCGACCAGAGGGTTTTCTACAAAAAATGGGGTTCCTACTCGGTTTGGAAGGGGGAGGGGGAATCCCTAAAGGGGTGGCCGACCAGGTTGTTGGGGTTTTTCCACTTCGGACAGAGCAGGGGTAGAGTCCTACTTGGACAAGGCAGGGGTAGAGTCCTACTCGGATAAGAGAGGGGGAAGAACTGTATCTCTAAGAGATGCAGCTAGCCAGGGGAGATTTATCTCCAAAAACGGTGCTGGCCAGGGAGTTTTATCTCCAAGGTTTTATCTCTAAGGATTATCTCTAAGGTTTATCTCTAAGGAGTGCGTCCAGGGGGATTTGATTTAAGGGGGTGCGGCCAAGGTTTATCTCCAAGGGGAGGCCGCAGATAAGGGGGATAAACCTACTTGGATTCGGGAGGGGGAACAGCTAGGTTTCTCCTTTTATTTCTTTTCTTAAGTGATCTTTACATGAGAATGAATGCAATGCATGATGATGAAAATGTGGGCAATCTTAGAGGGGGGAAATTTTCCATTCCTATTCTGCGTCCAAAGAACACATCAGCAGAACCTCCCCTCCAAGATAAGCCAACCGAAGAGGTTAGGACTCTTCAATATTTGTATCCTCCTGTTGATGGAAAAGAAGATTCCATCCTAGAAAAGGATGAACTTCAGGAGACATTTGAATTGCCCAAAGAAGAGCTCCCACCAAAACCTCTGATTGAGCTAAGAACCTTACCCATGGTCTGCGATATGCTTTCCTAAATGGAACTCTTAGCCATTTTAGAAGAGCATAGAACCGTGTTTGGCTACTCACTCCAAGACCTCAAGGGAATCAGCCCTGCTCTTTGGACCAATCGCATTACTATTGACCCTGATAGTACACCCTCCAGGGAGCCTCAACGGATGATTAATAATGTGATGTGTGAGGTGGTCAAAAAGAAGGTCTTGAAACTCTTGCACGCCGGGATTATTTATGCCATTCCGCATAGTGAGTGGGTAAGCCCGGTCCATGTAGTGCCAAATAATGGAGGAATGATGGTTGTTAAAAATGAGAAGAATAAATTAATTCCTCAATGAACCATCACGGGGATGGAGGATGTGCATAGACTACCAAAAACTTGACAAGGCAACACGGAAGGATCACTTCCCACTGACATTCATCAATGAGATGCTTCAGCGGTTGGTGAAACATTCCTTCTATTTTTTTCTTGATGGATATTAGGGATATCATCAAATTCCTATCCTTCCCAATGATCAAAGGAAGACCACATTCACATGCCCCTATGGAACATACGCCTACCGGCGAATGTCCTTCGAGTTGTGTAATGCACCAGCCTCATTCTAGAGATGCATGATGTCTATCTTTTCCGACATGATTGAGGAAATCATGGAAGTTTTCATGGACGACTTCAACTTCTATGGAAAAAATTTTGATCACTGTCTGGAAAACTTAGACAAGGTCCTTCAAAGATGCTAAGAGAAGGACCTAGTACTTAATTGGGAAAAGTGTCATTTTATGGTCTGTGAAGGCATCGTCCTCGGACACTGAGTGTCCGAGAGGGGGATAGAGGTGTATAAAAAGCAAAGATTGAAGTTATTGAGGAACTTCCACCCCCTTCCAATATCAAAGGAAATCGCAGCTTCTTAGGACATGCGGAGTTCTATGGATGATTCATCAAGGACTTTTCCAAAATCTCTAGACTCCTCACTAACCTATTAGCCAAGGGTACACCCTTTGATTTTGATAGAGAGTAGTGCCACAATTACTTTGATACCCTCAAAAGGCACTCACTTAAGCTCCAAACATTCAACCCCCAGATTGGACGATACCATTCGAAATCATGTGTGATGCTAGTGACCAAGTGGTTGGTGCGGTCCTAGGCCAAACCAAAGATAAAAAGCATCACGCCATAGCCTATGCTAGCAAAACTCTGACAGGAGCACAACTCAATTATGCCACAACAGAAAAGAAGCTCCTGGCTGTAGTCTTTTGCTATTGACAAGTTTATATCTTATTTGGCTGGAGCAAAAGTCATAGTCTACACAGACCATGCTGCATTGAAATTTTTGCTCACAAAAAAGGATGCTAAACCAAGGCTAATCCGATGGATTCTCTTACCCCAAGAATTTGATTCGGAGATTAAGGATAAGAAAGGAGTAGAGAATTCAGTAGCAGATCATCTCTCGCGTATGGAAGTCACACAACCCATGGACTTACCCATAAAGGACTTCCTACGTGGTTATATGTTGCTCATGGTGACCGACACACCCTTGGTGCGCGTATATCATGAACTTTATGGTCACCGGGTACGTGCTACCAGGGGGACAAAAAGAAACTCATTTACGAGAGTAGAGGGAACCTATGGAACGATCTATACCTCTATAGAGTATGTGCCGATGGACTCCTTAGAAGATGTCTCCCCACAATCGAAGGCACGAAAGTTATTAAGAAATGCCATGTTGGCCCTTACGGAGGCCATTACGGTGTTTACCGTACTCAGGCAAATATCTAGCAAAGTGGACTCTTTTGGTCTTCTATGTACGGAGATACAAAAGAATTAATTCACCGATGTTGGAAATGCCAAATGTATGGAGGAATCGTTGCTCGCAATGCAATGCCACTCACTCATAATCTTAAAGTAGAACTATTTGATGTGTGGGGGATTGACTTCATGGCACCTTTTCTAAAGTCCTATGATTGCGAGCATATTCTGGTGGCCGTCAATTATATATCCAAATAGATAGAAGCAATGCCTTGGAAACATGCTGATTCCAAGCAAGCCCGTAAATGTTTCATGAAATCATTTCGCCGCAGTTTGGAACTCCCCGAATGGTTATTAGTGACAGAGTGTCTCATTTCATATATAAGGCTTTCCGAAACTTCTTGAGTGAGCTAGGAGTCCAACATAACATTGCTACTCCATACCACCCACAGACAAGCGGTCAAGCAGAAACATCTAACAAACAAATCAAGAATATTCTGCAAAAGACTGTCTTGGAAATGAGAACCGGTTGGAAGCACAAACAACCTGATGCATTGTCGGCATATCAGTTTGCTTAAAGACACCTATCGACATGTCTTCTTTCCAACTTGTCTATGGGAAAACTTGTCATTTCCCCGTACAATTGGAATATAGAGCGTACTAGTCTATAAAAATGTGGAACATGGACTTCATGGAGGCTGGAAAACACCGACTACGTCAAATTTCTGAACTTGAGCAATGGAAGGATAAGGCGTACCATAGTGCCAGGATTTACATGGAGAGAACCAATTAAGAAGTGGCGCGATAAAAGGATCATGCCTAAGGAGTTTAAACTCAGAGATAAAGTCCTGCTTTTTAATTCAAGGGTTAAACTCTTTGGACATAGGAAATTGAGAAGTAAATGGGAAGGACCATTTGCTATAATAGAGACCTCATCTCATGGATTCATCACACTCCAATATGATGAGGGACATCTATTAAGGTGAATGGACATCGTCTCAAACACTTCTTGGATTCCCATGAGAACTCGGAAAAACAAATTGTCGTGATCAATTTAATTGATTTCACCCCGTTTCTTTAAATTCCGACTAAATTCTCGATGTCCAAATAAGTGGGCCACTTTGGAAAGTCTTCCCCACGAGCCACAAGACTTACACACGAAGAAAGAGCCAACTCAGGGGCACCCAGGGTTCAGCCGAACCCAAGGTTCGGCCGACCTCTAGTGAGTGCCGCCCGAGTTCTCTTTTCTCGTGCGTAATCTTCTCCCGCATCCCAACCAAACCCTCGGTGCTACTGTGTCGAATACCGATTAGGTGACAATAAACGGTCCCGAACTACAAATGAGAAAACTTGTGCCATCCAGAAAATATTTCTTCCCCTATCCACCTTGCCAAAACCCATTTACTATTACCATGGCCAGCAAGAACATTGTTTCCATGTATCATCAAGCTCAACTTTCGATCTTAGTGGGGAACTTGTGTCGACCAATTAAGGATGATTTAGAGCTCATAGGGAAACCCGAGCTTTACAACGCCCCATAGATTAGTTTCCCTATAGAGGCCTAGATAGATTACTACTTTAGTTGCTATTTCATTCCAATTTTTTTAATTCAATAATGTAAGCACCCCCATTTGTTTTCAATAAAGAGGACTTAGCGGTTTAGCTAACACTGGTAAAATCCCCCAACTTTTTATATTTTTGGATAATAAAGATTTCAGAAAACAAGAGTAGGGGAGATATCCCTTTTCAAACTCCAGACGTACAAAATATCATGTTTCACATGGCAATACGTCGCAAACAGAGGCATGAGCCAACACGTCAAAGCAGAGGACCAACAGAGGATCCTCTGGTTCGTCCAAACCAGGTAGAACCCTGTGGCTCGACCGAACTGGGAAGGGCTCCTCTTGGGCCCACTTTGATCCACGAGTACGGTTCAACATTCCTAACCCTATTTTTACGTGAATCCATGATATTTGAGTTGAATATTTATGCATTGACTCAAATTAGAAACTAAAATTTGGCCGTTCTCTTTATGTCTTGTATTATTGAAAGTCTGGGTTTGCCTACATCTCATTTCTATTTTACTACCTAGTTCTTGAACCCAATATCAAAGTAAGGAAAACAAGTCATCTAAGTATTTGATTAGTGTGATATGATAAATTAGTAAATTTGGGATCTTCATGCTTTAATTAAATTTTGGTATTGCAATCTTTGAAGTTATAAGATTTTTGCCTATCTCCTTATTAGAGTATAAAATCCCCACCATGGCCATAAAATGAATTTATTGAAAACCTTCTTGCATATGCCACTTTGCATTTTCATTGAACTTTGTCAAATTCTTGACCCTATTGAGTGACTAGCATGAAATTTTGACTTAGGAAATTCTTATGAATCCCATCATTGCTAAAATTTTTCATATTTGAAAATTAGCACCATCCCATCCGTCCACCACAAAAAGATACTCCATAGTTTCCTTGCAACATTTTCTCTCTACAAATATGCAGAAAAAGGAGTAGAAGGCGTGGCCACAATAAAAATAAAAAGAATACATACTCTCAACAAAGGAGTATGCTTCCAAAAAAGGAAAAAAAAAGAAAAAAAGAATAAGAGAGTAGTCATGCTTCATCCTTGCATAATAAGAAAGGGTACATTTGGGAGTTATCTTTATACATTCCTCCATTTTATGCACACAAGAAAATTCCTTCTATCAAATATTTTTATTGCATAATCTCCTCACAGGATCCACTCTTTGACTTATATGAATTGCAAGTGAGCCTCTTTCCCTACCAAGCTCCACAAAAGCCATATTTAGTTGTAGGGAAAGAAGTGGCAATTCATGCCAAGGTGAGGAACAAAACACATAGAGAGACAAGAGAAATTCTTTTGAGGAGAATGGCAATGTCTTCAACTTTCATTATAGCAATTTCCAAGATATTCAGGGATGAACCAAGGTGGACTACATTTATACCGTTCCACCTCTCAAACACCCAAGATGATATTGTAGCCACATCAGAAGGTTCTTGGACATAGGTATGAGTTGAAATATTATGTATACAACTTCATATTTTTAGCAAAACTATGATATCACTTATATCTTCTCACCTTTACTCGAGGACGAGCAAAGGACTAAGTGTGGGGGAGTTGGTTGACGGTACTTAAGTGTCATAATTGACCGTCAATTCATCTCATAAAATGTATAAAATTAGAACACAACATAGTGGTAGGGGTCAAATACTAACCATTTCCACAAGTGTTAGTGTCTATTTGTATGCAGGTGAATTATGCCCCGAATTATGGAGAACCGCAGGACCAGTCGTGAAAACAAGCTTCCAACCAATCAGGAGTTGCCATGTGGCATCATATGGATCCATGGACCCATTCTCAGGCTTATCCAAAGGAATTCAAAGGCAACACGTAGTGTAGGATCTAGGGCCCACCTACCAGTCTCCAGGAGAAAGCACACGATAAAAGAGACACGTGGGGGGTCGGCCGCACCAGGGGTTTGTCTGACCCATTATTGCCCCCAAATCGGCCTCCCTCAACATGTCGATTCCTTGTGGTTCTCTGAATGCGGTGGTGACTGATTCGCGCGCATATTCTTGCGAGAACCGACCAAAACTCGTGTATAAATAGCCCCCCATCACTCCCTCACTCACACACACCACAAGTTTGAGATTAGTACTACACTCCATTGGCTTAGTGCTGCTTTAGAGGCTGCCAAGATAGGAGTAGAGAGTGAGGAGACGCTAGGAGGCAGAGAAGGCTTGGTTTTATCAAGTTCCTCTCCAACACTTGTACCTCTACGAAAGTTCTCTTCAAATGAGTAAGATTTCATGAATTCCAGTTAATTTATGTTCCTATATCCAAAGTATTTTATCTCATTAGTTGTTTGTGGGATCATTACTCTATTCAGTTAGGGGCTCTAGTCTTAGCTTTGTATTCAAAAAATTTAGAGTAGTGATTTATAACATAAGCGAGGTGCTTCAGTTATAAATCACTAGTGAATATCTCGTAGACCCACGGATTCAATAGGTAGGCGGTAGGTAGTGACAGCCATATCCATCCTCTGTAACCCTCCATGGTCGGCTATGCCATAGGCTCTTGGCGGGAGTCGCTCTGGTAAACCAGGGGTAAGCCCGTTCCCGAAGAAACTATGATTTTTTTCACAACATATGAAAATATATAGTATGTTATGGCTCTCTATTCTACTCCATCATTCTCGCACACAAGTGTGAGTGTCCTGCACGTGCCCTATGAAATACAAAAAGTTGTTTGATGGCAAAAATAATATTTGAAGATTATAAGGTACTTGAACTTTTGGTAAAAAATTAGAATCAGATCTTCTCAATTCCATTAGAGCTCATCTACTTTGTAATTATGACCTCCTTCCCATGCAGATGGGTCTTGATATAGTTTTGCGCGTTTATAGTTCTCTGTGGATAAACACATCTGATAAACCAATTTACTTTCAGCACAGACACTAAGACTGTTGTTGTTGTCGTCATGACTAGGTATCATATAAAGACTAGCCTTGAAAATCAGTAAAAAGAAATTATCATCATTTTCTAAAAAAATGAAAATCTATAGTAAATATTGGCTATCTAGTCTACTCCATCATTCATGCGCATTTGTGCTCTTGTTCAACACGTGCCGAAAAAATAACATAAAGTTGATTGGTGGGGAAACAACAAAATTTGAGGATTAGAAAGTACTTGAACATTTAAAGGAATAATCATAATAAGCTCAGGAACCCGAGCAACAACCCCGCTTTCCATGCCAAGGGGATTTTATCTAACAAATTATCAAGCAACATGCCGTTCTACTCATTTTCAGAAAATTGCTTTATATCTTCTAAGGATGGCATAATTCTTTGGTTTAGCACTTGCACTTGTCTCTTTCTTTTCAATGCTTTTAGTTTTAATAGTTTGAGTCTATATTTTTCCATATATAGGATTCACTTATTTTTTTGTGCGCTTCTCATATTTGGGAATGGATTGGTGGCACCACAAGGTGTCTCATTTAGTTCAGAAACAATCGGTTCACAACCGAAATGGCAAAAAATTGTAAACATGGTTATTTTGCAATTAAAGAAATCTATAGTAAATTATGGTTCTCTAGTCCAATCCATTATTGATGCACACGCATATGCGTGTTCTGCAAATGTCCTATGAACAACAATAAGTTGTTTTGATCTAGAAACAACAAACTCTAAGGATTATAAAGTACTTGAATGTTTGGTTATGGGATAAGAGTCAGCTCTTCTCAACCTGGTTAGACCTTAGCTACTTCATGAAGAAGTCATCATTCTTCCCATGCAGACCAGGTTTGATTCAGTTTGGTGCATTTATAGTTCTCTGTAGTGCAACACAGCTAATAAACCTGTGGAATTTTACCACATAAACTAATATTGTTGCTACAATCATGACTACTTATCATTAAAGACTAGCCTAGTGCACTTATAATAAGAGTTTATAATAAATTTATAACATATACGAAACTATATAGAAAATTAGGGATATCTAGTCTACTACATCATTTGTGTGCACGTGTTCTGCACATGCCCTAAGAACCACCTAAATTTGATTGACTGGGAAACAAAAATATTTTAATATTGTGAAGTACTTAAACTTTTGGTGGATGAATCAGGATCAGCTCGATGCACCTGAGCAACAACCTCCCTGTACCATTCTGGTATCATCTAATAATTTATCAAGCCACTTACCATGACACTCATTTTCGGGTAATTTCTTTGTATGTTGCGAGGATGGCATAATTCTTTGGTTTACCACTTGCCCTTGTCTCCCCCTTTCAACATTTTTTAGGTCTAATAGCTTAAGTCTCTATATTTTGCCATATATAGGATTCACACCTATGTTGTGTACATTTTTCATATTTGGGAACCTTTTAGTGCCACCATGGGGCGTCTCACTTTGTTCAGAAACGATCTTTGCACAACAGATGTGGCACAAAATTGCAAACATGGTTATTTTATAAGAGATGAAAATATGTAGTAAATTATGGCTCTCTTGTCTACTCCATCATTGATGCCCACGAGTATGCGTGTTCCGCACATGTCTTATGAACCACAAAAAAGTTGTTTGACTTAGAAACAACGACATCTGAGGATTATAAATATTTGAACATTTGGTTACGGGATCAGAGTCAGCTCTTCTGGACCTCGTTAGTGCTCAACTATGAGGCTTGATTCAGCTTGGTTTGTTTATAGTTCTCCACGGTGCAACACAACTGATAAACCTGTGGACTTCCATCACATGCACTAATATTGTTGCAACTGCCATGATACTTATCATAAGATATTATAATAATTTTGTAACATACAATAATATATAGGAAATTAGGAATGTTCTGCACGCGCGCATGTTCTGCACGTGCCCTAAGAACCACAAAAAGTTGATTGATTGGGAAACAACAGCATTATAGTATTACAAATTTTTGGTGGATGAATCAGGACCAGCCCGAGGCACCTGAGCAACAACATCCCTTTACTATGCCAGTATCATCTAATAATTTATCAAGCCACTTAACGTGACACTCATTTCGGGTAATTGATTTGTATTTTTCCAAGGAAGACATAATTCTTTTGTTTAGCACTTGCACTTGTCTCTTACTTTTTAATGTATTACATTTACTAACTTGAGCTCTATTTTGCTGTATATACGATTCACATCTTTGTTATGTTTGCTCCCATATTTAGGAATCAGTTGGTGCTACCACAAGGTGTCTCGGCCTTTTCAAAGTTCTTAGTAGTGCCAGCGTGAAGATCTCTTATGACATGTATATGGTTTATGTAGATTCACCAAACCATACGAACCATTGCGACATGAGCAGATGTTCCCATTAGAGGGGGCGTGTGGAAGGAGGAAAACGTCCGAAGAGTGAGAGCGAATGGAAGACTTTGAATGAGCTGAGAGAGTTGTGTAGCTGCCGGGGGTACTATTTGGGGACAACATACTGCTGCCATTAAGGCAATGAAATTGACGAGGAAGTGATTCTTTGACCGGCTTTGGTCGAGGAAGCAACTTACTTCCATGCATATTCATGGGGTGCCTAACGAGTGCTACGAGTGAATGCGTAGCTTTGTCTTCTCTAATTCAATTTCTAGACACTTTCTTCAAAGGATGGCTGCTTCCAAGCCCACCTCTTTGTTAAGTAGGTTTGGCTTAGTTGATAATCGATCGGTGCAAAACAGAAATAACACACAATTGCAAACATTTATAACTTCTGATGCGGATCAACTACAATAAGAAGTACCATATGTTTGTTTGTCGGTCTGTAAATTATTTTAAAAAACTAGGACGAAAGTGTTTAAAGACTAGCCTATAGGAACAGTAACAAGAAATTATGATTCTTTTACAGCATATGAAAGTATATAGTAAGGTCTGGCTCTCTAGTCTACTCCATCATTGAGGAACACATGTATGCGTGTTCCGCATGTGACCTATAAAATACAAAAAGTTTTTTGATGGGGAAACAATAATATTTGAGGACTATATAGTACTGAAACGTTTGGTGAAAAAATCAGAATCGGATCTTCTCGATTCCATTAGAGCTTATCTACTTCATAATGGTGTCCTCCTTGCCATGCACATGGGTCTTGATACAGTTTTGTGTGTTTATATTTCTCTGTGGAGAAACACATCTGATAAACCAGTTGACTTTCAGCACGCACACTAAGGTTGTTGCTATCGTCATGACTAGTTATCCTATGTAACAACCCAAAATGTGGCAAACGTGAATCCAAATTAAGTGGACGTATTGCATGTTGGAGAAAAATTCAAACTCAAAATGGAATTCAAATTTGAATGCAGAACAGATAAAGAAAAAGGAAATAAAAAGAAAAGGAGGCAACTGGGCCGAAACTCCTTCAAACCGGCCCAACAGCCGTGGCCCTTTCCCCCCTTCTGCACCCGCTGACGAGCTGGCCCCGCCTGTCAGATGCATCTTCAGCCGCCGCTCCTCTCTTTCTCACGCCAAACCGGCAGCACCCAATCGTGCCCCCGCTTCAGATTTTCCCGAAGGCACCCACGATCTCCGGCCCACTCCGTTCCAGCACGACCCCAACTGAACCCTGCCACCTCCTCGTCAGTTTAAATGTCAAAGAACCCCCCCCCACACTTTTCCCCGCCCGCTCCGTTTCTCCTCCGGTGAGAACCGAAGTCCCCACCGCCGTTTCTTCTGAATTCCTCCCGATTTCGCCGATCTAATGATTGTGTCTTGTTCCACCGCCGTCAGTGAGGCTTGCAGGTGAAATAGACGCCGTGGGTTGCGCTCTAACCACTGCTGCGATGAGCACCGAGAGCCATTGCCGGACTTCGCCGTCGCCGACCGAATTTCAAGGCCTCCGAGCCCGAGAAAACCCCTAGATGAGCTTCCCCTACTTCCCCTCTTTCGAATTGTGCAAAGAAAACGGAGATCTAGGACCAGTAGACGAGTTTTCGCGAGGACCCTGCGAGTCCGCCGCCTCCCGCCGCCGGGCACGCTGCCTGCACCGGCCAGGGCGACATGGCCCATTGCGGCCCGTCCATTTTAAATCGTGCGGATGAAAACAGAACCCCCGCGTACCCCTTCGCGATCTAATCTCGGCCCTCCATTTAAAATCGGATGGCCCACATCAGCCCCGCGTTATAAATGCTGGCACTCTTACGCTCTACCCCGTGGGGTTCTAAGGAAAGAGGATCTAGCCCCGGAAAACATTTGATCTAGCCCCAGGACCCTAGGGAATTTATGCAAATGCGTTTAAAAATCAGTTTTTGCCCCTGGACTTAATAAAAATTAGAAAATACCCTCTATAAATGATGCATTGACCCCTGAGACTTTTGGGAAATATAATTTTGACCCTGCAACAGTATAGAATTTAAATTTCAACCCTGGAGGAATATTTAATTTAGAAATTCAAGCAAATTGAGTAGGATTTAAATTCCAACATAGGTATAAATTCAGTTCAAATTATTCTAGCTCTGTTGAAAACTTTTAGAACAATCTGAAGTTTGAATTTAGATGGAAAATAAACTTTGAAATTTCAATAAGGTTGTTGTTTTGCTATTTATTTCTGAAATATACCCTTTAGGCATAAAACAATGTTGAAAATGGGAAGAAAATGAATCTAAATAAACTAAATAGTTAGGAAAAATTATAAAGGTTCTTTTTAGAT
This sequence comes from Neostapfia colusana, assembly GCA_030760725.1. NCBI lineage: Eukaryota > Viridiplantae > Streptophyta > Magnoliopsida > Poales > Poaceae > Neostapfia > Neostapfia colusana. The sequence goes on along the minus strand of JASWHV010000002.1, from coordinate 34,835,870 downwards.
AATTGGAGCAGTATTTTTTTATGTATGTGTTATTTTGCTGTTTTAGTGCTGAAATTCACTTTTTAGGTATAGAAAATAAATCTGAAAATATAGGAAAATAGATAGACATAGTTAGTAAATGTCAAATGAGGTCCCTAAACCCAAAACTTCAAGTTTAAAATTTTGTAGGGGATCTGAAAACCTATTTGGAGTTGGAAATTACATTTCATGCAAATTTGGTGGCTAAGAAGTGTATGATCTAATATAGAAAATTAGTTAAAATTTGAAATTCATATTTAGTGTGCACTTAGAAATCTGAATATCAAAGTTAGAAATAATTTAAAAGTGCATGCATGCATAGAAGCAACATATCTAGGGTAAACACAAAACTTAAATATGTGTATGACTTTTATGTGTACGTATGTGTGGTTTGCATGAGTGAAAATATGGACTATTTCTTGTGGAATGTTATTTTCTTTTGTTATGTGTATGATGGCATGATTAGAACTAGCCCCAGAGCGGGTTCTCACCTTCCAAGACCAAGACTTTCCATTCCCGAAGCAGCAGGAAGAAGGCAAGTGTCCTTGACCACTTTGATTCTATACTAGGATGTGTAGTTAGAATTATTTGCATTGTCAAATGAAATATGGAACCCATGCTAGGAAGTTTTCCTAGATTTTCATTATCTTGCTTTCTTGTAGCCTGGGTTGGGAGTTATTTTATTATGTCATTCATTTATGCTATTCATGCTAGCCATGCTTAGAATGGAATAAATGGGATATGAGGTCATCTCCTTGATTATTTACCCTTGAATGGAATATTATGAATTATGTAGAGGTAGGGATCTAGGCAGGTTGGATGCTTTGGTTGGTGTTGTGTGCACGAGACTCAGATTTGTGTTTAGTGCTTGCATGGATCCTAAGGACCGGTTCATGGAGCATGTAACCTAGCTTTACAGTGCCAACCACATGCTTAGATGGGGCAGCTTGGCCAATTAATTAGGTGTATCTCCGGCGTAGTATGGATGTTTGGATGGTGCGGGGAATAGGTGCCAGCTGGACAACAATATGAACCGCAAGGCTCAAGAGAGGGCCACTGCAGCGGGGGTTGGAGCCTCCTGGATGTTGTTAGGGGTGAAACCTCAGTGGGCCCACACTCGTAGGGAATCCCTTTGTAAAGGCCTCGTAGTGATCTACTGGCTACACACCTCGGAAGTGTGAATGTGGTTCGCGGCAACTGGCATAATGGAGGTTTTTCTAGTCCACCCGGCAATGGGGGATGAAATCACTACATGTGGGTACAGTGGTGCCAACTCTGCAGATACAAAACTGTCATGACAGCCGTGCTCACGGTCAAGAGCGGCTTGGACTTATTCATGATTAGAGGATGATGAATTGGGAAGTTGAGGATGTTAAGCGAGGAGCTTAACAATGGAAATGAAGTTATGGTTACTTGATATTGAGGATGGGTTAGGGGATTGGGACCATTTCACTTATATAGTAAAGTAGGTGCTTAATAAACTAAGGTGATAGGTACTAATTGCGTAGTTCTTTAACAATAAGTTCAACCTTTCCTTGTTCTAGCCATGCATGACATAACTTTCCCACACTTTCTGAGTACCTACGGTACTCAAACATGCTTTTCGTTGGTTTTAAATTGCTGCTCAGGCCAGGGCAATGATGTGGTGTACAACAATCAAGACTTTGGAGCCGATGAAGGATTCTAGGTTCACGGAGTCCCCCGGGCAACGCCTGTGATGGAGCCCTCAAGACTTTACTTTCGCTGTTTGTTTATTTACATGTTGTGAACATATTATCGTCCTTCGAGACACTATGTAAGACTTATTTATGTTCGAACACTTGGCTTGTAATATAATGATGCTTCACTATTTGTCATCACATGTAAGAGAAAATGATCCTGGCATACATGTGGGGGTTACTTGGTTGTTCTGTGGAAAAACCGGGTGTGACATCATATAAATACCAGCCTTGAGAATCAGTAAAAATAAATTATAATCATTTTCTAACAGATGAAAATATACAGTAAATATCGGTATCTTGTCCACTCCATCATTCATGCGCATGTGTGCGTGTGTTCAACACGTGCCTCAAAAACCTCAAAAAGTTGATTGGTGGGGAACAAAAAAATTTGAGGATTGTAAAGTACTTGAACACTTAGAGGCAGAATCAGAATAAGCTCAAGGAACTATAGCAACAACCCTCGCTTTCCAAGCCAATTGTGGGGAACCCCTTCCGGGATCCACACTCCAGGATACACATTGGGTGGTGCCGTGCGATGCGGCACCCAACAGCATACACGAAAAGAACCATAAAGTACAAAGTCTTTTATTTCTCAAGATAATGTCATTTACAAAATATTGTACCACGGGGATACACGCAGCGGAATATACATACACACTTACTCTCGGTCCTAACTATGCAAAAGAGAAGACGTCCAGCCCATGGACGCTTCTTACTAGCTTCCACAAAGATGAGTGCAGCAGCAGGGTTTCCGGTGAGTCTATGATGGCTCACCAAACAACCATCTTCATAGCAAATTTTATAACCTGCAAAACACTAATAATGCAACCGTGAGCACGATGGCTCAGCAAGACTTAACCGACACTCCTAAACCATGAAACTCTACATGCAGGGATTACTAACATAGGAAAAGTATGATACAATAACGACACGCCTACATGTTGATCCTTACTTTCAGTTTAATAGCAGCAGATTATTATGCCTTAGGCATCCCTCACATCAGAAGTCCACAATTAAACAAGAAACGCTTTCCTCCAATGTGGTGATGCCCAAAGTGGAAGATAAACTTAATGAGCTCTACAACTATAGCATACATGGTTGGCAATATAATGAATATAAGAACTTCGCATCAGCAATAATTCATTTCACCTTATCTAGAAATAATTACTACGTCACAACTCAGTGAACAAGTGGTTCTCATATAACCACGAGGGACGGTGATTCGAATCAGGACACACCCGGAACACACGACACATACACCCGCCTCGAAAGACTCATGCGAGCTCTTTCTTACGTTGTATGCAGCAACCTTTCACCCATCACTCCAATGCTGAACCAGTTCTTCCGACCCATCAGAAGGGCCACTACACGGAACACATCGAAGTTGCTCCTCTAGCGGGTTTACACCTCTGACACCAACCCCCAAAGGATGGCCGTATATGTTTCGACACAAGGGTACCCTAGTTACATCGGTTTCCTGGACCCATAATTCCAGTATGCATCCGGTACTGTTCAAACTTACTCAGCAGGGCGGCATATGCATCAGTCCTTAACCGACACAAACAGAGCTACAGCCACACAGGCCCAACGTCCTGCTGCTGCTACCCTCTGCTCGGTCTCATTTTCCATTCCAGAACTTTCATTCTCTAGAATCATACCTCGCCGAACCAACATACTAAACTCGCGAGTAGCTTCCAACTACCCGACTTGTACCGGATCCTATACAACTTAAGCCTAGCAGAAAACTACACGAAGGTAACCTGTTCTACCCATTAACTCCAAGGGTTTTTGGGTCATGCATTTGGAGTTTGAATCACCTTGACCTAATGCACAATACATACTAGACCCATAAAAGTGATACAAAGTAAAATGCAAGTAAAAGTTGTTAAATGCACCGGGGCTTGCCTTATGTTGCTGCAGGTTTATTTTACTTTATAGTCAGTATCATTGTGATCATTAACTCTTCAACTTGCTGATCCGAGTCGTGTTCCTCGTCGAACTCTTTCGTCGTGTTTCGTACCGATATGAATATGCACAGTTTTAATACGAGTAACTGAATTATAAAACAAATGTGTTTAGGAACTAAGAATGGTTTAGGCCAACTCTAAAGTGAGTGAAGAGCTCTGTTATGGACAAAAACAGAGAACTTTAGCTGGTCAGTAGATCTTGGTTGGAGTAATGTTCCAAAAGTGACATATAAGGAACATAGGAAAGATATTGGAAAAACCCAACAGAAAACTGGAGAATATGATCTCAACTTGATCTGATATTTTTACAGTGGACCATAGATCATACAGAGGTATGGCTTGCGAAATTGCAGACAAAGTTGGTGGAAGATGTGGCCTAGGGAATTTTCTTACTATTTGGTTTCTCTGAATTCCTATGGCACTTATAGTGTCTGGTCATGCTCTAAATTTGGTTTTTCAGAAACTTGGGAGTCTAATGAGTCCATAGGACTTGGTTTCACCTTTTTTGGAGCTTCCTACACAGATATATGGAATTTAGAAGTTGGAGCTAAAAGCTGAAAAATCTTTCTGTTATTTTTCCTAATTTTCAGAGACATACAAGATTGAATCAACACTTGGCCAAGCAAATGAATTCCAATGCCTCTGAAAATTTTATTGGAGTTCAAGGATTTGTGGAAGAATGTCCTGGCCAAATTTGCGAATTTTCCAATAAATATAACTCCTGTAAAAGTTCCTACAAGATTTTGTTTAAATGAATTAATGAACTAAATCCAGTGATTTTCATAGGTATTGGGTTGCACCTCTGGATAGTACTCTTTGAGAGGAATCCAACGAAATTTATTTCACAATTTTTGGAGGTTCCTACACAAAGTTATGGCTCTCCAAAGTTTGAACCGAATTAGGAAAATCTGGAAAAGTTTAAACCCGACAGTGGGTCCCACTTGCCAGTCCTGTCTTCTACCTCGCGCCAAAACAGAGGACCCGGTGGCTTGCTCCGGCTAAGGTCACCGGAAGCCATTTTCCGGCCAACTCCCGGCCTCATAGTCGCCGCTCCCCCCCCCCCTGTTACAACACGTTGAACTCTCTGGGAGGGTCGCCGGCGGCTGTAGCTCACCGGAAATCACCGCACATCGGCAACAGTGAGACCTAGGTCTCCGGCGAGGTCGCGGCGGCCTATTCCTTTACCAATTGATCGGGTTTTTGGCTCTAGAGCATCAGGGAATCGTGTAGACGCTCGACATGGAGCCCAAATGCATCGGGGAGCGCTGCAAAATCATCGGCACCGTGCGCCCGATGGGGTCCGGCGGTGCGCCATGATCAAAACACGGAAATTCTCCATCTACACCCCATATCTAGGTCTAAAATCGATGGAGGAAGTGCGTCAAGTAGTTAGGAAGTTTTGTGCAAAGTTTGAATCAACAAGAACACGAATTAACGAAGAATTTGGCAAATTCTTACCTCGGGGCAGTTTGTACCGCCCGGGAGAAAAACTTGAAATTCTCCTTCTGTGATCAATGGCTAGCGCTGAGTTTTGGGCTTGAGAAGCTAGGGTCGACGGTGCACCGAGGGGCTGGCTTTCCTTGGCGTGACCTTGCTCGGTGTGACCTGTCCACGGTGACCTTGCTCGGTTTTTCAGTGTTTACCCGAGAGCCGCAGCACCTTTGCTGTTTTCCAGTGCAAACAAGCTCGGGACAGGGGAGGAGAAGGGCTGGCCGGCTAGAGCACTGGTGGCCGCAGCTCTTTGATATTGGGAGCTCGAGCAATCGGTGCTCGGTTGCTGTGGTATGATCGGAGAGGAAACCGGCATTGGTGTTCTGCCCGAAGGAAGCAGCTGAGGCGCAAACACGAGCGGAGGGGGAAGCGAAGTAGTGCTGTGGCACTCGGGCGGCCGATTTGATCACCCACGAGCTGACGTCGCGAGCAAGCGAAGCAAGCTGCTCGGTGGCGCATCAGTCAGAGGATCGAGCCAGGAGCTGGCCCATCGCGCGTGAGCAGCCGAGGGAAAACAGGAAATTTGTCTCTGTGGTGGCTGACTAGTGGGCCCCACCTTCTCTTCTCTTATCCAATTTTCCACTGATATTTTCCCCACAGCTACTCAAAATTTAAGACTATGCTTTGCCTTAAGTTATGGTTTGAAAAAGGTCAAATTCAAATGATTTGAATTCTGTTATGGAGTTTGAATTGAATATGGTCATTTGAATTTGAAATGGTATTTGAATTCTTCCTTTTGCGTTGTTCCAAAAACATAGCAAACCAACTCCGAAGTTTCTGATATTTGGCATGGCTGCTAATTCAAATGTGGAGAACACATTTGTGGAACCAAATTTGCAAATTGAAGGAGTTGGGATTTGAAACTGAAATTCAAATTCAGATTATAGGGCTTCCTCTTTTAATCTCAAACAAATAATAAACTCCTCCAAATGAGCTGAAATTTGGAAGGTTGAATATTTGAATTATGAAGACCCAAGTTATGAATTTAGATCTCCATGTTTGGAAGTTTTGGGAAGTTTGAATCCTCACTTTGAACTTACATCGTTATAATTCAAAGTTTTAATTCCCCTCATTTTTTCCCTAAGTGTACATGAGCTGAAAATTCTTACTACCACTTTTTGGGGATTTTACAACCCTCCCCCCTTAAAAAGAATCTCATCCCGAGATTCAGAAACAAGAGACAAAGCAGTAGAGAAGGAATTACCGGATATAAGCGGATAGCAAGTCCGGATAGTTTGAACGGAGGTATTCTTCACTCTCCCATGTTGCTTCCTCCACGGTATGATTGCTCCATAATACCATATAGAATTGGAGCGTCCGATTCCTTGTCGACCGAGACTTTTCATCGATAATCCGGATTGGATGCTCGGTATAGGAGAGATCCGGTTGCAATGTCTCGAGATCTTCATTGTGGACAGCAGTGGTATTCTTCAGACATTTTAGAAGCTGAGAGACGTGAAATATATCATGCACCACAGTGAGATTTGTCGGTAGCTCAAGCCGGTAAGATACGTGTCTGCATTCCCCTGTAACACCCCAAAACCTGCTAAAGAGTGGAATTTAAAAATTTTTGGATGTATTGCATGTGGTGTAGCAATTCAAATTCAAACTGGAAATTAAATTTGAATCGAAACAGAAAAGGGAAAATGAAAAAGAAAAAGAAAAAGAAAAAACCGGCCAGTGGGCCGAAACCCACCCAGCCGGCCCAAAATCCGCGCCCCCCCTCCCTCTCTTCCTCTCTCTGACACGCGGGCCTGCGTGTCATCCCCCTCCTCGCGCACGCCCCCAACCGCTCCGGCTCTCTCGCGCCCGATCGCAACCGCCGCTTCCGGAACCCGCGCTCCCAGCCCCGATTCTCGGTCCCGGCCACCCCAGCGTGATGTCAACCGACCCCGCCGCCCTCCCTCACCATTTAAACACCGACAATCCGCCCCTTCCTCCCCGATCAGCCACACCAGATGCAAGGTGAGAACCGCAGCCGCTGCTGCCCTTTTTCCATCTCCCTTTTCCGTTTTTCCCCACGCTAACATGCTTGCAGTGCTTGACCGCCTCTAGAGAAGCTCATCGCCGAAGAAAATCCGAGGAGGAACGACCCCATTGCTCCCCCATCTAAGCTCACCTTCGGTCGCCGCTCCTCGCCGCCGTTAAGCCCTCCCGACCCCTTCGGATCCAAGAAAACTGCACTGGTGAGCTCTCCTTCCTCCCCTCTGCCGTTTGCTACCAAAAAGGGCGGATGTTAGCGTCTGTAGATGAAGATCCGCAGCCTCACCGGCGAGATCGCACCGCTGCCGCCGTGCGCCGACGCGGGCGCGGGCGAATTCTGGCCAGGAGCAACGTGGCCTCTTGTAGGCCGTCTATTTTAAATCGCACGGCAGAAATTAAATCGGTGCATACCCCTTTGGCGATCTAATCTGAGCCGTCTATTTTAAATCCAACGGCCCACGTCAGCCCCGCATTGTAAAGGCCGGGATTCTTACGCGCAACCCCCTGGGCATCTCGGAAAACACGAGCTAGCCCCAGAAACTTCTGATCTAGCACCTGGACCTTCAGAAATTCATGTAAATTCATTTAAAAATCAGTTTTAGCCCCTGGACTTAATATGAATTAGGAATACCTCCCTGTTTTGCACACTTAGACCCCTAAAAAATAGAAAGTAGGAAATGGGGCCCCACAGTAGGGTGGATTTGCACATCAGCCCCTGAGGGTTATTAAATTTCAGGAAATTGAGTATGTGAATAGGGTTTAAAATTCAAACATAGGTATATGATCAGTTTAACTATTCTAACCCTGTGGAAAATTGGTAGAAACAATCTAAGATCTGAGTTTATAGGGGAGATAAACTTTTAAACTCAATAAGATTACTATTTTGTAATTTATATCTGAAATATGCTCTTTAGGCATAAAATAAGTTTAAATTGTGGGAAAGTGAATCTAAATAACCAAAAAGGGATAGGAAAAATTTATGAAGGTTCTGTTTGGGAAATTGGAACAGAAGAAATTTTTGTAGGAATTTAGGTTGCTGTTTTATTGGTGGAAATTCAATTCTAGACTAGAAAATAATTCTGAAAATGGATAAAATAAATATAATTTGATCCCCATCAGAGAGGAAGTTCAAAGATATTTTATTGAACATTTTGGATCAGAACCTATTCTGTTTAGGTGATAGGTCTTACTATTTTGATATTAAAATTCACTTTTAAGCATAGAAAATAAATCTGAAAATATAGGAAAATAGGTATGCATAGTTAGAAAATAATAAATGAGGTATCCAAATCCAAAAACTTCAGTTTAGGATTTTGTAGAAGATCTGAAAACCTATTTGAAGTAGGAAATTATCTTTCATACAAACTTGTGGCTAAAAAGTGTATTAATTAAATATAGAGAATTTGTTCAAATTGGAAATTCGTATATAGTGTACAAGTGGAAATCTGAATACAAAAGTTAGAATTAATATATAAATGTTTAAAAGTGTATGTGGGCCTAAAATCAACACATCTAGGGTAACCACAACACTTAGAAATGTGAATGACTTTCATATGTATGTATGTGTGGTTTGCATGAGTGAAGGTGTGGACTATGGCTTATGGATTGTTGTTTTCTTTTGCTAAGTGTATTGGCATGAGTAGAACCAGCCCCAGAGCAGGTTCTCACCTTCCAAGACCAAGACTTTCCATCCCCAGAGCAGTAGGAAGAAGGCAAGTGTCCTTGACCACTTTGATCCTATACTAGGATGTGTAGTTAGAATTTAATTGCATTGTCAATTTGGAATATGATACCCAAGCTAGGAAGTTTCCCTAGATTTTCACTATCTTATTTCCTTGTAGCCTGGGTTGGGATTTATTTTATTATGTCATTAATTTATATGCTTATGCTTAGCCATGCTTAGAATGGGATAAGTGGGATATGAGATCATCAACTTATTTACCTTACTCTTGTATGAGATATTATGAATTATGTAGAGGTAGGGATCGAGGCAAGTTGGATGATTTGGTTGGTGCTGGGTGCACGAGACTCGGGTTTGTGTTTAGTACTTGCCTTGATCCTAAGGACCGGTTCATGGAACATGTAACCTGGCTTTACCGTGCCAACCACATGCTGAGATGGGGCAGCTTGGCCAATTAATTAGGTGTATCTCCGGCGTAGTATGGGTGTTTGGATGGTGCGGGGAAATTAGTGTCAGCTGGACTACCATATGAACTGCAAGGCTCAAGAGGGGGCCACCGCAGCGGGGTTGAAGCCTCTTGTATGCTGTTAGGGGTGAAACCTCAGTGGGCCCACGCTCGTCGGGAATCCCTTTGTAAAGTCCTCGTAGTGATCTACTGGCTACACACATGGGAAGTGTGAACGTGGTTCGCGGCCCTTGGCATAATGGAGGTTCTTTTAGTCCACTCGGCAACGGGGGATGAAATCACTACATGTGGGTACAGTGGTGCAAACTGTACAGAGTCAAAACTGTCATGACACCCGTGCTCACGGTCAAGAGCGGCTCGGACTTATTCATGATTAGAGGATGATGAATTGGGAAGTTGAGGATGTTAAGCGGGAAGCTTAACATTGGAGATGAGATTTTGGTTACTTAATATTGATGATGGGTTGAGGGATTGGGACCATCTCACATGTGTAGTAATGTAGGTGCTTAATAAGCTAAGGTGATAGGTATTAATTGCGTAGTGCTTTAACCATGAGTTCAACCTCTCCTTGCTCTAGCCATGCATGACATTACTTTCCCACACTTGCTGAGTACCAACGGTACTCAAACTTGCTTTTCTGTTGGTTTAAATTGCTGCTCAGGTTAAGGGAATGATGTGGTGTTCAATGACCAAGACTTTGGTCCCGAAGAAGGATTCTAGGTTCACGGAGTCCCCCGGGCAATGCCTGTGACGGAGCCCACAAGATTTATATTTCGCTGCTGCTTTATTTACATGTTATGAACATATTATCGTCCATCGAGAAGTATGCTTTGTAAGAATTATTTATATTCGAACACTTGGCTTGTAATAAATAATGCTTCACTATTTGTCATCACATGTATGAGAAAATGATTCTGGCATACATGTGATATTCACTCGGTTGCTTTTTGGAGAAATCGGGTGTGACATCCTCCGTGATAGCAAATTGAACGATAAACCGGGGAGCGAGCTTTCCTTTTACACCGAATCGGTGAACTCCCTTCATTGGAGATACGTGGAGATATACGTATTGTCTGACGTTGAAGTTCAACGGTCGACGTCGCTGGTCTGCATAACTCTTCTATCGAGATTGAGCAGCCTTTAAATTTGCTTGTATGACCCGAACTCGTTCTTCGGCATCATTGACAAGGTCAGTCCTGAATGTTACTCTTTCACCATATTCACACCAGTTCAGCGGTGTGCGACATCTCCGGCCATAGAGAGCCCCATACGGTGCCATCTTGATACTCGTCTGATAGCTATTGTTGTACGAGAATTCCGCCAACGGTAGATAAGCATCCCAATTCTTACTGTGGTGGATGGCACATGCTCTCAACATATCTTCCAAGACTTGATTCACCCTCTCGGTTTGTCCATTGGTTTGAGGGTGATATGTGGAGCTTCTAAGCAATTTGGTTCCCAAAGATGTGTGCAGCTAAATTCCCAGAAACGAGAAACGAACAGTGCACCACGATCTGAAACTATTGTTCTTGGAACTCCATGCTGACATAATATCCGTTAAATGTATAACTCCGCATATTTCTTGGCGTTGAATCCCACATTCACCGGTATGAAGTGTGCTGACATGGTTAATCGGTCAACGAATACATAAACTGAATCATGCTTCCGAGATGTGAGCGGCAGTCCGACAATAAAATCCATACTCACTCACATCTTGCCACTTCCATGCCGGAATATGAAGGGGCTGCATCAAACCATGTTTCTTCATGTGATCTGCTTTCACCCTTCGACACGTATCGCACTCGGATACGTATTTAGCTATTTCCCGCTTCATCTGTGTCCACCCAAACTTTTTTCTCAAATCTTGGTACATCTTGTTGCTTCCTGGATGAATGGAAAATTTTGATAGATGAGCTTCGTCTAATATTTTCTTACGAAGCTTCATGTCCCTCGGTACGACTATACGGTTCTTGAACCATGGCGTACCATTCTCATCTTTCCGGAAGCACTTAGCTTCTCCTTTGTCTATTCTCTTCTGGATATGGGCCATGCCCCTATCTTTCTTTTGAGCCTCTACAATTTCATCACGAATTGTAGGAATGAGGGCAAGGTTAAACAATGACCCATAGGGAACCAAGCGCAGGCTCAGTTCTTCTTCTTCCATTGCAGCCATGGTTAGGTTATGAACATGTGATTTCCGATTAAGTGCGTCGACAACCACATTCGCTTTTCCAGGATGATAATGAATCTCCAGTTCATAATCCTTGATTAACTCTAACCATCTTCGGTGCCTCATATTTAGTTCCTTTTGTGTGAAGATGTACTTTAAACTCTTGTGATCGGTGTAGAGGTGGAATAAATTTCCAAGTAAATAGTGCATCCACATCTTTAGAGCAAGAACCACAGCAGCTAGCTCAAGATCATGTGTCGGATAATTCTGCTCATGATTCCGAAGCTGCCTGGATCCATATGCGACCACTCGCCCTTCTTGCATAAGTACGCATCCAAGGCCGATGCCGGATGCATCGCAATAAACATCAAAAGCATTAGTTGTATCGGGCTACGCTATCACAGGGGCTGTTGTGAGGTCCTTTACCAACGCTTTGTACGCCTCCTCACATACTTCACTCCACACATATTTGTTGCCTTTCTTCAGAAGTTCCGTCATCGGTTAGAGACCTTGGAGAAATTCGGAATGAATCTCCGGTAGTACCCAGCTAAACCGAGAAAACTACGGACTTCATGGACTGAGTTTGGTGAACTCCAATTCAGCACTTGGACGATCCTGCTCGGATCAACTGCGATGCCTTCTGCAGAAATAATGTGCCCAAGAAATGGCACTTGGTTGATCCAAAACTCGCACTTGCTGAATTTTGCATATAGTTTGTGATCCCGTTGTCGTTGGAGCACAATATGCAGATGTTCGGCGTGTTCTTCCTCCGACTTAGAATATACCAAGATATCATCGATGAAGACCACGACGAATTTGTACAGATCCGGCATGAAAACTGAATTCATCAAGTACATAAAATGAGCCGGAGCATTAGTGAGTCCGAATGACATGACGAGATACTCATATAATCCGTATCTCGTCAAGAATGCCGTCTTGGGTATGTCTTCCGCCCGGATTTTTATCTGGTGATATCCGAACCGAAGATCCATCTTCGAGAAAACCTTAGCACCCACTAATTGATCGAAAAGCATATCGATACTTGGTAGTGGATACTTGTTCTTGATAGTTACGGCATTGAGCGGACGATAGTCCACACATAGCCTTAAAGTCTCATCCTTTTTCTTGACGAACAGCGCGGAGCATCCCCACGGTGATGAACTGGCGCGAATGAAGCCTTTTCTTAACAAATCATTCAGCTGCTCCATCAGCTCCACGAGTTCCTTCGGTGCCATTTTATATGGCCTCTGAGAGATGGGTGTTGTTCCCGGTGCTAGTTCAATTTTGAACTCCACTTCATGTTCGGGCGGCATGCCCGGTAGATCATCGGGAAACACGTCCGGATATTCCCGGACCACTGGAATATCCTTCAGTTTCTTAGCTTCAACAGTGTGGACAGCAGTGACTTCCGGTGCAACATTTCTCAGAATCAACATGTGTTGCCCGTGCTTCTTTGAATTCAGCTGCACCGTTCGTGAACTAATATCAAAGATAGCTTGGTGATGCGTCAACCAAGCCATTCCCAAGATTATGTCAATCCACAATCCTTCCAGGATGATAAGAGTAGTAGGATATATCCGCCCATCCAAACATGTAGGCGCTTGAGCTACAATCCTGCCCGCTGTCCTACTACCTCCGGGTGAATTAATCTGATAAGATCCGGCCAAGGTGGTTGATGATACTTGGTGCTTAACCACATAATCTTTGCTGATAAAATCATGTGTAGCACCCGAGATGAACAACACGAGCGTGGGCTGATCACGTAGGCTGAACATGCCCGCCAACACAGGTTCTCCTACGGGAACGTCTTCAACTGCCATATAGTTTACGTTTCCCACTTTCAGTGATGTTCTCCTTGACGGACCATAGAATTTCTTTGCAGCTGGAGATGACATGTGACTGCTGCTTTGCTGGGTCACTTGAGCCTCCTGAGAAATATGGTCTACATCGCTACGAGTACCGTACGATGCAAGCTCAGGATCTTCATAATATAAAAGTGATCCATATTCTTGTGCACCTTGTTGAAGTGCGGGTGCACCACTACTCATTTGCTGCTGTTGCAGCAGTGGCTGAACCTCCATGGGTGAATATGGACAGTATTGCATCTGAGGTGGTCCGTCAAAGGACTAAATGTCCACCCCAGATGGTAAGCAATATATCACCGGTTGTTCTTGATGATAATCACCCGTACTTGCCAGTGATAATTTTCTCTTCCTCTTACTTTGCTTATGCTCGAGTTCAGCTATATCTTGAATCATAGCGGCATTGACTAACTTGCTATAATTCCCTTTATTGCATTGTGCCACTTTTGTCCGAAGCTTCACATGGAGGCCTCGGAAGAAGTAATGACACTTCATCGTCTCGTTATGCACATAAGTGGATGCATATTGTACTAAACAGTTAAATTCCGTAATGTACTCCATAACACTCATGTCTCCTTGCTTGAGTTCATAGAACTCTTCATATCTGGTTTTGATGATGCCCTCACAAATATGACGTGCATGGAAAGCATCACGAAACTCCGTCCACATCACACGATGGCCTTCAGCGATCTTAGCAAGATATTCAGACCACCAAGCCCCAGTGGATCCATGAAGTTGCTGAGCGGCAAATAAATCCTTCTCATATTCATCACACTAGAGCATTCCCAGTTTAGACTCAATCACCCGTAGCCAATGGTCTGCCTCCAAGGCTTCTTTAGCTTCATAGAATACCGGTGGTTGTCTTGCTAGAAAATTCAGATACGTTTTCAGTGTGGGGTTTTGCTGTGAGGTCTCTTGTCGGATGCCTTGCTGCACTAACATCTCAAGAGACTCAGCCATTCTTCCCAACAGTTCCGCAAGTCCGGTTGGTGATGGCGGTGATCGTTGCTGCTACGAATCATTTCCATCCCGACTGGAACCACCAACTTCATACCCGGAATGAGTATGATCCATACTGCAAGAGCGAGAATTTACGGTTAATATCCTAGAGTGTACTCAGCTTTAACTCGAAATTATTTACCGCAAAAGCATCACATCAACTATGCAGCATATATAAAGGAAACAAGGTTTTTGACAATTCTGAAATATGACCAATGATTGTTCAAGTTTGTCAAACACTTAAATAAACAGCAAGGAATGATGAAAGATAACTAATGAATATGTCATGGAACTTAGAGAAGTATAAAAATCTTCATGTCCATAACAAGTCTCAAGTTACATGGGCAATGAACAATGCTCTGTTCAGATTGACCATTTGACCTAATTCCCAGAATTTGATTATGAAAATGGCAGTTTCATGTCTCAAGGTGGATATCAAAGTTATAGGTAACTTCAATATCTTTCCAACGAGTATTTTTTTGCCTTCATATCAATTCTGGATCCGGAGTTATCATATTTCAAAGTTGACAGAAATCTGGAACAATTTTGACAGCACCTCCTCTGAAAGTGTCTGTTTTGTTCAGAAGATTTCATAAAGTTCTACACCAAATCTGTAGAAACTTTGAACTACAAAGTCGTAGAACATATCACAAAATTTCCAATGGTGTCTTACATGACCCTTAGAAATTTTTCTACAAGAAGTTATGGTCGAAATACAGAAAATTCCACAGAGTATTTTTGGTCTGCCCTGTTTCTTGACAGTTAACACTCATCTGAGATTTTCATCCATTTGGAATGAGATTATGTTCTGGAGTTCTACAGGAAAGTTGTAGAAGACTTCAAAACTTTTCCATAAATGTATCCCTCACCTCCATTGGTTCAACCAAACAAAAGTTATGCCCTGTCCCATTTCAGCAAAAATTCTGCCGGAAACAGGGGAGGTTGTTACTAAAGATTTGAGATGGGAACTATACTCCCAATTGACTCTTAGTTCAATATAAGAGTTCATCAACCGCTAATGGAATCCTAGACTCCAATTTACTCTTTTCTTTGAAAACTTTCTTTTTCATGCAGTTAAGAACATTGCACGGTACTACGTTTCCTCACCAAATCAAAATCCTAACCGGCATTACACCGGCATATACGTCTCAAATGGTGGCCCTAAAGCGATCACTCACACACGTGTTATAAACGAAATGTTGTACTCGTGGTTAAGGTACCTGCAGAAAAACAATCAATAGTGATGCACACAAAGGTTTTCCATTTTAGGCAGGTCCATATCATAGTAATACGCCCCATATCATTGCCATACGGGCCGTCCTTGAGTCAAGTCACGTCTCAAGGTACATGATCAGGTTATTCACCACCCGATGGGGGCTCCACACCTTTGCAATAAAGCACACCGATGGAACAGCGCTTTCGTAAGCCTCCTAGGACATGAAGAGTCCTAGGGAACCTACTTCGTGTTACAAACCACACGATGGGGTCTCCTCCTCTTGCCCTTGGGTTTGCGCACTGGAGGCTAGTGCATTTCATATGTCTCTAAGACATGAAGAGTCTTAGAAAACATATTCACTTCCCGTCCATTGCTGAACAGGACATCCCACACTACTTTCCTCGTATATGGGAGCTAACCGAAATTGATCCGCTTTTGGTGGCGTTCCTTACCATGCTTACCTCCACGTAGGCGCGTCGTTACAGAATTGAAATATTGAATAATAACATACTGTTAACTTGCCACCTTAAGTAACTATGCTAATAATAGTCCTTATATGGGCATACTATACGTTCCTCACTCGTATACTTGTAAGTTTTCAAAAATAAGAACTTTTCATGCGTGCTATTCCCAATGCGGCTCTGATACCACGCCTGTGGGGAACCCCTTCCGGGATCCACACTTCAGGATACACATTGGGTGGTGCCGTGCGATGCGGCACCTAACAGCATACACGAAAAGAACCATAAAGTACAAAGTCTTTTATTTCTAAATATAATATCATTTACAAAATACTGTACCAGGAGGGTACACGCAGCGGAATATACATACACACATACTCTCGGTCCTAACTATGCAAAAGAGAAGACGTCCTGCCCGCAGACGCTTCTTACTAGCTTCCACAAAGATGAGTCCAGCGGCAGGTTTTCCGGTGAGTCTCTGGTGGCTCACCAAACAACCATCTTCATAGCAAATTTTATAACCTGCAAAACACTAATAATGCAACAGTGAGCACGATGGCTCAGCAAGACTTAACCAACACTCCTAAACCATGAAACTCTACATGCAGGGATTACTAACATAGGAAAAGTATGATGCAATAACGACATGCCTACATGTTGATCCTTACTTTCAGTTTAATAGCAGCAGATTATTGTGCCTTAGGCCGCCCTCACATCGGAAGTCCACAATCAAATAAGAAACGCTTTTCTCCGATGTGGTGATGCCCAAAGTGGAAGATAAACTTAATGAGCTCTACAACTATAGCATACATGATTGGCAATATAATGAATAAAAGAACTTCACATCAGCAATAATTCATTTCACCTTATCTGGAAATAATTACTACGTCACAACTCAGTGAACAAATGGTTCTCATATAACCGCGAGGGATGGTGATTCGAATCAGGACACACCCGGAACACACGACACATACACCCGCCTCGAAAGACTCACGCGAGCTCTTTCTTACGTTGTATGCAGCAACCTTTCACCCGTCACTCCAATGCCGAACCAGTTCTGCGGACCCATCAGAAGGGCCACTACACGGGACACGTCGAAGTTGCTCCGCTAGCGGGTTTACACCTCTGACACCAACCCCCAAAGGACGGCTGTATAAGTTTCGACACGAGAGTACCCGAGTTACATCGGTTTCCTGGACTCCATAATTCCAGTATGCATCCGGTACTGTTCAAAGTTGCTCAGCAGGGCGGCATACGCATCAGTCCTCAACCGACACAAACAGAGCTACAGCCACACAGGCCCAACGTCCTGCTGCTCCTACCCTCTGCTCGGTCTCATTTTCCATTCCATAACTTTCATTCTCTATAATCATACCCCGCTGAACCAACATCCTAAACTCGCGAGTAGCTTCCAACTACCCGACTTGTACCGGATCCTATACAACTTACGCCTAGCAGAAAACTACACGAAGGTAACCTGTTCTACCCATTAGCTCCAAGGGTTTGTGGGTCATGAATTTGGAGTTTCAATCAACTTGACCTAATGCACAATACATACTAGACCCATAAAAGTAATACAAAGTAAAATGTAAGTAAAAGCTGTTAAATGCAAACCGGGGCTTGCCTTATGTTGCTGCAGGTTTATTTCTACTTTATAGTCAGTATCTTGGCGATCATTAAATCTTCAACTTGCTGATCCGAGTCGAGTTCCTTGTCGAACTCCTTCGTCGTATTTCCTACCGATATGAATATGCACAGTTTTAATACGAGTAACTGAATTATAAAACAAATGTGTTTTAGGAACTAAGAATGGTTTAGGCCAACTCTAAAGTGATTGAAGAGCTCTGTTATGGACAAAAACAGAGAACTTTAGCCGGGCAGTAGATCTTGGTTGGAGTAAAGTTCAAAAAGTGACATATAAGGAACATAAGAAAGATATTGGAAAAACCCAGCAGAAAACTGGAGAAGATAATCTCAACTTGCTCTGAAATTTTTACAGTGGACAATAGATCATACAGAGGTATGGCTTGCAAAATTTCAGACAAAGTTGGTGGAAGATGTGGCCTAGGGAATTTTCTTACTATTTGGTTTCTCTGAATTCCTATGGCAATTATAGTGTCTGGTCATACTCAAAATTTGGTTTTTCAGAAACTTCGGAGTCTCATGAGATCATAGGACTTGGTTTCACCATTTTTGGAGGTTCCTACATGTTTATAGAATTTAGAAGTTGGAGCTAAAAGCTGAAAAATCTTTCTGTTGTTTTTTCCTAATTTTCAGAGACATACAAGATTGAATCAACATTTGGCCAAGCAAATGAAGTCCAATGCCTCTGAAACTTCTACTGGCGTTCAAGGAATTTTGGAAGAATGTCCTGGCGAAATTTGGGAATTTTCCAATAAATAGAACTCCTGTAAAAAATCCTACAAGATTTTTTAAATGAATTAATGAGCTACATTCATTGATTTTCATAAGTATTGGTTGCACCTCTTGATAGTACTCTTTGAGAGGAATCCAACAAAATTTATTTCACAATTTTTGAAGGTTCCTACACAAGGTTATGGCTCTCCAAAGTTTGAACCGAATTAGGAAAATCTGGAAAAGTTTAAACCCGACAGTGGGTCCCACTTGCCAGTCATGTCTTCTACCTCGCGCCAAAACAGAGGACCCGGTGGCTTGCTCCGGCTAAGGTCACCGGAAGCCATTTTCCGGCCAACTCCCGGCCTCCTAGTTGCCGCTCCCCCCCTGTTACAACACGTTGAAGTCTCTGGGAGGGTCGCCGGCGGCCGTAGCTCACCGGAAATCACCGCGCATCGGCAACAGTGAGACCTAGGTCTCCGGCGAGGTCGCGGCGGCCCATTCCTTTACCAATTGATCGGGGTTTTGGCTCTAGAGCATCAGGGAATCGTGTAGACGCTCAACATGGAGCCCAAACGCATAGGGGAGCGCTGCAAACCCATCGGCACCGTGCGCCCGATGGGGTCCGGCGGTGCGCCATGATCAAAACACGGAAATTATCCCTCTACACCCCATATCTAGGTATAAAATCGATGGAGGAAGTGCGCCAAGTAGTTAGGAAGTTTTTTGCAAAGTTTGAATCAACAAGAACACGAATTAATGAAGAATTTGTCAAATTCCTACCTCGGGGTCGTTTTGTACCGCCTGGGAGAAAAACTCAAAATTCTCCTTCTGTGATCAATGGCTAGGGCTGAGTTTTAGGCTTGAGAAGCTAGGGTCGACGGTACACCGAGGGGCTGGCTTGCCTTGGCATGACCTTGCTCGTTGTGAGCTGTCCACGGTGACCTTGCTCAGTTTTTCAGTGTTTACCCGAGAGCCGCAGCACCTTTGCTGTTTTCCGGTGCAAACAAGCTCGGGACAGGGGAGGATAAGGGCTGGCCAGCTAGAGCACTGGTGGACGCAGCTCTTTTCTGTTGGGAGCTCGAGCAATCGGTGCTCGGTTGCTGTGGTATGATCGGAGAAGAAACCGGCGGCGGTGTTCTGCGCGAAGGAAGCAGCTGAGGGGAAGCGAAGTAGTGCTGTGGCACTCGGGCGGCCGCTTTGATCACCCACGAGATGACTTCGGGAGCAAGCGAAGCAAGCAGCTCGGTGGTGCATCGGTCGGAGGATCGATCCGGGAGCTGGCGCATCGCGCGTGAACAGCCGAGGGAAAACAGGAAATTTGTCTCTGTGGTGGCTGACCAGTGGGCCCCACCTTCTCTTCTCTTATCCAATTTTCCACTGATATTTTCCCCACAGCTACTCAAAATTTAAGACTATGCTTTGCCTCAAAGTTAAGAATTGAAAAAGGTTGGATTCAAATGATTTGAATTCTGTTACGGAGTTTGAATTGAATATGGTCATTTCAATTTGAAATGGAATTTGAATTCTTCCTTTTCAATTGTTCCAAAAACATAGCAAACCAACTCCAAAGTTTCTGATTTTTGGCATGGCTGCTAATTCAAATGTGGAGAACACATTTGTGGAACCAAATTTGCAAATTGAGGGAGTTGGGATTTGAAACTGAAATTCAAATTCGGATTATAGAGCTTCCTCTTTTAATCCCAAACAAATACTAAAACTCCTCCAAATGAGCTGAAATTTGGATGGTTGAATATTTGAATTATGAAGACCCAAGTTATGAATTTAGATCTCCATGTTTGGAAGTTTTGTGAAGTTTGAATTGTTACTTTGAACTTGCATTGTTATAATTCAAAGTTTTAATTCCCCTCATTTTTTCCTAAGTGTACATGAGCTGAAAATTCTTACTACCACTTTTTGGGGATTTTACAGCAAGGGGATTATCTCTAACAATTTATCAAGCAATACGTCGTCTTACTCATTTTTAGATAATTGCTTTATATCTTCCAAGGACGGCATAATTCTTTGGTTTAGCACAAGGACTTGTCTCTTTCTTTTCAAAGTTTCTAGCTTTAATAACTTTAGTCCCTATTTTGCCATATATATGTGAGGACCCACCTTTACCGGGGGCCACTTGTGCTTCCCATACCAATCTCTGGATCAGTAGTTGGTACGCATAACAGAATGTACCGAGTTCTATACATCACTTTTTCTCAACAGGACCATTATGGTATTACAATCAAGTCTTAGATTACGATCCGTGTGTCCTACAAGGCCACTGAAAACAAAAGAGTCGAACAACAGCGGAACAAGTGGCACCCTGCCCCTCAGGCAACCTTGGGCGCATGACTAGAACTACTCGTCATCGATACGCGCTTCACCTTTTCCGTCCTCTTCTTCTCCATCCTCTGAGGTTGTGAATAAGCAAGACTGAGTACGGAAGGTACTCAGCATGCCCTAACACTATTCAAGGGGAAGTGTTTCATGCAAGAGGTTGTAGCAAGGCGTGACCATATGGCTTAGAGTTGCCTAAAAGCATTCATGCATGGCTCTCTTTTGAAAGTAGTTTGCAAAGAAGAATGGTAATTGAGTCATGATTTTAGTTGGTGGGAACTGGGGGAGTTGAACTCAACCCTCCAATTCTCTAAGTTTTATTCGAGTGTTTGAGCCCCATGGCCCTACTAGCTCTGGCACACTGCCATAATATCAAAACACGGCAAATACTGCCACACAATCCACATCAAGGAAACATACTAAGACTAATCAACAGGAGCTCATGACATAGTGTGCCAATGACCGTGACAACGATTATCCAAATGTTAACACTCTGTCGAGGTTGTACACTTTACCCAGAGGTCATGTACTCCTAGCAAGTGAGTAACGTAACGCTTGCATCATCTTCTCCGAGTAACCCCACAATCACACCTAGGGACGCACCCAGGGCGGGCAATTACTTTCCCAGCCGGATGAAGGGTAATGACTCCCCCGTGTCTTTTCGTGGTCTCTCGTGCCCTATTGATCACAAGATGGCTCATGTGGAAGTCACCAAGAAGGTAGAGGGAGTCCTGCCCATACAGGTTTTTTGGTTGTACGAAATCACTATGTTGAGGTCATATGAAGCGGTCCTAATGTTGGTGAGGCAGCTCCATCAAGTCCACGGTAGGTGGCCTACACCGAATCACACGAATACTCAATCACCATATGCGGCCTCCACCATTCCTTTCCCCACATCACCTAACACCAGTTGTTTGGCATAATTTCCCTCATCCCATTTCCTAACTCCCATTTCCTAAATCCGATGAATAGATGTAGCAGGTTGCGATGCGAGCATCGTAGGGGTTCCTAAGCACTTCTACTACCAAGGGGGTATACACATCATCATTTTATAGTGCGATGACGGGTTCTTAGGATATTAAGGAGGTAGAGTCATCGAGGTCAAGGAGAGGTCTGTGGTATTTCACATATCATTCACGTGATTGTCACTATGCCAAACCTATGGCCTTGGATGATGAGAGACGGACTTTCTACTCGCTAATATAACTGCTAGCAAATGACAAGATTCTGTTTGATTGGTGATGACATCGAGCTACGTTATTGAAGAGCAAGTAACCACCGCCAATATCAAATCATCAGCATGAAGTTATCAAACTAACTCATCGGCCAGGCTACGGACATAATGGTACTACCACTAATAAAGTGGACCTTAGATACAAAAATATTTAAAATATCCACAGAAAACATGCATGGTAAAAATAGGCTAATAGGAGCATTTGCAAAATCATAGGAACTACATGGTCAAGGAGTTAGAGCTTGCCCTTCACATGCTTCTAGAAGTTCTTCGTAGTCCGGGTCTTCGGGTTCCTCATCAAATTCCTCGTTAGCTATAGTACGTAATTTGCATAGATGAGTGCCAAATCCAAAAAACTCCAGGAAATTCAGACAGCAGCATTGTCCACACTAGTATTTCTTATAAGGTTTCTAGGAGAGATTGCTTAATTTAGAGCTATTGTATTATTTCCTTTATATTTATTTAGTTATTTAAATTATTATAAAAATCCATTTTGGGAAATTGTTATTTGTATTGTGTTCTAGGTCCAACAAACATTTTAATGGTCTCTATTAGTGTTATTTAGGTGGTATGATCATTTTGGAGACCACTTATTAGCCTTTCCTAGTTTTCCTTAGTTAATTAAGTGATTTAGGACAATTATTAGCAATTAAAATTTTTTGCAGAATTTATTTTGGTTATTTTTCTATTATACTATGCTCTAATAGTCTATTTCTATTTTAGGGATTTTTCTGGACTTTTCTGCACTTAAAAATGTATTTTATGGGGCCTCGTGTACAATAAGGTGTGGCTTTAGCATTTCTGCATGGCTCTAGTGGCTGACAGGTGGGCCAGGGCTGACAGAGGCCTTTGAGCCTTAGGTTCATGTGGACCATGTCCTTGGAGTGATTTTAGCAACGAGGGAAGTGGACTAGGCTGAGGTGGAGCACAGGTGGTGAGTGATTGGGCTGCGACGCATGGAAATTTGCTGAGGTGGCTGCCATCTCAGTTGACACGCGTGCGAGGAGATGGACCGGCTGACTTGGTGCCATGTGGTCTTCCATGCGGGCGGATCCACTGATGTGGATCCCAGTGGGCTGCCACGCGGGTGCGACATGGGCGCCGGTCACAGCCGGCCCGAACTCCCTGGCGCGGCGACGGGTCACCGACGACTCGCCAGAGCCCAGTCTTTTCTCCGTGGGAGGTGCCCGAGGGCATGTCGGTTATCTAACCACTGTTGGGAGTCCTATGGGAGTGGCCCTAGGCCGAGGACATCACCTTAGTGGCGACTAGGGCTCGCCGGAGGTGGTGTTGGTGGCGGTTCACTGTGGAAAAACAAGAACACTCACTATTGCTCTGGTTTGGATTGTCCTACAAGCTCGTGGTCTTGTGGGGAAGCTGTCATAGGGCTTGGCCGGGCCTGGGGAAGTCCCCATGGTGGCCAGCGACGAGCCGAGGCGGTGCTCGCCGCATGTGCACTAGGAGCCTTCTAACCCATGCCGAATGCGTTGAAGAGTTTCCTAAGGTGCTCAAGATGCTCTAGAAGGGAGAGGCAGTCAGGCAGGGGGAATGGCTGCTTAGCAGCGGCGAATCGAGGGTGGCCGGCATCGAGGAAGAAAATGGGGAAAACCTTTAGTTGTCGGCTAGAACCGGCCGGTCGGTCCTCAAAATGGTCTTGTGGAAGATCGAGGGAGGTGGTGCGCACGCCTTGGGTCGGAGGGAGAGCCGTTTTATAGCCGGCAGAGGCGGTGGCGATGGCGGTGCACCGGCGAGATATATTCTCACGTGTAGTTAAGGGGTGGCCGTGTTTCGGGGAGAAGGCGCAGCGGTTTATTGCTATGGAGGCGGAGGCTAGCAGCAAGCGAAGATGTGACGGGGAGACTGATGTGGACACCCCAGCATCACATACACGTACATGAGCTTATGAAGGACTTGCTATGCACACTCGTGTTTAAAAACTCAAACAAGTGGTGAATTCTTTCCTCTCTGGATTATATTTTAATATTGGTAAGAATGATATGCTACCTAAGTTATGTAATTACGTGTTACTCAGGTTTACCCATGAAAGAACATCATGCCGGCACAAAAAAGAACCATGTCAGTTCGTACCGTCCGAACTTTCGTTGGCGCGATACACCAAATTGAGAACAGGTATACTGCAGGCACCTCAAATTCACGTGTAATACGGTACCAATATGTCATGTTCTAGGGCCCATAATACACATGGTGTGAAAGATTATCAAGTCACTTTCCAACGCAACAAATGGTGCATTTTTTGGACTTTCCATGCAGAAGTTATGGCTAAATTACTAAAGACTGCGCAGAAGGTTAAAAGACGCGCGAGGATCAAAGACTACTTCGTGAATTGCTCAGTAGCTGGTTTCCTACCTCAAAACGTGGTGACTTCAGTTCACACCTAGCTAGGAGGGTTATTCCTAGTATAAATATCACCCTTGTGCTTCTGGAAAAACAATCATTGATCATTTGATAAACAATATAATTCTGAGTGCTCTGGAAAAACAACCATGATCACACCTTTGTTCTTCCTGGTTCTTCATGGACTTGTGAAGTGATCCCTCAGGGGTCCCATAATTCGTGCTCTAGGCTTCCGGGCCTTTTGCGTGGATCAGTTTCTGGTTTGTGGTTCTGCGGTCGTTCGGAGATCGAGACAAAATCCTCAAGGTTTTGGTGCCTCTCTCCCCGTCGCTTGGTCGCAACCAACCTTGGCTGGTATAAAGCTAGTTATCTCGGACTGTGGTTCTGTTGTTGTTCGGAGATCGAGTCGAAGTTCTCAAAGACTTCGGTGCCTCTCTTCCCGTCACTTGGTCGCATCCAACCTTGGCAGGTATAAAGCTAGTTACCCCGCTGTTTTCAGCTAGTTACCATTATTTGTTCCACTGTCCGATCTTTACATTTGCCCTTCGTCGTACCTACTGCCGTGAAGATCGGGCCACCCCTGGGTTTCACCCTATCACTTGATATAAGATTTCAGGTTTCCACGGTAGGTACGTTCCTCATATCATTCATTTGTTTCTTACCATTTTTCTGTTATCCATCTCATGTTTTTGTGCATACCTATAGTTCATTAAACCACCACAAAAGTAACCAAACCATTGTGTAGTACCGCTGGTCTTGTGTCGTTTATATCATTTGTTGTATGCCATATCAATCTGCATTGTGTTAGTAAGCCCACATCTTGTTCACATAAAAAAAGAGAGAGACAAGTGAAAAAAAGTGTGTTACAAAAAAAAAAGAGTAAAAAATATTTAAGGGCTGCAAGGATATAATCATTGTTGAAAAAAACTTCAGATTGGGAAACAAATTTTACTCATATTTTGACTTGGTTTACGACACTTGATTTTCGGCGCTACAAGCCTTCCTTGTTTAGCCATCCAAGCTCCACAAAAATCCATAACCAGATCTCCCGACTCGTGAACCTTTCAACCGCTTAATCACAGCAAGGAATACTACAATATTTTGCACACTCACAGTCCTTGAGAACAGGTAAGAACTTTGGTAAGCAAGTGGTGAGATTGTGTGATTCCACTAAAATTTCCTATACCATTTTAACTCCATTGTTCTAAAACGGCAGGATCTGCTTCAATTGTTCGTGGTGGTAATTCTGAAAAGAACCACAAGTTTCATGAGCCAGGCTACGCCAATTAAAAAACTCACTATTATAGACCATGGCAAGGATGTTTAATGATTGTCTCCCACCAGCCGGTGGAAGATCTCCACTACATCAACATGAAGAATTTGGTGAAAAAAATTCAGATTTTAGGATTGGTGTCATGCCCGGTTTTATATAAAATAAAACCAGTCGAAATATACATGTGTGCCAGGATCTGTTTAATTATACATGTAGGACAATTAGTGATATACAGTTCTATATCGATATAAACAGCATTTATACCTTAAATGAGTTTTAAATAGCAGCCGAAGAGGAAAATCTTGTAGGGCCATCCACAGGACAAATCAACTGGCAGCAACATGACCTTCACACCGTCTTCATCTGATATTCTTTTCACTGAGCAACATTTATGATAAAAGAAAAAAGGAAAACACATAAGTACATAAAGTACTCAGCAAGTGTGGGAAAGTAATGTTATGCAGGCTAGATCAAGAAAAGGCTTAACTCATCGTTAATGCACTACGCAAATTAAATCCTATTTTAGCTTATTGAGCACCTATTTTACTACAAATGTGAAGTAGTCCCAAACCCATAACCCCATTTCCATTGTTAAGCTCCCCGCTTAACATTCTCCATTTCTCAATTCATCATACTCTAATCATGAATAAGTCCAAGTCGCTCTTGACCGTAAGCATGGCTGTCATGACAGTTTTGACCTTGCAGAGTTTGCACCACTGTACCCACATGTAGTGATTTCATCCCCCCTTGCCGGGTGGACTAAAAACCTCAGCATGTTGTAGGATCATTTTAGTGATGACAACACAAACCAGGGGCTTTTGTGCTAAAATACAGCAGGGTGCAGGGGTGTTTCTGCTAAGATCTAGGGGGTTGTCGCGTCCGGGAAGGCGTCGATGAGGGCTTTGACGAAAAGGGCGATGGGGCTTGTTGGATCTTCGGTGTCTCAACGTCCAGGGGCTGCTTCCTCGGGGTTTTTGAGTCGGCTACGTGTACTGAGGCAAGGGAGAGTGTAGAGGTGAGCCAGGGGTATGGGGAAAGGATTGAGAACCTTCTTGTTGTAATTGTTAAAGATCACATTAAGCGCCCACCAAAGTTGCAAAATAGATGGAGATCTTTAACTTTTGTGCAGCTTCTGAGTGGACCGGCATCACCTCATCCTTGGACTCTTTGTCGTCAGCTGCATAAGCTGTACAACGGAACTCAAATGGCTAAGCTGCACAACGGAGGAACTCGGACGAATGTCTTTGAAGTTTCAGCTCAGAAATGCGTGGACCATCTAGTGGTTCAAGGTAGAGTGGTCTATAGGAGGTGACTACAGATTTGGAGGGTTGAGAAGATGGAACCAAAGCGAATTTTGAGCGTAGGCTGGAGCCATCAAAGGCCACATGGGCAGGAGAGAGTCTCACAGAAGGTATCGTGACTTATGCCGATGAAACAATAAGTTTTTAGATGGCAGTGGATGGAACACAATATAGAAAGTGTCACAATTGGAGTTTTCCTGATGGGTTACACAAAACAAAATTTTGACTAATGTTCCTCTGGATAGTCTTTCCTTTAGATGCTCAAAACAAATGCATAACCACTACATGGAAAGGGATATGAACAAATTTTCATCAGAGGGGTGCTATAACTACATTTTGGTTGTTTAATTATTTGGTCAAAGGTGTTCGTTGAGGTAGCCACAAGAATGAATCAACCATTTATGGGTCCGAGCCTATACCTAACAATTCAGACGCTTCATGCTACTATAGCAGAACATAATTGCTACACGACCAACCCATCACCATCTGAGACACCAAAATCTTCAAACGTTGAGCTCTAAAATACTAGGCGATGAAGGCGGGAGTACCATGGCGGCGCGATAGGATGGTATAGCGACTAGGAATCGGTGCCTGCAGGTGGTGTTCGCTGGCGAGAAAAGCAACAGCTGAGGTTACCACCGCATAGGGACAACAGCTACCGACATCTTGGACTCACACGCAAGGCTCAACATAACAAAGCTACCAACCAGTAGCCTCTTCAATTCCAGATGCTGCTAACAATGAACATCCAAGACCAAGCAGAACTGCACCAACGCACTCCCTAGGGTCTGGAATTTTCCTCGAATTCGAGCTCATGCAGCGGCATCTACTAGGGCAGATGAATAGGCCGCGTAGGTTCGGCAGCACCGTAGAGCGGTAGAACGCAGTAACCACACGCAGCTGAGCTACGGCAAGCGTGCGGCGACCCTTCCCAGCGAGCCCATGAACCGCGAGAGGGGGCGAGCAGTAGGCAAACCGGCACGGGGGAGTACCTGGCCGGTGTGACTGGGCCAAAGACGTACTTGTTGTAGATGATGACGGCGAAGGAAAGGAAGATCCAGACGGTGATGTAGCAGTAGGAGAGTGTAAGTGCATCTAGGCATCCCCGTGGGTTTTGGATGATTGATGACGACAAATTAAGGGACTAATGAGCTGAGATGATCATAAGCACAGGACATTTCCAAGACGGGCACCTAAACTCTCAAAAAAAGGAAAAAGATGAAGAACGGCGTCGAAGACTCGAAGAGTGGAAATTAGGGGTTCACTTGAGTCTTTAGTAGGCTAGCAGTGTAAAAGAAAGAGTATGTGTGTAAAGTGCATTGAGACCATAGAGGAGAGCTCAAAGCGTTAGAAGTGTCAAATCCTTAGTGGAGAGAGGTAGAGAGGTAAAGTTGGGCAGGCCGGACTTGTCTGCGGGAAGAGGCCGGACTAGTCCGAAAGTCCTATGGCTTAGTCCGTTTTAGGGCGGACTAAGAGTTTCTGAATGAGACCGGACCTGTCCATTTTGGACGGACTAGTCCATTTCTCTCTAGGTGAGAGTGTTTTGGGGGCTAAGTCCTGGTAGACCGGACTTATCCGCCTGAGTGACCGGACTAGTCCAGGCTAGGCAGACTTGTCTGTTTTCACACGGACTAAGATTTCCTGTGTGAGTTTGGGCTAGTCCGTTCTAAGGCGGACTAGTCCGTATGGGTGTGAGATGAGAGCTCCCACGGCTAAGTCTTGGTGGACCGGACTTGTCCGCCTTAGTGGCTGGACTAGTCCGGGTCCTTTAGACTTGTCCGTTCTCACTCGGAAAAATAGTTCCTGTGTGAGATCAGACAAGTCCGGTGTGAGGCGGACTAGTCCGGACTTTCGGTAGGTGGCAACGGTTGGCTTCGGGACTTCTATAAAAGGAGATGCCCCGACGTCATTTAAAAAAAACCTGGAACCCTAGAGCCGCCACAGCGATCCAAGAGCCCCCCTAATCCTTCTCTCTTGCCTACTCACCCTCTAGAATAAGAAGAGTATACGGAGGCTACGGAGAGCGATGAAAATGGCGATGAAGAAGAAGACAAAGAAGATGACGAGTAGACTTAGGCGTATCTTCCTACCTCCTTTCCTTTTTGGTGCCTTGATGCCAAAGGGGGAGAAATATGAAAAGGATGTCCTATTTTTGTCATCTTCTAGTCTCGTAATAGATCTTTTGGACATGAGTCTTTTGGACATGGCTATCTATGCTTTATGTTTTATGCATGCCTATCTTTTATGCAACACTACGTGTTGGATTTTATGGCTGTTTTATGCTTATTGTCTTATCACATTTTTAATTTTAAGCACAACACGTAGGCACCCCACCATAACATGTGAATGTATGCCAACTCCCCTCTTTTACTCTTGCATACATTCAGGGGGAGTTTTGCATACGTACACTTGTTATAAAAATAAAATTTTTACCTCTTATGTTGAAACTTAATGTGTTGTCATCAATCACCAAAAAGGGTGAGATTGTAAGTGCATCTAGGCATCCCCGTGGGTTTTGGATGATTGATGACGACAAATTAAGAGACCAATGAGCTGAGATGATCTTAAGCACAGGACATTTTCAAGGCGGGCACCTAAACTCTCAAAAAAAAGGAAAAAGATGAAGAACGTCGTCGAAGACTCGAAGAGTAGAAATTAGGGGTTCACTTGAGTCTTTAGTAGGCTAGCCGTGTAAAAGAAAGAGTGTGTGTGTCAAGTGCACTGAGATCATAGAAGAGATCTCAAAGCGTTAGAAGAGTCAAATCCTTAGTGGAGAGAGGTAGAGAGGTAAAGTTGGGCAGGCCAAACTTGTCCGGGGGAAGAGGCCAGAGTAGTCCGGAAGTCCTACGGCTTAGTCCATTTTAGGGCGGACTAAGAGTTCCTGACTGAGATCGGACCTGTCCATTTTGGACGGACTAGTCGGTTTCTCTCTAGGTGAGAGTGTTTTTGGGGCTAAGTCCTGGTAGACCGGACTTATCTGCCTGACTGGTCGGACTAGTCCGGGCTAGCCAGACTTGTCCGTTTTCACACGGACTAAGAGTTCCTGTGTGAGTTCGGGATAGTCCATTCTAAGGCGGACTAGTCCGTACGGGTGTGAGATGAGAGCCCCCACGGCTAAGTCTTGGTGGATCAGACTTGTCCGCCTTAGTGGCCGGACGAGTCCAGGTCCTCTAGACTTGTCCGTTCTCACCCTGACAAAATTGTTCCTTTGTGAGATCGAACTAGTCCGATGTGAGGCGGACTAGTCCGGACTTTCGTTAGGTGGCAACGGTTGGCTTCGGGACTTCTATAAAAGGAGATGCCCCGACGTCATTTAAAAAAACTTGGAACCCTAGCGCCGCCACAACGATCCAAGAGCCCCCCCCCCTAATCCTTCTCTGTTGCCTACTCACCCTCTAGAGCCAATTCTTAAGTGAATTTGGGTGTGTCAAAAGAGAAGGAAGAACTTCGCGTTTAGGCTCTTGGAGTGATCTCGTGCACTTGGTGTGATCTATGGCTTGTGAGATCTGTGAAGTTTGTGGAAGTGATCAAGTGGGAGCCTTGGATTGTGAGCAGCCCGAAAACTTTTTAAGTTCACCATTGAGATAGTGAAGAACCCGGTTGGCCTTAGTGGCGACTTGGTGAGGAAAGGGTTGTTAGACCCGGTCCTTTGTGGACTCCTCAACGGGGACATAGATTCCTGTGTGGAATCGAACCTCGGGAAAAAATCCTCAGTGTCTCTCTTGCATGTACATTTCTTTGAAGATCTAGATTGCTTAGGGTTTGTTTTCATTATTTCTCTATACATCGTCACACTCTTGCAGTTCATTTCAATATTCTGTCACACTTGTCGTATAGAAGTGCTAGTTGTCTCGTCCACATTTTGTTAAACTAAAATTTGGAGAAAAACCCTTAAAAATCAAGTTTTAGATCTTTCCGGCAGTTTGACCAGACTAGTCCGCCTCCAAGGCAGACTAGTCCGGCTTTTTAGGCCTTTCCATCAGGTTGATCGGACTAGTCCGCCCCTGAGCCAGACTAGTCCTTCTCCTGAGTTCTAATCTCGTTTAATTAAGTCATTTAAGGTATTTTAGCCTATTCACCCCCTCTAGGCAATTTCAATTGGTATCAGAGTCAGATTTCTCCATCAAGAGTCTAACCACTCGGAGAGAAGATGGCCAGAGTGGAGGAATACGAGATTCCATCGACATCACAAGATGACAACACATATGACAAGAAAAAGGACACGGGTGTGCTGCAAGACCACTCGAGTGACGATGAAGAAGTTTGCCAGCTCAAGGCACGACTTCGCGAGAAGCTAGGTCACTCAAGTAAAGAGAAGAAGAAGCCGCAGGATCAAGAAAGGAGTGGTCAACTGGACTACTTCCAATATCCTTTCAACTATGAACGATTAACTTCCAACAATCACTACTTATCTATTCCTCTGGGCAAGCCTCCTCAATTCGATGGAAATGATTACTCAATGTGGAAGCATAATATGAAGATGCATCTAATGTCCTTAAACCCTAGCTTGTGGCAAATTGTCTTAACAGGTGTCCGTCTTCCAAGAAATGAAGAAGACGTTACCTCGGAGCAAGCTATTCTACTTCATCGCAATGCTCAAGCAGTTGGGGTGATCACCTCATCCTTGACTCGAGAAGAGTTCAACCGAGTCGATGGATTAGAGGTGGCCAAAGACGTATGGGACACACTCAAGACAACGCATGAAGGAACTCGAGTCATTAGGGAAGCCAAGATCGAGATGATTGAAGGAGAGCTTGGGAGGTTCACCATCATGGATGGTGAGTCCCCTCAATACATGTACAACCATCTGAAGATCCTCGTCAACAAGATCCGATCTTATGGATACACCCGGTGGACGGATCATGAGGTGGTGAAGAGGATGCTTCGGGCATTCATGCCTCAAAACATTGCTCTTTGCTCCTTGATCCGTGAGAGCCCGAGATATGCTCAAATGACCCCGGAGGAAGTGCTCAGAAGAATCATCAACAACGAGATGATGGAGAAGGAAGCCATATTCTACAGCGACCTCCAAAGGCTTGCCTCCTCAAAGAAGAAATATGTTGCTTTGAAAGCAACATCCTCATCACAAGACTTCGAAGCAAGTGATGACGAGGGTCTCGACATCGATGAAGAAGAGGCGCTCTTCATCGAAAAATTCAAGAGGATGATGAGAAGAAGGAAGGGGAGCAACCATTATGAGAACAAGAACAAGGAAAGGTCCAAGCCCAAGATGAAAAGAGCATGCTACAACTGTGGTGAATATGGACACTTCATTGTGGATTGTCCATATGAAGAGAGTAAGAAGAAGAAAGATGGCAAGTCTCAAGAGAAGAAATTCTTCAAGAAGAAGAAGCCATCAGGACATGCTCACCTTGCGAAGGAATGGGACTCCAACGAAGACTCATCCTCCGAGGATGAAGAGAAAGTGGCGACACTTGCCATTGGAAGGAGCAAGCTCTTCTCAACAATTGAAGACTTTAAGTCTACATGTCTCATGGCTAAGGAGGGAAGAAGAAATGTTAAATCTAAACCATCCTCCTCTACCTCTCCACTTGATAGCTTTGATAGTAGTAGTGATAATGAATCCATGCTTAAGGATCTAAGTAGGAGCACTTTGAAAAAGATGAGATTGTTGTCGGAAGAAATCTTTGAGAAGGATGAACTCATCAACCGTCAAGAAGACATACTCATCCTTGAAAAGGAGAGATGTCATGAGCTTGAAGAGCTCCTTGAGGTTGAAAGGGAAAGAACCAAGGCACTTGAGCGTGAACTCGCTTTGAGCAAGGAAACTAGCTCAAGTCTTGAAGACACAACTGTTGTGCTCAAGAATGAAATTGTTAACTTGACAAAAGTCAACAAGATCCTTGAAACACATGTTTAGTCTCTCAAGATCAATGCACCTTCTTCCTTTATGATTTCACCCTCCTCAAAAAAATCCCCCGAAGCAACTTAAACTTGCAAGTGCTCAAACTTAATCCTAAAACTCAAAGATGAACTTAAGTTGGCACAAAACAAGCAGTCACCAAAAGGTGGTATCTTTGACAAGGAAAAAGTGGCATATGCACGAAGTGCATATACCAATGTAAGACCTCCACATGTCAAAGATGGTCTTGGTTATTCTCGGGAGTGGAGGCAACATGATAAAACTTCCAAGAAGAGAAAAGACTTGATTGTTTTTGTCAAGGAAGGTTCATCCAACAAAGAAAATGTAAAGAACATTGCAAACTCATCTAACATGCCTAAAAATAAACCTCCTCCTTTGTTTCATGATTTTGATGCCTCATATGTTTTATTGAGAAACAAATTTGGAAAGATCTATGCTAGGTATGTTGGGTCACTCCGCAAGAGTCCAAAACCTTGTGTGTGGGTGCCCAAGTGCCTCTTGACTAACATGAAAGGACCGAACCCCGCTTGGGTACCAAAAGGTAAGGCATAACTCTATTTTGTAGGCATACTCCTCCGGTGCTTGACAGTGGATGCACAAACCATATGACCGGAGAGAGAAGGATGATTGTTGAATATGAGGAAAACGAAGATCCAAGTGAAGGAATATATTTTGGGGACAATAGCCAAGGGAAAATCCTTGGCACCGGTAAAATTGCTATCTCTCCCCATCATACTCTCTCAAATGTTTTGCATGTTGACTCCCGTGATTATAACCTTCTATCCATATCCCAACTATGTGATAAAGGTTATAATAGTATTTTCACTAACAAGGGTGTGACTTTCTTGAGAAGAAGCAATGACTCAATCGCCTTTAAGAGCGTACTCAAGGGAAAGCTTTACCTTGTGGATTTTACCACGGATAAAGCTCAACTTGACACGTGCTTAATGGCAAATACTAACATGGGATGTCTTTGGCATAGAAGGCTAGCCCATGTTGGGATGAGGAACTTGCAAAAACTTCTCAAGGGAGAACACATTCGAGGCTTGAAAAATGTTGTTTTTGATAAGGACAGGCCATGTAGTGCTTGTCAAGCCGAAAAGCAAGTTGGAGCTCAACATTCATCCAAAAATGTCATAACGACCACAAGACCCTTGGAGCTACTTCACATGGACCTTTTCGGCCCAATCGCCTACATAAGCATCGGCGGTAACAAATATGGTCTTGTTGTTGTAGATGATTATCTCGTTTCACTTGGGTGTTCTTTTTGCATGACAAAGGAGAAACTCAAGGTGCGCTCAAGACATTCTTTAGAAGAGCTCAAAACGAGTTCGCCTTAAGAATTAAGAACATAAGGAGCGATAACGGCACCGAGTTTAAGAACACTCAAGTGGAAGAATACTTGGATGAAGAAGACATCAAGCATGAGTTTTCAGCCCCTTACTCCCCTAAAAAAAATGGGGTTACTGAGAGGAAGAATAGAACTCTCATTGAAATGGCAAGAACCATGCTTGATGAGTACAAGACGTCGGACCGGTTTTGGGCGGAAGCGGTTAACACCGCTTTCCATGCCATAATCCGGTTGTATCTTTATCGACTTTTGAAGAAGACGTCTTACGAACTTCTAACCAGTAACAAACCAAACATCTCGTATTTTCGTGTATTTGGGAGCAAGTGTTATATTCTCAACAAGAAGCCTAGTACTTTGAAGTTTGCTTCAAAGTCCGATGAAGGTTTCTTGCTTGGTTATGACTCAAACGCCTACGCCTATCGTGTTTTCAACAAAACTTTTGGAATTGTTGAAATAGCGAGAGACGTAGTGTTTGATGAGACTAATGGCTCCCAAGTGGAGCAAGTTGATCAAAGTGCGCTAGATAAGGAAGAGGATCCACAAGAAGCACTTAAAAGGATGGCACTTGGAGAATTTTTCCTCAAGAACATCCTCAAGACTCAAATGATCATCCAACAAACAAAAATATGTCTCCCTCCCGTGATCAAGCTCAAGATGAGCAAGGCCAAACTCAACAAGATCAAAACGATCAATGTCAACTTAGAGGATTGGATCAAGGGGGAGATGAAGAAAATAGTGACAATGAAGATGAAGATCAAAGAGTTCAACCACCTCATCCAAGAGTGCACGAAAGTGTTCAACGGGATCATCCCGTCGACAACATACTAGGAGATATCTCGAAAGGGGTGACCACTCCCTCTCGAATGGATAATTTTTGTAAACATTACTCTTTTGTTTCCTCTTTTGAGCCCCGCAAGGTAGAAGAAGCACTACAAGATCCAGATTGGGTGGTGGCCATGCAAGAGGAACTCAATAATTTTGAAAGAAATCAAGTGTGGGAACTTGTAAAGCGACACAACGCAAATGTTGTGGGAACCAATTGGGTATTCCGCAACAAGCAAGACGAGTATGGGGTTGTAACAAGAAACAAGGCAAGACTTGTTGCAAAGAGATATGCACAAGTAGAAGGTTTGGATTATGATGAAACTTTGGCTCCCGTAGCTAGGCTTGAATCAATTCGTATCTTGCTTGCTTTTGCAACTCACCATGATTTCAAGCTATACCAAATGGATGTGAAAAGCGCTTTCCTCAACAGTCCAATCAAGGAGGAAGTGTACGTGAAGCAACCACCCAGATTTGAAGACGATAAGTATCTTTACCATGTCTTTAAACTTTGGAAAGCCCTCTATGGCCTCAAACAAGCTCCTAGAGCTTGGTATGAGTGTCTTAGAGCTTTTCTTATTAAAAATGGTTTTAGGATAGGAAAAGCAGACTATACACTCTTCACTAAGCATTTTAACAATAATTTATTTGTGTGCCAAATATATGTCGATGACATTATATTTGGTTCTACTAACAAAGCTTTTTGTGATGAGTTTTCAAAGGTAATGACTAAAAGGTTCGAGATGTCAATGATGGGGGAATTGAAGTTCTTCCTAGGATTCCAAGTCAAACAACTCAAGGAAAGAATGTTCATAAGTCAAACCAAATATACTCAAGACATACTTAAGAGGTTCGACATGGACAAAGCCAAACACATCAAGACTCCCATGGGAACCAACGGACATCTTGACCTTAATGAAGATGGTCCAAGTGTGGACCAAAAGGTATTTCGTTCGATGATAGGATCTTTACTTTACCTTTGTGCATCTAGACCCGACATAATGCTTAGTGTGTGTATGTGTGCACGGTTCCATGCAGCTCATAAGGAGTGCCACTTGACGGCCATTAAGCGAATTCTTAGATATTTGGTTCACACTCCTAACCTAGGACATTGGTATCTCAAGGGATCCAAGTTCAATCTCATTGGATATTCCGATGCCGATTATGCCGGTTGTAAGGTAGATAAGAAGAGCACGTCAGGGAATTGTCAATTTGTTGGTAGGTCCTTGGTTTCGTGGTCTTCAAAGAAACAAAACTCCACTGCCCTATCAACAGCCGAAGCGGAGTACGTCGCAGCCGCGAGTTGTTGTGCACAACTCCTATGGATGCGACAAACTCTTAGGGACTGTTTACACTTTGAGCCATATTCCACTCCTATGTGACAATGAGAGTGCCATCAAGATTTCTCACAATCCCGTGGAGCATTCTAGAACCAAACATATTGATATCCGTCACCATTTCCTGAGAGATCACTCTATCAAGGGAGATATCGTTATATCTCATGTTAGGAGTGAAAAGCAATTGGCGGACATCTTCACAAAAACCCTTGATGAGAAACACTTTTGTGAACTAAGGAGTGAACTGAATATCCTAGATTCTAGAAATGTTGCTTGAAGTATGCACATATGTTTGTTGCTTGTTTATAAACTTCAAAAACCACATGTTTTCAACATACTACCCTAATCTCTCTTACTCTATGAAAACTATGTTCAAAAGGACCCTTTGTCAAATATGGTCATTGTTTGTTTGATGTATGCTTACTGACCATGTTTGTCAAAGATATTTGCAAAACCTTGTCCAAAAGGACCATATTCTTGAACTAAAACTCAAATTATATGAATTTCAGCTTAGTCGGACTAGTCCGCTTATGAGGCTGGACAAGTCCGGCCCCAGAGAAGTCCGGCTCTGGTCCGTCAAACGGACTTGTCCGGACACCGAACCTGGACTAGTCCGGCCCCGACAGACACGTGTCGCCACCGGAGCTCACCCTTGTGGAAGGGATGCGGTCCGGCCCCACGGGACACGTGTCGCCACCGGAGCTCACCTCTCTGGAAGGGATGAGGTCCGGCCCCGCGTGACACGTGTCGCCACCGGAGCTCACCCCTGTGGAAGGAATGAGGTCCGTCCCCACAGGACACGTGTCACCACCAGAGCTCACCCCTGTGGAAGGGATGAGGTCCGGCCCCGCGGGACACGTGTCGCCACCGGAGCTCACCCTTGTGGAAGGGATGAGGTCCGGTCCCACGGGACACGTGTCACCACCGGATCTCGCCTCTGAGGAGAGGAAAGGCCCTGGCCCGCTGGACACGTGTTGCCACGGGAGCTCGCCTTCGAGTAGAGGAAAGGCCCCGGCCCGCTGGACACGTGTCACCACGGGAGCTCGCCTCCGAGGGGAGGAGAGGCCCTGGCCCGCTGGACACGTGTCACCACGGGAGCTCGCCTCTGAGGAGAGGGGAGGTCCGGCCCCGCCAGACACGTGGCGTCCTCAGAGCTCGCCTCTAAGGAGAGGGGAGGTCCGGCCCCGCCGGACACATGGCGCCCTTGGAGCTCGCCTCTGAGGATAGGGGAGGTCCGTCCCCACCGGACACGTGGCACCCTCGGAGCTCGCCTCTATGGAGAGGGGAGGCCCAGCCCCGCTGGACACGTGGTTCCTTCGGAGCTCATCCTAGCAGTGGCCACGTGGCAAGGTCGGACTTTGCAGCGGACAAGTCCAAACCAGACTAGTGCGCCAGGGTAGGCCAGACAAGTTCGGCTCCAGAGATGTCCGGCTCGGGTCCGCCAACCGGACTTGTCCGAACACTTAACCCGGACTAGTCCGGCCCCTGTGGACTTAACCTCCCAGGGGCAGCCAAACTTTTCTCTTCAAAGACTAGTCCACTCACATCCTCTCTCAAGTTAAAAGCACCCACAAATTGGCGATTTTCGCTTTCCTCCACCAAAAATCTTATCCAATCCCCGGATTGGAGACCTAAGGAGTGCACCGTACATCATGTGCCTAATTGAGAAGGTGTCGGGGATAATCTTTGTCAGGGATGTAACTCATCGACCTCTCCGTCCTCAGCTACCCCCCATTCCGCCAGAACCCTCAAGGAGAAAAAATGCTCAACCTCCGTCCAGCTCAGCGGCCCCTTCTAGCTCAGCAGCTCCCCCATCATCTCCTCCTCCGCAGTCTATGAGCGGATTCTTCGAGTGCTTCAACGCACTTTTCGCCTCCTGTCGGCGTATGGAGGTCCGGACTCGACGCATGGAGAGGCATCAGGAGAAGTACCTCAAGGCAGTGTGTGACAAGCTTGAGGTACCCATGTCCCCCCCTGAGGAGAGTGATGGGGAACTCACTCCATATCTAGAGTTCACCGCTGATGAGCTCGCCCAGTTCAGGGAAGATGGAAGCTCTTCCAAGGCCGTGCCTCCATCCACCACTACCGATGAATAAGAAGAGTATACGGAAGCTACGGAGAGCGATGAAAATGGCGATGAAGAAGAAGACAAAGAAGATGACGAGTAGACTTAGGCGTATCTTCCTACCTCCTTTCCTTTTTGGTGCCTTGATGCCAAAGGGGGAGAAATATGAAAAGGATGTCCTATTTTTGTCATCTTCTAGTCTCGTAATAGATCTTTTGGACATGAATCTTTTGGACATGGCTATATATGCTTTATGTTTTATGCATGCCTATCTTTTATGTAACACTACGTGTTGGATTTCATGGCTGTTTTATGCTTATTGTCTTATCACATTTTTAATTTTAAGCACAACACGTAGGCACCCCACCATAACATGTGAATGTATGCCAACTCCCCTCTTTTACTCTTGCATACATTCAGGGGGAGTTTTGCATACGTACACTTGTTATAAAAATAAATTTTTTACCTCTTATGTTGAAACTTAATGTGTTGTCGTCAATCACCAAAAAGGGGGAGATTGTAAGTGCATCTAGGCATCCCCTTGGGTTTTGGATGATTGATGACGACAAATTAAGAGACCATTGAGCTGAGGTGATCATAAGCACAGGACATTTTCAAGGCGGGCACCTAAACTCTCAAAAAAAAAAGGAAAAAGATGAAGAACGGCATCGAAGACTCGAAGAGTATAAATTAGGGGTTCACTTGAGTCTTTAGTAGGCTAGCCGTGTAAAAAGAAAGAGTGTGTGTGTCAAGTGCACTGAGATCATAGAAGAGATCTCAAAGCGTTAGAAGAGTCAAATCCTTAGTGGAGAGAGGTAGAGAGGTAAAGTTGGGCAGGCCGAACTTGTCCGGGGGAAGAGGCCGGAGTAGTCTGGAAGTCCTACAGCTTAGTCCATTTTAGGGCGGACTAAGAGTTCCTGACTCACATCGGACCTGTCCATTTTGGACGGACTAGTCGGTTTCTCTCTAGGTGAGAGTGTTTTTGGGGCTAAGTCCTGGTAAACCGGACTTATCCGGCTGAGTGGCCGGACTAGTCCAGGCTAGCCAGACTTGTCCGTTTTCACACGGACTAAGATTTTCTGTGTGAGTTTGGGCTAGTCCATTCTAAGGCGGACTAGTCCGTATGGGTGTGAGATGAGAGCTCCCACGGCTAAGTCTTGGTGGACCGGACTTGTCCGCCTTAGTGGCCGGACTGGTCCGGGTCCTTCAGACTTGTCCGTTCTCACCCGGAAAATAGTTCCTGTGTTAGATCGGACTAGTCCGGTGTGAGGCGGACTAGTCCGGACTTTCGGTAGGTCGCAACGGTTGGCTTCGGGACTTCTATAAAAGGAGATGCCCCGACGTCATTTAAAAAAACCTGGAATACTAGCGCCGCCACAACGATCCAAGAGCACCCCCCTAATCCTTCTCTCTTGCCTACTCACCCTCTAGAGCCAATTCTTAAGTGAATTTGGGTGTGTGAGAAGAGGAGAAGGAAGAACTTCGCGTTTAGGCTCTTGGAGTGATCTCGTGCACTTGGTGTGATCTGTGGCTTGTGAGATCTGTGAAGTTTGTGGAAGTGATCAAGTGGGAGCCTCGGATTGTGAGCAGCCCCAAAACTTTGTAAGTTCACCCTTGAGATAGTGAAGAACCGGGTTGTCCTTAGTGGCGACTTGGTGAGGAAAGGGTTGTTAGACCCGCTCCTTTGTGGACTCCTCAACAGGGACGTAGATTCTTGAGTGGAATCGAACCTCAGGAAAAAATCCTCAGTGTCTCTCTTGCATGTACATTTCTTTGAAGATCTAGATTGCTTAGGGTTTGTTTTAATTATTTCGCTATACATCGTCACACTCTTGCAATTCATTTCAATATTCTGTCACACTTGTCGTATTAAAGTGCTAGTTGTCTCATCCACATTTTGGTAAACTAAAGTTTGGAGAAAAACCCTTAAAAATCAAGTTTTAGATCTTTCCGGCAGTTTGACCAGACTAGTCCGCCTCCAAGGCAGACTAGTCTGGCCTTTTAGGCCTTTCCAGCAGGTTGATCGGACTAGTCCGCCCCTGAGCCAGACTAGTCCGGCTCCTGAGTTCTAATCTCGTTTAATTAAGTCATTTCAGGTATTTTAGCCTATTCACCCCCCTCTAGGCAATTTCAGAGAGGAGCACCTTTCAGAGCATGGACTCCAACAGGCCGACGGCAACCGGGTACTGGACCACACGCGTCTCGGCGATGTGGGCGCGGAGCGTGCAGACTGGCTCCTCCGCTGCCTTGTCGGACCGGAAGACGCGGACGAGTTGGGAGGCTTGGCGGAAGCAGCGGTCGCGGCCATTGGCGGCATCGAGGACGGGGTCAAGGCGCCTGGGAACCTTCAGGGAGGAGATTCGTCGAAGGAAGATGGTGGGAGGAGGCGATGGGCGAGGCGTCGCTGAGGGAGGAGGAGGCGGCGTGGGCAACGAGAGCGGGCGGTGGAGATCGAGCAGCGGCGGTGGGGGATCGGGTGAGGGAGGTGCGGAGCGAGCGAGGAGGGCACGGCGGTGGAGCCCGAGGGGTGGTGACGGTGGAGGAGCTCGGCGAGAGGGAGGGTGAGGTCAGGGGGCGAACGCCTTGGACGGAGGAGGCTTGGTGGCCGGCGAGGAAGGAGGCGGAGGGGTGGGGCGCCGAGCCGGAGGCGCGGTGTGGAGGCGACGCAGAGCGGCGAGCGACGGCGGAGCGCGCCAGCCATGGGGGTGCATGGGTCACGGGGAAGAGAGAGCGAGGCGGCGCTTGGGAGGAGGAGGACGTCGGGCGCGCCGTGAGGGTCCGAAGGGAGGCGGGCAGGAGGTGGGCGGCGGTTGGCACGAAGAGAGCGGGAGTGGGTAGATGCGGGAGAGGAGGAGGGAGGAGAAAGAAGAAGAAAAAATGTGGATGACATGTGGGCCCTACGTGTCATAGAGGGAAAGAGGGGACCCTAGGGCACAGTTGGGCTGGGCTGCTAGGAAGGCCAATGGGTTTCTGGCCCAAGTCCAATCTGGTTTCTGTTTGGTTCTTTTTTCCATTTGTTTTCTATTTTGATTTTTTTCAATTCAAACCCAAATTCAAACGAGTTTATAGCATGTTTTAGAATTTAAGTTTTCCCTAACATTTTGTGCAAAGTAGGGTGTTACAATTGGTTTTCGTAACAGTTTCAGAAATGATTGTGGTGACCATGATGATGGAAAAAATGTGGGTCTCAAATATCTGCATAGGGGAAGAACTCAGGGGCATGGTAAAGGCCAACGTGTTCACTTTGATGATTAGTAAAATGTACATGATTATTATTACGACAGATATGAAAACCATTTTTCAGATCATGGGCAATTTGATGATCATCATGATCACCGTCCCGGTGCTGACTATGTTGGAGAACATGGTCGCTCCTATGATAGCAGATCTATCTCAGATTTGTGCCACCGGCAGCAACCCTATACCTCTGTTATTGTGGGTAAATCTCAAGGCGCTGCAGCTAAATATTCTTCATATATTGGTGCTGCGAAGATATCAGTTTCTACTGCTTCTTCACCTACAATTCAGCAAGAACAACAACTCCATGCTGCAAGCACATCACCCCCATCTATTGTATCGGTGGTTGCATCCTCCTCGCATAGCCGAGTGATTAATTGTCACAAGTGCCAAAGTCATGGACAAAATGCTGCTGAATGTCCTACACGGAAGACCATGATTATTAGGTGAAGGTGTGAGACCTATGTGTGCTGAATACATTGGCTTTGACGATAAAAGTTTTGAATACTACCAAAACACCTTTTTAACAAGGTCCGAGCTCCTGCAAGGTCCGACGATAAGTCCGACGTAAGGTCCGACTTGCTTTGTCTAGGTCTGACTTATTTTGGCTAGGTCCGACTTGTTTTTACTAGCTCCGGTGCTAGGTCCGACTAGCTTTGGTAAGTTCCGTGCTAGGTCCGACTAAGCTTTAGTAAGCTCCAGCACTAGGTCCGACTAGCTTTGGTAAGCTTCAGTTAGAGGTCCGGTTAGCTTTGGTAAGGTTTGGAGCTTGATTGCAATGGTTCTGCTTTTAACTTGCAATGTTTTGAACTTGCTTTACTCTTATGGAAAGTTTGCTTAGTATTATTTTACTAAGTTTTTGGTGTGTTTTGGTGGTTATGGCTGATATCATTTTGCTATGGTTTACAATATGCTTATGTGAGGTGCTCACGTAAGATGTTGTAGTTTCGGAACTAACGAGAGTCAAGTCGAGGACATGTGCTCAGAAGTATTGGTTGTTTATTCATGTGCAGGTGTTGCTTGAGTTCAAGACATGGCTGGTGACGGGGTCCATTGAACTAGTCTTAGGGAGAAGATTAGGTTCAACAACCAAGTTCGGGAGGAATTGTGGTTGAGTTGATCGGGAGGTTGCGCAGTATGTTTGAATCAAGAACAATGCATATGAAGGTATCTTGGACGTCGTTGGAAGATGTTTGCACGTGTGCAAGGAGTGCATGGACGTGGCTGCATGGTTCTAAGGCGTGATGAAGAGATGTGGACGTAAAGAATTGGTCGGAAAGGTTCAACCGACTAGGTTATGGACTCAGGCTGCGGCTGAGTCGTGTTTGACTCAAATATAGAAAGTTTTGAGTTGGTTATGATAGGATTTCATGTGGGTCATGAATTTGAGTTGTTTTAGGAATGTTTGGGACGTTACTAAGGTGTTTGGAAGTCTTAAGATTGCTTCTATCTGCGTGTAGAAGAGTCTTAAGCAGTATTGGAAAGTTACAGTTTGAATCCAAGTAGGAGTATGAGTCCTAGTTTGAATTGGGTTGGCCTTAGGGCTGGTTATATAAGCAAGGGAGGCCAGAGCTCGTGGTGCACGACTTTGGGGCTGTTCCTCTTGTGTTTTGATAAATAAAATTCGTATTCTAAAGAAACTTTTGTGCCTTGTTCGTCCGACTTGTTTCAGACAAGTTTTTCTCATCGAGTTTCTGTTCAGCACTACCTTGCCTCGGTGGTTTTATCATACTCGAGTTTTACAGATCGAATTGATGTGATTCTTTTTGAGTTGTCTTAACAACTTGATTATCTATCATCTGTGAAAAGTTAACGGTCATCAAATTTGTGGTTTCTGATCTACACGAGTTTCTTTGCAGTACTCCAGAACTATTTTTCTCGCGTAGTACAGATTGACCTTTGTTCGATCTTTCGATTGTAACTTGAGTTTATATCAATGGATTTTCATGATTATTGTTGTGACGTCTTCGTGACTTGATTATATACAATCTATACTAGTTTTGTCACAGTTGAACACGTTTAGATTAGTCACACACACGATTTCTTTAACAGATCGGTTTTCTGCTGAGGGGTGTTTTGTTGCTTCCGCTGAAAAGTTTTTATCTACCATTCACCCCCCTCTGGTAGCTTTACACGTATACTTCGATCCTACAATTGGTATCAGAGCCAGGTTGCTCTAATCTTTGTGATTTGCACGTGTTTTGACTAATCATCATGGAGAAATACTCCGCCAAACATTGTGTGTTTAGTGGTATTGATTTTCAGGTTTGGAAGGCATGCATGGAAGCTTTCATCCAGGCACAAGGCTTTGCAATATGGGAAAAGGTGTACAAGCCTTACGATGTACCTTCAAACGATCAAGTCACGGCTACAAACATGAGAGATGTCGACAACAACAACAAGGCTCGGAACTTGATCAGACAAGGACTAACTCGGAGCGACTTGGACCGTGTTGCACACCTCCGATCAGCCTACGATGTGTGAAGAGCACTTTGTGACTACCACGAAGGATCCAACACGATCAAGGAGGTAAGACAGGATATGTTCAAGAAAGAATATATGCGCTTTGAGATGCAACCTGGTGAGTCCATTGATGACCTCTTTGCTCGCTTTAATAAAATTCTCAGCAACTTGTGTAGCGTCAATGTTAATTTTTCAGATGCTGAAAATGCTAGACAATTACTAAGTGCATTAGACATGTCAATTTGGGAGATGAAAGTAACATCCATACGTGAATTTACTGTCATGAGTACTCTTACATTATATGTGCTTTATTCTAAGCTAAAAACTCATGAAATTGACATTATATCACGTAAGAACCCAAATAAGACTATTGCTTTGT
This sequence comes from Neostapfia colusana, assembly GCA_030760725.1. Lineage (NCBI taxonomy): Eukaryota > Viridiplantae > Streptophyta > Magnoliopsida > Poales > Poaceae > Neostapfia > Neostapfia colusana. The sequence goes on along the minus strand of JASWHV010000002.1, from coordinate 34,791,445 downwards.
CTCACAACGTGATATGTCTAGCTCCGGCCAATCATCTAGCAATACACTTTCTTCGCTGTCTTCACTAACCATGGAACAGATTAAGGAGTTTCCAGAGGAGGAGCTAGTACTTCTTTCTACTAGGTTCTCAAAAGCATTGCAAAATCTGAGAACTAGAAGGAGAGGAAGCTCCGGACCTCAACGATGCTTTGAATGTGGTAAGACAGGACACTTTCGTACAGATTGCCCTAACCTTTCAGGTCCTTCTAACCATGATGAAAAGCAGAATAAAGTCAAGTCCTCTTTTGGCAACACCAACAAGAAAAAGAAGGTTTTTACAGGACGCAAACTGATAAACAGTTTCATCACCGCGCTTCAAGAACTTGGCTCGAGTGATGTAGACATTGGAAGTGATGAAGATGAAGATGATCTGGCAAACTTGTGCTTCATGGCGGGCAAATCAAAATCAAGTATGGAGGATGCAGAACACAACAGTGACAACGAAGAGGTATGTCCTACTTGAGATGAAATGTGTGATGCTCTTTCTCGTGCCACTATTATTGTTAAGAAAAAGGACAAAAAGCTTAGGGACAATGCTGTTAAAATTGAGTCACTAGAATCTGAAATTAATCGTTTAAAATCCTTGATTCCTAGCGATGATTCTTGTTCCTCATGTGATTTAATATATGAACAATTGTCCTCTCTAATAAGTGCACACATCTCCACACTTGATAAACTTGAACTTGAAAATCGAAAAGAACAAAAAGCTTGCTGCACTTCATGATAAAAACTTGAAAGATGCTTGTTGTTCTACAATTGATTTGCATTGTTCTACTTGCGATGATCTTGATAAGAAACTACAAGATGCTATGAAAGAAATTTCTATATTGAACAATGCTTTACGTTCTCATGAAGTTAAATATTGTTCCAATTGCAAATTAAAAGGAAAAACTTCATGTGAAAATTGCCTTGATCTATCAAATAAACTTGATAACATGCATAGGACATTAGATCGGTTTTGTAATGGGAATAAGAACCTAAACTTGCTGCTGAATTCTTCCAAGTCTTGCAATGATAAAACTGGTTTAGGTTTTGATTCACATGCTCATGCTAAGGAACATCCACCTAAAATTGTAAAATCATTAGGAAGTGGTTTGATTCAAACAGTTCCTAAACAAAAAGAAGTGGTTTTTAAATCTGCAGGAGTGTTGTCACATTCGGGTTCAAATAAGCATACTGCATGCTCATCTAGACATGAACACAAAGTTAAATTTCATTGTACCTATTGTGGTAGAGATGGTCATGTCATAGATCTTTGTTATAGACTAGCTAAACAACATAAAAAGGAAAGAATGCAAGCTAGATCTTATAACTCTCATGCAAAATTTGCTGCACATACTAAACCGAATGCCAGGAACATGCAATCTGCTGTTATGAGTCAGAAATATTCAAAGTTTACCGCCGGAGCTTCAGTTTTTGCCTCCGGAGCATCAGTTTTTGCCTCCGGACCTTCTGTTTTTGCCTCCGGAGCTACTGATTTTCGTGCTACACAAGTAACACCTCATAGTACTTGATTCCTAAATGCCTTTTAACTAAACCCAGTATTGAGTCATCGACGTATTGTACTTCTATGTAGGTTACACGCTTGAGGAAGGAGAACATTTGGATTGTGTATTCAGGTTGCTCACGCCACATGACCGCTAACAAAGAATGGTTCTCCTCTCTCTCTTTTGTGTCACGTGTAGAGAATGTTACATTTGCCAATAATTCTTCAACTCCTATAATTGCTAAGGGTTCGGTTACAGTAAATGATAACTACACTTTGAAGGATGTGGCACTTGTCAAAAATTTGAAATACAACTTGCTTTCTGTTTCACAATTGCTAGATGAAAATCTGGAAATTATTTTCAATAAAAACTGCTGCAAAGTTGTAGGTTCAAATAGTGAGCTTATTTTTAACATGTCTCGGTTTGGAAGAGTTTTTAAAGCTGATTTTGATATGTCTTCCTCTAAGCATAGATATCTAGTTGAAAATGATTCCAAAGATTTATATTTTTGGCATCGTAGACTTGGTCACGTAGGCTTTGATCATCTCACGCGTGTTAGTGCTCTTGATCGCATACATGCGCTGCCTAAACTTAAAGGGGACAAAGAAATTGTGTACTCTTCTTGTAGACATCCTAAGATGGTTGCAGGTTCACATGCTCCTCTCACAATGACCATGACAACTGAACCGGATCAACTTTTACACCTTGACACCGTAGGACCTTCACGTGTTCAATCCTTCGGAGGTAAATGGTATGTTCTTGTGATTGTTGATGACTATTCTAGATACTCTTGGGTTTACTTTATGACATCTAAGAATGAAGCTTTTAGTCACTTTAGAACTTTATTTCTTAGATTATCAATTGATCACCCAGGATCTTTAAGAGAAATTAGAAGTGATAATGGAACCAAATTTAAAAATCAATCATTTGATCACTTTTGTGCTGAAAAAGCAATAGATCATCAATTTTCTTCACCATATGTACCTCAACAAAACGGTGTTGTAGAGACAAAGAACAGAACCTTAGTTGAGATGGCTAGGACTATGCTTGATGAATATCAAACTCCTAGGAAATCTCGGGCTGATGCAATTGCAACCGCTTGTTATGTCTCAAATCGTGTTTTGTTGCGTGCTAAGCTAGGTAAAACACCATATGAGCTCAGGTTTGGACATAGGCCTAGTGTCACACACTTTAGGGTCTTTGGTTGCAAATTCTTTGTTAAGAAACATGGTAATCTTGATAAATTTGAAGCTAGATCTGTTGATGGCATGTTTCTTGGTTATCCATCTCATACTAGAGGCTACCGTGTGCTTTTTACTTGATACTAACAAAATTGTGGAGACTTGTCAGGTTTCTTTTGATGAAGCTAGCCCAGGTACTAGTTCAAATATTGCAGGTCCAGATCCATATCCGCAGGGGGAGAGTATTTTCGTTGAAGAAGAGGAAGAAGAGGTGCTACTGCCCGAAAATTCAGCAGCTAATGACATTGTTCCAGCTCCTGATCTTGATTCACAGCCAGCACCGACGACCACCATTGCTGGTCCAGATCCTCCTCACGTCACAAGCTCATCTATTTGTGATGAACATGAAGAAGAAGAAGCTTGTGAAGTGTCCACTCCCCTCCGGATTCTCAAAAGTCATCCTCCACAACAAATTAATGAAAGCTTGCATGAACGAGTTACAAGATCCAGGTTTTTCGACCCCAATTCTCATGCTCATTCTGCTTTTGTTGCTTCTTTTGAACCCAAAGATATATCACACGCACTCACTAATGAATCTTGGATTACTGCCATGCAAGAAGAGTTAGAAAATTTTGAAAGAAATAATGTTTGGAAACTTGTACCTCCACCTCAAGGTCACACTTTAATTGGAACTAAATGGGTGTTTAAAAATAAACAAAGTGAGGATTGGGTTGTGGTTAGGAATAAGGCTAGGTTGGTTGCTCAAGGTTTCACAGAAGTTGAAGGTCTAGATTTTGATGAAACTTTTGCTCCTGTTGCTAGATTAGAAGCCATAAGAATTTTGTTAGCTTTTGCTGCATCTAAAGGTTTTAAGCTATATCAAATGGATGTTAAAAGTGCTTTTCTTAATGGCTACATAGATGAGGAGGTTTATGTCAAACAACCACATGGTTTTGAAAATCCAAATTTTCCTAATCATGTTTACAAAGCGTCTAAATCCTTGTACGGTTTCAAACAAGCCCCTAGAGCATGGTATAATAGGTTAAAAACATTCTTACTTGAAAAGGGGTTTACCATAGGCAAGGTTGATAAAACTCTTTTTGTTCTTAAGCATGGCAACGACTCATTATTCGTTCAACTGTATGTGGATGATAATGTCTTTGGTTGTGCTTCTCATGATCTTGTGTCCAAGTTTTCAGCTATGATGAGTTCAGAATTTGAGATGAATATGATGGGAGAACTCACGTACTTTTTGGGGCTGCAAATCAAGCAAACCAAGGAGGGTACCTTTGTGCATCAAACAAAGTATACAAAAGATCTCCTAAGGCGCTTCAACATGGACAAAAGCAAGCCTCTTCGGACACCAATGGGAACAGCAACAACACTTGAATTTGATGAAGATTGTGATCCCGTTGATCAAAAAGAATATAGAAGCATGATCGGATCACTTTTGTATCTCACGGCATCAAGACCGGACATACAATTCAGCGTATGTATTTGTGCACGGTTTCAAGCCTCCCCACGTGCTTCACATCGTCAAGCCGTCAAAAGGATTCTCAGTTACTTACATGGAACTCAAGAATTTGGCATTTTTCTTCCTTCTTCCTCAACCGTTACTTTGAAAGCTTTTTCCGATGCTGATTTTGGGAGTTGTAGGATTGATATGAAAAGTATTTCTGGTGCTTGTCATTTTCTTGGTAATTCACTTGTTGCCTGGTCCTCTAAAAAACAAAGTTCAGTTGCACAATCCACAGCCGAATCTGAATATGTAGCTGCTGCTAGTGCTTGCTCACAAATTCTTCGGATTGTTCAAACACTTAAGGACTATGGGGTTGATCTAGATAGTGTTCCACTGTTTTGTGATAACACTAGTGCCATTTGCATTGCTAAAAACCCCGTGCAACATTCGAGAACTAAGAACATTGACATTAGGTATCACTTTCTCCGTGATAATGTCAAAAAAGGGAACATTTGCTTCACCATGTAGATACCGAACAACAATTGGCTGACATTTTTACAGAACCTTTGGATTTCACTCGTTTTTGTTACATTCCTAGTGAAATAGGGGTTATGCATCCTCATGGCTTAAATTGAGGGAGAATTTTGAAACTTGGGAATTCTATGTGTGAATCTGAAATTAAAATAATATGAGCATAGTATTTCATGCATATATGACTTTGTGATTCCCTTTTCATGCTGAAAGTTCTTACTACATTACTTGTGTTATACATTTTGTAGTTTTTACCATGTCTAGTAATTGGAATAATTACTTACACTAAATCTGGTCATGGTCAAACTTTCTTGCTGTTTTGAACTTGTTGCATCCTCACAAGTGCTTTTAATCATAAAGAATTAATCAAGTAATCAACTCACATGTAGATTTTTTATGTTCAAATAAAAAATGAGAGAAGATCAAGAGAATATGCATGCATCGCACTTCTTCTTTTGAGATGACTTATCATTGCACTTAGATATGAACTTGAAAGGATTTGTGTATGACTAAAACCATGTCCTTAAGCTTCTGACTGTCAAATGACATAGGCTTGGCTTGGTTGGTTAGAATAAGGCTGATGCTGCATATAATCTCTTGCAAATGTCATAAGATCAAAATTTGTGCTTTAAATGATAAATAAAATGCAGCAACAAGTGTCATGCTTTCAGGTCTTGAAATAGTTAAGTTTGTGAGGCCATGACTTGCTTAAATTGAAAATTACACTTGATCTCTAGCATGGCTTACACTACTTTATGTATCTCATTGATGTGATAGTGTATGTTACTTGATAGCATGATTTGGATGAGATTTGTTTTATATGTATATGTTATAATGTGCTCATAACAAATTAAAATTTCTCTTTTGTACCTTGCTGAATACATTGTCAAAGGGGGAGAACTCGATCACACATTGCACACATTCACAAGTGTTTTGGCACGATTCTTCTCAGGGGGAGAATTTTTGGTATTTTTGTTTTTCTTCTCATTTTATTTCTGATTTACAAAGGGGGAGAAATTGTTTTCAAAACTTTTCATGTGAATAAGCCAATGTTCGGATTTTAAGTGGTGTTGCCAATGCATTCATCAAGGGGGAGATTGTGAGACCTATGTGTGCTGAATACATTGGCTTTGACAATAAAAGTTTTGAATACTACCAAAACACCTTTTTAACAAGGTCCAAGCTCCTGCAAGGTCCGACGAGAGGTCCGACGTAAGGTCCGACTTGCTTTGTCTAGTTCTGACTTATTTTGGCTAGGTCTGACTTTGTTTTGCTAGCTCCGGTGCTAGGTCCGACTAGCTTTGGTAAGTTCCGTGCTAGGTCCGACTAAGCTTTAGTAAGCTCCGGCTCTAGGTCCGACTAGCTTTGGTAAGCTCCGGTTCAAGGTCCGGTTAGCTTTGGTAAGGTTCGGAGCTTGATTGCAATAGTTCTGCTTTTAACTTGCAATGTTTTGAACTTGCTTTACTCTTATGGAAAGTTTGCTTAGTATTATTTTACTAAGTTTTTGGTGTGTTTTGGTGGTTATGGCTGATATCATTTTGCTATGGTTTACAACATGCTTATGTGAGGTGCTCACGTAAGATGTTGTAGTTTCGGAACTAACGAGAGTCAAGTCGAGGACTTGTGCTCGGAAGTATTGGTTGTTTATTCATGCGCAGGTGTTGCTTGAGTTCAAGACATGGCTGGTGACGGGATCCATTGAACTAGTCTTAGGGAGAAGATGAGGTTCAACAACCAAGTTCGGGAGGAACTGTGGTTGAGTCGATCGGGAGGTTGCGCAGTATGTTTGAATCAAGAACAATGCATATGAAGGTATCTTGGACGTCGTTGGATGATGTATGCACGTGTGCAAGGAGTTCATGGACGTGGCTGTATGGTTCCAAGGCGTGATGAAGAGATGTGGACGTAAAGAATAGGTCGGAAAGGTTCAACCGACTAGGTTATGGACTCAGACTGCGGCTGAGTCGTGTATGACTCAAATATGGAATGTTTTGAGTTGGTTATGATAGGATTTTATGTGGGTCACGAATTTGAGTTGTTTTAGTAATGTTTTGGACGTTACTAAGGTGTTTGGAAGTCTTAAGATTGCTTCTATCTGCGTGTAGAAGAGTCTTGAGCAGTATTGGAAAGTTACATTTTGAATCCAAGTAGGAGTAGGAGTCCTAGTTTGAATTGTGTTGGCCTTTGGGCTGGTTATATAAGCAAGGGAGGCCCGAGCTCGTGGTGCACAACTTTGGGGCTGTTCCTCTTGTGTTTTGATAAATAAAATTCGTATTCTAAAGGAACTTTTGTGCCTTGTTCGTCCGACTTGTTTCAGACATGTTTTTCTCGTCGAGTTTCTGTTCAGCACTACCTTGCTTCGGTGGTTTTATCATAGCTCGAGGTTTACAGATCTAATTGATGTGATTATTTTTGGATTGTCTTCACAACTTGATTATCTATCATCTATGAAAATTTCACGGTCATTGAATTTGTGGTTTCTGATCTACATGAGTTTCTTTGCAGTATTCCAGAACTGTTTTTCTCGCGTAGGACAGATTGACCTTTGTTCGATCTTTTGATCGTAACTTGAGTTTATCTCAACGTATTTTCATGATTCTTGTTGTCACGTCTTCGTGACTTGATTCTCTACAATCTATACTAGTTTTGTCACAGTTGAACATGTTTAGATTATTCGCACACACGGTTTCTTTAACAGATCGGTTTTCTGCTGAGGGGTGTTTTGTTGCTTCCGCTGAAAAGTTTCTATCTACCATTCACCCCCCCCCCCCTCTGGTAGCTTTACATGTGTACTTCGATCCTACAGAAGGGGAATCTGAGAATGAACCACAAGATGAACTAATATTTGATGAGGAAATTGAAAATAATGAGAATGTGACCCAAACCGATGAAGGTGAATCTGAAAACGAACCACAAGATGCACCAATATTTGAATAGGAAATTGTAGATGATGAGAATATGATCCAGCCAGATGAAGATGATAATAATTGCATCATTTCTCATCGAATGCTTAATGTTACTAGTACAACTGCAGAAAATGAACAACAACACAATTTGTTTCACTCCGGAGGCATGATCAAGGAGAAGCTATGCAAAATTATTCTTGATCATGGCAGCTGCAATAATATTGCAAGTCAGGAATTGGTGGAGAAATTGGAGTTCAAACAGCGGCATCTTCCTAATCTATACAAGATGTAGAGGTTTCATGGTTGTGGGGCACTCCGTGTAACCAACATCATGACTGTTCCTTCCTCTATTGGGAAGTATAAAGACAAAGTGGAATGTGATGTAGATCCTATACACGCATACGAACTGCTTTTGCAAATACCTTGGTTATATTTTCTGGCAGTTCAGATTTGTGATCATGTTAACAAACTTATCTTCATGAACAATGAAGAGCCTCCCACTTTACTTCCTTGGCCATTGGAAGAAATTGAGATGAAAAATTTGAAAAGAATTCGGCAAGAGAGTGAGAACGACTTGCGAGTGACCCACAAACATAGTAAGAGAGTGTCTCCAAAGCCAAATTAAACCCCACAGCCGCAAATGACCGAGCTAAAGGGAAAGGAGAGTTTAGTGATGATATATACAAAAGAGTATTTTAAAAAATTGAATGAACCCAATGCTATTTTCTTTGTACTCCTGTGCAAGGACAATTTTATTTCCTAATGACTTATATTCTACTTTGCCAAGTGCATGTTTTGATGTGTCACAGGCATTTGAAGATGTGTGTCCTAAGGAGGAACCACTAGGGATGCCACTCAACAAAGGAGTTGAACATCAAATTGACTTAGTTCCTTGTGCTTCACTTCCAACCCATGCACCATACTGCACCGACCTGAAAGAAACCACAGAAATTCGATGCCATGAGCAGGGCCTCATCAACAAATGGTATGTGCATGAAAGTTTTTCACCTTGTGCAAATTTTGCTTTCATAGTTCCAAAGAAAAAACTCATGGAAAATATTTTCTGATTGTCATGCAATAAATAATATTACAATAAGGTATAAGCATCCCATACTTTTGCTTGATGACATACTTGATGAGCTTAATGGTGCTATCATTTTCATAAAAGTTGACGTGAGAACTGGCTATCAAAAAATCCAAATGCGAGAAAATGATAAGTGGAAAACAACTTTTAAAACAAAGCGTGATTTACAAGGCTGGTTGGTAGTGCTTCTTGGATTGTCAAATGCTCCTAGTACTTTTTTTGAGATTAATGAATCCTGTTCCTAAAGACTTCATTGAAAATTTTGTTGAATTTAAATTTGATAGTATCCTATTTTACAGCAAATTTCTTGACAAACATGTTAATGAAAAAAATGTGTGCTTGCTGGTTTGAGGAAGAAATGCTCTTACGATAACCTTGCAAAGTGCACCTTTTGCATCGATAAGGTAGTTTTTCTTTGCTTTGTTGTTTCAGCTCAGGGCATAGAGGTCAACGAAGAAAAAATTACAGCTGTTTATGAGTGGTTGTTGCTGTCCCAGTCAATGAGTTGATAAAAAAGGATGTACATTTTTGTTCACGAAAACCAAAAGAAAACGCACTTGAAGAGCTGAAAAAAAGTTGGTAACAACCCAACTCCTTGCATTTTTAGATTTTGGTAAGACTTCTTGTGATGCAAGTGAGTTAGGGATCGAAGGAGTGCTTATGCAAGAAGGTTATCCAACTGCATACTTCAGTGAAAAGCTAAGTGGTCCAACTCCAAAATGTTTTTCTTATGATGAACAATTGTATGCTCTTGTGGAGTATTTGGAAACTTGGCAGCTCTATCTTTTGTGTAAATTTTTTATGATACATGCTGATCATGAATGTTTGAAATATCTTAAGTTTCAATTAAAATTGAACAAAAGACATGCTAAATGGAGTCAACTCATTGGGACTTTTTTTACATTGTCTTGTACAAAAAAGGAAAGGACAATGTTGTTGCAGACGTTTTATCTAGATGCCATATTTTGTTGTCTCAACTTGATGCAAAAGTTCTCGGCTTAGAAAGTACCAAAGACTTGTATGCCACTGATTCATATTTTTCTAAACCATTTTCCAAGTGTTATGATGGAAAGGGATGGAAAAAGATTCATATGCATAATGGATTTTATTATAGGCTAACAAAGTTTGCACTCTAGACTGCTCTGTTTGTCTAATGTTTGTGCAGAACACTCATGTTAGGGGATTGATTGATCACTTTAGTGTCAAGAAAAAGGAGCAAGCGCTGGTCGATAATTGTTTTTGGTTCAACATGATACGAGACAAGGAAAGACAAGTTCTATGGTGTGTCACCTGCCACGGAGCTAACTTAATCTTGAATCCTCATTGTCTATACATTCCTCTACCATTTCTCTGTTTTCTATGGGTAGATGTTTCTATGGACTTTGTTCTTGGTTTACATCGAACAAAGAGGGGGAGCAATTCAATATTTGTTGTGATTCATCACTTCAACAAAATGGCTCATTTCGTTTCTTATCTTAAGAGCGATGATGCATCACATATTATTGACTTATTTTTCAGGGAAATCATACGACTTCATGGTGAGCCACGGACTATTGTTTCGGATCATAACACCAAATTTTTGACTTACTTTTGGAAGACATTTTGGGGGCAATCTTGGGAAACAGCTGCTATTTTCTACAACATGCCATCCACAAACATTGGGCGTAAGAAAATGTGAGACTGTTGAAACAAGCAATTGTGCCAAAATTTTCAAGAAACTTCAACATTAAAAAAGACTAACAATAAAGATTTTGAAGTTCGAGTTCAACTCATTTTCAAGAGAGGAGGGATGATGAGTACAACTTTCAATGTTGTTGATCTTCTCCATACTGTGTATTACAAGAGTCGAGGACGACCCCTTTTCAACAGGGGGAGGATGATGTGGACATCCCAGCATCACATACACGTACACGAGCTTATGAAGGACTTTCTATGCACACTCGTGTTCAAAAACTCAAACAAGAGGTGAATTCTTTCCTCTCTGGATTATATTTTTTTATTGATAAGAATGATATGCTACCTAATTCGAGTAATTATGTGTTACTCAGGTTCACCCATGAAAGAACATCGTTGGCTGGCACAAAAAATAACCAAGTCAGTTTGCACTGTCCGAGCTTTCGTTGGCGCGATAGTTCGCCCTGTCCGAACTGAGAACGAGCACACTGCAGACACCTCAAGTTCACGTATAATCCTGTACCAATCCGTCAGGTTCCAGGGCCCATAATACATATGGTGTGAAAGCTTATCAAGTGTACTTTCCAAAGCAACAAACGGTGCATCATTTGGACTTTCCAAGTAGAAGTTATGGCTAAATTACTAAAGACTGCACAGAAGGTGAGAAGATGCATGAGGATCAAAGACTACTTCGTCAATTTTTCAGTAGCTGGTTTCCCACCTCAAAACGTCACTACTACAAAAAGCTTCATGTCAGGTGGCTCTAAACGTATTATCACACGCGGTTTTTAAAACCGCCTGAAACGAAGAGCCTGCGATCAGCAATTTTTACACGCATGGTGACTTCAGTTCACACCTAGCTAGGAGGGTTGTTCCTAGTATAAATATCACCCTTGTGCTCCTGAAAAAACAACCATTGATCATTTGATAAACAATATAATTCTGAGTGCCATGCACACCTTTGTTCTTCCTGGTTCTTCATGGACCTGTGAAGTGATCCCTCAGGGGTCCCCTAATACGTGCTCTAGGCTTCCGGGCCTTTTGTGTGGATCAGTTTCCGGTTTATGGTTCTACGGTCGTTTGGAGATCGAGTTGAAATCCTCAAGGTTTTGGTGCCTCTCTCCCCATCGCTTGGTCGCAACCAACCTTAGCTGGTATAAAGCTAGTTATATCGGATTGTGGTTTTATTGTCGTTCGGAGATCGAGCCGAAGTTCTCATAGACTTCAGTGCCTCTCTCCCCATCACTTGGTCGCATCCAACCTTGGCAGGTATAAAGCTAGTTACCATTGTTTGTTCCGCTGTCCGATCTTTCCATTTGCCCTTCATCGTACCTACTGCCGTGAAGATCGGGCCACCCCCGGGTTTCAACCTATCAGAGACCTCCCGTCGCCAGGATTCCCGACGGAGCGACGCGACGGTGTTTTTGCTCGGGTGCACGCGGGAGGCAGGGTAGGGGGAGGATAAGCACAGTGCTGAGCCGGCTGGACCGCCTGATGGGGACAGGGAAGTGGTCGTGCAGGAGGGAGTGGGAGGAAGGCCGGGCTGCAGGGGAAAAATCCGAGTGGGCCACGCTGGGAGGTCGTTTCGGTTTTTCTTTTCCATTTCCTTTGTTTTTGATATTTCAAATTCAAATATAAAGCAGATTTTTATTCCCTCTAATTTTGTGACTGTTACAGATTTACCCCACTCACTACATGAGAAATGCTCATTCGAGACGCACCCACACGAAAGTCATTACAGTGTCATCGAAGATGCGCTTTTAGGCGCGTTGCCGATTAGTACACATGGGAGACAACATTTAAGATAACATGTCTTCTTTTTATTAGAAATCCGAGACAGGCGTCAAGGCGGCACGTCTCCTTTTTGTAAGAAATCTGAGATGAGATTTGAGGCTGCCCGTCTCCTTTATGTAAAAAATCCGACACAAGAATTAAGGCTGCCCGTCTCCTTTTTGTAAGATATCCGATAGAGTATTTATGTCAGCGCGTCGCTGATTTAACGACTAATCCTAGATAGGCTTTTAGGCTGCTCGTCTCCTTTTTGTAAGAAATAGGATACTAATAGTAGACTAATCCGAGATGCTGTCACACCTGGTTTTTCCGAAGAACAACCAAGTGAATATCACATGTATGCCAGGATCATTTTCTCATACATGTGATGACAAATAGTGAAGCATCATTTATTACAAGCCAGGTGTCGAATATAAATAAGTCTTACATAGCAAATGTCTCGATGGACAATAATAAGTTCATCACAAGTAAATAAACTAGCAGCGGAATAATTATTATCGTGGGCTCCGTCGCAGGCGTTGCCCGGTGGACTTCATGAACCTAGAAACCTTCTTCGGGTCCAAAGTCTTGATCATTATACACCACCTCATTATCTTGACCTGAGCAGCAATATAAACCAACAAAAATGCAAGGTTGAGTACCAATGGTACTCAGCAAGTGTGGGAAAGTTATGTCATGCATGGCTAGAACAAGGGGAGGTTGAACTCATGGTTAAAGCACTACGCAATTAATACCTATCACCTTAGCTTATTAAGCACCTACATTACTACATAGGTGAAATGGTCCCAAACTCCCAACCCATCATTATAATCAAATAACCATAACATCATCTCCAATGTTAAGCTCCCCGCTTAACATCCACAACTTCCAAAGCCATCATCCTCTAATCATGAATAAGTCCAAGCCGCTCTTGACCGTGAGCACGACTGTCATGACAGTTTTTGACTCTGCAGAGTTTGCACCACTGTACCCACATGTAGTGATTTCATCCCCCGTTGCCGGGTGGACTAAAAGAACCTCCATTATGCCAGTGGCTACGAACCACATTCACACTTCCCAGGTGTGTAGCCAGGGGATCAATACGAAGCCTTTACAAAGGGATTCCCGACGAGCGTGAGCCCACTGAGGTTTCACCCCTAACAGCATACAAGAGGCTCCAACCCCGCTGCAGTGGCCCCCTCTTGAGCCTTGTGGTTCATATGGTAGTCCAGCTGACACCTATTCCCCGCACCATCCAACACACCCGTACTACGCCGGGGATACACCTAATTAATTAGCCAAGCTGCCCCATCTCAGCATGTGGTTGGCACGGTAAAGCCAGGTTACATGCTCCATGAACCGGTCCTTAGGATCCAGGCAAGTACTAAACACAAACCCGAGTCTCGTGCACCCAGCACCAACCAAAACATCCAACTTGCCTTGATCCCTACCTCTACATAACTCACAATATCTCATTCAAGAGTATGGTAAAATAAACTGATGATCTCATATCCCAAATATCCCATTCTAAGCATGACTAAGCATAAGCATGTAAATAAATGACATGATAAAGTAAATCCCAACCCAAGCTACAAGGAAACAAGGTAATGCAATTCTAGGGAAACTTCCTAGCATGGGTTTCATATTTCATTTGACAATACAAATAATTCTATCTACACACCCTAGCATAGGGTCAAAGTGGTCAAGGACACTTGCCTCCTTCCTGCTGCTCTTGGAATGGGTAGTCCTGATCTTGGAAAGGAAGAACTTGCTCTGGAGCAGGTTCTACTCATATCATCACACATAGCAAAAGAAAACAACAAGTCATAAGACATAGTTCACACTTCCACTTCATACAAACCCAACATTCACATTTATGAAAGCCATTCACAATTCTATGTGTCGTGGTTACTCTATGTGTGTTGATTTTTGGCTTACATGCACTTTTAAACATGTGTATATGATTTCTACTTTTGTATTCATATTCATGTTGGCATACTATATATGAATTTCTAATTTAAATAAATCCCTTATATTTAATTGATACACATTTTAGCCACCAAGTATGCATAAAAGGTGTTTTCTTACTTCATATGTGTCTTCAAACCTTCTACCAACCCTAAACTGAATTCTTTGGATTTTGGAAACTTCATTTATCATTTTCTAGTTATTTATACCTAGTTTGATATAATTTCAGATTTATTTCCTATGCCTAAATGCGCACTTTATTATGAAAATAGTAAGACACCTCGTCTAAACAGAATAGGTTTTGGGTCTAAACTATTAAATAATATATTTTTGAACTTCTCTTCTGATGTAAACTATTTTACATTTATTTTACTAATTTTCAGAATTATTCTATACTTAAAAATGTGTCCCTATTACTAATGAATAATCAATTAAACAGACTCATTTCAGCCAAAAATCTATTTTTATCTCATTCCAAAGTTTTCCAAATACCAGGAAGGTTTTTAATTTGAATTTACAATGTGTTTGTCCCATCTTCTAAATTTTAAATACTAAACACATATTCAAATTCCTAAATTTAATATCACATAGGGTTAAAAAGGTAAACTCACCCCACTACAGGGTCTATTATATTATTTTAGGAATTTCCAGGGGTCTAACTACACATAACAGAGGGTTATTGCTAATTTTTATTTAGTCCAGGGGGCTAAAACTGATTTTTAATTGAATTTACATGAATTTCTGAAGTTCCAGGGGCTAGATCTGAAGTTTCCGGGGCTAGCTCTTATTTTCCGAGATCCCCAGGGGGTAGCACGTAAGAATCCCGGCCTTTATAACGCGGGGCTGACATGGACCGTCCGATTTAAAACAGACGGCTGAGATTATAACGTCGAACCGGTACGCGGGGATTTAAATTCTACCGTGCGATTTAAAATAGACGGCGCACAAGCGGCCACGTCGCTCTGATCGAGCGCGGGCGGCGCTGCCCGGCGGCGCACGGCGGCGGGAGGCGGCGATCTCACCGGAGAGTTTCAGATCTTCGTCAATTCTTCCTAAAACTGTGATTTTATGGCATAGATCGGTGGAGGGAAGGTCGGGGATCTCACCTCGGCGGTTTTCTTGAGCTCGGAGGTCCTGGAAAGCGATCGGCGACGAGGTCTGAGGTGAATTCACGGCGAGGCTCATCGGCGCTGTGTTTGAACAGCAAACCACCGAGTTTTCTGCACCTGCGAGGTTCCCCGGAGGCGGTGGATCAAGACCAGCGAGTTAGATCAGAATTCCCGAGCGTAGATCGAGCAGAATTCGCCGGAGGAACTCGGGTTCTCACCGGAGAGAAAAACGGCGGATCGTGGGGAAAAACATGACGATGCCAGGGTTTTCATAGACGAGGGAGGGCGGCGTGTTAGTTTAGATCGAGTCGGAGTCCTCCGCAACCAGAATTTGGCGGAAATCCGATCGGTTGAGATCGCGGGCGTGCGGGGGAACAGTCCGGGTTTCGGACGATCGGGGGTTAGGGATGACAGGTGGGTCCCGCCTGCCTGCGAGAGGGGGCGCGGGCGCGCGGCTGCTTGCTGGCTCGGGAGTTGGGTGGGCCGGCTGGTGGGTTTCGGCCCACTGGCCGAGAAGATTTGTTTTTTTCTTTTTCTTTTTCTTTTTCATTTCTGTTTTGAGTTTAATTTGAATTCCAGTTTGAATTTTAATTTTTGCAACACATGCAACACGTCCAAAAATTTTGAAATTCCCCTCTTGACAGGATTTTGGGGTGTTACAGCTCTACCCCCCCTTAAAAGAAATCTCGTCCTCGAGATTGTGGTTCTAAGAAAACAATTCTGGAAATTATGCCTTAAGCTCATCTTCTCGCTCCCAGGTGGCTTCCTCTTCCGAGTGATGCTTCTACTGCACCTTGCACATCCGGATTCTTTTATTTCTTGTGAGGTGTTCCATTGTTTCCAAAATCTTGGATGGTTTCTCGGCATAAGACAAATCCTCAGCTACGTCAACCTCATTCATGGGTAACACCTCTTCAGGCGTTCTCAGACATTTCTTGAGCTGTGACACATGGAACACATCGTGCACATCCGATAGGCGAGCCGGTAGTTCTAGTTGATACGCCACTTCGCCTTTCCTCTCCAGAACTTGAAAGGGTCCAATGTATCGAGGTGACAATTTCCCTTTCACCTTGAACCGACGAAGTCCTCGGATAGGGGACACCTTGAGATAGACATAGTCTCCCACGTTGAAAACGAGCTCTCTTCTCCGTACATCGGCATAGCTCTTTTGTCGTGCCTGTGCTATCCTCAAGTTGTTGCGAATTTCCCTCACTTTCGCCTCGGCTTCTTGTAGTACTTTGGAACCAAACACTTTACTTTCCCCTGTTTGGTTCCAAAATAGGGGAGCTCTGCACTTTCTCCCATACAAAGCTTCAAACAGTGACATCTTCATACTAGCTTGATAGCTGTTGTTATAGGAGAATTACGCATACGGTAAGTTCTTGTCCCAACTCTGATTGTTTTTGAGTGCACACGCCCTCAGCATATCCTCAAGAATCTGATTGGTCCTTTCCGTCTGCCCGTCAGTTTGGGGATGATAGGCAGAGCTGAAATTCAGATGGGTTCCCATGGTTTCATGCAACTTCTGCCAGAACCTTGAGGTGAACTGTGTCCCTCGATCCGACACTATCTTCTTTGGCACTCCATGGTAACACACGATCCTTGTCATGTACAACTCCGCCAATTTATATCTGCTGTAGCTTTCTTTCACGGGAATGAAATGAGCTACCTTGGTTAGCCTGTCGACGATGACCCATATTGAGTCATACCCGGATTGGGTCCTAGGCAATCCCACTATGAAATCCATACTGATTTCTTCCCATTTCCATTCAGGCACTTTGAGTGGTTGCAATAATCCCGCGGGTCGTTGATGTTCTGCTTTCACCAACTGACATGTGTCACATAGGGCAACATGTTCCGCGACATCTCGCTTCATGCCATACCACCAATACCTGCTCTTGAGGTCCTGCTACATCTTTGTACTCCAAGGATGAATGGAATAGTCAGAATCGTGAGCCTCCTTCAAAATCAATTCCCGGATCTTCTTTACTTCTGGCACACAGATTCTTTTCCCGTGCCACACCGTTCCTTGTTCATCCTCTCTGACACCAGGGGCTTTATTTTCCTTGATGAGTTGCCTGATTTCTTGTATCTTCTCGTCATTCTTTTGACCCTCGCGTATTTCTTGCTCTAGGGTGGAGTCCACTTCCATGGTGATGGCCACTATTCACAAGGCATAGATTAAGCCTTATAACCTCGTCCATTAATTCTGCAGGCATGTCCTTCAAGCTCAACTTATTGACCTGCACTTTCCGACTTAAAGCATCTGCCACGACGTTTGCTTTCCCAGGATGATAGTTGATGCCCACATCAAAGTCATTGATTAGCTCTAACCATCTCCTTTGTCTGAGGTTGAGATCTGGCTTTGTGAAAATGTACTTTAAACTCTTATGATCCGTATATATCTCTGTCCTCTTCCCCATCAAGTAGTGCCGCCAAATTTTCAACGCGTGTACCACTGCGGCTAGCTCTAGGTCATGTGTAGGATAGTTCTTCTCGTGCTTCCGGAGCTGCCGGGATGCATAAGCCACGACATGCCCTTCTTGCATGAGAACACATCCCAGCCCATTTCTAGAGGCATCGCAGTACACCGTAAAGTACTTCTGCATATCTGGCATAACTAGCACTGTGCTGTTGTCAATCTTTTCTTTAACTCCTGCAAATTCGTCTCGCACTTCGGCGTCCATGTGAATGTGATTCCCTTCTCCAACAGTTTGGTGAGGGGTCTCGAGATCTTGGAGAATCACTCAATAAACCGTCGATAGTATCCAGCCAATCCAAAGAAGCTTCGAACTTCCCCGACATTCTCAGGGGTCTTCCACTTCTGTATATCCTCGATTTTGGCGGGATCCACGGAGATTCCTCCCTCCGAGATGATATGTCCTAAGAAGGGAACTCTCTTCAGCCAAAACTCACACTTACTCAACTTGGCATATAGTTGGTGTTCTCTCAGCCTCTGCAACACCAACCTTAGATGTTTCTCATGTTCCTCTTCATCCTTGGAGAAGACGAGAATGTCATCTATGAAAACCACCACAAATTTGTCCAGATATTCCATGAATACCTTATTCATGAGATACATGAAGTATGTCGGGGCATTAGTTAGCCCGAAAGGCATGACGGT
This sequence comes from Neostapfia colusana, assembly GCA_030760725.1. NCBI lineage: Eukaryota > Viridiplantae > Streptophyta > Magnoliopsida > Poales > Poaceae > Neostapfia > Neostapfia colusana. The sequence goes on along the minus strand of JASWHV010000002.1, from coordinate 34,773,113 downwards.
GTATTCATACAATCCGTACCGAGATACGAAAGCTGTCTTTGGAATATCGGCTTTCCTTATCTTAAGTTGGTGGTATCCCGACCTGAGATTAATTTTCGAGAACACACAAGCTCCCCTCAACTGATCAAACAAGTCTTCAATGCGGGGTAATGGGTACTTGTTCTTGATGGTCACTTCATTCAAGGCACGGTAGTCTACGCACAACCTTTGGGTTCCGTCCTTCTTGGGCACAAATATGACTGGAGCTCCCCAAGGTGAGGAACTAGGACGAATATACCCCTTCTCCGTCAATTCCCTCAAATGATCCTTGAGTTCTCCCAGCTGCTTGGAGTCCATCCGATTAGGTCTCTTGTATATCGGGGCTGTTCCCGGCACCAGCTCAATTGCGAATTCCACTTCACGATCGGGAGGCATACCTGGCAACTCCTTCGGAAAAACATCTGGATATTCCCTGATGATCCTGATCTCCTCCACTTTCACCTCAACATGATTTAATTTAATGTCCCTCCTAGGCTCTTGTATTGTTATAAACTTTACTCTTGTGCCACTAGGGTGAGTTAGTTCCACCGTTCTGGTCGAACAATGGATGATTCCTTTATGTTTGGTCAACCAATCCATACCCAAAGTAATATATATCCCTTGTGAATCTATCACTATGAGGTTAGCAGTAAATACTACCCCATTAATGTCTAGGTTCACCTTGGGACACACTTGTCTTGTCCTTATTTCTCCACCTGGAGAGTTTACTGCTAGCATATGGTTCATTTGTGTTGTTGCTAGGTCATGCTTCTTAACAAACCCTTGGGCAATGAACGAGTGGGTAGCACCAGAATCAAACAACAGGGTTGCAATGTGTAAATTGATAGGAAACTTACCAACTACCACGTCAGGTGCCTCTTGCGCTTCCTCCATGGTGACGTGGTTCACCCGTCCTCTCATTACATTCTGCTGTTGCAGCTGCGCGGGCTTCTTCTTTGGGCACTTATAGGCGTAGTGCCCCACTTCACCACAGTTAAAGCATTGCACCCCAATCTTAGGTGCCTGGCCTTTGTTGTCTTGGGGTTGGTTTGGGGGTCCTTGTACTGCTGGTCGAGGTGGATATGCAGGACGAGGCTGCTGTACAAACTGACGTTGTGGCTGTGCTGGTGCTGACGGAGGCATGAAATTCGGGTTGTACCCTCTCGGTGCTGAGTAGGGTACCGCAGCACGGCTCGCCTGCCCTGCGGGTTGCTGCATTAGACGTGGGCGGGTGTTGCTACCCGAGGCTTGGTGTGACCATCCCGCCTTCCTCTTGTTTTCATTTTCCAAGGCCTTCAGCTTCCTTTCTACAATAAACGCTCTGTCCACCATCTTTTGGAAGCTTTCATACTCATTGGAAGACATTGCACACTGCATTTCTGCTGTGAGTCCTTCCACGAAGCAATCCTGTTTCTGCTCATCAGTCTCTATGTCCCGTGGGGCATAACGTGATAGTTGAGTGAATTTAGTGAGGTATTCCCTCACAGTCATGTTTCCTTGCTGCAATCCCAAGAACTTCTTCCTCTTGTTTTTGAGTTCACCCCTTGGTATGTAATGGTTGCGGAAGTTACGCTTGAACTCTTCCCAAGTGATGTTCTCGGGGTCATGATGGGCGGCCACGTAGGCGGTCCAACAATCAGCAGCAGGTCCATGCAATTGATGATAGGCAAACAGCACCCTCCCATACCCTTGGCTCTGTATGATCCTCATCTTGCTCTCAATGGTCTTTAGCCAATCATCTGCCTCCAGAGGTTCAGCAGCACTTGCAAACTTCGGAGGTTGAGTTCCTAGAAACTCACTCAACCTTGGTTGGCGTGGTGCAACTTGTGGAGGTGGAACTTGATGCAAGTTGGCCACCACTTGAGTCAGGTTCTGGATGAGCTGATTTTGATTTTAAAGCATTTGGTGGATGGGATCAACTCCCTCACGGCGTCCACCCCTGTCTTGGCTCCCAGAAAGATGAGGGTTGCAGGCCTCATCGTTGTTGTTGGCGGGGTTGGCAGCACGACCCTTTCCTCTTCCGGCCATCTGGCATGATCAACCGATGTTAATTTAAAGCATTACGTATCATCTTACTACTTTCACTTGCTTTTACTTTGAAGTGTTGAGGCTTTGTTATACTTTCTGGGGGTTCATGTCTCACAAAAATAAATGCACTATTATTTCATGCGGGTTCACACACCAAAGCAAAACAATCTGAAGACGAGGCTGTGGACAATTGCTCATGGCTTCCACAACTCACGTCACACACCAAGCATTAACACACCATTTACTAAGGTAACGACTCGACTACTCGACATCTTGCTAACTAAGGGAAAGACTCTACACTATTCGTATTCCTGAGCTGGATCCTCGGGATCTTCCTCATTATTGCGGCTACCTTCTAACTCTGCTTTGGGTGGGGAGGCTGCTGGTGGAGAAGTGCGACGACGCCTGATCGCCTGGCGATCTGGGGAGTCTGGAGTCCATGTATCATTCACGGTGACACACAATTCATTCCCATCTCCTCTTTCTCTCGCCCTCAAGCAGGCTCGAAGCAACGCCTCGGTTTCCTTCAGGGTGTCCCGGACATCCTAAAGCTCCTGTTGACACTCCTGCAGTCAAGTGCTGAGCATAGCAGCATCCTCCAAGCACAAGTCCATGTGCTCATGGGAAGTTCCTTGCTGCACTGGCGGGTACTTATACTCTGTTGTACCACTCTCGCGTTGGAGGACATACATGTACTCGGTCCTGTCCAGGTGTCGACAATAGATGTGACTCTGGCAGGTGATGGCCTCCCAGGTAACATCCTTCTTCGCATCGACCTGTGTCACTCGACAAGCTGGAGAGCGGTGGATCTTGAGCAGCTGATTTTCGTGGATAATTCTCATCTCTGAACTCCATTCTTCCCTCTTTTCACGGATTGTCCTGGTGGAGCTATAGTGTATGATTAGCTTGCCCGTATTGCCGGGGGCTTGGAGCATACGTCGAAGACGGCGCAACAAGCCTCCTACTGCCAATCCGTAGGAAAGGTACGTCACCGGACGGCTCTCCTCTCTTTGGGCAAGGGCAACTACGGGAACTCTCCCTCCCGTGGACTTGCGAGCGGTACGAATCATGTGAACCATCTAAAACAAAAAGCATTTAAACTTAGGTTAGATAAACTTTTAAACAAAAATCCTATTTTGAATGAAAGTTGGGGTAAGGTGAAGAAAGTGACTTCATTAAATAACACTTTTCAACACACACCTTGTAAAATAGTTTTTAAGAAAATAGGGCCCTTAAATACGTCCATTTCTATCTAGGTCCACGTTCCTACGGGCAACCTTGGCTCTGATACCACTTCTGTCACACCCGGTTTTTCCGAAGAACAACCAAGTGAATATCACATGTATGCCAGGATCATTTTCTCATACATGTGATGACAAATAGTGAAGCATCATTTATTACAAGCCAGGTGTCGAATATAAATAAGTCTTACATAGCAAATGTCTCGATGGACAATAATAAGTTCATCACAAGTAAATAAACTAGCAGCGGAATAATTATTATCGTGGGCTCCGTCACAGGCGTTGCCCGGTGGACTTCACGAACCTAGAAACCTTCTTCGGGTCCAAAGTCTTGATCATTATACACCACCTCATTATCTTGACCTGAGCAGCAATATAAACCAACAAACATGCAAGGTTGAGTACCAATGGTACTCAGCAAGTGTGGGAAAAGTTATGTCATGCATGGCTAGAATAAGGGGAGGTTGAACTCATGGTTAAAGCACTACGCAATTAATACCTATCACTTAGCTTATTAAGCACCTACATTACTACATAGGTGAAATGGTCCCAAACTCCCAACCCATCATTATAATCAAATAACCATAACATCATCTCCAATGTTAAGCTCCCCGCTTAACATCCACAACTTCCAAAGCCATCATCCTCTAATCATGAATAAGTCCAAGCCGCTCTTGACCGTGAGCACGACTGTCATGACAGTTTTTGACTCTGCAGAGTTTGCACCACTGTACCCACATGTAGTGATTTCATCTCTCGTTGCCGGGTGGACTAAAAGAACCTCCATTATGCCAGTGGCTACGAACCACATCATACTTCCCAGGTGTGTAGCCAAGAGATCACTACGAAGCCTTTACAAAGGGATTCCCGACGAGCGTGAGCCCACTGAGGTTTCACCCCTAACAGCATACAAGAGGCTCCAACCCCGCTGCAGTGGCCCCCTCTTGAGCCTTGCGGTTCATATGGTAGTCTAGCTGACACCTATTCCCCGCACCATCCAACACACCTATACTACGCCGGGGACACACCTAATTAATTGGCCAAGCTGCCCCATCTCAGCATGTGGTTGGCACGGTAAAGCCAGGTTACATGCTCCATGAACCGGTCCTTAGGATCCAGGCAAGTACTAAACACAAACCCGAGTCTCGTGCACCCAGCACCAACCAAAACATCCAACTTGCCTTGATCCCTACCTCTACATAACTCACAATATCTCATTCAAGAGTATGGTAAAATAAACTGATGATCTCATATCCCAAATATCCCATTCTAAGCATGGCTAAGCATAAGCATGTAAATAAATGACATGATAAAATAAATCCCAACACAAGCTACAAGGAAACAAGGTAATGCAATTCTAGGGAAACTTCCTAGCATGGGTTTCATATTTCATTTGACAATGCAAATAATTCTATCTACACACCCTAGCATAGGATCAAAGTGGTCAAGGACACTTGCCTCCTTCCCGCTGCTCTTGGAATGGGTAGTCCTGATCTTGGAAAGGAAGAACTTGCTCTGGAGCAGGTTCTACTCATATCATCACACATAGCAAAAGAAAACAACAAGTCATAAGACATAGTTCACACTTCCACTTCATACAAGCCACACATTCACATTTATGAAAGCCATTCACAATTTTATGTGTTGTGGTCACTCTATGTGTGTTGATTTTTGGCTTACATGCACTTTTAAACATGTGTATATGATTTCTACTTTTGTATTCATATTCATGTTGGCATACTATATATGAATTTCTAATTTAAATAAATCCCTTATATTTAATTGATACACATTTTAGCCACCAAGTATGCATAAAAGGTGTTTTCCTACTTCATATGTGTCTTCAAACCTTCTACCAACCCTAAACTGAATTCCTTTGATTTTGGAAACTTCATTTATCATTTTCTAGTTATTTATACCTAGTTTGATATATTTTCAGATTTATTTCCTATGCCTAAATGTGCACTTTATTATGAAAATAGTAAGACACCTCATCTAAACAGAATAGGTTTTGGGTCTAAAATATTAAATAATATATTTTTGAACTTCTCTTCTGATGTAAACTATTTTACATTTATTTTACTAATTTTCAGAATTATTCTATACTTAAAAATGTGTCCCTATTACTAATAAATGTGAATAATCAATTAAACAGATTCATTTCAGCCAAAAATCTATTTTTATCTCATTCCAAAGTTTTCCAAATACCAGGAAGGTTTTTAATTTGAATTTACAATGTGTTTGTCCCATCTTCTAAATTTAAAATACTAAACACATATTCAAATTCCTAAATTTAATATCACATAGGGTTAAAAAGGTAAACTCACCCCACTACAGGGTCTATTATATTATTTTAGGAATTTCCAGGGGTCTAACTACACATAACAGAGGGTTATTGCTAATTTTTATTTAGTCCAGGGGGCTAAAACTGATTTTTAATTGAATTTACATGAATTTCTGAAGTTCCAGAGGCTAGATCTGAAGTTTCCGGGGCTAGCTCTTATTTTCCGAGAACCCCAGGGGGTAGCACGTAAGAATCCCGGCCTTTATAACGCGGGGCTGACGTGGACCGTCCGATTTAAAACAGACGGCTGAGATTATAACGTCGAACCGGTACGTGGGGATTTAAATTCTACCGTGCGATTTAAAATTGACGGCGTACAAGCGGCCACGTTGCTCTGATGGAGCGCGGGCGGCGCTGCCCGGCGGCGCACGGTGGCGGGAGGCGGCGATCTCGCCGGAGAGTTTCGGATCTTCGTCAATTCTTTCTAAAACTGTGATTTTATGGCATAGATCGGTGGAGGGAAGGTCGGGAATCTCACCTCGGGGTTTTATTGAGCTCGGAGGTCCTGGAAAGCAATCGGCGACGAGGTCCAAGGTGAATTCACGTCGAGGCTCGTCGGCGCTGTGTTTGAACCGCAAACCACCGAGTTTTCTGCACCTGCGAGGTTCCCCGGAGGCGGTGGATCAAGACCAGCGAGTTAGATCAGAATTCCCGAGCGTAGATGGAGCAGAATTCACCGGAGGAACTCGGGTTCTCACCGGAGAGAAAAACGACGGATTGTGGGGAAAAACAGGACGATGTCGGGGTTTCTATAGAAGGGGGAGGGCGGCGTGTTAGTTTAGATTGAGTCGGAGTCCTCCGGAACCAGAATTCGGCGGAAAATCCGGTCAGTTGAGATCACGCGCGCGCGGGGGAACAGTCCGGGTTTCGGACAATCGGGGGTTAGGGATGACTGGTGGGTCCCGCCTGTCTGCGAGAGGGGGCGCGGGCGTGCGGCTGCGGGCTGGCTCGGGAGTTGGGTGGGCCGGCTGGTGGGTTTCGGCCCACTGGCCGGGAAGATTTGTTTTTTTCTTTTTCTTTTTCATTTCTGTTTTGAGTTTAATTTGAATTCCATTTTGAATTTGAATTTTTGCAATACATGCAACACGTCCAAAAATTTTTAAATTCCCCTCTTGACAAGATTTTGGGGTGTTACAGATGCGCTTTAATTTTGCTCGTCTCCTTTATGTAAGAAATCCGAGACATTCTTTATGTTAGCTCATCGCGAATTTAACTACCGGCTGGATCACTATGGCACTAATAGGAGATGTACCCTATTAAATGCTCGTCTCCTATTACATGCCGCCTGTTTATCCTGGTTGCCGGCTGCATCCTAGAGCTAGCCAAGATTTAGCAGCCGCATTGACAGGGTCAATAACATACACATACAGAAACATATGTATAGCCAAATGGAGATCACACAATAAATTATATTAACAAATCAAATATTAATAAAGTGTCAATCGTGGTTACTAAGTAACTATTACACAAAGAATGCCCCTCTGTTTATCCAGCTTACCAAGTAACTAATCACACAAATCATAACTGTATTCTAATCCTGTATAATAAAATTCTTCCTTTGGATTAATGATCTCAGAAAAGAGGAACCTGCATAGCCTCTCTCTAATGTGCTTGAGGCTAAAACCTGCTGCATTCCTGAAGGCGGTTTCGTAGTCCTGTCACATCATAAAATAAGAATTGGCAAAAGATTAATTATAAGGTAAAATAAATGCACTTACACATACATTGCAATTCGGCTGCTCTCCAAATACAACCGTGCTTATACATGGAAGCCGCATGTGTTCCCTGGAGCTTGTTGTGGGACGCAGAATGCAGTATGATGTTTAAGTTGTCGGGGTTTTCCTTTTGGGTGTCCTCCTAGCACCTTAACCACGTACGCGTCAAAAGCCCTAAACAGAAATATTTACAGTTAATGTAAAATTATCGTACAATGACAAAACAGTCAGAAACTAAAGTGAAGAAAGAACTTACTCGTTAAGAACGACCATGATATCAGTCCAATTATGGGTAAGTCGATTGCCAGTTATTGAATGTATCGGCCTTGCGGAGTCACTACCAGACTTGGTCGTACTTTGTAGAAATTGATAGGGTTACCCAATGGTTACCCGTGTTGAACAGTATGACTAGGAGCTCCTTATCACTGTAGTGTTTCATTGCGTTGATAATATATGCAACAACATCTTTTATCCTTTTCGAGGTGATACTGCACTTTCTATCCTTTATCATTCCAACCACCTTCGCTGCCTCAAATTTAGCTCAGATTAGGTGAATATGTATTTTAAACTCTTATTGTCCGTAAAGATCTGACACTTATTTCCGATCAGGTAATGTCTCTAGATCTTTAGTGCATGCACTACAGCTGCCAATTTGAGGTCATGAGTTGTGTAGTTCCTCTCATGCACATTTAGTTGTCTAGATGCATAGGCGACGACTCGGTCGTCTTGCATCAGCACACATCTGAGTCCTTGTTGGGAGGCGTCGCAGTATACTACAAAATCTTTATGTATGTTTGGAAGGATTAGTACTGGGGCTGCGTTCAACCTTTTCTTTAACTCTCTGAAATTGTTCTCGCAGGCTGGAGTCCAATCAAACTTCTTGTCTTTCTTTGTCAATTCTGTCATGGGCCTCGCGATTTTGGAGAACCCTTCTATAAATCTCTGGTAGTACCCGGCTAGTCCAAGGAAGCTTCGTATTTCCATCACGCTAGTAGGCTGCTTCCAGTCGGTGATCGCTTCAACCTAAGCAGGGTCCACTGCCACTCTCTCGGCTTTTATGATGTGTCCAAGGAACGCGACTTGCTGCAGCCAAAATTCACACTTGCTGAATTTGACGTACGACTGGTGTGCTTTCAACCTTCCTGGCACTATTATGAGATGTTTCATATGCTCCGCCTAGCTTCTCGAGTAGAATAGTACGTCGTCGATAAAAACGACGACAAACTTGTCTAACTCTTCCATGAATAGCTTGTTCATTAGATTGTAATGTCCCTAATAGTTAGAAGAAATATATATTTTCTTGGTGATGCGAAATAGTAGAGGGTTGACAAAAAATTGACTTCTTCAACTTTTGCTCTAATGAACGACCAGAGACCGTAGATGCGTAGATCTCATCAAAGCGTTTCCGTTTCACTACTCATGCGCTTGATTCAAATAAGTGATAAATCGGTGGTGAGGCTTTTTATTTAGACCGTTGGATGCGAGGATTAGGTTACAAAGGGGGGATAAAAATAAATCCCAAACACTTCCTTCCCCACCAGCGCTGCCACTTTTCTTGTGCCAGCCTCGTTGTTTGCCGCAGCTGCTCCTCCGGCTGCTTGCTTCCTTGCTGTTAGTTGCTGCCCTGCTGGGAGCTGATTTGCTGCGCTGCGCCCTGCCCTGCCTATGCTTGCTGCCTACCGAGAGAGAAGTGGCAAGGGAGAGAGACAAGGAAGCTTCCTGCTCCTCACTGCATCCCTGCTGCGTACTGCTCACTCACTGCCTGTCTGCTGCTCGCTGCTGGCATTATTGTAGGGGCAGGCAATGGACACAGGAGGAAGAATGAGAAATAAGAAGAATACGGGAATTTTGAAAATTCATCCATATTCAGCTGAAATTAGTGACCTCTACTGTTGGGGTAATCTAGTTTCAAATCTTTCAATAACTATCTTGTTACGGTCGGATATACCAGCAATGTCAAAATTAGGAGATCAATTTCTGTTTATCCAGGATGTTTTTAAATCTGGTATTTATTAGATCAACTATGGACCCAAAGCTAATAATAAAAGATATAGGTACAACTTTTATCTTTCTAACAACTGTAATCTTGCTTAATTCTGATTAATGGTTAGGGATAAATCATCATTTTGTACTACTGTTTAGAATTTTTGATTTTCCAGAGCAATTGTTTGCTTAATTATGCTTTACTGCAAATATTTATACACGAATGCATTAGACAAACTTAGTTATATGTTAAGTACTTTTCTAAGTGTAGTGTATGTTCCATAGGCTTGGAGTGTTCTGGTGTTGAGAGAGTGTATTCGGATACTCGCCGAGGTTAAGATAAGTGCATGACGAGGTTGTGTGATTATATATGTGCTTTGCCTGATATTTGAATTTCTTGTGATGATTGATTCCGTATGAGTTTTCTAATATTCAAGCGTTTCATGATGCTATTTCAATGTTTAAGTTTCAAGTTACTCATTTAATTATTATTCAAATTTCGGTTGTTCCGGATGTGCAAATTTGATTCTTATATTTATGTTCCTGTGAGTAAGTGTTGGCCCCACTTGCTCTGCTTTACCGGTAAATGCAAAGGATGTATTCAAGTGTTGTACATTTTAGACGGAAACTATCATTTCGTTGTTCTTTAATTAAAGTTCTATTTATCAGAATATATAGTTCATAATGTTTCAATTGTTCTTCTAGCTCTTAATGTACTTGCTGAGTGTTTTTACTCACCATTTTATTTATTTGGTTTTTAGGTACTCATTGATCAAAACTTGCATGGGAAGAGGGTAGTATCTACACTTGAGGACACACTTCATGCGACAAATTTAATTTTTAGATTATCTTAGTTACTAGCATAAACTTTGTGTCCTTAACTATCGTGTGGTCGGTGGGATGTTGACCCGATTAATTCTCTTTATGTTGATTTTCTACTCATAATTATATCTCACTGTCTATTGTGTCTATTGTTATAATCTGTGTGCCCATGATTGATAGAATTTATATGGGAGACCCGGCCGATTTTTTATTAATTTTAATACTAATAGGAACTTCTAGATATTTGTAGTAACCTCTAGGTATGGTTATAACTGAGGTGTTATAGTTGGTATCAGAGCTAGGTCGTTATCTCTTTCTTTTCAATGTTATTAGGTTTACTCACTTGAGCTCTATTTAGGCATACATTGGATTCACAACTTTGTTATGTTGGCTCTCATAACTAGGAATCGGTTGGTGCTAGCATGAGGTGTATCGGCCTTTTCAATATTCTTGGTTGTGCCAGCGTGAAGATCTCTTATGACATGTATGTGGTTAAAATCTTTGTTATGTAACCTTGGCTTAGATGATAATCAATCGGTGCACAACCAAAATAGCACACAATTGCAAACATGGATATCTTCTGATGTGGATCAACTACAATAAGAACTACCATAAGTTTGTTTTTCAGTCCATAAATTCTTTTAAAAAATAAACTAGCACGACAGTGTTTATAGACTGGCCTATAGGAGCAGTAACAGGAAATTATAATTCTTTTGCAACATAAGAAAGAATATATTAAAGTATGTCTCTCTAGTCTGATCCATCATTCTCACATACGCGTGTGCGTGTCCCACATCTGCCCTATGAGATGCAAAAAGTTGTTTGATGGAGAAACAATAATATTTGAGGATTATAAAGTACTTGTGCTTTTGGTGACAAAATTAGAATCAGATCTTCTTGATTCCATTAGGCTCATCTACTTCGTAATGAAGTCATCCTTCTTCCCATGTGGATGGGTGTCACTACTAGAAAAAATGTTTTCACAGACGGCTCTAAACAAATTATCACATACGGTTTTAAAAACCGCCTGTGACAAAGCTGCTGTGAAAATGTCCGTTTATAACAGGAGGAGGCACTAACCACCTCTGAAAATTTATTATCACACGTGGTTCTTCACAACTGACCACCTGTGAAAAAGCATTATCACCAGCGGTTCTTTACAACTGACCGCCTGTGAAAGTGCCTTATTACAGACGGTTCTTTACTGTGGATGTGCTTTTATTTCTAGTTTTCTGCTCAAATTCAAATACACATTCACACACAACATAAACATTATATTTTCACAAGAAATATTCACACACCAATCACAAAATATAAGGCAACTCATATACATAGAATGCATGTACTTATATATCTCAATTCATAGTTCACAAGTACACATATTTTACAAGTTTCACTAGAAACTTCTTGCATCATAGTTGTTAAGTTCTAGATAGGTCAAGTGAACTATTAACATAATACTATGGGTATGTAAACAAGCCGAAGCATCCAACATATCTCTACTATGTGTAGATGTGGACACTCGCCGAAGCGTCCCACAACTCACAGCCAAGAACACAAACATAAGCAATCATCATAAAAAGTTCAGCACACCACACTTATTCAAATTACTATGATTTCAGCGTTCTTATTGTAACTTATTCAAAAGGGGAACCTAAACTTAATTGTGAGGACCAGTGCTGTCCTGGCCGTGTGGCGGGGGCGGTCCATACATTGGCGCACACCATGGTGAGTCGGCAGTCCATGTAGGGGCAGGTGACTTGGTGCTCCATTTGCTCCTACATTAGCATGAGTCTCCTCTTGTTTCTCCAGCAAGTACAACTACTTGCAGAGATAGAGGATCTCTTCTTTTACATTTGCGTGTCACGGCCACCCCTTTTCGGGGTCGCACGCTGTCCTGGGAATCACATGAGGAGGTGTCGTGCGATGCGGCACCCAACACCACACATATAAGTACATCATATTACATAAATCAAAAGAGGAAACTTACGATTCAGTCTGTAAATAATTTACTCAAATAAACTACAGCTGAAGACTAGATTCATCTCACGTTTCATAGCTAAACTAACTACCCGAAAAGATGTCCAGCCCGCAGACTCTTCTCGCTAGCAACATGAAGACATGCAGCAGCGCCAGGGGTTTCCATGAGTTAAACGACACAGATGGCTCCAAGTCTCTCCGGACAACCTCTTCATAAGCATCGATTTTAACATGCAAAAACACTAATATACCAAGCAGAAGCACATAGGCTCAGCAAGACTGATCCGTCTCCTCGAAACAAGAAAGTTTACATGCACGAAGGATTGAACATGGTAGCTGAAATTGCATAAAGGACTCGCCTACATTTGGTCCTTAGCATTCAGATTTATACCCTCATTTTAGAACCTTGAACCGAGCAACATCGTAACTCCACAATCAAACAAGAAACGCTTCGTTACGATGCTTCTTTCACAAGGTGAAGTAAACTTTATTGACACTATCTCTAATTCAAACATGGTTGCAAAACAATTTATAGCACAATACTTATCAATTCATAGTAATTCACTTCAATTCTTGCTACGTCAAGACTCGGTGTCCAAGTATGCTCATATAACCACAAGCGACGGTGATTCGATCCAACACACATCGAGACTGCATGACACGTACACCCATCTCCAAGTTGCCGTCGGCACACTCGACCGATATTGCACGCAGCCACCTTTCCCAAGTTCATCCACACCGGACGCGGTCCCATCAACCCCAACAGCAAGCTCCCTCAAGGTACATATCCACTGTGATATGTTCTTGAGCGAGTTACCTCCTGCTGTATTGATGCAAAAAGCCTAAGCCGATGAGAAAAGTTCCAATATGGATCTCACAAGGTACATCGGTTTCCTGGGTTCCATATAGCTAGTATGCGCCCGGTACACAACTCAAACTTGTCCAACAGGGCCATGTACGGATGGGCCTTAAGCGACACATGCCAGAGCTATGCACGCACAGACCTTGTCCTGCTGTATCTCTACTTCTGACTTGTGAATATTCCTTAATGTTCTATTCATAAACCCATACCGAGATCATCCCAAGCCCTAAGCTCGCGAGTAGATTTCAACTACTCGACTTTTACCGATCCTTCCAAATGAATATTAAGCATAGCCTACTTGACTTGACGGGGTGCTATTCTACCCATTTCTCTCAAGGTAAAACAGAACTTCTGATTAGGAGTGGGAATTGAAGTGATCCTAGTGGATGGAGTTGGATTTAACAAATGGGATCAAGTTCTAATTGTTTCTTCTAATTATGGTATTTTTACCTAAGCAAAATATACTAAAAAGTAATGATCCAGAGTTCTAATGGAGCTGAAATGTTTCATGTGAGTTTCTTGTTACAAGAAAGTATTCTGGACCAAAATTCAAGACTTTTCATTAAGCAGTTCACCCAGAACAATTCCCTAAGCATTTAGGCAAAAAGGAATTAATTCTGAAGTAATTTGCATGTTCATGCAAAACCAAGTGAACTACAATTTCAAGCATAGCTCATAAAGCCAGCATAAATTTTCCTAGGATTTTTGGAGCTAAGAATTGCCCAGAAATGATTTTACAAAGCTGGGACTTTTTTCTGAAAAAGGGTTTCTTAGCTCATTTGAATACAGCAGTTTGTATTCTGAATTTTCCTTCACAAATCAACTCCGAATAAACTGAAACTTTAACAGGAGTTCCATAATATCATAAAGAATACTCGGGCAAAATTTGGGAAATTTTGGATGAACCAAACTCCCTCAACAATACTTTTACTGAAAAGCTTCAAAGAATTATCCCGAAATTATTATTGACTTTATACAAATCGGGTTGCAAATTTGGTTAGATCATCCCAAGCTGAATCTAACACAACTTGAATCATCCAATTCGAAGTTTACTAGCAAAATTTATGAGCTTCTAAAATTTGAGTGAAATCTGCAATTCAATCTAAACCGGGGAAAATTTAAACTCTGAGAGTGGGTCCTACGGTGACGTGGCGCCACCAGGGTGAACGACACACGGGGCTACGGAATTGAAGCGTGCAGCCACAATCTGATCTTGCACCACAGAAGATCCGGCTTCCCAGAAACAGAAGCTGACACATAGGGCCGGGCAACCCTTCTTCTTCCTCTCGCTCCCACGAGCGCCCACCATCCAACTCGCCGGAGTACTCGCTGGGAGGGGGTTCCCGTGCCCCAAACTCGACCAAACTCGCCGCCTCTACCTCAAATTGCCCAGGGAATATGCTGCCTATCCTAACTCGAGCCGAGGATGGCCTGAACACCTCGGCCGACGTTGACAGCAGGTTCAGCAAGTCCAGCGATGTTGCCAGGATGCTAGGGTGCATCAAACGTACTTCGGTTGGCTCCTAGAGCACCGCCACGACCAAGGGAGCAACGACCAAGACCCTGATCTTGCAGGAAATGGCGACAATCATGAGTTCACCGTGCGACCTTGGTTAAATTCAGTGGAAAATGGAAAACTCGAAGAACAGGGGGTTTACTCGATGGTTCTCCGTGGTTTTCGATCCTAGGAACTCTCAAGGACGTATAGAAGTAGTTTGCTAAGTTATTGATGAGTTATGCGGCGTGCAGCACGAATTTTGGTTAGATAGCCGGCGGTCCATATTGCATGCTGGTGAAAAGATTTGAAATCCCAGTGAGCACATGTTATGGCATGCCGCTGGGGTTGCGGTGAAGAAGGAGAAGTCCTTGGCGAACCTTTTGGCATTTAAAACTCAATGGAACCTGGACTGTGGCGGCCAGATGACGAGTTCTTGTGGCAGCGGCTTCACATAGCGCCGAAGAGGAAAACCGAGCTCGGTGCTGCGGTGTAGTGCCGAGGATGTCACATGCTTGCTTCGGAGACATTGAGGGATGCATGGCGAAGCCGGGGTGAGCCCAGCTCAGTGTGAAACACACCGAGATGGCCGGGTGACATTGGACAGGTTGGCGCACGGTGTCGGAGGCCAAAGCGTTTGTTTGGGAAGGCAGCAGCGAGGGAAAGACGCGAGGCAGCTCAGAGCGGTGAACTGCTTAGTACCATGGCTCGATTTTTATCGAGTGCAGCTCAATCGAGTCAGTTCGTGCGGTGATCGACCGAATATCGAGCACGTGCTGGCGGGTGCTCGCAGCTGCTCTCGAGCTCCCGGTAGAAGACAAAGACTGTGTGTTGCACTGCAGATCTTTTGGGGTGAGCTGCCAAGTGGGTCCCACAGTCCCCCTTGTCCCCAAAAAATTCTTCAAACTTGGCAAATGACTAAATTCAAATATGTGCAGCAAAATTCTGGACTTCATGTGGAGAATTGATGAAGTTTCATCCGAATTAAAATCTGAATTTGAATTCCCATGCAATTTAAAGTCCTCTTTGAAATGGATAGCAAAGTACCTTCAAATTTCCTCAAACTTTGCCATCCCACTATTTTGGACCTGAGGAATTCAAATATGCAATCTGATTTTTAAATTGGCCACTGCAAATAGGAACTTTAGACCAACAGTTTGTATTCCCTTTTTGAAATGACCACCTTTGAATTTAAGTGAACAAATTGAGTCCAAAATCTGAATTTAAACTTCCTCTTGCACATGAGAACTGTACACATGGTGTTTTAATTCAACCTTGGCTTAAAATATTTCAAATGAACGTTGGAGCTTGTTTGGTTGGCCACTCATGTGCATCATAAAATGTAGAAAGTTTCTGTAAGTCCCCATTTTCATGAACTCCAAACACAAGGCATTCAAGCTTCAGTTTATTGCATTCATATTTTTGGGACTTTTACATTCCTCCCCTGAAAAGAATCTCGTCCCAATATTACAAAAGAAGAACGAGACGGGAGGGTAATTTACACGGGATATGACAAAAGTTCCGGATAGTTCTTGTGGATGTAATCCTCGCTTTCCCATGTCGCTTCTTCCATGATATGATTACTCCATAGGACTTTGTAAAATTTCACTGTCCAGTTCCGGGTGATCCGGGTCTTCTCCTCAATAATCTGAACCGGTTGTTCGGTGTAGGTGAGATCCGGTTTCAACTCGTCGATGTATTCGGTGCGGACAGCAGCGGTAAACTTGAGACACTTCCGCAGCTGTGACACGTGAAATATGTCATGAATACCAGCAAGGTTTGCCGGTAACTCCAACCGGTGGGCTACAGTTCCACACTTCTCCGTGATAGCAAACGGACCGATAAATCAGGGAGCAAGCTTCCCCTTAACACTGAACTGATGAATTCCTTTCATCGGAGACACATGGAGATAAACATGCTCTCCGATGTCGAAATGCTGCGGTATACGCCTCTTATCCGCGTAGCTATTATGACGAGATTGAGCAGCCTTTAGGTTCTCTTGTATTATCCGAACTCGGTCTTTGGCTTCATTGACAAGATCAACACCGAACATTACTTGTTCACCGGACTCGCACCAATTCAGTAGTGTACGGCACTTCTGACCATAGAGAGCATCATATGGTGCCATTCTGATGCTCGTTTTATAACCTTTGTTGTACGAGAAATCCGCCAACCGTAAGTGATCATCCCAATTCTTACCGTGGGGGATAGCACACGCTCTCAACATGTCTTTGTGTATTTGATTCACCGTCTCAGTTTGGCCATCTGTTTTGAGGGTGATATGCGGAGCTTCAAATTAATATGGTTCCCAATGCTGTGTGTAGCTGTTCTCAAAAACGGGGTATGAACAGCGATCCTCTGTCGGATACAATGGTCCGAGGAACTATATGTGAACACAAAATTCGTGCTATGTACAATTCCGCATATTTCTTGACGTTGTCACCGGTACGCACAGGGATGAAATGTGCTGATTTGGTTAATCGGTCAAAAATTACCCAAATTGAATCATGATTGTGGGAGGTCATCGGCAACCCGATGATGAAGTCCATACTCGTGTACTACCATTTTCATGCCGGTATCTGTAATGGTTGCAACAGGCTGTCACACCCGGTTTTTCCGAAGAACAACCGAGTGATTATCACATGTATGCCAGGATCATTTTCTCATACATGTGATGACAAATAGTGAAGCATCATTTATTACAAGCCAGGTGTCGCATATAAATAAGTCTTACATCGCAAATGTCTTGATGGACAATAATAAGTTCATCACAAGTAAATAAACTAGCAGCGGAATATTATTCTTGAGGGCTCCATCACAGGCGTTGCCCGGGGTCTCCATGAACCTAAAAACCTTCCTCGGGTCCAAAGTCTTGGTCATTATACACCACCTCATTATCTTGACCTGAGCAGCAATATAAACCAACAAATATGCAAGGTTGAGTACCGATGGTACTCAGCAAGTGTGGGAAAGTTATTTCATGCATGGCTAGAACAAGGAGAGGTTGAACTCATGGTTAAAGCACTACGCAATTAATACCTATCATCTTAGCTTATTAAGCACCTACATTACTACACAGGTGAAATGGTCCAAATCTCCCATCCCATCATCATAATCCAATAACCATAACATCATTTCCAATGTTAAGCTCCCCGCTTAACATCCACAACTTCCAAAACCATCACTCCTCTAATCATGAATAAGTCCAAGCCGCTCTTGACCGTGAGCACGGCTGTCATGACAGTTTTGACTCTGCAGAGTTTGTACCACTGTACCCACATGTAGTGATTTCATCCCCCGTTGCCGGGTGGACTAAAAGAACCTCCATTATGCCAGTGGCTACGAACCACACTCACACTTCCCAGGTGTGTAGCCAGGAGATCACTATGAAGCCTTTACAAAGGGATTCCCGACGAGCGTGGGCCCACTGAGGTTTCACCCCTAACAGCATACAAGAGGCTCCAACCCCGCTGCAGTGGCCCCCTCTTGAGCCTTGCGGTTCATATGGTAGTCCAGCTGACACCTACTCCCCGCACCATCCAACACACCCATACTACGCCGGGGATACACCTAATTAATTGGCCAAGCTGCCCCATCTCAGCATGTGGTTGGCACTGTAAAGCCAGGTTACATGCTCCATGAACCGGTCCTTAGGATCCAGGCAAGTACTAAACACAAACCCGAGTCTCGTGCACTCAGCACACAGACAAAACATCCAACTTGCCTTGATCCCTACCTCTACATAACTCACAATATCTCATTCAAGAGTATGGTAAAATAAACTGATGATCTCATATCCCAAATATCCCATTCTAAGCATGGCTAAGCATATGCATAATAATAAATGACATGATAAAATAAATCCCAACCCAAGTTACAAGGAAACAAGGTAATGCAATTCTAGGGAAACTTCCTAGCATGGGTTTCATATTTCAATTGACAATGCAAATAATTCTATCTACACATCCTAGCACAGGATCAAAGTGGTCAAGGACACTTGCCTCCTTCCTGCTGCTCTTGGAATAGGGAGTCCTGATCTTGGAAAGGAATAACTTGCTCTTGAGCAGGTTCTACATCATACCATCACACATAGCAAAAGAAAATCAACAATCCATAAGACATAGTTCACACTTCCACTTCATACAAACCACATATTCACATTTATGAAAGTCATTCACCATTATATGTGTTGTGGTTACTCTATGTGTGTTGATTTGTGGCTTGCATGCACTTTTAATCATGTGTATATGATTCCTACTTTTATGTTCACATTTATACTTACCTACTGTATATATATGAGTTTCCCATTTAAATAAATTCCTTATATTCAACTACTACACCTTTTCACTACCAAGTATGTATGAAAAGTATTTTTCTTCTCCATAAGTGCCTTTAGAATTTCTACCAACCTTAAAATGAATTCTTTGGGTTCTAGAAACTCCATTTATCATTTACTAGTTGCTATATTTTCACATTTATTTTCCTATACATAAATGTGTTCTTTATTATGAAATTAGTAATACACATCATCTAACAGAATAGGTTCTGGTCCTAAATAATTTAATAACATATTTTGACCTTTGCCTCTGATGTAAACTATTTCACAATTATTTTCCCTATTTTCTAAAACTATTCATTGCTTAAAAATGTGTCCCTAAATGTGAATAATAAATTAGACAGATTCAAGTCAGCCCAAAATATGTTTTTATCTCACTCCAAAGTTTCCTAAATACTGAGAAAGTCTTTAATTAAATTTTGACAATATGTTTGTCCCACTTTTTAATTTTTAAACACTAGCAACATATTCAATTTCCTAAATTAAATACTAAACATGGCTAAAAAGGTAAACTCACCCCATTACAGGGTCTATAATATTATTTTCAGAATTTCCAGGGGTCTAGCTACACTTATCAGAGGTGTTTTTCCTAATTTTCATTAAGTCCAGGGGCTAAAATTGATTTTTAAATGAATTTACATGATTTTCTGGAGTTCCAGGGGCTAGATCAGAAGTTTCCGGGGCTAGCTCTTATTTCCCGAGAACCCCAGGGGGTAGCACGTAAGATTTCCAGTCTTTATAACGCGGGGCTGACGTGGACCGTCCGATTTTAAACCGACGGCCGAGATTATAACATCGAACCGGTACGCGGGGGTTTAAACCCTACCGTGCGATTTAAAATAAACGGCGCACAAGCGGCCACGTCGCTCTGATCGAGCGCGGGCGGCGCTGCTGGCGGCGGGAAGCGGCGATCTCGCCGGAAACTTTCGGATCTTCCGGAATTCTTCCTAGTCGGGGATCTCACCTCGGGGGTTTTCTTGAGCTCGGAGGTCCTGGAAGGTGATCGGCGACGAGGTCCGAGGCAAAACCACGGCGAAGCTCGTCGGCGCTGCGTTTACACCGTAAATCACGAGTTTTCTGCACCTGCAAGGTTCCCCGGAGGCGGTGGATCAAGACCAGCGAGTTAGATCAGAATTTCAGAGCTTAGATCGGCCAGAATTTGCCGGAGAAGTCTCGGTTCACATCGGCGAAAAAATCGGCGATCGCGTGGGAAAAACATAACGAGGCCGGGGTTTGTATAGACGGGGGAGGGCGGCGGGGTGGTTTAGATCATGTCCGCGTCGCCTACGAACAGAATTCAGCGGGGATACGCCGAAATCCCGATCGGTTTTGATTCGGGAGCGAGGGAGTCCGGCGCGGCGCGAGGTAGACAAAGATCGGGTGGGTCCCGCCTGTCAGTGTGAGGCAGCAGCGCGCGCGGCTGCGGGCTGGCGCGGGCGCTGGCTGGGCCGGCTGGTGGGTTTCGGCCCACTGGCCGGTTTTTTTTCTGTTTTCTCTTTTTCTTTTTCTATTTCTTTTCTGATTTGAGTTTAATTTGAATTCCAGTTTGAATTTGAATTTTTGCAAAACATGCAACACGTCCAAAAATTTTTAAATTCCCCTCTTAACATGATTTAGGGCTTTGAATCAAATTTTTGGGGTGTTACAGCTCTACCCCCCTTAAAAAAAATCTCGTCCTCGAGATTGGTGTTTCTAAGAAAACAATTCCGGAAATTGTGCCTTGAGCTCATCTTCCCGCTCCCAGGTGGCTTCCTCCTCTGAGTGATGCTTCCACTGCACCTTGCACATCCGGATTCTTTTATTTCTGGTGAGGCGTTCCATTGTCTCCAAAATCTTGTATGGTTGCTGGGCATAAGACAAATCCTCAGCTACATCCACTTCATTCATGGGTAACACCTCTTCAGGCGTCCTCAGACATTTCTTGAGTTGTGACACATGGAATACATCGTGCACATCCGATAGACGAGCCGGTAATTCTAGTTGATACGCCACTTCGCCTTTCCTCTCCAAAACTTGAAAGGGTCCGATGTATCGAGGTGCCAACTTCCCTTTCACCTTGAACCGACGAAGTCCTCTGATAGGGGACACCTTGAGATAGACATAGTCCCCCACGTTGAAAACGAGCTCTCTTCTTCGTACATCGGCATAGCTCTTTTGGCGTGTCTGTGCTATCCTCAAGTTTTTGCGAATTTCCCTCACCTTCGCCTCGGCTTCTTGTAGTACTTCTGGGCCAAACACTTTACTTTCCCCTGTTTGGTTCCAAAATAGGGGAGTTCTGCACTTTCTCCCGTACAAGGCTTCAAACGGTGACATCTTCATACTAGCTTGATAGCTGTTGTTATAGGAAAACTCCGCATACGGTAAGTTCTTGTCCCAACTCCTATTGTTTTTGAGTGCACATGCCCTTAACATATCTTCAAGGATCTGATTGGTTCTCTCCGTCTGCCCGTCAGTTTGGTGATGATAGGCAGAACTAAAGTTCAGATGGGTTCCCATGGTTTCGTGTAACTTCTGCCAGAACCTTGAGGTGAACTGTGTCCCTCGATCCGACACAATCTTCTTTGGCACTCCATGGTAACACACGATCCTTGACATGTACAACTCTGCCAATTTGGATCCGCTGTAGCTTTCCTTCACGGGGATGAAATGTGCTACCTTGGTTAGCCTATCAATGATGACCCATATTGAATCATATCCTGATTGGGTCCTAGGCAATCCCACGATGAAATCCATGCTGATTTCTTCCCATTTCCATTCAGGCACTTTGAGTGGTTGCAATAATCCCGCGGGTCGTTGATGTTCTGCTTTCACCAACTGACATGTGTCACATAGGGCAACATGTTCCGCGACATCTCGCTTCATGCCATACCACCAATACCTGCTCTTGAGGTCCTGGTACATCTTCGTACTCCCAGGATGAATGGAATAGTCAGAATCGTGAGCCTCCTTCAAAATCAATTCACGGATCTCCTTTACTTCAGGCACGCAGATTCTCTTCCCGTGCCACACCGTACCTTGTTCATCCTCTCTGAAACCAGGAGCTTTATTTTCCTTGATGAGTTGCCTGATTTCTTGTATCTTCTCGTCATTCTTTTGACCATTGCGTATGTCTTGCTCTAGTGTGGAGTCCACTTCCATGGCAATGGCTTCACCACTACTCACAAGGCATAGATTGAGCCTTATAACCTCATCCTTCAATTCTGTAGGCATGTCCTTCAAGCTCAACTTATTGACCTGCACTTTCCGACTCAAAGCATCGGCCACTACGTTTGCTCTCCCGGGATGATAGTTGATGCCCACATCAAAGTCATTGATTAGCTCTAACCATCTGCTTTGTCTGAGGTTGAGATCTGGTTGTGTGAAAATGTACTTCAACTCTTATGATCTGTATATATCTCGGTCCTCTTCCCCATCAAATAGTGCCGCCAAATTTTCAACGCGTGTACCACTGCGGCTAGTTCTAGGTCATGTGTAGGATAGTTCTTCTCGTGCTTCCGGAGCTGCCGGGATGCATAAGCCACGACATGCCCTTTTTGCATGAGAACACATCCCAACCCGTTTCCAGAGGCATCACAGTACACCGTGAAGTTCTTCTGCATATCTGGCATAACCAACACTGGGGCTGTTGTCAATCTCTTCTTTAGCTCCTGAAAGCTCGTCTCGCACTGTGGCGTCCAGGTGAATGTGATTCCCTTCTCCAACAGTTTGGTGAGAGGTCTCGAGATCTTGGAGAATCCCTCAATAAACCGTCGATAGTATCCAGCCAATCCCAAGAAGCTTCGAACTTCCGCGACATTTTCAGGGGTCTTCCACTTCTGGATATCCTCGATTTTGGCGGGATCTATGGAGATTCCTCCCTCCGAGATTATATGTCCTAAGAAGGGAACTCTCTTCAGCCAAAACTCACACTTACTCAACTTGGCATATAGTTGGTGTTCTCTTAGCCTCTGCAACACCAATCTTAGATGTTTCTCATGTTCTTCTTCATCTTTGGAGAAGATGAGAATGTCATCTATGAAAACCACTACAAATTTGTCCAGATATTCCATGAATACCTTGTTCATGAGATACATGAAGTATGCCGGGGCATTAGTTAGCCTGAAAGGCATGACAGTGTATTCATACAGTCTGTACCGAGATACGAAAGCTGTCTTGGGAATATCAGATTGCCTTATCTTGAGTTAGTGGTATCCCGACCTGAGATCAATTTTTTCGAGAACACACAAGCTCCCCTCAACTGATCAAACAAGTCTTCAATGCGAGGTAATGGGTACTGGTTCTTGATGGTTACCTCATTCAAAGCACGGTAATCCACGCATAACCTTTTGGTTCCGTCCTTCTTGGGCACAAATATCACCGGAGCTCCCCATGGTGAGGAACTAGGACGAATATACCCCTTCCCCGTCAATTCTCTCAAATGATCCTTGAGTTCTTCTAGCTGCTTGGAGTCCATCCGATAAGGTCTCTTGTATATCGGGGCTGTTCCAGGCACTAGCTCAATTGCGAATTTCACTTCACGATCAGGAGGCATACCTGGCAATTCTTCCGGAAAACGTCTGGATATACCCTGATAGTCCTGATTTCCTCAACTTTCACCTCAACTTGATTTAATTTAATGTCCCTCCTAGGCTCGTGTATTGTTATGAACTTTACTCTTGTGCCACTAGGGTGAGTTAGTTCCACCGTTCTGGTCGAACAATGAATGATTCCCTTATGTTTGGTCAACCAATCCATGCCCAAAATAATATCGATCCCTTGGGAATCTATCACTATGAGGTTAGCAGTAAACACTACCCCATTAATGTCTAGATTCACCTTGGGACACACTTGTCTTGTCCTTATTTCTCCACCTGGAGAGTTTACGGCTAGCATATGGTTCATTTGTGTTGTTGCTAGGTCATACTTCTTAACAAACCCTTGAGCAATAAACGAGTGGGTAGCACCAGAATCAAACAGCAGGGTTGCAAGGTGTAAATTGGCAGGAAACTTACCAACTACCACGTCGGGTGCATCTTGTGCTTCCTCCATAGTGACGTGGTTCACCCGTCCACCCATTACATTCTGCTGTTGTGGCTGCGCGGGCTTCTTCTTTGGGCATTTGTGCGCGTAGTGCCCCACTTCTCCGCAGCTAAAACATTGCACCCCAACCTTAGGTGCCTGGCCTTTGCTGTCTTGGGGTTGGTTTGGGGGTCCTTGTACTGCTGGTCGAGGTGGATATGCATGGCGAGGCTGCTGCACAAACTGACGTTGCGGCTGTGCTGGTGCTGCCGGAGGCCTGTAGTTCGGGTTGTACCCTCTTGGTGCTGAGTAGGGTACCGCAGCACGGTTCGTCTGCCCTGCTGGTTGCTGCATCAGACGGGGGCGGGTGTTGCTACCCGCGGCTTGATGTGACCAACCGGCCTTCCTCTTATTCTCATTTTCCAAGGCCTTTAGCTTCCTTTCTACCACAAATGCTCTGTCCACCATCTTTTGGAAGCTTTCATACTCATTTGAGGACATTGCACACTGCATCTCCGCGGTAAGTCCTTCCACGAAACAATCTTGTTTCTGCTCATCAGTCTCTATGTCTCGTGGGGCATAACGAGATAGTTGAGTAAATTTAGTGAGGTATTCCCTCACAGTCATGTTACCTTGCTGCAACCCCAAAAACTCTTTCCTCTTGTTTTTGAGTTCACCTCTTGGGATGTAATGGTTGCGGAAACTACGCTTGAACTCTTCCCAAGTGATGTTCTCAGGGTCATGATGGGCGGCCACGTAGGCGGTCCACCAATCAGCAGCAGGTCCATGCAATTGATGAGAGGCAAACAGCACCCTCTCATACCCTTGGCACTGTATGATCCTCATCTTACTTTCAATGGTCTTCAGCCAATCATCTGCCTCCAGAGGTTCAGCAGCACTTGCAAACTTTGGAGGTTGAGTTCCTAGAAACTCACTCAACCTTGGTTGGCGTGGTGCAGCTTGTGGAGGTGGAACTTGATGCAAGTTGGCCACCACTTGAGTCAAGTTCTGGATGAGCTGATTTTGATTCTCCAGCATTTGGTGGAGAGGATCAACTCCTTCACGGCGACCACCCTGGTCCTGGCTTCCAGAAAGATGAGGGTTGCATGCCTCATCGTTGTTGTTGGCGGGGTTGGCAGCATGTCCTTTTCCTCTTCCGGCCATCTGGCAGAATCAACCAATGTTAATTTGAAAGCATTTAGTATCATCTTACTACTTTCATTTGTTTGTACTTTGAAGTGTTGAGGCTTTGTTATACTTTTACGAGGGTTCACATCTCACACCGAATAAATGTACTATTATTTCATGTGGGTTCACACACCAAAGCAAAACAATCTGAAGACGAGGCTGTGTACAATTGCATCATGGCTTCCACAACTCACGTCACACACCATGCATTAACACACCATTAACTAATCGTAACGACTCGACTATTCAACATCTTGCTATCTAAGGGAAGGACTCTACACTACTCGTTTTCTTGAGCTGGCTCCTCGGGATCTTCCTCATCATTTCGGCTGCCTTCTGACTCTGCTTTGGGTGGGGAGGCTGCTGGTGGAGAAGTGCGACCACGCCTGATCACTCGGCGATCTGGGGAGTCAGGAGTCCATGTATCATTCATGGTGACACACAGTTCATTCCCATTTCCTCTTTCTCTCGCCCTTAAGCAGGCTCGCAGCAACGCCTCTGTTTCCTTCAGGGTGTCCCGGACATCCTGAAGCTCTTGTTGACACTCCTGCAGTCGAGTGCTGAGCATTGAAGCATCTTCCAAGCACAAGTCCATGTGCTCATGGGAAGTCCCTTGCTGCACCGGCGGGTACTTGTAATCCGTGGTACCACTCTCACGTTGGAGGACATACATGTACTCATTCTTGTCCAGGTGGCGACGATAGATGTGACTCTGGCAGGTGATGGCCTCCCAGGTGACATCCTTCTCCGCATCGACCTGTGTCGCTCTACAAGCTGGAGAGTGGTGGATCTTAAGCAGCTGATTTTAGTGTATTATCCTCATCTCTGAACTCCATTCTTCCCTCTTCTCACGGATGGTCCTGGTGGAGTTATAGTGGATGATTAGCTTGCCCGTATTGCCGGCGGCTTCGAGCATACGCCGAAGACGGCGCAATAAGCCTCCTACTGCCAATCCGTAGGAAAGGTACGTCACCGGACGGCTCTCCTCCTTCTCGGCAAGGGCAACTACGGGAACTCTCCCTCCTGTGGACTTGCGAGCCGTGCGAATCATGCGAACCATCTAAAACAAAAGGATTTAAAATTAGGTTAGATAAACTCTCAAACAAAAATCCTATTTTGAATGAAAGTTGAGGTAAGATGAAGAAAGTGACTCCATTAAATAACACTTTTCAATCCACACCTTTGTAAAATAGTTTTTAAGAAAATAGGGTCCTTAAATACGTCCATTTCT
This sequence comes from Neostapfia colusana, assembly GCA_030760725.1. Lineage (NCBI taxonomy): Eukaryota > Viridiplantae > Streptophyta > Magnoliopsida > Poales > Poaceae > Neostapfia > Neostapfia colusana. The sequence goes on along the minus strand of JASWHV010000002.1, from coordinate 34,746,872 downwards.
ACCTAGGTCCACGTTCCTACGGGCAACCTTGGCTCTGATACCACTTCTGTCACACCCGGTTTTTCCGAAGAACAACCGAGTGATTATCACATGTATGCCATGATCATTTTCTCATACATGTGATGACAAATAGTGAAGCATCATTTATTACAAGCCAGATGTCGCATATAAATAAGTCTTACATCGCAAATGTCTCGATGGACAATAATAAGTTCATCACAAGTAAATAAACTAGCAGCGGAATATTATTCTTGAGGGCTCCGTCACAGGTGTTTCCCGGGGTCTCCATGAACCTAGAAACCTTCCTCGGGTCCAAAGTCTTGGTCATTATACACCACCTCATTATCTTGACCTGAGCAGCAATATAAACCAACAAATATGCAAGGTTGAGTACCGATGGTACTCAGCAAGTGTGGGAAAGTTATGTCATGCATGGCTAGAACAAGGAGAGGTTGAACTCATGGTTAAAGCACTACGCAATTAATACTTATCACCTTAGCTTATTAAGCACCTACATTACTACACAGGTGAAATGGTCCAAATCTCCCATCCCATCATCATAATCCAATAACCATAACATCATTTTCAATGTTAAGCTCCCCGCTTAACATCCACAACTTCCAAAACCATCACTCCTCTAGTAATGAATAAGTCCAAGCCGCTCTTGACCGTGAGCACGGCTGTCATGACAGTTTTGACTCTGCAGAGTTTGTACCACTGTACCTACATGTAGTGATTTCATCCCCCGTTGCCTGGTGGACTAAAAGAACCTCCATTATGCCAGTGGCTACGAACCACACTCACACTTCCCAGGTATGTAGCTAGGAGATCACTACGAAGCCTTTACAAAGGGATTCCCGACGAGCGTGGGCCCACTGAGGTTTCACCCCTAACAGCATACAAGAGGCTCCAACCCCGCTGCAGTGGCCCCCTCTTGAGCCTTGCGGTTCATATGGTAGTCCAGCTGACACCTACTCCCCGCACCATCCAACACACCCATACTACGCCGGGGATACACCTAATTAATTGGCCAAGCTGCCCCATCTCAGCATGTGGTTGGCACTGTAAAGCCAGGTTACATGCTCCATGAACCGGTCCTTAGGATCCAGGCAAGTACTAAACACAAACCCGAGTCTCGTGCACCCAGCACACAACCAAAACATCCAACTTGCCTTGATCCCTACCTCTACATAACTCACAATATCTCATTCAAGAGTATGGTAAAATAAACTGATGATCTCATATCCCAATTATCCCATTCTAAGCATGGCTAAGCATATGCATAATAATAAATGACATGATAAAATAAATCCCAACCCAAGTTACAAGGAAACAAGGTAATGCAATTCTAGGGAAACTTCCTAGCATGGGTTTCATATTTCAATTGACAATGCAAATAATTCTATCTACACATCCTAGCACAGGATCAAAGTGGTCAAGGACACTTGCCTCCTTCCTGCTGCTCTTGGAATGGGTAGTCCTGATCTTGGAAAGGAATAACTTGCTCTTGAGCAGGTTCTACATCATACCATCACACATAGCAAAAGAAAATCAACAATCCATAAGACATAGTTCACACTTCCACTTCATACAAACCACACATTCACATTTATGAAAGTCATTCACCATTATATGTGTTGTGGTTACTCTATGTGTGTTGATTTGTGGCTTGCATGCACTTTTAATCATGTGTATATGATTCCTACTTTTATGTTCACATTTATACTTACCTACTGTATATATATGAGTTTCCCATTTAAATAAATTCCTTATATTCAACTACTACACCTTTTCACTATCAAGTATGTATGAAAAGTATTTTTCTTCTCCATAAGTGCCTTTAGAATTTCTACCAACCTTAAAATGAATTCTTTGGGTTCTAGAAACTCCATTTATCATTTACTAGTTGCTATATTTTCAGATTTATTTTCCTATACATAAATGTGTTCTTTATTATGAAATTAGTAATAGACATCATCTAACAGAATAGGTTCTGGTCCTAAATAATTTAATAACATATTTTGACCTTTGCCTCTGATGTAAACTATTTCACAATTATTTTCCCTATTTTCTAAAACTATTCATTGCTTAAAAATGTGTCCCTAAATGTGAATAATAAATTAGACAGATTCAATTCAGCCCAAAATATGTTTTTATCTCACTCCAAAGTTTCCTAAATACTGAGAAAGTCTTTAATTAAATTTTGACAATATGTTTGTCCCACTTTTTAATTTTTAAACACTAGCAACATATTCAATTTCCTAAATTAAATACTAAACAGGGCTAAAAAGGTAAACTCACCCCATTACAGGGTCTATAATATTATTTTCAGAATTTCCAGGGGTATAGCTACACTTATCAGAGGTGTTTTTCCTAATGTTCATTAAGTCCAGGGGCTAAAACTGAATTTTAAATGAATTTACATGATTTTCTGGAGTTCCAGGGGCTAGATCAGAAGTTTCCGGGGCTAGCTCTTATTTCCCGAGAACCCCAGGGGGTAGCACGTAAGATTTCCAGTCTTTATAACGCGGGGCTGACGTGGACCGTCCGATTTTAAACCGACGGCCGAGATTATAACATCGAACCGGTACGCGGGGGTTTAAACCCTACCGTGCGATTTAGAATAAACGGCGCACAGGCGGCCACGTCGCTCTGATCGAGCGCGGGCGGCGCTGCCGGCGGCGCACGGCGGCGGGAAGCGGCGATCTCGCCGGAAACTTTCGGATCTTCGAGAATTCTTCCTAGAACTGTGATTTTATGGCATAGATCGGTAGAGGAGAGGTCGGGGATCTCACCTCGGGGGTTTTCTTGAGCTCGGAGGTCCTGGAAGGTGATCGGCAACGAGGTCCGAGGTAAAACCACGGCGAAGCTCGTCGGCGCTGCGTTTACACCGCAAATCACCGAGTTTTCTGCACCTGCAAGGTTCCCCGGAGGCGGTGGATCAAGACCAGCGAGTTAGATCGGAATTTCCGAGCTTAGATCGGCCAGAATTTGCCGGAGAAGTCTCGGTTCTAACCGGAGGAAAAATCGGCGATCGCGTGGGAAAAACAGAACGAGGCCGAGGTTTTTATAGACGGGGGAGGGCGGCGAGGTGGTTTAGATCATGTCCACGTCGCCTACGAACAGAATTCAGCGGGGATACACCGAAATCCCGATCGGTTTTGATTCGGGAGCGAGGGAGTCCGGCGCGGCGCGAGGTAGACGAAGATCGGGTGGGTCCCGCCTGTCAGTGTGAGGCAGCAGCGCGCGCGGCTGCAGGCTGGCGCGGGCGCTGGCTGGGCCGGCTGGTGGTTTTCGGCCCACTGGCCGGTTTTTTTCTGTTTTCTCTTTTTCTTTTTCTATTTCTTTTCTGATTTGAGTTTAATTTGAATTCCAGTTTGAATTTGAATTTTTGCAAAACATGCAACACGTCCAAAAATTTTTAAATTCCCCTCTTAACATGATTTAGGGCTTTGAATCAAAATTTTGGGGTGTTACACAGGCCTGACTTCTTCATATGGTCGGCTTTTACTCTTTGGCACGTATCACATTCCGAGACACATCTGGCTATCTCTCGTTTCATACGTGTCTACCAAAATTTCTTCCGGAGATCTTGGTACATTTTATTGCTGCTCGCATGAATTGAAAATTTGGACAAATGAGCTTCAGCCAAAATTTTCTTCCGTAGTCCCATATCCCGGGGTACTACTATCTAGTCGTTGAACCGTAACGTACCATGTTCGTCTTTCCGGAAGAACTTCATTTCTCTGTTGTCTATTCTCCGCCATATGTGAGGCATACCTTTGTCTTTTCTTTGCTCCTCAATAATCTCCTCTTGGATTTTAGGCATGAGAGCAAGATTATAAAGCGCTCCATGCGGAATGCCACGGAGACTTGGTTCTTCATCATCCATTTCAGCAATGGTTAAGCTGTGGACATGCATCTTGCGACTAAGCGCATCGGCGACCACAATCGCTTTTCCTGGATGATAATGAATCTCAAGATCATAATCTTTTATGAGCTCTAGCCATCTTCGTTGTGTCATGTTCAGTTCTTTATGAGTGAAGATGTATTTTAAGCTCTTGTGATCAGTATAGAGGTGTACAAGATTTCCGAGCAAGTAATGCCTCCACATCTTCAAAGCAAGGACTACGGAGCTCAAGATCATGAGTTGGATAATGCTGCTCATGGTTTCGGAGTTGACGAGATCTATATGCGACCCCTCATCCTTCTTGCATCAGTACGCAGCCAAGACCAATGCCAGATGCATCACAATAAACATCGAATGGCTTCGTTGTATCCGGCTGAGCAAGAATTGGGGCTGTTGGGAGATGTTTAACTAATGTCTTGAAAGCTTGTTCACACGCAGCACCCCAAACATACTTCGTACCATTCTTTAACAGCTCCATCATCGGTTTAGCGATTTTTTAGAAGTTCGAGATGAACCTCCGGTAATAACCCACTAAACCGAGGAAGCTTGGGATTTCATGAACTGATTTAGGTGACTCCCATTTCTGCACTTGGATAATCTTACTCGGATCCGCAGCGATGCCTTCCTCTGAAATAATGTGTCCGAGAAAAGGTACTTGATTTATCCAAAATTCGCACTTAATGAATTTTGCATAGAGCTTGTGATCTCGCAATCGTTGCAGCACAATATGCAAATGCTCAGCATGTTCTTCCTCTGACTTGGAGTACACCAAGATATCGTCGATAAAGACCATGACAAATTTATCCAGCTCCAGCATAAATACTGAATTTATCAAGTACATAAAGTGAGCCGGAGTATTGGTCAACCCAAAGGACATGACGAGATACTCGTATAGCCCGTATCTCATTGAGAATGCCGTCTTCGGAATATCTTCTGCCCGGATCTTGATCTGATGATATCCGGACCGACGATCCATCTTCGAGAATACTTTAGCACCCGCTAATTGATAGAATAACATATCAATGAAAGGTAGTGGATACATGTTCTTGATGGTAAAGGCATTGAGTGGACGATAATCAACACAAAGCCTAAGTGTTTCGTCCTTCTTCTTTACAAACAGCGCTGAGCAACCCCAAGGTGACAAACTCGATCGTATGAAACCTTTGCTCATGAGGTCATTCAGCTGTTCTTTCAACTCTGCTAATTCATTGGGTGCCATCTTGTACGGCCTTCGTGAAATCGGTGTCGTTCCTGGTGCAAGTTCAATCTTGAATTCTACATCCTGCTCAGGTGACATGCCCGGTAAATTATCAGCGAATACATCCAGATATTTACAGACCACCGCAATGTCTTCTAGCTTCAATGTTTCCGAGTGGTGCAATGCTGCAAACTTCGGCGTACTGGCTCCCAAAAATAATGTATGAAGACCATGCTGTGGGGAGTTGAGCTCAACAGTTTGGGAACTGATGTTGCGAACCGCATTGTGGTTATTCAACCACGACATCCCCCAGATGATGTTGATCTTCAGACCCTCAAGAATGATGAGGGTGGTGGGGTATATTTTACCCTCGAAACAAAGAGGTGCTCGGGAGACAACATCACTTGTGGTAATGCTGCCCCGGGTGAAGATATGAGGTATTGGCTCTTTGTGTAAGTGGTTTGGAGCTGATGTTGGGCCACAAACGATTGGCTAATGAAGTTATGTGTGGCACCGGAATCAAAGAGAATTAACACCAGTAGCTGATTAATAGAAAACATCCCTGCCAACACGGCTTCTCCTTCCGGAACATCATCAATCACTATGTAGTGAATGCTGCCCCTTTTCTGCCCTCTTTTCTGCAGATTGAGGTACGGGTCTGAATACTGAAAATATGATGACCAACAGCCTTGATTTCCCTCCGTACGATACCTAGCATAATGGCCCATACAACCACAAGTGAAGCACGGATGTTTCTCCGGTTCTTCGCTGACTTGTGGATGGAAGCTAGGTGCACATGGCTGCAGCGATGGCGCACATACCACCATCTGATGCTGATGCTGTGGAGGTGGTACACGTTTTGATACTTGACCAGCAAATAATTGAGGAGTTGATCGTACAGGTGGCCGCTATATTTCACCGTATAGCGTTTGATACACCAAACGGTATTTCTGGGGCAACTTATTTGTGCTTTCCTGCACATCAGTCCTAATCCTCTTCTCGGCTTGACACTCGAGTGCAGTCTTTTCTTGAATGAGGGCCGCACTGACCAACTTAGTGTAATTGCTTCATTGAACAAGGCTAATTTCTCCTGTAACATGGCACTCAGGCCATAGAAGAAATAATCCCACCTTGCCGCTTCTATCATCACATATTCGGGGGCGTATTGTGCCAAATGGTTGAACCTTTTGACATATTCGAGGACATTCATATCCCCTTGCTTAAATTTCAAAATTTCCTCCCGCTTGGTCTTAATAATTCCTATCGGTATGTGACGAGCACGAAAAGCTTCACGGAATTCCGTCCATGCCACTTGATGGCCTTCTGGGATGGTGGCGAGACGTTCAACCCACAAATTTCCGGCCGCTCCATGAAGTTGTTGAGCGGCAAACGAAGTCTTCTGATATTCATCACACTGGAAGACTCCAAATTTGGACTCCATTACATTTAGCCACTGATCTGCTTCCACAGGTTTGGTAGCTTCCGTGAAGATTGGCGGTTGAGTTGCCAAGAAATCCAAATAAGCGTTCCGAGGTAGAATGGCTTGCTGCGTGCGTTGAAGTATGCCTTACTGTACCAAGGCTTGGAGTAATCTAGTGTTCTCTTGAGTTGATTCTTGGAGTAGCCTTGTGTTCTCTTGGTTAGACTCGACAAACCGAGTCATAATATCCATCCATCCCGTGGATGGTGGTGCCGGTGGTGGAGTCGGGAACGTGTATGCACATACTGCAAAATACATTTCTAGATAAGTCAAAAATAAATTCAGCAGTATGTGAAGATAAGGAAAAACATGAATATGTCAAAAACTTGATAAAAGCAATAACAACATTCATGTTTGCACAAATCCATAAAGTAGGTGTAACTAGTCAGCTTTTCTGGACAGACAGATCAGTTTGCACTCAACCCAGATTTTGATCTGGTTAACAGCATTTTCATAACTCCAGTTGAATACCAAAGTTAAATTTAGCTTCAATATCTTTCCAATTAGTATTTATATGCCTCCAGATCTGTCATGGATCAAAAGTTATGATCCTTCAAAGTTGACAGAATTCTTGGATAAAATTTGCCAGCATCTCCTTTGAATGTGGCTGTTTTGTCACAGTTGTATCTGAAATTAGATTACAATTCTGAACAAAATTTGAACTGCAACATTGTTGCATATCTCATAAACTTTCCAACGATGTTTCATATGACCCTTAAGGATTTTTCTATGGAGAGGTATGGCTGAAATACAAAAATATCCAGACAAGGTTTGCATCTGTCCTGTTTCTGGACAGTTTGCATTCAACTGGACATTCAACCAGTCTGGCTTGTGATTTAACTCTGGAGGTCTACAGATTAGTTGTACAGAACTTAAAAATATTTCCAGAACTGTATCATACACCTCCATTGGGTAATTCTACTTAGAGTTACACTCTGTCAAAGTCCAGCAAAATTTTCTGCCAGAACAGAGCACTCTGTTTTTGAAACCTTTGTAGCCTAGTAATTCTCTTATTTGAATCTTAGTTCAAAATAAGAGCTCAGTAACTAATATTTGTTTAAAGACTTCCATTTTAAGTTGCAAGTTAGTTCAATGAGTCATTTCTCAGAGGAAAGAAGTTATTCAGTTGAGTACGGTGTTGATGCACCGTAAGAATCATAGGTCAGTACTACGTCGCCTCACCAAAGAAAATCATAACCGGAGTACACCGACATACCCGTCTCCACAGGTGCCACTAAGAACGGTCACTCGCAAACGTGTTCTACTTGTAATACAGTTTTCGTGGTTAGTGTACCTGCAACAGACACACAATCATCGGATCCAGTCACACAACTGAACCCGGCTCCATAACAGTTTCACACGCCCGTCTGTCATCAGTCACACGGGTGTTCTCAAGCCAAACACGCCTTGAGCTATGTGTTCACGTTACCAACCGCGTGACAGGGTCTCCACCTACTTGCCCGCAGCACGCCGGGGACTGGCAATGCTCACATACACCAAACAACATGAAGAGTTGTAGAGAACATATGAGCGGACCGGGTTACCTGCCACCCATAGGGTTTCACCCTTCAGCTTGTGCGCACTGGTGGACAGTGCATACATGCACCCCACAAGACATAGAAAGTCCTTGAGATGCATGTTTTTCCGACATAGTCACATAAGTTAGCTTGCCACTTTCATATTATGCTAATATGGCAGTTCTTATGTGGTCCTAGTACCGTTTTCTCACCGTATCCTAAGTTTTTTGTCGTAATACGATCCTTATTCCGTTTTCTATTCCCAATGCGGCTCTGATACCACGCTGTCGCGGCCACCCCTTCCGGTGCCGCACGCTGTCCTGGGAATCGTATTGAGTGGTGCCATGCGATGCGGCACCCAATAGCACACATATAAGGACATCATATTATATAAATAAAATGCGAAATCTTACAAGTTCAGTTTGTAAATAATTTACATCAAATAAACTAAAGCGAAAGACTAGATTCATCTCACCTTTCATATCTAAATTAAGCATCCGAGAAGACGTCCAGCCCTCGAACTCTTCTTGATTCCATTAGAGCTCATCTACATCGTAATGAAGTCGTCCTTCTCCCCATGTGGATGGGTGTAACTACTAGAAAAAACAATTTCACGGGCAGCTCTAAACATATTATCACATATGGTTTTGAAAACTGTTTGTGACAAAGCTCCTAAAATGGCCGGTTATAACAGGCGGAGGCAATAACCGCCTGTGAAAATGTATTATGGCAGGTGGTTCTTCACAACCGACCATTCGTGAAAAAGCATTATCACCAGCAGTTCTTTACAACTGACCGTCTATGAAAGTGCCTTATCACAAGCGGTTCTTTACTGTGGAGGTGCTTTTATTTCTAGTTTTCAGCTCAATTTCAAATACTCATTCACACACAACACAAACACATTTTTTCACAAGCAATATTCACGCAATAATCAGAAAATGTAAGGCAACTCATATACATAGAATGCAGGTACTTATATATCTCAATTCACAGTTCACAAGTACACATATTTTTACAAGTTGCACTAGAAACTTCTTGCACCATAGTTGTTAAGTTCTGGATAGGTAAAGTGAACTATTAACATAAGCCTATGAGTATGTGGACAAGTGCCAAAGCATCCCACATCTCTGTACTATGTGTGGATGTGGACATTCACCGAAGCGTCCCACAACTCACAGCCAAGCACACAAACATAAGCAATCATCATAAAAAGTTCAACACACCACACTTATTCAAACTATTATGATCTGAGCATTCTTATTGCAACTTATTCAAAAGGGGAACCTAAACTTAATTGTGAGGACCAGTGTTGTTCTGGCCGTGTGGCGGGGGCGGTCCATACATGGACGCACACCATGGTGAGTCGGCAGTCCATGTAGGGGCAGGTGACGCTGGTGCTCCATTTGCTCCTGCATTAGCACGAGTCTCCTCTTGTTTCTCCTGCAAGTACAACTTCTTGCAGAGATAGCGGATCTCTTCTTGTGCATTTGTGTAGCGGTTTCCCAACTCCACGACCATCTTCTGAGACTTGTCAGCAGCTTGTGGGTTGGAAGGAGCTCCTCCATGGGGTCCAATGATCTCTGTAGTAACACTCTTCCGATACGGCTGCAGCTCAAAGCTAGTGTTTTCAAGCTGACCACAGAAGACGCAGCATAGCGAAGTGAGTGCATCCCATGCAGCATCATGAACAACTTCCGCTCTTGTGGCTCTAAATGTGGATGTGAGGTGCTATGTGACAATCCTAGCGTTAGATAGGATGGTCACTTCAGCCTTCCACTCCTCACGTCTGAGGTGAGGGGCTTTCTTGACGAGGTACTCCGGGTACAAGTCGCAGCACTCAAGGAACTCTCTCAGCTCCCAGGCCATATGTCCTCCCTCCATTCTGTTGGACCAAAATTCTTGAGCAGAACGGATGACCCGTTCATCATCTTCATTCTCAGCCACAGCAGGTGGTTGCTCCTCTCCATGTTCATGTATCTTTACCCGGTTCAACTTCATAAGGTTCATCCTCTTGATGTAAGGCTGCATGGTAGTCCTCCTAGGGCGCGTACCGGTGCGGCTCCTCTTGTGGATCTTCTTCCATGTCTTCCTCATATGGTTCCACCTCTTCCGGATCCTCTTTCTCATGCATAGAGCCATTGACTTCATCCTCATCATGAGGTTCCGTCTTCACTTCCTCCCAGTACGATCCGTTGGAAACCTCGATGTGGTTAAGCGAGCTTCCAAGGGGCCGCAGGCGAGTGCTCATGCGTGTACTGCTCCTAGTGATCGGCATCTATGGAGAAGACATGATAAACTTTAGATAATAGGGTAAATAAATCCAGAAATTTCAGCAGCTATTAAGCAAGAAAACAGAGGGTGTGACTTTTCAAAAAAAAAGAAGAAAAAGGGGCTGAAAATAGCACTTTGCGGTGGCTGAGATGACAAGTAAAGTGCAGCAGCAAGCAATTTCAAAAATAGCATATTGTAGGGGTGTTCCTATGTGTTTTAGAGTGTCCATTCTACCTAGGCTTGCATCCTATGGTCAAAGTGGCCCTGATACCAATTTGTGACACCCGGTTCCGAAAATGAACCAAGTGATGGGTATGTGTGCCCAGTATGTTCATCACACATACACATGTACTTCACAAACTGAATTCAGAACTTTAACCATGTTGCAGATAGTACTTAAGTGCTTTATTACAGTAGACTAATATCACAAACATGAACGTTGTAAAATCCCCAAGTTGAGCATTGCTGATGTTTCTGTGGAATTCAAATCAGCAGGGTATGCTCCTCCTAAATTTGTTTTAAAATTCAAATTTCTGCCACATGAAATAAAGGCTAGACTATTGTAAAGAGAGTTTAGCACAAAGAAGGTGAAACATAGGATTTGAATTAGGAGCACTAGAGATGATTAGCCACTGTATTCAAATTCAACCTTCGGAATTTGCTACAACTTTTCAAATTCAAACTTCGGACACATGAAATAGAGGAAAGGTTACAAAAGGAATTTTGCCAAAAAGGAAATAAACCCGGAGTTCCAAATGTGAGCACAAGCGAGGGTTAACGCCACGCTAATCAAATTCAAACTTTCAAAATTTTCTGCAACTTTCAAATTTGAATTTTTGGAACCACTGATGTGTGGGAGGGGAAACTGCTGGTGGGCCATACATGTCATTGGAACAAAGCCAGATAATTGGTTTTCTCCTCTGTGGAAACTTGACACCTAGGGGGGGAATGGTCCAGCGAGCTGCCTGTGTGGTTGCTACCGTAAGGCGGTTCCTTCAAGTCTCAGCTGCCTGCTAATTCTCAAGGGTGCACAAACAAGATGCCTCTTCCTCTGCTCACATGAACAAATCCACAGAACCTTGCTCACTAGCACGCTCACTCAACAGAAACGGCGCCGCCCTTCGGCTACTCATCGTTGATCACCACTCGGCGGGTTTGACGACCGGTTGAGCCACCCACGAGCTGCGCTCATCAGTCCTCGACGTTTTCCACCGCTCCCAAGCTCGTGCCTGGCCTTCCTCGATCGGTAGCAACCCTTTCTTCCTCCGCAAAACAGAGTACGAAGCCGCTGTACTGCTACTCGACATCCGGGCTACTCCGAGAGGCTCCGGTCCGAGCAAACGCGCACAGAGGTTAGCACGGCTGTCTAGCTCATCATCCTGTAGTCCCTTTGCTCATTTCCACCACCGGCTAGCCGTAATTTTGATTTTTGCACCGGCGGACGTGATGAACTGACGCTAGCCAATTCTTGAAATTTGCCCAAACCGCTTGATCATCGTCTCTCCGGTTCAAGCCACAGCAACTAGCTACCCTAGCGATCCTCCATGTCAAAATCCAAAGCAAACCGTACCTCCTACGCCCCGGGTTAGGGGAAATCGCTGCTACCGGCTAAAACACGTCAGTCCACCGTCGAGCCTATGTTTGCCGCTGTTTGCTGCGAGAATTGAGTTCCGTTCCATGCTCCACGACCACTAGGGATGCTTTAGGGAAATTTAGCTTGCCGGGATAAGCCCGGGACACGCCGCTCCTCGCCAGCGCCGCGCTACTGACCGCTGCCGCCGGTGCCGAATGGTTTCCGGCCGTTTTCGAGCGGGGAAAACTTGCCCGGCAGCTAGGTCGCGATGTGGGGAACGTGTAGCACAAAACCGCATAAAAAATGATTGAGAAATGGTGGAGAACGAGCCGCCCCACGAGTTGTTCCGGTGCGCGCACGGGCTCTGTCTCGAGGTGGAAGAAGAGCCTGAGAGGGGGGCCCTACTATCAGCCGGTGAAGAGAGTTTTCTGTGGAAAAAAATTAATTCCAGAAAATGGTGCAACTTTGCAAGCCAATAACTCTGTGTAGGAAACACCAAAAAGGGTGATACAAATCTTGTTGGATTCCTCATAAGGAGTACTTTGCAGAGAAACAAATTGCTTTCTATCAAAATGCCCAGGAAATTCTGTAGAAATCTTTTTATTTATTCCTTTAGGGATTAATTCCAGGAATATGGCTTGATGAAATATTCCCATTTTTTGTCAGAAGCTCTTTTTGCTAGTTCCGGAGGTCCAGTAAAAATCTTAGTATTTTTGGAGATGTAAGAGGGCTTAATCAGTTGGTTTTCTCAGGTTTATTTAAATGGGCTGAAAAATCACAGAAACTAATTCCAGAAAATAGAACGAGCTTCACCAATCAATTCTGGCCAGCAAAAAGGCTTAGAAAATTTTGGAACAATTTCCCTAGAAACCTTAGGACCAGAATTCTTAGAATGTCAGATTACTTCCTATGAAAAAGTCTGGTTTAGTTCCTGTAAATCAAAATAAGTTAGATCTTCCATGAATTCTTGTGGCCAACGCCTTCCGCAAAAACCTCTTAAAATTTTACCATAACTCCATCATGAAATTAAAAAGCTCCTGTAAAAATTTCAACCCTAGAATCCTCTGTCTTCTTAGGTTTTGCTTCTGTAGTTTGTATATAGCACATTATTTCATAATGTGACACATCCTTTGTATTTGATCATTTCGATAGCGAAACATCTCGAGGAGACTTCGGAGGCCACTGACTTGCTTCTATTGACATAAACTTTAGTCAGGTCAACACTAAAGCAAGCCCCGGTTTGCATCAAAATTTACAAGTTTCTATTTGTATTCACATTATAATGTCTAGCATTTTGATTATTGCACTAAGTCTAGATTGTATGACACTCCACATGCATGACCAAATAAATCCCTGGAGTTTTATTTAGAGTATTCACTTAATTATATCTGCTGTGATCAAGTTAACAAAAGTGGATTATAAGAGGCATAACTCGAGTAGGCTGTTTCCCACGCATGAACAAGGATTAAGGGGGATCAATCGGAAGAGTTAGGAATTGATCCACTTAATTGGAAAATGGAGACCTGGCAGTATGGATGGAAGGATCAAGGACGTGGTCCTGTGAACCTAGTCTCTGTCTGAGTCGATTAAGGCCCATTCTCGTGTGCGGCCCTGCTGGACAAGTTTGAGTTGTGTACATGATGCATACTAGCAATATGGGACCCAGGAAACAGATGTAACATGTTAACCTGGGTGTAGAAGCAATCCCCACCGTCTTATGCAGATGATGAAAGGAGAGAGAAGTCGGCTCTACGAGGGTTTGTCATAGTGAGACTTACTACAAGTCGGTGGGACCGGTTCGACATTTGGGTGTCATGTGAAAGGTTCCCACATACGACGTTGTGGAGATGGGTTGATCACCTGTCTCGGACGGGCGTATGTGTCTTGTCATCCGGGTGTTTTTGATTCAAATCACCGTCTCTCGCGATAGTGAGCATACTTGTTCTCTGCGTCGTGACATAGTAAGAAACTGGGGCAAAAGGAAGATGCTTCATGGTTAATCCTGATATTGGAGATGAGGGATGAGAAATACGTTCACTAAATTTACTTTCTACCTTGGGCTAGTAGTGTCGAGACAAAGCATTTCTTGTTTGATTGTGGAGTATCGACGTTGATGGCGCAAGGTATGTATGGGTCTAGGGTAGCTCACTAAATTTACTCTCTCCTTGGGCAAGTGGCATCGAGATGAAGCGTTTCTTGTTTGATTGTGGAGTCTCGATGTAAATTGTGCGGGGATTATAAAAGTTGAGTAAAACTGGAAGTAAGGACTCTCTGATAGCTCAAGTTCATCTTTTCTGCAAACTTCTTTATTCAGCCCTCTATTTCAGGCATTTAGAGTTCCACGTGTAGGATTTCGGTTAAGTCTTGCTGAGCATAAGCTCACGGTTTGTTGATCCATTGTTTTGCAGGTAGCGTTGCATAAGGAAAGGTTAGGGAGGTTGGGAGATCCGAGCGGGGTAGCACTCAATGAGGGGTCTGAGTCTCACTTGGAACCCTGCACGCCGCCGTGTTTGATGTGGTGCTAGTGTGAAGCATCCACGGGAAGGATGGCTTCATTTTACTTAGCGTAGGCTATAGTCCGTGAGTGTATTCTTATCTTCTGCTGCAATGTACGTTGTACATTATTTGTAAAATGAGATAACAATATATATTAAAGACATATATTGTTGTGTATGTGTGTTTTTCGGATGTGTGCTGTTGGGTGCTGATCGCACTGCACCACCCAATGCGATTCCTGGACTGTCGGGACAGGGTCCCACAGGTGTGGTATCAGAGCTGCATTGGAAATAACGCACCTGAAAAGACACTTATTTTCAAAAACTTAAGAGTTTACAAGTGAGGAATTCGGTACTAGACCCACATAAGGTCTACTATTAGCATAAGTGATGTATGGTGGCTAACTAACATACTTGTTATTCTATTTTGTAACGACGCACTGCCAACCAGGTAAGAGGTAAGGTACACCACCGAAAGTGGATCAATTTTGGTTAGCTCCCCTGACGATGAAAGTGGTTCAGGGTATAGGTCTCCTAGCTTGGTGTGAGACGTCAATATGAAACTCTTGAACTCTTCATGTTCCTGAGCTCATATGAAACGCACATCCCTGGCATGCATTAGGAAAGAAAGTGGAAACCTCATCGTGTGGTCGGTAACACAATAGTGTGTTCTTCTGGAATTAGCCTAGGAGGACATACGCAGCGCTCGCCATCGGCGTGCCCTGCAGTGCAGTATGTGGTATTCGTTGGGTTGATAAAATTCCCAACCGTGATGACCCGTTTGCGCTCTACTCGGGTTCCCCATCGTGTGGTGTGAAAAACACGACCATGTAACTTGAGAAGTGACTTGACTAAAGGACGGCCCTTATGGAAATGATACGGGGCGTACGTTATTATTATGATATAGACCTGTCTGAAATGAGAAACCCTATGTGTGCATCATTATTGAGTGGTTTTCTGCAGGTACACTAACCACGTATCCGTATTATAAGTAGAACACGTTTGCAAGTTAATGATTCTAGTGCCACTAATAGAACTTATATGCCGGATGTAATCCGGTTAGGATTTTCTACTTTTGTGGGGAACGTACTACCGGCATTATCATAAAGATTGCATCAACACCTCGCTTATCTCATAAACCTTAAGATTCTGTAAAAGTTGCATGAAGACAGTTCTAATTAATTGGTGAAAACTCATTTAGGAACCCACTCAAGAATATGTGAGGGTAGAGAGACCCAAAAACAGAGTCCCCTGTTTTGGCAGTGTTTCTGCTGAAAATTGTACAGGTTGCTACTCATAGTAGAAAAGACCAATGGTAGTTTGTGATACAGTTTTGGAAAGGTGGAGAAGTTCTATAAAACTTTTCTATAAACCTACAGGACAGAAACACAATTAAAGTTGGTCAAAACCCTTGGAAACCAAAACTGCTACACTTGGGTAGAACCTGAAACAGAGTCTCTGTAATTCCACCATAACTCTTGGTGGAAAAATCTCTAAGGGCATTGTTATACATTTATGGAAAGGGCATGAGATATTCTACAATTTTGTAATTCAAAGTTTTGCAAAAACTGGAACAGAATTAATTGGAATGGTGGATTGAAACTAGGTACCTCTGAGGGGGTGCTGTCAAAATCCTGCCAGAAATTCTGTTAATTTTGAACCATCATATCTTTTGATCCAGGAATGAAAAGAGGTCATATAAATACATTTTGAAAATATTGGGAAGTTCTTTATAATGTTTCTGTACAACCTCAGGGCAGAATCCTCCTGTAAAGAGGTGAAATTCGCAGTACAAGGGAAACTGGGCAGAGTACCCAAAGTCTGTGCATAGTTTCTGTACTGATTGGATTTTTTGCTTATAACTTCCTGTAAAGGAATTGCAAAATGTGAAAATCCTACAATTATAGGAAGCTTACGAATGGTGCTTCAACTTTGTAATTATGAGTTGAGTCCATATACGATTCTAACTGTATGGAAAAGTTGACCCAAAGTGAGCACTTACAGGGGAGGTGCTGCTAAAATTCATCCAGAATTTATGTCAACTCTAAAAGCTCATAACTTTCGATGTAGAACATAGTTGAGTGCAAATAAATACTCGTTGGAAATATATGGAAGTATTCTTCAACTTTTCTGTTCACTCCCACAACAGATTCACAAGTTAAATTAGGATTTTAAACCACAGAACAGAAGCTGGTCCAATTTCGGTACCTTTCTGTTTGAATCATCACTGCCGGTATACATTTTACCAAAGGTTGTGTGATACATTTCAGGAAATCTAGTGAGCTAGGCTACAACTTTGTAGTTGTGAGTTTTGACAAACTGGGTTCGGAACTGTATGAAAAAGTTGAATCAAAGTGGGTACCTCCTGGTAGGTACTGCTGAAATTTCCCCTGAATTTCTGTCAACTTTCACATCTCATATCTGTTAAACCTCAACTGATATGGGATCGCCAAAGTGACCGTTGGAAGGATACTAAAGTGATCCAGAACTTTGGTATTCCACTCTAATATTGAGTCTTCTGTTAGCTCAGGCAAAAATGGAATTTTAGTGCAGACCGGTCAGTTGTGAACCTGAGTTTTCGGGAAGCTGATCGGTCAAGCACTGGATGACTTGTTATGATTATGAGTGTTTTTATACAATCAGAAGTTCATAACATGTTCCTAGTACTCTCCATATCATCATTTTTGACTTCAACCATGAGAGATTGTCATCCATCCCTAGTGATGAAGACAAACTACAACAACACCCCACTCATCGATCAAAAAAGCATCGAGTCTTTCCCAATGATCTTATCAAACATTTGACCTATTTTATTGAACTTTGTCAAAACATGAAAGTAGCATTCATTGTTTAGCCCCTTTCATGACCAAGTATTTGTACCTTGCAAAGGTTTAGATGATTCTTAATTGTGTTTGAATTGTCGTACTAACTCTTGCTCAAACTATAAAAACACGATGCACCATTTTGCACCATACATATACATCATTTTGCACCATACATATGCATCATTTGCACCATACCATGTGCATATGCATTGCACCATACAACATGTGAAATACCAGAATACTGAGCAAGATTGTGTACCTCCTTTCAAACCATTAAGTAGTGTCTACTAACCTTGGTCTTATCACATCCTTGTGCTATTGATCAAGTTGCTTGATTCTACTTCCTTGAGTAATACCAGGGACACCAATTACTCAACATCTCTTGTATTTTTCTGAACTTTCATCCATGACTTGTTTAGCTCCGAGTACCGTATGTGACGCCCTCAATTCTGTGGAAAACCACGGGACCAAGAACGGATGCATATGTGTGCCGAGGATGTTCATCACACATACACATATGTTCCACAAACTGAATTCATAATATATATAACCACGAATAACAGAGTTTATTACAATGTTTCATGAGTCTTGAACTCATGCCCACAGCGGAAGTCTTATTTCTATGCAGCGGAAGTC
This sequence comes from Neostapfia colusana, assembly GCA_030760725.1. Taxonomy (NCBI): domain Eukaryota; kingdom Viridiplantae; phylum Streptophyta; class Magnoliopsida; order Poales; family Poaceae; genus Neostapfia; species Neostapfia colusana. Next base: position 34,728,967 of record JASWHV010000002.1, on the reverse strand, counting down.
ATTATTCTAATGTGGAAGCAATCTAACTAATGCGGAAGCAATTCTAAGCAGCAGTGGCTCCATCTCTACTCCATCCCCACAGGCAAGGTTGAGAACAGATTTACACGCCTAATGCTCCACTTGGTCTTCATAGTAATCTTCTCCTGTTGCTGATGATGAAATAATAATGCAAGTTTGAGTACAGTGATGTACTCAGCAAGTGCGGGAAAATATGATATGTAGCTCATAACAAGGTAGGTATAAAAAGGCTCATTGCAGAAAGCAAAGTTTATTTATCAAAACCATGATAAAGCAGCAACTCATCTTTAAGTGAATGTAATTCCAACATGTATTAAAATACCAGTCATACCTCCATTATGTTCATTACCTTCCATATCTCAACCAGACATCAATCAACCTTAGTCTTGCTCACGAATACCTCCTCGTATTCGCTACCATCTCACGAATACCATCTATATTCGCTACCATTTCATTTTATAAAACAATTTCGTCTTCCACCGAGACCAACCTTGTTGCCATGACTCAACAGTCATGCAACCCATCTTATCACCCGGACTCAACAGTCCCGAAAACCAAACCATAACCAATACCCATTTCTAATCACCATCCCAACTAATCATGGAAGATGGCCAGGCGCTCATGACCGTAAGCTCGACTATCATGATAGTTTTAAGAATCTGCAGAGTTTGCACCTCTTTACCCACAAGTTTGTGATTTCGTCACCCGTCGGCGATTGCAGAACCTCCATTATACTAGTACACAACCGTCGGTGTATGGCCAAGAGATCACAAAATAGCCTTTACAAAGGGGATACTAGATGTATGGACTCACTAAGGTTTCACCGGCAGGCTAGAATCTTCAATTGTCCCACCCACGGGCCCCCTCTTGTGCCATGCAGTTCCCAGGGTAGTCCTCACTCAACTCCCATTCCCCGCGCCTTCCACGGTCCATAATGTGACACCCTCGCCTCGGGCGTCAGCATATGTTCATGTTCTATGAAGAGGAAACGTTTTAATGAAAAATAGGAACAGAGGGAATTATCAAAAGAATAGCCAATAAAGCCCTCAGAGAGCGCCGAAGGCAACTTCCGCGGCCAGCAGGCCACGTGGCGTGTTCGGAGCTCATCCCTGCAAAGTGGGGAGAGGCCGTCGCCAAGCTGGCTACGTGGCAGGGGCTCGTCTCCGCAATTGGAAAGAGGTGTGACCCTGTGGGACACGTGTTGCCCACGGAACTAGCCTCTGCAGAAGAAGCAAAGGCATTTCCGCAAGACACGTGTCATCATCGGAGCTAGTCCTCGCGAAAATCAGAGGACCAGTCGCGCGGGATGCGGGTCGATCTCGGAGCCCATCTCCGAGAAGTCCGGATCTATCGAACACGTGTCGCCACCGGAGCTTATCTCTGGGAGGTCCGTCGCACCTAAACACGTGTCAACCTCGGAGCCGTCCCTGAGGAAAGAAGAGAGGGAAGACTGGCGCCAACACGTGGCGTGCGCGGAGCTCACCTCCGGAGAAGAGGGAGGTCTCGCTCGTTTGACACGCGGCACAATCGGAGCTCGTCTCTGCAGGAAAGGAGACACCAGGCCCCGAAGGACACATGGAGCTTCCGGAGCTCATCATCACGGAGGTAATGAGTTCGGGAGCAGTTTTTACTCGTAAAGATACCGGTACGCAACAGAAACCGATCTAAGTTCCACTATGTTACTAAAGATAAGACGTTAGGATCCAACAAAGATCTGAATAAGACTCTTAATTAGGATACAATCAGATTAGGACTCTTCTCTTCCCGATTATAAATAGAACCCAAAACCTCTGGCCGAAACCACAAACTTCTCTTTCAACTCCTGAGCCGACGACTTAGAGCCCTAGCCCTAACTCGCCGAGCAAACCATCGCCGAAGCACAACAAGGGAGATCATCGGAGAAGAACCGAGCGGTCTGAGGAGGACCTCGAAGTCAAGAAGAACGTGAGGTAGGATTTCAATACCACCTTACGACATCATTGTGTTCATCTCTTTGCATCTGTTCTTCAGTTCCTTTCGAACAGAAGCCTTCTCGTAGGTAGATCACTTACTGATCAGGTTGATCTAAAGACAAGATCATCACCACATCCACCTTTGATCCGAACACCTCTGTCCATACAAGGCCATGCAAGAACACGTACAGATCAATCTAATGAAACTAATCATGAGATAGAATGCATATGCATCATCGCATCTAGTTTAAGGTTTGTGCATAAATATTGATTGCTGTGAATCTTGTATGCACGTGATCCTACCTAGCAGGACAAGCTCAGGGAGCTGTCTACGACGAACTGCAGCAACCAGGTTTTGAGAATCAAGAGCAACCGGAACCGCAAGAACAAGGCAAGTGCTCCTTGACCATATTGATCCTATGTTTTGGGAAAAACTATCTTGTTTTGCGAAAAGGTGTGTGCGTACTGAGTCAAACATGATGGGAAGCCCTTTTATAGGAGTTTACTAGTTTTGATTAAACCACCCTTGTCGCCTGGGAAGTTTATGAGAACGGGTATGGTTTTTGCTTTATGCTTCGCTGAGTCTATGGGAGTGGGAAGCGAGATAGATGTGTCTAGCTAACTGCACTCGTATTGATAATGAAAAACTGATGTTAATAATGGATATGGATCGGAGGGAGATCTAGGCAAGACTGGGTTTGTGAATTAGGTAGCATGAGATGGTGGTTTACTTGCCGTAGATCTAAGGACCGGTTCATGCATGCACATGCCAGGATTACAGTGCCACCACAAGGCCAAGTATGGGTGCGGCTTAGCTGAGTAATTAGGTAAGTTGTTAGAGTGTTATGGACTGTGGAAGGCGCGGGAAATGGGGGTCGAGTGAGGACTGCCCTGAGAACTGCATGGCACAAGAGGGGGCCCATAGGTAGTAGAATTGGAGATTCTAGCCTGCCGGTGAAACCTTAGTGAGTCCATACATCTAGTAACCCCTTTGTAAAGGCTATTTTGTGATCTCTTGACCATACACAGACGGTTGTATACTGGTATAATGGAGGTTCTGCAGTCGCTGACGGGTGACGAAATCACAAACTTGTGGGTAAAGAGGTGCAAACTCTGCAGAGTCTAAAACTATCATGATAGCCGAGCTTACGGTCACGAGCGCCTGGCTAAACTGCCATGATTAGTTTGGATGGACATTAGGATGGTTATTGGGAAGGTTCTTGGTTATTATTATGGGTTTGGTTATTGTTTGGTTTGGGACTGTTGAGTCTGGGTGATGAGATGGTTGCATGACTGTTGGGTCATGACATGAGATTGGTCTTGATGTGAGACGAGGTTGTTTTACGAGGTGAGATGGTAGCGAATACGAGGAGGTATTCGTGAGTTTGAATAAAGGATTGGTTAATGTTCGGATGGAACACGGGAAGTGATGGAGGTATGTTGGTAATTTAATACATGCTGGGATTACATCTAAAGTTAAGTAGCTGTTTTATCATGGTTTTACAAAACTTCTTTTCTGCAAATAAGCCTTTTATGCCTACCTTGTTTATGAGCTGCATATCATGTGTTTTCCTGCACTTGCTGAGTACATCATTGTACTCAAACTTGCATTATTACTTCATCATCTGCAGCAGGAGAAGCCTACTATGAAGATCAAGTGGAGCAATATGGCGTGTGATCTGTTCTCAACCTTGCTTGTGGAGGGAGTAGAGATGGAGCCACTCCTGCTTAGATTTGCTTCTGCATTAGCTAAATTGCTTCCGCATTAGAATAAAGACTTCCGCTGCATAGAAATAAGACTTCCGCTGTGAGCATGAGTCCAAGACTCATGAGATATTGTAATAAACTCTGTTATTCGTGGTAATATATGATCTGAATTCAGTTTGTGGAACGTATGTGTATGTGTGATGAACATCCTGGGCACACATATGCATTAGTTCTCGGTTCCGTGGTTTTCCCACAGAATTGAGGGCGTCACAGACTGGTATCAGAGCCACGGGTTGACAGTAGGTCACACGCCTAGATAGAAACCTTAGATTGATATTAGAGCCACGGGTTAACAGCGAGTTACACCCCTAATTAGGAGTCACAGGTAGCTAAGCCACGCTGACCAAAGGAAGCATCCTAAGGTGAATAGCTTAAGATTGGCCTTTAAACCCACCTTGACATAGGAAACCATCCTTGAATAGGAGTTGTGTGGGCCCTGGTGATGATTATTTGTGATTGTGTTCTTAGTGTGAGTTGTGGGACGTCTCAAAAATATTGTCCATATCCATACGTAAGAAGAAAGAGGTGTGAAATGCTTCGTCACTTGATCACATCCTCATAAGGGCTAATATATATTGTCCAACTCACCTTTATGCATATAGTTGAAGGGACTTACCTAACCTTCTAACCTTCTATTCTATTTCGTTCTCTCTCACAGATGGTGAGAGGAAACGCCAGCCGAAGGAACGTCCAGGAGGATGACCATGATGAAGTTTCTGCTAACCCAGAAGCTGGCAAAAACCATCTGGAGAGGTTGATGGCCATGCAAAACTAGCTTATGCAAACCATGATCCAAACTTTGGGTCAGTTGCAGGCCAACCAAAACCGCGTTCCGGCACCACCGCCACCACCACCGCCGGCTCATAACAGGTTGGGAGAGTTCATGAGGACTCGACCACCCACCTTTGCTCAAGCTAGTGATCCCATGGAGGCCGATGATTGGTTAAAATCCATAGAGAAAAAGCTTACCATTGTTCAGTGCAATGACCGAGAGAAGGTTCTCTTCGCGTCGCACCAACTTATGGAAGCCGCTGCTGACTGGTGGGATGCCCTGAGCAACGCTCATGCCAACCCGGGGACAATAACTTGGACTGAGTTTAAGGAAAGTTTCCGCTCTCACTACATCCCTGCTGGTGTAATGATGCTCAAGAGGCATGAGTTTGAAGGTCTCCGCCAAGGACAGAAGAGTGTGAACGAGTATCTCAACAAATTCATACAACTGTCCCAGTACGCCACCGAAGATGTCAACTCAGACCAGAGGAAGCAGTACCTGTTCATGAGAGGGTTGAACAATGAGATCCAGGTTCAGCTCCTCAACAATGACTACGTAAGCTTCCAGAAGCTGGTTGACAAGGCCATAGTAGTTGAAAACAAGATCTGAGAGATCGAGCGAGAGTGCAAGAGGAAGATGCCATACCAGCCCCAAGGGAGCAACGTACGACCTAGGTACATGCCCCCTGCACCGCAGTATGGATCGACCACTCCTGCGTACCGCCCTGGTCAGCCACCACAGCAACAATTCGTTGCACCGGCACCTCGTGTGCCCATGCCTCCTGCGCCCCGGCCTAACAATGGCGCCCTTGTTCAAAACCCCCGCCCCAACGTACCTGCTGCCGTAGGCAACAGGGCATGCTTTGCATGCGGGGAAGTAGGCCACTTCGCTAACCAGTGCCCGAGGAGAGGCCTTGGACAGCAAGGTAACGTGCCCAAGCAAAACCAGCGACCAAACACAGGGGACAACCAAGGGAACCGTGGACCGCATAACTATGCTCGTGGCCACGTAAACCATGTCACTGCTGAGGAAGCACAACAGGCTGAGGACGTCGCAATTGGTATGTTCCTTGCCAACTCCAACCCAGCCACCATTTTATTTGATTCCGGAGCATCGCATTCCTTCATATCATCCAAATATGTTGCCAAACATCATCTACCCATATCCCACTTAGAATGTGCTATGTTAGTTAATTCTCCCGGAGGAGAAATGAGGACTAATATAGTATGTCCTAAAGTAAGCCTTAAAATAAGGGGGGTAGACTTCCTTGCCAACCTTATTGTCTTGGACTCCCACGGGAGTGACATCATACTCGGAATGGATTGGTTAAGCAAGCACAATGGAGTAATCCAATGTGCTGAAAGGAGTGTGCAGTTGACAAACGAACATGGTATTCATGTCGAGTTTGAGTCAGCCCAGCAAACAACCGAACGGGCAAATTTGAACCACGTCGAAGGAACAACATTGAACAGCATTCCAGTGGTTCAGGAATTTTCAGACGTGTTCCTGAAAGAGCTTCCAGGAATGCCACCTGACCGGGACATCAAGTTTGTCATAGATTTGGTACCCGGAACTGCACCCATAGCTAAGAGACCATATAGGATGCCCGTCAACGAGCTAGTTGAACTCAAGAAGCAACTTCAAGAACAGTTGGAAAAGGGTTTTATCCGTCCAAGCTCGTCACCATGGGGAGCTCCGGTACTCTTCGTGGACAAGAAGGATGGAACCCAAAGAATGTGCGTGGACTACAGGTCTCTCAACGAGGTGACAATCAAGAATAAATACCCTCTTCCCCGTATAGAGGACCTATTCGAACAAATGAAGGGAGCCCGAGTATTCTCCAAGATTGATCTTCGGTCGGGATACTTCCAGCTGAAGATTAAGCCCTCCGATATACCTAAGACAGCCTTTCGGACACGGTATGGTTCATATGAATATACCGTTATGTCTTTTGGATTGACGAATGCACCCACATACTTCATGTACCTTATGAACAAGGTTTTCATGGAGTACATGGACAAGTTCGTCATGGTTTTCATCGATGATATTATGGTGTATTCAAAAAGTGAGGAGGAACATGAAGAAAATCTGAGATTGACCCTGCAGAAGTTGCGTGAGCATCAATTATATGCCAAGCTCAACAAGTGTCAATTTTGGCTAAAGGAAATATCTTTCCTAGGCCACATTATCTCCGAGGAAGGGGTATTGGTTGATCCTGGAAATGTGAGAGATGTTCTGAAGTGGGACCAACCGAAGAGCGTGAAGGATATTCCGAGTTTTCTTGGGATGGCAGGATACTATCGGCGCTTCATTAAAGACTTCTCTAAGATAGCAAAACCTATGACGGAGTTGCTAATGAAGGGAAAAGTCTTTCAATGGACACAAGCCTGCCAAGAAAGTTTTGAGGAACTCAAGAAAAGGCTAACCACGGGACCAGTTCTGGTATTACCAGACGTAAGCAAGAGCTTTGACATATATTGTGACGCATCCAGACAAGGGCTCAGATGTGTGCTCATGCAGGAAGGACAAGTGGTAGCCTATGTCTCACGACAATTAAAGAAGCACGAGCTTAACTATCCTACACATGATTTGGAGTTAGCAGCAGTGGTGCATGCATTGAAGATTTGGAGACATTATATCCTTGGTCATCGATGTGAGATCTATACGGATCATAAAAGCCTCAAGTACATATTCACACAAACGGACTTGAATTTAAGGCAACGTCGATGGTTAGAACTCATCAAGGATTATGATGTGGGAATCAACTACCACCCCGGAAAGGCCAATGTAGTAGCTGATGCATTGAGCCGAAAAGGAGCATGTCACCAACTCACGGTTCGGGAGCTACCACCCAAACTACGTAAGGAGTTCGAACGGTTACACCTCGGATTTTTGAACAACATGGAAATAATGGAGATCCACTCTTCATTGGAGCAAGAGATAAGAGAGGGCCAAGCAACGGATGAGGAGATCGAGGAGATCAAGGAAAGAATCCGACAAGGGATAGAGAAGGATTTCAAGGAGGATGAAAAGGGTACGCTTTGGCTAGGAAAAAGGATTTGTGTGCCAAACATAAGACACCTTCGCGACATGATATTGAAGGAGGTACATGATTCACCCTATTCTATACATCCCGGAAGCATCAAAATGTACAAGGATTTGAAAACTTGCTATTGGTGGGATGGTATGAAGAGGGATATAGCCGAATATGTTGCCCTATGCGACACATGCCAACGGGTAAAGGCCGAACATCAAAAACCCGTTGGATTGTTGCAACCTTTGAAGATACCCGAATGGAAGTGGGAGGATATCAGTATGGATTTCATCGTCGGATTGCCACGTACTCAGTCGGGTTATGACTCCATCTGGGTTATCGTGGACCGATTTACAAAAACCGCCCATTTTCTTCCTGTAAAGACCAGTTACAACGTTGCACAATTGGCAGAGTTATACATGGAGCAGATCGTGTGCCGTCACGGAGTTCCGAGGAGAATAGTCTCAGATCGAGGTTCTCAGTTTACCTCAAGGTTCTGGGGGAAGCTGCAGAAAGCCATGGGTACACGACTGGATTTTAGCTCCGCCTATCACCCACAAACAGATGGACAAACCGAAAGGACGAACCAAATTTTGGAGGACATGTTGAGAGCTTGCGCCTTGAAACGTGGGCATAGTTGGGATAGGAGTTTACCGTATGTCGAATTCTCCTATAACAACAGCTATCAAGCTAGCTTGAAGATGTCGCCTTTCGAAGCCTTATATGGTAGACGGTGTAGAACGCCACTGTTCTGGAACGAGACTGGAGAGAACCAAGTGTTTGGACCCGAATACTACAAGAAGCTGAAAAGCAGGTCCAAACGATACGGGAAAACTTAAAGGCTGCTCAGTCACGACAGAAAGGCTATGCGGACAATAGGCGTAGGAAGTTGACCTTTGAAGTAGGAGACTTCGTATACCTTAAGGTATCGCCTATCCGAGGCCAACGACATTTCAACGTCAAAGGCAAGCTAGCACCTCGCTACATTGGACCATTTAAGATTTTGGACAAGCGAGGAGAAGTAGCCTATCAACTAGAGCTCCCGAACCACCTCTCAGACGTACATGACGTGTTTCATGTATCCCAGCTCAAGAAGTGCTTGAGAATACCAGAGGAACAAGTGTCAATAGGAGAGCTTGAACTTCAAGAGGACTTGACTTACGCAGAACACCCTGTCCGAATATTGGACGTAAAGGAAAGAGTCACCTGAAACAAGGTGATTCGATGGTGCAAGGTACAATGGAGCCATCACACTGAAGCTGAAGCCACGTGGGAGCGTGAAGAGGATATCAAGGCAGAATTCCCCCATCTATTTCCTACTAACGAATCTCGAGGGCGAGATTCAATTTAAGAGGGGTAGAATTGTGACACCCTCGCCTCGGGCGTCAGCATATGTTCATGTTCTATGAAGAGGAAACATTTTAATGAAAAATAGGAACAGAGAGAATTATCAAAAGAATCGCCAATAAAGCCCTCAGAGAGCGCCGAAGGCAACTTCCGCGGCCAGCAGGCCACGTGGCGTGTTCGGAGCTCATCCCTGCAAAGTGGGGAGAGGCCGTCGCCAAGCTGGCTACGTGGCAGGGGCTCGTCTCCGCAATTGGAAAGAGGTCCGACCCTGTGGAACACGTGTTGCCCACGGAACTAGCCTCTGCAGAAGAAGCAAAGGCATTTCTGCAAGACACGTGTCATCCTCTGAGCTAGTCCTCGCGAAAATTAGAGGACCAGTCACATGGGATGCATGTCGATATCGGAACCCATCTCCGAGAAGTCCGGATCTATCGAACACGTGTCGCCACCGGAGCTTATCTCCGGGAGGTCCGTCACAGCTAAACACGTGTCGATCTCGGAGCCGTCCCTAAGGAAAGAAGAGAGGGAAGACCGGCGCCAACATGTGGCGTGCGCGGAGCTCACCTCCGAAGAAGAGGGAGGTCTCGCTCATTTGACACGCGGCACAACCGGAGCTCGTCTCTGCAGGAAAGCAGACACCAGGCCCCGGAGGACACGTGGAGCTTCCGGAGCTCATCATCGCGGAGGTAACGAGTTCTGGAGCGGTTTTTACGCGTAAAGATACCGGTACGCAACAGAAACCGATCTAAATTCCACGATGTTACTAAAGAAAAGACGTTAGGATCCAACAAAGATCTGAATAAGACTCTTAATCGGGATACAATCAGATTAGAACTCTTCTCTTCCCGATTATAAATAGAACCCAAAACCTCTGGGCGAAACCACAAACTTCTCTTTCAACTCCTGAGCCGACGACTTAGAGCCCTAGCCCTAACTCGTCGAGCAAACCATCGCCGAAGCACAACAAGGGAGATCATCGGAGAAGAACCGAGCGGTCTGAGGAGGACCTCGAAGTCAAGAAGAACGTGAGGTAGGATTTCAATACCACCTTACGACATCATTGTGTTCATCTCTTTGCATCTGTTCTTCGATTCCTTTCGAACATAAGCCTTCTCGTAGGTTGATCACTTACTGATCATGTTGATCTAAAGACAAGATCATCGCCACATCCACCTTTGATCCGAACACCTCTGTCCATACAAGGCCATGCAAGAACATGTACAGATCAATCTAATGAAACTAATCATGAGATAGCATGCATATGCATCATCGCATCTAGTTTAAGGTTTGTGCATAAATATTGATTGATGTGAATCTTGTATGCACGTGATCCTACCTAGCAGGACAAGCTCAGGGAGCTGTCTACGACGAACTGCAGCAACCAGGTTTTGAGAATCAAGAGCAACCGGAACTGCAAGAACAAGGCAAGTGCTCCTTGACCATATTGACCCTATGTTTTCGGAAAAACTATCTTGTTTTGCGAAAAGGTGTGCGTACTGAGTCAAACATGATGGGAAGCCCTTTTATAGGAGTTTACTAGTTTTGATTAAACCACCCTTGTCGCCTGCGAAGCTTATGAGTCTGGTATGGTTTTTGCTTTATGCTTCGCTGAGTCTATGGGAGTGGGAAGCGAGATAGATGTGTCTAGCTAACTGCACTCGTATTGATAATGAGAAACTGATGTTAATAATGGATATGGATCGGAGGGAGATCTAGGCAAAACTGGGCTTGTGAATGAGGTAGCATGAGATGGTGGTTTACTTGCCGTAGATCTAAGGACCGGTTCATGCATGCACATGCCAGGATTACAGTGCCACCACAAGGCCAAGTATGGGTGCGGCTTAGCTGAGTAATTAGGTAAGTTGCTAGAGTGTTATGGACTGTGGAAGGCGCGGGGAATGGGGGTCGAGTGAGGACTGCCCTGGGAACTGCATGGCACAAAGGGGGGCCCGTAGGTGGGAGAATTGGAGATTCTAGCCTGCCGGTGAAACCTTAGTGAGTCCATACATCTAGTAACCCCTTTGTAAAGGCTATTTTGTGATCTCTTGACCATACACCGACGGTTGTGTACTGGTATAATGGAGGTTCTGCAGTCGCTGACGGGTGACGAAATCACAAACTTGTGTGTAAAGAGGTGCAAACTCTGCAGACTCTAAAACTATCATGATAGCCGAGCTTACGGTCACGAGCGCCTGGCTAAACTGCCATGATTAGTTGGGATGGATATTAGGATGGTTATTGGGAAGGTTCTTGGTTATGATTATGGGTTTGGTTATGGTTTGGTTTGGGACTGTTGAGTTTGGGTGATGAGATGGTTGCATGACTGTTGGGTCATGACATGAGATTGGTCTCGATGTGAGACGAGGTTGTTTTACGAGGTGAGATGGTAGCGAATACGAGGAGGTATTCGTGAGTATGAATAAAGGATTGGTTAATGTTCGGATGGAACACGGGAAGTGATGGAGGTATGTTGGTAATTTAATACATGCTGGGATTACATCTAAAGTTAAGTTGCTGTTTTATCATGGTTTTACAAATCTGCTTTTCTGCAAATAAGCCTTTTATGCCTACCTTGTTTATGAGCTGCATATCATGTATTTCCCCGCACTTGCTGAGTACATCATTGTACTCAAACTTGCATTATTACTTCATCATCAGCAGCAGGAGAAGCCTACTATGAAGATCAAGTGGAGCAATATGGCGTGTGATCTGTTCTCAACCTTGCCTGTGAAGGGAGTAGAGATGGAGCCACTCATGCTTAGATTTGCTTCCGCATTAGCTAAATTGCTTCCGCATTAGAATAAAGACTTCCGCTGCATAGAAATAAGACTTCCGCTGTGAGCATGAGTCCAAGACTCATGAGATATTGTAATAAACTCTGTTATTCATGGTAATATATGATCTGAATTCAGTTTGTGGAACGTATGTGTATGTGTGATGAACATCCTGGGCACACATATGCATTAGTTCTCGGTTCCGTGGTTTTCCCACAGAATTGAGGGCGTCACACATAACAATCTAGCAACTTACCTAATTAGTCAACTAAGCCGCACCTATACTTGTCCTTGTGGTGGCACTGTTATCCTGGCATGTGCTCGTATGAACCGGTCCTTAGATCTACGGCAAGTAACCACCATCTCAGGCTACCTCATTCACAAACCCGGCTTGCCTAGATCTCCCTCCGATCCATGTTCATTAACAGCATCAGTTTTCTCATTATCGTTACGAGTGCAGTTTGTTAGACACATCTATCTCGCTTCCCAATCCCATGGACTCAGCGAAGCATAAAAGTAAAAACCATACCCGACTCATAAACTTCCCTGGCGAGATGGTTTAACCAAAGCTAGTAAACTCCTATAATAGGGTTTCCCATTATGTTTGACTCAGCACACACACCTTTTCGCATAACAAAACAGTTTTCCCAAAACATAGGATCAATATGGTCAAGGGGCACTTGCCTTGTTCTTGCAATTTCGGTAGCTCTTGGATCTCGAAACCTTGTTGTTGCAGCTTGTCATAGACAGCTCCATGAGCTTGTCCTTCTATACAGGATCACGCACATACAAGATTCATAGCAATCAATATCATGCATAAACTTTAACTACATGCATGCTATCCTATAATCAGTTTAATTAGATCGGTTTGTACGTGTTCTTGCATGGTTTTATGATGAACAGAGGTGTTCGGATCAAATGTGGACGTGGCGATGACCTTGTCTTTAGATCAACCCAATCAACAAGTGATCTGTCCACGAGAAAGCTTCTGTTCGAAAGGAATCAAAGAACAGATGCAAAGAAAACACAATGATGTCACAAGGTGATATCGGAGACCTATCTTACGTTCTTCTTGGTCTCGGGGTCCTTCTCTTAGCAAGACAGATCGTTCAGCCGCTCTTCCGGCGATCTTCCTCGACCAAACTCCAGCGATAGGTTTACTCGGCGAGTTGGGGCTAGGGCTCTATGTCGTCGGCTCAGGAGTTGGAAAATAAGTTTGTGGTTTCATCCAAAGGTTCTGGGTTCTACTTATAATTGGGAGAAGAAGAGTCCTAATCTAATTGTATTCAGAATAAGAGTTCTATTCAGATTGTCGTTGAATCATAACAACTTATCTTTAGTTGATTTGGTGCGGTAACCTTGTGGAATTCAGGTCGGTTTTGTGAAAGGCTCAGATACCACGCTGAGACGGCCCCATTGGACCTCGTCGGGTGGTGCCGTGTTATGCGGCACCCAACAGCACACGGGTCGATGAACACACATCATATTACATAAATAGTTTGCGGAAGCGTACAAGATTCTTTTACAAATAAATATATATCAGAGTACACTACAGCGGAAGACTATCACTCTCACGATTCATATCTAAACTAGCAACAAAGAAACAGTCCAGCCCGTGGACGTTTCTTACTAGCAACACGAAGATCAATCTGCAGCGGCGAGGATGCTCTTTGAGTAAACACTCGGAGGTTCCCGAGTCTCATCGGCATCCCATCTCATAAGCATCGAGTCAAATACCTGCAAAACAACTCGGATAGCATCCGTGAGCATAACGCTCAGCAAGACTTAACCGTCACCCTAAACATGAAACTCTAAGTGAGGTTATGAACCTAACATAGGATGGCATAAGCATAATTAAACTCGCCTAACAGTGAATCCTTACTTTCAGGTATTAATTGCGGCATTTTAAGTAACCCTGGGCACGCCACATCGGGAGTCCACAATCAAACAACAAACGCTTTTCCCCGATGTAAATTGCTCATGGCATAAAAGAATCGAGTTTGCACTAGCCTATTCATCAAGCTTCAATACAAAGTAGAAGAATACTTCACATCAAAATGATTAGTTCCTTTCTCATGCAAGTTCTTACTACGTCACGACTGTGAGAACAAGTATGCTCGGTCCATTCCGCGAGCGACGGTGATTCGAATCATCAACACCCGGACTACACGACACGTACGCCCGTACTCGACGTTGCCTACAACAACCATCACTGACGTCGTACGTGGCAGCCTTTCCCCCGTTTCACCCCCGCTGAATCGATCAAGTCGCACCGTACAGTAGCTACTCTCATGGTGCACCTTCCGACGTGAGATGTCATGAGAATATTCCCCACATACTGCACACCGGCCGTCCGCCTGAGGCGACCCGAAAAGTCCCAACGACAGCTTCCCGAGGTACATCGGTTTACTGGGTCCCATATAGCCAGCATGAGTCCGGTACACAACTCAAACTTGTTCAACAGGGCCGCATACGGATCGGTCCTTGACCGACACGGACAGGTCTACAGCACCCAGGCCCCTATGTCCTGCTGCTCCTACAACCTTCCGGTCTCAACTTTAACTTGCTAATTCAATTACGAACCAATCCCGTATGCCCCTGTTGTTCCTAAATCTGCGAGTAGCATCTCACCACTCGACTTCTACCGAACCGTAATTAAGCATGGCAGTTCTACACGGTAAAAGACACCTACCCAATACTCCATGGGTCATTTGGCTATGCAAGAGGAGTATCAATCACTAGACCTAATGCACGGTTCATATCATGACCGAAAGTGAGTACAAAATAAAAACTTAACAGCTGTTAAATGCAAACCGGAGCTTTCCTGTTTTGCAGGGTAGTCGTATATAAGCAGTTAGTATCCTTGCAGATCCACCCTTGACTCTCCGGAGCTTGATCCACTTCGGTGAATCACTCCTTTGAGTCCCCTTCGTTGTGGTTCCTATTGAGATGTATATGCACATGTTTTATAGAATGTACTGGAAAGAAGTTATAGAATTAATCTCTTAGTAACAGAGGTTGTGTGGAAAAGCCAAGCATGGCTTGGTTTGCCTCTGTTGTGCAAAGAACAGAAGTAAACTAATTTGTCCTAAAGGCTTTAGCTATACACTAATCATGTTCCGTAATGAACCTAATAGATAAGCTGAAAGGATTTGAGTGCAACTGAAGAACAAGAACTCCAATGGCCTCAAAACTTTTACAGCAGGTTCTATACTACCTAAGGATTTAGCTTGCCAAATTGCAGCTAATGTGGAGTCATATTGTGTTCCCCATAATTCTCACAACATCTCTTATGTATTTTTCCCTTATACATAAGTATGGAGAATAAGAACAGGGAGTTCAAGGACTCATCTTGGGCTGATAATTTACATGTGAGTTCTTGATCACATGAGAGTCATCTGGTCCAAAATTCAGCCCTTTTACTTGAGTAGTTCTCCCAGAACAATTCTTTAAGCATTTGCACTCAAAATAATTAATTCTGTAGAAATGTGCATTTTCATGCCCAAATAAGTGAACTACAATTCCAAGTATGTCCCAGAGAGCCTGTCTAAATGTTCCTATGATTTTTGGAGCTATGGATTGCCCAGAACAGATTTTTGAAGTGGGAAACATTTTCTGAAAATGTTTCTGGATTCTTTTGAACACAGTAGTTTGCATTTAGCAAATTCCTACTCCAATGATCTTCAAATGAGCTGAAAATTTGCTAGTAGGTCAATACTATGCTAAAGAATATTCTCGCAAAATTTGGGTATTTTTGGATAACCCAAACTTCCTCAATAATTCTTTTTCAGAAAAATTTCAAAGAATTTTCCAGAATATAATATTGACTTTCATAGAAATCTGAGTTCATACTTGGATAGAACTCAGAGAGATGAATCCAGCCCAATTGGAATCACTCAAATTGGAGTTTTCCACAGGGAGATATGAAATTCTAAAGATTGAACTAAGTCTGGAATTATTTTCCTATTGAAAATCCCACTGGGCCCGCTTATTTGAATTCCAACCAATCAGAACTGGGCCACACCGGGGCCACGGGGTTTTTCGCGCCAGCACACGGGATCCCGGCCACATCTGATCCCGGATTTGAATTCTGAGCTGCTGACAGGCTGGGCCCACGCTTCGTCTTCTACCTCCGGCTCCCTCTCTCGCGCCCGCGCGCTCCCCCTCGCCGGAGTAACCGGAAGCTCGCCGGACCGGCCTTCCCGGCCACCGCTGGAGCTACAACTCGCCACCAGGGGGTTTAGGGCCTCGAGGAACAGGGCTGTGGGGTTTGCTAGGGCCGCCGACGACCGGAACATGGCCGGCGACGTGCGACAGTTACTGTGGGGGTTCGGCGGCGTTGCCTGAGGTATCCAGCCCGCCAAAACCTGTGCCGACGAGCCCTACAGCACCAGTGGATGATTGCAAGGCTCAGCCTGGCCCCTAAATGGCTCGGGAAAAGCCGCAAATCGGTCGTCACCGTGCGCCCGATTCGGTCCGCCGGAGAAGTGATCGGTAGACCTCAAAATACGTCGCCCCAAAGGGTTTTCATGCGACGGATGCTTAAGAGAATATGATCGCCGGCTAGTCCAGCGTCTATGTGCCAAATTTGATGAGCTAAGAATGAATAGAAGTGGAGAATTTTGGATTTCCATACCGGATGCTCGGGTTGACGTCGCTGGAGCAAAACTTCGAAATTCGCCGGCGATGCTTCACGGTATGGCCTGAGCTTGGGCTGAGAGCAGCACCGCACCAGTGCGCGTCCGTAGGTGTGATTGTTCGGCCGTGGAACCCGCTGTGGAGGGCTGTCCACGAGCGCCCGATCACTTTCTCGGCTTAGGTCACCGCGGCGGCGGTCGTTCTCGGGCACCGGAGGCCGCAGCTCACTCGCTCGTGGGTCAGGGAGGTGGAGGCCGAGCTCGCGGTGATGTTTAGCAGCTCGGGGGAGGAGAGAGCGTGGTAGTTTCGCCGTTCTTCCGATCGGACCGAGAGGTGGAGGGGAAGACGGTCGTTGGCCGTGCGCTCGTGAGGAGAGAAGAAGGGACGGCCTTTGCTTTGTCTAGGGGGGGTTTATCAGGTCGCATAACCGTCTCTGGGCGCCGTGTGTGGGGAAATGCAGCAGCTGGTGGCGCTGCCGAGCGCCCGCCGTGGCTCCACGGTGGGAGCTGCTCGTGGCCCACGTGCTTCTCGACGAATTTCCTCACTGGGGCTGAGACTTAAGGTGCAAGGCTCCTCTTTTAGCTCTATGACATGTGGGTCCCACTCCACATTTCCTCCCCAAATATCTTCTCAAGCTGATCCTCTTAATCCCCACAATTCTGAGTTTAAAGTGTGGGTTAGAATTTGAATCCTTCCAATTCAGTTTGAATTTGCTTTCCAAATTTGAATTTGGTTGAAGTTTGCAAATTCTCCTCTTTAACTCCCTTTTGAGCTCACCCTACAATTGAAAAGTTTATGAGCAAACTTTTCCCTATAATCCCAACTATAGGGCTGCATGTTTACTCAAAGTTTTTGGTCACTACATGTGTGAACTTTGAATTTAAAATCTGATTTTTAAACTTACATGCAAAGAGGTATTTAACTCCTTATTGGTCCAACACTTTTAAATAAAAAGGTGAACCTCATGTTGGACATTCATCCATGTATTACCTTGCATGAAGAAAAATTTTAGCAAGTCCCATTTTTCCTGTCACCATAGTTTTTATTCATACACATTTTTGGGACTTTTACATTCCTCCGCCCTTAAAAGAATCTCGTCCCGAGATTACAAAAGGGGAACGAGACGGGAGAGGTAATTACAAGTTGTACAAAGCTAAAAATTCCAGATAGTTGGTGCGGAGATAATCTTCACTTTCCCACGTCGCCTCTTCCGCGGTGTGATTACTCCACAGCACCTTGTAAAATTGGATCGTCCGGTTCCGGGTTACCCGGGTCTTTTCATCCAAAATCTGAACCGGTCGCTCGGTGTAGGTCAGGTCCGGTTTCAATTCGTCGATGTCCTCAGTGCGAACAGCAGCGGTGAATTTGAGGCACTTCCGCAGCTGTGAAACATGAAATACATCATGAACACCCGCTAGACTTGCCGGTAATTCCAGCCGGTAGGCTACGGGTCCGCACTTCTCCGTGATAGCGAAAGGACCAATAAAACGGGGAGCGAGTTTCCCCTTTACACCGAACCGGTGAATTCCCTTCATCGGAGATACACGAAGATATACGTGCTCTCCGACGTCAAAATGTAACGGCCTACGCCTTTGATCGGCGTAGCTCTTCTGTCGGGACTGGGCAGCCTTTAAGTTCTCTTGTATCAACCGAACTCGGTCTTCGGCTTCGTTGACAAGATCAATCCCAAACAGAACTCTTTCGCCGGACTCACACCAATTCAGTGGTGTGCGACACTTCCGGCCATAGAGAGCTTCATACGGTGCCATTTTAATACTCGCTTGATAACTGTTGTTGTATGAAAACTCCGCCAGCGGTAGGTGATCGTCCCAATTCCTACCGTGGTGGATGGCACATGCTCTCAACATGTCCTCGAGCACTTGATTCACCCTCTCAGTTTGTCCATCGGTTTGAGGGTGATATGCGGAGCTTCTAATTAGCTTGGTGCCCAACGAGGCATGCGGCTGCTCCCAAAACCGAGCAACAAACAACGCACCTCGATCTGAGATGATGGTCTTCGGGACACCATGTGAACATATAATTCTGGAGATGAATAACTCCGCATATTGCCTTGCTCGATAATGAGTGTTTACCGGTATGAAATGAGCTGATTTCGTCAACCGGTCGACGATCACCCATATCGAGTCATGCTTCTTGGATGTGAGTGGTAATCCGACGATGAAGTCCATACTCACATCCTCCCATTTCCACGCCGGAATCTTCAAAGGTTGTAGCGGTCCGGCTTTCCGCATATGATCAGCCTTGACCCGTCTACACGTATCGCATTCGGATACGTATTTAGCAATCTCCCTCTTCATCCTCGTCCACCAAAATTTCTGTTTCAAATCTTGGTACATCTTGTTACTTCCGGGATGAATGGAAAACTTTGACAGGTGGGCTTCATCCAAGATTTTCTTCCGGAGTTTCATATTGCGCGATACCACTATACGGTCGTTAAACCATATTGTACCGTTCTCATCCTTCCGGAAACATTTCACCTCTCCGTTGTCCAGTCTTCTCCGTATGTGAGACATACCTCTGTCTCTTCTTTGAGCCTCAACAATCTCTTCACGGATGGTTGGAATGAGCGCGAGATTATAAAGCGCGCCATACGGAATGACACGGAGGCTGGGTTCTTCATCTTCCAACTCAGCAACCGCTAAGTTGTGAACGTGGGCTTTCCGACTAAGCGCGTCGGCAACCACGTTGGCTTTTCCCGGGTGATAGTGGATCTCAATTTCATAATCTTTTATGAGCTCCAACCATCTCCGTTGTCTCATATTCAGCTCCTTCTGCGTGAAGATATACTTCAGGCTTTTATGGTCGGTGTAGAGGTGAACAAGATTACCAAGTAGGTAATGCCTCCACATCTTTAACGCCAACATCACTGCAGCAAGCTGAAGATCATGAGTTGGATAATGCTGCTCGTGGTTTCGTAGTTGACGAGACCCATAGGCGACTACACGCCCTTCTTGCATCAGAACGCAGCCGAGACCGATGCCGGATGCATCACAATATACGTCGAATGGCTTCGTCGTGTCCGGCTGAGCAAGAACTGGAGCCGTTGTGAGATGTTTCACCAAAGTTTTGAATGCGGCTTCACATGCTGCATTCCACATGTATTTAGTGCCCTTCTTCAGCAGCTCCGTCATTGGTTTAGCAATATTTGAGAAGCTCGGAATAAACCTCCGATAATACCCCGCTAAACCTAGGAAACTTCGGACCTCGTGGACTGATTTGGGAGATTCCCACTTCAGCACTTGTTCAATCTTGCTGGGGTCCACGGCAATCCCTTCTGCTGAGATAATATGGCCAAGGAAAGGCACTTGATCAATCCAGAACTCGCACTTGCTGAACTTGGCATATAACTGGTGCTCCCGCAACCGTTGTAGCACAATGCGCAAATGTTCAGCATGCTCTTCTTCAGATTTGGAGTAAACCAAAATGTCGTCGATGAATACCACGACAAACTTGTCTAGCTCCTGCATGAACACAGAATTCATCAAGTACATGAAGTGTGCCGGAGCGTTGGTTAATCCAAATGACATGACGAGGTACTCGTAGAGTCCGTATCTCGTCGAGAAAGCTGTCTTCGGTATGTCCTCCGGACGGATCTTGATTTGATGATAGCCCGACCGAAGATCCATCTTCGAAAATACCTTTGCATCCACAAGTTGATCAAACAGGATGTCGATGCGAGGCAAAGGATACTTGTTCTTGATCGTGACAGCATTGAGAGGACGATAATCAACACATAGCCGTAGTGTTTCGTCCTTCTTCTTAACGAACAGCGCTGAGCAACCCCAAGGTGAAGAACTTGGTCGTATGAAACCCTTGCTCATGAGTTCATTCAGTTGCTCTTTCAACTCCGCTAGCTCATTAGGTGCCATCTTGTAAGGCCTTCGTGAAATAGGCGTCGTTCCCGGCGCCAGTTCAATTTTGAACTCGACGTCCCGTTCGGGCGGCATGCCCGGTAAGTCATCGGGAAATACGTCGGGATAATCACGTACCACCGGAATATCTTCAAGCTTCAGCGCTTCCGTGTGGTAGGCCTCTACCATATCTGGATCTTCGCTGTCTAAAAACAGCGTGTGCTCCCCGTGAATCGGCGAGTCAATCTGGACAGTCCGGTTACCGATATTGAGAACGGCACCGTGACGATTTAACCAAGACATCCCCAATATAATGTCTATCTTCTGCCTATCCAACATAATCAGCGATGTTGGGTATATCTTCCCGCCCAAACACAACGCTGCTCGGGACACAATCTGATTGGTAGAGATATTTCCTCCCGGTGAACGTATGAGAAAACTCGTTGTGGCAGTATTGGTGGATAATTGGTGCTGATCCACGCATGATTTGCTGATAAAATTGTGGGTGGCACCAGAATCAAAAAGTATGAGTACGGGCACGTCTTTGAGAGTAAACATGCCTGCTAACACCGGTGCTCCCTCCGGGACATCCTCAATAGCAAGATGTTGCACACTCCCGGATTTCAATGCCGTTATGTTGACTGGAGCAGGTGGCGGCATACCACCTGATGATGATGGCTGTTTGGTGTTCACCAACTTCTCCCGGCATTCTTGCCTAAAATGCCCTGAACGGTGGCAATAAGAACACGGAGGTTTCCCCGGTTCTTCGTTGACTTGTGGTTGAGAAGTTGATGTACTTGGCTGCAGCAATGATGCCACAGCTGTCATTCGTTGCTGCGGCAAAGGTGTTGCTTCAAGACAAGATTCTTGAGCAGGAAATCTGTACGGAGTTGATCTCACTGGTGATTGCCATATCTCATCGGATGGTGTGTGATACACCACACGGTATTTACGAGGAACGATTGGTGTGTCTTCTTGCACATCCTCTCGGTCCCTCTTCTCTGCTTGACACTCAAGTGTCGCTTGTTCTTGCAGCAGAGCAGCACTGATCAACTCGGTGTAACTGCCTTGATTGAACAAAGCTAACTTCTCTTTTAGTATGGCACTCAAGCCATAGAAAAAGTAGTCACACATTGCAGCTTCGCTCGTCGCATAAGCAGGAGCATATTGTGCCAGAAGGTTGAATCGTCTGACATAATCGAGGACACTCATGTTCCCCTGCTTCAAGTTTCTGAATTCTTGCTGCTGGGCCTTGATAAAACCCATAGGAATGTGACGAGCCCGGAATGCTTCACGAAATTCCGTCCATTCCACTTGATGGTCTTCCGGAACAGTGGCAAGATAAGTGAACCACCAATTGCCGGCGGCTCCATGGAGCTGTTGAGCTGCAAATAGTGTCTTCTGATATTCGTCGCACTCAAACACCCCAAACATGGACTCCATAACTCGAAGCCACTGATCAGCTTCCACTGGTTCATGGACTTCCGTGAAGATTGGCGGTTGTGTCGCCAAGAAATCCAAGTAGGCGTTCCGAGGTGGAACGTCCTGTTGTGCACGCTGGAGTAAGCCCTGTTGTACCAAGGCTTGGAGTAGTCTTGTGTTCTCTTGACTTGACTCGATCATTTGAGCCATGACATCCGCCCATACCGTTGATGGCGGTGCCTAAGGTGGAGTCGAGTCATCATTGTCTTGACGAGAACTATCAACCCTACTCGGAGAATGAGTACGCACCATACTGCACAAAGATAATTTGTGAGGGGAGTCTAAATATGATCTCAGCAGTATGTGAAAGTATGTAAAACATGAACATGCTACAACTTTATGAAAGCATAACAAAATTTCATGTTTACACATCTTTCTAAAGCCAACATATTCAGCCCCTCATTCTGTACAGAACAGACCTTTATGTACTTAACCCAGAATTTGATCCATTTATTAGCATTTTCATAACTCAAGTTGAATACCAAAGTTAAAGTTAACTTCAGTATATTTTCAACGAGTACTCATATGCCCCTAGATCATTTCTGGAACAAAAGTTAGGATTGTTCAAAGTTGACAGAGTTTCTGGCTAAAATTTGCCAGCACCTCCTTTGTATGTGGCTGTTTTCATCACAGTTTTACATACAACTGGGGTACAATTCTGAACAAACTATGAACTACAAAATCGTTGTAAGTTTCATAACCTTTCCAACGGTGTATTACATGACCCCTAGAAAATTTTCTACAGATTGTTATGACCAATTTACCGAAACATCCAGAGAAGTTTGCAGCTGCTCTGTTTCTGAACAGTTTGCATTCATCTGGACGTTCAACCCAGTTGGTGTCGGATTTGGCTCTGGAGTTCTACAGAAAAGTTGTAGATCACTTAATAAACTTTCCAGAACTGTATCAAACACCTCCATTGGGTCAATCTATTCAGAGTTACGCTCTGTTAAAGTTCGGCAAACTTCTGCCAGAACAGCGCACTCTGTTTTTGAGATCAAAAGAAACCTAGTAATTCTCTTCATTGAAACTTAGTTCAAATGAAGAGCTCAGTAACTAATATGTGCTTTATCACATCCATTTTTAGTTTGGAAGTTAGTCATGAATGATTTCTTCATAGGTAAGAATACTATCCAGTGTAGTACGGTGACGATGCACCGTAAGACATATGCCGGTACTACGTTGCCTCACCAAAGATAAACCTAACTGGATTACACCGGCACATACGTATCCTTAGGTGGCACTAAAACGATCACTCGCAAACGTGTTCTACACGCAGTAAGGTTTTCGTGGTTAGTACCTACATAAAACACACTCAATCATCAGGTTCGGCTGCACACCGAACCCGGTATCCATAACAGTTGGTACACCCGGCCATCATCACTCGCCCAGGTGTTCTCAAGCCAAACACGCCTTGAGCTACGTGTTCACGTTACTGACCACGTGACAGGGTCTCCCAAATTGCACCACGCACGCCAGGGAAGACGTCGGGTGGTGCCGTGTTATGCGGCACCCAACAGCACACGGGTCGATGAACACACATCATATTACATAAATAGTTTGCGGAAGCGTACAAGATTCTTTTACAAATAAATATATATCAGAGTAAACTACAGCGGAAGACTATCACTCTCACGATTCATATCTAAACTAGCAACAAAGAAACAGTCCAGCCCGCGGACGTTTCTTACTAGCAACACGAAGATCAATCTGCAGCGGCGAGGATGCTCTTTGAGTAAACACTCGGAGGCTCCCGAGTCTCATCGGCATCCCTTCTCATAAGCATCGAGTCAAATACCTGCAAAACAACTCGGATAGCATCCGTGAGCATAACGCTCAGCAAGACTTAACCGTCACCCTAAACATGAAACTCTAAGTGAGGTTATGAACCTAACATAGGATGGCATAAGCATAATTAAACTCGCCTAACAGTGAATCCTTACTTTCAGGTATTAATTGCGGCATTTTAAGTAACCCTGGGCACGCCACATCGGGAGTCCACAATCAAACAAGAAACGCTTTTCCCCGATGTAAAATGCTCATGGCATAAAAGAATCGAGTTTGCACTAGCCTATTCATCAAGCTTCAATACAAAGTAGAAGAGTACTTCACATCAAAATGATTAGTTCCTTTCTCATGCAAGTTCTTACTACGTCACGACTGTGAGAACAAGTATGCTCGGTCCATTCAGTGAGCGACGGTGATTCGAATCAATAACACCCGGACTACACGACACGTACGCCCGTACTCGACGTTGCCTACAACAACCATCACTGACGTCGTACGTGGCAGCCTTTCCCCCGTTTCACCCCCGCTGAATCGATCAAGTCGCCCCGTACAGTAGCTACTCTGATGGTGCACCTTCCGACGTGAGATGTCATGAGAATATTCCCCACATACTGCACACCGGCCGTCCGCCTGAGGCGACCCGAAAAGTCCTAACGACAGCTTCCCGAGGTACATCGGTTTACTGGGTCCCATATAGCCAGCATGAGTCCGGTACACAACTCAAACTTGTTCAACAGGGCCGCATACGGATCGGTCCTTGACCGACACGGACAGGTCTACAGCACCCAGGCCCCTATGTCCTGCTGCTCCTACAACCTTCCGGTCTCAACTTTAACTTGCTAATTCAATTACGAACCAATCCCGTATGCCCCTGTTGTTCCTAAATCTGCGAGTAGCATCTCACCACTCGACTTCTACCGAACCGTACATAAGCATGGCAGTTCTACATGGTAAAAGACACCTACCCAATACTCCATGGGTCATTTGGCTATGCAAGAGGAGTATCAATCACTAGACCTAATGCACAGTTCATATCATGACCGAAACTGAGTACAAAATAAAAACTTAACAGCTGTTAAATGCAAACCGGAGCTTGCCTGTTTTGCAGGGTAGTCGTATATAAGCAGTTAGTATCCTTGCAGATCCACCCTTGACTCTCCGGAGCTTGATCCACTTCGGTGAATCACTCCTTTGAGTCCCCTTCGTTGTGGTTCCTATTGAGATGTATATGCACATGTTTTATAGAATGTACTGGAAAGAAGTTATAGAATTAATCTCTTAGTAACAGAGGTTGTGTGGAAAAGCCAAGCATGGCTTGGTTTGCCTCTGTTGTGCAAAGAACAGAAGTAAACTAATTTGTCCTAAAGGCTTTAGCTATACACTAATCATGTTCCGTAATGAACCTAATAGATAAGCTGAAAGGATTTGAGTGCAACTGAAGAACAAGAACTCCAATGGCCTCAAAACTTTTACAGCAGGTTCTATACTACCTAAGGATTTAGCTTGCCAAATTGCAGCTAATGTGGAGTCATATTGTGTTCCCCATAATTCTCACAACATCTCTTATGTATTTTTCCCTTATACATAAGTATGGAGAATAAGAACAGGGAGTTCAAGGACTCATCTTGGGCTGATAATTTACATGCGAGTTCTTGATCACATGAGAGTCATCTGGTCCAAACTTCAGCCCTTTTACTTGAGTAGTTCTCCCAGAACAATTCTTTAAGCATTTGCACTCAAAATAATTAATTCTGTAGAAATGTGCATTTTCATGCCCAAATAAGTAAACTACAATTCCATGTATGTCCTAGAGAGCCTGCCTAAATTTTTCTATGATTTTTGGAGCTATGGATTGCCCAGAACAGATTTTTGAAGTGGGAAACATTTTCTGAAAATGTTTCTGGATTCTTTTGAACACCGTAGTTTGCATTTAGCAAATTCCTACTCCAATGATCTTCAAATGAGCTGAAAATTTGCTAGTAGGTCAATACTATGCTAAAGAATATTCTGGCAAAATTTGGGTATTTTTGGATAACCCAAACTTCCTCAATAATCCTTTTTCAGATAACTTTCAAAGAATTTTCCAGAATATAATATTGACTTTCATAGAAATCTGAGTTCATACTTGGATAGAACTCAGAGAGATGAATCCACCCCAATTGGAATCACTCAAATTGGAGTTTTCCACAGGGAGATATGAATTTCTAAAGATTGAACTAAGTCTGGAATTATTTTCCTATTGAAAATCCCACTGGGCCCGCTTATTTGAATTCCAACCAATCAGAACTGGGCCACACCGGGGCCACGGGTTTTTTCGCGCCAGCACACGGGATCCCGGCCACACCTGATCCCGGATTTGAATTCTGAGCTGCTGACAGGCGGGGCCCACGCTTCGTCTTCTACCTCCGGCTCCCTCTCTCGCGCCCGCGCGCTCCCCCTCGCCGGAGTAACCGGAAGCTCGCCGGACCGGCCTTCCCGGCCACCGCTGGAGCTACAACTCGCCGCCAGGGGGTTTAGGGTCTCGAGGAACAGGGCTGTGGGGTTTGCTAGGGCCGCCGACGACCGGAACATGGCCGGCGACGTGCGACAGTTACTGTGGTGGTTCGGCGGCGTTGCCTGAGGTATCCAGCCCGCCAAAACCTGTGCCGACAAGCCCAACAGCAGCAGTGGATGATCGCAAGGCTCGGCCTGGCCCCTAAATGGCTCGGGAAAAGCCGCAAATCGGTCGTCACCGTGCGCCCGATTCGGTGCGCCGGAGAAGTGATCGGTAGACCTCAAAATACGTCGCCCCAAAGGGTTTTCATGCGACGGATGCTTAAGAGAATATGATCGCCGGCTAGTCCAGCGTCTATGTGCCAAATTTGATGAGCTAAGAATGAATAGAAGTGGAGAATTTTGGATTTCCATACCGGATGCTCGGGTTGACGTCGCCGGAGCAAAACTTCGAAATTCGCCGGCGATGCTTCACGGTATGGCCTGAGCTTGGTCTGAGAGCAGCACCGCACCCGTGCACGTCCGTAGGTGTGATCGTTCGGCCGTGGAACCCGCTGTGGAGGGCTGTCCACGAGCGCCCGATCACTTTCTCGGCTTAGGTCACCGCGGCGGCGGTCGTTCTCGGGCACCGGAGGCCGCAGCTCACTCGCTCGTGGGTCAGGGAGGTGGAGGCCGAGCTCGCAGTGATGTTTAGCAGCTCAGGGGAGGAGAGAGCGTGGTGGTTTCGCCGTTCTTCCGATCGGACCGAGAGGTGGAGGGGAAGACGGTCGTTGGCCGTGCGCTCGCGAGGAGAGAAGAAGGGACGGCCTTTGCTTCGTCCAGGGGGGGTTTATCAGGTCGCAGAACCGCCTCTGGGCGCCGTGTGTGGGGAAATGCAGCAGCTGGTGGCGCTGCCGAGCGCCCCCCGTGGCTCCACGGTGGGAGCTTCTCGTGGCCCACGTGCCGCTCGACGAATTTCCTCACTGGGGCTGAGACTTAAGGTGCAAGGCTCCTCTTTTAGCTCTATGACATGTGGGTCCCACTCCACATTTCCTCCCCAAATATCTTCTCAAGCTGATCCTCTTAATCCCCACAATTCTGAGTTTAAAGTGTGGGTTAGAATTTGAATCCTTCCAATTCAGTTTGAATTTGCTTTCCAAATTTAAATTTGGTTGAAGTTTGCAAATTCTCCTCTTTAACTCCCTTTTGAGCTCACCTTACAATTGAAAAGTTTATGAGCAAACTTTTCCCTATAATCCCAACTATAGGGCTGCATGTTTACTCAAAGTTTTTGGTCACTACATGTGTGAACTTTGAATTTAAAATCTGATTTTTAAACTTACATGCAAAGAGGTATTTAACTCCTTATTGGTCCAACACTTTTAAATAAAAAGGTGAACCTCATGTTGGACATTCATCCATGTATTACCTTGCATGAAGAAAAATTTTAGCAAGTCCCATTTTTCCTGTCATTGCCACACATATGAACTCAAACCATAGTTTTTATTCATACACATTTTTGGGACTTTTACAGGTTTCTTCTCCGTACCGATATTTCTACGCATACAGAATCCAAAAATCGCTCCAGAACTCGTTACCTCCGCGGTGATGAGCTCCGGAAGCTCCACGTGTTCACCGAGGCCTGGTCTCCCCTTTTTCTGCAGAGACGAGCTCCGGTTGTGCCGCATGTCAAGCGAGCGAGACCTTCCACACCTTCGGTGGTAAGCTCTGTGTGCGCCACGTATCCAGGCGGTCGGGACCTAACCTATATTTGGAGGTGGCTCCGCGCATGCCATGTGTCAGTGCCGGACCTTCCCTCTCTCCGGAGGTAGCTCCGGGTGTGCCACGTATTCATTTCGGACCTTCCTCTTTTCGGAGGCGAGCTCCGTGAATGCCACGCGTCAAGTAGCGCCGGACTTTCCTTTCTTCTTACAGACAAGCTCCAAGGTAGACACGTGTCCAACAGTGTCGGACCTCCCGGAGATAAGCTCTGGTGGCGACATGTGTCCAAAAGAACCGGACCTCTCGGAGGTGAGCTCCGAGATCGACACGTATCCCGCGTGACTGGTCCTCAGATTTCCGCGGTGATTAGCTCCGAGGGTGACATGTGTCCTGCGGAACTGCCTTCACTTCTCCGCAGAGGCAAGCTCTGGGGGCAACACGTGTCCCACAGGGTCGGAACTCTCCCCCTTTTGAGAAGATGAGCCCCAAGTCTGCCACTTAGCCATTTTAGCGGCACACCTCTCCCCACTTCGCAGGGATGAGCTCCAAACACGCCACGTGGCCAGCGGGCCGCGGGAGTTGTCTTCGGCGCTCTCTGTGAACTGGATTCTTGTTCTTTTTTGTCTATCCTTTTAATTCTTTCTCTATTCCTACTTCCTTTAAAATGTTTTCTCTTCATGAAACATGAATACATGCAGAAACCAAAAATGAGGTTGTCACAAATATACCCCCCTTAAATTGAATCTCGCCCTCGAGATTCGTTAGTAGAGAATAAATGAGGAAATTCTGCCTTGATGTCTTCTTCACGCTCCCATGTGGCTTCAGCTTCGGTGTGATGGCTCCATTGTACCTTGCACCATCGTATCACTCTGTTCCTGGTGACCCTTTCCTTTACATCCAAAATTTGGATAGGGTGCTCCGTATAAGTCAGGTCCTCTTGAAGTTCAAGATCTCCCATTGGTACTTGCTCCTCTGGTACTCTCAAGCACTTCTTGAGCTGGGATACATGAAACACGTCATGTACGTCGGAGAGATATGATTGGAGCTCTAGTTGAAAGGCTACTTCTCCTCGCTTGTTCAAAATCTTAAATGGTCCGATATAGCGAGGTGCTAGCTTGCCTTTGAGGTTGAAATGTCGTTGGCCACGGATAGGCTATACATTAAGGTATATGAAGTCTCCTACTTCGAAAGTCAACTTCCTTCGCCTATTATCCGCATAGCCTTTCTGTCGTGACTGAGCAACCTTTAAGTTCTCCCGTATCGTTTGGACTTGCTTCTCAGCTTCTTGTAGCACTTCGGGTCCAAACACCTGGTTCTCTCTGGTCTCGTTCCAAAACAACGGTGTTCTACACCGTCTATCATACAATGCTTCGAAAGGCGACATCTTCAAGCTAGCTTGATAGCTGTTGTTATAGGAGAACTCGGCGTACAGTAAACTCCTATCCCAACTAGGCCCACGTTTCAAGGCGCAAGCTCTCAACATGTTCTCCAAAATTTGGTTTGTCCTTTCGGTTTGTCCATCGGTTTGTGGGTGATAGGCGGAGCTAAAATCCAGTCGTGTACCCATAGCTTTCTGCAGCTTCCTCCAGAATCTAGAGGTAAACTGAGAACCTCGATCTGAGGCTATCCTCCTTGGGACTCCATGACGGCACACGATCTGTTCCATGTACAACTCGGCTAATTGTGCAACGTTGTACTTGGCCCTTATAGGGAGAAAATGGGCTGTTTTCGTCAATCGGTCCACGATAACCCAGATGGAGTCATAACCAGACTGAGTATGTGGCAATCCGACGATGAAATCCATACTGATGTACTCCCACTTCCACTCTGGTACCTTGAAAGGTTGCAACAATCCAGCGGGTCTTTGATGTTCGCCCTTCACCCGTTGGCATGTGTCACATAGAGCAACGTATTCGGCTATAT
Organism: Neostapfia colusana; assembly: GCA_030760725.1. NCBI lineage: Eukaryota > Viridiplantae > Streptophyta > Magnoliopsida > Poales > Poaceae > Neostapfia > Neostapfia colusana. The sequence continues at coordinate 34,699,406 of JASWHV010000002.1, read as the reverse complement.
CCCTTTTCATACCATCCCACCAATAACAAGTCTTCAAGTCCTTCTACATTTTGGTACTCCCGGGATGTATGGAATAGGGTGAATCATCTGCCTCCTTCAATATCATGTCGCGGAGGTGCTTCACGTTAGGCTCACAAATCATTTTTCCTGGCCAAAGCGTACCCTTCTCATCTTCTTTGAAATCCTTCTCTATTCCTTGTCGGATCCTTTCCTTGATCTCCTCATCCATTGCTTGTCCATCTCTTATCTCTTGCTCCAATGAAGAGTGGATCTCCATCACTTCCATGTTGTTCAACAATCCGAGGTGTAACCGTTCGAACTCCTTACGTAGTTTGGGTGGTAGCTCCCGATCCGTGAGTTGGTGACATGCTCCCTTACGGCTTAATGCATCGGCTACTACATTGGCCGTCCCAGGGTGGTAGATGATTCCAACATCGTAATCCTTGATCAGTTCAAACCATCGACGTTGCCTCAAATTCAAGTCCGTTTGTGTAAATATATACTCGAGGCTTTTATGATCCGTATATATCTCACATCGATGACCAAGAATATAATGTCTCCAAATTTTCGATGCATGCACTACGGCTGCTAGCTCCAAGTCATGTGTAGAATAATTAAGCTCGTGCTTCTTTAATTGTCATGAGGCATAGGCTACCACTTGTCCTTCTTGCATGAGCACACATCCGAGCCCTTGTCTGGATGCGTCACAATATATGTCAAAGCTCTTGCTTACGTCTGGCAATACCAAAACTGGCGCTGTGGTTAGCCTTTTCTTGAGTTCCTCAAAACTATCTTGGCATGCTGGTGTCCATTGAAAGGATTTTCCCTTTGTTAGCAACTCCGTTATAGGCTTTAATATCTTAGAGAAGTCTTTGATGAAGCGTCGGTAGTATCCAGCCATCCCACGAAAACTCCGAATATCCCTCACGATTTGCGGTTGGTCCCACTTCAGAACATCTCTCACTTTTCTGGGATCAACCTATACCCCTTCTTCGGAGATAATGTGGCCTAGGAACGATATTTCCTTTAGCCAAAATTGACACTTGTCAAGCTTGGCATACAATTGATGCTCACGCATTTTCTGCAAGGCCAATTTCAAATGTTCTTCATGCTCCTCCCTACTTTTTAAATACACCATAATGTCGTCGATGAAAACCACGACGAACATATCTAAGTACTCCATGAAGACCTTGTTCATGAGGTACATGAAGTATGCGGGTGCATTTGTTAACCCAAACGACATGATGGTATATTCATACGAACCATACCGTGTTTGAAAGGCAGTCTTGGGTATATCGGAGGGCTTTACCTTCAGTTGGAAGTATCCCGACCGAAGATCAATCTTGGAGAATACTCGGGCTCCTTTCATTTGGTCGAATAGGTCCTCTATACGGGGCAGAGGGTATTTGTTCTTCATTGTCACCTCGTTGAGAGACCTATAGTCCACGCACATCGTTTGGGTTCCATCCTTCTTGTCTACGAAGAGCACAGGAGCTCCCCATGGTGACGAGCTTGGACGTATAAAAGCCTTCTCCAACTGCTCTTGAATTTGCTTCTTGAGTTCTACTAGTTCATTGACGGGCATCCTATAGGGTCTCTTTGCTATGGGTGCAGTTCCGGGTACCAAATCAATGGAAAACTCAATGTCCCGATCAGGGGGGCATACCTGGAAGATCCTCTGGAAACACGTCCAAGAATTCTTGGACCACTGGAATGCTGTCCAATGTTGCTCCTTTGATCAAAATTGCCTTTTCAGTTGTTTGTTGGGCTGACTCAAACTCAACACGAATACCGTGCTCATTTGTCAACTGCACGCTTCTTTCAGCACATTGGATTACCCCGTTGTGCTTGCTTAGCCAATCCATCCCGAGTATTATGTTAATCCCTTCGGAATCCAATACAATGAGGTTGGCAAGGAAGTCTACCCCCCTTATTTTAAGGCTTACTTTCGGACATACTATATTAGTCCTCATCTCTCCTCCAGGAGAATTAACTAAAATAGCACATTTTAAGTGTGATATGGGTAGATTATGCTTGGCAACAAACTTGGATGATATGAAGGAATGTGATGCTCCAAAATTAAATAAGATGGTGGCTGGGTTGGAGTTGGCAAGGAACATACCAATTATGACGTCCTCAGCCTGTTGTGCTTCCTCAGCAGAGACATGGTTCACGTTGCCGCGAGCATAGTTCTGCTGTCCATGGTTTCCTCGATTGTCCTCTCCGTTTGGTCGTGGGTTCTGCTTGGGCACGTTGCCTTGCTGTCCAGGACCTCTCCTCGGGCACTGGCTCGCGAAGTGTCCTGTTTCCCCGCATGCAAAGCATGCCCTGTTGCCCACGGCAGCAGGTACATTGGGGCAGGGGTTTTGAACAGGAGCGCCCATGTTGGGTCGGGGCACAGGAAGCAAGGGCACACGAGGTGCTTGTGCAACAGGTCGTTCCTGTGGTGACTGACTAGGGCGGCATGCAGGAGTGGTCGATCCATACTGCGGTGCAGCTGGGGGCATGTACCGAGGTCGTACGTTGCTCCCTTGAGGCTGGTATGGCATCTTCCTCTTGCACTCTCGCTCGATCTCTCGGATCTTGCTTTCGACTACTATAGCCTTGTCAACCAGCTTCTGAAAGCTTGCGTAGTCGTTGTTGAGGAGCTGAACCTGAATCTCATTGTTCAACCCTCTCATGAACAGGTATTGCTTCCTCTGGTCTGAGTTGACATCTTCAGGGGCATACCGAGACAGTTGTGTGAACTTGTTGAGATACTCATTCACGCTTCTCTGTCCTTGGTGGAGACCTTCAAACTTGTGTCTCTTGAGCATCATTACACCAGCAGGGATGTAATGAGAGCGGAAACTCTCCTTGAACTCAGTCCAAGTGATCCTCTCCTGGTCGACATGAGTGTTGCATAGGGCATCCCACCAGTCAGTGGCAGCTCCCATGAGTTGGTGCGACGCAAAGAGAACCTTCTCTCGGTCATTGCCTTGCACTATGGCAAGCTTCTTCTCCATGGATTTCAACCAGTCGTCGGCCTCCATGGGGTCGTTAGCTTGAGCAAAGGTGGGTGGTCGAGTTCTCATGAACTCTCCCAGTCTGTTATGAGCCGGCGGTGGTGCTGAAACGGGGTTGTTGTTATTGGCCTGCAACTGACCCAAAGTTTGGATCATGGTTTGCATAAGTTGATTCTGCATGGCCATCAACCATTCCAGGTTGTTCTCACCAGCTCCGGGGTTAACAGGAACTTCATCGTGGCCATCCTCTTGGTTGTCACGGACGTTCCTTCGGCTGGCGTTTCCCCTCACCATCTGTGAGAGAGAACGAAATAGAATAGAAAGTTAGAAGGTTAGGTAGATCCCCTCAACTATATGCATCAAGGTGGGTTGGACTATATATATATTAGACCATATGAGGATGTGAACAAGTGACGAAGCATCTCACACCTCTTTCTACTTATGTGTGGGTATGGACATCGTTTTGAGACGTCCCACGACTCACACTAAGCACACAATTCACAAACAATCATCACAAGGGCTCACACAACTCCTATTCAAGGCTTGTTTAATGGAGGTCCTATATGGCTTAGGGTGTTGCCAATCTGTGATCCAACTATGGCTTCTCCCAGGCTTGTATCTCCTGTCAAAGTAGTTTCAAGGCCAATCTATGCATCCTAGGCTTGCATCCTATGGTCAGCGTGGCTTAGCTACCAATCTGTGCCTGATACCTATGGTCAGTGTGTAACCTACAATCAACCTGTGGTTCTGGCACCAATCTTTGATTGTATCTAGGTGTGTAATCTACCCTCATCCGTGGCTTTTGATACCAATCTGTGTTTCCTATTTAGGCATGTAACCCACCGTCAACCGTGGCTCTAATACCAATCTGTGACGCCCCCAATTCTCTGGAAAACCACGGAACCGAGAACTGATGCATATGTGTGCCCAGGATGTTCATCACACATACACATATGTTCCACAAACTGAATTTAGAATATATATAACCACGAATAACAGAGTTTATTACAATGTTTCATGAGTCTTGGACTCATGCCCACAGCGGAAGTCTTATTTCTATGCAGCGGAAGTCCTTATTCTAATGCAGAAGCAATCTAACTAATGCGGAAGCAATTCTAAGCAGCAGTGGCTCCATCTCTAATCCATCCCCACAAGCAAGGTTGAGAACAGATTTACACGCTTAATGCTTTACTTGGTCTTCATAGTAATCTTCTCATGTTGCTAATGATGAAATAATAATGCAAGTTTGAGTACAATGATGTACTCAGCAAGTGCGGAAAAATATGATATGTATCTCATAACAAGGTAGGTATAAAAAGGCTCATTGCAGAAAGCAAAGTTTATTTATCAAAACCATGATAAAACAGCAACTCATCTTTAAGTGAATGTAATTCCAACATGTATTAAAATACCAGTCATGCCTCCATTATGTTCATTACCTTCCATGTCTCAACCAGACATCAATCAACCTTACTTTTGCTCACGAATACCTCCTCATATTCTCAACCATCTCACGAATACCATCTCATATTTGCTACCATTTCATTTCATAAAACAACTTCGTCTTCCACCGAGACCAACCTTGTTGCCATGACTCAACAGTCATGCAACCCATCTTATCACCCGGACACAACAGTCCTGAAAACCGAACCAAAACCAAACCATAACCAATAACCATTTCTAATCACTATCCGAACTAATCATGGAAGTTGGCCAGGCGCTCGTGACCATAAGCTCGGCTATCATGATAGTTTTAAGAATCTGCAGAGTTTGCACCTCTTTACCCACAAGTTTGTGATTTTGTCACCCGTCAGCGACTGCAGAACCTCCATTATACCAGTACACAACCGTCAGTGTATGGCCAAGAGATCACAAAATAGCCTTTACAAAGGGGCTACTAGATGTATGGACTCACTAAGGTTTCACCGGCAGGCTAGAATCTCCAATTGTCCCACCCACGGGCCCCCTCTTGTGCCATGCAGTTCCCAGGGCAGTCCTCACTCGACTCCCATTCCCCACGCCTTCCATGGTCCATAACAATCTAGCAACTTACCTAATTAGTCAACTAAGCCGCACCCATACTTGTCCTTGTGGTGGCACTGTTATCCTGGCATGTGCTCGCATGAACCGGTCCTTAGATCTACGGCAAGTAACCACCATCTCAGGCTACCTCATTCACAAACCTGGCTTGCCTAGATCTCCCTCCGATCCATGTTCATTAACAGCATCAGTTTTCTCATTATCGTTACGAGTGCAGTTAGCTAGACACATCTATCTCGCTTCCCAATTCCATGGACTCAGCGAAGCATAAAAGTAAAAACCATAGCCGACTCATAAACTTCCCTGGCGGCAAGGGTGGTTTAACCAAAGCTAGTAAACTCCTATAAAAGGGTTTCCCATTATGTTTTTGTAACACCCCAAAATTTTGATTCAAAACACTAAATCATGTTAAGAGGGGAATTTAAAAATTTTTGGACGTGCTGCATGTTTTGCAAAAATTCAAATTCAAACTGGAATTCAAATTAAACTCAAATCAGAAAAAGAAATGGAAAAAGAAAAAGAGAAAACAGAAAAAAACCGGCCAGTGGGCCGAAACCCACCAGCCGGCCCAACTTACCCCGCGCCAGCCCGCAGCCGCGAGCCCGCGCTTTCTCACGCTGACAGGAGGGACCCACCCGGGCTTCGTCTTCAACCTCGCGCCGCGCCGGACTCTTTCTCACCGAATCCAAACCGATCGGAACTGCTGCGGATCACAGCCGAATTTCGCTCGAGGAGGATACGGACATGATCTAAACCACCTCGCTGCCCTCCCCCGTCTATAAAAACCCCGGCCCCGTTCTGTTTTTCCCACGCGATCGCCGATTTTTATTCCGGTGAGAACCGAGATTTCTCCGGTGAATTCCGGCCGATCTAAGCTCGGAAACTCCGATCTAACTCGCTGGTCTTGATCCACCGCCTCCGGGGAACCTTGCAGGTGCAGAAAACTCGGTGACTTGCAGTGTAAAAACAGCGCCGACGAGCTTCGCCGTGGTTTTTCCTCGGACCTCGCCGCCGATCACCTCCCAGGACCTCCGAGCTCAAGAAAACCCCCGAGGTGAGATCCCCGACCTCCCCTCCACCGATCTATGCCATAAGATCACAGTTCTAGGCAGAATTCTCGAGGATCCGAAAGTTTCCAGCGAGATCGCCGCTTCCCGCCGCCGTGCGCCGCCGGCAGTGCCGCCCGCGCTCGATCAGAGCGACGTGGCCGCTTGTGCGCCGTTTATTTTAAATCGCACGGTAGGGTTTAAATCCCCGCGTACCGGTTCGATGTTATAATCTCAGCCGTCGGTTTAAAATCGGACGGTCCACGTCAGCCCCGCGTTATAAAGACTGGAATTCTTACGTGCTACCCCCTGGGGTTCTCGGGAAATAAGAGCTAGCCCCAGAAACTTCTGATCTAGCCCCTGGAACTCCAGAAAATCATGTAAATTCATTTAAAAATCAGTTTTAGCCCCTGGACTTAATAAAAATTAGGAAAAACACCTCTGATAAGTGTAGCTAGACCCCTGGAAATTATGAAAATAATATTATAGACCCTGTAATGGGGTGAGTTCATTATTTTAGCCCTGTTTAGTATTTAATTTAGAAAATTGAATATGTAACTAGTGTTTAAAAATTAAAAAGTGGGACAAACATAATTGTCAAAATTAAGTTAAAGATTTTCTCAATGTTTAGAAAATTTTGGAGTGAGATAAAAACATATTTTGGACTGAATTGAATCTGGTTAATTTATTATTCACATTTAGGAACACATTTTTAAGTAAAGAATATTATAGAAAATAGGGAAAATAATTGTGAAATAGTTTACATCAGAGGAAAAGGTCAAAATATGTTATTAGATTATTTAGGACCAGAACCTATTCTGTTTAGATGATGTGTATTACTAATTTCATAATAAAATACACATTTATGCATAGGAGAATAAATCTGAAAATATAGCAACTAGTAAATGATAAATGGAGTTTCTAAAATCCAAAGAATTCAGTTTAGGGTTGGTAGAAATTCTGAAGGCACATATGGAGAAGAAAAATACTTTTCATACATACTTGGTAGTGAAAAGGTGTAGTAGTTTAATATAAGGAATTTATTTAAATTTGAAACACACACACATATATATATATATAGTATGTAAGTATAAATATGAACACCAAAGTAGGAATCATATACATATAAATAAAAGTGTATGCAAGCCACAGATCAACACACATAGAGTAACCACAACACATATAATGGTGAATGAATTTCATAAATATGAATGTGTGGTTTGTATGAAGTGGAAGTGTGAACTATGTCTTATGGATTGTTGTTTTTCTTTTGCTATGTGTGATGGTGTGATGTAGAACCTGCTCAAGAGCAAGTTATTCCTTTCCAAGACCAGGACTACCCATTTCAAGTGCAGCAAGAAGGAGGCAAGTGTCCTTGACCACTTTGATCCTATGCTAGGAGGTGTAGATAGAATTATTTGCATTGTCAAATGAAATATGAAACCCATGCTAGGAAGTTTCCCTAGAATTGCATTACCTTGTTTCCTTGTAGCTTGGGTTGGGATTTATTTTATCATGTCATTTATTATTATGCATATGCTTAGCCATGCTTAGAAAGGGATGTTTGGGATATGAGATCATCAGTTTATTTTACCATACTCTTGAATGAGATATTGTGAGTTATGTAGAGGTAGGGATCAAGGCAAGTTGGATGTTTTGGTTGTGTGCTGGGTGCACGAGACTCGGGTTTGTGTTTAGTGCTTGCCTGGATCCTAAGGACCGGTTCATGGAGCATGTAACCTGGCTTTACAGTGCCAACCACATGCTGAGATGGGGGCAGCTTGGCCAATTAATTAGGTGTATCCCCGGCGTAGTATGGATGTGTTGGATGGTGCGGGGAGTAGGTGTCAGCTGGACTACCATATGAACCGCAAGGCTCAAGAGGGGGCCACTGCAGCGGGGTTGGAGTCTCTTGTATGCTGTTAGGGGTGAAACCTTAGTGGGCCCACGCTCGTCGGGAATCCCTTTGTAAAGGCTTCGTAGTGATCTCCTGGCTACACACCTGGGAAGTGTGAATGTGGTTCGTAGCCACTGGCATAATGGAGGTTCTTTTAGTCCACCCGGCAACGGGGGATGAAATCACTACATGTGGGTACAGTGGTACAAACTCTGCAGAGTCAAAACTGTCATGACAGCCGTGCTCACGGTCAAGAGCGGCTTGGACTTATTCATGATTAGAGGATTGATGGTTTTGGAAGTTAAGCGGGGAGCTTAACATTGGAAATGATGTTATGGTTATTGGATTATGATGATGGGATGGGAGATTGGGACCATTTCACCTGTGTAGTAATGTAGGTGCTTAACAAGCTAAGGTGATAGGTATTAATTGCATAGTGCTTTAACCATGAGTTCAACCTATCCTTGTTCTAGCCATGCATGATATAATTTTCCCACACTTGTTGAGTACCCTTGGTACTCAACCTTGCATATTTGTTGGTTTATATTGCTGCTCAGGTCAAGACAATGAGGTGGTGTATAATGACCAAGACTTTTGACCCGAGGAAGGTTTCTAGGTTCATGGAGACCCCCGGGCAACGCCTGTGATGGAGCCCTAAAGAATAATATTCCGCTGCTAGTTTATTTACTTGTGGTGAACTTATTATTGTCCATCGAGACATTTACTATGTAAGACTTACTTATATTCGACACCTGGCTTGTAATAAATGATGCTTCACTATTTGTCATCACATGTATGAGAAAATGATCCTGGCATACATGTGATATTCACTTGGTTGTTCTTTGGAAAAACCGGGTGTGACAGAGGTGGTATCAGAGCCAAGGTTGCCCGTAGGAACGTGGACCTAGGTAGAAATGGACGTATTTAAGGGCCCTATTTTCTTAAAAACTATTTTCCAAGGTGTGGGTTGAAGAGTGTTATTTAAGGAGTCATTTTCTTCATCTTACCCCAAATTTTCATTCAAAATAGGATTTTTGTTTAAAAAAGTTTATCTAACCTAATTTTAAATTCTTTTTGTTTTAGATGGTTCGCATAATTCGCACCGCTCGCAAGTCCACAGGAGGGAGAGTTCCCGTAGTTGCCCTTGCCGAAAGAGACGAGAGCCGTCCGGTGACGTACCTTTCCTACGGATTGGCAGTAGGAGGCTTATTGCGCAGTCTTCGGCGTATGCTCGAAGCCGCCGGCAATACGGGCAAGCTAATCATCCACTATAACTCCACCAGGACCATCCGTGAGAAGAGGGAAGAATGGAGTTCAGAGATGAGGATAATACACGAAAATCAGCTGCTTAAAATCCACCACTCTCCAGCTTGTAGAGCGACACAGGTCGATGCGGAGAAAGATGTCACCTGGGAGGCCATCACCTGCCAGAGTCACATCTATCGTCGCCACTTGGACAAAACTGAGTACATGTATGTCCTCCAACGTGAGAGTGGTACCACGGAGTACAAGTACCCACTGGTGCAGCAAGGGACTTCCCATGAGCACATGGACTTGTGCTTGGAGGATGCTGCTATGCTCAGCACTCGACTGCAGGAGTGTCAACAAGAGCTTCAGGATGTCCGAGACACCCTGAAGGAAACGGAGGCGTTGCTGCGAGCTTGCTTAAAGGCGAGAGAAAGAGGAGATGGGAATGAACTGTGTGTCACCGTGAATGATACATGGACTCCTGACTCCCCGGATCGCCGAGCAATCAGGCGTCGTCGCACTTCTCCACCAACAGCCTCCCCACCCAAAGCAGAGTCAGAAGGTAGCCGAAATGAGGAGGAAGATCCCGAGGAGCCAGCTCAAGAGAACGAGTAGTGTAGAGTCTTTCCCTTAGCTAGCAAAAGGTCGAGTAGTCGAGTCGTTACGTAGTTAATGGTGTGATAATGCTTGGTGTGTGACGTGAGTTGTGGAAGCCATGAGCAATTGTCCATAGCCTCGTCTTCAGATTGTTTTGCTTTGGTGTGTGAACCCACAGGAAATAATAGTGCATTTATTTGGTGTGAGATATGAACCCTCGTAAAAGTATAACAAAGCCTCAACACTTCAAAGTACAAACAAATGAAAGTAGTAAGATGATACTAAATGATTTCAAATTAACATTGGTTGATTCTGCCAGATGGCCGGAAGAGGAAAAGGACGTGCTGCCAACCCCGCCAACAACAACGATGAGGCATGCAACCCTCATCTTTCTGGAGGCCAGGACCGGGGTGGTCGCCGTGAAGAAGTTGATCCTCTCCACCAAATGCTGGAGAACCAAAATCAGCTCATCCAGAACTTGACTCAAGTGGTGGCCAACTTGCATCAAGTTCCACCTCCACAAGCTGCACCACGCCAACCAAGGTTGAGTGAGTTTCTAGGAACTCAACCTCCAAAGTTTGCAAGTGCTGCTGAACCTCTGGAGGCAGAAGATTGGCTGAAGACCATTGAAAGTAAGATGAGGATTATACAATGCCAAGGGTATGAGAGGGTGCTGTTTGCCTCTCATCAATTGCATGGACCTGCTGCTGATTGGTGGACCGCCTACGTGGCCGCCCATCATGACCCTGAGAACATCACTTGGGAAGAGTTCAAGCGTAGCTTCCGCAACCATTACATCGCAAGAGGTGAACTCAAAAACAAGAGGAAGGAGTTTTTGGGACTGCAGCAGGGAAACATGACGGTGAGGGAATACCTCACTAAATTTACTCAACTATCCCGTTATGCTCCACGAGACATAGAGACTGATGAGCAGAAACAAGATTGTTTCGTGGAAGGGCTTACCGCAGAGATGCAGTGTGCAATGTCCTCAAATGAGTATGAAAGCTTCCAAAAGATGGTGGACAGAGCATTTGTGGTAGAAAGGAAGCTAAAGGCCCTGGAAAATGAGAATAAGAGGAAGGCCGGGTGGTCACATCAAGCCTCAGGGAGCAACACCCGCCCACGTATGATGCAGCAACCTACGGGGCAGACGAGCCGTGCTGCGGTACCCTATTCAGCACCAAGAGGGTACAACCCAAACTACAGGCCTCCCGCAGCACCAGCACAGCCGCAACGTCAGTTTGTGCAGCAGCCTCGCCCCGCATATCCACCTCGACCAGCAGTGCAAGGACCCCCAAACCAACCCCAAGACAACAAAGGCCAGGCATCTAAGATTGGGGTGCAATGTTTCAGCTGTGGTGAAGTGGGGCACTACGCCCATAATGCCCAAAGAAGAAGCCTGCGCCGCCACAACAGCAGAATGTAATGAGAGGACGGGTGAACCACGTCACTATGGAGGAAGCACAAGAGGCACCCGACGTGGTAGTTGGTAAGTTTCCTGCCAATTTACACCTTGCAACTCTGCTGTTTGATTCTGGTGCTACCCACTCGTTAATTGCTCAAGGGTTTGTTAAGAAGCATGACCTAGCAACCACACAAATGAACCATATGCTAGCGGTAAACTCTCCAGTTGGAGAAATAAGGACAAGACAAGTGTGTCCCAAAGTGAACCTAGACATTAATGGGGTAGTATTTACTGCTAACCTCATAGTGATAGATTCACAAGGGATAGATATTATTTTGTGTATGGATTGGTTGACCAAACATAAAGGAATCATCCATTGTTCGACCAGAACGGTGGAACTAACTCACCCTAGTGGCACAAGAGTAAAGTTCATCACGATACACGAGCCTAGGAGGGACATTAAATTAAATCAAGTGGAGGTGAAAGTTGAGGAAATCAGGACTATCAGGGAATATCCAGATGTTTTTCCGGAGGAGTTGCCAGGTATGCCTCCCGACCGTGACGTGGAATTCGCAATTGAGCTAGTACCAGGAACAGCCCCGATATACAAGAGACCTTATCGAATGGACTCCAAGCAGCTGGAAGAGCTCAAGGATCATTTGAGAGAATTGACGGAGAAGGGGTATATTCGCCCTAGTTCCTCACCATGGGGAGCTCCGGTGATATTTGTGCCCAAGAAAGACGGAACCCAAAGATTATGCGTGGATTACCGTGCTTTGAATGAGGTAACCATCAAGAACAAGTACCCATTGCCTCGCATTGAAGACTTGTTTGATCAGTTGAGGGGAGCTTGTGTGTTCTCGAAAATTGATCTCAGGTCGGGATACCACCAACTCAAGATAAGGCAATCTGATATTCCCAAGACAGCTTTCGTATCTTGGTACGGACTGTATGAATACACTGTCATGCCTTTCGGGCTAACCAATGCCCCGGCATACTTCATGTACCTCATGAACAAGGTATTCATGGAATATCTGGACAAATTTGTGGTGGTTTTCATAGATGATATTCTCGTCTTCTCCAAAGATGAAGAAGAACATGAGAAACATCTAAGGTTGGTGTTGCAGAGGCTGAGAGAACATCAACTATATGCCAAGTTGAGCAAGTGTGAGTTTTGGCTGAAGAGAGTTCCCTTTTTAGGACATATAATCTCGGAGGGAGGAATCTCCGTAGATCCCGCCAAAATCGAGGATATCCAGAAGTGGAAGACCCCTGAAAATGTCGGGGAAGTTCGAAGCTTTTTGGGATTGGCTGGATACTATCGACGATTTATTGAGGGATTCTCCAAGATCTCAAGACCTCTCACCAAACTGTTGGAGAAGGGAATCACATTCACCTGGACGCCACAGTGCGAGACGAGCTTTCAGGAGCTAAAGAAGAGATTGACAACAGCCCCAGTGCTGGTTATGCCAGATATGCAGAAGAATTTCACAGTGTACTGCGATGCCTCTGGAAATGGGTTGGGATGTGTTCTCATGCAAGAAGGACATGTCGTGGCATATGCATCCCGGCAGCTTCGGAAGCACGAGAAGAACTATCCTACACATGACCTAGAACTAGCCGCAGTGGTACATGCATTGAAAATTTGGCGGCACTATTTGATGGGGAAGAGGACAGAGATATATACGGATCATAAGAGTTTGAAGTACATATTCACACAGCCAGATCTCAACCTCAGACAAAGGAGATGGTTAGAGCTAATCAATGACTTTGATGTGGGCATCAACTATCATCCCGGGAAAGCAAACGACGTGGCCGATGCTTTGAGTCGGAAAGTGCAGGTCAATAAGTTGAGCTTGAAGGACATGCCTGCAGAATTGAAGGACGAGGTTATAAGGCTCAATCTATGTCTAGTAAATAGTGGTGAAGCCATCGCCATGGAAGCGGACTCCACACTCGAGCGAGACATACGCGAGGGCCAAAAGAATGATGAGAAGATACAAGAGATCAGACAGCTCATCAAGGAAAATAAAGCTCCTGGTTTTAGAGAGGATGAACAAGGAACGGTGTGGCACGGGAAAAGGATCTGTGTGCCAGAAGTAAAGGAGATCCGTGAATTAATTTTGAAGGAGGCTCACGATTCCGACTATTCCATTCATACTGGGAGTACGAAGATGTACCAGGACCTCAAGAGCAGGTATTGGTGGTATGGCATGAAGCGAGATGTCGCGGAACATGTTGCCCTATGTGACACATGTCAGTTGGTGAAAGCAGAACATCAACGACCCGCAGGATTATTGCAACCACTCAAAGTGCCTGAATGGAAATGGGAAGAAATCAGCATGGATTTTGTCGTGGGATTGCCTAGGACCCAATCCGGGTATGATTCAATATGGGTCATTATTGATAGGCTAACCAAGGTAGCTCATTTCATCCCCGTGAAAGAAAGCTACAGCGGTTCCAAATTGGCAGAATTGTACATGTCAAGGATCTTGTGTTACCATGGAGTGCCAAAGAAGATAGTGTCGGACCGAGGGACACAGTTGACCTCGAGGTTTTGGTAGAAGTTGCATGACACCATGGGAACCCATCTGAACTTCAGCTCTGCCTATCATCCCCAAACTGACGGGCAGACGGAGAGAACCAATCAGATCTTTGAAGATATGTTAAGGGCATGTGCACTCAAAAACAATAGGAGTTGGGACAAGAACTTACTGTATGCGGAGTTTTCCTATAACAACAGCTATCAAGCTAGTATGAAGATGTCACCGTTTGAAGCTTTGTATGGAAGGAAGTGCAGAACTCCCCTATTTTGGAACCAAACAGGAGAAAGTAAAGTGTTTGGTCCAGAAGTGCTACAAGAAGCCGAGGCAAAGGTGAGGGAGATTCGCAACAACTTGAGGAGAGCACAAACACGCCAAAAGAGCTATGCCGATGTACGAAGAAGAGAGCTCGTTTTCAACGTGGGAGACTATGTTTATCTCAAGGTGTCCCCTATCAGAGGACTTCGTCGGTTCAAGGTGAAAGGGAAGTTGTCACCTCGATACATCAGACCCTTTCAAGTTTTGGAAAGGAAAGGCGAAGTGGCGTACCAACTAGAGTTACCGGTTCATTTATCGGACGTGCACGATGTATTCCATGTGTCACAACTCAAGAAATATCTGAGGACGCCTGAAGAGGTGTTACCCATGAATGAAGTGGATGTAGCTGAGGATTTGTCTTATGCCGAGCAACCATACAAGATTTTGGAGACAATGGAACGCCTCACCAGAAATAAAGAATCCGGATGTGCAAGGTGCAGTGGAAGCATCACTCAGAAGAGGAAGCCACCTGGGAACGGGAAGATGAGCTCAAGGCACAATTTCCGGAATTGTTTTCTTAGAAACACCAATCTCGAGGACGAGATTTCTTTTAAGGGGGGTAGAGCTGTAACACCCCAAAATTTTGATTCAAAACACTAAATCATGTTAAGAGGGAAATTTAAAAATTTTTGGCCGTGCTGCATGTTTTGCAAAAACTCAAATTCAAACTGGAATTCAAATTAAACTCAAATCAGAAAAAGAAATGGAAAAAGAAAAAGAGAAAACAGAAAAAAACCGGCCAGTGGGCCGAAACCCACCAGCCGGCCCAACTTACCCCGCGCCAGCCCGCAGCCGCGCGCCCGCGCTTTCTCACGCTGACAGGAGGGACCCACCCGGGCTTCGTCTTCAACCTCGCGCCGCGCCGGACTCTTTCTCACCGAATCCAAACCGATCGGAACTGCTGCGGATCACAACCGAATTTTGCTCGAGGAGGATACAGACATGATCTAAACCACCTCGCCGCCCTCCCCCGTCTATAAAAACCCCGGCCCCGTTCTGTTTTTCCCACGCGATCGCCGATTTTTATTCCGGTGAGAACCGAGATTTCTCCGGTGAATTCCGGCCGATCTAAGCTCGGAAACTCCGATCTAACTCGCTGGTCTTGATCCACCGCCTCCGGGGAACCTTGCAGGTGCAGAAAACTCGGTGACTTGCGGTGTAAACACAGCGCCGACGAGCTTCGCCGTGGTTTTACCTCGGACCTCGCCGCCGATCACCTCCCAGGACCTCCGAGCTCAAGAAAACCCCCGAGGTGAGATCCCCGACCTCCCCTCCACCGATCTATGCCATAAGATCACAGTTCTAGGCAGAATTCTCGAGGATCCGAAAGTTTCCGGCGAGATCACCGCTTCCTGCCGCCGTGCGCCGCCGGCAGCGCCGCCCGCGCTCGATCAGAGCGACGTGGCCGCTTGTGCGCCGTTTATTTTAAATCGCACGGTAGGGTTTAAATCCCCGCGTACCGGTTCGATGTTATAATCTCAGCCGTCGGTATAAAATCGGACGGTCCACGTCAGCCCCGCGTTATAAAGACTGGAATTCTTACGTGCTACCCCCTGGGGTTCTCGGGAAATAAGAGCTAGCCCCGGAAACTTCTGATCTAGCCCCTGGAACTCCAGAAAATCATGTAAATTCATTTAAAAATCAGTTTTAGCCCCTGGACTTAATAAAAATTAGGAAAAACACCTCTGATAAGTGTAGCTAGACCCCTGGAAATTATGAAAATAATATTATAGACCCTGTAATGGGGTGAGTTCATTATTTTAGCCCTCTTTAGTATTTAATTTAGAAAATTGAATATGTAACTAGTGTTTAAAAATTAAAAAGTGGGACAAACATAATTGTCAAAATTAAGTTAAAGATTTTCTCAATGTTTAGAAAATTTTGGAGTGAGATAAAAACATATTTTGGACTGAATTGAATCTGGTTAATTTATTATTCACATTTAGGAACACATTTTTAAGTAAAGAATAGTTATAGAAAATAGGGAAAATAATTGTGAAATAGTTTACATCAGAGGAAAAGGTCAAAATATGTTATTAAATTATTTAGGACCAGAACCTATTCTGTTTAGATGATGTGTATTACTAATTTCATAATAAAATACACATTTATGCATAGGAGAATAAATCTGAAAATATAGCAACTAGTAAATGATAAATGGAGTTTCTAAAATCCAAAGAATTCAGTTTAGGGTTGGTAGAAATTCTGAAGGCACATATGGAGAAGAAAATACTTTTCATACATACTTGGTAGTGAAAAGGTGTAGTAGTTTAATATAAGGAATTTATTTAAATTTGAAACACACACATATATATATATATATAGTATGTAAGTATAAATATGAACACCAAAGTAGGAATCATATACATATAAATAAAAGTGTATGCAAGCCACAGATCAACACACATAGAGTAACCACAACACATATAATGGTGAATGAATTTCATAAATATGAATGTGTGGTTTGTATGAAGTGGAAGTGTGAACTATGTCTTATGGATTGTTGTTTTTCTTTTGCTATGTGTGATGGTGTGATGTAGAACCTGCTCAAGAGCAAGTTATTCCTTTCCAAGACCAGGACTACCCATTTCAAGAGCTGCAAGAAGGAGGCAAGTGTCCTTGACAACTTTGATCCTATGCTAGGAGGTGTAGATAGAATTATTTGCATTGTCAAATGAAATATGAAACCCATGCTAGGAAGTTTCCCTAGAATTGCATTACCTTGTTTCCTTGTAGCTTGGGTTGGGATTTATTTTATCATGTCATTTATTATTATGCATATGCTTAGCCATGCTTAGAAAGGGATGTTTAGGATATGGGATCATCAGTTTATTTTACCATACTCTTGAATGAGATATTGTGAGTTATGTAGAGGTAGGGATCAAGGCAAGTTGGATGTTTTGGTTGTGTGCTGGGTGCACGAGACTCGGGTTTGTGTTTAGTGCTTGCCTGGATCCTAAGGACCGGTTCATGGAGCATGTAACCTGGCTTTACAGTGCCAACCACATGCTGAGATGGGGCAGCTTGGCCAATTAATTAGGTGTATCCCCGGCGTAGTATGGGTGTGTTGGATGGTGCGGGGAGTAGGTGTCAGCTGGACTACCATATGAACCGCAAGGCTCAAGAGAGGGCCACTGCAGCGGGGTTGGAGCCTCTTGTATGCTGTTAGGGGTGAAACCTCAGTAGGCCCCACGCTCGTCGGGAATCCCTTTGTAAAGGCTTCATAGTGATCTCCTGGCTACACACCTGGGAAGTGTGAATGTGGTTCGTAGCCACTGGCATAATGGAGGTTCTTTTAGTCCACCCGGCAACGGGGGATGAAATCACTACATGTGGGTACAGTGGTACAAACTCTGCAGAGTCAAAACTGTCATGACAGCCGTGCTCACGGTCAAGAGTGGCTTGGACTTATTCATGATTAGAGGATTGATGGTTTTGGAAGTTAAGCGGGGAGCTTAACATTGGAAATGATGTTATGGTTATTGGATTATGATGATGGGATGGAAGATTGGGACCATTTCACCTGTGTAGTAATGTAGGTGCTTAACAAGCTAAGGTGATAGGTATTAATTGCATAGTGCTTTAACCATGAGTTCAACCTCTCCTTGTTCTAGCCATGCATGATATAATTTTCCCACACTTGCTGAGTACCCTTGGTACTCAACCTTGCATATTTGTTGGTTTATATTGCTGCTCAGGTCAAGACAATGAGGTGGTGTATAATGACCAAGAATTTGGACCCGAGGAAGGTTTCTAGGTTCATGGAGACCCCCGGGCAACGCCTGTGATGGAGCCCTAAAGAATAATATTCCGCTGCTAGTTTATTTACTTGTGGTGAACTTATTATTGTCCATCGAGACATTTACTATGTAAGACTTACTTATATTCGATACCTGGCTTGTAATAAATGATGCTTCACTATTTGTCATCACATGTATGAGAAAATGATCCTGGCATACATGTGATATTCACTTGGTTGTTCTTTGGAAAAACCGGGTGTGACAGTTTTACTCAGCACACACACCTTTTCGCATAACAAAACAGTTTTCCCAAAATATAGGATCAATATGGTCAAGGAGCACTTGCCTTGTTCTTGCGGTTCAGGTTGCTCTTGGATCTCGAAACCTTGTTGTTGTAGCTTGTCGTAGACAGCTTCCTGAGCTTGTCCTTCTATACAGGATCACGCACATACAAGATTCATAGCAATCAATATCATGCATAAACTTTAACTACGTGCATGCTATCCTATAATCAGTTTTATTAGATCGGTTTGTACGTGTTCTTGCATGGTTTCATGATGAACAGAGGTGTTCGGATCAAATGTGGACGTGGCGATGACCTTGTCTGTAGATCAACCCGATCAACAAGTGATCTGTCCACGAGAAAGCTTCTGTTCGAAAGGAATCGAAGAACAGATGCAAAGAAAACACAATGATGTCGCAAGGTGATATCGGAGACCTACCTTACGCTCTTGTTGGTCTCGAGGCCCTTCTCTTAGCAAGACAGATCGTTGGGGCGCTCTTCCGGCGATCTTCCTCGACCAAACTCTAGCGATAGGTTTACTCGGCGAGTTGGGGCTAGGGCTCTAAGTCGTCGGCTCAGGAGTTGGAAAAGGAGTTTGTGGTTTCAGCCAAAGGTTCTGGGTTCTATTTATAATCGAGAGAAGAAGAGTCCTAATCTGATTGTATTCCGAATAAGAGTCCTATTCAGATTGTCGTTGAATCTTAACAACTTATCTTTAGTTGATTTGGTGCGGTAACATTGTGGAATTCAGATCAGTTTCTTCTCCGTACCGATATTTCTACGCATACAGAATCCAAAAACCGCTCCAGAACTCGTTACCTCCGCGGTGATGAGCTCCGGAAGCTCCACGTGTTCACCGAGGCCTGGTCTCTCCTTTTTCCACAGAGACGAGCTCCGGTTGTTCCGCGTGTCAAGCGAGCGAGACCTCCCTCTCCTTCGGAGGTAAGCTCTGCGTGCGCCACGTATCCTGGCGGTCGGAACCTCCCCTATATTCGGAGGTGGCTCCGCGCATGCCACGTGTCAGTGCCGGACCTTCCTTCTCTCCGGAGGTAGCTCCGGGTGTGTCACGTATTCATTTCGGACCTCCCTCTCTTCGGAGGCGAGCTCCGTGAATGCCACGCGTCAAGTAGCGCCGGACTTTCCTTTCTTCTTAGAGACAAGCTCCGAGGTAGACACGTGTCCAACAGTGTCGGACCTCCCAGAGATAAGCTCCGGTGGTGACATGTGTCCAATAGAACCGGACCTCTTGGAGGTGAGCTCCGAGATCTACACGTATCCCGCGCGACTGGTCCTCTGATTTCCGCGGTGACTAGCTCCGAGGGTGATATGTGTCCTGCGGAACTTCCTTCGCTTCTCCGCAGAGGCTAGCTCCGGGGGCAACACGTGTCCCACAGGGTTAGACCTCTCCCCCTTTTGCGTAGATGAGCCCCAAGCCTGCCACGTAGCCATTTCAGCGCCGGACCTCTCCCCACTTCGCAGGGATGAGCTCCGAACACGCCACGTGGCCAGCGGGCCGCGGGAGTTGTCTTCGGCGCTCTCTGTGAATTGGACTCTTGTTCTTTTTTGGCTATCCTTTTAATTCTTTCTCTGTTCCTACTTCGTTTAAAATGTTTTCTCTTCATGAAACATGAATACATGCAGAAACAAAAAATGAGGTTGTCAACCGTAATTGTCAGAACTAAACAAATTTCTAATCGCGGGGCTTACTGATTGATTGCGCAACCTCGCGACAATCCTTGAGCACAATCTTAAGCGATTATATGGTGACTTTGACACCCTTTTGGTTACCATATATAGTGCGTCTTTGCTATGTTGATAACATAAGTGGAATTGACTTGTGTCTGCTCTTATGTTCAAGCAATGCATTCGAGTTTTGACTAAGTGGTTGAAATGCCAATTCGAGGTGAGATTACCGATTCATCCTTTAATCTCACCAAACATCTTGATTCATGTTTGGGGAAATACTATACTAAGTTTCTGAGGACTCAGTTGATCCAGACAAGTATTAGTTATCCATGTTAAGATTAGGACAGTAAAGATTCAAGCCAATTGACCCGATCGTGGTGATTCTACAAGACTTACAGACTAACCAGACCGTCAAGAGGATGTCAAGACGAAGGCTCTCGCCAAACTCAAACGAGCTCAACCTTTGAGTTCTTGGCGACTTAACTACCGGTCTTCATAAATGCTGAGGATCCTCTGGTGGCGGATTGCTGGATCCGTACCATTGAGTCTAAAGTTCGAGTTGCTTCAATGCATGGAACATCAGAAAGTACTCTACGCGGCGCAACAACTTCACGGCTCTGCCAGTGCATGGTGGGTGAATCAGCCCGCATCCTTACCAGCTGGACATCAGATCAGGTGGACGTAATTCCGGAAGACATGCCTTGCTTTTCATGTTCCTTCTGGAATAATCCAGGGGAAGCTCGAGGAGTTTCAGGTCTGGAAATAGGGAGGGAGGGATGCCACGAGCATTGGTACCATATGCGCCTGACTACGTGAACATGGAGGCACGAGAATGTGAATGGCTCGTTGGCAGCCTCAATTCTAAGTAAAGGAGAAACTGACCTAGGCAATTCGGAGTAACTTCAACGAGTTAATGAGTTAACGCCGACCCTTATATTTTGATGTCAGAGATCAAGTCTATCTCCGAGTATCCACGATGAAAGGAATTCATCGATTCGGGTTGAAGGGAAAGCTAGCTTCTCATTTTGTTGGTCCGTTTCTCATTAAAGAAAGGTGTGGACCAGTAGCATACTGTTTGAGGCTACCCACATCATTGTCGGGCATACATGACCTCTTCCATGTTTCATAACTAAGGAAATGTTCGAAGGAGCCGACGGAGGTTCTTTCAAGAGGCATGGAAACACTACAACCGGATCTCACCTACATCGAGGAACTGATAAAAATCCTCGACAAAAGACTCATGAAACAGTGCATCGATCGTTGCGGTTTTACACGGTTTTGTGGAATAACCTCCCCAACAACGAGGTTACATGGGAAAGTGAGGATTTTTCTTCGGATGAATTTCCCGGAACTGTTATCAAACTATCACCGGTAACATTCTTCTCCATCTCGTTCTTTTATTAATCTCGGGACGAGATTCTTTCAAGGAGGGATGATTGTAAAATTCCCACGTTGAGCATTGCTGATGTTTCTGTGGAATTCAAATCAGCAGGGTATGCTCCTCCTAAATTTGTTTTCAAATTGAAAATTTTGCCACATGAAATAAAGGCTAGACTAATGTAAAGAGAGTTTAGCACAAAGAAGGTGAAACATAGGATTTGAATTAGAGGCACTAGAGAGGATTAGCCACTGGTTCAAATTCATCCTTCGGAATTTTCTACAACTTTTCAAATTCGAACGTCGGCCACATGAAATAGAGGAAAGGTTACAAAAGAAATATAGCCAAAAAGGAAATAAACCTGGGGTTTCAAATGTGAGCACAAGCGAGGGTTCACGCCACGCTAATTGAATTCAAACTTTTAGAATTTTCTGCAACTTTTGAATTTGAATTCTGGAGACACTAATGTGTGCGAGGGGAAACTGCTGGTGGGCCGTACATGTCATTGGAACAAAGACAGCTAATTGGTTTTCTCCTCTGTGGAAGCTTGACACCGATGTGGGGGAGATGCTCCAGCGAGCTGCCTGTGTGGTTGCTCCCGAAAGGCGGTTCCTTCAAGTCTCAGCTGCCTGCTAATTCTCATGGGTGCACAAACGAGATGCCTCTTCCTCTGCTCACACGAACAAATTCACAGAACCTCGCTCACTCGCTCGCTCACTCGACAGAAACAGCGCCGCTCTTCGGCTACTCATTGCCGATCACCTCTCGGCTGGTTTGAATCCCGGTCGAGACACCCACGAGCTGCGCCCATCGGTCCTTGACATTTTCTACCGCTCCTCAGCTTGTGCCCGGCCTTCCCCGATTGGTGGCAACCCTTTCTTCCTCCGCAAAACAGAGCACGAAGCCGCTGTACTGCTACTCGACGTCCGTGCTAATCCGAGCGGCTCCGGTACGAGCAAACGCACAGAGGTTAGAACGTCTGTCTAGCTCATCATCCCGTAGTCCCTTTGCTCATTTCCACTGCCAGCTAGCTCTAATTTTGATTTTTGCACCGGCGGACATGATGAACCGACGCTAGTCAATTCTTGAAATTCACCCAAACCGCTTGATCATCGTTTCTCCAGTTCAAGCCACATCAACTAGCTACCCTAGCGATCCTCTATGCCAAAATCTGAAGCAAACCGTCCCTCCTACGCCCTGGGCGACGGGAAATCGCCGCCGCCGGCTAAAACACGACAGTCCACTGTCGAGCCTATGCTTGCCACCGTTTGCTGCTAGAATTGAGTTCCGTTCCATGTTCCACAACCACTAGGAATGTTTTAGGGTAACTTAGCTCGCCGGGAGAAGCTCGGAACGCGCCGCTCCTCGTCGGCGCCGCGCTACTGACCGCTGCCGCCGGTGCCGAATGGTTTCCGGCCGTTTTCAAGAGGGGGAAACTTGCCCGGCTGCTAGGTCGTGATGTGAGGAACGTGTAGCACAAAACCGCATAAAAATTGTTGAGAAACAGGGGAGAACGAGCCACGCCACGAGTTGTTCCGGTGCACGCGCGGGCTCTGTCCCGAGGTGGAAGAAGAGCCTGACAGGCGGGCCCCACTGTCAGCTGGTGAAGAGAGTTTTCTGTGAAAAAAAGTAATTCCAGAAAATGGTGAAAGTTTGCAAGCCAATAACTCTGTGTAGGAAACTCCAAAAAGGGTGAGACCAATTTTTTTGCATTCCTCATAAGGATTACTTTGCAGAAAATCAAATTGCTTGCTATGAAAATGCCAAGGAAATTCTGTAGAATTCTTTTTATTTATTCCTTTAGGGATTAATTCCAGGAATATGGCTTGATGAAATATTCCCATTTTTGGTCAGAAGAACTTTCTCCTAGTTCCTGAGATCCAGTAAAAATATTAAGATTTTTAGAGATGATTAAGAGTGCTTAATCAGTAGGTTTTCTCAGGTTTCTTTAAATGGGCTGAAAAATCACAGAAACTAATTCCAGAAAATAGAATGAGCTTCACCAAGCAATTCTGGCCAGCAAAAAGGCTTAGAAAAAATTGTAACAATTATTCCTAGAAATCTTAGGACCAGAATTCTTAGAATATCAGATTACTTCGTATGAAAAAGTCTGGTTTACTTCCTGTAAATCAAATTAAGTTAGATCTTCCATGAATTCTTGTGACCAACTTCTTCCTCAAAAACCTCTGAAAATTTTACCATAACCCTAGAATCCTCTGTCTTCTTAGGTTTTGCGTCTGTAGTTTGTATATAGCACATTATTTCATAATGTGACATCCTTTATATTTGATCATTTCGATAGAGAAACATCTCGAGGGATGTGAAATACCTTCACTAAATTTACTTTCTACCTTGGGCTAGTAGCGTCGAGACAAAGCGTTTCTTATTTGATTGTGGAGTCTTGACATTGATGGCGCAAGGTATGTATGGGCCTAGGGTAGCTCAAAAAATTTAATTTCTTTTCGGGCAAGTGGCATCGAGATGAAGCGTTTCTTGTTTGATTGTGGAGTCTCGATGTAAATTGTGTGAGGATTATAAAAGTTGTGTAAAACTAGAAGTAAGGACTCTCTCATAGCTCAAGTTCATCTTTTATGCAAACTTATTTTATTCAGCCCTCTATTTCCAGCATTTAGAGTTCCATGTGTAGGATTTTGGTTAAGTCTTGCTGAGCATAAGCTCACGGTTTATTGATCCGTTGATTTGCAGGTAACGTTGCATAAGGCAACGTTAGGGAGGAAAAGAGATCCAAGTGGGGCAGCACCCAATGAGGGGTGTGAGTCTCACTTGGAACCCTGCACACCGCCGTGTTTGATGTGGTACTAGTGTGAAGCATCCGCGGGCAAGATGGGTTCATTTTGCTTAGCGTAGGCTGTAGTCCGTGAGTGTATTCTTATCTTTCGCTGCAATGTACACTGTACATTATTTGTAAAATGAGACAATAATATGTATTAAAGACATATATTGTTATGTATGTGTGTTTTTCCAGATGTGTGCCATTGGGTGCCGCATCGCACGACACCACCCAATGCAATTCCTGGACAGTCGAGACGGGGTCCCCACAAACGTCTAGTTTATTTTGCAGCGGAAGACTCTAAACAGCAGCATCACTCCTACTTCGACTCCATCCCACAGGCGGTTGACGGTTAGGGCGCAGGCCCAGTACTCCACCTGATCTTTGAAGTACTCCCAAGTATCTCCTGTAGCTGAATTGTGTGGGAAATGCAAGGATGAGTACATAACGTACTCAGCAAGTGCCAGAAAAATGTGACATGTAGCTTAATCAAGGTTGGAAACAAAGGGTTAGTTGCAGCAAGCCAATTTTATTTCACAATCACAAGAAAAACAGCCTACAATAATATCTACGTGAGTTAAGTCCCAACATAACCAAGTAACTCATCATGACTCCTGTCCAATACCATTGTATTTCATCATTCATCAAGTTAACCAGCCAATACTTATTCTCAAGCTTATCTCAACTTCACAATCTCACATAACCGAAACAACCTCATATACATAACCCAAACCAGTCCTGAATGACAGAACCATCCCAACCAAACCAAGCTATCCCCTAATCATGGAAGTTGTCCAGGTGCTCGTAACCGAAAGCATGACTATCATGATAGTTTTACACTCTACAGGGGTGGCACCACTTTATCCACAAGTTCGTGATTTCGTCACCCGTTGGCGACTAGAGAAACCTCCACTCTGCCAATACACAACCGTTGGTGTATGGCCAAGAGAACACAAATATCCTTTACAAAGGGGCTACTAGGATGTACAGACCCACTGAGGTTTCACCGGCAGCCTTGAATCTCCATTCTCCCACCCACAGGCCCCCTCATGTGCCATGCAGTTCTCAGGGCAGTCCATCCTTTACTCCTATTCCCTGCGGCAATCCAATGGTCCATAACAAACTAGAAACAGACCTAATTAGTAAGTTACACTGGACCCATATTTGGCCCTGTAGTGGCACTGTTTTCCTGGCATATTCTCACATGAACCGGTACTTAGATCTTTGAAAGCAAACCACCATATCCTTCGACATAACCACAAGCCAAGCTTTCCTAGATCACCCTGATTCCATGCTTGTTAAAGATCACCATGTTCTCATCATCATAATACTCATGATTCTAGGGGTTTAAACAAGTTTAATTCAGTTTCTAACAATCCTGTTAAGCAATGCGGTGCAAAAGAGAAAACAACCCTATATGCGACTCAACAATTTCCCGGCGGCAAGGGGGTGGCCAACAAACTAGTAAACTCCAATGAAAGGGTTCCCATCACATTGACACAGTAGGCAGTTTTCACAAACAAAACATTTAAAAACACGGGATCAATATGGTCAAGGGCACTTGCCTTGCTCCAAGGAATTGTGCTGCTCAAGCTCTTCGAAGTATTGGTGTTGAAGGTCCTCGTAGGCAGCCTATTGAGTACGCCCTTCTAGTCACAAATCACTCACATACGAGACAACACAACCAATCAGTGCGATGCACACATATTACTCAAGATGTGATGATGTTGATGCATGAAGTTCTACAATGCAACCTACACTAACCAGTTTGCACATGCCCATGCGAGTTTGGGTAGGTTTTAGTGGGGTTATACGATGATCAGTGCTGCTGGAAACCAATCTGGTGTGGCTGTGCATGGTTTTAGCTCGGGATAGTAGATCAATTCCACCACCAAAACATAGACCGGAGAGTGATCTACTTACGCGCAGCAGTTTGCGGGTTGTGGAGTGTGATGCAGCGGGTTGGAGATGACAGCAGCGACGTTACACAAAGGATGATGGCACCTCCTCCTCCTCCTCTTCTCCTCTGTGGCTGGTCTTCTCCTTGCAGTGGCAGCAGCTAGGGCCTTCCTTGTGGACAATGCAGTGCGGCTGGGGTTTCTTGGTGGCAAGATAAGGGCTGCAGGGACTTAGGGCTGTGGCCAAAACTCTTCTTCTTGGCAGGGGCGCAGAAGGGCAGCAGGGGCTGTTAGAGGTGAAAAATGGTTGTGAGTTTTGCAGGTTGCAGGAGCCAAAAACCGAGGTGGAAAGGGCCTTTTATCTCAAGCATTCATGGTGCAGAAGGCTTCGTCAAGGAAACTACCCGACTGGTGAAAATGCGTGCAGGAAGCATGTTTTACCTCAAAAACTCAAGATACAAGTGCCCGGGTGGGAACTCGACCCAAGAAGACCCAATTACCTTGCGGCTGTGAGATAAACAGGCTAACACGCAAGATAAAGGCCGAAGGGACTTAGTTGATTTCGGTAGTGTTCAAAACTTTGTACAAACTAAAATTTATCGTGTCAAGTGTTCTAGAAGGTCAAGCACGACATTCGTCCGTGAATTTATATAGGATTGAGCCTTAGAGATTAGATGAGTTTAGTTTAAACTTAGAGAATAAATCTTTTCAGATGTAACCAGGTTCTATATAAAGGCAGCCGTCTGCGAAACATGTAGCCAAGCTCAGATCAATACAATCAACTTTTCATTCATCTTTTTGTTCTTCTTTCATTTTTTTAGATAATATCTTACATCGTAGTTCCTTTGTTGCTTTGTCGAGGAAAGCATCCGGCCCTCTCCACGTAAGTGAGACGTACCACGTTCTTGATCAACAAGAACCTCATCTTATCTTAATTTTGGTGAGCTAACGCCGAGATTTCTCGAGGTGTAGGTGGCTTAGACCATCTGCTGGCACTCCACTCTACTGGACCCTCTATTCCATGAACATGGGCGACAGGGTTTTGTGTTTTTGGGCAGGGGTGGCGGCCAGGGTTTGGGTTTTATTTATAGGGGAGGGTGCATCCAAAAGGGACTAATATTTCAGCAAAAAGGGGCAGCCAAGTTCTGAGATTTCACCCCAATGCGCAGCAAATTGGGGGGATCTCCTACTTGGATTAGAGGGGGGAAATCCCTAAAAGGTGTCCAGCCAGGGGGTTTCCTCCAAGGGGGCGTCGACTGGGTTATAGAGGGGGTATTCTACTCGGTTTGGAAGAAAAGGGATGAGTCCTACTCGGTTTGGAGAGGAGAGATGAGTCCTACTCGGTTTGAAAGAGGAATAATGAGTCGTACTCGTTTAGAACTGGGGGGATGAATTCTATATCTAAGAGATGCGGCCAGCCAGGGGAGATTTTATCTTCAAAAAGGGCGCCGGCCAGGGAGTTTTATCTCCAAGGTTTATCTCTAATATTTATCTCTAAGGATTGCAGCCAGGGGGATTTGATTTAAGGTGGTGCAGCAAGTGTTTTATCTCAAAGGAGAGGCCGCAGCTAAGGGGGATAACCCTACTCAGATTGGGAAGGGAGGGAGAACAGCTAGGTTTCTCCTTTTATTTCTTTTCTTAAGTGATCTCTACATGAGAATGAAGGCAATGCATGATGATGAAAATGAGGGTGTTACAAACCTACCCCCCTTAAAATAAATCTCGCCCCCGAGATTTGATAGAGTGCAGAAAAGATGAGGGAATTCTGTCTTGAGGTCTTCTTCACGTTCACACGTAGCTTCAGCTTCTGTATGGTGGCTCCATTGTACCTTGCACCAACGGATTCTCTTGTTTCTCGTGACTCTTTCCTTCGTATCTAGGATTTTGATATGTTTCTCGGCATAGGTCAAGTCCTCCTGAAGTTCCAACTCGTCCATTGGTACTTGTTCTTCCGGCAGTCTTAGAGGTGTGCTGGCAGCTCTAGTTGATATGCTACCTCCCTCGCTAGCCCAAAATCTTGAATGGTCCGACGTAGCGAGGTGCCAGGTTGTCTTTGACGTTGAACCTTCGTTGGCCTCGGATAAGCGACACCCTGAGATACACGAAATCTCCGACTTCAAAGGTCAGATTCCTTCTCTTATTGTCCGCATAGCTTTTCTGACGTAACTGAGCCGCCTTCAGGTTCTCCCGTATGGTTTGGACTTGATTCTCGGCGTCCTGTATTGCATCAGGTCCAAACACTTGGTTTTTTCCCGTATCAGTCCAGAACAAGGGTGTTCTATACCTTCTACCATATAGTGTCTCGAAAGGTGACATTTTCAGTCAGGCTTGGTAACTATTGTTGTATGAGAATTCAACATACGACAACCTCTTGTCCAAACTATGCCCATGTTTTAAGGCGCAAGCTCTCAACATGTCCTCCAATATTTAATTTGTTCTCTCGGTTTGCTCGTCGTTCTGTGGGTGATACGTGGAGCTGAAATTTAACCGTGTACCCATAGCTTCATGTAGTTTCTTCCTGAACCTAGAGATAAATTGAGAACATCGGTCAGCAAATATCCTCTTCGGAACTCCATGCCGACAAACTATATTCTCCATATACAGCTCGGCTAACTGCACCACGGTATACTTGGTCCTGACTGTAATGAAATGAGCAGATTTTGTCAATCGGTCCACGATAACCCAAATAGAGTCGTAACCGGACTTCTTACGTGGAAAACTGACTATGAAAATCCATACCGATTTCTTCCCGCTTCCACTCGAGTATTTTCAACGGCTGCAATAACCCAGCTGGTCTCTGATGCTTAGCCTTAACTCATTGGCACGTGTCACATAGGGTAACATATTCAGCTATGTCCCTTTTCATGCCATCCCACCAATAGCAAGTTTTCAAGTCCTTGTACATCTTCGTACAGCGGGGATGAATGGAATAGGGCGTGCCATGTGCCTGCTTTAGTATTGCGTCACGGATGTGCTTCACGTTAGGCACACAAATCCTTTTTCCCTAACAAAGCGTGCTATTTTTACCCTCCTTGAAGTCCTTCTCTTTCCCTTGTCGGAATCTTTCCTTGATTTCCTTTATATCCGTTGATTGACCATATCATATCTCTTTTTCTAATGTTGGGTTTAAGTCTATCAACTCCATCTCATTCACAAACCCGAGATGCAATTGTTCAAACTCCTTTAGTAGCTCGGGTGGAAGCTCCCGAACTGTGAGTCTGTGACACGCTCCCTTTCGCTCAAAGCGTCTATTACTATGTTTGCTTTCCCTAGGTGATAGTTGATTCCTACATCATAATTCTTGTTGAGCTCCAACCATCGGTGTTGCCTCAAATTCAGATCCATTTGCGTGAATATGTACTTGAGGCTTTTGTGATTCATATAAGTAATCTCACATTGGTGACCAAAGAAGTAGTGCCTCCAAATTTTTAATCCGTGTACCACGGTTGCAAGTTCCAGATCATGCGATAGGGTAATTCAGCTCATGTTTCTTTAGTTGTCTTGATGCATAAGCTACAACTTGGCCTCCTTGCATAAGCACACATCCAAGTCCACGTCTTATGGCATCACAATATATATCAAAGCTCTTCCTCACGTTCGACAATACCAACACCGGTGATGTTGTCATCCTCTTCTTTAACTCCTCAAAGCTGTATTGACAAGCTTGTGTCCACTGGAATGCCTTCCCTTTCATTAGCAACTCAGTCATAGGCTTCGAGATCTTGGAGAAATCCTTGGTGAATCAGCGGTAATATCCATCCATCCCAAGGAAACTCCGAATGTCCTTCACATTCTACGATGGGTTCCACTCCAACACCTCCCACTTTTCAGGGATCAACCAATACCCCTCCTTCCAAGATAATGTGGCCTAAGAACAATATCTCCCATAACCAAAATTGACACTTGCTGAATGTGGCATACAACTGGTGCTCTCGTAGTTTCTGCATTGTCAGCCTTAAATATTCCTCATGTTCTTCCTCGCTTCTCGAATACACCATAATATCATCGATAAACACCACGATGAACTTGTCCAACTGCTCCATCAAGACCTTATTCATGTAAAAGCCCAAGAAAAGGGACATGCAAAAACTTTTCTGCACCTCACAACACCACAGTTTTGTTGTGGATAGATTGTGAAATATTGTGAAGAGCAAGTGACCTCCATCAAAGGAGTGATTAGAGGGGAAAGTCTTCACTTTCACAAAGTAGGGTTTATACACATATGATCACACATGGGAGGGAAATTTCAAACTGTTGCATTCAAATTCATGATTGCAGCAGCTAAAACAAGGAGTAAAGGGCATACTTGGATTCCTCAGGTTCAAATTAGTGAGGAGGCAGAGTCTCAATAATTTTTGAAAAGGTTGGCCACCCATTTTTCCAAAAAGGATCCAAATATGCAAAGAATTCAAATATACATTTGAATTTGGGGGAAATGAGCTCAACCATACAAATGTAGGTCAGTTTCAAACTCCAAATATTTGAATTCATCTCTGGCTAAGCTTTGGAGATCTTTTGAGGGGTGGGGGAGCACTGACAAGTGGGTCCCACATGTCATTGGAGAGGTTAAAATGGCACAAAAGTCAACAGCCTTAGGGGCTAAGTGTTGCACTCGGAACAGAGCCGAGGCTCCACCGTGACACACCGCGAAAACGCCGGGCGCCACCTCCTGCTCTCCCCTCGCGCGCTGGCGAGCTCCTTGTGGGGGCGCAGTAACTCCCAGCCGTGCCCAGCTCGCCACGACCACGAACCGACCCCCAGTCACCACCCTCTCGCACGACAGAGCGCCGAGGATCCGCCGCTGTGATCCACTCGCTCGGGAGCGATCGTCTCTCGTGTACCAACGTCGGCAACTCAGCAAACCAACATCCTCAGACCTCCCACACCCTCCCCGCATCACTTCCAGTCGAGTTGAACCACTACCCACCGAGAAAAACCACGTTTTCGTGGCCGCCGGGGAGAACCGAGCAAAGGTGCTCCCGTGGGCAGCTCGGCAGAAGACTCGTCACGACCAAGGAGGAGCAGTTTTGGACGCGCCTAGACTCCACGCTGCTCGACCCCAAAGCCTAGAACCAGTGACCGATCATCGCCGGCGAATTTTGCAAAACGTCTTCAACCGGTGCAGAACTACCCTCGGGTAAGAAACCCACAAATTCCCGACGTATAATTGCTTAGAGTTTATCAAACTGCACACACAGGAGCTAGACTTGATGGCGCCCAAGTTTGCTCCGCAACCCTAGCTTAATTTTGGCTGTAGCCGGCGTATTTCCCGGTTTTCCAGCCGCGGTTATGGCGGGAAAGGTCGGGCTCACGGTGACGACTAGGTTAGAGCTCTCCCCGAGCCCTAGCATGGCCTTGTCTACCTTCCATGAGATCCCCCGGTGCTGTAGAGCGTTTCCACTGAGGTTTTGGTGGGATACGATGGCCGGGCGCCATAACTGAAGGGAGTCCAAGCCGCTGCACCGTCGCCAGCTAGGCTAGGGCCACCGCCGACCGGAGCAGGCAGTACCAGCGTGTTCAGCGCGCGAAAATAGGCCCAGGCGGCGAGTTTCCGGCCGGGAGGCGGTCGGGAAGCCAGTTCCGGCGAGCTGCCGAGGTGTGCCGGCGAGGGGGCGGCGCGGGAAAAAGGGCGGGCGCGAGGAAGAAGACGAGCCGGCCGGGCCCGCTCGTCAGTCCCTCGCGGCACAGTGTGGGGATCTTCTGTTACACCGGATCGGCTGTGAACACGCGGAAGATAATCCTGTGGCCCCGTGTGGTGCAGCCGAGGTGATGACACATGGGAGCCGGGCCCGCTGTCAGAAATTTGAACTTTTCCCGGTTAATTCGAATTCCAGAAATTCCCCAAACTTTAGAGCTCCACAACTTTTGCTAGGAAGCTCCAAATTTAGTGATTCAAATTGGGTTAGATTATTCTTGCCTAGCTCTGTCCAGATATACAACCCAATTTGTATGAAACCCATTAATTAATTCTGGAAAATTCTTTAAAACTTTTCAGCAAAAGAATTTTAGAGGGAGTTTGGTTCATCCAAAAATCCCCAAATTTTTCCAGAGTGTTCTTTAGGACATTAGTAAACCCCTGTAAAAGTTTCATACCATTTGGAGTTGATTTGGTCAGAGGAATTCAAATTGGAAGGTGCTGTGTTCATTTGAATGCAGAAACATTTTCAGAGAATTTCCAAAACTTGGAAATTCAATTCTGGGCAAACCTTAACTCCAAAAATGCTAGGAAAATTCATGCAAACTCTAGGAGCTATAATTGAAATTGTAGTTCACTAAGTTGGGTATAAACAGGGGTCTGACCTCAGAATTAATTCCTCCTTGCTTATTTGCTAAGAAAATTATTGTGAGCAAACCACTCCATGAAAAGTGCTAAGGTTTGGCCCAGAGGGTTTTCTTGTGACAAGGAACTCACACGAAAATTCTCAGCTCCATTAGAGCTCTAGATCACCCCTGTCCTGTTTACCCACTTAAGGGATTAAGATGGAAAAGGTGAAAAACCACTTAGCATTTAACCATGTGACTAAGTCCAAGCCAAACCACCAACACCAGTTCATCTTTAAATTCTTAAACAAAGTTCCAGGTGTTAGAGGATGGTTATTAAAACTAATACCAGTAACCTTACAATAACTTGTATGCATATTAATTAACATGTAATATTGCATAAACGTGTAGCCGTTGAAGAAGAGACCCCGGAGGTGCTGGACTTTCTCCTTCCGGATGAAGACTTAACCCCTGACCAGCAGCAACAAGGCAAGCCCCGGTTTGCATTAACCCTTTTTATAAGTTTTAATTTGTTTACATGTGTCATGTGAAGTATGATGGTGCATTAGGTATAGGATGGATGGAACCCCACTTGCATAACCAAAGGTTCCTAAAAGAGTGAGGGTAGTGTCTAAGACCTCGAGTAGACCGGCTATGCTTAATGAGTCATAGGACTTCGGTACAAGTCGAGTAGTTGGAATCTACTCGCGAGATAGGCTTGGGACACACGGGTTCGGTTGAGTGATGTGAGATCATTTTAGTAATGAAAATGAGACTAGGCAGGGGCTAGGGCGCAGCAAGAGGGAGTCTTGTGTGCGCAGCCCTGTCCGTGTCGATTGAGGACCGAGCCGTGTGCGGCCCACGCTGATCAAGTTTGAACGTACCGAAGGCATATCGGATATATGGGCCCCAATAAACCGATGTAGCCTAAACCTCCGGGCGTCGAGGCATAACGCACCGATTTATAGGTGTAGGCTGAGGGCAGCAAGGTGGAAATCTGCCAACGGGCATAGAGAGATGCTCCGTGTGGGGAACCTCCTGCTCGTTTCGGTGCGACCGGTTCGACGTTTGGGCTGTTGGGTGAAAGGTTGTCCCGTACGACATCGAGTGAGCGTGCTGTGCAGCTCCACGGGTGGGCGTACGTGACGTGCTCTTTGGGTTTCCCTGCAGGTGTATATCGAGTCGATTCGCCGTCCCTCGCGGTGAAGAGTACCACTTGGTCACTGAGTCGTGACGTAGATTAATGGATGAAATATGTTGATTCAATGTTGCTGATTGATATAATTGTATTGTGACATGGGTGCCACCAAATACTGCTTACTAAATTTCAGATTTCAGGAACTGTTAACTTGTTGCTAAAAGATGAACTAAGGATGAACTTGTAGGCGTGTCCTTTTGCTGAAATGTTACTATCCTATGTCCATGGTACCCCTCATGTAGAGTTTCATGCTTAGGTGAGTCGGTTAAGCCTTGCTGAGCCTTCGTGCTCACGGTTGCTGCTTAAGTGTTTTTCAGGTGAGGAGCCACCCATGGACTCGGAGTACGAGTCCACCGGCGAGGGTTACCCTCCGTCGGGGACCACGGCTGAGTGGGAGCCGTACACGCCGCACTGAGCTGAGGAGTGCAGCTAGTGTGGGTTGCCCAAGGGCTGGGCAACCAACTTTTGCTAGATAGGCGGGCGTGAGTTGTATAGTGTATACTTCCGCTGTGTAATATAAACAATAGTTGTAACTGAAGTTTGTACCTGTTTGTACAGTTTCAGTTGTTTTTCCCATGTAATATATTACGTTCTTATGACGTGTGCTGTCGGGTGTCGCATCGCGCGGCACCACCCTCTGCGATCCTGGATGAGCGGATTCCGGTCCGCCACAGCCTGGTATCAGAGCCGCAGTGGGGATAGCACAGTACTAAAGGACTGCATTATGGGAAAAACTTAGGTATACGGTGAGGATTCGGTAGTTGCCCAAGTAAGGACTATATTAGCATAGTTACTTAAAGTGGCAAAGACTAACTTATGTGTCATAATTCTGAATTTCAATTATGTAACGACGCACCTACGCTCTGGTAAGTATGGTAAGGAACGCCACCGAAAGCGGTTCAATTTCGGTTAGCTCTCCCTGACGAGGAACGTGGTTCAGGGATTTGTCTCATAGCTTGGTGTGAGACGTCAATATGAACCTTTTGAACTCTTCATGTTCCTGAGTTCATATGAAACGCTGATCCCTAGCGTGCATTAGGCAAGTAAGTGGAGACCCCATCGCGTGGTCAGTAACGCGAGAGTGTGTTCGTCTGGAAATAGCCCAGGAGGACATACACAGCGCTTGCCATCGGCGTGCCCTGCAGGGCAGTAGATGGTATCTGTTGGGTTGATAACATTCCCAATCGTGACGACCCGTTCATGACCTACTCGGGTTCCCCGTCGTGTGGTGTTGAAACACGATCACGTACCTTGAGACGTGACCTAACTCAAGGACGGCCGTATGACAATGATACGGGCGTTTGTATTTACTTCCAAATATGGAACTGCCTGAAATGAATAACCATTGAGTGCACCATTATTGTGTGGTCTTCTGCAGGTACTAACCACGTATGTATCCGTGTAGAAAACGTGTGCGAGAGACCGTGTAGTGCCACACTTAAGACGTATATGCCGGTATGATCCGGTTAGGATTTTCTTTGGTGAGGAACGTAGTACCGAGACATTGTAGGCATATGCATGAAAATATTGAGAACAAGGATCTAAAATCATTAGGTTCAACAATTAAGACCCTGGTTGGGTATAAGAATGGGATAGTGGACCAGGATAGCTAAAGGGATGAAAAACAGAGTGCTCTGTTTTGGACAGCAAGATTGCTGAACTTCAACAGGGCATAACTCACAGGTATTTTAGCCCAGGGAGGTGTGCTATATAGTTCTGGAAAGGTATTTAAGTCCTCTACAACTTTGTTGTAGACTTCCAGAGCTGAAGCTCGCCTTAAGGTGGCTGAAATCCCAGAGGAATGTAAACTGTCCAGAACCAGAGCAGAGTAAAACATCCTCTGAACTGATCAGTTTTTCAAACATAACTCCCAGTAGAAAAGTCTAAAATTGTCATATAATACATCCTTAGAAAGAGTAGAAGATGTGTGACACCTTTGCAATTCAAAGTTCCTGAAATTTCAGCACAGAATTAGTGGAAATCAGGATTGAAAACAGCCACTTCCAAGGGAGGTGCTGTTAAAATTCTTCCAGAAATTCTGCTGACTTTGAATTAGCATAACTTTTTAACTAAAGCTGATCTGGGGGAAAATGAGTACTTGTTGGAAAGATACTGAAGTTGACTGGAACTTTGGTATTCAACTTGAGTCATGAAAATGCTCCGAACCAGATCAAAACATGGAATAGGTAGAAACTGGTCATTCTGAGAGAAGAATGACCGTTGAACCCACTGGAGACGGTGTTGTACCCTAAGGGTGGTATACGTAATGATAAAGCGATAGTAATGTCTCGTAGTGACCAAACCCGGTTATGGTGAGCTTCGAAAGAGGGGGTTCATCAAGTTGGATTAAACTAACTTGTGTTTGGTCTGGTAATGGTGTAGCTTGTGCAAAGTTATTACATTATCTACTTACGAGATATTTCGCATGTTTTGTTGTCATAATGTTTTTACGCCCAGTTCTATTGGACTGCATGCAAAATGTTGCGGGACTGATGTTTAATGTCGTATGGTTGCAGATGGTTCGTACTAGGACCACGCACGAGGTTGGTGGCTCTAGCCAACAGGGAGGTGATGACTCCCAGCCACCGGCCTACGACAGCACCCCGCAGCAGCAGCCACCACCGCTGCCTCCGCTTACTCTAGCGGATGTGATAGCGGCACTGGTGGGAGGTCGTGAGGAGCAGACCGACCTGCTCCGCACGATCGTGCAGAATACGTCCCAGGCGGGGAGACGTCAAGATAGAGGGCCTCGGGAGCCCCGTGATGTGTCGTACTCGGATTTCATGAGTACGCACCCTCCAGTGTTCACCGAAGCTGAAGAACCACTGGAGGCTGACAACTGGTTGCGGACCATCGAGTCCAAGTTTGGGCTGCTCCAGTGTACGGAGCGGCAGAAGACCCTGTTCGCAGCACAGCAACTCCACGGTGCCGCTGGTGCGTGGTGGGAGAATTATGTCGCCTCACGTCCGGATGGCCATGCCGTGGAATGGCAAGAGTTCCGGGAGGCGTTCCGCGCCTATCACATCCCTCCCGGAATAATGAAGAGGAAGTTCCAAGAATTTTTGGAACTGAAGCAGGGCAGGAGGAGTGCCCACGACTACTCCCGTGCCTTCAACCATCTGGCGCAGTATGTGTCAGACTACATCTCCACGGAGGAGAAGAAGAGGGAGCACTTCTATCGGGGGTTACACCCCGAAATGAAGACCCACCTCGTACAGTGGAACCGGGGAACATTCAATGACTTAGTCAATGCCGCGATCATGCAAGAGGATGCTCAGCGGGAGTTGGCAGCTGAGCAGCGGAAGCGCAGCGCTCCACCCAGCGGTGGGAGTGGCGCTCCCAAGAAGTACCGTATGGTGTATCGGACACCATCCGGGCAGCAGTGGCGTCCACCGGCGCGACCTCAACAGTTCGGGGGACGTTCGTTCCAAGCACCCCCGTTCCGTCCGCCGATGCCACCACCAAGACAGCAGCAGCAGCAGACGGTACCCCGGGCGTTTCAACCGCCGCAACGCGCCCCAGGTTTCCGTCCACCGATTAGCGGGGGACCGCCCCATTTCACCTGCTTCACGTGTGGCCAGGCGGGCCACTTCGCGAAGGACTGTCCCCAGGGGCAGCAGAGCTGCGGGCAAACCCAGTTCCAGGGCGGTGCTCGAGGCCGACCTCCGGCGAAGAAGGTTGGTCAGCGGACTGGAGGCGTCCGCAACCTTGACAATGAGGGCACCCCAGAGGGAGATAACGTGCTGGCGGGTACGTTTACTCTCAACAATCAAGCCATCGTCATATTATTTGATTCTGGTGCAACCCACAGCTTTATAAGTGCATCCTATGTGGCTAAACATCAATTGCAAGTCTTCCCAACCGACTGCACTTATATGATATGCTCACCGGGAGGGAAGATTTCAGCTAATATGATGATTCCAAAGGCACCTCTGTGCTTAGGTGGGAAACTATATCCCACCACCTTGATAATCCTTATGGGACAAAAGATTGATGAAATCTTAGGGATGTCGTGGCTACAATACCATGGCGCTGTCCAAGAGGCTCGGACACGGACGGTTCACTTAAATTCTCCATTCCACCGTCCGCATTCCATGGTGTTAGACACGCCAGTCCGGGAAGTTTTAGCAATTAATAATGCTGAAGCTCTCAAGTTAGAAGACATCCCCGTAGTCCAGGAGTATCCTGATGTGTTCCCGGATGATCTTCCGGGCATGCCACCTGAGCGGGATGTTGAGTTCAAGATTGAACTTGCAACCGGGACTACACCCATAGCATGGAGACCATACAAAATGGCTCCAAATGAGCTGGTGGAACTGAAAGAACAGCTCAATGATCTGTTGAGCAAGGGTTTCATTAGGCCGAGTTCCTCGCCTTCGGGATGCTCGGCGCTATTCGTGAAGAAGAAGGATGAGACCCTGAGGCTGTGTGTGGATTACCGGCCGCTCAACGCCGTCACCATCAAGAATAAGTACCCACTGCCCCGAATTGACATCTTGTTTGATCAACTTGTGGGGGCAAGTGTATTCTCAAAGATGGACCATCGCTCTGGATATCACCAGATAAAAATCCGGGCGGAGGATATTCCGAAGACGGCATTCTCGACGAGATATGGACTATATGAATATCTCGTCATGTCATTTGGTCTCACAAATGCTCCAGCCCATTTCATGTATCTCATGAACTCGGTGTTCATGCCGGAGCTGGACAACTTCGTGGTAGTGTTCATCGACGATATCTTGGTTTACTCCAAGACGGAAGCCGAACATGCCGAACACTTGCGGATCGTTCTTCAACAATTGCGAGACCATAAACTCTACGCCAAGTTCAGTAAATGCGAATTTTGGATCAGCCAAGTGCCATTCTTGGGACATATCATATCAGCTGAAGGCATTGCGGTTGACCCAAGCAAAATAGAGCAAGTGCTGAAATGGAAAGCTCCCACTTCAGTCCATGAAGTCAGAAGTTTCCTTGGGTTAGCGGGATACTACTGGAGGTTCATTCCATGCTTCTCCAAGCTCGCTAAGCCGATGACAGAGTTGCTGAAGAAAGGGACGAAATATGTTTGGAACACGGCGTGTGAAGGAGCATTCCGAACATTGGTGAAGCATCTCACAACAGCCCCGGTGTTAGCTCAGCCGGATACAACAAAGCCCTTCGACGTGTATTGTGACGCGTCCGGTATTGGGATTGGCTGCGTGTTGATGCAGGAAGGACGTGTGGTCGCTTATGGCTTACGCCAGCTTCGGAACCATGAGCAGCACTACCCGACTCACGATCTTGAACTTGCTGCCGTGGTGTTGGCGCTGAAAATGTGGAGGCACTATCTCCTGGGGAACTTGGTGCATCTCTACACCGACCACAAGAGCTTGAAATACATTTTCACCCAGAAGGAGCTGAACATGAGGCAGAGGAGGTGGTTAGAACTGATCAAAGATTATGAGATTGAGATCCATTACCACCCTGGCAAGGCGAATGTGGTTGCCGACGCGCTGAGTCGGAAGTCACATGTCCATCACCTCACCATTACACCGGTGGAGGAGGGAGAGCCAAGTTTATATTTGGTTCCTTATGGATCGCTATACAACCTTGCCCTCATCCCTACTATTAGGGAGGACATCATTGCAGCTCAGAAGACGGATAAAGGCATGGCACATCTCCGGAGACGAATAGACAACGGGGAGATCAAATGTTTCTGGAAAGATGAGGAGGGGACCCCATGGTTTAAGGACCGCATAGTCGTGCCCCGAGATATGGAGTTGAGGAAAAAAATCCTCGATGAAGCTCACGTGTCTAAATACTCCATTCATCAGGGCAGCAACAAGATGTACCAAGATTTGAAAAAGAGATTTTGGTGGACACGGATGAAGCGGGAGGTAGCTAAGTACGTAGCCGAATGTGATACGTGTAGACGAGTGAAGGCGGATCATATGAGGAAATCAGGGCTGCTGCAACCCCTGAAAATTCCAGCATGGAAATGGGAAGATGTGAGCATGGATTTCATTGTGGGATTACCCTTAACATCCAACAAACATGATTCCATCTGGGTGATTGTTGACCGACTGACTAAGTCAGCTCACTTCATCCCCGTACATACACATTTCCATGCCAACCGATATGCGGAGTTATACATTGCCAGGATTCTATGCCTGCATGGGGTACCCAAGACCATAGTCTCAGACCGAGGTGCATTGTTTGTATCTCGCTTTTGGGAGCAGTTGCACGCTGCTTTGGGTACTAAACTGATTAGGAGCTCCGCCTACCACCCTCAGACAGAT
The DNA here is from genome assembly GCA_030760725.1 of Neostapfia colusana. Lineage (NCBI taxonomy): Eukaryota > Viridiplantae > Streptophyta > Magnoliopsida > Poales > Poaceae > Neostapfia > Neostapfia colusana. The sequence continues at coordinate 34,659,794 of JASWHV010000002.1, read as the reverse complement.
GGCCAGACAGAGAGGGTGAATCAAGTTCTGGAGGACATGTTAAGAGCATGTGCCATCCACCATGGTAGGAACTGGGATAATCACCTACCATTGGCGGAATTCTCGTACAACAACGGCTACCAGGCGAGTATCAAGATGGCACCCTACGAAGCTCTCTACGGTCGCAAGTGCCGCACCCCATTAAATTGGTGCGAGTCCGGTGAAAGGGTCACATTCGGGGTTGATGTGGTGAATGATGCCGAAGAGCGCGTTCGGACAATTCAAGCCAATTTAAAAGCCGCTCAATCCCGGCAGAAGAGCTACGCTGATAAGAGGCGTAGGCCGTTGCACTTTGACATTGGGGAACACGTATACCTACGCGTGTCTCCGATGAAGGGCGTGCACCGGTTCGGTGTGAAGGGGAAGCTCGCTCCCCGTTTCATTGGACCCTATGCTATCACCGAGAAGTGCGGACCAGCGGCGTATCGATTGGAGTTACCGGCAGCGCTTGCTGGTGTCCATGATGTTTTTCATGTTTCGCAGCTGCGAAAATGTTTGAAGCATACGGCTGCTGTTCCTACCGAAGACATCGGCGAGCTGTAACCGGATTTAACATATGATGAGTATCCGGTGGGAATTCTTGATGAGAAAGCCAGGACCACACGCAGCAGAACGTTGTGGTTCTACAAAATACTCTGGAGCAACCACACCGCCAAAGAAGCGACATGGGAGAGCGAGGAGTTCCTTTTCTCAAATTACCCGGAGTTCATGGCTTCTCAACATGGGTAAGTCCCTATTACATCGCTATCTCTTCTTTTATAATCTCGGGACGAGATTCTTTTAAGGGGGGAGGGATGTAAAATCCCAAGAAAAGGGACTTGCAAAAACTTTTCTGCACCTCACAACACCACAGTTTTGTTGTGGATAGATTGTGAAATATTGTGAAGAGCAAGTGACCTCCATCAAAGGAGTGATTAGAGGGGAAAGTCTTCACTTTCACAAAGTAGGGTTTATACACATATGATCACACATGGGAGGGAAATTTCAAACTGTTGCATTCAAATTCATGATTGCAGCAGCTAAAACAAGGAGTAAAGGGCATACCTGGATTCCTCAGGTTCAAATTAGTGGGGAGGCAGAGTCTCAATTATTTTTGAAAAGGTTGGCCACCCATTTTTCCAAAAAGGATCCAAATATGCAAAGAATTCAAATATACATTTGAATTTGGGGGAAATGAGCTCAACCATACAAATGTAGGTCAGTTTCAAACTCCAAATATTTGAATTCATCTCTGGCTAAGCTTTGGAGATCTTTTGAGGGGTGGGGGAGCACTGACAAGTGGGTCCCACATGTCATTGGAGAGGTTAAAATGGCACAAAAGTCAACAGCCTTAGGGGCTAAGTGTTGCACTCGGAACAGAGCCGAGGCTCCACCGTGACACACCGCGAAAACGCCGGGCCCCACCTCCTGCTCTCCCCTCGCGCGCTGGCGAGCTCCTTGTGGGGGCGCAGTAACTCCCAGCCGTGCCCAGCTCGCCACGACCATGAACCGACCCCCAGTCACCGCCCTCTCGCACGACAGAGCGCCGAGGAGCCGCCGCTGTGATCCACTCGCTCGGGAGCGATCATCTCTCGTGTACCAACATCAGCAACTCAGCAAACCAACATCCTCAGACCTCCCACACCCTCCCCGCATCACTTCCAGTCGAGTTGAACCACTACCCACCGAGAAAAACCACGTTTTCGTGGCCGCCGGGGAGAACCGAGCAAAGGTGCTCCCGTGAGCAGCTCGGCAGAAGAGTCCTCACGACCAAGGAGGAGCAGTTTTGGACGCGCCTAGACTCCACGCTGCTCGACCCCAAAGCCTAGAACCAGTGACCGATCATCGCCGACGAATTTCGCAAAACGTCTTCAACCGGTGCAGAACTACCCTCGGGTAAGAAACCCACAAATTCCCGACGTATAATTGCTTAGAGTTTATCAAACAGCACACACAGGAGCTAGACTTGATGGCGCCCAAGTTTGCTCCGCAACCCTAGCTTAATTTTGGCTGTAGCCGGCGTATTTCCCGGTTTTCCAGCCGCGGTTATGGCGGGAAAGGTCGGGCTCACGGTGACGACTAGGTTAGAGCTCTCCCCGAGCCCTAGCATGGCCTTGTCGACCTTCCATGAGATCCCCCGGTGCTGTAGAGCCTTTCCACCGAGGTTTTGGTGGGCTACGATGGCCGGGCGCCATAACTGAAGGGAGTCCGAGCCGCTGCACCGTCGCCAGCTAGGCTAGGGCCACCGCCGACCGGAGCAGGCAGTACCAGCGTGTTCAGCGCGCGAAAATAGGCCCAGGCGGCGAGTTTCCGGCCGGGAGGCGGTCGGGAAGCCAGTTCTGGCGAGCTGCCGAGGTGTGCCGGCGAGGGGGCGGCGCGGGAAAAAGGGCGGGCGCGAGGAAGAAGACGAGCCGGCCGGGCCCGCTCGTCAGTCCCTCGCGGCACAGTGTGAGGATCTTCTGTTACACCGGATTGGCTGTGAACACGCGGAAGATAATCCTGTGGCCCCGTTTGGTGCAGCCGAGGTGATGACACGTGGGAGCCGGGCCCGCTGTCAGAAATTTGAACTTTTCCCGGTTAATTCGAATTCCAGAAATTCCACAAACTTTAGAGCTCCATAACTTTTGCTAGGAAGCTCCAAATTTAGTGATTCAAATTGGGTTGGATTCATCTTGCCTAGCTCTGTCCAGATATACAACCCAATTTGTATAAAACCCATTAATTAATTCTGGAAAATTCTTTAAAACGTTTCAGCAAAAGAATTTTAGAGGGAGTTTGGTTCATCCAAAAATCCCCAAATTTTTCCAGAGTGTTCTTTAGGACATTAGTAAACCCCTGTAAAAGTTTCATACCATTTGGAGTTGATTTGGTCAGAGGAATTCAAATTGGAAGGTGCTGTGTTCATTTGAATGCAGAAACATTTTCAGAGAATTTCCAAAACTTGGAAATTCAATTCTGGGCAAACATTAACTCCAAAAATTCTAGGAAAATTCATGCAAACTCTAGGAGCTATAATAGAAATTGTAGTTCACTAAGTTGGGTATAAACAGGGGTCTGACCTCAGAATTAATTCCTCCTTGCTTATTTGCTAAGAAAATTATTCTGAGCAAACCACTCCATGAAAAGTGCTAAGGTTTGGTCCAGAGGGTTTTCTTGTGACAAGGAACTCACACAAAAATTCTCAGCTCCATTGGAGCTCTTGATCACCCCTGTCCTGTTTACCCACTTAAGGGATTCAGATGGAAAAGGGGAAAAACCACTTAGCATTTAACCATGTGACTATGTCCAAGCCAAACCACCAACACAAGTTCATCTTTAAATTCTTAAACAAAGTTCCAGGTGTTAGAGGCTGGTTATTAAAACTAATACCAGTAACCTTACAATAACTTGTATGCATATTAATTAACATGTAATATTGCATAAACGTGTCGCCGTTGAAGAAGAGACCCCGGAGGTGCTGGACTTCCTCCTTCCGGACGAAGACTTAACCCCTGACCAGCAGCAACAAGGCAAGCCCCGGTTTGCATTAACCCTTTTTATAAGTTTTAATTTGTTTACATGTGTCATGTGAAGTATGATGGTGCATTAGGTATAGGATGGATGGAACCCCACTTGCATAACCAAAGGTTCATAAAAGAGTGAGGGTAGTGTCTAAGACCTCGAGTAGACCGGCTATGCTTAATGAGTCATAGGACTTCGGTACAAGTCGAGTAGTTGGAATCTACTCGCGAGATAGGCTTGGGACACACGGGTTCGGTTGAGTGATGTGATATCATTTTAGTAATGAAAATGAGACTAGGCAGGGGCTAGGGCGCAGCAAGAGGGAGTCTTGTGTGCGCAGCCCTGTCCGTGTCGATTGAGGACCGAGCCGTGTGCGGCCCACGCTGATCAAGTTTGAACGTACCGAAGGCATATCGGATATATGGGCCCCGATAAACCGATGTAGCCTAAACCTCCGGGCGTCGAGGCATAACGCACCGATTTATAGGTGTAGGCTGAGGGCAGCAAGGTGGAAATCTGCCAACGGGCATAGAGAGATGCTCCGTGTGGGGAACCTCCTGCTCGTTTCGGTGCGACCGGTTCGACGTTTGGGCTGTTGGGTGAAAGGTTGTCCCGTACGACATCGAGTGAGCGTGCTGTGCAGCTCCACGGGTGGGCGTACGTGACGTGCTCTTTGGGTTTCCCTGCAGGTGTATATCGAGTCGATTCGCCGTCCCTCGCGGTGAAGAGTACCACTTGGTCACTGAGTCGTGACGTAGATTAATGGATGAAATATGTTGATTCAATGTTGCTGATTGATATAATTGTATTGTGACATGGGTGCCACCAAATACTGCTTACTAAATTTCAGATTTCAGGAACTGTTAACTTGTTGCTAAAAGATGAACTAAGGATGAACTTGTAGGCGTGTCCTTTTGCTGAAATGTTACTATCCTATGTCCATGGTACCCCTCATGTAGAATTTCATGCTTAGGTGAGTCGGTTAAGCCTTGCTAAGCCTTCGTGCTCACGGTTGCTGCTTAAGTGTTTTTCAGGTGAGGAGCCACCCACGGACTCGGAGTACAAGTCCACCGGCGAGGGTTACCCTCCGTCGGGGACCACGGCTGAGTGGGAGCCGTACACGCCGCGCTGAGCTGAGGAGTGCAGCTAGTGTGGGTTGCCCAAGGGCTGGGCAACCAACTTTTGCTAGATAGGCGGGCGTGAGTTGTATAGTGTAGACTTCCGCTGTGTAATATAAACAATAGTTGTAACTGAAGTTTGTACCTGTTTGTACAGTTTCAGTTGTTTTTCCCATGTAATATATTATGTTCTTATGACGTGTGCTGTCGGGTGTCGCATCGCGCAGCACCACTCTCTGCGATCCTGGATGAGCGGATTCCGGTCCGCCACAATTCATGAGGTACATAAAGTATGCAGGCACATTCGTCAACCCGAATGACATAACGGTGTACTCATGTGAGCCATACCGTGTCCAGAAAGCTGTCTTGGGTATGACTGAGGGTTTAACCTTCAGCTGGAGGTATCCTGACAGAAGATCAATCTTGCAGAAAATCCGGGAGCCTTTCATTTGATCAAAGAAATCCTCTATGTGGGGCAGCGGGTACTTATTCTTGATCGTCACCTCGTTGAGAGACCTATAATCCACACACATCCTCTGGGTTCCATCCTTCTTATCTACGAAGAGCACTGGGACTCCCCATGGTGATGAGCTTGGGCGTATAAAACCCTTATCTAGCTGCTCTTGAATTTGCTTCTTGAGCTCCCCTAATTCATTAGCAGGAATCCTATATGGCCTCTTAGATATAGGTGCAGTTCCAGGTACTATATCAATGGCAAACTCTATGACACAATCGGGTGGTACGCCTGGCAATTCCTTCGAAAACACATTTGAATATTCTTGAGCAACCGGAACGCTTTCCAATGTCACACCTTCCACGTGATTCAGCACTGCCTTATCGGTTGTAGGTTGGGCTGTCTCGAACTCGATAAGGGTACCATGCTCACTTGTCAACTGTACAATCCTCTTGGCACATTGAATCACTCTATTATACTTGCTTAGCCAGTCCATTCCAAGTATTATATCAATCCCTTGGGAATCCAAGACAATGAGGTTGGCAAGAAAATCCACCCCCCTTATTTTAAGACTTACTTTCGGACATACTATATTGTCCTCATCTCTCCACCGGGAGAATTTACCAACATGGTTTGCTTTATATAGGATATGGGCATATTATACTTGGCAACATACTTTGATGAGATGAATGAATGAGATGCTCCGGGATCAAATAGAATAGTTGCTTGGTTGGAGTTGGCGAGAAATATACCAATCACGACGTCCTCGGCTTGTTGTGCTTCCGCAGCGGAGACGTGATTCACATGTGCATGAGCAAAGTTCTGCTGTCCACGGTTGCCTTGTGTTGCTCCTCCATTCGTCTGTGGATTCTGCTTGAGTGCATTGTTCGGCTGTCCAAGGCCCTTCTCGGGGCATCAGTTTGGAAAGTGTCCCATGTCTCCACATGTAAAGCATGCCTTGTTTCCAATAGCACCAGGGAGGTTGGGGCGAGGCTGATTCTGAGCATAGGCGCCCATGTTGGGACGGGGCACAGGTAGCATAGGCAAACGGGGTGCTTGCGTGATAGGGCGTTGCTGCGATGGCTGATTAAGGAAAGGTGGATTTTTCGGTGAAAAGTGGAAGCAAATGGTGCAGTTGATAAGTGGAGGCGCACATTGCTTCCTTGTGGCTGTCCTTGATATGACATCTTCCTCTTGCCCTCTTATTCAATTTCCCGTATCTTGCTCTCCACCACTATAGCCTTGTCAACAAGCTTTTTGGAAGTTTGCATAGTCATTGTTGAGCAGCAAGACTTGAATCTCATTATTTAATCCTCTCATGAACAGGTTTTGCTTCCTGCAGTCTGAGGTAACATCCTCTGGAGCACTACCTTGACAGTTTCGTGAACTTGTTGTGGTGCTCATTTACACTCTTCCTCCCTTGACTGAGACTTTCAAACTCTTGACTTTTTAGTATCATGACTCCTTTAGGAATATAGTGAGAGCAGAATCTCTCCTTGAATTCAGCCCAAGGAATTGTCTCCTGCACTACATGGATACGACGGACTTACAACGGCCAAGGCCGTCGTAATTAAGTCATAAACCATCGTAAGTAAGCTACTTACGACGGTATTTTCTTACTTATGACGGTATAGAGCCAAGGTAATTATTTTGTCGTAAATAAGCTAACTTACGACGGCTACCGTCGTAAATAAAGTAACTTACGACGGTGTCGCGCATCCGTCGTAAGTAACGGCCCAGGCCACGTGGTGGCCCAAGGCACGTTACTTACGACGGTTTTACTGACCGTCGTAAGTAGCAGAAGCTAACTTACGACGGCTTCTGGGCAGTAGCCGTCATAAGTTATGTTTGTAATTTTTTGTTAAAAAACAGAAACACACTAACCTGGCTCGATGGCCGGCTCACAGAACAAACAGTTATAAAACAGGAGTAAACAGTCATAAAACAGTTCATACAACAGTTCATATGCATCACACACAACAGAAACTACAAACGGGCTACACACTACCCTCTCGACTACCTCCGGAGCCGAAGAAATCATCTCCACGCGTCTCTCTTGGAACCGGTAGCTGTGGCGATGGAGTAGAGGCCTCTGTCGCTGAACCCTACAAAACACATGAGTAGTTACTACGGTTTTGATTCAGATATCAATGTCTTTCTCTTTTTTCTCACTCTCTTCCCCTCTCTATACTTTTCATCATCTCTCTCACTCTGTTCCTCTATCTCTGTACTATTCATCCCCTCTTTATGTCAGTCTCGCTCACACCCTCTCTCGCACTCTCTCTCTCCCTCTATTGCAACACTCCATCTCTCCATCTCACTCTCACACTCTCTCTCTCTCTCTCGCATTCCCTCTCTCCCTTATGTACCACTCTACATCTCCCTCTCTCCTTATGTTAGATGAAAAATACAATATTAAAGAATTTATTACCTGTACCGGAGGCACCTGGGCTGCGGGCTCCTGTGACGGGGTCACATGTGGTGGCTGCCACGCAGGAATCACGATTTGTTGGCCGTTCTGTCGAGTTAAGGCTTATAATTGGAAAATATTAGAACATATGTATTACTAAAATGTTATGAAAGTAAACTACAGTAATTGAAATTACTTACCTCCATCGCTGCCTGCATCTGGGCCATGTAGTTAGCTTGGTACTCCTGGATGGCACTCGTCCTGTCGAGCTCCTCCTGGGTCCGCGTCAGCCTCTCCTGCATGGCACGGAACTCTATGTCCATCTGCGAGAGACGGCCACTCGACAGCCCAACCGACGAAGTCTACATCGATGAAGTGCCTCTCGCAGGTCGCGCCGACCTCGAATCGACAACTCCATCGAAAATGGCAAACCTACAAAAGAAAGAAAAATATTAAGTAAAAGAAGGAAGAGTGAAAAGCCTAAATCAAAGAAACCAACTCACCGGCCATGGGCCTTCCTGCCGCCGCTTGCATACACGGCTTTGAGGGTCGATTGACGCGTTTTCCCAATCGTACCCTTCACCGTGTATTTTGACGACTTCCTGCCCGTACTTTTCCTAAAAAAATATGGAACTGGTGTTAGTGTGTCAATAATAATATTAGTTATAATTAAATTGAATAATTCTGAAAACTTACCAATCGATCGGTCGCGACCTGACTGCACTACCATTGCTGCGACGGGTCACTTCCACTGTGACCTCTCTTCCAAACCTGGGTCGCGCTAGGCTGCTGACAGGTCTCTCGCTCCAGTAGATGCGTGTTAGTAGGATAAATATGTTATGAACACTTAAACGAACTTATAATACACTTACCATGCGTTTAGGCAAACGCAAATGACCATCGGCGCCATAGGTGTGGTTCCCGTCGGACCCTCTGCATCCTCGAGCCCTCATGGACTTAGCTTTGAAGTCATCGCTAGCCCAATAACGACAGAGAGCTCGGTATGTGTCGGGTTGACCCTCTAAACAGGAAATACTAACCTGCACATATTTAGTATATCATTCAACTGTTAACATAAGTAACTATTGACTTTTTAACAATTAGAACTTACCTCTGCGTATTGATCCTCTGTCAAGTACGTGTCGGAGTCCCTTCTAAAGGGACCCCGTTCCTGCTGCTGCTGATGCTGTTTCTGGAAGTCGTTAACGGTCTGTATGCGGGCGTACGACAACGCCTGCGTCCCGAGCTTCCGAGCATTGTGTGGAACACGAGTGTCGCGTGCTCCATCATGCTCTCGCTCGTTTCCTCTAGCTGTTACCTCAGATTTAAGAAAACAAACATTTAATCAATATGCATTAACAATTTAAATGAGTTGAAGAATGTAAACATTTAAACATACCATAAAATCGTTCCACACGGCTGTGGCGGAACGGAATCCGCTCGTCCAGGATCGTAGAGGGTGGTCCCGCACGATGCGACACCTGACAGCACACGTCATAAGGACACAATATATTACATGGGAAAAACAACTGGAACTGTACAAAGTAGTACACTACTCAGTTACAAACTATTGTTTATGTTACACAGCGGAAGTCTACACTATACAACTCACGCCCGCCTATCTAGCAAAAGTCGGCTGCCCAGCCCTAGGGCAGCCAACACTGGCTGCACTCCTCAGCTCAGCGCGGCGTGTACGGCTCCCACTCAGCCGTGGTCCGCGACGGAGGGTAACCCTCACCGGTGGACTCGTACTCCGAGTCCATGGGTGGCTCCTCACCTCAAAAACACTTAAGCAGCAACCATGAGCACGATGGCTCAACAAGACTTAACCGACTCACCTAGGCATGAAACTCTACATGAGGTGTACAATGACATAGGATAGTAACATTGCAGCAAATGGACACGCCTACAAGTTCATCCTTAGTTCATCTTTTAGCCACAAGTTTAACAGTTCAGGAATCTGAAATTTAGTAAGCAATATTTGGTGGCACACATGTAACAATAAAATTATATCACACATCAGAATTGAATCATAACATTCCATAAATTATCTACGTTACGACGCAGTGAACAAGCGGTACTCATCACCGCGAGAGACGGCGAATCGACTCCATATACACCTGCAGAGACACCCAAAGAGCACGTCACGTACGCCCACCCGTGGAGCTGCACAGCACGCTCACTTGATGCCGTACGGGACAACCTTTCGCCCAACAGCCCAAACGTCGAACCGGTCACACCGAAATGAGCAGGAGGTTCCCTACACGGAGCATCTCTCTATGCCCGTTAGTAGATTTCCACCTTGCTGCCCTCAGCCTACACCTATAAATCGGTGCGTTATGCCTCGACGCCCGGAGGTTTAGGTTACATTGGTTTATCGGGGCCCATATATCCGATATGCCTTCGGTATGTTCAATACTTGTTCAGCAGGGCAGCACAAGGATCGGTCCTCAATCGACACGGGAAGGGCTGCGCACACCAGACTTCCTCTTGCTGCGCCCTAACCCCTGCCTAGTCTCATTTTCATCAATAAAGTGATCTCACATAACTCGAACCAAACCCGTGTGTCCCAAACCTAACTCGCGAGTAGATTCCAACTACTCGACTTGTACCGAAGTCCTATGAATCATTAAGCATAGCCTATCTACTCGGGGTTTTAGACACTACCCTCACTCTTAGGGAAAAATTCTGGTCATGCACGTGGGGTTCCATTCATCCTGTACCTTATGCACACCCATACTTCATACTAAGCGTTTATAAAGCAAAACTTGAAAAATAGTTTAATGCAAACCGGGGCTTGCCTTGTTGCTGCTGGTCAGGGGTTAGGTCTTCTTCCGGAAGGAGGAAGTCGAGTACTTCCGGAGTCTCCTCGCCTTCAGCGACTACACGTTAATGATATGCACATAAGTTTAATTGTAAAGATTTTTGCTACAAGTTCTAATAATAAGTTTTCAAAAACTGGAACTCTGCTTAAGAATTTAAAATGAAACTGGGGATAGTGGTTTGGGTTTGGAACTAAGCACAAGATTAGGTGCTAAGTGGTCTTCCCCCTCTTCTATATTGACCACCTCACATGGTTATAGAACAGGGGTGATCCAGAGCTCCAATGGAGCTGAGAATTTTTCTGTGACTTCCTTGTCACAAGAAAACCCTCTGGACCATAAATTAGAACTTTTCATTGGGTGGTTTGTTCAGAATAATTTTCTTAGCAAATAAGCAAAGAAGAATTAATTCTGAGATAAGACCCCTGTTCATGCCAAACTTAGTGAACTACTATTTCAATTATAGCTCATAGAGTTTGCATGAATTTTCCTAGCATTTTTGGAGCTAAGGTTTTGTCCAGAACTGAATTTCAAAGTTTTGGAAATTCTCTGAAAATGTTTCTGTATTCAATTGAACACAGCACATTCAAATCTGAATTGCCCTGATCAAATCAACTCCATGTGGTCTGAAACTTTTACAGGGGTGCACTAACATCCTAAAGAATATTCTGGCAAAATTTGAGGAATTTTGGATGAATCAAACTCCCTCTAAAATTCTTTTGCTAAAAAGCTTTAATGAATTTTCCAGAATTAAATAATGGGTTTCATACAAATTGGGTTTCATATTTGGATATTACTCTATTAGAGGAATCCAACAAAATTTGTTTCACAATTTTGGATTCTCCTACCCCAAGTTGTGGCTATTTGAACTTTGAACTGAAATCTGAAAATCCTAAAAATATTCAAATGCTGACTGTGGGTCCAGGGGACCACGTGTCACTTGCCGGAACTGGCCACACGGGGCTACTGGACATTTACCGCGCAGCCACAAGAGATCCCAGCCGCAGCAGAGCAGAACCGAACTCTCTGTCGCTGACATGCGGGACCCGCTGGATCATCTTCCACCTCCGGCTAAACAGAGGCCCGCGGCGGCGTCCTCTGGCGAGTGTCACTGGAATCGCTTTCCCGGCCATTTCCCGACCTCGGACTCGCCGCCACATCCTAACTCGCGACACTGAACTCGGATCGGCGGTTGCCGGCGGCCATAGCTCACCGGAATAGGGCGCCCGACGGTGGCAGCGCCTGTTAGGGTTCCGGCGTGGTCGGGAATGCGCTATACCGCATCAAAACGATCGGAAAATGATCGAAGAGCACCGCTGGAGCTCGAGGGTGTCGAAAATGGCCGCCAAACCCCGTGAAAAGGTCGGCAACATAGAGCTCCATGGTGACCTGAGCTGTTATTCCATGGCGGCCCGAAAAACAACAAGAACCCGGTCATTTCTGGACCATACCACTCGATTCTTGCTCGGGGAGGGCCGCTAGGAAGTGAGGAAGATGTGTGCAAGCTCGCCCGAGCTGGGGTGGACCGTGAAATCCTAATTTTGGAGTAGACCGAACCCTACCCGCATGCACTAACTTTTGGAAATTTTGGGAATTCTCCGCGCTCGATCGATCAATTGCTATGAGGGTTGCAGCTACACGATCTGGAGACTAAGGCGCACCTCTTTCGTGTAGAGATCAGGCGGTGAAAGTGGCCGTGGTGTGCTTTCCAAGGAGAGCAACCTTGGTTTCCCGCCGGTGGGCCTCGGTTCTCGGCGGCGATCGTCGATTTGTGGCTAAACGAAGCGCTAACGCTGCGAAGTAGCGGGATGGGTAGCTAGGGAACGTGTTGGTGCTCACTTTTTGTATTGGGGGCTCGAGCAAAGGCGGAGCAGTGCCGGTGTACGGTGGATAGTTGAGGAGCGGCGCCGATGTGCGAGCAGAGCCCGGTGCGCTTGCTAGTCGGGAGGAAGAAGGCAACACGCTCGGCTCAGCTGCGTGGGGAGCGGTCACGTATAGGAGGGTGAGCTGCCGCCCGATTGCCAGCACGAGAGAAGAAAACCAGGAGGTCGCGGGGCGAGGTGATCGGGTGCTGGTGCTGCCGTGCGCTGGCGCACGGTTTCGGCCGAAGGAGAAAAGATCACTGGGGAGACTTCTCTGTTAAGACTGCTGACAGGTGGGGCCTCCCCTCTAATTCCTTTTTCATTTTTCTCAATTCTGTTGTGCCAAAATATCCTCAGCTACTCACAATTGAATGTGAGACTTAATCACCAAGTCCTGGTTTGAATTAGAGTTCTCAAATTTGAACTGTGTTTGGCTAAATTTGCTTCATGTTTAAACTGAAATTCAAATTAAGTTTTGAATTATTGCAAATTTAGCCCCCCAACAAGATGAACTCCAATGGGGATGAAAATTGGTGGGCTAACTCAGAAAAATGTGCTGAGTTTGAATATGAAGCTAATTTTTGAATTTGAGTTATGAAAGCTGCTGCAATTTGAATTTACATTCAAATTGGCCTCTTTGTGAATTGTCTCCAAAAGTGCCTCACAAGGTGTTGGATTGCATGAAATTTGGCATGAACCTTCCCAAGACTTTTCAAGACCTAGGGTGAGCTCAACCTCCCATGTTCATGTGTAGAAATCCTACTTTGTGAAAGTTAGGGCTTTCCCCTCTAATCACTCTTTTGATGGAGGTTACTTGCTCTTCACAATTTTTCCCAAGATATCCACAACAAAAACTGTGGTGTTGTGAGGTGATGAAAAGTTTTTGCATGTCCCTTTTCTTGGGCTTTTACATCCCTCCCCCCTTAAAAGAATCTCGTCCCGAGATTATAAAAGAAGAGACAGCGATGTAATAGGGACTTACCCGTGCTGAGATGCCATGAACTCCGGGTAATTGGAGCGAAGAAATTCCTCGCTCTCCCATGTCGATTCTTCGGCGGTGTGGTTGCTGCAGAGTATTTTGTAGAACCAAAACGTTCGGCTATGCGTGGTCCGGGCTTTCTCATCAAGAATTTCCACCGGATATTCATCATATGTCAAATCCGGTTGCAACTTGCCGATGTCTTTGGTAGGAACAGCAGCGGTATTCTTTAGACATTTTCTCAGTTGTGAAACATGGAAAACATCATGGACACCAGCAAGGGATGCCGGTAGCTCCAATCTATATGCCGCTGGTCCGCACTTCTCGGTTATAGCATAGGGTCCAATGAAACGGGGAGCGAGCTTCCCCTTGACGCCGAACCGGTGCATGCCCTTCATCGGAGACACACGGAGGTACACGTGTTCACCGACGTCAAAGTGCAACGGCCTACGTCTCTTATCAGCGTAGCTCTTTTGCCGGGCTTGAGCGGCCTTCAAATTAGCTTGAATCGTCCAAACACGCTCTTCGGCACCGTTCACCACATCAACCCCGAATGTGACCCTTTCACCGGACTCGAACCAGTTTAACAGGGTGCGGCATTTGCGACCATAGAGAGCTTCGAAGGGTGCCATCTTGATACTCGCCTGATAGCCGTTGTTGTACGAGAATTTGGCCAATGGTAGGTGATCGTCCCAGTTCCTACCGTTGTGGATGGCACATGCTCTCAACATGTCTTCCAATACTTGATTCACCCTTTCTGTTTGGCCATCTGTCTGAGGGTTGTAAGCGGAGCTTCTAATCAGTTTAGTACCCAAAGCAGCATGCAACTGCTCACAAAAGCGAGACACAAACAATGCACCTCGATCTGAGACGATGGTCTTGGGTACCCCATATAAGCATAGAATCTTTGCTATGTACAGCTCCGCATATTTGCCGGCATTATAGTGTGTATGCACCGGGATGAAGTGAGCCGTCTTGGTTAACCGGTCAACGATTACCCAAATGGAATCATGTTTGTTGGAAGTTAGGGGCAATGCCACAATGAAATCCATGCTCACATCTTCCCATTTCCATGCCAGGATCTTCAGGGGTTGCAGCAGCCCTGATTTATTCATATGATCAGCTTTCACTCGTCTATATGTATCGCACTCGGATACGTACTTCGCTACCTCTCGCTTCATCCGTGTCCACCAAAATTTCTTTTTCAAGTCATGGTACATTTTGTTACTGCCAGGATGAATGGGGTATTTAGACAAGTGAGCTTCATCAAAGATCTTCTTCCTCAGTTCCATATCCCGGGGTACGACTATGCGGTCATTGAACCATAGCGTCCCCTCATCATCTTTCCGGAAACATTTGATCTCCCCGTTGTCTATCTGTCTCCGGAGATATGCCATGCCCTTATCAATTTTCTGAGCTGCAATGATGTCCTCCCTAATAGTAGGGATGAGGGCAAGGTTGTAAAGCGACCCATAAGGAACCAAGTATAAACTCGGCTTTTCCTCCTCCACCGGGGTCATGGTGAGGTTATGAACATGTGACTTCCGACTCAGTGCGTCGGCAACCACATTCGCCTTGCTGGGGTGGTAATGAATCTCAATTTCATAATCTTTGATCAGTTCTAACAACCTCCTTTGCCTCATGTTCAGCTCCTTCTGGGTAAAAATGTATTTCAAGCTCTTGTGGTCGGTGTAGAGGTGCACCAAATTCCCCAAGGAGATAGTGCCTCCACATTTTTAGCTCCAACACCACTGCAGCAAGTTCAAGATCATGAGTCGGATAATGCTGCTCATGGTTCCGAAGTTGGAGTGAGCCATATGCGACCACACGTCCTTCCTGCATCAACACGCATCCGAGCCCAATACCGGACGCGTCACAATATACGTCAAAGGGCTTGGTTGTATCCGGTTGAGCTAAGACCGGGGCTGTTGTTAGATGCTTCACTAATTCTTGGAATGCTCCTTCACACGCCGTGTTCCAAGCATATTTCGTTGCCTTCTTCAGCAATTCTGTCATCGGCTTAGCGAGCTTGGAGAAGCTTGGAATGAATCTCCGATAGTATCCCGCTAACCCGAGGAAGCTTCTGACTTCATGAACTGAAGTGGGAGCTTCCCATTTCAGCACATGCTCCCTTCTGCAGAGATGATATGTCCCAAGAATGGCACTTGGCTGATCCAAAACTCGCATTTTCTGAACATGGCATAGAGCTTGTGGTCTCGTAATTGTTGAAGAACGATCCTCAAGTGTTCGGCATGTTCGGCTTCTATCTTGGAGTAAATCAAGATATCATCGATGAACACTACCACGAACTTGTCCAGCTCCGGCATGAACACCGAGTTCATGAGATACATGAAATGGGCTGGAGCGTTTGTGAGACCAAAGGACATGACGAGATATTCATTTAATCCATATCTCGTCGAGAAGGCCGTCTTCGGGACATCCTCCACCCGGATCATTATCTGATGATATCCAGAGCGAAGGTCCATCTTGGAGAACACACTTGCACCCACAGGTTGATCAAACAATATGTCAATGCGGGGCAGTGGGTACTTATTCTTGATGGTGACGGCGTTGAGCGGCCAGTAGTCAACACACAGCCTCAAGGTTTCATCCTTCTTCTTCACAAATAGCGCCGAGCATCCCCAAGGCGAGGAACTCGGCCTAATGAAACCTTTGCTCAACAGATCATTAAGCTGTTCTTTTAATTAAGCCAGCTCGTTTGGAGCCATCTTGTATGGTCTCCGTGATATGGGCGTAGTCCCGGGTGCAAGTTCAATCTTGAACTCGACATCCCGCTCAGGTGGCATGCCCGGAAGATCATCTAGGAACACGTCGGGGTACTCCCAGACTACGGGGATGCCCTCTAACTTGAG
This sequence comes from Neostapfia colusana, assembly GCA_030760725.1. NCBI lineage: Eukaryota > Viridiplantae > Streptophyta > Magnoliopsida > Poales > Poaceae > Neostapfia > Neostapfia colusana. The sequence continues at coordinate 34,643,757 of JASWHV010000002.1, read as the reverse complement.
AGCTTCAGTATTATTGATCGCTGAAACCTCCCGGACTGGATTATCTAATAGGAGGGACTGCGGACTGTGTAATGGGGAGTTGAGGTGAACCGTCCGTGATAAGGTTTCCAGGACAGCGCCATGGTAGCTTAGCCATGACATTCCTAAGATTGCATCAATCTTCTACCCCTCAAGGATAATCATAGTGGTGGGGTATATCTTCCCACCTAAACACAGTGGTGCTTTCGGAACCATCATAGTTGCTGAAATCTTTCCTCCCAGTGACCAGATCATATAAGAACACTCGGTGGGAAAGGCTTCCAGGTGATGCTTAACCACATATGATGCACTTATAATGTTGTGGGTTGCACCAGAATCAAACAAGATGATGATGGCTTGGTCGTTGAGAGTAAACGTACCCGCCAGCACGTTGTCTCCCTCTGGGGCGTCCTCATTGTCGAGGTGGCGAACGCCCCCAGTCCGCTGACCAACCTTCTTGGTCGGAGGTCGGACTCAAGCACTGCCCTAGAACTGCGCTTGCCCGCTGCTCTGTTACCCCTGGATACAGTCCTTCGCGAAGTGGCCCGCCTGGCCACACGTGAAGCAAGTGAAGCGGGGCGGTCCCCCGCTGATCGTTGGACGGAAGCCTGGGGCGCGTTGTGGCGGTGGAAACACCCAGGTGCCGTCTGCTGCTTCTTCTGCTGCTGTCGCGGTGGTGGCATCAGCGGTCGGAACGGGGGTGCTTGGAAAGAACGTCCCCCGAACTGTTGAGGTCGCGCCGGTGGACGCCACTGCTGTCCGGATGGTGTCCGATACACCATGCGGTACTTTTGAGGAGCGCCACCCCCACTGCTGGGTGGAGCGCTGCGCTTCCGCTGCTCAGCTGCCAACTCCCGCTGAGCGTCCTCTTGCATGATCGCGGCATTGACGAGGTCGTTGAATGTGCCACGATTCCATTGCACGAGATGCATCTTCATTTCGGGGTGTAACCCCCCGATAGAAGTGCTCCCGCTTCTTCTCCTCGGTGGAGACGTAGTCTGGCGCATATTGCGCCAGATTGTTGAAGGCACGGGAGTAGTCATGGGCACTCCTCCCGCCCTGCTTCAGTTCCAAAAATTCTTGGAACTTCCTCTTCATTATCCCGGGAGGGATATGATAGGCACAGAACACCTTCTGGAACTCTCCCCATTCCACGGCATGGCCAGCCGGACGTGAGGCGACATAGTTCGCCCACCACGCACCAGCGGCACCGTGAAGCTGCTGCGCTGCGAACAGAGTCTTCTACCGCTCCGTACATTGGAGCAGCCCGAACTTGGACTCGATGGTCCGCAGCCAGTTGTAGGTCTCCAGTGGTTCTTCAGCTTCTGTGAACACTGGAGGGTGCGTACTCATGAGTCTGAGTATGACACCTCACGGGGCTCACGGAGCCCCCTCTCTTGATGCCCCCCCCCCCCCCCCGCCTGGGATATTCTGCACGATCATGCGGAGCAGGTCGGCCTGCTCCTCACGACCACCCACCAATGCCACTATCACATCCGCTAGAGTAAGCGGAGGCGGCGGTGGTGGTTGCTGCTGCGGGGTGCTGTCGTAGGCAGGTGGCTGGGAGTCATCGCCTCCCTGTTGGCTAGAGCCACCAACCTCATGCGTGGTCCTAGTGCGAACCATCTGTAACCATACGACAATAAACATCAGTCCCGCAACATATTGCATGCAGTCCAATAAAAATAGGCGTAAAAACATAATGACAATAAAACATGCGATACATCTCGTATGTAGATAATGTAATAACTTTGCATAAGCTACACCATTACCAGACCAAATACAAGCTAGTTTAATCCAACTTGATGAACCTCCTCTTTGGAAGCTCACCACAACTAGGTTTGGTCACTACGAGACGTTACTATCGCGTTGTCATCACGTAAACCACCCTTTTATCTTCAATACAACACAAACATGGTCTCTAGTAAAAGAAACTTAAGTGAGACCTATACTCAAATCTTTCACTAGTTGGATATAACCTCTCATGAGTATGTTCTACCCCATTGGAAGTACTTAAACCCCCCCAGGGTACAACAATCTCTCACATGAGTTCAACTGTCACTACTCTGTCAGAATGACCAGTTTCTACATATCCGAGATTTTGATCTTGTTCTGGGCATTTTCAGGACTCAAGCTGAATACCAAAGTTAAAGTTAACTTCTGTATCTTTCCAACGAGTACTTATTTGCCCTGAGATCAGCTTTAGTTTAAAAGTTATTGTAATTCAAAGTCAGCAGAATTTCTGGGAAAATTTCAACTCAGATTTCCACTGAATACTGTGCTGAACTTTCAGAAACTTTAAATTGCAAAGAAGTAACACATATTCTACCCTTCTAAGGATGTATCATATGAAAATTTTAGATTTTTCTACTGGGAATTATGTTTGAAAAACAGAACAGTCCAGAGAGTGTTTAACTCTGTCCTGGTTCTGGACAGTTTACATTCCTCTGGGATTTAAGCCATCTTAAGTTGTGTTTCAGCTCTGGAAGTCTACAAAAAAGTTGTAGAGTACTCAAATACCTTTCCAGAACAATATACCACACCTCCCTGGGCTAAAAGACCTGTGAGTTATGCCCTGTTGAAGATTAGCAAACTTGCTGCCCAAAACCGAGCACTCTGTTTTTCAGTCTTTTGGAACTACACTCATCACCCTCCAATTTTTCTACCCAACCAGGGTCCTAAATGTTGAACCTAGTGATTTTATTTAATTCCTGGTCATCATTATTTTTCATGCACATGCCTATACTATGTCGATACTACGTACCTCACAAAAAAATCCTAACCGGATTATACCGACATATACATCTCAAGTGTGGCACTAAACGGTCTCTCGCACACGTTTTCTACACGGATACTATCGAAGTGTGTAGCCGACACTTCCCCCGGGCCTGCTCTGGGCAGCCCACGGAGGTTCTTTTTCGGAGGGGCTAGTCACTCACGGAGAGCTTTCGCGTTAGGGACGATTGAAGGAGAAGCTTGACACAGGGATTTTTACGTGGTTCATGCCGCCGGAGCGTAATACCCTATGTCCACGGTGAGCTGAGTTGCTCGTTGTATTGCTTGTTGCTCAGAACCGGAGTACTGAGCTTGAGAGTGTAAGATGTCGGATGGCTAAAGTGCGAACGGCTGGAGTGTGAACCAAGTGTCGAACCTTGCTAAAGTTACCTGCCCTAGCCTTTTATAGTCCAAGGCTTGGGCGGCTCACAAGATGGGCCCGGGACCCAACAGGTGGTCCCGGGGAGATTGCCTGCCATCTACCATATCTGCAGTTACGCCGGTAGTTGTCTCTGGCGAGGGCTTCTGAGTCTTCATTCTGCCGCCCTGCCCATGCCGCAAGCTAGTCGTAGTGGTTGGTAGGGGTGGCAGGGGATGTCTTATCGCTGTATTTATTGGCATACAGCCTCTGACGCGGCGCGCCAGTCTTCACTGCGATGTGACTGGGCGCAACGGCACCTGACAGAGGCGTGCTCCGCGTCTCCGTGCCTTGGGAAGGCGCGGGTCTTCAATACCTTATACGGGCAAGGTATGGCGCGTCTTTACTCATGCTGCCTACCGTGCGGGGGTAGGCAGCGCTGCTCTGCAGGCCACGAGGCGGGCCCGGAGCTCTCCTCTGAGGAGAGGAAGGTCAGGCCCTGCTGGACACGTGGAGCCTTCGGAGCTCTCCCCGCGGAGGGGGGAGGTCCGGCTCTGTTGGCCACGTGGCGGGCCCGGAGCTCTCCTCTGAGGAGAGGGAGGTCCGGCCCCGCTGGACACATGGAGCGTTCGGAGCTCTCCCCGTGGAGGGGGGAGGTCTGTCTCTGCTGGCCACGTGGTGGGCCCAGAGCTCTCCTCTGAGGAGAGGGAGGTCCGGCCCTGCTGGACCTGTGAGCCTCCGGAGGTCTCCCCGCGGAGGGGGGAGGTCCGGCTCTGTTGGCCATGTGATGGGCCCGGAGCTTACCTCAGAGGAGAGGGATGTCCGGCCCCGCTGGACATGTGGCGCCTTCCGAGCTCTCCCTGCATAGAAGGGCGAGGTCCTTAGGCAGTTTCCCCGGTGCGCGGGGGTACACCATATTGATGGTACCGACAGTGGCCCCCGGGCCCATCTCGGGGGAGATAGCAAGCCCGAGGTGGGGCCCCCGTCTATTCCACTCCGGCACCTTCTTGAAGACCCGCATTGACCGTTATCGGAGCACGAACAGTGGCGGGATCGTGGGAGCGTGTGCCCCACTTGATGGCTTCTTTTACTGCGGTGGTTCCCAAGGCTGCCACTTCTGCATGTCGCAGCGCCTTTCCAGGAACCGCCGAAGCGTCTTGCCGGCTCGTCTCCTTGGGAGACTGACCTATTGGCCCACTGCTTCAGCTGGACGGCTTGGGTCCACTTGTCATCGACGCTTTGTCTCGGAGCTGAAGCGGTTGTCCAAGCGGCGTATTCGAAGAGTTTCGAATCGCTTTGAACCGCGCCTGCGAACTTTAAAAGGGGATCTTACCCGCATCGCGGCTTCCCTTCGCACTTCCCAGCGCTTGCATCTTCCTTGAGCTCTTGCGCCCTTGTCTTCCCTGTTCTTGAGCTTTCTTCTGCCATGGCTTCTAACTTGCCTCCGGAGAAGAAACGCGCCCGGTCTCCTCCGGTGGCGGCATTTTCACCAAGTCAGGGATCCAGGGCGCCTGCGCGTCCTGCTTCTGGAGATGGCACCCCGTCCGGTGGCAACTCCAAGAGGCCTTGCGGTCCTCCGAGGCCCGGGTGGTCTCGAGCTTCGTCGACCAGGCGGGGTCCGCCCTGGTCCCCCTTGGCTTCAGCCCGGTGAGGGCAGCGGCCCCGGCGCAGAAGGTGGCCAAGGTGATCCCCGCGCTCGAGTCTATCGGCGCCAAGCTGAACAGGCTTGAAGCGGTGGTTGCCAGTGAGCTCGAGGCAGAGGGACGAGGCTTGGCGATGGAGGTTGCTACGCACGTGCTGGCGTGCTTCCGGAGCCGGGATCCCTCCTTCTCACTGGAGCCAGCGAGGCAGGGCCCCGCCGCGGAGCGGGAGGAAGCCGCTAGGGCTGAAGTCGGGGACATGGCCGCCGTTGTATCCTCTAGGTTCCGGCGCGAGCCAGGGGAATCCTAGGTCTTGTATCTTTTCTTTTTCTTTTGTCGAGTCTGTAGTCCAGCTCGTGGAGCCTTGAATGAATAGACTCTTGTTGTTTTCTATGTCTGTGTTCTTGTATCTTCTTCTTAGCTTGGCCTGGCCGAGTCCTTAGCTCCGCAAGGTACTCAGAGGTCTTCACCAATCTTGAAATCTTGCACAGACACCTTCCTCGGGTCCTTATTGAGTTAAGGGCCCCAAGGGTCTTCGGAGCTTGCCCCCTGAGAACGGGGAGGTCCGGATCTGCCGACAACGTGGCGGGCCTGGAGCTCTCCTCTGAGAAGATGGAGGTCCGTCCCCACGGGACACGTGGAGCCTTCGGAGCTCACCCCTGCGGAGCGGGCGAGGCTCGGCTCTGTCGGCCACGTGGCGGGCCCGGAGCTACCCTCTGAGGAGAGGGGAGCTATGGCCCCGCTGGACACTTGGGGCCTTGGGGGCTCGCCCCTGCGGAAGGGGTGAGACCCGGATCCTCCGGTCTTGTGCTGGAGTAGTCGATAGCTCCTGCCCTCCCCTGTGCGGTCCCCGTAGCTAAAACCTGAAGGTCCTGCACACAGGTAGAGGAAGCGTAATTCTCCTCGGGGGTTCTCCCGTCCCCGTCTCTTAGTCTTATTTGGCTTACGGTCCTAGTCCGGTATACGGGGCTTAGGCAATTCTGTGCTCGAGGCACTGGCGGTCCGGCTCCCTCCGAGGTCAGGGTATGACTGTCCGGCCCCTAGTACCGGACCGTGCGTTGGGAAAGCAGAGTGCACAGGCTTTCAGTACGGAAACAGGTAAAGCGGCTGTACTCCCCTGGACCTCCGAAGGACAGGGCGCACACGCTTTTAGTCGGAACAGGCAAAGCAGGCTACGCACCCTGGACCCCCATGCACAACGCAGGCCTTTCCTGGAGGTGACCAACTGGCACCGCAACACCTGACTGGGGGAGGTCCAAAAGGCCACCTGGCCATCGGCAGGTGCCTCAAGCGCAACCGCCTTCGGTAGGATAGCAAATGCTGACTATGGATGAGAGCGGGAAAGGGGAGCTAAATGTACGGTGAGCATACATAGAAAGTGCGGTCATAGAAATTAATGCGTAATTTAAATGAGCACATAAGTAAGAGCGTGGTAGAACAGGTTTCTGTGTAAATGCCCATATGAGGAAGACAGGCTGAACATGGAGGCAACGACCCGCCCCATTAAGAAGGGAAGCAGACTCTACGCGCTTGGGGTCACAACCAGGCCAAGCTGAACGTAGTCCTGGACCGTCCCCTGAGGCTTAGCCGCTCCGAGCGCTGTTCCTGGAGCCTATGGGATCTATTACAGAAAAGAAAAGGCTTGTTCTACTAATGCTCTGAGGATAGAACTTACTGTGATGTTCCATGCTCCAAGGGTTCGGGAGCGGATCCCATCCTTGGTGGAGAGGCGTATGTACCTGCGGCGGCAACTTTCGTGACTCGGAAGGGACCTTCCCGGCTGGGGGAGAGTTTATAGGTCCTTTGCGGTAATGTGTATGCCGCGGCACCAGGTCGTCTTCTTGTAGCTCCCAGACGCGCTTGGTCTTTTGGCGGTAGCGCCGGAGCACCAGCCGGGACCGTGCGTTGTGGAGTGCTGCTTGTAATCGTGCCTCGTCGACGAGGTCGATATCTTCACGCCGGAGCTGGTCCTGCGCGGCTTCTCCTAGGGGCCCCGGAGTACCTTCCTCTATTGGCTCAGGCCGACAAGAGGTAGGCGGACCCGGACTCTTCATGGAGACCCAGGGTGTCTTCTTCCATTGGCTCAGGCCGACAGGAGGTTGACGGATCCTGGGCGGCCCCCGGGAGGTGAGGACCAGGCACGGAGACGTGCGCTCGGGTGGAGATGGCCCGGTTCTGCACCGCCAGGGGCTGGTGCTTCGGCTGCTGCAATTGCTTGGAGCTTTTCCAAGGCTGATACCGCAGCAGTGCAGTCTCCACAGATCTTCGGGGCAGTTGTAGTGGGCTACCGCCCTAACTCTTCATCGGTGGAGCTGGAGTCCTCATAGTTGTGTACCTCCTTCACAGCGCGCTGAGGCTCCTGGAACCCCACTTGGTGGTCGACGTTGTCTTGGGTGTCGACCTTCTGCTTGCCCTCCCTTTGACGGAAGGGATGGGCGCCAGCACGCGGTTGCTTCCCCCTTGCAGAAGCGCTCCACGAGCTTCTGAATCTCCCAGCACTCAGCAGCAGTATGGCTGCTGGTGTCGTGCACGGGGCATGGCTCGCCTTGGTCACCATCTGGAGCTGGTGACTGTCGCTGCCTCTTGTCGGGGCGTGGCCCCCGAGCTCCGCTGGGTGCTGCTGCTGCTGCTGGAACGGGAGCTGCGGTCGGTGGTTTCATGTTGCCACCGCCCTGGTTCTTGATCTTCTTGCTGCTTCCATGGGAAGCAGCGCCAGATCCGGGCTGTCTTCCTGATTCGGAGGCTGGCTGTGAGTGCCAGTTCCACCCTTCTGCTGCCCTGGCACACTTGTCCGCCAGGCTAAAGAGCTCTGAGATGTCGCGAACCTCTCTAGTCGCGAGCTTCTCAAGCATCTTCATATCCCGTACACCCTGCCGGAATGCCACCACCACAGAAGCATTTTGGATATGCGGGATGGTGTTCCGTACCTGGGAGAACCGCTGGATGAAGGAGTGCAGCATCTCTCCAGGTTGTTGCTGGATGGCGTGGAGGTCGAGCTCCGTGCCAGGCCGGGTGTAGGAGCTGCCAAAGTTAGCAGTGAACTGCCGGCAGAGCTCTCCCCAGGAGGTTATGGAACCCTGGGGGAGATTCATGAGCCAAGACCGTGCTGGGCTGTAACACCCCAAATTTTGATTCAAAACCCTAAACCATGTTCAGAGGAGAATTTAAAAATTTTTGGACGTATTGCATGTTTTGCAAAAATTCAAATTCAAACTGGAATTCAAATTATACTCAAAACAGAAAAGAAATGGAAAAAGAAAAAGGAAAACGGGAAAAAACTGGCCAGTGGGCCGAAACCGCCAGCCGGCCCAGCCACCCCCGCGCCAGCCCGCCCCCGCGCGCGCCGCGCTGCCTCTCACCGATGGGTGGGACCCATATGTCATCCCTAACCCCGCGACCTCGGACTCTCTCCCGCGCGCGTGATCGCAACCGATCGGGAAACCCGTCCCGTCGCCCGAATTCTGGTCCCAGCGGACTCCAACTCGGTCACAACAGACCCACCGCCCTCCCCCGGCTATAAAAACCCCCGATCCGATCAGTTTTCCTCACGCGATCGCCGATTTTCACTCCGGTGAGCACCGAGACTTCGCCGGTGAATTCTGGCCGATCTAAGCTCGGAAACTCTGATCTAACTCGCTGGTTTTGATCCACCGCCTCCGGGGAACTTTGCAGGTGCAGAAAACTTGGAGAGTTACGGTGTAAACGCAGCGCCGACGAGCTTCGCCGTGGTTTTGCCTCGGACCTCGCCGCCGATCACTTTCCAGGACCCCCGAGCTCGAGAAAACCCCCGAGGTGAGATCCCTGACCTCCCCTCTACCGATCTAGGCCATAAGATCACAGTTCTAGGCAGAATTCTCGAGGATCCGAAACTTTCCGGCGAGATCGCCGCTTCCCGCCGCCGTGCGCCGACGGCAGCGCCGCCCGCTCTCGATCAGAGCGACGTGGCCGCATGTGCGCCGTTTATTTTAAATCGCACGGTAGACTTTAAAACCCCGCGTACCGGTTCGATCTTATAATCTCAGCCGTCGGTTTAAAATCGGACGGACCACGTCAGCCCCGCATTATAAAGTCTGGAATTCTTACGTGCTACCCCCTGGGGTTCTCTGAAATTGAGAGCTAGCCCCGGAAACTTCAGATCTAGCCCCTGGAACTCCAGAAAATCATGTAAATTCATTTAAAAATCAGTTTTAGCCCCTGGACTTAATAGAAATTAAGAAAAACACCTCTGATAAGTGTAGCTAGACCCCTGGAAATTATGAAAATAATATTATAGACCCTGTAATGGGGTGAGTTTACTTTTTAATTCTGTTTAGTATTTAATTTAGAAAATTGAATATGTAACTAGTGTTTAAAAATTAAAAAGTGGGACAAACATAATTGTCAAAATTAATTAAAAACTTTCTCAAGTACTTAGAAAACTTTGGAGTGAGATAAAAATATATTTTTGGGCTGAAATAAATCTGTTTTATCTATTATTCACATTTATTAGTATAGGGACACATTTTTAAGTAAAGAATAGTTATAGAAAAAAAATAGGGAAAATAATTATGAAATGGTCTACATCAGAAGCCAAGGTCAAAAGATGTTATTAAATCATTTAGGACCAGAACCTATACTGTTTAGATGATGTGTATTACTAATTTCATAATAAAATACACGATTATGCATAGGAATATAAATCTGAAAATATAGCAACTAGTAAAAGATAAATGGAGTTTCTAAAATCCAAAGAATTCAGTTTAGGGTTGGTAGAAATTCTAAAGGCACAAATGGAGAAGAAAAATACTTTTCATACATACCTGGTAGTAAAAAGGTGTAGTAGTTTAATATAAGGAATTTATTTAAAACTGAAACACAACACATATAATGGTGAATGAATTTCATAAATGTGAATGTGTGGTTTGTATGAAGTGTAAGTGTGAATTATGTCTTATGGATTGTTGTTTTTCTTTTGCTATGTGTGATGGTATGAAGTAGAACCTGTTCAAGAACAAGTTATTCATTTCCAAGACCAGGAATACCCATTTCAAGAGCAGCAAGAAGGAGGCAAGTGTCCTTGACCACTTTGATCCTATGCTAGGATGTGTAGATAGAATTATTTGCATTGTCAAGTTAAATATCAAACCCATGCTAGGAAGTTTCCCTAGAATTGCATTACCTTGTTTCCTTGAAGCTTGGGTTGGGATTTAGTTTGTCATGTCATTTATTTACATGCATATGCTTAGCCATGCTTAGAATGGGATATTTGGGATATGAGATCATCAGTTTATTATACCATACTCTTGAATGAGCTATTGTGAGTTATGTAGAGGTAGGGATCAAGGAAAGTTGGATGTTTTGGTTGTGTGCTGGGTGCACGAGACTTGGGTTTGTGTTTAGTACTTGCCTGGATCCTAAGGACCGGTTCATGGAGCATGTAACCCGGCTTTACAGTGCCAACCACATGCTGAGATGGGGCAGCTTGGCCAATTAATTAGGTGTATCCCCGGCGTAGTATGGGTGTGTTGAATGGTGCGGGGAGTAGGTGTCAGCTGGACTACCATATGAACCGCAAGGCTCAAGAGGGGGCCACTGCAGCGGGGTTGGAGCCTCTTGTATGCTGTTAGGGGTGAAACCTCAGTGGGCCCACGCTCGTCGGGAATCCCTTTGTAAAGGCTTCGTAGTGATCTCCTGGCTGCACACCTGGGAAGTGTGAATGTGGATCGTAGCCACTGGCATAATGGAGGTTCTTTTAGTCCACCCGGCAACGGGGGATGAAATCACTACTTGTGGGTACAGTGGTACAAACTCTGCAGAGTTAAAACTGTCTTGACAGCCGTGCTCACGGTTAAGAGCGGCCTGGACTTATTCATGATTAGAGGATTGATGGTTTTGGAAGTTAAGCGGGGAGCTTAACATTGTAAATGATGTTATGGTTATTGGATTATGAAGATGGGATGGGAGATTGGGACCATTTCACCTGTGTAGTAATGTAGGTGCTTAATAAGCTAAGGTGATAGGTATTAATTGCGTAGTGCTTTAACCATGAGTTCAACCTCTCCTTGTTCTAGCCATGCATGATATAATTTTCCTACACTTGCTGAGTACCATTGGTACTCAACCTTGCATATTTGTTGGTTTATATTGCTGCTCAGGTCAAGATAATGAGGTGGTGTATAATGACCAAGATTTTGGACCCGAGGAAGGTTTTTAGGTTCATGAAGACCCCCGGGCAACGCCTGTGATGGAGCCCTAAAGAATAATATTCCGCTGCTAGTTTATTTACTTGTGATGAAGCATTAGTGTCCATTGAGACATTTGCGATGTAAGACTTATTTATATTCGACACCTGGCTTGTAATAAATGATGCTTCACTATTTGTCATCACATGTATGAGAAAATGATCCTGGCATACATGTGATATTCACTTGGTTGTTTCTTCGGAAAAACCGGGTGTGACAGAGGTGGTATCAGAGCCAAGGTTGCCCGTAGGAACGTGGACCTAGGTAGAAATGGACGTATTTAAGGGCCCTATTTTCTTAAAAACTATTTTCCAAAGTGTGGTTGGAAAAGTGTTATTAAAGGAGTCATTTTCTTCATCTTACCCCAACTTTCATTCAAAATAGGATTTTTGTTTGAGAATTTATCTAACCTAATTTTAAATTCTTTTGTTTTAGATGGTTCGCATGATTCGCACCGCTCGTAAGTCCACAGGAGGGAGAGTTCCCGTAGTTGCCCTTGCAGAAAGAGAGGAGAGTCATCCAGTGATGCACCTTTCCCTACGGATTGGCAGTAGGAGATTTATTGCGCCGTCTTCGGCGTATGCTCGAAGCCGCCGGCAATACGGGCAAGCTAATCATCCACTATAACTCCACCAGGACCATCCGTGAGAAGAGGGAAGAATGGAGTTCGGAGATGAGGATTATACACGAGAATCAGCTGCTTAAGATTCCCCACTCTCCAGCTTGTCGAGCAACACAAGTTGACGCGGAGAGAGATGTCACCTGGGAGGCCATCACCTGCCAGAGTCACATCTATCGTCGCCACTTGGACAAAACTGAGTACATGTATGTCCTCCAACGTGAGAGTGGTACCACGGAGTACAAGTACCCACCGGTGCAGCAAGGGACTTCCCATGAGCACATGGACTTGTGCTTGGAGGATGCTGCTATGCTCAGCACTCGATTGCAGGAGTGTCAACAAGAGCTTCAGGATGTCCGAGACACCCTGAAGGAAACGGAGGCGTTGCTGCGAGCTTGCTTAAAGGCGAGAGAAAGAGGAGATGGGAATGAACTATGTGTCACCGTGAGTGATCCATGGACCCCTGACTCCCCGGATCGCCGAGCAATCAGGCGTCGTCGCACTTCTCCACCAGCAGCCTCCCCACCCAAAGCAGAGTCAGAAGGTAGCCGAAATGAGGAGGAAGATCCCGAGGAGCCAGCTCAAGAGGACGAGTAGTGTAGATTCTTTCCCCTAGCTAGCAAGAGGTCGAGTAGTCGAGTCGTTACGTAGTTAATGGTGTGATAATGCTTGGTGTGTGACGTGAGTTGTGGAAGCCATGAGCAATTGTCCACAGCCTCGTCTTCAGTTTGTTTTGCTTTGGTGTGTGAACCCACAGGAAATAATAGTGCATTTATTTGGTGTGAGATATCAACCCTCGTAAAATTTTAACAAAGCCTCAACACCTCAAAGCACCAACAAATGAAAGTAGTAAGATGATACTAAATGGTATCAAATTAACATTTGTTGATTCTACCAGATGGCCGGAAGAGGAAAAGGACGTGCTGCCAACCCCGCCAACAACAATGATGAGGCATGCAACCCTCATCTTTCTGGAGGCCAGGACAGGGGTGGTCGCCGTGAAGAAGTTGATCCTCTCCACCAAATGTTGGAGAATCAAAATCAACTCATCCAGAACTTGACTCAAGTGGTGGCCAACTTGCATCAAGTTCCACCTCCACAAGCTGCACCACGCCAACCAAGGTTGAGTGAGTTTCTAGGAACTCAACCTCCAAAGTTTGCAAGTGCTGCTGAACCTCTGGAGGCAGATGATTGGCTGAAGACCATTGAAAGTAAGATGAGGATTATTCAATGCCAAGGGTATGAGAGGGTGCTGTTTGCCTCTCATCAATTGCAGGGACCTGCTGCTGATTGGTGGACCGCCTACGTGGCCGCCCATCATGACCCTGAGAACATCACTTGGGAAGAGTTCAAGCGTAGCTTCCGCAACCACTACATCCCAAGAGGTGAACTCAAAAACAAGAGGAAGGAGTTTTTGGGACTGCAGCAGGGAAACATGACGGTGAGGGAATACCTCACTAAATTTACTCAACTATCCCGTTATGCACCACGAGACATAGAGACTGATGAGCAGAAACAAGATTGTTTCGTGGAGGGACTTACCGCAGAGATGCAGTGTGCCATGTCCTCCAATGAGTATGAAAGTTTTCAAAAGATGGTGGACAGGGCGTTTGTGGTGGAAAGGAAGATAAAGGCCCTGGAAAATGAGAATAAGAGGAAGGCGGGATGGTCACATCAGGCCTCAGGAAGCAACACCCGCCCACGTATGATGCAGCAACCTACGGGGCAGACCAGCCGTGCTGCGGTACCCTATTCAGCACCAAGAGGGTACAACCCAAACTACAGGCCACCTGCAGCACCAGCACAGCCGCAACGTCAGTTTGTGCAGCAGCCTCGCCCCGCATATCCACCTCGACCAGCAGTGCAAGGACCCCCGAACCAACCCCAAGACAACAAAGGCCAAGCACCTAAGGTTGGGGTGCAATGTTTTAGCTGTGGTGAAGTGGGGCACTATGCCCATAAGTGCCCTAAGAAGAAGCCCGCGCAGCCACAACAGCAGAATGTAGTGAGAGGACGGGTGAACCACGTCACTATGGAGGAAGCACAAGAGGCACCCGACGTGGTAGTTGGTAAGTTTCCTGCCAATTTACACCTTGCAACTCTGCTGTTTGATTCTGGTGCTACCCACTCGTTCATTGCTCAAGGGTTTGTTAAGAGGTATGACCTAGCAACCACACAAATGAACCATATGCTAGCTATAAACTCTCCAGGTGGAGAAATAAGGACAAGACAAGTGTGTCCCAAAGTGAGCCTAGACATTAATGGGGTAGTATTTACTGCTAACCTCATAGTGATAGATTCACAAGGAATAGATATTATTTTGGGTATGGATTGGTTGACCAAACATAAAGGAATCATCCATTGTTCGACCAGAACGGTGGAACTAACTCACCCTAATGGCACAAGAGTAAAGTTCATAACGATACACGAGCCTAGGAGGGACATCGAATTAAACCAAGTGGAGGCGAAAGTTGAGGAAATCAGGACTATCAGGGAATATCCAGATGTTTTTCCGGAGGAATTGCCAGGTATGCCTCCCGACCGTGATGTGGAATTCTCGATTGAGCTAGTACCGGGAACAGCCCCGATATACAAGAGACCTTATCGAATGGACTCCAAGCAGCTAGAAGAGCTCAAGGATCATTTGAGAGAATTGACGGAGAAGGGGTATATTCGCCCTAGTTCCTCACCATGGGGAGCTCCGGTGATATTTGTGCCCAAGAAAGACGGAACCCAAAGGTTATGCGTGGATTACCGTGCCTTGAATGAGGTAACCATCAAAAACAAGTACCCATTGCCTCGCATTGAAGACTTGTTTGATCAGTTGAGGGGAGCTTGTGTGTTCTCGAAAATTGATCTCAGGTCGGGATACCACCAACTCAAGATAAGGCAATCTGATATTCCCAAGACAGCTTTCGTATCTCGATACGGACTGTATGAATACACTGTCATGCCTTTCGGGCTAACCAATGCCCCGGCATATTTCATGTATCTCATGAACAAGGTATTCATGGAATATCTGGACAAATTTGTGGTGGTTTTCATAGATGATATTCTCGTCTTCTCCAAAGATGAAGAAGAACATGAGAAACATCTAGGGTTGGTGTTACAGAGGCTGAGAGAACACCAACTATATGCCAAGTTGAGCAAGTGTGAGTTTTGGCTGAAGAGAGTTCCCTTCTTAGGACATATAATCTCGGAGGGAGGAATCTCCGTAGATCCCGCCAAAATCGAGGATATCCAGAAGTGGAAGACCCCTGAAAATGTCGGGGAAGTTCGAAGCTTTTTGGGATTGGCTGGATACTATCGACGGTTTATTGAGGGATTCTCCAAGATCTCGAGACCTCTCACCAAACTGTTGGAAAAGGGAATCACATTCACCTGGACGCCACAGTGCGATACGAGCTTTCAGGAGCTAAAGAAAAGATTGACAACAGCCCCAGTGCTGGTTATGCCAGATATGCAGAAGAATTTCACAGTGTACTGCGATGCCTCTGGAAATGGGTTGGGATGTGTTCTCATGCAAGAAGGACATGTCGTGGCATATGCATCCCGGCAGCTTCGGAAGCACGAGAAGAACTATCCTACACATGACCTAGAACTAGCTGCAGTGGTACACGCGTTGAAAATTTGGCGGCACTATTTGATGGGGAAGAGGACAGAGATATATACGGATCATAAGAGTTTGAAGTACATATTCACACAACCAGATCTCAACCTCAGACAAAGGAGATGGTTAGAGCTAATTAATGACTTTGATGTGGGCATCAACTATCATCCCGGAAAAGCAAACGTCGTGGCCGATGCTTTGAGTCGGAAAGTGCAGGTCAATAAGTTGAGCTTGAGGGACATGCCTGCAGAATTGAAGGACGAGGTTATAAGACTCAATCTATGTCTAGTAAATAGTAGTGAAGCCATCGCCATGGAAGTGGACTCCACACTTGAGCGAGACATACGCGAGGGCCAAAAGAATGATGAGAAGATACAAGAGATCAGACAGCTCATCAAGGAAAATAAAGCTCCTGGTTTTAGAAAGGATGAACAGGGAACGGTCTGGCACGGGAAAAGGATCTGTGTGCCAGAAGTAAAGGAGATCCGTGAATTAATTTTGAAGGAGGCTCGCGATTCTGACTATTCCATTCATCCTGGGAGTACGAAGATGTACCAGGACCTCAAGAGCAGGTATTGGTGGTATGGCATGAAACGTGATGTCGCGGAACATGTTGCCCTATGTGACACATGTCAGTTGGTGAAAGCTGAACATCAACGACCCGCGGGATTATTGCAACCACTCAAAGTGCCTGAATGGAAATGGGAAGAAATCAGCATGGATTTTGTCGTGGGATTGCCTAGGACCCAATCCAGGTATGATTCAATATGGGTCATTATTGATAGGCTAACCAAGGTAGCTCATTTCATTCCTGTGAAAGAAAGCTACAGCGGATCCAAATTGGCAGAATTGTACATGTCAAGGATTGTGTGTTACCATGGAGTGCCAAAGAAGATAGTGTCGGACCGAGGGACACAATTCACCTCGAGGTTTTGGCAGAAGTTGCATGAAACCATGGGAACCCATCTGAATTTCAGCTCTGCCTATCATCCCCAAACTGACGGGCAGACGGAGAGAACCAATCAGATCCTTGAAGATATGTTAAGGGCATGTGCACTCAAAAACAATAGGAGTTGGGACAAAAACCTACCGTATGCAGAGTTTTCCTATAACAACAGTTATCAAGCTAGTATGAAGATGTCACCGTTTGAAGCTTTGTATGGAAGGAAGTGCAGAACTCCTCTATTTTGGAACCAAACAGGAGAAAGTAAAGTGTTTGGTCCAGAAGTGCTACAAGAAGCCGAGGCGAAGGTGAGGGAGATTCGCAACAACTTGAGGATAGCACAAACACGCCAGAAGAGTTATGCTGATGTGCGAAGAAGAGAACTCATTTTCAACGTGGGAGACTATGTTTATCTCAAGGTGTCCCCTATCAGAGGACTTCGTCGGTTCAAGGTGAAAGGGAAGTTGTCACCTCGATACATCGGACCCTTTCAAGTTTTGGAAAGAAAAGGCGAAGTGGCGTACCAACTAGAGTTACCGGTTCATCTATCGGACGTGCACGATGTATTTCATGTGTCACAACTCAAGAAATGTCTGAGGACGCCTGAGGAGGTGTTACCCATGAATGAAGTGGATGTAGCTGAAGATTTGTCTTATGACGAGCAACCATACAAGATTTTGGAGACAATGGAACGCCACATCAGAAACAAGAGAATCCGGATGTGCAAGGTGCAGTGGAAGCATCACTCAGAAGAGGAAGCTACCTGGGAACGGGAAGATGAGCTCAAGGCACAGTTTCCGGAATTGTTTTCTTAGAAACATCAATCTCGAGGACGAGATTTCTTTTAAGGGGGGTAGAGCTGTAACACCCCAAATTTTGATTCAAAACCCTAAACCATGTTCAGAGGAGAATTTAAAAATTTTTGGACGTATTGCATGTTTTGCAAAAATTCAAATTCACACTGGAATTCAAATTATACTCAAAACAGAAAAGAAATGGAAAAAGAAAAAGGAAAACGGGAAAAAACTGGCCAGTGGGCTGAAACCGCCAGCCGGCCCAGCCACCCCAGCGCCAGCCCGCCCCCGCGCGCGCCGCGCTGCCTCTCACCGACGGGTGGGACCCATATGTCATCCCTAACCCCGCGACCCCGGACTCTCTCCCGCGCGCGCGATCGCAACCAATCGGGAAACCCGTCCCGTCGCCCGAATTCTGGTCCCAGCGGACTCCAACTCGATCACAACAGACCCACCGCCCTCCCCCGGCTATAAAAACCCCCGATCCGATCAGTTTTCCTCACGCGATCGCCGATTTTCACTCCGGTGAGCACCGAGACTTCGCCGGTGAATTCTGACCGATCTAAGCTCGGAAACTCTGATCTAACTTGCTGGTTTTGATCCACCGCCTCCGAGGAACTTTGCAGGTGCAGAAAACTCGGAGAGTTACGGTGTAAACGCAGCGCCGACGAGCTTCGCCATGGTTTTGCCTCGGACCTCGCCGCCGATCACTTTCCAGGACCCCCGAGCTCGAGAAAACCCCCGAGGTGAGATCCCTGACCTCCCCTCTACCGATCTAGGCCATAAGATCACAGTTCTAGGCAGAATTCTCGAGGATCCGAAACTTTCCGGCGAGATCGCCGCTTCCCGCCGCCGTGCGCCGCCGGCAGCGCCGCCCGCTCTCGATCAGAGCGACGTGGCCGCATGTGCGCCGTTTATTTTAAATCGCACGGTAGACTTTAAAACCCCGCGTACCGGTTCGATCTTATAATCTCAGCCGTCGGTTTAAAATTGGACGGACCACGTCAGCCCCGCATTATAAAGTCTGGAATTCTTACGTGCTACCCCCTGGGGTTCTCTGAAATTGAGAGCTAGCCCCAGAAACTTCAGATCTAGCCCCTGGAACTCCAGAAAATCATGTAAATTCATTTAAAAATCAGTTTTAGCCCCTGGACTTAATAGAAATTAAGAAAAACACCTCTGATAAGTGTAGCTAGACCCCTGGAAATTATGAAAATAATATTATAGACCCTGTAATGGGGTGAGTTTACTTTTTAATTCTGTTTAGTATTTAATTTAGAAAATTGAATATGTAACTAGTGTTTAAAAATTAAAAAGTGGGACAAACATAATTGTCAAAATTAATTAAAAACTTTCTCAAGTACTTAGAAAACTTTGGAGTGAGATAAAAATATATTTTTGGGCTGAAATAAATCTGTTTTATCTATTATTCACATTTATTAGTATAGGGACACATTTTTAAGTAAAGAATAGTTATAGAAAAAAAATAGGGAAAATAATTATGAAATGGTCTACATCAGAAGCCAAGGTCAAAAGATGTTATTAAATCATTTAGGACCAGAACCTATACTGTGTAGATGATGTGTATTACTAATTTCATAATAAAATACACGATTATGCATAGGAATATAAATCTGAAAATATAGCAACTAGTAAAAGATAAATGGAGTTTCTAAAATCCAAAGAATTCAGTTTAGGGTTGGTAGAAATTCTGAAGGCACAAATGGAGAAGAAAAATACTTTTCATACATACCTGGTAGTAAAAAGGTGTAGTAGTTTAATATAAGGAATTTATTTAAAACTGAAACACAACACATATAATGGTGAATGAATTTCATAAATGTGAATGTGTGGTTTGTATGAAGTGTAAGTGTGAATTATGTCTTATGGATTGTTGTTTTTCTTTTGCTATGTGTGATGGTATGAAGTAGAACCTGTTCAAGAACAAGTTATTCATTTCCAAGACCAGGAATACCCATTTCAAGAGCAGCAAGAAGGAGGCAAGTGTCCTTGACCACTTTGATCCTATGCTAGGATGTGTAGATAGAATTATTTGCATTGTCAAGTTAAATATGAAACCCATGCTAGGAAGTTTCCCTAGAATTGCATTACCTTGTTTCCTTGAAGCTTGGGTTGGGATTTAGTTTGTCATGTCATTTATTTACATGCATATGCTTAGCCATGCTTAGAATGGGATATTTGGGATATGAGATCATCAGTTTATTATACCATACTCTTGAATGAGCTATTGTGAGTTATGTAGAGGTAGGGATCAAGGCAAGTTGGATGTTTTGGTTGTGTGCTGGGTGCACGGGACTTGGGTTTGTGTTTAGTACTTGCCTGGATCCTAAGGACCGGTTCATGGAGCATGTAACCCGGCTTTACAGTGCCAACCACATGCTGAGATGGAGCAGCTTGGCCAATTAATTAGGTGTATCCCCGGCGTAGTATGGGTGTGTTGAATGGTGTGGGGAGTAGGTGTCAGCTGGACTACCATATGAACCGCAAGGCTCAAGAGGGGGCCACTGCAGCGGGGTTGGAGCCTCTTGTATGCTGTTAGGGGTGAAACCTCAGTGGGCCCACGCTCGTCGGGAATCCCTTTGTAAAGGCTTCGTAGTGATCTCCTGGCTGCACACCTGGGAAGTGTGAATGTGGATCGTAGCCACTGGCATAATGGAGGTTCTTTTAGTCCACCCGGCAACGGGGGATGAAATCACTACTTGTGGGTACAGTGGTACAAACTCTGTAGAGTTAAAACTGTCTTGACAGCCGTGCTCACGGTTAAGAGCGGCCTGGACTTATTCATGATTAGAGGATTGATGGTTTTGGAAGTTAAGCGGGGAGCTTAACATTGGAAATGATGTTATGGTTATTGGATTATGAAGATGGGATGGGAGATTGGGACCATTTCACCTGTGTAGTAATGTAGGTGCTTAATAAGCTAAGGTGATAGGTATTAATTGCGTAGTGCTTTAACCATGAGTCCAACCTCTCCTTGTTCTAGCCATGCATGATATAATTTTCCTACACTTGCTGAGTACCATTGGTACTCAACCTTGCATATTTGTTGGTTTATATTGCTGCTCAGGTCAAGATAATGAGGTGGTGTATAATGACCAAGATTTTGGACCCGAGGAAGGTTTTTAGGTTCATGAAGACCCCCGGGCAACGCCTGTGATGGAGCCCTAAAGAAAAATATTCCGCTGCTAGTTTATTTACTTGTGATGAAGCATTAGTGTCCATTGAGACATTTGCGATGTAAGACTTATTTATATTCGACACCTGGCTTGTAATAAATGATGCTTCACTATTTGTCATCACATGTATGAGAAAATGATCCTGGCATACATGTGATATTCACTTGGTTGTTTCTTCGGAAAAACCGGGTGTGACATGGGCCGGTCAAGGCGACGGGGAAGTAGTTGTCCATGACGGCCTCGTCCCCTCCTGCAGCAAGGATGGCGGTGGAGTAGATCTGGAGGAACTCCGCCGGGTTGATGCTGCCGTCGTACCTCTCGGGCAGGTGCGGCCGAAACTTGCGTGGCCACTTCGCGAAGCGAAGGTGTGGCGCCAGGGCCGCACATCCTGCTCCCGTTGCTGCAGGTGTTGGTGCCTCGAACGCTTGGTTCGCCGCTGGCACTATATACCCCGGTATGGGCAAGGCTGCGCCATAGACCGGGGGCACCATTTGCAGGGCATATGGCTGGGGCATATGCTGCGTGGCGTATGCCTGGGGCAGAGATCGTGTGGCGAACGTCTGCGCCTCAGGCTGGGTCAAGGCGGTCGACATGCTGTCGCCGGACTCTTTGTTGCGACGCCTTTCTTGCTGTTGCTCGATGAGCACTCGGGCATATTTGTCCAACTGGCATCGTTCCAGCTCCGACCTCAGGTCCGCCGATGGGAGCCTGGTGGAGCGGGAATCTGCCATCTACCCGTCAACCGTTGGTATGCACGTCAGCAACACAGCCGGTTTACTGGGACGTCGTCCCCGCAGAAGTCGAGAGTTGGCGGCAGCGACGACGAGACGGTCTACGTCGCGAATCCACTGCTGGGCCGCTGACTGAGGCGCGTCCCCAGCAGGTGGATTGTGCAGTAGCGCTCGTGCTGCAGCAAGTGCGCCCCCGTGGGAGACACTCAGCCCTGCAGTGGATCTCACGCTCGCTGGAGCCTGTGCTGCCGGAGTCGGCTGCTGGCTCCCAGCTTGCGCCGACACACTCTGTCCTGAGTGTGTCCAGACGTAGTCCCCGCTGGTCAAAACCGTTCGTCACGAACGTGGGCGGGGAGAGCTTGCCGCTGAAGGAAGCTTCGTCATCTTCGTCGGCAGAAGCTCGTCGCGCAAGGGAAAAGCCCCCTACCTGGCGCGCCAAATGTCGAAGTGTGTAGCCGACACTTCCCCCGGGCCTGCTCTGGGCAGCCTGCGGAAGTTCTTTTTCGGAGGGGCTAGTCACTCACGGAGAGCTTTCGCGTTAGGGACGATTGAAGGAGAAGCTTGACACAGAGATTTTTACGTGGTTCAGGCCGCCAGAGCGTAATACCCTACGTCCACGGTGAGCTGAGTTGCTCGTTGTATTGCTTGTTGCTCAGAACCGGAGTCCTGAGCTTGAGAGTGTAAGATGTCGGATGGCTAAAGTGCAAACGGCTGGAGTGAGAACCAAGTGGCGAACCTTGCTAACGTTGCCTGCCTGAGCCTTTTATAGTCCAAGGCTCGGGTGGCTCACAAGGTGGGCCCGGAACCCGACAGGTGGTCTCGGGGAGATTGCCTACCATCTACCATATCTGCAGTTAAGCCGATAGTTGTCTCTGGCGAGGGCTTCCGAGTCTTCATTCTGCCGCCCTGCCCATGCCGCAAGCTAGTCGTAGTGGTTGGCAGGGGCGGCAGGGGATGTCTTGTCGCTGTATTTATTGGCATACAATCTCTGACGCGGCGCGCCAGTCTTCACTGCGATGTGATTGGGCGCAACGGCACCTGACAGAGGCGTGCTCCGCGTCTCCGCGCCTTGGGAAGACGCGGGTCTTCAATACCTTGTACGGGCAAGGTATGGCGCGTCTTTACTCATGCTGCCTACCGCGCAGGGGCAGGCAGCGCTGCTCTGCTGGCCACGTGGCAGGTCCGGAGCTCTCCTCTGAGGAGAGGGATGTCCGGCCCTGCTGGACACGTGGAGCCTTCAGAGCTCTCCCCGATGAGGTGGGAGGTCCGGCTCTGCTTGCCACATGGCGGGCCCAGAGCTCTCCTCTGAGAAGAGGGAGGTCCGGCCCCGCTGGACACATGGAGCCTTCGGAACACTCACCGTGGAGGGGGGAGGTCCGGCTCTGCTGGCCATGTGGCGGGCCCGGAGCTCTCCTCTGAGGAGAGGGAGGTCCGGCCCCGCTGGACACGTGGAGCCTCCGGAGCTCTCCCCGCGGAGGGGGGAGGTCCGGCTCTGTTGGACACGTGGCGGGCCCGGAGCTTACCTCTGAGGAGAGGGATTTCCGGCCCCGCTGGACACGTGGCACCTTCGGAGCTCTCTCTGCAGAGAAGGGCGAGGTCCTTAGGTAGTTTCCCCTGTGCGTGGGGGTACCCCGTATTGAGGGTACCGACAGATACATACGTGGTTAGTACCTGCAGAAGACCACACAATAATGATGCACGCAATGGTTTTTCATTTCAGGCAGGACCATATTTGAAATTAAATACAAACACCCGTATCATTGCAATATGGCCGTCCTTGAGTTAAGTCACGCCTCAAGGTACATGATCGTGTTTCAACACCACACGACGGGGAACCCGAGTATGTCATGAACGGGTCGTCACGGTTGGGAATGTTATCAACCCAACAGATACCACCTACTGCCCTGCAGGGCACGCCGATGGCAAGCGCTGCGTATGTCCTCCTGGGCTATTTCCAGACGAACATACTCTCGCGTTACTGACCACGCGATGGGGTCTCCACTTACTTGCCTAATGCACGCTAGGGATCAGTGTTTCATATGAACTCAGGAACATGAAGAGTCCAAGAGTTTCATATTGACGTCTCACACCAAGCTGTGAGACCTATCCCTGAACCACGTTCCTCGTCAGGGGAGCTAACCGAAATTGAACCGCTTTCGGTGGCGTTCCTTACCATGCTTACCAAGCGTAGGTGCGTTGTTACATAATGAAAATTCAGAATTAAAATATGTTAGTCTTGCCACTTTAAGTAACTATGTTAATATAGTCCTTACTTGGGCAAACTACCGGATCCTCACCGTAAGTCTAAGTTTTCCCGTAATACAGTCCTTAAGTACTGTGCTATCCCCAATGCAGCTCTGATACCATGCTGTGGTGGACCGGAATCCGCTCATCCAGGACCGCAGAGGGTGGTGCCGCACGATGCGACACCTGACAACACACGTCATAAGGACACAATATATTACATGGGAAAAACAACTGGAACTGTACAAAGTAGTACACTACTCAGTTACAAACTATTGTTTATGTTACACAGCGGAAGTCTACACTATACAACTCATGCCCGCCTATCTAGCAAAAGTCGGCTGCCCAGCCCTAGGGCAGCCAACACTGGCTGCACTCCTCAGCTCAGCGCGGCGTGTACGGCTCCCACTCAGCCGTGGTCCCCGACGGAAGGTAACCCTCGCCGGTGGACTCGTACTCTGCGTCCGTGGGTGGCTCCTCACCTCAAAAACACTTAAGAAGCAACCATGAGCACGATGGCTCAACAAGACTTAACCGACTCACCTAGGCATGAAAATCTACATGAGGTGTACAATGACACAGGATAGTAACATTGCAGCAAATGGACACGCCTACAAGTTCATCCTTAGTTCATCTTTTAGCCACAAGTTTAACAGATCAGGAATCTGAAATTTAGTAAGCAATATTTGGTGGCACACATGTAACAATACAATTATATCACACGGCAGAATTGAATCATAACATTCCATAAATTATCTACGTTACGACGCAGTGAACAAGCGGTACTCATCACAGCGAGAGACGGCGAATCGACTCGATATACACCTGCAGGGACACCCAAAGAGCACATCACGTACGCCCACCCGTGGAGCTGCACAGCACGCTCACTCGATGCCGTACGGGACAACCTTTTGCCCAACAGCCCAAACATCGAACCGATCGCACCGAAACGAGCAGGAGGTTCCCTACACGGAGCATCTCTCTATGCCCGTTAGCAGATTTTCACCTTGCTGCCCTCAGACTACACCTATAAATCGGTGCGTTATGCCTCGGCGCCCGGAGGTTTAGGTTACATCGGTTTATCGGGGCCCATATATCCGATATGCCTTCGGTACGTTCAATACATGTTCAGCAGGGCCGCACAAGGATCGGTCCTCAATCGACACGGGCAGGGCTGCGCACACCAGACTTCCTCTTGCTGCGCCCTAACCCCTGCCTAGTCTCATTTTCATCACTAAAGTGATCTCACATCACTCGAACCAAACCCGTGTGTCCCAAACCTAACTCGCGAGTAGATTCCAGCTACTCGACTTGTACCGAAGTCCTATGAATCATTAAGCATAGCCTATCTACTCGGGGTTTTAGACACTACCCTCACTCTTAGGGAAAAATTCTGGTCATGCACGTGGGGTTCCATTCATCCTATACCAAATGCACACCCATACTTCATACTAAGCGTTTATAAAGCAAAACTTGAAAAATAGTTTAATGCAAACCGGGGCTTGCCTTGTTGCTGCTGGTCAGGGGTTAGGTCTTCTTCCGGAAGGAGGAAGTCGAGTACTTTCGGAGTCTCCTCGCCTTCAGCGACTACACGTTAATGAATATGCACATAAGTTTAATTGTAAAGATTTTTGCTACAAGTTCTAATAATAAGTTTTCAAAAACTGGAACTCTGTTTATGAATTTAAAATGAAACTGGGGCTAGTGATTTGGGTTTGGAACTAAGCACATGATTAGGTGCTAAGTGGTCTTCCCCCTCTTCTATATTGACCATCTCGAGTGGTTAAACAGAACAGGGGTGATCCAGAGCTCCAATGGAGCTGAGAATTTTTCTGTGCGTTCCTTGTCACAGGAAAACCCTCTGGACCATAAATTAGCACTTTTCATTGGGTGGTTTGTTCAGAATAATTTTCTTAGCAAATAAGCAAAGAAGAATTAATTCTGAGATAACACCCCTGTTCATGCCAAACTTAGTGAACTACAATTTCAATTATAGCTCATATAGTTTGCATGAATTTTCCTAGCATTTGTGGAGCTAAGGTTTTGTCCAGAACTGAATTTCAAAGTTTTGGAAATTCTCTGAAAATGTTTCTGTATTCAATTGAACACAGCACCTTCAAATCTGAATTGCCCTGATCGAATCAACTCCAAGTGGTCTGAAACTTTACAGGGGTGCACTAACATCGTAAAGAATATTCTGACAAAATTTAAGGGTTTTTGGATGAACCAAACTCCCTCTAAAATTCTTTTGCTTAAAAGCTTTAAACAATTTTCCAGAATTAAATATGGGTTTCATACAAATTGGGTTTCATATTTGGATAGTACTCTATTAGAGGAATCCAACAAAATTTGTTTCACAATTTTTGGATTCTCCTACCCCAAGTTGTGGCTATTTGAACTTTGAACTGAAATCTGAAAATCCTAAAAATGTTCAAATGCTGACTGTGGGTCCAGGGGACCACGTGTCACTTGCTGGAATGGGCCACACGGGGCTACTGGACATTTCCCGCGCAGCCACAAGAGATCCCAGCCGCAGCAGATCAGAACCAAACTCTCTGTTGCTGACATGCGTGACCCACCGGGTCGTCTTCCACCTCCGGCTAAACAGAGGCCCGCGGCGGCTTCCTCAGGCGAGCATCGCCGGAATCGCTTTCCCGGCTATCTCCCGACCTCGGACTCGCCGCCCCACCCTAACTCGCGACGCTGAACTCGGCTCGGGGGTCGCAGGCGGCCATAGCTCACCGAAACAGGGTGCCCGACGGTGGCAGCGGCTGTTAGGGTTCCGGCGTGGTCGGGAATGCGCTATACCGCATCAAAACGATCGGAAAATGATCGGAGAGCACCACTGGAGCTCGAGGGTGTCGAAAATGGCCGCCAAATCCCGTGAAAAGGTCGGCAACATAGAGCTCCACGGTGACCCAAGCTGTTATTCCATGGCGGCCCGAAAAACAACAAGAACCCGGTCATTTCTGGACCATACCACTTGATTCTTGCTCGGGGAGGGCCGCTAGGAAGTGAGGAAGATGTGTGCAAGCTCGCCCGAGCTGGGGTGGACCGTGAAATCCTAATTTCGGAGTAGACCGAACCCTACCCGCATGCACTAACTTTCGGAAATCTTGGGAATTCTCCGCGCTCGATCGATCAATTGCTATGAGGGTTGCAGCTACACGATCTAGAGACTAAGGCGCACCTCTTTCGTGTAGAAATCAGGCGGTGAAAGTGGCCGTGGTGTGCTGTCCACGGAGAGCAACCTCAGTTTCCCCCCGGTGGGCCTCGGTTCTCGGTGGCGATCGTCGATTTGTGGCTAAACGAAGTGCTAACGCTTCGAAGTAGCGGGATGGGTAGCTAATGAACGTGTTGGTGCTCACTTTTTGTATTGGGGGCTCGAGCAAAGGCGGAGCAGCGCCGGTCTACGGTGGAGAGTTGAGGAGCGGCGCCGATGTGCGAGCAGAGCCCGGTGCGCTTGCTGGTCGGGAGGAAGAAGGCAACACGCTCGGCTCAGCTGCGTGGGGAGCGGTCACGTAGAGGAGGGTGAGCTGCCGCCCGATTGCCTGCGCGAGAGAAGAAAACCAGGAGGTGGCAGGGCGAGGTGATCGGGCGCCGGTGCTGCCGTGCGCTGGCGCGCGGTTTCAGCCGAAGGAGAAAAGATCACTGGGGAGACTTGTCTGTTAAGACTGCTGACAGGTGGGGCCTCCCCTCTAATTCATTTTTCATTTTTCTGAATTCTGTTGTGCCAAAATATCCTCAGCTACTCACAATTGACTGTGAGACTTAATCACCAAGTCTTGGTTTGAATTTGAGTTCTCAAATTTGAACTGTGTTTGGCTAAATTTGCTTCATGTTTAAACTGAAATTTAAATTCAGTTTTGAATTATTGCAAATTTAGCCCCTGACAAGATGAACTCCAATGGGTATGAAAATTGGTGGGCTAACTCACAAAAATGTGCTGAGTTTGAATATGAAGCTAACTTTTGAATTGGAGTTATGAAATCTGCTGCAATTTGAATTTACATTCAAATTGGCCTCTTTTTGAATTGTCTCCAAAAGTGCCTCACAACGTGTTGGATTGCATGAAATTTGGCATGAACCTCACCAAGACTTTTCAAGTCCTAGGGTGAGCTCAACCTCCCATGTTCATGTGTAGAAATCCTACTATGTGAAAGTTAGGGCTTCCCCCTCTAATCACTCTTTTGATGGAGGTTACTTGCTCTTCACAATTTTTCCCAAGATATCCACAACAAAAACTGTGGTGTTGTGAGGTGATGAAAAGTTTTTGCAAGTCCCTTTTCTTGGGCTTTTACAGCGGCCCCCTGAAGAGTGCCGTGCACCTCGTGCGAGACACGAGCGTAGTCGTCCCACGACAAAGCAGGGACACCATCGATGACACCGTGATACTGCAAACTCACTAAAGCCCCAATGACACCGTTAACCTGCCTGTGGTGTCCCTGGCCCGTGAACGAACAGTCGTACCAAGATCTGCAAAATTTGTTATCTCAGTAAGTATCTGTAGACATCATGAAATATGTACCAAAGTATATGATTTTTTTACCTATCTCCAACTGGACGAATAGTGACCTGCTCACGAGGAACAAGAGGAGGAGCCACGAAGTGGGTCCTCCTCGTCCGTCGCCTCTGCACGGGCACCACGTCCGGTGACCCGGAAGACTGGTCACCACTAGAGCCCGAAGGCTCCACGCTCGCCGGCTCCGAAGGTAGGGTAGCCGGCTCCGAGGGCTGGCTAGCCTGTGGCGGCGCCCTAACCTCTGACTCTGACTCTAACGACTGTGAGTCAGACTGCAAAATTAAAGGATTGATGAGAATAAATTATTTATAAGTGCAATTTAAAATAACATTATTGACAACTGAAATTTACCTCTGTGTGTTGTAAGGCCACAGCTCGGCCCGCAAAGTCTGGTAGGTGCCTCATCAGCTGAGAGCGTCTGCTCGCACCTGACGAGCTACCTGAGAAGAGGTCCCGTGACCGACTGAAGAACCCTCGTGCCCCCTTCTTCTCGCTCCCCTTTGATGACGACATCCTGTTGCAAATAATAATTGATAAATATGCTAAGATAATATATACAAAATTCATGTTAAGTTATTGAAGAAAACGTTACATCATCAATTTCAAAATTCATCAACGTCATGATAATGTACCCTACTCCGTAAACCAGACCATTGATCTTCTTTCGTGAGCGTCTGAACTGGATTTCGTTTCCGTTTACGCATATCAGAAGTCTCGACATCTTGAGCCTCTCCAACTAAGTCATCGAGTCCTACACTAGGCTCGATGATAAACGAGTCTGGCAACTCTTCTTCTTGGTAAACCTCGTCAACCTCATCAGTATCATGGTAACCATCATCTCCTGGAGTGTATAACCGCTCACGAGGATTAACCTTATGTACAACCCCCCAAGCTTTGAGTTTTTTGCATGGATAAGATAGATAATACACTTGCTCCACTTGGTGTGCAAGAACAAATGAATCGTATCCTCGTAGCCGTTCGTTGTGTTTGACTTCCACCATGCCAAATTGGTTTAGTCGAGTTCCATGATTGATATCAAACCAATCACAGTCAAAGAATACTGCTCGAAGATCCTTATTCCCGGCAAAAGCAAATTCAAGGATTTTATTAATGATTCCATAATAATTAGTTTCACGTCCTTGAGAGTCCACTTCCCTCGTCACAACTCTGGTATTAGATGTTGCCGCGAGAGGATGAAGAGATTCAAATTAAGTTGTACGGAATCGGTAGCCATTGACGTCATATTGATCGTAGCTCGGTGGTGGCGGCACGGTGGCAGGGCAAGGCATGGAGGCAGGGAGGCGTCGTAAAATGTCGTAAAGAAAAACAGCCGTCGTAAAATGTCATCACATTACTTACGCTGGCCTGCACAGAGCCGTCGTATGTTGGAGAGGCTTACTTACGATGGCTTTAGGATTAGCTTGGCGTCCTCACCATTGCCGTCCTCACCGTCGTCGTTCACCCTGTGCTTGTGTCGACGCATACGTTATCACTAAATGGGTTGTGTTGGGCCCTAAATGGGTTGTGTCGGGGCAAACTGGTCTGAAGCCCATTTATGTACATATAGTACTTAAACACTCATCAATTAAACCTAAAGAAACATCTAATAAATTATCAATTCATCTAAACAATTAGTCATAACCTAAACAAATTAAATAAACATATAAACAAACATCTAAACCTAACATAAACAATTAAGCATAATTAAATCTAAAACATATCTAATCAATTATAAATTCATCTAAACAATTGTTGATCTAAATAATTCATCTACTACACAATTCATCTACTAAACAATGCAACTAAACAATTAATCATCTACACAATAACGCACTAAACAATTGCTAAATAAAAAATCAAGCAATGGAGGCCGGCGTGGGGGGTGCTGCGGCCGGCCATGGAGGAGGGAGGCATACCTATGGGCGAGCTGCGGCGGGCCGATGGAGGTGGCGGGGCACGGCGCAGAACCGCGCGGAGGCGGACGGAGGCGCGGCCTGCACAGAGGCAGGCGGGCCGGCGCGGCGGCGGGCGTGCCGGCGCAGCAGCGGCCTAGGTGGGCGGCACGGCTGGGCTGGTGCTCAGGCACAGAGGCGGGCGGCGTGGCTGTGCGGGCGCTAGGGCGCCGAGGCGGGCGGCGCGGTGGGGCCGGAGGCTGCGGGGTGCGGCGGCGGTCGAGCCGGCGCAGCGGTGGACGAGGCGGGAGGGGTCCGGGCCAGGCGGCAGTGGCGCAGGTCGGGCGAGCGGCTGCGGCGTGGGAGAGAGAGGAGTGCGTGAGTGGGCCGCGCGAGCGGCCCGCGGGATTTAGGGTTATAACCTTAATTTACGATGGCCATCTAACTTACGACATCCTTGTATTCGGCTGTCGTAAATTGTCATTAAATTCTGTCGGTTGCTCTACTTACGACGGCCCAGGTTTTGGCCGTCGTAAGTTGCACATTAAATACCGACGGTCACGTAATTTATGACATCCACGAGCCCATGGCCGTCGTAAGTCATATAACTTACGATGGCATCCGTTGGCCGTCGTATGTAATCTAATTTACGACGGCCAACCCTCGTAAATAATACCGGTCGTCGTAAAATGTCGATTTTCCTGTAGTGCTGGTTAGCATGAGCGTTGCAAAGAGCGTCCAACCAATCCGCGGCTGCTCCAATCAGTTGATGTGATGAAGAGAGAACCTTCTTCTGATCACTGCATTGAAGAATAGCAAGCTTCTTCTTAACAGACTTCAGCCAGTCATCAGCCTCCATAAGCTCATTAGCTTGTGCAAAGGTAGGCGGCCTAGTCCTCATTAATCCTCCCAATCTGTTGTGAGCCGGCGGTTGCGGTGGTGGGGGTGCAGGAACTTGGTTAAGCTTGTTCTTAGCCTGCAGCTGTCCCAGTTTTTTCGTCATGGCTTGCATGAGAAGGTTCTTCGTAGCTATCAGACGTTCAAGGTTGTTTGCATCAGCCCCAAGGTTGACATCCTCAGGAACTTCCACATTGTTATCACCATCGTCATGTGGTTCGTTGTTACGACGAGTGTTCCTCCGGTTGCGGTTGTAACGTCCCCTCGGCATCTTTGAGATGGAAGTGTAGGAGACAGAATTCAGATTTGATTCCCCAACTATATGCATCAAGGTATACGAAACTAAGCAACTCCTTTTATTAACATAGGCCTATGAGTATGTGGACAAGTGCTGAAGCCTCCCACATCTCTCTACTATGTGTGGATGTGGACATTCGCCAAAACGTTCCACAACTCGAAGCCAAGAACACAAACATAAGCAACCAACATAAAATGTTCAGCACACCACACTGATTCAAACTACTACGATATGAGCGTTCTTATTACAACTTATTGAAAAGGGGAACCTAAACTTAATTGTCAGGACCAGTGCTGTTCTGGTCGTGTGGCAGGGGCGGTCCATACATGGGCGCACGCCATGGTGAGTCAGCAGTCCATGTAGGTGCAGGTGAAGCTGGTGCTCTATGTGCTCCTACATTAGCACGAGTCTCCTCGTGTTTCTCCAGCAAGTACAACTGCTTGTGGAGGTAGCAGATCTCTTCTTGTGCGTTTGCGTAGCAATTTGCCAACTCCGCGAGCATCTTCTTAGACTTGTCAGAAGCTTGTGGGTTGGGAGGAGCTCCTCCATGGGGTCCAATGATCTCTCTAGTACCACTCTTTCGATACGGGTGCAGCTCAAAGCTAGTGTTCTCAACCTGCCCACAGAAGACGTAGCATAGCGCCATAAGTGCATCCCATGCAGTGTCATCAAAAGCTTCCGCCCTTGTGGCTCTTCATGTTGGTGCGAAGTGCCATGTGACAACCCTAGCATTTGATAGGATGGCCACTTCAGCCTTCCACTCCTCACGTCCGAGGCGAGGGGCTTTCTTGATGAGGTACTCCGGTACAAGTCGCAGCACTCAAGGAACTCTCTCAGCTCCCTGGCCCACATGTCCTCCCTCAATTCTGTTGGACCAAAATTCTTGAGCAGAATGGATGACCCGTCATCATCTTCATTCTTGGCCGCAGCAGGTGGTGGCTCGTCTCCATGTTCATCTTCAACTGGTTCCGCTTCATAAGGTTCATCCTCTTGATGCAAGCCTGCATAGTAGTCCGCCTGGGGTGCGTACCAGTACGGCTCCTCTTGTGGATCTTCTTCCATGTCTTCCTCATATGGTTCCACCTCTTCCGAATCCTCTTCCTCTTCTTGCGGTTTTTAACAACTGACCGCCTGTGAAAGTGCCTTATCACAGGAGGTTCTTTATCGTCGACCGCCTGACAAGATATATAGTCTATAAAGCACCACGTGCTGGTACTTCTAGATTCCAGCTCAAATTCAAATACAATTCACACGCTACACAAACACTATATTTTCACAGGCAATATTCACACACCAATCACAAAATATAAGGCAACTCATATACATACAACGCAAGTACTTATATATCTCAATTAATAGTTCACAAGTACACATATTTTACAAGTTTCACTAAAAACTTCTTGAATCATAGATGCTAAGTTCTGGACATGTCAAGTGAATTGCATAGCAACAAAACACAATATACTACATAACACAATAATCAATATAGTCATTTTTTATGTGGAGATGAGTTTAACTAAGCTGAGGAGTTCAATTAAGCCTCATAAAAAATAACTCAATTCATCAAATAGCACACTTCAGTGTGCACCTTGTTCTTCTTCATGACCTTGTGAGGGTTGCTTAACTGGCAGTTCATTCAGGTCAGAATGATGGGACCTAAATGTCAAAAAAAATTAGTGCCAAATGAGTGCAGATTACATTTATGTTGACAATGTCAGTAATGAATCAATATGTCAAACATATTGGATCTAGTGAAGGAGTGTGTAAAATTACGAGAAACATGATCTCTCGATTGCTCTTGAGCACAAGACATGCTACTAGTTGCACCTCTAGGAGCACCTGTAATACCATTATGTTTAAAATTTCGATGAATTTTGCACAGGGCAAAGTCTATGTTTCCGATATTTACATGAATTGGTAGCTGGCTGCTGTACAACACTACTAGTGCTCTTTTTTGTCATGCTACCTGTACATGCACACCATGATTAATGAAAAGTAAAAAAATGGAAGGGTGTCAACATCGGTGCGCAACAGAAATGTCACAAAAGTACAAACATGGTTATTTTACAGCAGGTGAAAATATATAGTAAATTATGGCTTTCTAGTTTACTGCATCAGTGATACACACGTGTATGCGTGTTCTGCACATGTCTTATCAACCACGAAAAGTTTTTTGATTTAGAGACAATAATATCTAAGAATTATAAAGTACTTGAACGTTTGGTTACACTACTAATGCTCTTTTTTGTCATGCTACCTGCACAGGCACACCATGATATTAATGAAAAGTAAAAAAATGGAAGGGTGTCAACATATGTGATTTTGTAAGGAAACTGAGTCAATATCTCATCTCATGTTTCAGTAAAAAGTGAGCAAAGTAATTTGGTTATTTGTTATCATCAGATTTTAACACTTATTAAAGAGTGCAGGGGGGGAAGAGGAGGGAGGCGTACGGGGAAGGCAAAGGCGACAGCGACGGTGACGGCAATGAGGGCGAGGATGGCGCTTGGCAGCGACGGGGCTCGACAGCATGGGCGAGGCGGCAAATGAAAATTTTGGCAGCCTGATGGGGTAACTTTGTAATCTCCCTGGTTTGGTTTGCGGGGTGTGGCCGAGCAGCCTTATATGATGACATCCTCACAGGCGGTCGGCATATAAAAACCGCCTATCGTATTGATAATTATCACAGACGGTCGTTATTAAAAAGTGACTGTGATAGTTGTCAATATCACAGGCGGTTTGTTACGCCGACTGCATATGAAAATCCATACCTTTTCAGAGGCGGTTTTTTTACCGGCCGCCTGTGATATTCTATTGTCACATGCGGGTATTATCACAAGTGACTTGTATTGGACATCATAGGCGTTTTTTAATAGACTGCCTATAAAAAATTTAGGATGTGCCTGAGAAAAATCGTTCTGTAGTAGTGTCTTGATCCAGTTTGGTGTGTTTATAGTTCTATGTGAAGAAACACATCTGATAAACCAAGGGCCTTTCAGCACACACTAAGACTGTTGTTGCTATCGTCATGACTAAGTATCATATAAATACTAGCCTTGAGAATTGGTAAAAATAAATTATTATCATTTTATAACAGATTAAATATAGTAAATATTGGCTATCAAGTCTACTACATCATTCATGCGCATTTGAGCCCGTGTTGACCACGTGCCTTAAGAACCAAAAAAAGTTGATTGATAGGGAAACAACAAAATTTGAGGATTGTCAAGTACTTGAACATTTAGTTGCAGAATCAGAATAAGCTCAAGGTACCTGAGCAACAACCTCCATTTACCATGCGAAGCAAATTATATCTAACAATTTGTCAATCAACATGCCATCTTACTCATTTACAGATGGGTTCTCTATATCTTCCAAGGATGGCATAATCCTTTGGTGTAGCACTTGCACTTCTCTCTTTCTTTTCAACGTTTTTAGGTTTAATAGATTGAGTCTATATTTTTCCATGTATAGGATTCACATACTTGTTTTATATGTTTCTCATATTTGGGAATCGATTGGTGCCACCACGAGGCGTCTCACTTAGTTCAGAAATGATCGGTGCATAATAGAAATGTCACAAAATTGGAAACATGGTTATTTTACAACAGATGAAAATATATAGTAAATTATGGCTCTCTAGTCTACTCCATCATTGATACACACACGTATGCGTGTTCCACTGTGACACCCTTATTTCTGGTGTTAGCATATATTCATGTTTTATGAAGAGAAACCATTTTAAAAAGAAGTAGGAACAGAGAAGAATATCAAAAGATAGCCAATAAGAACCGAATCCAGTTCACAGAGAGCGCCGAAGACAACTTCCGCGGCTCGCTGACCACGTGGCATATTCGGAGCTCATTCCTGCGAAGTGGGAAGAGGTCCACCGCTAAACTAGCTGCGTGGCAGGCTCGGGGGTCTTCTCCGCAAAGGGGGAGAGGTCCGACCCTGTGGGACACGTGTTTCCCCGGAGCTAGCCTCTGCGGAAGAAGCAAAGGCATTTCCGCAGGACACATGTCACCTTCGGAGCTAGTCACTGCGGGAATCAGAGGACCAGTCGCGCGGGATACATGTCGATCTCGGAGCTCATCTCCGGGAGTTCCGGTTCTATTGAACACATGTCGCCACCGGAGCTTATCTCCGGGAGGTCCGTCACTGTTGGACACGTGTTAACCTTGGAGCTCGTCTCTGAGAAGAAAGGAAGTCTGGCGCTGGAGCCACCTCCGGAGAGAGGGAAGGTCCGGACTGACACGTGGCGTGCGCGGAGACACCTCCGAAAAGAGAGGAGGTCCCGACCGCCAGGATACGTGGCGCACGCGGAGCTCACCTCCGAAGGAGAAGGGAGGTCTTGCTCGCTTGACACGTGGCACAACTGGAGCTCGTTTCTGCAGAACGGGAGAGACCAGGCTCGGTGGACACGTGGAGCTTCCGGAGCTCATCACCGCGAATATAACGGGTTCTGAAGCGGTTTTTGATTCTGTACGCGTAAGAATACCGGTACAGAAAAGAAACCGACCTGAATTCCACAATGTTACCGCACCAAATCAACTAAAGATAAGATGTTAGGATCCAACGACGATCTGAATAGGACTTTTATTTGGAATACAATCAGATTTGGACTCTTCTTCTCCCGATTATAAATAGAACCCAGAACCCTTGGCCGAAACCACGAATTTCTTTTCCAACTCCTAAGCCGACGACTTAGAGCCCTAACCTCAACTCGCCGAGAAAGCCATCGCCGGTGTTCAGCAAGGAAGATCGCCGGAAGAGAGCCCAACGATCTGAGAAGGACCCGAAGACCGAGAAGAACGTAAGGTAGGTCTCCAATACCACCTTACGACATCATCGTGTTTTCTTTACATCTGTTCTTCGATTCCTATCGAACAGAAGCTTTCTCATGGACAGATCACTTGTTGATCGGGTTGACCTAAAGACAAGGTCATCGCCACGCCTACGTATGATCCGAACACCTGTGTTCATCATAAAGCCATGCAAGAACACGTACAAACCGATCTAATAAAGCTGATCATAGGATGGCATGCATATGCATCATCACATCTAGTTTAAAGTCTGTGCATAGTATTGATTGTCATGAATTTTGTATGTGCGTGATCCTGTATAGAAGGACAAGCTCAGGGAGCTGTCTATGATGAGCTGCAACAGCAAAGTTTCGAGATCCAAGAGCAACCGGAACCACAAGAACAAGGCAAGTGCTCCTTGACCATTTTGATCCTATGTTTTGGGTAAAACTGTTTGGTTTGCGAAAGGTGTGTGTGCTGAGTCAAACATGATGGGAAACCCTTTTATAGGAGTTTACTAGTTTTGGTTAAACCACCCTTGTCGCCAGGGAAGTTTATGAGTCGGGTATGGTTTTTACTTTTATGCTTCGCTGAGTCCATGGGATTGGTAAGCGAGATAGATGTGTCTAGCTAACTGCACTCGTAATGATAATAAGAAACTGATGTTGTTAATGAACATTGATCGGAGGGGGATCTAGGCAAGCCTGGGTTTGTGAATGAGGTAGCATGAGATGGTGGTTTACTTGCCGTAGATCTAAGGACCGATTCATGCATGCCCATGCCAGGATACTAGTGCCACCACAAGGCCAAGTATGGGTGCGGCTTAGCTGAGGAATTAGGTAAGTTGCTAGATTGTTATGGACTGTGGAAGGCGCGTGGAATGGGAGTCGAGTGAGGACTGCCCTGGGAACTGCATGGCACAAGAGGGGGCCCGTGGGTGGGAGAATTGGAGATTCTAGCCTGCCGGTGAAACCTTAGTGAGTCCATACATCTAGTAGCCCCTTTGTAAAGGCTATTTTGTGATCTCTTGACCATACACCGACGGTTGTGTACTGGTATAATGGAGATTCTGCAGTCGCCGACGGGTGACGAAATCACAAACTTGTGGGTAAAGAGGTGCAAACTATGTAGAGTTCTTAAAACTATCATGATAGCCGAGCTTATGGTCACGAGCGCCTGGCCAACTGCCATGATTTGTTGGGATGGTTTTTGGGATGGTTATTGGTCACGGTTTGGTTTTGGGACTGTTGAGTCCGGGTGATAAGATGGGTTGCATGACTGTTGAGTCATGGCAACAAGGTTGGTCTCGGTGGGAGACGAAGTCGTTTTATGAGGTGAAATGATAGTGAATACAGGATGGTATTCGTGAGATGGTAGCGAATACAGGATGGTATTCGTGAGATGGTAGCGAATACGAGGAGGTATTCGTGAGCGAGAATGAGGTTGATTGATTGTGACATGGAAGGTGATGAGCATAGCGGAGGTATTATTGGTATTTTAATACATGATGGGATTACATTCACTTAAACATAAGTCGCTGTTTTATCATGCTTTTGATAAATAACTTTGCTCTTCTGCAAATGAGCCTTTTTATACCTACCTTGTTATGAGCCACATATCATATTTTCCCGCACTTGCTGAGTACATCATTGTACTCAAACTTGCATTATTATTTCATCATCAGCAGCAGGAGAAGACTACTATGAAGACCAAATGGAGCATTAGGCGTGTGATCTGTTCTCAAGCTTGCCTGTGGGAATGGAATAGAAATGGAGTCACCTCTGCTTAGATTTGCTTCCGCATTAGTTAAATCGCTTCCGCATTAGTTTGAAGACTTCCGCTGCATAGAAATAAGACTTCCGCTGTGAGCATGGGTCCAAGACTCATGAAACATTGTAATCAACTCTGTTATTCGTCGATATATATATATTCTGAATTCAGTTTGTGGAACATATGTGTATGTGTGATGAACATCCTGGGCACACATATGCATTAGTTCTCGGTTCCGTGGTTTTCCACAGAATTGAGGGTGTCACATCCACACATGTCTTATCAACCACAAAAAGTTTTTTGATTTAGAAACAATGATATCTAAGGATTATAAAGTACTTGAACGGTTGGTTACAGAATCAAAGTCAGCTATTCTCGATCTTGTTAGAGCTCAACTACTTCATGAAGAAGTCATCCTTCTAACCATGCAGACGAGGTTTGATTCAGTTTGGTGCATTTATAGTTCTCCGTGGTGCAACACAGCTGATAAACCTGTGGAATTTCACCACATAAACTAATATTGTTGCTTTCGTCCTGACTACATCGTTTGTTTGCATGTGTGCGCAATGTTCTGCACGTGCCCTAAGAACCACATAAAGTTGATTATTGGGAAGCAACAATATTTTAATATTGTAAAGTACTTAAACTTTTGATGGATGAATCAGAATCAGCTCGAGGCACCTGAGCAACGACCTCCCTTTACCATGCAAGTATCATCTAATAATCTATCAAGCCACTTACCGTGAAACTCATTTTCAGGTAATTGGTTTGTATGTTGCAAGGATGGCACAGTTGTTTGGTTTAGCACTTGCATTTGTCTCTTCCTTTTCAATGTTATTAGGTTTACTAGGTTAAGCTCTTTTTTGCCATATATAGGATTCTCAACTTTGTTATGATGGCTCTCATATTTACGAATCGGTTGGTGCTATCAAGAGGCGTCTCGGTCCTTTCAAAATTCTTGGTTGTGCCAACGTGAAGATCTCTTATGACATGTATGTTGTTAATATCTTTGTTATGTAGCCTTGGCTTAGTTGATAGATGATTGGTGCACAACCGAAATAACACACAATTGCAAACATGGAATCTTCTTATGCAGATCAACTATAATTAGAGCTACCGTATGTTTTTCAGTCCGTATTTTTTAAGAAAATACTAGCACACCAGTGTTTAAATACTAGCCTATAGGAGCAGTAACAAGAAATTATGATTCTTTTACAACATAAGAAAATATATATTGAAGCATGTCTCTCTAGTCTGCTCTATCATTCTCACAGACATGTGTGCGTGTCCCGCACGTGCCATATGAGATACAAAAAGTTGTTTGATGGAGAAACAATGATATTTGTGGATTATAAAGTACTTGAACCTTTGGTGACAAAATCAAAATCAGATCTTCTCGATTCCATTAGAGCTCATCTACTACGTAATGAAGTCGCCCTTCTTCCCATGCATATGGGTCCTGATCCAGTTTTGTGTGTTTATAGTTCTCTTTGGAGAAACACATCTGAATAACCAACGGACTTTCAGCACACACGCTAAGAGTGTTGTTGGCAGTTATCATACAAAGACTACCCTTGAGAATTGGTAAAGAGAAACTATTATCATTTTATAACAGATTAAAATATATAGTAAATATTGGCTATCTAGTCTATTCAATCATTAATGCGCATTTGCGCGCGTGTTCAACACGTGCCTTAGGAACGAAATAAAGTTGATTGGTGGGGAAACATCAAAATTTGAGGATTGTAAAGTACTTGAACATTTAGAGGCAGAACAAGAATAAGGTCAAGGCACCCGAGCAACAACCTCGCTTTCCATCCCAAGGGGATTTTATCTAACAATTTATCAAGCAACATGCCGTCTTACTCATTTTCAGGTAATTGATTTACATCTTCCAAGGATGACATAATTCTTTGGTTTAGCACTTGTACTAGTAGTCTCTTTCTTTTCGAACTTTTTATGTTTAACAGCTTGAGTCTCTATTTTGCCATATATAGGATCCACATATTTGTTTTATGTGCTTCTCAAATTTGGGAATCAATTTGTGCCACCACGAGGTGTATCACTTAGTTCAGAAATATCACACCCGGTTTTTCCGAAGAACAACCAAGTGATTCACACATGTATGCCAGGATCATTTTCTCATACATGTGACGACAAATGGTGAAACATCATAATATTACAAGCTAGGTGTGCGAATACATATACGTCTTACATAGCGTCTCAAAGGACGATAAAATGTTCATAACATGAAAATAAACAAAGCAGCGGAAATATGGCCTTGTGGGCACCGTCACAGGCGTTGCCCGGGGTACTCCGAGAACCTCGAACCCTTCTTCAGGACCAAAGTCTTCATTGTTGTACACCACTTCATTTCTTTGGCCTGAGCAGCAAGTAAAACCAACGAAAAAGCAAGCTTGAGTACCATTGGTACTCAGCAAGTGTGGGAAATTAATGTCATGCAAGTTAGAACAAGGAAAGGATGGACACATGGTTAAGGCACTACGCAATTAATACCTATCTCCTTAGCTTATTAAGCACCTACATTACTACATAAGTGAAGTGGTCCCAATCCCATAGTTAAGCTCTCCGCTTAACATCCTCAACTTCTCCATTCATCACGGCTGTCATGATAGTTCTGACTCTGCAGAGTTTGCACCACTGTACCCACACGTAGTGATTTCATCCCCCGTTGCCGGGTGGACTAAAAACCTCCATTTTGCCCGTGGTAGACATTTCACACTTCCCAGGTGTGTAGCCAGGAGATCTCTATGAGGCCTTTACAAAGGGATTCCTGACGAGTATGAGCCCACTGAGGTTTCACCCCTAACAGCATCTAGGAGGCTCCAACCCCCGCTGCAGTGGCCCCCTCTTGAGCCTTGCGGTTCCTATGGTAGTCCATCTGACACCTATTCCCCACACCATCCAAACACCCACACTACGTCGGAAATATACCTAATTAGTTGCCCAAGCTGCTCTATCTCACCATGTGGTTGGCAGGGTAAAGCCAGGTTACATGCTCCATGAACCAGTCCTTAGAACCCAAGCAAGCACTAAACACAAACCCGAGTCTCGTGCATGCAGCACCAAATAAAGCATCCAGCTTGCCTAGATTCCTATCTCTAACATAATTCATAATATTCCATTCAAGGGTAAATAATCAAGGTGATGATCTCATATCCCGTTTATCTCATTCTAAGCATGTCTAAGCATAAGTATAAACAAATAACATAAAAAATAACTCCCAACCCAGGCTACAAGGAAACAAGATAATGAAAATCTTGGGAAACGCCCTTGCATGGGTTTTATAGTTCAATTGACAATGCAAATAGTTCTAGCTACACATCCTAGCTTAGGTGCAAAGTGGTCAAGGACACTTGCCTTTTTCCTGCTGCTCCGAAAATGGAAAGTCTTGATCTTGGAAAGTGAGAACTGGCTCTGGGGCTTGTTCTACTCATGCCAACATACCCATAGCAAAAGAAAATAACATTCCATAAGCAATCATCCACATAGACACTCATGCAAGTCATACATACATACACATTTATTCACTTTATTAGTTATAACCTTTGCATAAACATGTATATTCCACCCTTAAACAGGATTTTCACATCTCCTAATCAACTTTCAAATTGAAACTTTATGTTCAATAATCCTTATATGACATTTATTAAGTGTATACAAGTTTTTCTCATATTTTCAGATTTATTCTTATGTCTAAAAGTGAATTTCAGCGTAAAACAGCAAAATAAACACAGATACAGAATATATATTGGTCAACAATACCAAAACATAATATTTTGAGACTTCCTAAATGTTTAGATCATTTTAGATTTATTTTTACAAATATTTCAGAACTGTTTTATGCCTAAGAATGAATTTTTAGCAATAACAGAAACTAAATGGCATTTTCAGATTTTATTTGCAACTTAAAACCAGTTCTCAGATTATTCTAAATATTTTCAATTTGCTAGGAAAGTTTAAACTGCAACTTGCACATGTGTTTGCATCTATTTGAATTCAAATCATATTCAAATGATTAATTTCCTAAATCAGATGTTCTACAGGGTTTAAATTGCAAATACACACCACTGCAGGACCTAAAATATTATTTTTCTAAAGTCCAGGGGTCTAAACATGTAAAACAGAAAGTTTTTCCTTATTTTCTAATTATTCAGGGGCTAGATCAGCTTTCTACACGTGTTTGCATCGTTTTAAGGAAGTGCAGGGGCTAGTTCGAAAAATCCTGGGGCTAGCGTGCTCTTTCTGAGAACCCCAGAGGGTAGCGCGCTTAATTCCTGACGAGAATCGGCGCTTTAAACGTGGGCCGTCGGATTTAAAACATGCGGCTAGGATTAGATCCGCGAAGGGGTAAGGGGCGATCTATTTTCATCCGTGTGATTTAAAATGGAGGGAGCTCAAGAGGCCACATCATTCCGGCCGGAGCCAGGCGGCGCGCGCGGCGGCGCTCGGCGGTTCTCGCCGGTGACCTCATCGGGTTTTTGCGAAAACGTGCCTACCTTCTCTGGAGTGCGGGTTTCTTCGCATGAACCGATGGAGGGTGTTTGGATGGATCCGAAGGGCCCGGAAGACAGTGGCGCTAGCGCTGCGTGGCGGTCGTCGGTGAACGGCGTCGGGAGGTGTTCGGGTCCGGCTTTCTTCAAGTCTTTTTGGTCGCAGAGCTTCACTGTGGTCCGTAGATGGAGCACCGAGGGTCAGTCAGCGCCAAAATTCAAATTTCTTCGGTTTGACGGTGGTTGGCGGCTAGCTCTTACAGGCGAACGGTGGAAGGGGTGTTTTCGGCGAAGGTTCTTCACGACGTCGGCTCCGAGGGATCGGGGAAGCTCCTGTGGGGCGAGGAGACGGTTAGATCCTAGAGGAACAGCGGCCACCGTGGCGAATTTTGGAAATTGGGTGACGGCACTCACCAGCGGAAGACTCAGAAGTCTGGTGTGAATGATGGCGGGTTTGCGGAATGTTTATAGGGGCAGAAGAGTAGGGGAGTTGCGGCGCATGGAATGGCTCGGGGTGGAGATTGTTGAGATCGTGCGCGACGTGGGCGGCGAATCTGAAGTCGGCTGTGGAACCCGGTGCGGGAGAGAAGAGCGGGTGGCGGCTGGAAAAGAAAATGATGATAAGCGGTGCGGCAGTAAGAGGAAGAGAGGGAGGGGGGCTAAGGTTGAATGGGCTGCTCGATGGGTTTCGGCCCAGGAGCTGTTTTCTCTTCTCTTTTCCTTTTTCTCCCTTTCTATTTTTCTTCCCAATAGAATTCTGGTTTGAATTTCAAATTCTTTTGAACATGCAAAAAGTTCACTTGCTTGCAACTTCAACTTTACAAATTGTAGCATTTTACAAATGTACCCCCCTTAAAATAAATCTCGTCCTTGAGATTTGGTGACCCTAGAGGAATAGATGCGGGAACTGTGCCATGAGTTTGTCGTCTCTCTCCCATTTGGCTTCTTCTTCCGAGTGATGCTTCCACTGCACTTTGCACATTCGGACTCTTTTGTTCCTTGTGAGGCGTTCCAGCTTCCCAAGAATCTTGACCGGGTGTTCGGCATATGAAAGGTCTACTCGGACGTCTATCTCATTCATTGGTAACCTCTCTTTTGGTGTTCTCAAGCATTTCTATAGTTGTGACACATGGAACACATCGTGCGCATCTGAAAGGCGAGCCGGTAATTCCAACTGATATGCAACTTCCCCTTTCCTCTCTAGAATTTGAAAGGGTCCGATATACCAAGGTGATAGTTTTCCTTTCACTTTGAATCGACGAAGCCCTCTGATAGGAGAAACTTTGAGATAGACATAGTCTCCTACTTCGAAGGTGAGCTCTCATCTCCGTATGTCTGCATAGCTCTTTTGTCTTGTCTGAGCTATCCTCAAGTTGTTGTGTATTTCTATCACTTTCGCCTCGGCATCTTGTAGCACTTCTGGCCCAAATACTTTGCTTTCTCCTATTTGATTCAAAAACAACGGAGTTCTGCACTTTCTCCCATACAACGCCTCAAAGGGGGACATCTTCATGCTAGCCTGGCAGCTGTTGTTATAGTAGAACTCGGCATATGGTAAGTTCTTGTCCCAACTCCTGCTGTTCTTCAGTGCACAAGCTCTCAACATGTCCTCAAGGATCTCATTAGTTCTTTCTGTCTGCGCGTCGGCCTGTGGATAATATGCAGAATTGAAATTCAGTTGAGTCCCCATGGTTTCATGTAACTTCTGTCAGAACCTTGAGGTAAACTGTGTTCCTTGATCTGACACTATCTTCTTTGGCACCCCATGAAAACACAGTTTTGGACATGTAGAATTCTGCCAATTTGGAACCGCTGTAACTTTCTTTCACAGGGATGAAATGAGCTAACTTAGTCAGTCGATCGGATATGACCCATATCAAATCATATCCCGATTGGGTTCTAGGCAGTCCCACTATGAAGTCCATGCTTATTTCTTCCCATTTCCATTTGGGTACTTTGAGTGGTTGCAACAATCCCGCATGTCGTTGATGTTCTGCGTTCACCAACAGGCACGTGTCACACAAGGCAACATGTTCTGCGACATCTCGTTTCATGCCGCACCACCAGTACCTGCTTTTGAGAACATGGTACACCTTCGTACTCCCAAGATGAATGGAGTAGTCAGAATCATGAGCTTCTCTCGGAATCAATTCATGGATCTCCTTTATCTCAGGTACACATATCCTTTTTCCATGCCATATCGTGCCTTGTTCATCCTCCCTAAACCCAGGAGCTTTATTCTCTTCGGTGAGTCTTTTGATCTCCTGAATTTTCTCATCATCCTTCTGACCGTTGCGTATGTCCTGCTCCAGTGTGGAGTCCACTTTCATTGCGATGGCCTCACCATTATTCACGAGACATAAATTGAGTCTTGCGAATTTCTCATGCAATTCTGTAGGTGTGTCATTTAATCTCAACATGTTGACATGTATATTTTGGCTTAAAGCTTTTGCCATGACATTTGCCTTTCCCAGATGATAGTTGATACCCACATCAAAGTCGTTGATCAACTCTAACCATCGCCTTTGTCTGAGATTAAGATCTGGCTGTGTGAAAATGTACTTCAAAATTTTATGGTCAGTATATATCTTTGTCCTCTTTCCCATTAAATAGTGCCTCCAAAGTTTCAACGCATGGACCACTGCAGCTAGCTCTAGGTCATGCATAGGATAGTTCTTCTCATGTTTCCGAAGCTGTCTGGAAGCATATGCCACGACATGTCCATTTTGCATGAGGACACATCCCAATCCGTGTCCAGAAGCATCACAATACACTGAAAAATTCTTCTGCATATCTGGCATGA
The DNA here is from genome assembly GCA_030760725.1 of Neostapfia colusana. Lineage (NCBI taxonomy): Eukaryota > Viridiplantae > Streptophyta > Magnoliopsida > Poales > Poaceae > Neostapfia > Neostapfia colusana. The sequence continues at coordinate 34,599,109 of JASWHV010000002.1, read as the reverse complement.
CTAGCACTGGGGCTGATGTCAACCTCTTCTTTAACTCCTGGAATCTTGCCTCACACTCCGGTGTCCATGTGAATGTGATTCCCTTCTCTAACATCTTGGTGAGAGGCCTTGAGATCATGGAGAACCCCTCAATAAATCATCGGTAGTATCCGGCCAAGCCTAAGAAGCTCCGGATTTCCGCAAAGTTTCAGGAGCCTTCTGCTTCTGCACATCCGCGATCTTGGCCGGATCCACGGGTATTCCTCCGTCTGAGATTATGTATCCTAAGAAGGGGAATCTCTTCATCCAAAACTCACATTTACTTAGCTTGGCATAGAGTTGGTGTTCTCGCAATTTTTGCAACATAAATCTTAAGTGTTTCTCATGTTCCTCTTCGTCTTTGGAGAAAATGAGAATGTCATCAATGAAAACCACCAAAAACTTGTCCAAGTATTCCATGAATACCTTGTTCATGAGGTACATGAAGTATGCTAGGACATTGGTTAACCCGAACGGCATGACCGTGTATTCATACAGCTCGTATCGAGAGATGAAAGCTGTCTTGGAAATGTCGGATGGCCTTATCTTCAGTTGGTGATATCCAGATCTGAGATCAGTTTTTGAAAACACACATGCCCGTCTCAACTGGTCGAACAAGTCTTCAATGTGAGGCAACGGATACTTGTTTTTGATGGTCACCTCATTTAATGCGCGGTAGTCTACGCACAACCTTTGGGTTCCGTCCTTCTTGATCACGAATATCACTGGAACTCCCCAAGGTGAGGAACTAGGGCGAATGTACCCTTTTTCCGTCAGTTCCAGGATACATTCTTTGAGCTCTTCTAGCTGCTTGGAATCCATCCGGTAGGGCCTCTTATATATCGGGGCTGTTCAAGGCATTAGTTTGATTGTGAATTCCACTTCACGATCCGGGGGCATACCTGGTAACTCCTCTGGAAAGACATCTGGATACTTCTTTATTACTCTTATCTCTTTAAGTTTCATGTCCACTTAATTGAGTTTAATTTCCCTCCTAGGTTCTTGGACGGCTATGAATTTAATCTTGGTGCCACTAGTATGAGTTAACTCCACTGTTCTAGTCGAACAATGGATAATGCCCTTATGTTTGGTCAGCCAGTCCATGCCCAAAATAATATCTTTCCCTTGTGAGTTTATCACTATGAGGTTTGCAGAAAATACTACCCCATTAATGTCTAGACTCACCTTAGGGCACACTTGTCTTGTTCTTATCTCTCCCCCTTGAGAGTTCACAGCTAGCATATGGTTCATTTTTGTTGTTGCTAGATCATCCTCCTTAACAAATTCTTGAGCAATGAACAAATGGGTAGCACTAGAATCGAACAAAATGGTCGCAATGTGGGAATTTGCAGGAAACTTACCAATCACCACGTCAGGTGCCCCTTGAGCTTCCTCCATAGTCATGTGGTTCACCCTTCCACGCACCAGGTTCTGTTGCTGTTGCTGCATAGGCTTCTTCTTCGGGCACTTGTGGGCATAGTGTGGCGGACCGGAATCCTCTCATCCAGGATCACAGAGGGTGGTGCCGTATGATGCGATACCCGACAGCACACATCATAAGAACGATATTGTATTACATAGAAAACCAACTGAAATGTACAAGGTAGTACAAGACTTCAGTTACAAACTAGTGTTTAGATTACAGCAGCGGAAACTAAGTTTGTACAACTCACGCCCATCTACCTAGCAAAACTCAGATGCCCAGTCCTAGGGCAACCCACACTAGCTGCACTCCTCAGCTCAACGCGGCGTCTACGGTTCCCACTCAACCGTGGTCCCTGATGGAGGGTAGCCCTCGCCGGTGGACTCGTAACCCGAGTCCGTGGGGTACTCCTCACCTGAAAAACACTTATAGCAGCAACCGTGAGCACGATGGCTCAACAAGACTTAACCGACTCACCTAGGCATGAAACTCTACATGCAATTTACAACCAACATGGGAGGGTAAATTTCAGCAAACGGACACGCCTACAAGTTCATCCTTAGTTTATCTTTTAGCGACAAGTTAACAGTTCATGAATATGAAATTTAGTGAGCAATATTTGGTGGCACACATGTAGCAATACAATTTTTATCATAACAGCAATATTGATTCAGCACATTTCATATATTAACCTACGTCACGACTCAGTGACCAAGTGATACTCATCACCGTGAGGGACGGCGAATCGACTCGATATACACCTGCAGGGATACCCAAAGAGCACGTCACGTACGCCCACCTGTATAGCTGCACAGCACGCTCACTCGATGTCGTACAGGACAACCTTTCACCCAACAGCCCAAACGTCGAACCGGTCACACCGAAACGGACAGGAGGTTCCCTACGCGGAGCATCTCTCTATGCCCGTTAGCAGATTTCCACCTTGCTGCCCTGAACCTACACCTATAAATCGGTGTGCTATGCCTCGACGCCCGGAGGTTTAGGTTACATAGGTTTACCGGGGCCCATATATCCGATATGCCTTCGGTACGTTCAAACTTGATCAGCGTGGGCCGCACACAGATCGGTCCTCAATCGACACGGACAGGGCTGTGCACACAAGACTTCCTTTTGCTGCGCCCTAGCCCCTGCCTAGTCTCATTTTCATTACTAAAGTGATCTCACATCACTCAAACCAATCCCGCGTGTCCCAAGCCTAACTCGCGAGTAGATTCCAACTACTCAACTTGTACCGAAGTTCTATGAATCAATAAGCATAGCCTGTCTACTCGAGGACGTAGACACTACCCTCACACATGTGGGAAAATCTGGTTATGCACTTGGATTTCATCCATCCTACACCTAATGCACATCCGTACCACATACTAAGTACTCATAAAGCAAAACTTTGTAAAATTGGTTAATGTAAACCGGGGCTTGCCTTGTTTCTGCTAGTCAGTAGTTAGGGCTTCATCCGGAAGAAGAATTCGAGCACTTCCGGGACTCCTCGCCTTCAGCGACTACACATAAACGATATACTATATGTCAACTTAAATGCAATGTTTATAACTGAATAAGTAATTACCATAACTCTAGCTAACCCTCCCCTTTGGCTCTGAAATTTTTATGGTGGCTTGGTAGGTCTTAACCAGAGTCTTGACCAAGTTTCATTTGAAACCAAGTTCATTTGAGCCTTGTACAAATAAAAAGCTTATTTGGTCATTTGTAAGGCCTCTAGGGATTTCCAGGGATTTTCATGGCTCCAACCATTACTTTCTGGAAACTAGAGTTTGAGATGGTTCTAATGGAATTGGTTTCATGTCATTTGAAGCATTCTTGATGAAGTTATGCCCTAAACAAGATTTAAGAAAATCTGAAAAATGTTTCTGTACATTTTTCTATTTTCTAAGGGCAGTTCACTTAATCACACCATTAAGGGGACTAAATGAACTTGGATGGGTCTGAAAATTTTACTGTGACTCGAGGATTTTCCAATGAACCTCCAGCCAAATTTCAGAATTTTTCATAGACTAATTCTCCAGATAAAATTCCCAACAGTTTAAATTTTAGGGAATTAATTCTGGAAAACCATTAAGTTTCATGAGCTGAAATTTGTGTTGCTGGAAATTACTCAAAAATATGAATTCAGCAAAATTTAGTTCACTAAATTTGGAGCTTCCTAGCAAAAGTTATATGCAATTGAAGTTTGAACTAAAACTGGAAAATCTCAGAAATGTTTAAACTCTGTGGGTGGGCCCCAATATTTAAACTGGCCCACTGAGATCGCGGCCACACCGCAGCCCATGGGGTTTTACCCGCGCTGCGCACCATATCCCAGCCGCAAAGTGGATCCCCACTGGTAAACAGGGACTGAACGGTGGACCCGGCCCCCCTTCGTCTACCTCGCGACACCCGCGACTTCCGCGGCGGCGCTTCGCCGGAGAACTCGCCGCCGGCAATTTCACCGCATGACCTTCTACGGATTTTTCTTTCTGTGCCCAACTTTGCTCGGAAATTACGTTGGTGCACTCACGGAAGCTCGACGATGGCAGGAACCACGCTCGCGACGATGACAGCAGCGATCCCCACTCCGGCGATGTCGCCCGAGCTACTCAGGGCCTTATTTTTGGAACGGTTTGCTCCTACAGCTCCGCTGTGGCATGCTGAGCACGAAAATGAACTCGGTTTGCCATGGGAACGACCGGAGCTAGGACTTCACCGTCGACCTAGGGCTAAAACGGCGGATGCTCGAAAAACTCGATAGCAGCGCCAAAACTCGATGGTTTCTAATGGTCCTTGATCCTAGGTGGCCGTGGGGACGTGTAGAACAAGTGCTTAGCTTGGTTTACGTGGTGGTGGACCGATCACCATGAATTTTGGATTCTTGGATAGCTCGGTTCTTTGAACACCTAGGACTAAACGTGGAATATCTCTCCCGACAGGGCACGAAAAGAGGTAAGGTTTTCACCGTGAGTTCGAGCAGCCTCCGGTGCGTCTATTTGCTGTTGATCATCGGTCATGAGAGCACCTGGATCAGCGGCGCACCGAGGACCCGTGAGAGCGACCGAAGAGTTGATGTTTTTGGTCGAGAGACGAAACAGCGTACGGGGTTCGGGGCTGCAGCGCTGGGTTTGCCTTCGTGAGCAAGCAGCGGCTGCGCGGCGCACCAGCCTGTCGTGTTCTGAAGCGGTGGCACCCGAGCAGCTCGGTGGCGTTGTCCGGTCAGGAGACTCGGGAGAAACAACACGAGAGCTGGGTATATGGCGGTTCCCTCTGTTGTTCAGGCTGACTGGTGGGCCCCTTCTCCCCCTTCTGTCAATTTCCTTTGTTGCTGCAAATATCCCATCTACTCCCTCTTAAATGGTAAGCTTAGCCACCAAGTCAGAGAGTAAATTTGAATTCACCAAAATGAAATTGGTTTGTCTGAATTTGCTTCACATTTGAATTTGAAATTCAAATTCAGTTTTGAATTAATGCAAATTTAGCTCCCGACAAGATGAAGTCCAATGGGAATGAAAATTGGTGGCCTACCTCAGAAAAATGTGCTGACTTTGAGTATGAAGTCAACTTTTGAATTCAAGTGATGAAAGTGGCTGCAATTTTAATTTGCATTCAAATTGGCCCTTTTTACAAATGTCTCCAAAATTGCCTCAAAAAGTCTTGGATTTGCATGACACTTGGCCTGAGCTTTCCAAAGAATACTTAAGGTCTAGGGGTGAGCTCAACCTTTCATGTGTATGTGTATGACTCCTACATTTTGGAGTTATGGGTTTTTCCTCTCTAATCACCCTTTTGATTGTGTTTACTTGCTCTTCACAAGTGTTCATGAGATATCCACAAAATGAGCTGTGGTGTTGTGAGTTGATGAAATGATCATTTTTGCAAGTCACTTTCTTGGGCTTTTACACATAGTGTCCCACTTCACCACTGTTGAAGCACTGCACCCCAACTTTATGTGCCTGACCTTTGTTTTCCTGGGGTGGGTCTTGTGGTACTTGTCCTGCCGGCCGAGGTGGATAAGCAGGACGTGGCTGCTGCAGAAACTGGCTGATGGAGGCCTGAAATTTGGGTTGTAACCTCTCGGTGCTGAGTAGGGTACCAAAGCACGGCTCATCTGTCCTGCAGGCTGCAGTGCAAGATGTGGGCGTGTGTTGCTGCTCGAAGGTTGGTATGGCCACCCCATCTTCCTCTAGTGTTCATTCTCCAGGGCCTTCATCTTCCTTTCAACGATAAATGCCCTGTCCACCATCTTCTGGAAGCTATCATATTCGTTGGAGGACATGGCACATTGCATCACCATGGTGAGCCCTTCCATAAAGCAGTCTTGCTTTTGCTCATCAGTTTCAATGTCCCTTGGTGCATAGCGGGACAGCTGGGTGAACTTGGTGAGGTATTCCCTCACTGTCATGTTGCCTTGTTGGAGCCCGAGAAACTCCTTCCTCTTGTTCTTGAGCTCTCCCGTTGGAATTTAGTGGTTGCGGAAGCTGCGCTTGAACTCCTACCAAGTTATGTTCTCGGGGTCACCGTGGGCTGCCACGTAGGCGGTCCACCAATCAGCCGCGGGTCTGTGCAGCTGGTGAGAGGCAAACATCACCCTCTCATGTCCTTGACATTGTATGATCCTCATCTTGTTTGCAATGGTTTTTAGCCAATCATCTGCCTCCAAGGGTTCAGCAGCACTGACAAACTTCGGGGGTTGATGTGACACCCTCATCTCGGGTGTCAGCATAGGTTCATGTTTTATAAAGAGGAAACACTTTAAGAAAAGTAGGGACAGAGAAAAATATCAAGAGGGTAGCCAATAAGAGCCGAATCCAGCTCTTACCGTGGCCGCTGGCCACATGGCGTGTTCGGAGCTCATCCCTGCGAAGTGGGGAGAGACCGCCGCCAAGCTGGCTACGTGGCAGGCTCGGGGCTCGTCTCGGCAAAGGGGAGAGGTCCGATCCTGTGGGACACGTGTTGCCTATGGAGCTAGCCTCTGCGGAAGAAGCAAAGGCATTTCCGCAAGACACGTGTCATCCTCGGAGCTAGTCCTCACGGAAATCAGAGGACCAGTCGCGCGGGATACGTGTCGATCTCGGAGCCCACCTCCGAGAGGTCCTGTTCTATTGGACACGTGTCGCCACCGGAGCTTATCTCCGGGAGGTCTGTCGCTGCTGGACACGTGTCGACCTCGGGGCATGTCCCTGAAGAAATAAGAGAGGAAAGACCGGCGCCAACACTTGGCATGCGCGGAGCTCACCTCCAAAGGAGGGGGAGGTCTCAGTCGATTGACACGCGACACAACCGGAGCTCGTCTCTACGGAAAAGGAGAGACCAGGCCCCGGAAGGACACGTGGAGCCTCCGGAGCTCATCGCCGCGAAGGTAACGAGTTCTAGAGTGGCTGTTACGCGTAAGAATACCAGTACGTAAAAGAAACCAACCTGAATTCCACAATGTTACCGCACCAAATCAACTAAAGATAAGATGATAGGATCCAACGACGATCTGAATAAGACTCTTATTCAGGATACAATCAGATTAGGACTCTTCTCTTCCTGATTATAAATAGAACCCAGAGCCTCTGGCCGAAACCACGGACTTCTTTTTCCAACTCCTGAGACGACGACTTAGAGCCCTAGCCCCAACTCGCCGAGAAAGCCATCGCCGAAGTGCAACAAGGGAGATCATCGGAGGAGAACCGAGCGGTCTGAGGAGGACCTCGAAAACCAAGAAGGGCGTAAGGTAGGACTCCAACACCACCTTACGGCATTGTTGTATTCCCCTTGCATCTGTTCTTTGATTCCTTTCGAACAGAAGCCTTCTCGTGGACAGATCACTTGATGATCAGGTTGATCTAAAGACAAGATCATTGCCACGTCCACCTTTGTCCGAACACCTCTGTCCATGCAAGCCATGCAAGAACACACCAATCAAAAAAAATCATAGGGTAGCATGCATATGCATCATCGCATCTAGTTTAAGGTTTATGCATGATATTGATTGCTGTGAATCTTGTATGCACGTGATCCTACCTAGCAGGACAAGCTCAGGGAGCTATCTACGACGAACTGCAGCAACCAGGTTTTGAGATCCAAGAACAACCGGAACCGCAAGAACAAGGCAAGTGCTCCTTGACCATGTTGATCCTATGTTTTGTGTAAAACTATTTTGTTTTGCGAAAAGGTGTGTGTGCTGAGTCAAACATGATGGGAAACCCTTTTATAGGAGTTTATTAGTTTTGGATAAACCACCCTTGTTGCCTCGGAAGTTTTATGAGTCGTGTATGGTTTTTGCTTTATGCTTCGCTGAGTCCATGGGATTGGGAAGCGAGATAGATGTGTCTAGCTAACTGCACTCGTAATGATAATGAGAAACTGATGTTAATAATGGACATGGATCGGAGGGAGATCTAGGCAAGACTGGGTTTGTGAATGAGGTAGCATGAGATGGTGGTTTACTTGCCGTAGATCTAAGGACCGGTTCATGTATGCACATGCCAGGATAACAGTGCCACCACAAGGCCAAGTGTGGGTGCAGCTTAGCTGAGTAATTAGGTAAATTGCTAGAGTGTTATGGACTGCGGAAGGCGCGGGGAATGGGAGTCGAGTGAGGACTGCCATGGGAACTGCATGGCACAAGAGGGGGCCCGTGGGTGGGAGAATTGGAGATTCTAGCCTGCCAGTGAAACCTTAGTGAGTCCATACATCTAGTAACCCCTTTGTAAAGGCTATTTTTTGATCTCTTGACCATACACCGACAGATGTGTACTGGTATAATGGAGGTTCTGCAGTCGCCGACGGGTGACGAAATTACAAACTTGTGGGTAAAGAGGTGCAAACTCTGCAGAGTTAATAAAACTATCATGATAGCCGAGCTTACAATCACGAGCACCTGGCTAAACTGCCATGATTAGTTGGGATTGTTATTGGGAAGGTTTTTGGTTATGGTTATTGGTTTGGTTATGGTTATGGTTTGGGACTGTTGAGTCCGGGTGATATGATGGTTGCATGACTGTTGAGTCATGGCAACGAGTTTGGTCTCGGTGTGAGACGAGGTTGTTTTATGAGATGAGATGGTAGCGAATACGGGAAGGTATTCGTGAGATGGTAGCGAATACGAGGAGGTATTCGTGAGTATTAATAAAGGTTGGTTAATGTTCGGATGGAACACGGGAAGTGATGGAGGTATGTTGGTGATTTAATACATGCTGGGATTACATTCATTTAAAGTTAAGTTGCTGTTTTATCATTATTTTATAAATTTGCTTTTCTGCAAATGAGCCTTTTTATACCTACCTTGTTATGAGCTGCATATCATGTGTTTTTCCCGCACATGCTGAGTACATCATTGTACTCAAACTTGCATTATTACTTCATCATCAGCAGCAGGAGAAGCCTACTATGAAGACCAAGTGGAGCATTATGGCGTGTGATCTGTTCTCAACCTTGCCTGTGGAGGGAGTAGAGATGGAGCCACTTCTGCTTAGATTTGCTTCCGCATTAGTTGAATTGCTTCCGCATTAGAATAAAGACTTCCGCTGCATAGAAATAATACTTCCGCTGTGAGCATGAATCCAAGACTCATGAGGTATTGCAATAAACTCTGTTATTCGTGGTAATATATAATCTGAATTCAGTTTGTGGAACGTATGTGTATGTGTGATGAACATCCTGGGCACACATATGCATTAGTTCTCGGTTCCGTGGTTTCCCACAAAATTGAGGGCGTCACAGTTGAGTTCCTAGAAACTCACTCAACCTCGGTTGACGTGGTGCAGCCTGTGGGGGTGGAGCTTGATGTAAGTTAGCCACCACTTGAGTCAAATTCTGGATGAGCTGATTTTGGTTGTTGAGCATTTGGTGAGTTGGATCAACCCCTCCTCGATGACCACCCCTGCCTTGCCCTCCAGGAATTGGAGGGTTGGCGGCCTCATTGTTGTCGTTGTGGTTGGCACCACGGCCTCTTCCGGCCATCTATCATGATTAACCAAATATCAACTTAATGATTATGTATTAACTCCCCATGTAGCTTGCATAAATTTAAACTTTTGGAAAATAAGAGATTTAGACAACTCAGAAAATTTCACACAACCTTCAATCACAATGTCTCATACGAAAGCAAATGCAAACTATTCATCACAATGTCTCAGACAAAAGAAAATGCAAACAAAAAGACGAGGTTGTGGACAAATGCCCATGGCTCCCACAACTCACGCCACACACCAAATATTAATAAGCAAATAAATAGGTTCTTGACACAACTACTCGATGAAATGCTGGATTAAGGGAAATGACTCTAAACGACTCACATCATTGTGCTGGCTCATTAGGGTCTTCATCATCATTGCGGCTGCCCCCTGACTCAGCTCTAGGTGGGGAAGCGGCCGGTGGAGAAGTGTGACGATGCTTGTTCTCCCTGCGGTCTGGGGAATCAGGCGTCTAGGAGTCATTCTTTGAAACATACAGCTCGGTCTGATCTCCCCTTTCCATCGCTCTCAAACAAGAACGAAGTGTAGACTCAGTCTTCTTCAGGGTGTCACGGACATCCTGAAGCTCATGCTGGCACTCCTACAGTATTGTGCTGAGCATAGCTGCATCCTCCAAGCACATATCCATGTGGTCGTGGGTACTTCCTTCCTGGACCAGCGGGTACTTGTACTCTGCTGTGCCACTCTCGTGCTGAAGAACGTACATGTATTCAGTCCTATCCAGGTGGCCACGGTTGATGTAATTCTGACAGGTCATGGCCTCCCAAGTGACATCCTTCTCAGCATCGGCCTGTGTCGCTCGACAAGCTGGTGAGTGGTGGATCTTGAGCAACCTGTTGTCGTGGAAGATCCTCATCTCTGAGCTCCACTCTTTGCGCTCTACGCGAATGGTCTTGGTAGAGCTGTAGTGTACGATCAACTTGCCGGTGTTGCCAGCGGTGTGGAGCATACGTCGAAGACGACGCAGCAAGCTCCCTGGACCTAACCCGTGAGAGTGGTACGTCACGGGGTGGTTCTCCTCCCTCAAAGAAGGTGCAGCTACAGGGACTCTTCCTCCGGTGGACTTGCGAGCGGTGCGGATCATGCGAATCATCTAAAATATAAAACATTTAAAAATCAAGTTAGATAATAAGTAAATAAATACTCTATTTCAAATAACTGTTAAGACAAGATGAGTAAATAGAGGAACAATATTAAATAACACTTTTACCCCACACACTTTGTAAAATAGTTTTTAAGAACATGATGTCCTTAAATACGTCTGTTTCTACCTATGTTCACGTTCCTACGGGCAAGCCTAGCTCTGAAGCCACTTCTGTCACATCTGGTTTTTCCGAAGAACAACCAAGTGTTTTACACATGTATGCCAGGATCATTTTCTCATACATGTGACGACAAATGGTGAAACATCATAATATTACAAGCCAGGTGTTTGAATACAAATAAGTCTTACATAGCGTCTCAAAGGACGATAAAATGTTCATAACATGAAAATAAACAAAGCAGCGGAAATATGGTCTTGTGGGCTCCGTCAAAGGCGTTGCCCGTGGGACTCCGTGAACCTAGAACCCTTCTTCAGGACCAAAGTCTTCATTGTTGTACACCACTTCATTTCTTTGGCTTGAGCAGCAAGTACAACCAACGAAAAAGCAAGCTTGACTACCATTGATACTCAGCAAGTGTTGGGAAATTAATGTCATGCAAGTTAGAACAAGGAAAGGCTGGACACATAGTTATAGCACTACACAATTACTCCCTCCGTTCTGAAATAAATGACATTTAGGACACAAATTCTAGTTCAATTTAAACTAAATTAGTTGTCCTAAACGTCATTTATTTCAGAACGGAGGGAGTAATACCTATCTCCTTAGCTTATTAAGCACCTACATTACTACATAAGTGAAGTGGTCCCAATCCCATAATCCCAATCCCATAGTTAAGCTCCCCGCTTAACATCCTCAACTTCTCCATTCATCATCATCTAATCATGAATATGTCCAAGCCGCTCTTGACCGTGAGCACGGCTGTCATGACAGTTTTGACAAAGCAAATAGTTCTAGCTACACATCCTAGCTTAGGTGCAAAGTGGTCAAGGACACTTGCCTTCTTCCTGCTGCTGCGGAAATGGAAAGTCTTGATCTTGGAAAGTGAGAACCGGCTCTTGGGCTGGTTCTACTCATGCCAACATACCCATAGCAAAAGAAAATAACATTCCATAAGCAATCATCCACACATACACTCATGCAAGTCATACATACATATACATTGCTTCACTTTATTAGTTATAACCTCTGCAAAAACATGTATATTCCACCCCTAAACAGGATTTTCAGATCTCCTAATCAACTTTCAAATTGAAACTTTCAGATTTCATTTGCAACTTAAAACCAGTTCTCAGATTATTCTAAATATTTTCAATTTGCTAGGAAAGTTTAAACTGCAACTTGCACATGTGTTTGCATCCCTATTTGAATTCAAATCATATTCAAATGGTTAATTTCCTAAATAAGATGTTCTTCAGGGTTTGAATTGCAAATACACACCACTGAAGGACCAAAAATATTACTTTTCTAAAGTCCAGGGGTCTAAACATGTAAAAAAGAAAGTTTTTCCTAATTTTCTAATTATTCAGGGGCTAGATCAGCTTTCTACACGTGTTTGCATAGTTTTCAGAAAGTCTAGGGGCTAGATCGAAAAAATCCCAGGGCTAGCGCTCTTTCTGAGAACCCTAGGGGGTAGCGCGCTTAATTCCCCGAGGGAATCAGCGCTTTAAACATGGGCCGTTGGATTTAAAACGTGCGGCTAGGATTAGATCTGCGAAGGGGTACTGGGCGATCTATTTTCATCCGTATGATTTTAAATGGAGGGAGCTCAAGCGGCCACATCATTCCGGCCGGAGCCAGGCGGCGTGCGCGGTGGCGCTCGGCGGTTCTCGCTGGCGACATCATCGGATTTTTGCAAAAACGTGCCTACCTTCCCTGGAGTTTGGGTTTCTTCGCGTGAATCGATGGAGGGGGAGTAGGCGAGCTCACCTAGGGCGTTTTGATGGATCCGAAGGGCCTAGAAGATAGTCGGCGATGGCGCTGCGCGGCGGTCGTCAGTGAACGGTGTTCGGGTCCGGCTTTCTTCAAGTCTTTTCGGTCGCAGAGCTTCACTGTGGTCCGTAGATGGAGCACCGACGGACAGCCAGCGCAAAAATTCAAGTTCCTTCAGAGTTTGACGGTGGTTGGCGGCTAGCTCTTACCGGTGAATGGCGGAAGGGGTGTTTCCGGCAAAGGTTCTTCACGACGTCGGCTCCGAGGGGTCGGGGAAGCTCCAGTGAGGCGAGGAGATGGTTAGATTCTAGAGGAACAGTGACCACCGTGGCAAATTTTAAAAATTCGGCAACGGCGCTCACCGGCGGAAGACTCTGAAATCCGGGGTGAATGATGGTGGGTTTGCGGGAATGTTTATAGGGGCAGAATAGTAGGGGAGTTGCAACGCATGGAACGGCTCGGGGTGGAGATTGTTTGTAACACCCAAAATTCTGTTAAGAGGGGAATTAAAAAATTTTTGGACGTATTGCATGTGGTGCAGAAATTCAAATTCAAATTGGAATTCAAATTCAAATCAAAACCAGAAAAGAAATGGAAAAAGAAAAAGAAAAACAGAAAACCCCGGCCAGTGGGCCGAAACTCACGAGCCGGCCCACCTTTTCCCACGCCAGCCCACAGCCGCGCGCTCCTCTCTCCCGCTCACTGACACGCGGGGCCCGCCGTTATCTTCTTCCTCGCGCGTGCTCGGCCAACCCCGGACATCTCTCTCTCCCGAATCCAAACTGCCCCGGAAAACCGCGTTCCCCAGCCGAATTCTTGTCCCGGACGACTCCAACTCGATCACAACGGACACGCCGCCCTCCCCCGTCTATATAAACGCCGGCATCGCCCGGTTTTCCCCACCCGATCGGCTGTTTTTCCTCCCGGTGAGAACTGAAGCTCCGATCACCTTTTTCTCTCGACCTTCGCTCGGGATTTCTGATCTAACGCGCCGATCTTGTTCCACCGCCTCCGGGGAAACATGCAGGTGCAGAAAATTCGGTAGATTGCGCTCTAAACACAACTCCGACGTGCATCGCCGCGATTCCATCTCGGACCTCGTCGCCGACCGCCTTCTAGGGCCTCCGAGCTCAAGAAAAATCCCGAGGTGAGATCCCCGACCTCCCCTCTACCGATCTATGCCATGAAATCCCAGTTTTAGGAGGAATAGACGAAGATCCGAAGTTTTCCGGCGAGATCGCCGCCTCCCGCCACCGCGCGCCGCCGGGCAGCGCGGGCTGGCTCCGGCCAGGGCGACGTGGCCGCTTGTGCGCCATCTATTTTAAATCGCACGGTAGACATAAAACCCCCGCGTACCGGTTCGACGTTATAATCTCAGCCGTTTGTTTTAAATCGGACGGTTCACGTCGGCCCCGCATTATAAAAGCTGGGATTCTTACGCGCTACCCCCTGGGGATCTCGGAAAACACGAGCTAGCCCTGGAAACTACTGATCTAGCCCCTGGAACTTCAGAAATTCATGTAAATTCATTTAAAATCAGTTTTAGCCCCTGGACTTAATAAAAATTAAGAAAACCCCTCGGTTATGTGTGGCTAGACCCCTGGAAATTAATGAAATAATATAATAGACCCTGTAGTGGAGTGAATTTACCTTTTTGACCCTATATGGTATTAAATTTAGAAATTTGAATGTATAACTAGGATTTAAATTTAAAAGGAAAGGCGAACACAAGTGCTAATTCAAGTTTAAACTCTACTAACACTTGGAAAACTTTAGAATGAACTAAAAATAAATTTTAGGCTGAAATGAAATCTGTTTGGGTGTTGTTCATATTTATTAGTTCTGGAAACACGTTTTTAGGCTAGGAAATAATTCTGAAAACTGTTGAAATAAATTTAAATTAGTTCACATCAGAGGAGAAGTTCAAAAGTATATTATTTAATATTTTAGATCAGAACCTATTCTGTTTAGGTGAATAAGTCCTACTATTTAATATTAAAACTCACTTTTAGGCATAGAAAATAAATCTCGAAAATATAGGAAAATAGTTTTGCATAACTAGAAAATGATAAATGAAGTCTCCAAATCCAAAGACTTCAGTTTAGGATTTGGTAGAAGATCTGAAAACCCATTTGGAGTAGGAAATTACCTTCCATGCAAACTTGGTAGCTAAAGAGTGTATTAAAGAATTTGTTTAAATTGGAAATTCATATATAGTGTGCAAACAGAAATCTGAATACAAAAGTTAGAAATCATATACATATGATTAAAAGTGCATGTAGGCCAAAAATCAACACATCTAGGATAACCACAACACTTAGTAATGTGAATGACTTTCATAGGTATGTATGTGTGGTTTGTATGAAGTGAAAGTGTGAACCCTGTCTTATGGATTGTTGTTTTCTTTTGCTATGTGTATTGGCATGAGTAGAACCTGCCCCAGAGCAAGTTCTCCCCTTCCAAGACCAGGACTTTCCATTCCCAGAGCAGCAGGAAGAAGGCAAGTGTCCTTGACCACTTTAATCCTATGCTAGGATGTGTAGATAGAATTATTTGCATTGTCAATTGAAATGTGAAACCCATGCTAGGATGTTCCCTAGAATTGCATTACCTTGTTTCCTTGTAGATTGGGTTGGGATTTATTTTATCATGTCATTTATTCATATGCTTATGCTTAGCCATGCTTAGAATGGGATAATTGGGATATGAGATCATCAATTTATTTACCATACTCTTGAATGAGGTATTATGAGTTATGTAGAGGTAGGGATCAAGGCAAGTTGGATGATTTGGTTGGTGCTGGGAGCACGAGACTCGGGTTTGTGTTTAGTACTTGTCTGGATCCTAAGGACCGGTTCATGGAGCATGTAACCTGGCTTTACCGTGCCAACCACATGCTGAGATGGGGCAGCTTGGCCAATTAATTGGGTGTATCCCCGGCGTAGTATGGGTGTGTTGGATGGTGCGGGGAGTAGGTGTTAGCTGGACTACCATATGAACCGCAAGGCTCAAGAGGGGGCCACTGCAGCGGGGTTGGAGCCTCTTATATGCTGTTAGGGGTGAAACCTTAGTGGGCCCATGCTCGTCGGGAATCCCTTTGTAAAGGCTTCGTAGTGATCTCCTGGCTACACACCTGGGAAGTGTGAATGTGGTTCGTGGCCACTGGCATAATGGAGGTTCTTTTAGTCCATCCGGCAACAGGGGATGAAATCACTACATGTGGGTACAGTGGTGCAAACTCTGCAGAGTCAAAACTGTCATGACAGCCGTGCTCACGGTCAAGAGCGGCTTGGACTTATTCATGATTAGAGGATGATGTCTTTGGAAGTTGTGGATGTTAAGCGGGGAGCTTAACATTGGAAATGATGTTATGGTTATTTGATTATGATGATGGGTTGGGAGATTGGGACCATTTCACCTATGTAGTAATATAGGTGCTTAATAAGCTATGGTGATAGGTATTAATTGTGTAGTGCTTTAACCATGAGTTCAACCTCTCCTTGCTCTAGCCATGCATGACATAACTTTCCCACACTTGTTGAGTACCAACGGTACTAAAACTTGCGTATTTGTTGGTTTAAATTGCTGCTCAGGTCAAGGAGATGAGGTGGTGTTCAGTGACCAAGACTTCGGACCCGAAGAAGGATTCTAGGTTCATGGAGTCCCCCGGGCAACGCCTGTGACAGAGCCCACAAGAATAATATTCCGCTGCTAGTTTATTTACATGTTATGAACTTATTATCGTCCATCGAGACGTATGATTTGTAAGACATATTTATATTCGACACCTGGCTTGTAATAAATGATGCTTCACTATTTGTCATCACATGTATGAGAAAATGATCCTGGCATACATGTGATATTCACTCGGTTGTTCTTCGGAGAAACTGGGTGTGACACTGTTGCGATCGTGCGTGACGTGGGCGGCGAATCTGAAGTCGGCTGCGGAGCCCAGCACGGGAGAGAAGAGCGGGTGGCGGTTGGAGAAGAAAATGCTGACAGGCAGGGCCCGCACGGCAGTGAGAGTAAGAGAGGGCGGGGGGCATGGGCTGAATGGGCTGCTCGATGGGTTTTGGCCCAGGAGCTGTTTTCTCTTCTCTTTTCCTTTTTTTCCTTTTCTGTTTTTCTTACCAATTAAATTCTGGTTTGAATTTCAATTCTTTTGAACATGCAAAACGTTCACTTGCTTGCAACTTCAACTTTACAAATTTTAGGATGTTAAAAGAAACGATAGGTGCCAAGCGAAATGGCACAAAATTGCAAGCATGCTTATTTTACAGCAGATGAAACATATAGTAAATTATGGCTCTCTAGTCTACTCCATCATTGATGCACACGCGTATGCGTGTTCCGCACATGTCCTATGAACCACATAAAGTTTTTTTATTCGGAACAACAATATCAGAGGATTATAAAGTACTCGAAAGTTTGGTTACTGTGACGGACCGAAATCCGTACATTCTAGGATCACAGAGGGTGATGCCACACGATGCGACACCCCACAACACACACGATAAGAAAACATAGTATTACATTTAAACTTACTGAATTTGTACAAAAGTAGTACAACCTTCAGTTTACAACTCCTGTACATAGTTTACTGCAGGGGGAAGTATTTATACAGCTCACGCCTACTCCTAACTAGCAAAAGTTGGCTGTCCAGCCCTACGGACAACCCACACTAGCTCCACTCAGCATCACTGCGCGTGTATGGCTCCCACACAGCCGTAGATCCCGACGGATCATAACCCTCGCCTGTGAACCCGTACTCCGAGTCCGTGGGGTACTCCTTACCTGCAAACACTCATAACAGCAACCGTGAGCACAATGGCTCAGCAAGTCTTAACCGACTCTCCTACACATGAAACTCTACATGCGAGTCATACTCAAAAATAGGATGGAAGTTTGCAGCAAAAGACACGCCTACAAGTTCATCCTTAATTCATCTTTTAGCCACAAGTTAACGGTTCACAATTATGAAATTTAGTGAGGAATATCTGGTGGCACACATGTAGCAATACAAGTTATTCATAACAGCAGTAATATATCAAAATCATTCTATTGGTTTACTATGTCACAACACAGTGAACAAGCGGTACTCATAACTGCGAGGGATGGCGGATCGACTCATTATACACCTGCAGGGATAACCGAATAGCACGTCACGT
The DNA here is from genome assembly GCA_030760725.1 of Neostapfia colusana. Lineage (NCBI taxonomy): Eukaryota > Viridiplantae > Streptophyta > Magnoliopsida > Poales > Poaceae > Neostapfia > Neostapfia colusana. Next base: position 34,581,495 of record JASWHV010000002.1, on the reverse strand, counting down.
ACGCCATACTTGGAGCTGCACACAGCACGCTCACCCAATGTCGTACGGAACAACGTTTCACCATACAGCCCAAACGTCGATCCGGTCACACCCAAACGGACAGGAGGTTCCCTGCACGGAGCATCTCTATATGCCCGTTAGCGTATTTCCACCTTGCTGCCCTCAACCTACACCTATATAAATCGGTCCGTTATGCCTCGACGCCCGGAGGTATGGGTTACATCAGTTTATCGGACCCCATATATCCGATATGCCTTTGGTACATTCAAACTTGTTCAGAGGGGCCGCACACGGATCGGTCCTCAATCGACACGGGCAGGGCTACACACACAAGACTACCTCTTGCTGCGTCCTAGTCCCTGCCTAGTCTCATTTTTCTTACTAAAGTTGTCTCACATCTCGAACCAATCCCGTATGTGGCGAACCCTATACTCGCGAGTAGATTCCAACTACTCGACTTGTACAGAAACCTATTTTTCGTTAGGCAAGGCATATACTACGCGAGGACTTAGACACTACCCTCACTCTCTTTAGGAGAATATGGTCATGCAATTAGAGTTTCAATCATCCTACACCTAATGCACATACATACTTCAAGCGAAGTGAATATAAAGCAAAAGCTTCATAATTTTTGTTAAATGGAAACTGGGGCTTGCCTTGTTGCTGCTGGTCAGAAGTTAAAGTCTCCTTCGGAGGTATGAAGTCCAAGATCTTCGGGGTTTCCTCGCGTTCAGCGACTACACGTAATCAATTTAACGATATGTCAAATTAAATGCAAATGTGTTGAATTTAGCATATCAAGACTAACTCTAGCTAGACATCCCTTTTAACTCAGCAATTTTTACTTTGGCTTGGTAAGATCCTAACCAGAGACATTGCCAAATTTCATTTGAAACAAAGCTCCTTTGAGACCTGCACAAATAAAGGTCTAAATTGCTATTACTAGAGCTTCTAAGGATTTCCAGGGATTTTCATTGATCAAACCATTACTTTCTGGAAACTAGAGTTTGAGAAACCTATGGAAAGTTATGCCGTAATAAAGATTTGAGAAAATTCTGAAAAAATATTTATGTACATTTTTCTATTTTCTCAGGGAAGTTTACTTAATCACACAAATAGGGGGACTATATGAACTCGGATGGATCTGAAATTTGGCATGACACTCAAGGATATTACAATGAATATCCTAGCAAAATTTGAGAATTTCCACAAAGTGGATCTCCAGGGAAAATTCCCAACAGTTTAAATTTAGAGAATTAATTCTGGAAAACTAAATACTTTCAAAGGATGAAACCTGTTTTGCTGGGAAGTACTCAGAGAGATGAATCCAACAAAATTTGGTTCATTAAATTTGGACACTTCTGCACAAAGTTATGAATTTCTAAACACTTCTGCACAGCGGGCCCGCACGTTTAATCTAAACTAACCCACCACGCGCGCTCAGCTCTGTGACTGACACGTGGGACCAGGGGTCTTTGTCTACCTTGCGACGCCGCCGCCACGAGCCGCCGGAGCTCCGGCGAGGTCGGCGTTTCCTGTGACCTAGCTCGCCGACGACAGTGAAACTCGCCGCCCCCACCTAACTTTGGATGCTGAACACGATGGACACCTCGCTGTCGCCGGCTAACCGCCGTAGCTCGCGGGGCGACGAGTGCTATGCCACTATGCCGCATTAGCCATGTGTTCCTGTCACTCCGGCCACCCTCTTCGCGTGCTAATCGCGTCACCACGTTCAGGGCAGCCTCAGGAAGCTCAGCATGACCTCGGTTTGGACCCAAACAGCGGGCAAACCGGACCTCACCGGCGACCCCTCTTCCGCCGAACTGTTCCTTGGTGAAACTAGGGTTCGTGTGGGTCTTCTCACCGGTTTTTGATCGAGGAGGAGCGCAAGGACCTCTAGGACGTGTGTGATGTGCAGCTCGAGCGTTAGTTTCCTCTGTGCAATGAATTTCACCATTGATCAATCGCTAACCCTAATACACACCGTGGAGTAAATTGACAAATACTCGCTCTATGCCGCATGAAATGGCGAACGGTTTTCTCCTACAGCTGCAGCATGACTAGGCGCACCTTTTCTTCTATGGTGGCAGTGCGTGAAGCAACCGGGATCGGCCAGTCGTCGGTGGACAGAGAGCGGCAGCGAGGAGTTCGGTTGTGGGAGCAACGAGCGGTGTGCGTGAGACTCTGTTCAGCTCAGGCACGATGGAAAAGGGCGAGTGTGTGTTGTGCTGGACTTGTGAAGCGACGTTTCTACCGTGAGGTGGATTTCTCCCTCGGCGGCTGGCTGCACGCGGCGCTGCTGCGATCAACTGCAAGGACCCGAGTCGGTTCAGTAAAAATCAGCCTCTGTCAAATGGGCCCCTCTCCCTAATTCCTTTTTATTTGTGCTCACTGATATTTTCTCATCTACTCAAAATTAAATGGTAAACTTCACGACCAGGTCACAAGATGAATTTGAATTCTTCAAATTGGAGTGGTTTTGGATAAATTTGATTCACGCTTGAATTTGAATTTCAAATTCAGTTTTAAATTAATTCAAATATAGCTCCTACAAGGTGAACTCCAATGAGGATAAAAATTGGTGGACTAACCTGGAAAAATGTGCTGAGTTTGAAAGTGAAGTCATCTTTTGAATCCAAGTGATGAAAGTAGCTGAAATTTTAATTTGCATTCAAATTAGCCCTTTTTGCAATTGTATCCAAAAGTGCCTCAAAAGGGTTTCAACTTGCTTGAAACTTGGCATGAGTATTCCTCATACTGTTTAGTCCTAATCGTGAGCTTAGCCCCTCATGTTTATGTGAGGACCCTACGGTCTCGACAAGCCAGAATCACGCTGAGGGTGCTGCATTGCACAGCACCGGATAACACACATAAAAGGTACAAGGCGGAAGCAAAAATTTTATTACATAAACGTGTTTATGAAAATACTTACAACAAAATAACGTTAAGTCTACACTCACAGGCATAGACTAAGCAAAAGAATTTCACTTTCAGCCCATGAACGTGTCTCCACTAGCACACACGCACACTAACACGGCGGCGTGCACGGCTCCCACTCGACGGTGTTTCCCTCTTGGGGGTCCGTCTCCTCCTCGGGAGCCTCTTCCTCATAGCATCCTGCAAACGCTTCAAACACAAGCAGTGAGCACGATGGCTTGGCAAGACTGACCCGTCTTACCTACACATCAAACTCTACATGCTGGGTTTGCAGTGTATAATAGGAAAACATGTTGCAAAAGACACGCCTAAATAGTTGAACCTTAATTGCTAAGACACATAATAAAGCCATAATAAAACAAGAAACACATTTCTCTTATGTGCTTTGCCTAAGGTTGAAAAGAACTTTAATTAGCTCTAACCTACAGCAAATCATGAAGAAGCAATGTAAAGCTTTCAACCAGCAATATTTTAACATGACACTAGCCTATTCTTTCTACGTCATGGTACAGTAACCAAGTGGTACTAACTGACAGCGAGGGATGATAATTATAATTGATTTAAACCTGCACAGTTAACCAAATAACCCTTCACGTACGCCCGTACTCGATGTTGCCTACAGCAACCACCACGGACGTCATACGCAACCACTTTTCATCCGTAAGCCAAATGTTGAACCGGTCCTATCGTCCCGAGCAGGAGGTCTCTGCACAGAGCATCTGCAGTGCCCGCCAGCCGATTTACACCTCGCTGCTCTGAACCTACCCTCTGGACGACAAGCAATGCCTCAACAGATCGCTACCCGAATTACATCGGTATCCCGGTTCCCATATATCCGGTAGGTCTTCGGTATTGTTCTAGCTTGTTGAACAGGCCTGCACACAGCTCATTCCTCAATCGACACAAGCAGAGCTATGGCACCTAGGCCCCAAAATCCTGATGCCCTTACTCTCCGCTCGGTCTCATTTTTCTTGCCATGTGATTCATTTGCTATCTCTAACCGAGTTGTGTGCCTCTAGCCTATTCTCGCGTGTAGTTCCAACTACTCGACTTGTACCGAATCCTACACCAATTTAGCATTGCAGTGACTACTGAGGGTTAAAACCTAAGCCCAAAACCCTGGTTCTCTTGGCCATGCATTTGGGTTTTCAAACAAGACTCTAATGCACAATTGTAAGAAATACATAAAGTAAGTTATCAAAACAAAAGTCTTTATGAAACGGCTAATGCGAACCGGAGATTTCCTTGCTGCTATTCATAAACTAACTGTTCCTCCAGAGTAATGAATTCCAGAACCTACGGGCCTTCTTCGATCTTAGCGACTACACGAAAAAGGAGTACGATGCGTGTCAATTTAAATGCAATTGAGTTGAAGTTGATATTGGGAAGGCTATAAGTATAGCTAGACAGTGCTATTGACTCTGAAATTTTTACTGTGGTTTGGATGCAACTTAAACAGAGAAGTGACCAAATTTCATTTAAAACAAAGCTCATTCGAGCCCTACAGAAATAAATGTGTATTTGGTCCTAATTAGATCTCTTATGGTTTTCTAAGGAATTTCATGGAGCAATCCATGACTTTCTGGAAACTAGAATTTCAGAGGGTTCTAATGGAATTGGTTTCATATAATTTGAAGCATCCTAGCAAAAGATATGAGCTATACATGTTCAGAGAAAATCTGAAAAATGATTCTGGATATTTGGCTTTTTCTCTGGACCAGCTTCATTAATCAAACCATTAGTTGAATCAAATGAGCTTGGATGGATCTAAAATTTTTATCGTAGCTCAGGGATATTACAAGGAACATCCTGGACAAATTTCAGAATTTTACACTAAATGGTTCTCCAGTTAAAATTCTAAACACTTTAAATTTTAGAGAATTAACTCTGGAGAAATAAAGGTTTTAATGGGGTTAGACTTATTTTGTTGGAAAGTACTAAGAGACCTGAATCCAACAAAATTTGGTTCACTCAATTTGGAGCTTCCTAGCAAAAGTTGTGTGAGTTTGAAGTTTGAACTAGAATCTGAATTTCAGGGAAATGTTTAAATTCCTGCCCATGGGTCCCACGTGTCCGACTTCTTGAACCTTGCTCCAAACACGCCCGACGGCGGTGGTCTCCTGTGAGGTTCGACGGAACCGAGTTCCCGGCCACCTCCCGGGGCCAAACTCGACACCCCCACGTATTTTCCCATGCTGAGCTCATTTTGAGGGTCGCCGGCAGCCGGCGATCACCAGAACTAGGCACGCACCGGCGACAGCTCTATTTAGGGTTCCCGCTAGGTTGACCAACCTCAATTCTACCCCAAACACTCAGCTTTTGAGACCTAAAGCACCAGGAGATTACGAGGAAGCTAGAAGTAGCATCCAACTTGGTCGGGGAGCCCTCGAACCTTGTCGTCACCGTGGGGCCGACGGGGTCCGATTGTTTTTCCTGGGAAAGACCTCGGAATTCTCCCTATACACCTACTTTCTCTGCCTAGAATCGATAGAGGAGGTACGCTATCTAGTGAGGATCTCACATGTGATGTTTGAATGGCTAAAAACGAGAATTGATCATGAATTTAACACTTTCCTACCTCAGGGTCGAGTTGCGCCGTCCGGGAGAAAAATTCCAAATTCGCGTGCTGTGATCCACCGTTAGGGATGAGCTTTGGGGATAATCTGCTAGGATTGCTGGTTCACCAGAAGTCAGATTTGCTTGAGCGTGATTCGGCTTGGTGTGGGCTGTCCACGGAGAGCCGAAGCTCGTCTCTTTGGTTCTCACTCGGGCACAGCTGAGTCTTTGGATTCCCGCGAGCAACTGAGCAGGGCAACTGGAGGATGGAGCTAGTGGACAGATAGAGCACTTAGTGGCCCATATTTTCTATGTGAGGAGCTCGGCCAACCGAAGCTCGAGTGGCGAGGGCAATCAGGCGACAGAGAAACGGCTATGGCGTGTTCTTCGCGGGAGAAAAATCACCAAGGGCACATGTGTGAGCAAGGGGAGGTAGGAAACTCGAGGTGTTCTGCTTGTGTACTTGATGAGGACGCCGAGCGGCAGCTCCAGCATGCGCGAGCGAAGCAGGAGCTTGCACCGGGATTTGGCTCGGTGGCGCTTGCTGCCTCAGCCCGAGAAACAGAGCAACTGCTTTCGGGAGCAAGTCATCTGCTCACTGACATGTGGGTCCCAATTGGTATTTTTGTCCTACAAACTTAATTTCCTACTGATCCAAATATTAGGGACCCCCATACCCTTTGCCATTTGATCAATTCACCAAATTCCCATTTGGATTTGAATACTTCAATCCATGATTTGATTTGGATGAATTCATAGCAAATATGAAGCTGAAATTCAAATTTGATTTGAATTTAGCCAAAATAGTTCATGTAAAGGTAACCTCCAAATGGAGTAAAAATTGGTGTGTGAGCTTACAAAAATGTGCTGAGTGTGAATATGACTCCCACTTTTGGATTCATAGAATGAAAAAGTTTGAATTTGAATTTAAGTTCAAACTAGCCTTTTACTAATTGTACCCAAAAGTACCTCAAAAGGTTTTAGATTTGCATGAAATTTGGCATGAGCATTCCTAACAAAGTTTAGGAGTTAATCATATGCTCAACCTCTAATTGATGCATGTGGGAAATACCACTTTTACATTTTGTGAGTTCATCTCCTAATTAATCTATTGATGGTGGTAACTTGCTCTTCAAATGTGTTCATGTGATTACCACAAATGAGGTGAGGTGTGTATGGTGATGAACACTTTTAGCAAGTGAAAAATTTGGGCCCTTACATTCCTCCCCCTTAAAAGAATCTTGTCCCGAGATTATAAGGTAAAAATGAGAGAGAGGATGTGCGACGTTAAAAAGTTGGGGTAGTTGACGCGAAGAAAATCTTCGCTCTCACATGTCGCCTCATCCTCGGAGTGATTATTCCATAGAACTTTATAGAGCCACAACGTACGGTTGCATGTGGTTCAGGCCTTTTCGTCAATAATTTGAACCGGTTCCTCCTAATAGGTGAGATCCGGTTTCAGTTCCTCAATATCTCCCAGCTGGACGGTGCTTGAAAGCTTGAGGAACTTACTCAGCTGAGAAATGTGGAAGATGTCGTGCACACCGGAGAGTGTCACTGGTAATTCGAGCCGGTATGCAACTGATCCATATCTTTCTAGAATCTGGAATGGACCGATGAATCAGGTTGCCAACTTTCCTCTGACCCCGAATCTGTTCACGCCCTTCATTGGAGACACACGTAGATGCACGTGATCCCTGAATTCAAATTGGAGAGGACGTCTCCTTTGGTACGCATATTATTTTTGTCGGGATTGGGCGGCTTTTAAGTTCGCTTGAATCAGCCGAACCTTTTCTGCTGCATTATTGACAAGATAAATCCCGAAGGTGACCCTTTCGCCAGACTCACACCAATTCAGCGGTGTGCGGTATTTTCTCCCATATAGCGCCTTGTAAGGTGCCATCTCGATGCTGTCTTGGTACCCATTATTGTATGAAAACTTGGCTAACATTAAGTGATCATCCCAATTCTTAACGCGGTTGATAGCACAAGCTCGTAACATGTCTTCTAGAATTTGATTTACCCGCTCGGTTGGCCCATCCGTCTGCGGGTGGTACGCTGAACTACGGACCAGCTTCGTCCCCAAAGCAGCATACAACTGCTCCCAAAAACGAGACACAAATAAAGTTCCCCCACCCGAGATGATAGTGCGGGATATGCCGTATAAGCAAATAATCCATGAGATGTACAATTCAGCATACTCCTTGGCATTGTAGTTTGTATTAACCGGGATAAAATGGGCAACTTTTGTTATCCGGTCGACGATCACCCACACTGAATCATGTTTCTGAAATGTGGTGGGTAAACCGATGATGAAGTCCATGCTCACATCCTCACACTTCCATGCAGGAATGCCGAGTGGTTGTAACATCCCGGTTTCTTCATATGGTCCGCCTTCACCCTTCGGCATGTATTGCATTCGGACACGTATTTTGCGATCTCCCGCTTCATCCGTGTCCCCCAAAATTTGCTTGAGTTCTTGATACATCTTGTTGCTGCCGGGGTGAATAGAAAACTTTGACAAGTGATCCTCGTCAAATATTTTCTTCAGTAACTCTGTGTTACGGGGTACGACGATTCTGTACTTGAACCACAGGACACCGTCTCCATCTTTCCAGAAACATTTCAGTTCCCCACTGCTACATGTTTCCGCAAATGTGACATGCCCTTGTCATGTTTCTGGGATGCCGCTATTTCTTCACAGATGGTGAGCATAAGAGCTAAGTTGTAGAGAGCTCCATGTGGAACCACATGTAATGGTGGCTCGCTCTCTTCCAACGGGGTGATGGTCAGATTATGAACGTGTGACTTGCGACTCAGCGCATCCGCCACCACGTTTGCCTTGCCAGGGTGATAATGGATTTCTATTTCATAATCTTTTATCAGTTCTAACCATCTTCTTTGCCTCATGTTCAACTCCTTCTAAGTGAATATGTACTTGAGGCTCTTGTGGTTGGTATATAAATGTACGAGGTTACCAAGTAGGTAGGGCCTCCACATTTTTAGTGCGAGTACCACAGCAGCAAGCTCTAAGCATGAGTTGGATAATTTTCTTCATGATTCCTGAGATGCCGTGATACATACGCGACCACCCTTTGGTCTTGCATCAGCACACATCCGAGCCCAATGCCGGATGCATCGCAATACATATCGAAAGGTTTCATTGTGTCTCACTGCACCAAAACCGGTGCTGATGTTAGGTGCTTCACTAATGCCTTGAACGCTGCTTCACATGCTGGACTCCAAACATATTTGGTAGCCTTCTGCAGCAGCTCAGTCATAGGCTTGGCAATCTTCGAGAAGTTCGGAATGAAGCTCCGATAATATCCCGTGAGCCCGAGGAAACCTCATGGACAGACCTCGGGTACTTCCAATTCAGCACTTGTGTAATTTTGCTCAGGTCTACAGCGATGCCCTCCGCTGAAATAATATGCCCAAGAAAAGGTACTTGCAATATCCAGAATTCGCATTTGCTGAATTTCGCGTATAGCTTGTGACCCCGCAGCCGTTGCAAGACTATACGCAGGTGCTTCACGTGTTCTTCCTCCGACTTGGAATATACCAATATGTTGTCGATGAAGACCATGACAAACTTGTCCAGCTCCGGCATGAATACCGAGTTCATCAAGTACATGAAATGAGCTGGAGCATTGGTGAGGCAGAAGGACATGACCAGGTACTCATAAAGCCCGTACCTCATCGAGAAAGCCGTCTTCAGAATGTCCTCAGCCCGTATTTTAATATGGTGGTACCCTGATCTTAAGTCCATTTTGGAAAAGATCTTTGCTTCGACCAACTGATCAAACAACATGTCGATCTGGGCAACAAGTACTTGTTCTTGATAATCACGGCATTTAGTGGACGATAGTCCACGCAAAGCCGCAACGTTTCATCTTTCTTCTTCACAAAAAATGCCGAACAACCCCATAGCGAGGAGATCAGCCTAATAAACCCCTTTTCCAGCAGGTCGGTCAACAGCGTTTTCAACTCCGCCAATTCCTTTGGCGCCATCTTGTAAGGCCTTCTGGATATTGGCATAGTTCCCGGTGCAAGTTCAATCTTGAACTCCACCTCTCGGTTTGGTGGCATCCCCAGTAAATCATCCGGGAACACGTCAGGGAACTCACGGACTACTCGAATGTCATCCAATCTGATGGTACAGGATTGATATATGGTTGGAAGTTTTATTTCTGGACTGTCCAGAAATAATGAATCAGACTCGTGCATTTCTGGGTGCAAATGCACGACTCGTAGGACGGTGTCTAAAACAGCACCGTGGCGGGTTAACCACGTCATCCCTAAAATGACATCGACCTTTTGTCCCTCTAAAGCTATGGGAGACGTAGGGTATACTCTACCCCCTAAGTATAATGGCGCTTTTGGAACCATCATACTTGCAGAAATCTTCCCACCCGGTGAACAAATCAAGTATGAACTTTTGGTGGGTAGTATTTGCAAACTGTATTTAGCAATAAAATATTGGCTAATGATATTATGCGTGGTGCCTGAATCAAATAAAACTATGGCGGCATGCTTGTGGAGTTGGAACATACCCGCAAGGATGGGTTCTCCCTCCGGCACGTCCTCTATGGCGAGTTGGTGATGGTTCCGGGCTTAGGGTTTGACTGCCGCGCATTAATGGGATTCCGGGACTGATTTTTCCCCGGAAACTGTGGTGCCACTCCACCGCCTTGCCTCTTGACGCAGTTGTTGGCGAAGTGCCCTTGGCGACCGCACTTGAAACATGCGGTCGAGGGCTGGCCCGTGCTTGGAGGACGAAAGCCTGGCATGTGCTGCTGAGGTGCAAATGCACGCGGCATCGCCCACTGCTGTTGTTGTTGCTGCAGAGGTGCTGGTAAGGCTGGTCGGAATGCTGGTGGACAATACGGCCGACTGCAATACTGCATTGGTCATTGCGGTGTGGTTGCCAGCATTGTCCAGATGGTGAGCGATACACCATCCGATATTTTTGGGGAGGACCACCTCCCTCTCCGCTGCTTTGCGGTGTGCTTTGCTTCTTCTCTGCTGCCGCTAACTCCATGCTGGAGTCCTCTTGTACAATTGCAGCATCAATTATCTCACTGAGGCTGCTGCGATTGAACATCGCAAGCTTGTCCTTCAGGAGTGGATTTAGCCGCTGATAAAAGTGGTCCCTCTGCTTCTCGTCACTATACGCATGATATGACGCATAGAGCATGAGATCATTGAATGCCCTGGAGAACTCCAGTGTGTTCCTTTTTCTTTGCTGCAGGTGGAGGAATTCTTGCATCTTCCTCTTCATGAGACCTGGCGGTATGTGATAGGCCCTGAAAGCCGTCCGGAGTTCTGCCGAGGTCAGTACTCACTCGTTGGGTTGCGAGGCGCAGAAATTGGCCCACCAAGCACTCGCGGACCTCTGAAATTGCTGGGCCGGAAACTGAGTCTTCCACTGCTCACTAACTTGGAGCAACCCGAACTTCATCTCCATCGTGCGGAGCCAGTTGTCCACATCGAGGGGTTCATCCGACCTTGAGAATACAGGGGGATGGTGCCAGGACCACACGGTCTCGACTAGCCTGGATCATGCTGAGGGGTGCTGCGTTGCACACCACTGGATAACACACATAAAAGGGTACAAAGCAGAAGCAAAAGTTTTATTACAATAAACCGTTTTTGAACATAATTACAACAAAATACGTCAAGTCTACACTCATGGGTGTAGACTAAGCAAAAGAGTTCACGTTCAGCCCGTGAACATGTTCCCACTAGCACGCACACACACTAACACGACGGCGTGCATGACTCCCACTCGACGGGGTTGCCCTCATGGGGATCCGTCTCCTCCTCAGGACCCTCCTCCTCATAGCATCCTGCAAACGTTTCAAACACAAGCCTTGAACACGATGGCTCAGCAAGACTCACCCATCTTACCTACACATGAAACTCTATATCCTGGTTTTCAGAGTATAATGGAATGAAAATGGCAAAGGACACGCCTAAATAGTTGTACCTTACTTTCAAGTTTTAAGCACAAGTTATGGAAGAACCTCGTGCTAAGGCACAAGAGAGCCGCAATCAAACAAGAAACATATTTCTCTCATGTGCTTTGCCCAAGGTTGAAAAGAACTTTAATTAGCTCTAAACTACACAAGATCATTAGCAACCAAAATATAACTTTCAATGAGCAACTGTTTAACATGAATCTAGCCTGTTCTTTCTATGTCACTGTACAGTGAACAAGTGGTACTCACTGACCGTGAGGAACGGCGATTATAATAGATTTACACCTACAGGGTTACCCAAATAACCCGTCACGTACGCCCGTACTCGATGTTTCCTACAGCAACCATCACGGATGTCGTACGGAACCACCTTTCGTCTATCAGACAAATGTTGAACCGGTCCTATCGTCCCCAGCAAGAGGTCTCTGCGCGCGCATTCGCAGTGCCGCCAGACGATTTACACCTCAATCTCTCAACCTACCCTCTGGACGACAAGCAATGCCTCAACAATTAGCTACCCAAATTACATCGGTTTCCTGGTTCCCATGTATCCGGTAGGTCTTTGGTACTGTTCTAGCTTGTTCAACAGGTCCGCAAACGGCTCGGTCCTCGATCGACACAAGCGGAGCTATGACACCTAGGCCCTAAATCCCTGCTACCCTTACTCTCCGCTCGGTCTCATTTTTCTTGCCATGTGTTCCATTTTGCTATCTCTAACCGAGTGGTCTTCCTCTAGCCTATTCTCGCGAGTAGTTCCAACTACTCGACTTGTACTGAATCCTACACTAGTTTAGCATTGCAGTGGCTACTCGAGGTTTAAAAACCTAAGCCCAAAACCAGGGTTTTCATGGCTATGCATTTGGGTTTTCAAACAAGACTCTAATGCGTAATCGAAGTGAATACTCAAAGTAAGTTCTCAAAACAATAAAATTTATAAAACGGCTAATGCAAACTGGAGCTTGCCTTGCTGCTGCTGGTCGTATGCTAGCTGTTCCTCTAGGGTGATTAAATCCAACACCTCCGGCTCCTCTTCAACCTTAGCGACTACACAATATAAATATGTATATGTGTCAATTTTAATGCATTTGAATTTGAAGTTGATATAGTTAAGACTGTAAGTACTGCTAGACAGGCCCAATGACTATGAAATTTTTTACTGTGGTTTGGCTACAACCTAAACAGAAACTTGGCCAAATTTAATTTGCAGCAAATCTTATTTGAGCCCTCTACAAATAAATGTATATTTGGAATTAATTGGAGTTCTTAGGATGTTTTAAGGATTTTCATGGAGCAAGCCATGATTTTCTGGAAACTGTAGGATCAAAGTACACGTGTAAAGCTACCAGAGGAGGGGGGTGAATGGTAGATAAAAACTTTTCAGCGGAAGCAACAAAACACCCCTCAGCAGAAAACCGATCTGTTAAAGAAACCATGTGTGCGACTAATCTAAACGTGTTCAACTGTGAAAAAACTAGTATAGATTGTAGAGAATCAAGTCACAAAGACGTCACGACAAGCATCATGAAAATCCGTTGAGAGAAACTCAAGTTACGATCGAAAGATCGAACAAAGGTCAATCTGTCCTACGCGAGAAAAACAGTTCTGGAATACTACAATGCAACTCGTGTAGATAAGAAACCACAAATTCAATGACCGTGAAATTTTCACAGATGATATATAATCAAGTTGTGAAGACAATTAAAAAAGAATCACATCAATTGGATCTGTAAAACTTGAGTTATGATAAAACCACCGAAGCAAGGTAGTGCTGAACAGAAACTCGACGAGAAAAACTTGTCTGAAACAAGTCGGACGAACAAGCCACAAAAGTTCCTTTAGATTACGAATTTTGTTTATCAAAACACAAGAGGAACAGCCCTAAAGTCGTGCACCACGAGCTCTGGCCTCCCTTGCTTATATAACCAGCTCTATGGCCAATCCAATTCAAACTAGGACTCCTACTCCTATTTGGATTCAAACTGTAACTTTCCAATACTGCTCAAGACTCTTCTATATGCAGATAGAAGCAATCTTTAGACTTCCAAACACCTTAGGAACATCCCAAACATTTCTAAAACAACTCAAATTCGTGACTCACACGAAATCCTATCATAACCAACTCAAAACTTTCCATATTTGAGTCAAACACGACTCAGCCGCAGCCTGAGTCCATAACCTAGTCGGTTTAACCTTTCCGACCAATTCTTTACGTCCACATCTCTTCATCACGCCTTGGAACCATGCAGCCACGTCCATGCACTCCTTGCACACATGTAAACATCTTCCAACGACGTCCAAGATACCTTCATATGCATTGTTCTTGATTCAAACATACTGCGCAACCTTCCGATCAACTCAACCACAATTCCTCCCGAACTTGGTTGTTGAACCTCATCTTCTCCCTAAGACTAGTTCAATGGATCCCGTCACCAGCCATGTCTTGAACTCAAGCAACACCTGCACATGAATAAACAACCAGTACTTCCGAGCACAAGTCCTCGACTTGACTCTCGTTAGTTCCGAAACTACAACATCTTACGTGAGCACCTCACATAAGCATGTTGTAATCCATAGCAAAATGATATCAGCCATAACCACCAAAATACACCAAAAACTTAGTAAAATAATACTAAGCAAACTTTCCATAAGAGTAAAGCAAGTTTGAAACATTGCAAGTTAAAAGCAGAACCATTGCAATCAAGCTCCGAACCTTACCAAAGCTAACCGGACCTTGAACTAGAGCTTACCAAAGCTAGTCGGACCCAGCGCCGGAGCTTACTAAAGCTTAGTAGGACCTAGCACGGAACTTACCAAAGCTAGTCGGACCTAGCAAAAACAAGTTGGACCTAGCCAAAATAAGTCAGACCTAGACAAAGCAAGTCGGACCTTAAGTCGGACCTATCGTCGGACCTTGCAGGAGCTCGGACCTATAGTCAGACCTTGTTAAAAAGGTGTTTTTGTAGTATTCAAAACTTTTATCGTCAAAGCCAATGTATTCAGCACACATAGGTCTCACAATCTCCCTCTTGAAGAATGCATTGGCAACAGCACTTAAAATCCGAACATTGGCTTATTCACATGAAAAGTTTTGAAAACAATTTCTCCCCCTTTGTAAATTAGAAATAAAATGAGAAGAAAAACAAAAATACCAAAAATTCTCCCCCTGAGAAGAATCGTGCTAAAACACTTGTGAATGTGTGCAATGTGTGATCAATTTCTCCCCCTTTGACAATGTATTCAGCAACGTACAAAAGAGAAATTTTAATTTGTTATGAGCACATTATAACATATACATATAAAACAAAGCTCATCCAAATCATACTATCAAGTAACTTACACTATCAAATCAATGAGATAAATAAAGTAGTGTAAGCCATGCTAGAGATCAAGTGTAATTTTCAATTTAAGCAAGTCATTGTAAGTGCATCTAGGATATCCCTTGTGGGTTTTGGCTAATTGATGACGAAAATATGAGATCCTAATGAAACTATTAAGATGATTGCAGGATAAACAAAGTGAACTGGCTCGGCACACACACAAAAAGGTGAAAAATAGAGTGGTGCCCGAAAAGGAAGAAGTTAGTGAAATTTAGAGAAGCAAAGTAGATATAAATGTATAGGTGGTGTGTGAGAGAGACACATCCCAAGAGCTCATGACTTTGCGTAGGGGTAAGGGGTTTAAAAATCAAATAAAATCCACTGAAAACCGGACTAGTCCGTTCATGGACCGGACTAGTCCATTTAACTTTCTGAAAGACGCAAACATAGTGCACCGGACTAGTCCGCCTTGTGAACCGGACTAGTCCGGTCAGCTCACTGGAACGCAACCGGACAAGTCCGGTTTTAGACCGGACTAGTCCGGTCATGTCTCTGTTGTCCTCCTTAGAGGACTACGGACTAGTCCATCCAGCAAGAGGACTAGCCCGCTAAAGTTTCTGAAAACCCATCTCACATAGTACCGGACAAGTCCGGTTTGTGGACCGGACTAGTCCGGTTAACCCACTGGAAGTAGGCCGGACAAGTCCGATCATATACCGGACTAGTCCGGTAGTAGGTTTAACAACGGAAACTTTTTGGAAAAGCCTATAAAAAGAGGTCCTTCGGCTTTTCCCCAACAAGACAAGACTCATACTGTCAAAACTTGAAACCCTAGCGCCGCCACCTGTCCCAAGAGCCCAAAAACACATCTCCCCACACATCTAAGGTGCAAAAAGGTGAAGATCAATAAAATACTTGGATTTGGGATTGGGAGATCGTCGTTCCTTCGTTGTGAGCTCTTGGGGTTTGATCTCTCTACACTCATATTCTGAATTGTAATCTTTTTGAGTGTATTTGATCAACTTCTCATTGTAATTCTTGTGGGAGCCCTCAACGTGTGAGGTAGCCCCATAAAAACGGTGATTACACTTGATAGTGAAGTCAAGTCAGCCTGTGTGGTGACTTGAAGAGGAAAAGGGTTGAGAACCCGGCTCTGTGTGAGCTTCCTCAACGAGGACGTAGATCTCTTGGTGAGATCGAACCTCGGTAAAAATTCGTGTCTTTTGTCTCTCATTTGGTTTACATCTTGACACATTAGATTACTAGTTTGCTAGTCATCGTTTGAGTTCTTTACAAGTTTGCACGTGCATCCATACTATAAATTTAAGTTATAAAAACTGTTGTTCTTATTCCGCTACTATAAGATAAAACTTGTGAGACACACTTAATCAACTCAAACAATTCAGCACACCGGACTAGTCCGGTCAGTCAAATTTCTAACAACTTTATTAAGTGTGCAAGAATTCTTTGAAGGCCTATTCACCCCCCCCCCCTCTAGGCCACATTCAATTGGTATCAGAGCCGACCCTTGCAGCTTCACGGGTGCGTACGGGTCAGTGAGAAAGATACGGTAGCGTACGGGTCGGGGACGTGGGTACGTATGCATGACGCGTGGGTCCTCTGTGTGGGACACGGTATGGTACGTATGCTGCTAACCGGACGTACGGTATGCGTATGCCAGCACTGAACGTACGGACGTGGCTAAGAGGGGACGTTCCTGTCTTGTTGACCGACGAGGACGTCGGTCTTCTAAGGGGGGTGGATTGTGTGATATCCCGACTCCCGGCTTAATAGGATTGATAGAGTACTCATACCACCAAGGTATACCTTCTTTTCCGGAAGCCCACCTGCAAAGAACTCTGGGGTTAAGCGTGCTTGGCCCGGAGGAATTTGGGGATGGGTGACCGACCGGGAAGTTTTTCCTGGTGCGCACGAGTGAGGACAAAGTGCGCAGAAAAGACGAGTGGTGGTATGTGGGGCCAGTCTATGATCCTAGAGAGCCATTACAGTCATGATCTCACAAACTTAACTATTTCAAGACCTGAAAGCATGACACTTGTTGCTGCATTTTATTTATCATTTAAAGCACAAATTTTGATATTATGACATTTGCAAGAGATTATATGCAGCATCAGACTTATTCTAACCAACCAAGCCAAGCCTATGTCACTTAACAGTCGAATGCTTAAGGACATGGTTTTAGTCATACACAACTCTTTTCAAGTTCACATCTAAGTGCAATGATAAGCCATCTCAAAGGAAGAAGTGTGATGCATGCATATTCTCTTGATCTTTTCTCATTTTTTATTTGAACATAAAAACTAAACATGTGAGTTGATTACTTGATTAATTCTTTATGATTAAAAGCACTTATGAGCATGCAACAAGTTCAAAACAGCAAGAAAGTTCGACCATGACCAGATTTAGTGTAAGTAATTATTCCAATTACTAGACATGGTAAAAACTACAAAATGTATAACACGAGTAATGTAGTAAGAACTTTCAGCATGAAAAAGGAATCACAAAGTCATATATGTATGAAATACTATGCTCATATTATTTTAATTTCAGATTCACACATAGACTTCCCAAGTTTCAAAATTCTCCCTCAATTTATGCCATGAGGATGCATAACCCCTATTTCACTACGAATGTAACAAAAATGAGTGAAATCCAAATGTTTTGTAAAAATGTCAGCCAATTGTTGTTCGGTATCTACATGGTGAAGCACAATGTTCCCTTTTTCAACATTATCATGGAGAATGTGATACCTAATGTCAATGTTCTTAGTTCCCGAATGTTGCACGGGGTTTTTAGCAATGCAAATGGCACTAGTGTTATCACAAAACAGTGGAACACTATCTAGATCAACCCCATAGTCCTTAATTGTTTGAACAATCCAAATAATTTGTGAGCAAGCACTAGCAGCAGCTACATATTCAGATTCTGCTATGGATTGTGCAACTGAACTTTGTTTTCTAGAGGACCAGGCAATAAGTGAATTACCAAGAAAATGACAAGCACCAGAAGTACTTTTCCTATCAATACTACAACCCACAAAATCAGCATCGAAAAAAGCTTTCAAAGTAACTGTTGAGGAAGAAGGAAGAAAAATGCCAAATTCTTGAGTTCCATGTAAGTACCTGAGAATCCTTTTGACGGCTTGAAGATGTGAAGCACGTGGGGAGGCTTGAAACCATGCACAAAGACATACGCTGAATTGTATGTCCAGTCTTGATGCCGTGAGATACAAAAGTGATCCGATCATGCTTCTATATTCTTTTTGATCAACGGGATCAAAATCTTCATCAAGTTCAAGTGTTGTTGCTGTTCCCATTGGTGTCCGAAAAGGCTTGCTTTTGTCCATGTTGAAGCGCCTTAGGAGATCTTTTGTATACTTTGTTTGATGCACAAAGCTACCCTCCTTGGTTTGCTTGATTTGCAGCCCCAAAAAGTACGTGAGTTCTCCCATCATACTAATCTCAAATTCTGAACTCATCATAGCTGAAAACTTGGACACAAGATCATGAGAAGCACAACGAAAGATAATATCATCCACATACACTTGAACGAATAATGAGTCATTGCCATGCTTAAGCACAAAAAGAGTTTTATCAAGTAAGAATGTTTTTAACCTATCATACCATGCTCTAGGGGCTTGTTTGAGACCGTACAAGGCTTTGGACAGTTTGTAAACATGATTAGGAAAATTTGGATTTTCAAAACCAGGTGGTTGTTTGACATGAACCTCCTCATCTATGTAGCCATTAAGAAAAGCACTTTTAACATCCATTTGATATTGCTTAAAACCTTTAGATGCAGCAAAAGCTAACAAAATTCTTATGGCTTCTAATCTAGCAACAAGAGCAAAAGTTTCATCAAAATCTAGACCTTCAACTTGTGTGAAACCTTGAGAAACCAACCTAGCCTTATTCCTAACCACAACCCCATCCTCACTTTGTTTATTTTTAAACACCCATTTAGTTCCAATTAAAGTGTGACCTTGAGGTGGAGGTACAAGTTTCCAAACATTATTTCTTTCAAAATTTTCTAACTCTTCTTGCATGGCAATAATCTAAGATTCGTTAGTGAGTGCGTGTGATATATCTTTGGGTTCAAAAGAAGCAACAAAAGCAGAATGAGCATGAGAACTGGGGTCGAAAAACCAGGATCTTGTAACTCGTTCATGCAAGCTTCCAATAATTTGTTGTGGAGGATGACTTTTGAGAATCCGGCGGGGAGTGGCCACTTCACAAGCTTCTTCTTCTTCATGTTCATCACAAATAAATGAGCTTGTGAGGTGAGGAGGATTTGAACCAGCAATGGTGGTCGTCGGTGCTGGCTGTGAATCAAGATCAGGAGCTGGAACAACGTCATTAGCTGCTGAATTTTCGGGCAGCAGCACCACTTCTTCCTCTTCTTCAACGAAAATACTCTCCCCCTGCGGATATGGATCCGGACCTGTAATATTTGAACTAGTACCTGGGCTAGCTTCATCGAAAGAAACCTCACAAGTCTCCACAATTTTGTTAGTATAAAGTAAAAGAACCCGGTAGCCTCTAGTATGAGATGGATAACCAAGAAACATGCCATCAACAGATCTAGCTTCAAATTTATCAAGATTACCATGTTTCTTAGCAAAGCATTTGCAATCAAAGACCCTAAAGTGTGTGACACTAGGCCTATGTCCAAACCTGAGCTCATATGGTGTTTTATCTAGCTTAGCACGCAAGAAAACACGATTTGAGACATAACAAGCGGTTGCAATTGCATCAGCCCAAAATTTCCTAGGAGTTTGATATTCATCAAACATAGTCCTAGCCATCTCAACTAAGGTTCTGTTCTTTCTCTCTACAACACCGTTTCGTTGAGGTATATATGGTGAAGAAAATTGATGATCTATTGCATTTTCAGCACAAAAGTGATCAAACGATTGATTTTTAAATTCGGTTCCATTATCACTTCTAATTGCTCTTAAAGATCCTGTGTGATCAATTGATAATATAAGAAATAATGTTCTAAAGTGACTAAAAGCTTCATTCTTAGATGCCATAAAGTAAACCCAAGAGTATCTAGAATAGTCGTCAACAATACAGGAACATACCATTTACCTCCGAAGGATTGAACACGTGAAGGTCCTACGGTGTCAAGCTGTAAAAGTTGACCCGATTCAGTTGTCATGGTCACTGTGAGAGGAGCATGTGAGCCTGCAACCATCTTAGCATGACTACAAGAAGAGCACACAATTTCTTTGTCCCCTTTAAGCTTAGGCAGCCCACGTATGCGATCAAGAGCACTAACACGCGTGAGATGATCAAAGCCTACGTGACCAAGTGTCACACCCGGTTTTTCCGAAGAACGACCGAGTGAATATCACATGTATGCCAGGATCATTTTCTCATACATGTGATGACAAATAGTGAAGCATCATTTATTACAAGCCAAGTGTCGAATATAAATAAGTCTTACATACCAAATGTCTCGATGGACAATAATAAGTTCATCACAAGTAAATAAACTAGCAGCGGAATAATTATTCTTGTGGGCTCCGTCACAGGCGTTGCCCGGGACACTCCATGAACCTAGAAACCTTCTTCGGGTCCAAAGTCTTGATCATTATACACCACCTCATTATTTTGACCTGAGCAGCAATATAAACCAACAAATATGCAAGGTTGAGTACCGATGGTACTCAACAAGTGTGGGAAAGTTATGTCATGCATGGCTAGAACAAGGAGATATTGAACTCATGGTTAAAGCACTATGCAATTAATACCTATCACCTTAGCTTATTAAGCACCTACATTACTACACAGGTGAAATGGTCCCAATCTCCCATCCCATCATCAAAATCAAATAACCATAACATCATTTTCAATGTTAAGCTCCCCGCTTAACATCCAATACTTCCAAAGCCATCATCCTCTAATCATGAATAAATCCAAGCCGCTCTTGACCATGAGCACGGCTGTCATGACAGTTTTGACTCTGCAGAGTTTGCACCACTGTACCCACATGTAGTGATTTCATCCCCCGTTGCCGGGTGGACTAAAAGAACCTCCATTATGCCAGTGGCTACGAACCACATTCACACTTCCCAGGTGTGTAGCCAGGAGATCACTACGAAGTCTTTACAAAGGGATTCCCGACAAGCATGGGCCCACTGAGGTTTCACCCCTAACAGCATACAAGAGGCTCCAACCCCGCTGCAGTGGCCCCCTCTTGAGCCTTGCGATTCATATGGTAGTCCAGCTGACACCTATTCCCCGCACCATCCAACACACCCATACTACGCCAGGGATACACCTAATTAATTGGCCAAGCTGCCCCATCTCAGCATGTGGTTGGCACGGTAAAGCCAGGTTACATGCTCCATGAACCGGTCCTTAGGATCCAGGCAAGTACTAAACACAAACCCAAGTCTCGTGCACCCAGCACCAACAAAAACATCCAACTTGCCTTGATCCCTACCTCTACATAACTCACAATATCTCATTCAAGAGTATGGTAAAATAAACTGATGATCTCATATCCCAAATATCCCATTCTAAGCATGGCTAAGCATATGCATAATAATAAATGACATGATAAAATAAATCCCAACCCAAGCTACAAGGAAACAAGGTAATGCAATTCTAGGGAAACTTCCTAGCATGGGTTTCATATTTCATTTGACAATGCAAATAATTCTATCTACACATCCTAGCATAGGATCAAAGTGGTCAAGGACACTTGCCTCCTTCCTGCTGCTCTTGAAATGAGTAGTCCTGATCCTGGAAAGGAAGAACTTGCTCTGGAGCAGGTTCTACTCATACCATCACATATAGCAAAAGAAAACAACAAGTCATAAGACATAGTTCACACTTCCACTTCATACAAACCACACATTCACATTTATGAAAGCCATTCACATCTATGTGTTGTGGTTTCTCTATATGTGTTGATTTTTGACTTACATGCACTTTTAAACATGTGTATATGATTTCTACTTTTGTATTCACATTCATGTTTGCATACTATATATATGAGTTTCCAATTTAAACAAATTCCTTATATTCAATTACTACACCTTTTAGCTACCAAGTGTGCATGAAAAGTATTTTCCTACTCCATAGGTGTCTTCAAACCTTCTACCAATCCTAAACTGAATTCTTTGGATTTTGGAAACTTCATTTATCATTTTCTAGTTATTCATGCCTAGTTTGCTATATTTTCAGATTTATTTCCTATGCCTAAATGTGAACTTTAACTCCGCCTATGTTGTAATGACATAGCCGGTCCCAAGCCCGGGTAAAGGAGGAGGGGGTTGTGATAGGCTTGGCGAGCCAACAACTACACTTAGCCATTCTCATGGAAATGAATCCCAATAGAAATTCGTTGGGGCGTAACCCTCTTAGCGACGCGCCATATCGGAACCCGGGTATGTTGTTAAGTGGACAAGGGCCGGGTCGCCACCGCCTTAGTGGCGCCATATCGGAACCCGGATATGGTGTTAAATGAGCAAGGGCCGGATTGCCACCACCTTAGTGGCGCGCTACATCATCGCCCGGATGTAGTGATAAGTGAGCAAGGGTCTTTGCATCTTACTGGACGGGTGCAAAGCGTAAGGAAGCTAGCCGAGGAACATAGATTTCGGTTGGGTAGTTGGAATGTAGGATCCTTGACGAGGAAGCTACGTGAGTTAGTAGATGTTGCCATTAGGAGACGAGTAAATATCCTTTGTGTACAAGAGACTAGATGGGCGGGTCAAAAGGCGAGAGAAGTCGAGAATACCGGTTTCAGGCTTTGGTATTCTGGTTCAGCTGGGACTAGGAATGGCGTAGGTATTCTAATAGATAAGAGTATTAAGGATGGAGTAGTGGATGTTCGAAGACGAGGGGATAGGATCATCTTAATCAAGATAGTAATTGGGGACATTGTGTTGAACATCATTAGTGCTTATGCCCCACAAGTTGGGCTCAACATTTGTGCTAAGAGGCAATTTTGGGAGGACTTGGAGGATATGGTTAGTAGTGTACCGATAACCGAGAAACTCCTCATAGGGGGAGATCTCAATGGTCATGTGGGTGCAACTAACCTAGGATTTGAGGGAGTACATGGAGGTTTTGGATGCGGCGATAGAAATCAAGAGGGTAAGGACATCCTAGACTTTGCCGTAGCCTATGATCTGTTGATAGCTAACACCCTCTTTAGGAAGAGGCAATCTCACCTAGTGACCTTTAGTAGTGCCCAACACTCTAGCCAGATTGACTTTGTCCTCACTAGGAGAAAGGATAGACGGGAGTGTCTAGATTGTAAGGTGATCCCGAGGGAGTGTGTTGTGACACAACATAATCTTGTGGTAGCTGACTTTCGCTTTAATACATGTTCTTTGCGGGACAAAGGTGTCAAAATCACAAGAACAAAGTGGTGGAAGTTGAAGGGAGAATCACAAGAATCCTTTAAAAATAGGGTGATCACAGAAGGACCCTGGGCAGAAAATGGAGATGCAGATAGTATGTGGATGAAGATGGCAACTTGCATTAGGAAGGTAGCTAGTGAGGTGTTCGGTGTGACAAAGGGAAAGAAACTTATAGATAAAGACACTTGGTGGTGGAATGAGAATGTACGAAAGGCCATTAAGGAGAAGAAGGAGTGTTACAAGAGTTGTCATAATGATAGAAGCGCAAGCAACATGCTTAAGTACAAAGAGGCTAAGAAGAATGCAAAGCGGGTTGTGAGTAAGGCAAGAGGACATGCCTATGATAAGTTATATGAGAGACTAGAAACAAAAGAAGGTGAAAAGGACATATACAAGGTAGCGAAAATCCGCGAGAGAAAGATGGGGGATCTCAATCAAGTTAAATGAATCAAAGATGAGACTGACCGCATTCTAGTGAAGGATGAAGAGATTAAGAATAGATGGCGTGATTACTTTAATGGGCTATTCAATGATGGGAATGGGAGCACTATGGTTGAGTTGGATGACTCCTTTGATGACTCCAACAGGCGGTTCATGCGGAGGATACAAGAGTTTGAGGTTAAGGAGGCCTTAAAAAGGATGAAAGGAGGAAAGGCCCTCGGCCCTAACGATGTCCCTATTGAGGTATGGAGATGTCTTGGGGACGTGTCAATAGTATGGCTCACAAAGCTATTCAACCACATTTTTCGGTCAAACAAGATGCCTGAAGAATGGAGGAAAAGTATATTAGTACCTATCTTCAAAAATAAAGGAGATATACAAAGTTGTACTAATTATCGAGGTATTAAGCTTATGAGTCATACTATGAAGCTTTGGGAGAGAGTGATTGAACACCGCCTGAGGAAAGTGACCAATGTCACTAAAAACCAGTTTGGTTTTATGCCTGGGAGGTCTACAATGGAGGCGATTTTCTTGCTTCGTCAGCTTATGGAGAGATATAGGGAGCAGAAAAAGGACTTGCATATGGTGTTCATTGACTTGGAGAAGGCGTATGACAAGATACCAAGGTCAGTCATGTGGTGGGCACTAGAGAAACATAAAGTGCCAACAAAGTACATTACCCTTATCAAGGATATGTACAATAATGTTAGGACAAGTGTGCGCGTAAGTGACAGTGAGACTGATGCATTTCCTATCACGGTAGGACTACATCAAGGATCAGCTTTGAGCCCATAAATCTTTTCCTTGGTGATGGATGAGGTGTCGAAGGATATACAAGGGGATATCCCTTGGTGCATGCTCTTTGCTGATGATGTAGTGCTGGTAGATGAAACTAGAGATGGTGTTGATAAGAAATTAGAGCTATGGAGACAAACCTTAGAGTCCAAGGGGTTTAGACTTAGTAGGACCAAAACCGAGTATATGAGGTGTGACTTTAGTGGTGTTGGTCGTGAAGAGGGAAATGTTAGTCTACAAGGACAAATAGTACCTAGAAGGGACTCTTTCCGATACTTAGGATCAATTTTACAAAGCAATGGTGATATTGATGAGGATGTTTGCCACAAGATCAAGGTAGGATCTATAGGACAGTGATCAGACCCGCGATGCTCTATGGGGCGGAATGTTGGCCAACTAAACGGCAACATGCCCAACAAATGAGTGTCGCAGAGATGCGCATGCTACGGTGGATGTGCGGGCACACAAGAAGGGACCGAATAAGGAATGAGGCGATTCGTGATAAGGTAGGGGTGGCGCCGATTGAAGAGAAGTTAGTCCAACATCGACTTAGGTGGTTTGGACATATCCAACGGAGACCTCCAGAAGTACCGGTTAACAGTGGGATTTTAAGAGGTAGAGAAAATATTAGTAGGGGTAGAGGACGACCAAGGTTGACGTGGGAGGAGGCGGTGAAACGAGATTTGAGAGATTGGAATGTATCTAGAGACTTAGCTCATGATAGGACCGCATGGAAAGTAGCAATTCATGTGCCAGAATCGTAGTCTTGTTTTTCTCTTTTTTTTTTCTTTTCTCTTTTTCTTTTTCTTTTCTCTTTTTTTTTCTTTTTTCTTTTTTTTTCTTTTTCTTTTTTTTTCTTTTTTCCTTGTTCCTATATCTCTTCCTCTCTTTTACTTCATTGATATTGGGTTTCATGTCTAGCCGACCCCAACAGGCTTGGGATAAAGGCTTGGTTGTTGTTGTTGTTGTTGTTGCCTAAATGTGAACTTTATTATAAAAATAGTAAGACACCTCATCTAAACAGAATAGGTTTTGGGTCTAAAATATATAATAATATTTTGTTTGAACTTCTCCTCTGATGTGAACTATTTTACATTTATTTTACTAATTTTCAGAATTATTCTCTACTTAAAAATATGTCCCTATAACTAATAAATGTGAATAATCAATTAAACAGATACATTTCAGCCAAAAATCTATTTTTATCTCACTTCAAAGTTTTCCAAGTACTAGGAAAGTTTTTAATTTGAATTTGCAATGTGTTTGTCCCATCTTTTAAATTTTAAATACTAAACACATAGTCAAATTCCTAAATTTAATATCACATAAGGTTAAAAGGGTAAATTCACCCCACTACGGGGTCTATTATATTATTTTAAGAATTTCCAGGGGTTAACTACACATAACAGAGGGGTTTTCCTAATTTTTATTAAGTCCAGGGGCTAAAACTGATTTTTAAATGAATTTACATGATTTTCTGAAGTTCCAGGGGCTAGATCAGAAGTTTCCGGGGCTAGCTCGTATTTTCCGAGAACCCCAGGGGGTAGCACGTAAGAATTCCAGCCTTTATAACGCGGGGCTGACGTGGACCGTCCGATTTAAAACAGACGGCTGAGATTATAACATCGAACCGGTACGCGGGGATTTAAACTCTACCGTGCGATTTAAAATAGACGGCGCACAAGCGGCCACGTCGCTCTGATTGAGCGAGGGCGGCGCTGCCCGGCGGCGCACGGCGGCGGGAGGCGGCGATCTCGCCGGAGAGTTTCGGATCTTCGTCAATTCTCCCTAAAACTGTGATTTTATGGCATAGATCGGTAGAGGGGAGGTCGGGGATCTCACCTCGGGGGTTTTCTTGAGCTCGGAGGTCCTGGAAAGCGATCGGCGACGAGGTCCGAAGTGAATTCCCGGCGAGGCTCGTCGGCGCTCTGTTTGAACCGCAAACCACCGAGTTTTCTGCACCTGCGAGGTTCCCCGGAGGCGGTGGATCAAGACCAGCGAGTTAGATCAGAATTCCCGAGCGAAGATCGAGCAGAATTCGCCGGAGAAGCTCGGGTTCTCACCGGAAGGAAAATCGGCGAATCGTGGGAAAAACGGGATGATGTCGGGGTTTTTATAGATGGGGGAGGGCGGCGTTCGGTTCTGATCGAGTTTGCGTCGTCCACGAACCAAATTCGGCTGGGATACGCGAGGATCCGGGGCGGTTTCGATTAGGGGGTGAGAAGAGTCCGGCCGAGCGCGGGCGCGAGCGCGAGGAGGAAGAAAGGGTTGGCGGGCCCCGCGTGTCAGTGGGAAACAGGGGGGCACGCGGCTGCGGGCTGGCGCGGGAACAAAAGGGCCGGCTGGTGGGTTTCGGCCCACTGGCCGGGGGGTTTATTTTTCCTTTTCTTTTTCTTTTTCATTTCTGTTTTGAGTTTAATTTGAATTCCAGTTTGAATTTGAATTTTTGCAACACATGCAATACGTCCAAAAATTTTTAAATTCCCCTCTTGACAGGATTTTGGGGTGTTACAGCTCTACCCGCCTTAAAAGAAATATCGTCCTCGAGATTGAGGTTCTAAGAAAACAATTCCGGAAATTGTGCCTTAAGCTCATCTTCTCGCTCCCAGGTGGCTTCCTCTTCCGAGTGATGCTTCCACTTCACTTTGCACATCCGGATTCTTTTATTTCTTGTGAGGCGTTCCATTGTTTCCAAAATCTTGGATGGTTGCTCGGCATAAGACAAATCCTCAGCTACGTCAACCTCATTCATGGGTAACACCTCTTCAGGCGTTCTCAGACATTTCTTGAGCTGTGACACATGGAATACATCGTGCACATCCGATAGGCGAGCCGGTAATTCTAGTTGATACGCCACTTCGCCTTTGCTCTCCAGAACTTGAAAGGGTCCGATGTATCGGGGTGACAACTTCCCTTTCACCTTGAACCGACGAAGTCCTCGGATAGGGGACACCTTGAGATAGACATAGTCTCCCACGTTGAAATGAGCTCTCTTCTCCGTACATCGGCATAGCTCTTTTGTCGTGTCTGTGCTATCCTCAAGTTGTTGCGAATTTCCCTCACTTTTGCCTCGGCTTCTTGTAGTACTTCGGGACCAAACACTTTACTTTCCCCTGTTTGGTTCCAAAATAGGGGAGTTCTACACTTCCTCCCATACAAAGCTTCAAACAGTGACATCTTCATACTAGCCTGATAGCTGTTGTTATAGGAGAACTCCGCATATGGTAAGTTCTTGTCCCAACTCCGGTTGTTTTTGAGTGCACATGCCCTCAGCATATCCTCAAGAATCTGATTGGTTCTTTCCGTCTGCCCGTCAGATTGGGGATGATAGGCAGAACTAAAGTTCAGATGGGTTCCCATGGTTTCGTGCAACTTCTGCCAGAACCTCGAGGTGAATTGTGTCCCTCGATCCGATACTATCTTCTTCGGCACTCCATGGTAACACACGATCCTTGACATGTACAACTCCGCCAATTTGGATCCGCTATAGCTTTCTTTCACGGGGATGAAATGAGCTACCTTGGTTAGCCTGTCGATGATGACCCATATCGAATCATATCCTGATTGCGTCATGGGCAGTCCCACTACGAAATCCATACCGATTTCTTCCCATTTCCATTCAGGCACTTTGAGTGGTTGCAATAATCCCGCGGGTCATTGATGTTCCGCTTTCACCAACTGACATGTGTCACATAGGGCAACATGTTCCGCGACATCTCGCTTCATGCCATACCACCAATACCTGCTCTTGATATCCTGGTACATCTTCGTACTCCCAGGATGAATGGAATAGTCAAAATCATGAGCCTCCTTCAAAATCAATTCATGGATCTCCTTCACTTCAGGCACACAGATTCTTTTCCCATGCCACACCGTTCCTTGTTCATCCTCTCTAAAACCAGGGGCTTTATTTTCCTTGATGAGTTGCCTGATTTCTTGTATCTTCTCGTCGTTCTTTTGACCCTCGCGTATGTCTTGCTCTAGTGTGGAGTCCACTTCCATGGCGATGGCTTCACCACTATTTACCATGCATAAATTGAGTCTTATAATCTCGTCCTTCAACTCTGCAGGCATGTCCTTCAAGCTCAACTTATTGACCTGCACTTTCCGACTTAAGGCATCTGCCACAACGTTTGCTTTCCCAGGATGATAGTTGATGCCCACATCAAAGTCATTGATTAGCTCTAACCATCTCCTTTGTCTGAGGTTGAGATCTGGCTGTGTGAAAATGTACTTTAAACTCTTATGATCCGTATATATCTCTGTCCTCTTCCCCGTCAAGTAGTGCCGCCAAATTTTCAACGCGTTACCACTGCGGCTAGCTCTAGGTCATGTGTAGGTTAGTTCTTCTCGTGCTTCCGGAGCTGCCGGGATGCATAAGCCACAACATGCCCTTCTTGCATGAGAACACTTCCCAACCCGTTTCCAGAGGCATCACAGTACACCGTAAAGTTCTTCTGCATATCTGGCATAACTAGCACTGGGGCTGTTGTCAATCTTTTCTTTAACTCCTGAAAACTCGTCTCGCACTGCGGCGTCCATGTGAATGTGATTCCCTTCTCCAACAGTTTGGTGAGGGGTCTCGAGATCTTGGAGAATCACTCAATAAACCGTCGATAGTATCCAGCCAATCCCAAGAAGCTTCGAACTTCCCCGACATTTTCAGGGGTCTTCCACTTCTGTATATCCTCAATTTTGGTGGGATCCACGGAGATTCCTCCCTCCGAGATGATATGTCCTAAGAAGGGAACTCTCTTCAGCCAAAACTCACACTTGCTCAACTTGGCATATAGTTGGTGTTCTCTCAGCCTCTGCAACACCAACCTTAGATGTTTCTCATGTTCCTCTTCATCCTTGGAGAAGACGAGAATGTCATCTATGAAAACCACCACAAATTTGTCCAGATATTCCATGAACACCTTGTTCATGAGATACATGAAGTATGTCGGGGCATTAGTTAGCCCGAAAGGCATGACGGTGTATTCATACAGTCCGTACCGAGATACGAAAGCTGTCTTTGGAATATCAGCTTGCCTTATCTTAAGTTGGTGGTATCCCGACCTGAGATCAATTTTCGAGAACACACAAGCTCCCCTCAACTGATCAAACAAGTCTTCAATGCGGGGTAACTTATTCTTGATGGTTACCTCATTCAAGGCACGGTAGTCCACGCATAACCTCTGGGTTCCGTCCTTCTTGGGCACAAATATGACCGGAGCTCCCCATGGTGAGGAACTAGGACGAATATACCCCTTCTCCGTCAATTCTCTCAAATGATCCTTGAGTTCTCCCAGCTGCTTGGAGTCCATCCGATAAGGTCTCTTGTATATCGGAGCTGTTCCAGGCACTAGCTCAATTGTGAATTCCACTTTACGATCGGGAGGCATACCTGGGAACTCCTCCGGAAAATCGTCTGGATATTCCCGGATGGTCCTGATCTCCTCCACTTTCACCACAACTTGATTTAATTTTATGTCCCTCCTAGGCTCTTGTATTGTTATAAACTTTACTCTGGTGCCACTAGGGTGAGTTAGTTCCGCCGTTCTGGTCGAACAATGGATGATTCCTTTATGTTTGGTCAACCGATCCATACCCAAGATAATATCTATCACTTGTGAATCTATCACTATGAGGTTAGCAGTAAATACTACCCCATTAATGTCTAGGTTCACTTTGGGACACACTTGTCTTGTCCTTATTTCTCCACATGGAGAGTTTACTGCTAGCATATGGTTCATTTGTGTTGTTGCTAGGTCATGCTTCTTAACAAACCCTTGGGCAACGAATGAGTGGGTAGCACCAGAATCAAACAAAAGGGTTGCAATGTGTAAATTGGCAGGAAACTTACCAACTACCACGTCAGGTGCCTCTTGCGCTTCCTCCATGGTGACGTGGTTCACCCGTCCTCTCATTGCATTCTGCTGTTGTGGCTGCGTGGGCTTCTTCTTTGGGCACTCATGGGCGTAGTGCCCCACTTCACCATAGTTGAAACATTGCACCCCAACCTTAGGTGCCTGGCCTTTGTTGTCTTGGGGTTGGTTTGGGGGTCCTTGCACTGCTGGTCGAGGTTGATACGTAGGGCGAGGCTGCTGTACGAACTGACGTTGTGGCTGTATTGGTGCTGCCGGAGGCCTGTAGTTCGGGTTGTACCCTCTTGGTGCTGTGTAGGGTACCGCAGCCCGGTTCGTCTGCCCTGCGGGTTGCTGCATCAGACGTGGGCGAGGGTTGCTCCCTGAGGCTTGATGTGACCACCCGGCCTTCCTCATGTTCTCACTTTCCAAGGCCTTCAGCTTCCTTTCTACCACAAAAGCTCTTTCCACCATCTTTTGGAAGCTTTCATATTCGTTGGAGGACATTGCACACTGCATTTCTGTGGTAAGTAAGCCCTTCCACGAAACAATCCTGTTTCTGCTCATCAGTCTCTATGTCCCGTGGGGCATAACGGGAGAGTTGAGTAAATTTAGTGAGGTATTCCCTTACAGTCATGTTTCCTTGCTGCAGCCCCAAGAACTCCTTCCTCTTGTTTTTGAGTTCACCCCTTGGTATGTAATGGTTGCGGAAGCTACGCTTGAACTCTTCCCAAGTGATGTTCTCAGGGTCATGATGGGCGGCCACGTAGGCGGTCCACCAATCATGTAAGGGCCTCAGTTTTTGACACACATTTGCAGTGGTCATCACCACACCACACACCTCATTTGAGGAAGGATAATGAACACAAATGAAGAGCAAGTAACAATTATCAACATGCTCATTAGAGAACAAACTCACACATTGCAAAAGTGATTTCCCACATGTGATATAGATGAGCTGGACATATGAAAACTCATACACTTTACTAAGGATGTCCATGCCAAGTTTCACCCAAATTCAAAACCTTTTCGAGGTCATTTTGGGTATAGATAGGAAGAGGGCAGTTTGAAACCATATTCAAATTCAAACTGTTTTTATCCCATGAATTTAAAAGTGGGAGGCATATTCTTACTCAGCACATTTTTGTGAGCTCACACACCAATTTGCACTCCATTTGGAGCTGATGTTGACATGAGCTAAGTGGGAGAAATTCAAACTTTAATTGAATTTCAAACTGAACTTGTGCTGAAATTCATTCAAACCAAACCTCATTTGAACTTTGATCAATTCAAATGGCTCATGGGTGAATAATTTGAATTGCCAAGGGTAGTATGGGGTTCACTGTTTACAACAGTGATTAAGAGTAAATTTCAGAGGTTAAAACTGGAGGTGGGACCCACATGTCAGCCACTGCTCAGATCAAACCGACTGAGACTTTTTCACTCGGGTCGCCGAGCCGCAGCGGTGATCGCCACCAAGGGCAGCCGCCGCGCCAGCAGCTGCTTGCCCACGCGCGGGCATGAGGCGGTGCAGAGCCTTCTTAAGGCGCCTGCCCCCTCCCCGGCCGAGGCACCGCCGTTCTTCCCCGCAAGAACTCAGCGCCGGCCGAAAATTTCCGCAGCTCGGAATCGATCGGAGGACGCCGATCGCAGCTCCCTCCGTCCACTCCAGAGCCCCAGCAAGGTACTAGAGACCTTCCTCCGTCCTCCCCATTGCTAGAATTCGGTTGAAACCGATTGATATCGGCTGTGCCGAAAGATCAAATTCGGGACTTGGAACCCCCGCACCTCGGGCTCCCGTGGACAGCCCAACCAGGGCGTTGTCACGTCCGAGCCAAGGCATCCTTGGACGCGCTGGTGACCGGTGCTGCTCATCCCCGAGCCACAGCTCGAGTGGTTGCTCACCGGCGGCGAATTTCCACTTTTCCCCTTTCTGTGTACAGAACGACCTTCGGGTATGATTCTGTTTAATTTGTGCTCTAGAAAGGATTTTAGGGCCTCAAGCCGCTCTCACACGAGCTAGACACGGTAACGCACAAGTTGCCTTCACAACTCTGGGCCGGAGAACCTCTGTACCCGGCGTAATTTGAGGTCTACTAATGGCGGAACGAACGGGCGGCATCGGGCGCACGGTGAGGACCTATTTTGGGCCTTCCCCGAGCTGCCTCGAGCTCATGTCGACCTTCTCTGAGGTCCACTGATGCTCCCCGACCGGTTTCCCAAGTAGCTGAGGTGCTAGAGAAGTCAGCCGACATGTCCGAAGTCATTCCGAGGTGGCGGCTCGTCGACGACCATGCTCCGGCCATTGTCATGAGAAGCTGACCCCAGAATCCTGTTCCCCGAGTAAAAGTAGGCAGGGGCGGCCAGAATCGTGGAGTTTGGATCTGTACAGCAGCCGGCGGCGAGCTCTCCGGCGAGGTACCTCGGCGGCGGAGCGCGGGCGTCGCGAGGTTGAAGAAGGGGTGGACCCCAGCTGTCAGCAGGAGATATTTTGAATCGGGATCCGGCTGTGGCCGGGATCGGGTGTGCTGGCGCGCAAAATCATTGTGGGCCGCGGTGTGCTGTCGCCTCGGCGTGCGACGCGTGTCCCCTGGGCCCACGCGTGAGTTTAAACTTTTCCCCGATTTTCAGATTTCCTTCAAACTTCAAATCCTCATAACTTTGGCTAGAAAGCTCCAAATCGAGTGAACCAAATTTTGCTGGATTCATCTTTCTGAGCACTTTCCAGCAAATCATGTTTCACTTCATAAAAACCCTTAATTCTCCAGAATTAATTCCCCAAAATCTAAACTGTTAGGAATTTTAACTGGAGAATCCTTTAGAGGAAAATCTTGAAATTTTGCTGGAATGTTCACCAAAATATCCCTGAGCTACCATAAAAATTTCAGACCCATTTGAGCTCATTTATTCCGCCTAATGGTGTGATTAGTGAAACTGTTCCAGAGAAAATAGAAAATGTTCAGAAACATTTTCAGGATTTTCTCTGAAATTGTTTAGCTCATATCTTTAGTTAGGAACTTCCAAATTAAGTGAGACCAACTCCATTAGAACCCTCTGAAAATCTAGTTTTCAGAAAGTCATAGTTTGTTTCATGAAAATCCTTAGAGCACCATAAGAGTTCCAATTAAGGTCAAGGACATAATTAATTGTGGAGGGCTCAAATGAGCTTTGCTGCAACTAAAACTTGACCAAGTCTCTATTTAGGTTGTAACCAAGCCACAGTAAAAGTTTCACAGTCATAGAGTCCGTCTAGTGGGACTTATAAGCTTCACACGTTTAAAACTTAATACAAATGCATTTAAATTGATACATATATTGCTCTTATCATGTAGTCGTTAAGGTCGAGGAGGAACCCGAAGTCCTAGACTTCGTTACTCCGGAGGAACAGCTAGCCTACGACCAAGAGCAGCAAGGCAAGCTCCGGTTTGCATTAACCTTTTTACAAATGTTTATTGTTTTGAGCACATCTTTGAATATTGTTATGATCCTTTGCATTAGAGTCTTGATTGGAAACCCAACTGCATAACTAAGAAAACCATGGGTTGGGGTTAGGATTGAAAACCTCATTAGCCACTGCATTGCTAAGATAGAGTAGGATTAGGTACAAATTGAGTAGTTGGAACTACTCGCGAGCATAGGCTAGAGGCGCTCGACTCGGGTAGTGATAGCACATGAAACACATGGCAAGAAAATGAGACCAAGCGGAGAGTAAGGGCAGCAGGACTTTGGGGCCTGTGTGCTGTAGCTCCGCTTGTGTCGATTGAGGACCGAGCCGTGTGCGGGCCTGTTGAACAAGCTAGAACAGTACCGAAGACCTACCGGCTATATGGGAACCGGGAAACCGATGTAACTCGGGTAGCTGGGTGTTGAGGCATAGCTGGTCGTTCAGAGGGTAGGTTGAGAGCTCGAGGTGTAAATCGGCTGGCGGCACTGAGATGCGCGTGCAGAGACCTCTTGCTCGGGACGATTGGACCTGTTCAACATTTGCCTAACGGGTGAAAGGTAGTCGCGTACGGCGTCCGTGATGGTTGTTGTAGGCAACATCGAGTACGGGCGTACGTGACGGGTTGTTCGGGTAACCCTGCAGGTGTAAATCGATTATAATCGCCGTCCCTCGCGGTCAGTGAGTACCACTTGTTCACTGTACCATGACGTAGAAAGAACAGGCTAGTCACATGTTCAAATGTTGCTGATTGAAAGATGAACATTGGTTGTTAATGATATGCTGTAGCTTAGAGCTAACTAAAGTTATTTTCAACTTTGGGCAAGGGACATGAGAGAAATGCATTTCTTGTTTGATTGCGGCTCTCTCATGTACCTTAGCGTAAGGTTCTCCACAACCTGCTGCTAAAATTTGAAAGTAAGGTTCTACTAATTAGGCGAGTCCTTGCAAATGATTTTTACCTCATGTAACCCATTACCCTCATGTAGAAGTTCCATGTTTAGGTGAGACGGGTCAGACTTGCTGAGCCTTCGTGCTCACTGCTTGTGTTTGAAGCTTTTGCATGGTTCTATGAGGAAGGGACTCCCGAAGAGGAGACGGAACCCCAGGAGGGGAACCCCGTCGAGTGCGAGTCGTGCATGCCGCAGAGTTAGTGCGCGTGTGTGCTAGCAAGGCACGTTCGAGGGCTGAACGTGCACTTGATGCTTAGTCTACGCCCGCGAGTGTAGACTGCACTTATTTTGATGTAAACATGTTCATAAACTTGTTTATGTAATAAAATTTCCGCTTCCGCTTTGTACCTTTGACGTGTGTTATACGGTGCTGTGCAACGCAGCACCCCTCAGCGTGATCCTGGCTCGACAGGACCTTGGGGTCGTGTCAGCGTGGTATCAGAGCTCGCTTGAGGTTTAACACAGTACAAAGGTCTTCTTTTTCAAAAATCCAGTGAGGAACGAGTTAGTAGCCCGTATAAGGATGTTATTAGCATATAGAAAGTGGCATATTAACCTATTTGTTATGTCGGAAAATCATGTACTCGGGATGTTTATGTCTTGGGGGGTACACGTAAGCGCTGTCCACCAGTGCGCACAAGCTGAAGGGTGGAGCCCCCACGGGTGGCAGGTAACCCGACCCGCTTTAGTATCCTCTACGACTCTTCATGTCGTTTGGGGTATTCGAGCAACGTCTGTCCCTGGCGTGCGTGGTGCAACATGGGAGACCCTGTCACGTGGTCTGAAACGTGAACACGTAACTCAAGGCGTGGTTGGCTTGAGAACATCCGGGCGAGTGATGACAGCCGGATGTACGAACTGTATGGATTCCGGGCTCGATGTGCAGCCGAGTCTGATAACTGTTTGAGTTTCTGCAGGTAGCTCTACTACGAAACGGTAGACGTGTAGCATCCGTGTGTGAGTGACGAATAGTGCCACTGAACTAACGAAGCCGGCTAAGTCCGGTATAGGTTTTTCTTTGTGAGGACATAGTACCGACATAATCTGGTGATGCATCGACGTCACACCCCATTAAATGAACAACTTCATTTAAAAACTTGAAGGTTTTGATCCAAAGTAGTAAAACTTGATGTAACTCCTTCCCTTGAACAGGATATTCAAAGTTAACAAGTTTTCAACTTATAGATTGTTAAGGACAGAGCACTCTGTTTTCAGCTGAATGAAGGCTGAAGTTAATCAGAGGTTAGAGGTTGATTTCATTCGAGGTTGGGGGTCATGTGATACATTTATGGAAAGCTTTGGAAGAGCTTTACAACTTTTCTGTTGAGGTCCAGAGGTGTTTCATTCCTTAACCACTCGAAAAATGCAGTAGAGTTGATACTGTCCAGAAAACAGGACAGAGTAAAGACTCTCTGTAGACTCTCTGTAAATTAAGCATAACTTCCTGCATAAAAATCCAAAAATAGAAAATGAGGTAGTTCTGGAAAGCTTATGAGATGGGTTACAACTTTGTTACAGAAAGTTTTGTCATATTAGGAAAGGAAGTAACTGGGATTCTTGGATCAAATCAGTACCTAAGGCAGGGAGGTGCTGTCCAATCGTTTCCAGAAATTCTGTTAACTTTGACATCTCATAACTTTTGAACCAGGACAGATCTTAGGCCAAGCAAATACTTTCTGGAAAGATATTGAAGTTAGCTTTAACTTTGATGTTGAGCTCCAGAATTAGTTTTACATTTAACATGGCCTAAATCAGGTTGAAATGGAAACTGGTCAGGGCTGTCATGGTAACAGCAGATCAGCAGTCAAATTTGTTTAAAAATTTGAACTATGTTTCCAAGTTTTATGGGTTCAATGACATGTCTTATGTTATAACTCAATGGTTTACTGTTTAAATAAATATTTGACACTTCTCAAATATATTTTTACAGATGGCAGCAGATAAACAGTTGGAGAACGGGTGGGTAGTTTCCCACTGTTCTGACCGTAGCGGCTACCCGGAAGCATTGTGGCAAATGCTCCAATATTTCGGGTATAATCAGATGCTGCAGTACTTCGCCAAGGAAGAAGGCGAGGAGGGGAACAAGACGTGGACGATCCATGTCGAGGTTCCTGCAGGACCTACGCCACCCGGTTGGGTGCCATTCACCGCCACGGTGAGGGGAAGACAACCGGAAGGGATGTGGCAAGTTGCAGCCCGTGACACTATGTCACGTTTCTGCCAACTACACGTGCAGGCTATGGAGGGCACTCCATACGCACTCGTTCCGGTGGAGGGACGAGCTCAGCATGTGTGGGAAGAGAGGTACCTGGAAGCAACGGACCCGAGTTGCCCAAGGTACAACCCCGCGGAGGCAAATCTCAGCCTCCAGATGAGGGCAGGAAATGCCGTGAGGGACAGCCAAGCTGTTCAAACGGAGCATCTCGCCACAAAGCTCAAGGAGAGCACAAGCCGTGGAGATCATTTCGAGGGTGCCCACAGCGCACTCCGCAATGTGCTCCTTCCGACGATCAAGCGATTGAATGAACAACACAATCAGTTGCGTCGTCTGAAGAAGGCAAAGAAGAAGAGCCGTGTTGACATAGCGGCGTTGCGAGAGCTGGTGCAGACCCTAACCCAGCAGAATGAGGATCTTGCTCAAGAGCGGGACGACGCGATTGAGGAAGGACAAGGCTGGGAAGAGGATTACAACCAGGCTATGGACGAGGTGCATGCTTTGCAGGACCTCGTACCTCCGGTATTGGGCGTACCGGTGGTCTTGGGCCTCCCAGCAATGGGAGAACCCGGGATGGGTGAAGAGGTGGTAGATCCAGAGCCACCATCAGAGGTACCGGAGGAGGACGACCCTCAGGAGGTCGAGTTCTACTCCGAGTAGGGGGTTACGGTTGCCAAGAAGGGCAGCTAGGGTAGTGTAACCCAACTTTTGTAATCGGTGACATGTCGTGTAGACAGTAGCGTATGTATAGGTAGTGACGACATGAGCACAACTTCTCAGAGACCCGAGAATAATGTATCTTGTATAAAGTTTATGCTTTATCAATATATGTGAATGTTGTGCAAATTGATCATGTGTTGCTTCAATACCTACTGTTGCTTATGGAAATTTTAAGTAAGACATGTGCTAATCGCTGCTGTTTTGAATTTCAGAATGACGCATACTCGTGCCAACCCTGACGTTGGGGGTACCAGAAAGGGGTAGAGACCTCCCAACCACCTCCCGAGGACTCCTCGGGACAGCAGCAGCAACAGCAAACACCGCCACCGCCACTGCCAACGGTTA
Source organism: Neostapfia colusana (assembly GCA_030760725.1). Taxonomy (NCBI): domain Eukaryota; kingdom Viridiplantae; phylum Streptophyta; class Magnoliopsida; order Poales; family Poaceae; genus Neostapfia; species Neostapfia colusana. The sequence continues at coordinate 34,543,543 of JASWHV010000002.1, read as the reverse complement.
CATTGGCCGACATTGTCGCGGCAATGGCGGGCTCGCATCAGCAGCACACAGAGTTGCTGCAGACTCTCATCGCCAATACGTCTCGCCCAGAGAGACGTCAAGATCGTGAGGAGTGCCAACAGAGCTCCTACTCCGACTTCCTGGCGACAAATCCCCCTGTATTCTCAAGGGCGGATGAACCACTTGACGCGGACAACTGGCTCCGCGCCATAGAGATGAAGTTCGGGTTGCTCCAAATTAGCGAGCAACGCAAGACTCAGTTCACGGTCCAGCAACTCCAAGGATCCGCGAGCGCGTGGTGGGCCAACTTCTGTGCTTCACAGCCCACCGACCGAGTAATGACCTGGACGGAGTTCCGGACGGCCTTCAGGGCCTATCATATACCGCCAGGTCTGATGAAAAGAAAGACGCAGGAGTTCCTGCACTTGCAGCAAGGGAGCCGGAACGCGCTGGAATACTCCAGAGCGTTCAACGATCTCGCTCTTTACGCGTCATATCACGCAGATACTGACGAGAAGCGGCGGGGCCATTTTTACCAGGGGCTTAACCCGCTCCTGAAGGACAAGTTGGCGATGTTCAATCGCGGCAGCCTCAACGACATCATTGATGCTGCGATTGTTCAAGAGGACTCCGGCAAGGAGTTGGCGGCGGCAGAGTGAAAGCGAAGCGCGCCGCAGAGCAGTGGAGAAGGAGGCGGTCCTTCTCAGAAGTTTCGGATGGTGAATCGCCCACCATCAGGTCCACGCTGGCAACCACCACAGCGGTCGATGCCGTTCCGCAGTCGGCCGTATTCTTCACCGGCATTCCGGCCGGCACTGCCAGTACCACCGCAACAACAACAACAGCAGCGGGCGATGCCGCGTGCGTTTGCACCTCAGCAACGCATGCCGGGCTTTCGTCCACCGAGCACTCCACCAGCAGCGGCCACATGTTACAAGTGTGTTCGTCCAGGACACTTCGCGAGCAGTTGCCCAGAGAGGCAAGGCGGCGGAGTGGCACCACAGTTTCCGGGGAGGAATCAACCCCGGAACCCTACTAATGCGCGGCGGGCAAACCCTAGGCCCGGCACTGTCCACCAGCTTGCCATTGAGGACGTGCCGGAGGGCGAGCCAATCCTTGCGGGTATGTTCCAACTCCACCAGCATCCCGCTATAGTACTTTTTGATTCAGGCGCCACGCAGAGCTTCATTAGCCAAGCTTTCATTGATAAATATAGCTTGCAAATACTACCCACCGATAGTCCCTATGTGATCTGTTCACCGGGTGGGAAAATTTCAGCAAGCATGATGGTCCCAAAAGCGCCATTGTGCTTAGAGGGTAGAGTTTACCCTACGTCTCTCATAATCTTAGAGGGACAAAAGGTCGATGTCATCTTAGGGATGTCGTGGTTAACCCGCCACGGTGCTGTTTTAGACACCGTCCTTCGAGTCGTGCACTTGAACTCAGAAGTGCACGAGTCTCACTCATTATTTCTGGACAGTCCATAAATAAAACTTCCAAGTGTCTATCAAGCCACAACCATCAGATTGGAAGATATTCCAGTGGTCCGATAGTTCCCTGATGTATTCCCGGACGATTTACCGGGGATGCCGCCCGATAGAGAGGTGGAGTTCAAGACTGAACTTGCACCGGGAACCATGCCAATATCCCGAAGGCCGTACAAGATGGCGCCCAAGGAGTTGGCTGAACTGAAGACTCAGCTCACGGACCTTCTGGAGAAGGGTTTTATTATGCCGAGCTCCTCGCCATGGGGTTGTTTGGCATTATTTGTCAAGAAGAAGGATGAGACGTTGCGGCTTTGCGTGGACTATCGTCTATTAAATGCCGTAACCATCAAGAACAAGTACCCGTTGCCACGGATCGACATGTTGTTTGATCAGTTGGTCGAAGCAAAGATCATTTCCATGATGGACTTAAGATCCGGGTACCATCAGATTAAGATAAGGGCGGAGGACATTCCAAAGACAGCTTTCTCGACAAGGTACGGACTTTATGAGTACCTGGTCATGTTCTTCGGCCTCACTAATGCTCCAGCTCACTTCATGTACTTAATGAACTCGGTATTCATGCCGGAGCTGGACAAGTTTGTCGTGGTCTTCATCGACGACATCCTGGTATATTCCAAGTCGGAGGAAGATCACAAGAAACATCTGCGTATAGTCTTGCAACGGCTGCGGGATCACAAGTTATACGCAAAATTCAGCAAATGCGAGTTTTGGATATCGCAAGTGCCTTTCCTCGGGCATATCATCTCAGCGGAGGGTATCGCTGTGGACCCGAGCAAGATCACTCAAGTGCTGAATTCAAAATCCCCGAGAACTGTTCACGAGGTACGGAGTTTCCTCGGACTCGCGGGATATTATCGGAGGTTCATTCCGAACTTCTCGAAGATTGCCAAGCCAATGACGGAGCTGCTGAAGAAGGCTACCAAATATGTTTGGAGTCCAGCATGTGAAGCAGCATTCAAGGCTTTAGTCAAGCACCTAACATCAGCACCGGTTTTGGCGCAGCCAGACACAACAAAACCGTTCGATGTGTACTGCGATGCATCCGGCATTGGGCTCGGATGTGTGCTGATGCAAGACCGAAGCGTGGTCGCGTATGGATCACGGCAGCTTAGAAACCATGAGCAAAATTATCCAACTCACGATTTGGAGCTCGCTGCCGTGGTACTTGCACTAAAAATGTTGAGGCACTACCTACTCGGTAACCTCGTACATTTATATACCGACCACAAAAGACTCAAGTACATATTCACTCAGAAGGAGCTGAACATGAGGCAACGAAGATGGTTAGAATTGATAAAGGATTACGAGATAGAGATCCATTATCATCCGGGCAAGGCAAACGTAGTGGCAGATGCGCTGAGCCGCAAGTCACACGTCAATACTCTGACCATCACACCGTTGGAAGAGAGCGAACCACCACTACATGTGATACCACACGGAGCTCTCTACAACCTAGCTTTGATCCCCACCATCCGTGAAGAGATAGCGGCAGCCCAGAAGAATGATAAGGGCATTCACATTTGCGGAGACGTGTAGACAGTGGGGAACTGAAATGTTTCCGGAAGGACGGAGACGGCGTCCTATGGTTCAAGGACCGGATTGTCGTACCCCGAAACCCGGAATTACGGAAGAACATCTTTGATGAAGGTCACTTATCAAGGTTCTCTATTCACCCCGGCAGCAACAAAATGTATCAAGAACTCCGAAGCAAGTTTTGGTGGACACGGATGAAGCATGAGACTGCAAAATACGTGTCCGAGTGTGATACATGTCGAAGGGTGAAGGCAGACCACATGCGGAAGCCGGGACTGCTGCGACCACTGGCATTCCTGCCTGGAAGTGGGAGGACGTGAGCATGGACTTCATCGTCGGTTTACCCACCACCTTGCAGAAACATGATTCGGTGTGGGTGATCGTCGATCGGCTCACCAAAGTTGCCCATTTTATCCTGGTCAACACCAACTACAACGCCAAGAAGTACGCTGAACTGTACATCTCACGGATCCTATGCTTGTACGGCGTACCCCGTACTATCATATCGGATCGGGGCACTTTATTTGTGTCCCGTTTCTGGGAGCAGCTGCACGCTGCCTTGGGGACGAAGCTTATCAGTAGTTCAGCCTACCACCCGCAGATGGATGGGCAAACGGAGCGGGTAAATCAAATCTTAGAAGACATGCTACGAGCTTGCGCTATCAACCACGGCAAGAATTGGGATGATCACTTGCCGTTAGCCGAGTTCTCATACAATAATGGGTACCAAGCCAGCATCAAGATGGCACATTATGAGGCACTATACAGGCGGAAATGCCGCACACCACTGAATTGGTGTGAATCTGGCGAAAGGGTTACCTTCGGGATTGACCTTGTCAACAACGCGGAAGAAAAGGTTCGACTGATTCAAGCGAACCTAAAAGCCGCTCAATCCCGTCAGAAACAATATGCGGACCGGAGAAGGCGCCCATTACAATTCGAAGTTGGAGATCACGTATACCTACAGGTGTCTCCATTGAAGGGCGTAAACAGATTTGGGGTGAGAGGAAAGTTGGCACCCCGATTCATCGGTCCATTTCAGATTACCGAAAGATGTGGATCAGTGGCATACCGGCTGAAATTACCAGAAGCACTTTCCGGTGTGCACGACGTCTTTCACATTTCCCAGCTGAGGAAGTGTCTCAAGCTATCAACTACCGTTCAGCTGGAAGACATTGAAGGACTGCAACCGGATCTCACCTATCGGGAGGAACCGGTGCAGATTATTGATGAAAAGGCCCGAACCACACGCAACCGTACGTTGTGGTTCTACAAGGTTCTATGGAGCAATCACTCCATGGACGAAGCGACATGGGAGAGCGAAGAATTCCTTCGCACTAACTACCCCAACTTTTTCACGTTGCATATCCGGTAATTTTCCACCGTCCTCTCTCTCATTTTCACCTTATAATCTCGGGACGAGATTGTTTTAAGGGGAGAGGAATGTAAGGGCCTCAGTTTTTGACACACATTTGCAGTGGTCATCACCACACCACACACCTCATTTGAGGAAGGATGATGAACACAAATGAAGAGCAAGTAACAATTATCAACATCCTCATTAGAGAACAAACTCACACATTGCAAAAGTGGTATTTCCCACATGTGATATAGATGGGCTGGACATATGAAAACTCCTACACTTTACTAAGGATGTCCATGCCAAGTTTCACCCAAATTCAAAACCTTTTTGAGGTAATTTTGGGTATAGTTAGGAAGAGGGCAGTTTGAAACCATATTCAAATTCAAACTGTTTTTATCCCATGAATTTAAAAGTGGGAGGCATATCATTACTCAGCACATTTTTGTGAGCTCACACACCAATTTGCACTCCATTTGGAGCTGATGTTGACATGAGCTAAGTGGGAGAAATTCAAACTTTAATTGAATTTCAAACTGAACTTGTGCTGAAATTCATTCAAACCAAACCTCATTTGAACTTTGATCAATTCAAATGGCTCATGGGTGAATAATTTGAATTGCCAAGGGTAGTATGGGGTTCACTGTTTACAACAGTGATTAGGAGTAAATTTCAGAGGTTAAAACTGGAGGTGGCACCCACATGTCAGCCACTGCTCAGATCAAACCGACTGAGACTTTTTCACTCGGGTCGCCGAGCCGCAGCGGTGATCGCCACCGAGGGCAGCCGCCGCGCCAGCAGCTTCTTGCCCACGCGCAGGCATGAGGCGGTGCAGAGCCTTCTTAAGGCGCCTGCCCCCTCCCCGGCCGAGGCACCGCCGTTCTTCCCCGCAAGAACTCAGCGCCGGCCGAAAATTTCCGCAGCTCGGAATCGATCGGAGGACGCCGATCGCAGCTCCCTCTGTCCACTCCAGAGCCCCAGCAAGGTACTAGAGACCTTCCTCCGTCCTCCCCATTGCTAGAATTCGGTTGAAACCGATTGATATCGGCTGTGCCGAAAGATCAAATTCGGGACTTGGAACCCCCGCACCTCAGGCTCCCGTGGACAGCCCAACCAGGGTGTTGTCACGCCCGAGCCAAGGCATCCTTGGACGCACTGGTGACCGGTGCTGCTCATCCCCGAGCCACAGCTCGAGTGGTTGCTCACCTCCGGCGAATTTCCACTTTTCCCCTTTCTGTGTACAGAACGACCTTCGGGTACCATTCTGTTTAATTCGTGCTCCAGAAAGGATTTGAGGGCCTCAAGCCGCTCTGACACGAGCTAGACACGGTAACGCACAAGTTGCCTTCACAACTCTGGGCCGGAGAACCTCTGTACCCGGCGTAATTTGAGGTCTACTAATGGCGGAACGAACGGGCTGCATCGGGCGCAGGGTGAGGACCTATTTCGGGTCTTCCCCGAGCTGCCTCGAGCTCATGTCGACCTTCTCTGAGGTCCACTGATGCTCCCCGACCGGTTTCCCAAGTAGCTGAGGTGCTAGAGAAGTCAGCCGACATGGCCGAAGTCATTCCGAGGTGGCGGCTCGTCGCCGACCATGCTCCGGCCATTGTCATGAGCAGCTGACCCAGAATCCTGTTCCCCGAGTAAAAGTAGGCAGGGGCGGCCAGAATCGAGGAGTTTGGAGCTGTACAGCAGCCGGCGGCGAGCTCTCCGGCGAGGTCCCTCGGCGGCGGAGCACGGGCGTCGTGAGGTTGAAGAAGGGGTGGACCCCAGCTGTCAGCGGGAGATATTTTGAATCGGGATCCGGCTGCGGCCGGGATCGGGTGTGCTGGCGCGCAAAGTCATTGTGGGCCGCGGTGTGCTGTCGCCTCGGCGTGCGACGCGTGTCCCCTGGGCCCACGCGTGAGTTTAAACATTTCCCCGATTTTCAGATTTCCTTCAAACTTCAAATCCTCATAACGTTGGCTAGAAAGCTCCAAATCGAGTGAACCAAATTTTGCTGGATTCATCTTTCTGAGCACTTTCCAGCAAATCAAGTTTCACTTCATAAAATCCCTTAATTCTACAGAATTAATTCCCCAAAGTCTAAACTGTTAGGAATTTTAACTGGAGAATCCTTGGAGGAAAATCCTGAAATTTTGCTGGAATGTTCACCAAAATATCCCTGAGCTACCATAAAAATTTCATACCCATTTGAGCTCATTTAATCCGCCTAATGGTGTGATTAGTGAAACTGTTCCAGAGAAAATAGAAAATGTTCAGAAACATTTTCAGGATTTTCTCTGAAATTGTTTAGCTCATATCTTTAGTTAGGAACTTCCAAATTAAGTGAGACCAACTCCATTAGAACCCTCTGAAAATCTAGTTTTCAGAAAGTCGTAGTTTGTTTCATGAAAATCCTTAGAGCACCCTAAGAGTTCCAATTAAGGTCAAGGACATAATTAATTGTGGAGGGCTCAAATGAGCTTTGCTGCAACTAAAACTTGACCAAGTCTCTATTTAGGTTGTAACCAAGCCACAGTAAAAGTTTCACAGTCATAGAGTCCGTCTAGTGGGACTTATAAGCTTCACACGTTTAAAACTTAATACAAATGCATTTAAATTGATACATATATTGATCTTATCATGTAGTCGCTAAGGTCGAGGAGGAACCCGAAGTCCTAGACTTCGTTACTACGGAGGAACAGCTAGCCTACGACCAAGAGGAGCAAGGCAAGCTCCAGTTTGCATTAACCTTTTTACAAATGTTTATTGTTTTGAGCACATCTTTGAATATTGTTATGATCCTTTGCATTAGAGTCTTGATTGGAAACCCAACTGCATAACCAAGAAAACCATTGGTTGGGGTTAGGATTGAAAATCTCGTTAGCCACTGCATTGCAAAGATAGAGTAGGATTCGGTACAAGTCGAGTAGTTGGAACTACTCGCGAGCATTGGCTAGAGGCACTCGACTCGGGTAGTGATAGCACATGAAACACATGGCAAGAAAATGAGACCAAGCGGAGAGTAAGGGCAGCAGGACTTTGGGGCCTGTGTGCTGTAGCTCCGCTTGTGTCGATTGAGGACCGAGCCGTGTGCGGGCCTGTTGAACAAGCTAGAACAGTACCGAAGACCTACCGGCGATATGGGAACCGGGAAACTGATGTAACTCGGGTAGCTGGGTGTTGAGGCATAGCTGGTCGTTCAGAGGGTAGGTTGAGAGCTCGAGGTGTAAATCGGCTGGCGGCACTGAGATGCGCGTGCAGAGACCTCTTGCTCGGGACGATAGGACCGGTTCAACATTTGGCTAACGGGTGAAAGGTAGTCGCGTACGGCGTCCGTGATGGTTGTTGTAGGCAACATCGAGTACGGGCGTACGTGACGGGTTGTTCGGATAACCCTGCAGGTGTAAATCGATTATAATCGCCGTCCCTCGCCATCAGTGAGTACCACTTGTTCACTGTACCGTGATGTAGAAAGAACAGGCTAGTCACATGTTAAAATGTTGCTGATTGAAAGATGGACATTGGTTGTTAATGATATGCTGTAGCTTAGAGCTAACTAAAGTTATTTTCAACTTTGGGCAAGGGACATGAGAGAAATGCGTTTCTTGTTTGATTGCAGCTCTCTCATGTACCTTAGCGTAAGGTTCTCCACAACCTGCTGCTAAAAGTTGAAAGTAAGGTTCTACTAATTAGGCGAGTCCTTGCAAATGATTTTTACCTCATGTAACCCATTACCCTCATGTAGAAGTTCCATGTTTAGGTGAGACGGGTCAGACTTGCTGAGCCTTCGTGCTCACTGCTTGTGTTTGAAGCTTTTGCAGGGTTCTATGAGGAAGGGACTCCCGAAGAGGAGACGGAACCCCAGGAGGGGAACCCCGTCGAGTGGGAGTCGTGCACGCCGCAGAGTTAGTGTGCGTGTGTGCTAGCAAGGACACGTTCGAGGGCTGAACGTGCACTTGATGCTTAGTCTGCGCCCGCGAGTGTAGACTGAACTTATTTTGATGTAAACATGTTCATAAACCTGTTTATGTAATAAAGCTTCCGCTTCCGCTTTGCACCTTTGACGTGTGTTATACGGTGCTGTGCAATGCAGCACCCCTCAGCGTGATGCTGGCTCGACAGGACCTTGGGGTCATGTCAAATCAGCAGCAGGTCCATGCAATTGATGAGAGGCAAACAGAACCCTCTCATACCCCTGGCACTGTATGATCCTCATCTTTCTCTCAATGGTCTTTAGCCAATCATCTGCCTCCAGAGGTTCAGCAGCACTTGCAAACTTTGGAGGTTGAGTTCCTAGAAACTCACTCAACCTTGGTTGGCGTGGTGCAGCTTGTGGAGGTGGAACTTGATGCAAGTTGGCCACCACTTCAGTCAAGTTCGGGATGAGCTGATTTTGATTCTCCAGCATTTGGTGGAGGGGATCAACTCCTTCATGGCGTCCACCCCTGTCTTGGCCTCCAGAAAGATGAGGGTTGCAGGCCTCATCGTTGTTGTTGGCTGGGTTGGCGGCACGACCTTTTCCTCTTCCGGCCATCTAGCATGATCAACCAAATGTTCATTTAAAGCATTACGTATTATCTTACTACTTTCATTTGTTTGTACTTTGAAGTGTTGAGGCTTTGTTATACTTTTCTGAGGGTTTATGTCTCACACAAAAATAAATGAACTATTATTTCATGTGGGTTCACACACCAAAGCAAAACAATCTGAAGACGAGGCTGTGGACAATTGCTCAGGGCTTCCACAACTCACGTCACACACCAAGCATTAACACACCATTAACTAAGATAACGACTTGACTACTTGACATCTTGCTAAACTAAGGGAAGGACTCTACACTACTCGTATCACTGAGCTGGCTCCTCGGGATCTTCCTCATTATTGCGGCTGCCCTCTGACACTGCTTTGGGTGGGGAGGCTGCTGGTGGAGAAGTGCGACGGCGCCTGATCGCCCGGCGATTTGGGGAGTCAGGAGTCCATGTATTATTCACGGTGACACACAGTTCATTCCCATCTCCTCTTTCTCTCGCCCTCAAGCAGGCTCGAAGCAACGCCTCGGTTTCCTTCAGGGTGTCCCGAACATCCTAAAGCTCCTGCTGACACTCCTGCATTCGAGTGCTAAGCATAGAAGCATCCTCCAAGCACAAGTCCATGTGCTCATGGAAAGTCCCCTGCTGCACTGGCGGGTACTTATACTCCGTTGTACCACTCTCGCGCTGGAGGACATACATGTACTCAGTTCTGTCCAGGTGTCGACGATAGATGTGACTCTGGCAGGTGATGGCCTCCCAGGTAACATCCTTCTCCGCATCGACCTGTGTCGCTCGACAAGCTGGAGAGCGGTGGATCTTAAGCAGCTGATTTTCATGGATAATCCTCATCTCTGAACTCCATTCTCCCCTCTTCTCACGGATGGTCCTGGTGGAGCTATAGTGTATGATTAGCTTGCCCGTATTGCCGGCGGCTTGGAGCATACGTCGAAGACGGCGCAACAAGCCTCCTACTGCCAATCCGTAGGAAAGGTACGTCACCGGACGGCTCTCCTCTCTTTGGGCAAGGGCAACTACGGGAACTCTCCCTCCTGAGGACTTGCGAGCGGTGCGAATCATGCGAACCATCTAAAACAAAAAGCATTTAAACTTAGGTTAGATAAACTTTTAAACAAAAATCCTATTTTGAATGAAAGTTGGGGTAAGATGAAGAAAGTGACTCCATTGAATAACACTTTTCCACAAACACCTTGTAAAATAGTTTTTAAGAAAATAGGGTCCTTAAATACGTCCATTTCTACCTAGGTCCACGTTCCTACGGGCAACCTTGGCTCTCATACCACTTCTGTCACACCCGGTTTTTCCGAAGAACAACCGAGTGAATATCACATGTATGCCAGGATCATTTTCTCATACATGTGATGACAAATAGTGAAGCATCATTTATTACAAGCCATGTGTCGAATATAAATAAGTCTTACATAGCAAATGTCTCGATGGACAATAATAAGTTCATCACAAGTAAATAAACTAGCAGCGGAATAATTATTCTTGTGGGCTCTGTCACAGGCGTTGCCCGGGGGACTCCATGAACCTAGAAATCTTCTTCGGGTCCAAAGTCTTGATCATTATACACCACCTCATTATCTTGACCTGAGCAGCAATATAAACCAACAAATATGCAAGGTTGAGTAACGATGGTACTCAGCAAGTATGGGAAAGTTATGTCATGCATGGCTAGAACAAGGAGAGGTTGAACTCATGGTTAAAGCACTATGCAATTAATACCTATCACCTTAGCTTATTAAGCACCTACATTACTACACAGGTGAAATGGTCCCAATCTCCCATCCCATCATCAAAATCAAATAACCATAACATTATTTTCAATGTTAAGCTCCCCGCTTAACATCCAATACTTCCAAAGCCATCATCCTCTAATCATCAATAAGTCCAAGCCGCTCTTGACCGTGAGCACGGCTGTCATGACAGTTTTGACTCTACAGAGTTTGCACCACTGTACCCACATGTAGTGATTTCATCCCCCGTTGCCGGGTGGACTAAAAGAGCCTCCATTATGCCAGTGCCTACGAACCACATTCACACTTCCCAGGTGTGTAGCCAGGAGATCACTACGAAGCCTTTACAAAGGGATTCCCGACGAGCGTGGGCCCACTGAGGTTTCATAACATGTAAATAAAACAGCAGCGGAATATTATTCTTGTGGGCTCCATCACAGGCGTTGCCCGGGGGACTCCATGAACCTAGAATCCTTATTCAGGTCCGAAGTCTTGGTCATTGAACGCCACATCTTCCCCTTGACCTGAGCAGCAATTTAAACCAACAAATATGCAAGTTTGAGTACCGTGGGTACTCAGCAAGTGTGGGAAAGTTATGTCATGCATGGCTAGAACAAGGAGAGGTTGAACTCATGTTTAAAGCACTACGCAATTAATACCTATCACCTTAGCTTATTAAGCACCTACATTACTACATAGGTGAAATGGTCCCAATCTCCCAACCCATCATCATAATCAAATAACCATAACATCATTTCCAATATTAAGCTCCCCGCTTAACATCCTCAACTTCCAAAGCCATCCATCCTCTAATCATGAATAAGTCCAAGCCGCTCTTGACCGTGAGCACGGCTGTCATGACAGTTTTGACACTGCAGAGTTTGCACCACTGTACCCACATGTAGTGATTTCATCCCCCGTTGCCGGGTGGACTAAAAGAACCTCCATTATGCCAGTGGCCACGAACCAGATTCACACTTCCTAGGTGTGTAGCCAGGAGATCACTACGAAGCCTTTACAAAGGGATTCCTGACGAGCGTGGGCCCACTGAGGTTTCACCCCTAACATCATACAAGAGGCTCCAACCCTGCTGCAGTGGCCCCCTCTTGAGCCTTGCGATTCATATGGTAGTCTAGCTGACACCTATTCCCCGCACCATCCAACACACCCATACTACGCTGGGGATACACCTAATTAATTGGCCAAGCTGCCCCATCTCAGCATGTGGTTGGCACGGTAAAGCCAGGTTACATGCTCCATGAACCGGTCCTTAGGATCCAGGCAAGTACTAAACACAAACCCAAGTCTCGTGCACCCAGCACCAACCAAAACATCCAACTTGCCTTGATCCCTACCTCTACATAACTCATAATATCTCATTCAAGAGTATGGTAAAATAAACTGATGATCTCATATCCCAAATATCCCATTCTAAGCATGGCTAAGCATGTGCATAATAATAAATGACATGATAAAATAAATCCCAACCCAAGCTACAAGGAAACAAGGTAATGCAATTATAGGGAAACTTCCTAGCATGGGTGTCATATTTCATTTGACAATGCAAATAATTCTATCTATACATCCTAGCATAGGATCAAAGTGGTCAAGGACACTTGCCTCCTTCCTGCTGCTCTTGGAATGGGTAGTCCTGATCTTGGAAAGGAAGAACTTGCTCTGGAATGGGTAGTCCTGATCTATGTGTTGTGGTTTCTCTATGTGTGTTGATTTTTGACTTACATGCACTTTTAAACATGTGTATATGATTTCTACTTTTGTATTCACATTCATGTTTGCATACTATATATATGAGTTTCCAATTTAAACAAATTCCTTATATTCAATTACTACACCTTTTAGCTACCAAGTGTGCATGAAAGGTATTTTCCTACTCCATAGGTGTCTTCAAACCTTCTACCAATTCTAAACTGAATTCTTTGGATTTTGGAAACTTCATTTATCATTTTCTAGTTATTCATGCCTAGTTTGCTATATTTTCAGATTTATTTCATATGCCTAAATGTGAACTTTATTATGAAAATAGTAAGACACCTCATCTAAACAGAATAGGTTTTGGGTCTAAAATATATAATAATATTTTGTTTGAACTTCTCCTCTGATGTGAACTATTTTACATTTATTTTACTAATTTTCATAATTATTCTCTACTTAAAATATGTCCCTATAACTAATAAATGTGAATAATCAATTAAACAGTTTGATTTCAGCCAAAAATCTATTTTTATCTCACTTCAAAGTTTTCCAAGTACTAGGAAAGTTTTTAATTTGAATTTGCAATGTGTTTGTCCCATCTTTTAAATTTTAAATACTAAACACATAGTCAAATTCCTAAATTTAATATCGCATAAGGTTAAAAGGGTAAATTCACCCCACTACAGGGTCTATTATATTATTTTAAGAATTTCCAGTGGTCTAACTACACATAACATAGGGGTTTTCCTAATTTTTATTAAGTCCAGGGGCTAAAACTGATTTTTAAATGAATTTACATGATTTTCTGAAGTTCTAGGGGCTAGATCAGAAGTTTCCGGGGCTAGCTCGTATTTTCCGAGAACCCCAGTGGACCGTCCGATTTAAAGCAGACGGCTGAGATTATAACATCGAACCGGTACGCGGGAATTTAAACTCTACCGTGCGATTTAAAATAGACGGCGCACAAGCGGCCACGTCGCTCTGATCGAGCGCGGGCGGCGCTGCCCGGCGGCGCATGGCGGTGGGAGGCAACGATCTCGCCGGAGAGTTTCGGATCTTCGTCAATTCTCCCTAAAACTGTGATTTTATGGCATAGATCGGTAGAGGGGAGGTCGGGGATCTCACCTCGGGTGTTTTCTTGAGCTCGGAGGTTCTGGAAAGCGATCGGCGACGAGGTCCGAGGTGAATTCCCGGCGAGGCTCGTCGGCGCTGTGTTTGAACCGCAAACCACCGAGTTTTCTGCACCTGCGAGGTTCCCCGGAGGCGGTGGATCAAGACCAGCGAGTTAGATCAGAATTCCCGAGCGAAGATCGAGCAGAATTCGCCGGAGAAGCTCGGGTTCTCACCGGAAGGAAAATCGGCCAATCGTGGGAAAAACGGGACGATGCCGGGGTTTTTATAGACGCGGGAGGGCGGCGTTCGGTTGTGATCGAGTTTGCGTCGTCCACGAACGAAATTTGGCTGGGATACGCGAGGATCTAGGGCGGTTTCAATTCGGGGATGAGAAGAGTCCGGCCGAGCACGGGCGCGAGCGCGAGGAGGAAGAAAGGGTTGGCGGGCCCCGCATGTCAGTGGGAAAGCGGGGGGGCGCGCGGCTGTGGGCTGGCGTGGGAACAAATGGGCCGGCTGGTGGGTTTCGGCCCACTGGCCGGGGGGTTTATTTTTTCCTTTTCTTTTTCTTTTTCATTTCTGTTTTGAGTTTAATTTGAATTCCAGTTTGAATTTGAATTCTTGCAACACATGCAATACGTGCAAAATATTTTAAATTCCCCTCTTGACAGGATTTTGGGGTGTTACACCAAGTTTATGATGCCAAAAATATAAATCTTTGGAATCATTTGCAACTAGACATCTATGCTTAGAGGAAGACATATCAAAATCAGCTTTAAAAACTCTTCCAAACCGAGACGTGTTAAAGATAAGCTCACTATTTGAACCTACAACTTTGCAGCAGTTTTTATTGAAAATAATTTCCAGATTTTCATCTAGCAATTGTGAAATAGAAAGCAAGTTGTATTTCAAATTTTTGACAAGTGCCACATCCTTCGATGTGTAGTGATCATTTACTCTAACCGAACCCTTAGCAATTATAGGAGTTGAAGATTATCAGCAAAAGTAACATTCTCTATACGTGACACCAAAGAGAGAGAGGAGAACCATTCTTTGTTACCGGTCATGTGGCGTGAGCAACCTGAATCCACAATCCAAATGTTCTCCATCCTCAATCATGTAACCTACATAGAAGCACAATACGTCGATGACTCAATATTGGGGTTAGTTAAAAAGTTATTTAGGAATCCAGTACTGAGTCACACGACGTCCAGCAGGAATGACATGCAAAAGCTGAGATAAAACAGCAGGTTTATGAGTCGAAGTTTGAGATTTTTTGTTCTTAACTACTGACCTGTGAGGTGTTACTTGTGTAGCACAAAAATCAGTAGCTCCGGAGGCAAAAATTGAAGCTCCGGAGGCAAAAACTGAAGCTCCGGAGGTAAACTTTGAATATTTCTGACTCATAACAGCAGGTTGCTTGTTCCTGACATTCGGTTTAGTAGGTGCAGAAAATTTTGCATGAGAGTTATAAGATCTAGCTTGCATTCTTTCCTTTTTATGTTGTTTAGCTAGTCTATAACAAAGATCTATGACACGACCATCTATACCACAATAGGTACAATGAAATTTAACTTTGTGTTCATGTCTAGATGAGCATGCAGTATGCTTATTTGAACCCGAATGTGACAACACTCCTGCAGATTTAAAAACCACTTCTTTTTATTTAGGAACTGTTTGAATCAAACCACTTCCTAATGATTTTACAATTTTAGGTGGATGTTCCATAGCATGAGCATGTGAATCAAAACCTAAACCAGTTTTATCATTGCAAAACTTGGAAGAATTCAGCAACAAATTTAGGTTCTTATTCCCATTACAAAACCGATCTAATGTCCTATGCATGTTATCAAATTTATTTGATAGATCAAGGCAATTTTCACATGAAGTTTTTCCTTTTAATTTGCAATTGGAACAATATTAAACTTCATGAGAACGTAAAGCATTGTTCAATATAGAAATTTCTTTCGTAGCATCTTGTAGTTTCTTATCAATATCATCGCAAGTAGAAAAATTCAAATCAATTGTAGAACAACAAGCATCTTTCAAGTTTTTATCATTAAGTTCAGCAAGCTTTTCGTTCTTTTCGATTTCAAGTTCAAGTTTATCAAGTGTGGAGGTGTGTGCACTTCTTAGAGAGGACAATTGTTCATATATTAAATCACATGAGGAACAAGAATCGTCACTGGGAATCAATGATTTTAAACGATTAATTTCAGATTCTAGTGACTCAATTTTAACAGCATTGTCCCTAAGCTTTTTGTCCTTTTTCTTAACAATAATAGTGGCACAAGAAATAGCAAGACACATTTCTTCGCGAGTAGGACATACCTCTTCGTTGTCACTGTTGTGTTCTGCATCCTCCATACTTGATTTTGATTTGCCCCCCATGAAGCACAAGTTTGCCAGATCATCTTCATCTTCATCACTTCCAATGTATACATCACTCGAGCCAAGTTCTTGAAGTGCGGTGATGAAACTGTTTATCAGTTTGCGTCCTGTAAAACCCTTCTTTTTCTTGTTGGTGTTGTCAAAAGAGGACTTGACTTTATTCCGCTTTTCATCACGGTTAGAAGGACCTGAAAGGTTAGGGCAATCTGTACGAAAGTGTTCTGTCTTACCACATTCAAAGCATCGTTGAGGTTCGAAGCTTCCTCTCCTTCTAGTTCTCATATTTTGCAATGCTTTTGAGAACCTAGTAGAAAGAAGTACTAGCTCCTTGTCTGGAAACTCCTCAATCTGTTCCAGGGTTAGTGAAGACAGCAAAGCAAGTGTATTGCTAGATGATTGGCCAGAGCTAGGCATATCACGTTGTGAGACAAATGCAATAGTCTTATTTGGGTTCTTGCGTGATATAATGTCAATTTCATGAGTTTTTAGCTTAGAATAAAGCACATCTAATGTAAGAGTACTCATGACAGTGGATTCACGTATGGATGTTACTTTCATCTCCCAAATTTACATGTCTAATGCACTTAGTAATTGCCTAGCATTTTCAGCACCTAAAAAATTAACATTGACGCTACGCAAGTTGCTGACAATTTTATTAAAGCGAACAAAAGGGTCATCAATGGACTCACCGGGTTGCATCTCAAAGTGCATGTATTCTTTCTTGAACATATAGTGTCTTACCTCCTTGATCGTGTTGGATCCTTTGTGGTAGTCACAAAGTGCTCTCCACACAACGTAAGCCGATCGGAGGTGTGCAAACAAATTTCAAATGGAGAACCCAAATTCAAACTGTGACTTGGTGGCAAAGTCTAGCATTCAATGTTTAGTAGCTTGGATATTTGCAGCAGAAGGGGGAGAAATATTTAGAGGGGAGAAGAGGGCCCACTTGTCAGTAGACTTAGCACAGAAGCATACTCAGCCGACTCTCTCTCGACTGGGCGCGCTTGCCATCCAGCCACGGCGTCGGCGCCCGACAGCCTCAGCCGGCCAGCTCCTGCTTCCGCATGGGAGGTGGCACAGCAGGTGTCGCGCCCTCCACCGCCCTCAGTGGCCTATAAAAGGCATGAGACCGCCGGCGAGTTTCGGTTTTCGCGAGTTTCCGCAACCAGCCGCCTAATCGCTCGAGCTCCGATCGCTTGCCACCCAAGCTATGATCATCCTCCGGCCTCGACGTCCATAGGAAAGTGGAGAGATAGCTTGTCCTCGAGACCACCATGCAAACCGTTCCAAGATTCGACCTTTGTGCACGGAGAATTTTCCAGTTTAGGGCGCGGGGCTCATTTCGGGAACTGATTAGGTTTAGAAGAAATTCGGGAAGATTGTCGGGTGGGAGGTCGAACGGAGCTGTGAGAGAGCATCTAGAGGTTCTTGCGACTTTTCTCGATCAAAACCCGGAAGGAAACAACCGCCGGAACCCTAGGTTGACCATAGAACAGTGTGGCGGAAGAGGGGGTCGCTGGTGAGGTCCGGGTTGCCAGCCGTTTCGGTTCCAACCGAGGTCATGCCGAGCTTCCCGAGGTCCCCCTGAACGTGGTGACGTGATTAGCGCGCGAAGGAGATGGTCAGGAGGGCGGGAACACGTTGCCGAGGTAGCACAGAGGCATAGAGCTCGTTGCCGGCGAGCTACGGCGGTTAGCCGGCGGCGGCAAGGTGTCCAGCATGTTCAGCGTCCGAAATTATGTGGGGGCGGCGAGTCTCACCATCGCCGGCGAGCTAGATCGCCGGGAACGCCGACCTCGCCGGAGCTCCGGCGGCTCGGTGCGGCGACGTCGGGAGGTAGACGAAGGGCGGGGTCCCACTTGTTAGCCGCTGTGCTAATCGCGCGCGAGCGCACGGTTAGATCAAATTAAACGGGCGGGCCCCGCTGTCAGCCTCTGGTTTAGCGCGGGAGAGGATTCTCTGTAGGAAAATAATTCAGGGATCAGCCTAAAGTTTAGAAATTCATAACTTTGTGTAGGAAGCTCCAAATTCAGTGAACCAAATTTTGCTGAACTCAGGATGGTGAGTACTTTCCAGCAATACAAATTTCAGCTCATGAAAGTTAATAGTTTTCCAGAATTAAATCCCTAAAGTTTAAACTGTTGGGAATTTATCTGGAGGATTACTTCATGAAAAAATCTGAAATTTGGCTGAGAGGTTCATGGGAAATCCTTGAGTCACAGTAAAATTTTAAGACTCATCCAAGTTTGTTTATCCCCCTGATGGGGTGATTAAGTGAACTGCCCTGAGAAAATAGAAAAATGTACAGAAACATTTTTCGGATTTTCTCAAATATTGTTTAGGGCATAACTTCCTCTAGAATTCTTCAAATTACATGAAACCAATTCCATTAGAACCATCTCAAATTCTAGTTTCCAGAAAGTAATGGTTGGAGCCATGAAAACACCTGGAATTACATCGAGGCTCTAATATTGACCAAATAGGCTTCTATTTGTACAAAGCTCAAATGAACTTTGTTTCAAATGAAACTTGGTCAAGACTCTGGTTAGGACCCTATCAAGCCACCATAAAAATTTCAGAACCAAAGGGGTGGGTTAGCTAAAGTTATTAGTAAATACTTATTCAAGTTTACACATTGCATTTGAATTGACATGTAGCATCTCATTAACGTGTAGTCGCCGAAGGCGAGGAGACTCCGGAAGTACTTGACTTCCTCTTTCCGGACGAAGATCTAACCCCTGACCAGCAGCAACAAGGCAAGTCCCGGTTTGCATTAACCCTTTTATAAAGTTTTGCTTTGTTTACATGTCTATTGTGAAGTATGAATGTGCATTAGGTGTAGAATGGATGGAACCCCACTTGCATAACCAGAAATTTTCCTATAAGAGTGACGGTAGTGTCTAAGACCTCGAGTAGACAGGCTATGCTTAATGATTCATAGGACTTCGGTACAATTTGAGTAGTTGGAATCTACTCGCGAGTTAGGCTTGGGACACATGGGATTGGTTCGAGTGATGTGAGAACACTTTAGAAATGAAATTGAGACTAGGCAGGGGCTAGGGCGCAGCAAGAGGAAGTCTTGTGTGCGCAGCCCTGTCCGTGTCGATTGAGGACCGATCCGTGTGCGGCCCTGCTGAACACGTATTGAACGTACCGAAGGCATATCGGATATATGGCCCCGATAAACCGATGTAACCTAAACCTCCGGGCATCGAAGCATAACACACCGATTTATAGGTGTAGGTTGAGGGCAGCAAGGTGGAAATCTGCTAACGGGCATAGAGAGATGCTCCGTGTAGGGAACCTCCTCCTCATTTCAATGCGACCGGTTCGACGTTTGGGCTGTTGGGTGAAAGGTTGTCCCGTACGACATTGAGCGTGCTGTGCAGCTCCACGGGTGGGCGTACGTGACATGCTCTTTGGGTATCCCTGCAGGTGTATATCGAGTCGATTCGCCGTCCCTCACGGTGACGAGTACCGCTTGTTCACTGTGTCATAACATAGATAATTTATGAAATATGATGATTCAATATTGCTGTTACGATCTAATTGTATTGTTACATGTGTGCCACCAAATATTGCTCACTAAATTTCATATTCATGAACTGTTAACTTGTGGCTAAAAGATGAACTAAGGATGAACTTGTAAGCGTATCCATTTGCTGCACTCTTACCGTCCCATGTTCATTGTACACTACATGTAGAGTTTCATGCCTAGGTGAGTCGGTTAAGTCTTGTTGAGCCATCGTGCTCATGATTGCTGCTTAAGTGTTTTTCAGGTGAGGAGCCACCCATGGACTCGGGTTACGAGTCCACCGGCGAGGGTTACCCTCCATCGGGGACCACGGCTGAGTGGGAGCCGTACACGCCGCGCTGAGCTGAGGAGTGCAGCTAGTGTGCGTTGCCCTAGGTTTGGGCAGCCGACTTTTGCTAGATAGGCGGGCGTGAGTTGTATAATTTAGACTTCCGCTGTGTAATATAACAATAGTTTGTAACTGAAGATTGTACCTGTTTGTACAGTTCAGTTGGTTTCCCATGTAATAAAAGGTGTCCTTATGATCTGTGCTGTCAGGTGTCGCATCATGCGGCACCACCCTCTGCGATCCGGGATGAGCAGATTCCGGTCCGTCACAGCCTGGTAACAGAGCCGCTTTGGGGATAGCACAGTACTTAAGGACTGTATTACGGGAGGCCTTAGGTTTACGGTGAGGATTCGGTAGTTGCCCAAGTAAGGACTATATTAGCATAGTTACTTAAAGTTTTAAAGACTAACCTATGTGTTATAATTCTGAATTTTAATTATGTAACGACGCACCTAGACTCTGGTAAGAATGGTAAGGAACGCCACCGAAAGCGGTTCAATTTCGGTTAGCTCCCCTGACGAGGAACGTGGTTCAGGGATGAGTCTCACAGCTTGGTGTGAGACGTCAATATGAAACTCTTGGACTCTTCATGTTCCTGAGTTGATATGAAACGCTGATCCCTAGCGTGCATTAGGCAAGTAAGTGGAGACCCCATCGTGTGGTCAGTAACGCGAGAGTGTGTTCGTCTGGAAGTAGCCCAGGAGGACATATGCAGCGCTTGCCATCGGCGTGCCCTGCAGGGCAGTAGGTGGTATCTGTTGGGTTGATAACATTCCCAACCGTGACGACCCGTTCATGGCCTACTCGGATTCCCCGTCGTATGGTGTTGAAACACGATCATGTACCTTGAGACGTGACTTAACTCAAGGACGGCCGTATGGCAATGATACAGGCGTCTGTATTTACTTTTAAATATGGACCTGCCTGAAATGGAAACATAACCTTTGAGTGCATCACTAGTGTGCGGTCTTCTGCAGGTACTAACCACGTATGTATTCCGTGTAGTAAACGTGTGCGAGAGACCGTTTAGTGCCACAACTGAGACGTATATGCCGGTATAACCCGGTTAGGATTTTCCTTTGTGAGGAACGTAGTACCGACATAGTATAGGCATGTGCATGAAAGGTAATAATAACAAGGAGTTAAAATCCCTAGGTTGCAATATTTAGGACCCTGGTTGGGTATAAAAATTTGATAGTTGATTAGTATAGTTCCAAAGGATGGAAAACAGAGTGCTCTGTTTTGGTCAGCATGTTTGCTGAACTTCAACAGAGCATAACTCACAGGCCTTTTAGCCCAGGGTGGTGTGGTATATAGTTATGAGAAGGTGTTTAAGCACTATACAACTTTGTTGTAGACTCCCAGAGCTGAATCACACCTTAAGATGGCTTAAATCCCAGAGGAATGTAAACTGTCCAGAACCAGGACAGATTCAAAACACTCCCTGGACTGTTCTGTTTTTCAAGCATAACATACAGTAGAAAAACCTAAAATTTCTGTATCATCTATATTTGGAAAGGGAAGGAGATGTGTGACATCTTTGTAATTCAAAGTTTCTGTATTTTCAGTACGGAATTCAGTGGAAACCAAGGTTGAAAACAGCAACTTCCAAGGGAGGTGCTGTTGAAATCCTTCCAGAAATTCGGTTAACTTTGAATTACCATAACTTCTAAGACAGAGCTGATCTGAGGGCAAATAAGTACTCGTTGGAAAGATACTGAAGTTAACTTTAACTTTGGTATTCAACTTGAGTCATGAAACTGCCCCGAACCAGAGGAAAACCTGGAATATGTAGAAACTGGTCATTCTGACAGAGGAGTGACGGTTGAACTCATTGGAGAGATTGTTGTACCCTAGGGGGTTTAGGTACTTCCAATGGGGTAGAACATACTCATGAGAGGTTATATTCAACTAGGGAAAGAAATGAGTATAGATCTCACTCAAGTTTCTTTTACTAGAGACCATGTTTGTGTCGTATTGAAGGTAAAAGGGTGGTATACGTGATGACAAAGCGATAGTAACGTCTCGTAGTGACCAAACCTAGTTGTGATGAACTTCCAAAGAGGAAGTCCGTCAATTGAGATGTAAACTAGCTTGTATTTGGTTGGGTAATGGTGTAGCTTGTGCAAAGTTATTACAATATCTGTATATGAGATGTATCGCATGAATTTATTGTCATTATGTTTTTACGCCTATTTCGTTTGACTGCATGAAATATGTTGCGGGACTCATGGTTATTGTCGTATGGTTGCAGATGGTTCGCACTAGGACCACGCACGAGGTTGGTGGCTCTAGCCAGCAGGGAGGCGATGACTCCCAGCCACCTGCCTACGACAGCACCCCGCAGCAGCAACCACCACCGCCGCCTCCGCTTACTCTAGCGGATGTGATAGCGGCACTGGTGGGTGGTCGTGAGGAGCAGACCGACCTGCTCCGCACGATCGTGCAGAATACATCACAGGCAGGGGGTCGTCAAGAGAGGGGGCCTCGTGAGCCCCGTGATGTGTTGTACTCGGACTTCATGAGTACGCACCCTCCGGTGTTCACAGAAGCAGAAGAACCACTGGAGGCCGAAAACTGTCTGCGGACCATCGAGTCCAAGTTCGGGCTGCTCCAATGTACGGAGCGGCAGAAAACTCTGTTCGCGGCGTAGCAACTTCACGGTGCCGCTGGTGCGTGGTGGGCGAACTATGTCGCCTCACGTCCGGCTGGCCATGCCGTGGAGTGGGAAGAGTTCCGGGAGGCGTTCCGCGCCTATCATATACCTCCCGGGATAATGAAGAGGAAGTTCCAAGAATTTTTGGAACTGAAGCAGGGCGGGAGGAGTGCCCATAACTACTCCCGTGCCTTCAACCATCTGGCGCAATATGCGTCAGACTACGTCTCCACCGAGGAGAAGAAGCGGGAGCATTTCTATCGGGGGTTACAACCCGAGATGAAGACGCATCTCGTTTAGTGGAATCGCGGCACCTTCAACGACCTCGTCAATGCCACGATTATGCAAGAGGACGCTCAGCGGGAGTTGGTAGCTGAGCAGAGGAAGCGCAGCGCTCCACCCAGCAGTGGGGGTGGCGCTCCCCAGAAGTACCGCATGGTGTATCGGACACCATCCGGACAGCAGTGGCATCCACCGGTGCGACCTCAGTGGTTCGGGGGACGTTCTTTTCAGTCACCTCCGTTCCGACCGCCGATGCCACCACCGTGACCGCAACAACAGCAGCAGCAGCAGATGGCACCCCGGGCGTTTCCACCGCCACAACGCGCCCGGGTTTCCGTCCGCCGATCAGCGGAGGACCGTCCCGCTTCACTTGCTTCACGTGTGGCCTGGTGGGCCATTTCGCGAAGGACTGTCCCCAGGGGAAGCAGAGCAGTGGGCAAGCCCAGTTCCAGGGCGGTGCTCGAGGCCGACCTCTGGTCAAGAAGGTTGGTCAGCGGACTGGGGGCGTTCGCCACCTCGACAATGAGGACGCCCCAGAAGGAGACACCGTGCTGGCGGGTACGTTTACTCTCAACGACCAAGCCATCATCATATTATTTGGTTCTGGTGCAACCCACAACTTCATAAGTGCATCATATGTGGTTAAGCATCAGCTGGAAGCCTTTCCAACCGAGTGTTCTTATATGATCTGCTCACCGGGAGGAAAGATTTCAGCAACTATGATGGTTCCGAAAGCACCACTATGCTTAGGTGGGAAGATATATCCCACCACTATGATTATTTGAGGGGCAGAAGATTGATGCAATCATAGGAATGTCATGGCTAAGCTACAATGGCTGTCGTGGAAACTTTATTACGGACGGTTCACCTCCACTCCCCACTACACCGTCCGCAGTCCCTCATATTAGATAATCCAGTCCGGGAGGTTTCAGCAATCAATAATACTGAAGCTCTCAAGTTAGAGGACATCCCCGTAGTCCGGGAGTACCCCGACGTGTTCCCGGATGATCTTCCGGGCATGCCACCTAAGCAGGATGTCGAGTTCAAGATTGAACTGGCACCCGGGACTACGCCCATATCACGGAGACCATACAAAATGGCTCTGAATGAGCTGGCTGAACTGAAGGAACAGCTCAATGATCTGTTGAGCAAGGGTTTCATTAGGCCGAGTTCCTCGCCTTGGGGATGCTCGGCGCTGTTCGTGAAGAAGAAGGATGAAACCTTGAGGCTGTGTGTGGACTACCGGCCGCTCAACGCCGTCACCATCAAGAATAAGTACCCACTGCCCCGCATTGACATATTGTTTGATCAACTTGTGGGTGCAAGTGTGTTCTCCAACATGGACCTTCGCTCTGGATATCATAAAATAAAGATCCGGGCGGAGGATATCCCGAATACGGCTTTCTCGACGAGATATGGATTATATGAATATCTTGTCATGTCCTTTGGTCTCACAAATGCTCCAGCCCATTTCATGTATCTCATGAACTCGGTGTTCATGCTGGAGCTGGACAAGTTTGTGGTGGTGTTCATCGATGACATCTTGGTTTACTCAAAGACAGAAGCAGAACATGCCAACCACTTGAGGATCATTCTCCAACGATTGCGAGACCACAAGCTCTACGCCAAGTTCAGCAAATGCGAGTTTTGGATCAGCCAAGTGCCATTCTTGGGACATATCATCTCAGCAGAAGGCATTGCAGTTGACCCAAGTAAAATTGAGCAAGTGCTGAAATGGAAAGCACCCACTTCAGTTCATGAGGTCAGAAGCTTCCTCGGGTTAGCGGGATACTATCGGCGATTCATTCCAAGCTTCTCCAAGCTCGCTAAGCCAATGACAGAATTGCTGAAGAAGGGAACGAAATATGTTTGGAACATGGCGTGTGAATAAGCGTTCCAAGCATTGGTGAAGCATCTCACAACAGCCCCAGTCTTTACTCAACCGGATACAACCAAGCCCTTCGACGTGTATTGTGATGCGTCCGGTATTGGGCTCGGCTGCGTATTGATGCAGGAAGGACGTGTGGTCGCATATGGCTCACGCCAACTTCAAAACCATGAGCAGCACTATCGGACTCATGATCTTGAGCTAGCTGCAGTGGTTTTGGCGCTGAAAATGTGGAGGCACTATCTCCTGGGGAATTTGGTGCATCTCTATACCGACCACAAGAGCTTGAAGTACATTTTCACCCAGAAGGAGCTGAATATGAGCAAAGTAGGTGGTTAGAACTAATCAAATACTATGAGATCGAGATTCATTACCACCCCGGCAAGGCGAATGTGGTTGCCGACGCGCTGAGTCGGAAATCACATGTCCATAACCTCACCATTACACCGGTGGATGAGGAAGAGCCGAGTTTATACTTGGTTCCTTATGGATCGCTTTACAACCTTGCTCTCATCCCTACTATTAGGGAGGACATCATTGCAGCTCAGTAGATTGATAAGGGCATGGCACATCTCCGGAGACAGACAGACAATGGGGAGATCAAATGTTTCGGAAGGATGATGAGGGGACGCTGTGGTTCAATGACCACATAGTCGTACCCCGGGATATGGAGCTGAGGAAAAAGATCCTTGATGAAGCTCACTTGTCTAAATACTCCATTCATCCGGGCAGCAACAAAATATACCAAGATTTGAAAAAGAAATTTTGGTGGACGCGGATGAAGCGGGAGGTAGTGCAGTACGTATCCGAGTGTGATACGTGTAGACGAGTGAAGGCTGATCATATGAGAAAATCAGGGCTGTTGCAACCCCTGAAGATCCCGGCATGGAAATGGAAGATGTGAGCATGGATTTCATTGTGGGATGACCCCTAACATCCAACAAGCATGATTCCATTTGGGTAATCATTGATCGGTTAACCAAGACGGCTCACTTCATCCCAGTGCATAAACGTTACAATGCCAGCAAATATGCGGAGCTGTACATAGCGAAGATTCTATGTTTATATGGAGTACCCAAGACCATAGTCTCAGACCGAGGTGCATTATTTGTATCTCTCTTTTGGGAGCAGTTGCACGCTGCTCTGGGTACTAAACTGATTAGAAACTCCACCTATCACCCTCAGACAGATGGGCAAACAGAGAGGGTGAACCAAGTACTAGAGGACATGTTGAGGGCGTGTGCCATCTACCACGGTAGGAATTGGGATGATCACCTACCGTTGGCGGAATTCTCGTACAACAACGGCTATCAGGCGAGTATCAAGATGGCACCCTACGAAGCTCTCTACGGTCGCAAATGCAGCACCCCATTAAACTGGTGCGAGTGCGGTGAAAGGGTCACATTCGGGGTTATGTGGTGAACGACGCCGAAGAGCGCGTTCGGACGATTCAAGCCAACTTGAAGGCCGCTCAATCCCGGCAGAACAGCTACGCTGATAAGAGGCGTAGACCGCTGCACTTTGACGTCAGGGAACACGTGTACCTCCGTGTGTCTCCGATGAAAGGCGTGCACCGGTTCGGTGTGAAGGGGAAGCTCGCTCCCCGTTTTATTGGACCCTATGCTACCACTGAGAAGTGTGGACCAGCGGTGTATAGGCTAGAGCTACCGGCGTCTCTTGCTGGTGTCCATGACGTTTTCCATGTTTCACAACTGCGAAAATGTCTGAAGCATACAGCTGCTGTTCCTACCAAAGACATCGGCGAGTTGCAACCGGATTTGATATATGATGAATATCCGGTGGCGATTATTGAGGAGAAATCTTGGACCATGCGTAGCCGAACGTTGTGGTGCTACAAAATACTTTGGAGCAACCACACCGTCGAAGAAGCGACGTGGGAGGGCGAGGAATTCCTTCGCTCAAATTACCCGGAGTTCATGGCATCTCAGCATGGGTAAGTCCCTATTACATCGCTGTCTCTTCTTTTGTAATCTCGAGACGAGATTCTTTTAAGGTGGGAGGGATGTAAAATCCCATGAAAAAGGGACTTGCAAAAACTTTTCATCACCTCACAACACCACAGTTTTTGTTGTGGATATATTGTGAAGAATTGTGAAGAGCAAGTAACCTCCATCAAAAGGATGATTAGAGGGGAAAGCCTAACTTTCACAAAGTAGGATTCCTACACATGAACATGAGAGTTTGAGCTCACCCCTAGCACTTAAAAATACTTGGGAAGGTTCAAGCCAAGTTTCATGCAAACCCAACACTTTTTGAGGCACTTTTGGGGGCATTTGAAAAAGAGGTCAATTTGAATGTAAATTCAAATTGCAGCAGCTTTCATCACTCAAATTCAAAAGTTAGCTTCATATTCAAACTCAGCACATTTTTCTGAGTTAGTCCACCAATTTTCATCCCCATTGGAGTTCATCTTGTCAGGAGCCAAATTTGCAATAATTTAAAACTGAATTTGAATTTCATTTTAAACGAAGGGCGGGGTCCCACTTGTTAGCCGCTGTGCTAATCGCGCGCGAGCGCGCGGTTAGATCAAATTAAACGGGCGGGCCCCGCTGTCAGCCTCTGGTTTAGCGCGGGAGAGGATTCTCTGTAGGAAAATAATTCAGGGATCAGCCCAAAGTTTAGAAATTCATAACTTTGTGTAGGAAGCTCCAAATTCAGTGAACCAAATTTTGCTGAACTCAGGATGGTGAGTACTTTCCAGCAATACAAATTTCAGCTCATGAAAGTTAATAGTTTTCCAGAATTAAATCCCTAAAGTTTAAACTGTTGGGAATTTATCTGGAGGATTACTTCATGAAAAAATCTGAAATTTGGCTGAGAGGTTCATGGGAAATCCTTGAGTCACAGTAAAATTTTCAGACTCATCCAAGTTCCTTTATCCCCCTAATGGGGTGATTAAGTGAACTGCCCTGAGAAAATAGAAAAATTTACAGAAACATTTTTCGGATTTTCTCAAATATTGTTTAGGGCATAACTTCCTCTAGAATTCTTCAAATTACATGAAACCAATTCCATTAGAACCATCTCAAATTCTAGTTTCCAGAAAGTAATGGTTGGAGCCATGAAAACACCTGGAATTACATAGATGCTCTAATATTGACCAAATAGGCTTCTATTTGTACAAAGCTCAAATGAACTTTGTTTCAAATGAAACTTGATCAAGACTCTGGTTAGGACCCTATCAAGCCACCATAAAAATTTCAGAATCAAAGGGGAGGGTTAGATAAAGTTATTAGTAAATACTTATTCAAGTTTACACATTGCATTTGAATTGACATGTAGCATCTCATTAACGTGTAGTCGGCGAAGGCGAGGAGACTCCGGAAGTACTTGACTTCCTCTTTCCGGACGAAGATCTAATCCCTGACCAGCAGCAACAAGGCAAGCCTCGGTTTGCATTAACCCTTTTATAAAGTTTTGCTTTGTTTACATGTCTAGTGTGAAGTATGAATGTGCATTAGGTGTAGAATGGATGGAACCCCACTTGCATAACCAGAAATTTTCCTATCAGAGTGAGGGTAGTGTCTAAGACCTCGAGTAGACAAGCTATGCTCAATGATTCATAGGACTCGGTACAAGTTGAGTAGTTGGAATCTACTCGCGAGTTAGGCTTGGGACACACGGGATTGGTTCGAGTGATGTGAGAACACTTTAGAAATGAAATTGAGACTAGGCAGGGGCTAGGGCGCAGCAAGAGGAAGTCTTGTGTGCACAGCCCTGTCCGTGTCGATTGAGGACCGATCCACGTGCGGCCCTGCTGAACAAGTATTGAACGTACCGAAGGCATATCGGATATATGGGTCCCGATAAACCAATGTAACCTAAACCTCCGGGCGTCGAGGCATAACGCACCGATTTATAGGTGTAGGCTGAGGGCAGCAAGGTGGAAATCTGCTAACGAGCATAGAGAGATGCTCCGTGCAGGGAACCTCCTGCTCGTTTCGGTGCGACCGGTTCGACGTTTGGGCTGTTGGGTGAAAGGTTGTCCCGTACGACATCGAGTGAGCGTGTTGTGCAGCTCCACGGGTGGGCGTACGTGACGTGCTCTTTGGGTATCCCTGCAGGTGTATATAGAGTCGATTCGCCGTCCCTCATGGTGACGAGTACCGCTTGTTCACTGCATCGTAACGTTGATAATTTATGAAATATGATGATTCAATATTGCTGTTATGATCTAATTGTATTGTTACATGTGTGCCACAAAATATTGCTCACTAAATTTCATATTCATGAACTGTTAACTTGTGGCTAAACGATGAACTAAGGATGAACTTGTAAGCGTGTCCGTTTGCTGCAATCTTACCATCCCATGTTCATTGTACACTACATGTAGAGTTTCATGCCTAGGTGAGTCGGTTAAGTCTTGTTGAGCAATCGTGCTCATGGTTGCTGCTTAAGTGTTTTTCAGGTGAGGAGCCACCCACGGACTCGGGTTACGAGTCCACCGGCGAGGGTTACCCTCCATCGGGGACCACAACTGAGTGGGAGCCGTACACGCCGCGCTGAGCTGAGGAGTGCAGCTAGTGTGGGTTGCCCTAGGGCTGGGCAGCTGACTTTTGCTAGATAGGCGGGCGTGAGTTGTATAATTTAGACTTCCGCTGTGTAATATAACAATAGTTTGTAACTGAAGATTGTACCTGTTTGTACAGTTCGGTTGGTTTCCCATGTAATAAAAGGTGTCCTTATGATGTGTGCTGTCAGGTGTCGCATCGTGCGGCACCACCCTCTGCGATCCTGGATGAGCGGATTCCGGTCCGCCACACAAACACTCGGGCTGTGGTTCGGGGGTGAGCAAAACCAGACCCTAACACGTCCGGGGACGCCTTAGCTTGGGCGTGACACCTTCTCGTTTGGGCTGTCAACGGGAGCCCGAGGTGCGGAAAACTTCAGGTCGCCGGAAAAGCTTTCGGTGTGGGGCAAGATCAACAAAACTCGGCTAGTTACTACGACGGGGAAGGAAGAGGAGAGTCTCTAGTACTGTATTGCAGCTTGGAGGGAGTGGGGAGGCTGTGATCGTTGGCTCTCCGGTCAATTCCGAGATAGCGGCGGCGAGCAAGCGTTTTTCTTGCGCGAGAGGCGAAGACTGATCGGTACCGCCTCGGGTCGGCTCAGCTGCGGAGATAAGAGGGAGGGGGCGACGTCGGTTGACACAGCTCAGACCGAGCAGGAGGTGTCCCGGCGATCAGCTCGGTGGCGCGCTCGGATGAAGCCCGAAAAACCGAGTGCCCTGCCTTCAGTCCGTTGAATTCGATAGCGAGGCTGACATGTGGGTCCCACTCCCCTTTTAACCTCTGAAATTAACTTCCTCCCACTGCTACAAACAGTAATCCCACTAATATCCTTTAGAATTTGAATTATCTACCAAATGCCCATTTGAAGTTGATAGAATTCAAATTGTGAAGTGGTTGAATAAATTTTCAGCACATATGTAGTTTGAAATTTAATTTGAGTTTGAATTTGCTAAACTTAGCTCATGTCAAGATTAACTCCAAATGGAGTGAAAATTGGTGTGTGAGCTCAGAAAAACGTGCTGAGTAAGAATATGCCTCCCACTTTTGAACTTATGGGATTGAAGTAGTTTGAATTTGAATTTGGGTTCAAACTAACCCCTTTCTAGTTATACCCCAAAAATACCTCAAGAAGGTTTTGGATTTGGGTGAAATTTGGCATGGGCATTCCTAGCAAGGTGTAGGAGGCTTTCATATGCCCAGCCCCTATATGATGCATGTGAGAAATGCCACTTTTGCATTTTTTGAGTTTATTCTCTAATGACCATGTTGATGGTGTTTACTTGCTCTTCAAATATACTCATAAAGTTTCCTCAAAAGAGGGGTGTGTGGTGTGATGAATACTTTGAATGTGTGCAAAAACTTATGCCCTTACACCAGTTTATTCGGGTCAAAATGATGGGGACGTAAATGTCGATATTTTTTTAGAGCCAGATGAGTGCAGATTACATTTTTGTTGACAACGTCAGCAATGAATCATTATGTCAAATATGTTGGATCTAGTGAAGGAGCGTGTAAAATTACAAGAAACATGATCCCTTGATAGCTCTTAAGCACAAGACATGCTACTAGTTGCACCTGTAGGAGTACCTGCAATAGCATGATGTTTAAAATTTTGATGAATTTTGCACAGGAAAAAGCATATGTTTCCGATATTTACCAGAATTGATAGCTGGCTGCTGCACAACACTACTAATGCTCTTTTTTGTCATGATACCTGTACAGGCACACCATGGTATTAATGAAAAGTAAAAAATAGAAGGGTGTCAACATCGGTGCGCAACAGAAATGTCACAAAATTGCAAGCATGGTTATTTTACAACAGATGAAAATATATAGTAAATTATGGCACTGTAGTCTACCCCATCGTTGATACGCACGCATATGCATGTTCTTCACATGTCTTATCAACCACAAAAAGTTTTACTATTTAGAAACAATAAAACTAAGGACTATAAAGTACTTCAACGTTTGGTTACAGGATAAGAGTGGGCTCTTCTAGACCTTGTTAGAGCTCAAATACTTCATGAAGAGGTCATCCTTCTTCCCATGCGGAGAGGCTTGATTCTGTTTGGTGCGTTTATAGTTCTCTGTGGTGCAACATAGCCGATAAACCTGTGGAATTTAACAACATAAACAAATATTGTTGCTATCGTCATGACTACTTATCATATAAAGACTAGCCTAGTGGACTGTAAATAAGAACTTATAATAGTTTACAACATACAAAAATATGTATAAAAGTAAGGATTTCTACTCTACTACATCGTTTGTGTGCAGGTGTGCGCGTGTTCTGCACGTGACCTAAGAACCACATAAAGTTGATTGATTGGGAAACAACAATATTTTAATATTGTAAAGTTCATAAACTTTTGGCGGATGAATCAAGATCAGCTCGAGGTCCTGAGACACAACCACTCTTTACCATGCCAGTATCATATAATAATTTATCAGGCCACGTACCATGACACCCATTTTCAGTTAATTGCTTTCTATCTTGCAAGAATGGCATAGTTCTTTGGTTTAGCACATGCACTTGTCTCTTCCTTTTCAATGTTACTAGGTTTACTAGGTTGAGCTCTATTTTGCCATATATAGGGTTCTGAACTTTGTTATACTGGCTCTTATCTTTAGGAATCGGTTGGTGCTAGCACGAGATGTCTCGGTCTTTTCAAACTTCTTGGTTGTGCCAGCGCAAAGATTTCTTATGACATGTATGTGTTTAATATCTTTGTTAAGTAGCCTTGGCTTAGTTGATAATTGATCGGTGCACAACAAAAATAGACACAATTGCAAACATGGATATCTTCTTATGCATATCAACTATAATAAGAACTACCATATGTTCGTTTTTGGTCCGTAATTTTTTTTTAAAAAAAAGCAAAACTAGCACAACAGTGTTTAAAAACTAGCGTATAGCAGCAGTAAAATTTGAGGATTGATGGGGAAATAACAGAATTTGAAGATTGCAAATTACTTGAACATTTTGAGGCTGAATGAGAATAAGCTCAAGGAATCCCAGCAAAAACCTCGCTTTCCATACCAAGGGGATTTTATTTAACAATTTTTTACACAGCATGCCATCTTACTCATTTTCAGATAACTGCTTTACATCTCCCAAGGATGGCATAATTCTTTGGTTTAGCACTTGCACTAGTCTCTTTCTTTTCAAAGTTTTTAGGTTTAATAGCTTGAGTGTCTGTTTTGCCATATATATAGGATTCACATATTTGTTATGTGTGCTTCTCATATTTTGGAAATCGATATGTGCCACCACTAGGTGTCTCTCTTAGTTCAGAAACAATCGGTGTCTCTCTTAGCTCGAGGCACCTGAGCAACAACCTCCCTTTACCATGCCAGTATCATAGAATAATCTATCAAGCCACTTACCGTGACACCGATTTTCGGGTAATTGCTTTGTATATTGCAAGGATGGCATAGTTCTTTGGTTTATCACTTGCACTTGTCTCTTCCTTTTCAATGTTATTGGGTTTACAAGCTTCAGCTCTATTTTGCAAGCTCTCATATTTAGGAATAGGTTGGTGCTAGCACGAGGTGTCTTGGTCTTTTCAAACTTCTTGGTTGTGCCAGCATGAAGATCTCTCATGACATGTATCTGGTTAAAATCTTTGTTAAGTAGCCCTGGTTTAGTTGATAATCGATAATTGCACAACCGAAATAGCAAACAATTGAAAACGCGGATATATTCTTTTGAAGATCAACTATAATAAGAGGTACCATATGTTTGTTTTTCTGTCCATAATTTTTTAAAAAAAAAACAAAACTAGCACAACTGTGTTTAAAGACTAGCATATAGAAGCAGTAAAATTTGAGGATTGATGGGGAAACAACAAAATTTGAAGATTGTTTACTACTTGAACATTTAGAGGCTGAATGAGAATATGCTCAAGGCACCCCAGCAAAAATCTCGTTTTCCATGCCAAGGGGATTTTATCTAACAATTTAGCACACAACATACCATCTTACTTATTTTCATATAACTTATTTACATCTTCCAAGGATGGCACAATTCTTTGGTTTAGCACTTGCACTAGTCTATTTGTTTTCAAAGTTTTTATATTTACTAGCTTGAGTCTCTATTTACCATATATAGGATTCACATCTTTGTTATGTTCCCTTCTCATATTTGGATATCGACTGGTTCCAACACAAGGTGTCTCTCTTAGTTGAGAAACGATCGGTGCCAAGCAGAAATGGCACACCTGTATGCCTGTTCCGCACAATAATATCTAATAATATATAAGCATGTTTGTTTTTCTCTCCGTATTATTTAAAAAAAACAAAACTAGCACAAGAGTGTTTAAGGACTAGCCTATTGAAGCAGTAAAATTTGAGGATTGATGGAGAAACAACAAAATTTGAAGATTGTATAGTGCTTGAACATTTAGAGGCTGAATGACAATAAGCTCAAGGCACCCCAGCAAAAACCTCGCTTTCCATGCCAAGGGGATTTTATCTAATAATTTATCACACAACATACCATCTTACTCATTTTCAGATAACTGCTTTACATCCTCCAAGGATGGCATAATTCTTTGGTTTAGGACTTGCACTAGTCTATTTCTTTTATAGTTTCTATGTTTTATAGCTTGAGTCTCTATTTTGCCATATATAGGATTCATATATTTGTTATGTGCCCTTCTCATATTTAGATATCAACTTGTACCAACATGAGGTGTCTCTCTTAGTTCAGAAACGACCGGTGCCAAGCAGAAATGGCACAAAATTGCAAGTGTGCTTATTTTAAAACAGATGAAATATATAGTAAATTACAGCTCTCTAGTTTACTCCATCTTTGATGCACACCTGCAGGCGTGTTCCGCACATATGTCGAATGAACCAGGAAAGTTGTTTGATTTAGAAACAACGATGTTTGAGGATTATAAAGTACTTGAACATTTGGTTACGGGATCAGAGTCAGCTCTTCTCAACCTCGTTAGAGCTCAACTACTTCATGAAGAAGTCATCCTTCTTCCCGTGTTGATGAGGCTTGATTCAGTTTGGCACGTTTATAGTTCTCCGTGGTGCAACATAGTTAAAAAACTTGTGGAATTTCAACACATACACTAAAATTGTACCTACTGTCATGACTACTTATCATATAAAGACTAGCCTAGTGGACTGATAATAATATATTATAACAATTTTATAACATACAAAAACATATATAAAATAAGGGATATCTCGTCTACTACATCATTTGTTTGCACATATGCGCGGGTTCTGCACGTGTCCTAAGAACCACATAAAGTTGATTGATTGGGAAACGACAATATTTCAAGATTGTAAAATACTTGCTAAGTAATGGATAGGTCCAGTGAATTACATATCAACAAAACACGTTATACTAGATAACACAATAATCAATATAGTCATTTGTTTCTGTGGGGATGAGTTTAACTAAGCTGGGGAGCTCAACTAAGCCTCATAAAAAGTAACACAATTCATCAAATATCGCACTTCAGTGTGCACCTTGTTCTTCTTCATGACCTTGCAAGGGTTGCTTTAGATTCTTCCTTACGTTATGTTCGCTATCTTTAAGTTCCTAAACTGGCAGTTTATTCGGGTCAAAATGATGGGGGTGTAAATGTCGATATTTTTTAGAGCCAGATCAGTGCAAATTACATTTTTATTGACAATGTCAGCAATGAATCACTATGTCAAACGTGTTGGATCTAGTGAAGGAGTGTGTAAAATTACAAGAAACGTGATCCCAAGGTAGCTCTTGAGCACAAGACATGCTACTAGTTGCACCTGTAGGAGTACCTGCAATAGCATGATGTTTAAAATTTTGATGAATTTTGCACACGGAAAAGCACATGTTTCCGACATTTACCTGAATTGATAGGTGGCTGCTGCACAACACTACTAATGCTTTTTTTGTCATGCTACCTGTACAGGCACACCATGGTATTAATGAAAAGTAAAAAATAGAAGGGTGTCAACATCGGTGCGCAACAGAAATGTCACAAAATTGCAAACATGGTTATTTTACAACAGGTGAAAATATATAGTAAATTATGGCTCTGTAGTCTACTCCAGCATTGATACGCACGTGTAAGCATGTTCCTCACATGTCTTACCAACCACGAAAAGTTTTACTATTTAGAAACAATAATATCTAAGGACTATAAAGTACTTGAACGTATGGTTACAGGATAAGAGTGAGCTCTTCTCGACCATGTGAGAGCTCAACTACTTCATGAAGAGGTCATCCCTCTTCCCATGCAGAGAGGCTTGATTCAGTTTGGTGCGTTTATAGTTCTTCGTGGTGCAACACAGCCGATAAACCTGTGGAATTTAATAACACAAACAAATTTTGTTGCTATCGTCATGACTAGTTATCATATAAAGACTAGCCTAGTGGACTGTAAATAAGAATGCATAATAATTTTACAACATATGAAAATATGTATAGAATTAAGGATTTCTAGTCTACTACATCGTTTGTGTGCACGTGTGCGCGTGTTCTACACCTGACCTAAGAACCACAAAGTTGATTGATTGGGAAACAACAATATTTTAATATTGTAAAGTTCTTAAACTTTTGGTGGACGAATCAAGATCAGCTCGAGGCACCTGAGCAACAACCTCCCTTTACCATGCCAGTATCATATAATAATTTATCAAGTCATGTACCGTGACACCGATTTTCGGGTAATTGCTCTGTATAATGTAAGGATAGCATAGTTCTTTGGTTTAGGACTTGCACTTGTCTCTTCCTTTTCAATGTTAATAGGTTTACTAGCTTGAGCTCTATTTCGCCACATATAGGATTCTCAACTTTGTTATGCTGGCTCTCATATTTAGGAATAGGTTGGTGCTAGCATGAGGTGTCTCGGTCTTTTCAAACTTCTTGGTTGTGCAAGTGTGAAGATCTCTCATGATATGTATGTCTTTAATATCTTTGCTAAGTAGCCTTGGTTTAGTTGATAATCGATCATTGCACAGCCGAAATAGCACACAATTGAAAACATGGATATATTGTTTTGCAAATCAACTATAATAAGAACTACCATATGCGTGTTTTTCTGTCCATAATTTTTTTTTTAAAAAACAAAACTTGCACAACAGTGTTTAAAGACTAGCCTATAGAACAAGTATAATTTGAGGATTGATGGAGAAACAACAAAATTTGAAGATTGTATAGTGCTTGAACATTTAGAGGCTTAATGACAATAAGATCTAGGCACCCCAAAAACCTCGCTTTCCATGTCAAGGGGATTTTATCTAACAATTTATCACACAACATACCATCTTACTCATTTTCAGATAACTGCTTTACATCTTCCAAAGATGGCATATTTCTTTGCCATATATTTCTATGTTCAAAGTTTCTATGTGCCCTTCTCATATTTAGATATCAACTTGTGCCAACACGAGGTGTCTCTCTTAGTTCAGAAGCGATTGGTGCCAAGCAGAAATGGCACAAAATTGAAAGGGTGCTTATTTTAAAACAGATGAAATATATAGTAAATGACGGCTCTCTAGTCTACTCCATCTTTGATGCACACCTGTATGCGTGTTCCGCACATGTTGAATGAACCAAGAAAGTTGTTTGATTTAGAAACAATGATGTTTGAGGATTATAAAGTACTTGAACGTTTGGTTACGGGATCAGAGTCAGCTCTTCTCAACCTTGTTAGAGCTCAACTACTTCATGAAGAAGTCATCCTTCTTCCCGTGCAGATGAGGCTTGATTCAGTTTGGCACGTTTATAGTTCTTCGTGGTGCAACATAGTTAAAAAACTTGTGGAATTTCACCACATACACTAATATTGTTCCTACCGTCATGACTACTTATCATATAAAGACTAGACTAGTGGACTGATAATAATATATTATAATAATTTATCAAGCCACTTACCGTGACACTCATTTTCTAGTAATTGCTTTGTATCTTGCAAGGATGGCATAATTATTTGGTTTAGCACTTGCACTCTTCTCTTCTTTTTCAATGTTATTAGGTTTACTCAATTGAGCTCTATTTATCCATATATAGGATTTACATCTTTGTTATGTCGCCGTTTATATACAACCGTCTCTTTCCTCCCTTATCTCCCTCCTCCTTTCTCTGTCCCCCGCGCCGCCTCCTACTTCCCGGAATCTACCCCCACCGTGCGCTGCCCCCTCCACACCATCCCCCACCTCCTGCACTCTCCCACTGCTCTGAGCCCCCCCCCTTTTAGATTGTTTAGATTAATTGTTTAGATTTTGTTTGAAGGTGGACCAGAGAGCAAATTTTTTAGAGAGCAAATTAATTGTTTACATCAAAAAGCAAAGCAAATTTAGCTCAATTATTTATTATACATTTTCTGTGTATATTCGTACCGGCACCAATTAGTAGTTTAGATAGTTGTGTTAAAGAAGATAGTCTTGTTGTGCTAACAGGTAGTCCATGTTGTCTTTGTAATCACTGAGTACTATAACAGGGATATATGTTGTCTTTATAAATCCACCATGTTCACTCTATTTTATATATTAGAATGTGATTTTAACATATTAGAATGTCTTTGTAATCACTGAGTACTATAACAGGAAACACCTTCTATTGCTTTTCAAGGTCCAATATGGAAAGCCTTAAGAAGACTGGTGCTGGTAGTAACAATGAAGCCGACAATGTGAAGTTTAGTGACTCCAGCAGTTCAGGCTCGTATCACAGTCCATCGGATCCTTTTCAAAATATAAAAATTAAAAAGACTTAAGAGGATATCGACTCAGAATATGATCTTTCCGGCGAGGTATGTATCATGTATCTTAACTCCAGCAGTTTAAGTTAATGTTGGTTGTAAAGTATATGAATCCTTATAATTCTTTTCTACCGAGCTTAATTGCCAAGACAACGAGGTGACTTCGGCTCCTAAAACCGGCAGAAGGTTCTCCAATGTTGAATCCTCAAATTCAGTCAAGCGAAAACGAGGGCAACGAGGCCCCAATAAGGGTCCATTGAACCGCATCATATACATAACAAGTGTCAGTCCAGGTTGGCTTCCCCAAGAACCACTGGATTCAGTTAAAAAGTGCAGAAATGCAAGCGGTTCTCTTGTTAGAGATCTCATGCCGATCACAAGCGAGATTTGGAGAAAACTCCTTGAGGCAGACAAGAATGAGTTGTGGGAGAAGTTAAAGAAATAATTCAAGTTTCCAAAATGCACGGAAGAAGTTGTAAAGAAAGCAACATTGGTCTCTTGCGCAAAAAGCTTCACGGCTGGAAGAGTGAAATAAATGTTTATGTTAAGGACAATAAGGTCCCTAGCCCGAAGAAGATGGGAAAAATCACACAAGCTCAGTGGCATGAATTTGTTCGTCAAAAGACCAATCCTAAGGCTAAAGTCCTAAGTGAATCTAGGTCAGAGCTTGCCAAAAAGAACAAATACCATCATCGCTTGGGGTCTGTCAGATTTGCCCCCAAAGTTGATAAATGAAATAAAATATTAGAAGAAATTTTCAGTAAGCGCAATGCTGACCCGCCACAAGGCTGCGATGAGAGAACTAAGTGGTGGGTCTTAGCTCGGTCAGGTTTGACCAGTGAGGCCAAACTTGAAAAGTCCGACTCTGTGAACCAAGTAGAGCAAAAAATGAAAGAAGTAATTG
Source organism: Neostapfia colusana (assembly GCA_030760725.1). Classification (NCBI taxonomy): domain Eukaryota; kingdom Viridiplantae; phylum Streptophyta; class Magnoliopsida; order Poales; family Poaceae; genus Neostapfia; species Neostapfia colusana. The sequence goes on along the minus strand of JASWHV010000002.1, from coordinate 34,504,821 downwards.
AAAAACAACAGAAGGGTCTCTTTAAGCCAAATACGGAGAATGACCAACTTACCGCTATCCTAGGCAATCCTGAACACGGTGGACGGTTCGAGCAATTTCTTCTCAGATGTCCTAGAGAGATGGTTTCCTGAGCGATAAAGATATATATATATATATATATATATATATATATATATATATATATATATATATATATATATAAGACGTGACAAGTTCAACAAGACAATTGAAGATACGATTGATCAAAAGGTCACGGAATCTGTGAAAGAAAGAATAGATAAACTTATAAATTCGAGACAAATAACGCCACAAAATAGAGCGATGGTTCCCGTGGCAAAGGAGCATTTGATATCTCCAACTTACTACCCTAGCAGTGTAGGTTCTGTGCCATGCTCATGGTCAATCCATAAGTTCCGTGTCGATGATATTGTTAAGGACACATCTTGTCGTCTTCTTGTCCTGATCGGCAGAGCAGGGAACAAAACAAAACAGGTTCTATGGCAAAGTCGAATCTTGTCTTTAACGGCAATTCACTTCTGTTGTATTATGCCGTGGTGCAAGTTCTTCAGGTCATTGATAATGATTTTGATGATTATGAAATAGACCACATCACACCTGTGGGGATCACGACTCTGGGGAAGGCCGTCAACCAGTTAATCCTTTGGCACCGACGTGATATTTTGTTGTTGGACAATGAGCCGAGGTCTAGCCCCGTGGCATCTCGAAAGACTGCAGCCCCGTCTTCTTTGCCGAATGTCCAGGAAGATCCACTCTCGCTATGTCCCAACAAGGATGATAGTAACCTTGCTAGTAAAGATAACCAAGAGCAACAAGTTGAACAACAACTTGAAGCAGTACAAGAGCAAGCTGCTGGTAGTAAAGAGCAATCAGTTGAATAACAGGTTCAACAATAGGCCAATGTCGAACTTCCGACAACTACTCCTTGGTCAGTGCCTGTGAAAGTTAGCTCATACGAAAAGAAGGAGCCTTCTAAAGAAGTGTCAAAATAATTGGAAAAAATGAGGAAAAATATTACAAAATCTAATGCATCTCGTGCTTCACACGAGCCAGCATTAGAAAATATTCGGAAGTGGGAAGAAGACGGTGTGAAATATACTTGGGAGACGGCTTTCGTTAAACCAGGAGTTCCGGTATACAAGATTCAGGACGTTCCTCTTGAATATGAGAATTGGAAGTCATTCATGACATCGGCACAACTTAGCAAACAACCTATCTCGCTCAGAAGAATGCACGAGTGGTACATCACTGCTAGCACAATATATGACATTTGTTACGTCACATTTCATGTGCCAAAAGAAGCATTCTGGAGCATTGGAGAAGATAAACGAGCCCTTCTCTTTGATGATCTGCGGATCCTTTTCTATTGAGGCATGCTTGAAATCAACCTGCTACTCATCTGCTACAGTGATTGCAAAGTAGTATTTCGACTTTCAGGTGCAACGGGACTCAGCACAGTACAAGCGCATGACAAAAAAACAATTTTAAAAATCAGTCTCAATCCAAAAGAAGGATAAAAAGATAAAGGTTGCAGCCTACATAGGACATGCCTTGTTTAACTTTGTCAGATATGGCAAGGACCTCGTAAAGGCTCCATACCACTTCGAGTAAGTTCAACACATGTCATGGAAATAGCAATTATTGCTAATTTTTAACTTAACACGTGTGTTTGTACGTGTGCAGTAAACTCTACATAATGATCTTCATCAAGCCAACGTAGGGTTTGCTGATAGTCTTACAAAGATACTTACAAAGATTTCCTTGACATTTTGAGAAGGTACGGTTATTCGATACTTTTAATATACACGCATATATATAGGTTGGCAACTCTTATATTATATTCTTTGTATGACAAAGCTTTTTGCACGGAAAAACTTAGCGATCAGAGACTCCTAATACGGATGCATTGCATATATGAACATATTATCCTTGTCCCAAGCAGCCTTCTGGGAGCGTCTTATGCGGGTATTATGTATGCGAGCATCTTTGGACCACCTGCGAATATAGAGTGAATCGTGAGGATATAAGTTATCCTTAATGTCAATATTGTATTTTCTTACTTTTGTGTTTTATTTTCATTGTAACTAGCGTATTTTAATACTATTATATTATCGTTGTCACCAACACATTCTAAACCTTGTTATGTGTTTATCGTAGCACACGAAGAATGTGGACGAAGAATGGCCGGTTTCTAGAGATATGTCTGGTGGAGGAGCTGAGAAGATTGCAAGTGAACTGTGTCATTCCATGCATCGCAAAATTTTCCACGGAAAAGGGCAGTTCTTCGATGAAGCGGGTTTAATAGCCGATGTGCCAGAACTTTGCTAGTATACTGAGCATCAATTTGATATTTAGTGAGAAACTTGTAAACTATGAATTGAGATGTATTATACTTACATATATGTATATGAGATGACTTTTGGTGATATTATGTCGATGATGCTTGTCAGAATATATTGTTTCTACTGTGTGTGAATGTGCATATGAAATTGACCTGGAAATTAGAAATAACAGCATGTAGTACCTAACAAACTGCATGTGATGATATAATTTCACAGACGGCTTATCGTAGGTAACGAACTGCTTGTGATAATATAGTTTCATAGGCGGCTAGTCGTAGGTAAAGAACCACCTGCAATAATAGAGTTACACAGGCGGCTAGTCGTAGGTAAAGAACCGCCTGCAATAATAGAGTTACACAGATGGATAGTCTTGCGTTACAATCCGCCTATGATAAATATTCTTCACAGGCGGCTCGTCGTAGGTAAAGAACCGCCTGCAATAATACGTTTAGAGCCGCCTAAGATGAAGCTTGTTATAGTAGTGTCTTCTCTTCCTTTTCAATGTTATTAGGTTTACTCGCTTGAGCTCTATTTTGCCATATATAGGATTCTCAACTTTGTTATACCAACTCTCATATTAAGAAATCGGTTGGTGCTAGCACGAGATGTCTCGGTCTTTTTGAACTTCTTGGTTGTTCCAGCGTGAAGATCTCTTATGACACGTATGTGGTTACTATCTTTGTTAAGTAGCTTTGGCTTAGTTGATAATCGATCAGTGCACAATCGAAATAGCACACGATTGCAAACATGGATATCTTCTAATGCGGATCAACTACAATAACAACTACCATGTGTTTGTTTTCGGTCCATAAATTTTCTTCCAAAAAAAAACTAGCACGACAGTGTTTAAAGACTAGCCTATAGGAGCAGTAACAGAGAATTATGATTCTTTTACAACATCAGAAAGCATATATATAAAATGTATGTCTCTCTAGTCTGATCCATCATTCTCACATACGCGTGTGCAAGTCCCTCACGTGCCCTATGAGATACAAAAAAATTTTGATGGAGAAACAATAATATTTGAGGATTATAATGTACTTGAACTTTTGGTGACAAACTTAGAATCAGATCTTTTCGATACCATATTTAGAGCTCATCTACCACGTAATGAAGTCGCCCTTCTTCCCATGTGAATGGGTGTCACTACTAGAAATACGTTTTCATAGGCGGCTGCAAACATATTATCACATGCGGTTTTAAAAACAGCTAGTGACAAAGCTCCTGTGAAAATGGCCGATTATCATAGGCGGCGCAATAACCGCCTTTGAAAATGTATTATCGCAGGCGGTTCTTCACATCCGACTGCCTGTGAAAAAGAAATATCACCAGCAGTTCCTTACAACTGACCGCCTGTGAAAGTGCCTTAGTCACCGGCGGTTATTTACTGTCGACCGTCTGTGAAGATATATACCCTATACAGCACTACGTGCTAGCTGTTATTTCTAGTTTTCAGCTCAAATTCAAATACACATTCACACACAACTCAACACTTTATTCTCACAATCTATATTTACACACCAACCACAAAATATAAGGCAACTCATATACATAGAATGCAGATACTTATATATCTCAATTCATAGTTCACAAGTACACATATTTTACATATTTCACTAGAAACTTCTTGCATCATAGTTTCTAAGTAATGGATAGGTCAAGTGAATTACATAGCAACAAAACACGTAATACTAGATAACACAATAATAAATATAGTCATTTGTTACTGTGGGGATGAGTTTAACTAAGCTGAGGAGCTCAACTAAGCCTCATAAAAAAGTAACTCAATTCATCAAATGGCGCACTTCAGTGTGCACCTTGTTCTTCTTCATGACCTTGCAAGGGTTGTTTCAAATTCTTCCTTGCGTTATGTTCACTATCTTCAAGTTCCTTAACTGGCAGTTCATTCAGGTCAAAATGATGGGGACGTAAATGTTGATATTTTATTAGAGCCATATGAGTGCAGATTACATTTATGTTGACAATGTCAGCAATGAATCACTATGTCAAACATGTTGGATCTAGTGAAGTAGCGTGTAAAATTACAAGAAACATAATCCCTTGATAGATCTTGAGCACAAGACATGCTACTAGTTGCACATGTAGGAGTACCTGCAATAACATGATGTTTAAAATTTTGATGAATTTTGCACATGGAAAAGCATATGTTTCTGACATTTACCTGAATTGATAGCTGGCTGCTGCACAACACTACTAATGCTCTTTTTTGTCATGCTACATGTACAGGCACACCATGGTATTAATGAAAAGTAAAAAAATGGAAGGGTGTCAACATCGGTGCACAAAAGAAATGTCACAAAACTGCAACATGGTTATTTTACAATAGATGAAAATATATAGTAAATTATGGCTCTGTAGTCTACTCCATCATTGATACGCATGCGTAAGCATGTTCTTCACATGTCTTATCGACCACGAAAAGTTTTACTATTTAGAAACAATAATATCTAAGAACTATAAAGTACTTGAACGTTTAGTTACAGGATAAGAGTGAGCTTTTCTCGACCTTGTTAGAGCCCAACTACTTCATGAAGAGGTCATCCTTTTTCCCATGCAGAGAGGCTTGATTCAGTTTGGTGCGTTTATAGTTCTTCGTGGTGCCACACAGCCGATAAACCTGTGGAATTTAATAACATAAACAAATATTGTTGCTATCGTCATGACTAGTTATCATAAAAAGACTATCCTAGTGGACTTTAAATAAGAACTCATAATAATTTTACAATGTACGAAAATATGTATAGAATTAAGGATTTCTACTCTACTATATCGTTTGTGTGCACGTGTGCGCGTGTTCTGCACGTGACCTAAGAACCACAAAGTCGTTTTATTGGGAAACAACAATATTTTAATATTGTAAAGTCCTTAAAAATTTTGGTGGATGAATCAAGATCATCTAGAGGCACCTGAGCAACAACCTCCCTATACCATGACAGTATCATATAATAATTTAAAAAGCCACGTACCGTGACACCGATGTTCGGGTAATTGCTTTGTATATTGCAAGGATGGCATAGTTCTTTGGTTTAGGACTTGCACTTGTCTCTTCCTTTTCAATGTTAATAGGTTTACTAGCTTGAGCTCTATTTTGCCACATATAGGATTCTCAACTTTGTTGTGATGGCTCTCATATTTAGGAATAGGTTGGTGCTAGCACGAGGTGTCTCGGTCTTTTCAAACTTCTTAGTTGTGCATGTGTGAAGATCTCTCATGACATATATGTGGTTAATATCTTTGTTAAGTAGCCTTGGTTTAGTTGATAATCGATTATTGCAGAACCGAAATAGCACACAATTGAAAACATGGATATATTCTTTTGCAGATCAACTATAATAAGAGCTACCATATGTTTGTTTTTCTGTCCGTAATTTTTTAAAAAAAAACAAAACAAGCACAAGAGTGTTTAAAGACTAGCCTATAGAAGCAGTAAAATTTGATGATTGATGGAGAAACAAGAAAATTTGAAGATTGTATAGTGCTTGAACATTTAGAGGCTGAATGACAATAAGCTCAAGGCATCCCAGCAAAAACCTCGCTTTCCATGCCAAGGGGATTTTATCTAACAATTTATCACACAACATACCATCTTACTCATTTTCAGATAACTGCTTTACATCTTCCAAGGATGGCATTATTCTTTTGTTTAGCACTTGCACTAGTCTATTTCTTTTCAAAGTTTCCATGTTTAATAGCTTGAGTCTCTATATTGCCATATATAGGATACACATATTTGTTATGTGCCCTTCTCATATTTAGATATCAACTTATGCAAACACGAGGTGTCTCTCTTAGTTCAGAAACGATCAGTGCCAAGCAGAAATGGCACAAAATCGCAAGTATGCTTATTTTAAAACAGATGAAATATATAGTAAATTACGGCTGTCTAGTCTACTCCATCTTTGATGCACACCTGTATGCGTGTTCCGCACATATGTCGAATGAACCAAGAAAGTTGTTTGATTTAGAAACAACGATGTTACAGGATTATAATGTACTTGAACGTTTGGTTACGGATCAGAGTCAGCTCTTCTCGACCTCGTTAGAGCTCAACTACTTCATGAAGAAGTCATCCTTCTTCCTGTGCAGATGAGGCTTGATTCAGTTTGGCACGTTTATAGTTCTCCGTGGTGCAACATAGTTAAAAACTTGTGGAATTTCACCACATACACTAATATTGTTCCTACCGTCATGACTACTTTTCATATAAAGACTAGCCTAGTGGACTGATAATAATATATTATAATAATTTTATAACATACAAAAACATATATAAAATGAGGGATATCTCGTCTACTACATCATTTGCTTGGACGTATGCGTGGTTTCTGCACGTGTCCTAAGAACCACATAAAGATGATTGATTAGGAAACGACAATATTTCAGGATTGTAAAATACTTGAACTTTTGGTGGATGAATCAGGATTAGCTCGAGGCACCTGAGCAGCAACCTCCATTTACCATTCAGTATCATCTAGTAATCATTTTTGGGTAATTGCCTTGTATCTTGCAAGGATGGCATAATTATTTGGTTTAGCACTTGCACTCTTCTCTTCTTTTGCAATGTTATTAGGTTTACTCGATTGAGCTCTATTTAGCCATATATAGGATTTACAACTTTGTTATGTTGGCTTCCATATTTAGGAATCTGTTGGTGCTAGCATGAGGTGTCTCGGCCTTTTCAAAGTTCTTGGTGTTGCTAGCGTGAAGATCTATTATGACATGTATGTTGTTAATAGCTTTGTTAAGTAGCCTTAGTTTAATTGATAATCGATCGGTGCACAACCAAAACAGCACAAACACTATATTTTCACAAGCAATATTCACAGACCACTCACAAATATAAGGCAACTCATATACATACAATGCAGATACTTGTATATCTCAATTCTTAGTTTACAAGTACAAATATTTTACAAGTTTCACTAGAAACTTCTTGCATCATACTTGCTATGTAATGGATAGGTCAAGTGAATTACATAGCAAGAAAACACGTGATACTAGATAACACAATAATCAATATAGTCATTTGTTTCTGTGGGGATGAGTTTAACTAAGCTGAGGAGCTAAACTAAGCCTCATAAAAAGTAGCACAATTCATCAAATATCGCACTTCAGTGTGCACCTTGTTCTTCCTCATGACCTTGCAAGGGTTGCTTCAGATTCTTCCTTACGTTATGTTCGCTATCTTCAAGTTCCTTAACTGGCTGTTTATTCGGGTCAAAATGATGGGGACGCAAATGTCGATATTTTTAGAGCCAGATGAGTGCAGATTACATTTTTGTTGACACAATGTCAGCAATGAATCACTATGTCAAACATGTTGGACCTAGTGAAGGAGCGTGTAAAATTACAAGAAACATGATCCCTCGATAGCTCTTGAGCACAAGACATACCACTAGTTGCACCTGTAGGAGTACCTGCAATAGCATGATGTTTAAAATTTTGATGAATTTTGCTTAGGGAAAAGCATATGTTTCTTACATTTACCTGAAGTTGTAACACCCCAAAATGTGTCAAAAATGTGAATTAAAATTTTTTGACATAATGCATGTGGAGGAAAATTCAAACTCAAACTGGAATTCAAATTTGAATCAAAAACAGAAAAGAAAAAGGAAAAAGAAAAACGGCCGATGGGCCCAAACTCACCTCAGCCAGCCCAGCAGCCCGCAACTTCTTCCCCCCTCTCCCTCTCCAGCCACGCGGGGCCCAGCCGTCAGCTCCATCTCCCCCAACCGCCACCGATTCTCCCGCGCCGATCGCCGCTGCCTCGTCCAAAATCCGCGCACGCTGGCCACGATCACGGGAATTCAGCGCTGGTACCGCACGTCTCCACGACCTATGTTCCATCGGATTTATAAGCCCCAGGGACCCCACGGGCTCTCTCTGCTCGCAACCGAAACCACACCGGTGAGCATCACCGCCCCACCTTGGAATTCGCCTCGGCACAACTCCACTCTGGTCGATCTAACCGGTTCTACTTCATCGCAGCATCGAACACTAGCCGGTGACGCCCACTCCGGAACGATTTGCTGCCGAGGCAACCGACGTCGTCGAGTTCCGGCGAGGTCCAGCCGCCGGTCATCTCTGAAGTCACCGAATTTCCACGACCCGACCCTTTCTGACCCTCGGTACACCCTTTGCTAACAAAGGGGAAGCCTCACGACCGGAGAACTCGAAGGATCGCTGACCCAAACCGCTTCTCCATCGAGCACCGAGGAGCTCCGCCGAACGTCACCATCGCAGAGCCGATTCCAACCCTTCCGGGCCCAAGAAAATCCCTAGGTGAGCTTCCCCTACCACTCCGCAGCCGATCCGTGCAAAAAGATGCAAGTTCTAGCGCATAGCGGCAAAAAGATACAAGTTCTAGCGCATAGCTAATCAACGACTTTGATGTGGGCATCAACTATTATCCTGGGAAGGCGAACGTCGTGGCAGATGCTTTAAGCCGGAAGGTGCATGTCAACGTGTTGAGCTCAAATGACACGCCTACGGAGTTGAAGGAGGAGTTTGCAAAACTCAATCTATGTCTGGTGAATAGTGGTGAGGCCATCGCCATGGAAGTGGACTCTACATTAGAGCAAGACATACGCAACGGTCAGAAGAATGACGAGAAAATACAAGAAATCAGAGAACTCATCAAAGAAAATAAAGCGCCTGGGTTTAGAGAGGATGAGCAAGGTACGGTGTGACATGGGAAAAGAATATGTGTGCCTGAGATAAAGGAGATCCGTGAACTGATTTTGAGGGAGGCTCATAATTCCAACTACTCCATTTACCCTGAGAGTACGAAGATGTATCATGACCTCAAGAGCAGATATTGGTGGTATGGCATGAAGCGAGATGTCGCGGAACATGTTGCCCTATGTGACACATGTCAGTTGGTGAAAGCAGAACATCAACGACCCGCGGGACTGTTGCAACCACTCAAAGTGCCCGAATGGAAATGGGAAGAAATAGGCATGGACTTCATAGTGGGACTGCCTAGGACCCAATCGGGGTATGATTTGATATGGGTCATTGTCCATAGGCTAACTAAGGTAGCTCATTTTGTTCCCGTGAATAAAAGCTACAGCTGATCCAAATTGGCAGAGCTGTACATGTTAAGAATCGTGTATTTCCATGGAGTGCCGAAGAAGATAGTGTCAGATCGAGGGACACAGTTCACCTCAAGGTTCTAGCAGAAGTTACATGAAACCATGGGGACTCATTTGAATTTCAGTTCTGCGTACCATCCACAGACCGACGGGCAGACTGAAAGAACCAATCAGATCCTTAAGGATATGCTGAGAGCTTGTGCACTCAAGAACAATAGGAGTTGGGATAAGAACTTGCCATATGCAGAGTTCTCCTACAACAACAGTTATCAGGCTAGTATGAAGATGTCACCCTTTGAGGCGTTGTATGGGAGGAAGTGCAGAACTCCATTGTTCTGGAACCAAACTGGGGAAAGCAAAGTGTTTGGGCCAGAGGTACTACAAGAAGCCGAGGCGAAAGTGAGGGAAATCCGCAACAACTTGAGGATAGCCCAGACCCGACAAAAGAGCTATGCCGATGTACGGAGAAGAGAGCTCATTTTCAATGTGGGGGACTATGTCTATATCAAGGTGTCTCCTATCCGAGGGCTTCGTCGGTTCAAGGTGAAAGGGAAGTTATCACCTCGATACATAGGTCCCTTCGAGATTCTGGAGAGGAAAGGCAAAGTGGCATATCAGTTAGAACTACCGGCTCGCCTATCAGATGTGCACGATGTATTCCATGTGTCACAACTCAAGAAATGCTTAAGAACACCCGAAGAGAGGTTACCCATGAATGAGGTGGACGTACGAGAGGACATTTCATATGCCGAGCACCCGGTCAAGATCCTGGAGACGATGGAACGCATCACAAGGAATAAAAGAATACGAATGTGCAAAGTGCAGTGGAAGCACCAGTCGGAAGCAGAAGCCACATGGGAGCGAGAAGACGAGCTCAAGGCATTGTTTCCAGATATGTTTCCCTAGAGTCACCAATCTCGAGGACGAGATTTCTTTTGAGTAGGGTAGAGTTGTAACACCCCAAAATGTGTCAAAAATGTGAATTAAAATTTTTTGACATAATGCATGTGGAGGAAAATTCAAACTCAAACTGGAATTCAAATTTGAATCAAAAACAGAAAAGAAAAAGGAAAAAGAAAAAGAAAAACGGCCGATGGGCCCAAACTCACCTCAGCCAGCCCAGCAGCCCGCAACTTCTTTCCCCCTCTCCCTCTCACTGCCGCGCGGGTCCCAGCCGGCAGCTCCATCTCCCCCAACCGCCACCGATTCTCCCGCGCCGATCGCCACTGCCTCGTCCAAAATCCGCGCACGCTGGCCACGATCACGGGAATTCAGCGCTGGTACCGCACGTCTCCACGACCTATGTTCCATCGGATTTATAAGCCCCAGGGACCCCACGGGCTCTCTCTGCTCGCAACCGAAACCACACCGGTGAGCATCGCCGCCCCACCTTGGAATTCGCCTCGGCACAACTCCACTCTGGTCGATCTAACCGGTTCTACTTCATCGCAGCATCGAACACTAGCCGGTGACGCCCACTCCGGAACGATTTGCTGCCGAGGCAACCGACGTCGTCGAGTTCCGGTGAGGTGCAGCCCCCGGTCATCTCTGAAGTCACCGAATTTCCACGACCCGACCCTTTCTGACCCTCGGTACACCCTTTGCTAACAACAGGGAAGCCTCAAGACCGGAGAACTCAAAGGATCGCTGACCCAAACCGCTTCTCCATCGAGCACCGAGGAGCTCCGCCGAACGTCACCGTCGCAGAGTTGATTCCAACCCTTCCGGGCCCAAGAAAATCCCTAGGTGATCTTCCCCTACCACTCCGCAGCCGATCCGTGCAAAAAGATGCAAGTTCTAGCGCATAGCGGCAAAAAGATATAAGTTCTAGCGCATAGCTAATCAACGACTTTGATGTGGGCATCAACCATTATCCTGGGAAGGCGAACATCGTGGCAGATGCTTTAAGCCGGAAGGTGCATGTCAACGTGTTGAGCTCAAATGACACGCCTACGGAGTTGAAGGAGGAGATTGCAAAACTCAATCTATGTCTGGTGAATAGTGGTGAGGCCATCGCCATGGAAGTGGACTCTACATTAGAGCAAGACATACGCAACGGTCAGAAGAATGACGAGAAAATACAAGAAATCAGAGAACTCATCAAAGAAAATAAAGCGCCTGGGTTTAGAGAGGATGAGCAAGGTATGGTGTGACATGGGAAAAGAATATGTGTGCCTGAGATAAAGGAGATCCGTGAACTGATTTTGAGGGAGGCTCATAATTCCGACTACTCCATTTACCCTGAGAGTATGAAGATGTATCATGACCTCAAGAGCAGATATTGGTGGTATGGCATGAAGCGAGATGTCGCGGAACATGTTGCCCTATGTGACACATGTCAGTTGGTGAAAGCAGAACATCAACGACCCGCGGGACAGTTGCAACCACTCAAAGTGCCCGAATGGAAATGGGAAGAAATAGGCATGGACTTCATAGTGGGACTGCATAGGACCCAATCGGGGTATGATTCGATATGGGTCATTATCCACAGGCTAACTAAGGTAGCTCATTTTGTTCCCGTGAATAAAAGCTACAGCGGATCCAAATTGGCAGAGCTGTACATGTTATGAATCGTGTATTTCCATGGAGTGCCGAAGAAGATAGTGTCAGATCGAGGGACACAGTTCACCTCAAGGTTCTGGCAGAAGTTACATGAAACCATGGGGACTCATTCGAATTTCAGTTCTGCATACCATCCACAGACCGACGGGCAGACTGAAAGAACCAATCAGATCCTTAAGGATATGCTGAGAGCTTGTGCACTCAAGAACAATAGGAGTTGGGATAAGAACTTGCCATATGCGGAGTTCTCCTACAACAACAGTTATCAGGCTAGTATGAAGATGTCACCCTTTGAGGCGTTGTATGGGAGGAAGTGCAGAACTCCATTGTTCTGGAACCAAACTGGGGAAAGCAAATTGTTTGGGCCAGAGGTACTACAAGAAGCCGAGGCGAAAGTGAGGGAAATCCGCAACAACTTGAGGATAGCCCAGACCCGACAAAAGAGCTATGCCGATGTACGGAGAAGAGAGCTCATTTTCAATGTGGGGGACTATGTCTATATCAAGGTGTCTCCTATCCGAGGGTTTCATCGGTTCAAGGTGAAAGGGAAGTTATCACCTCTATACATAGGTCCCTTCCAGATTCTGGAGAGGAAAGGCAAAGTGGCATATCAGTTAGAACTACCGGCTCGCCTATCAGATGTGCACGATGTATTCCATGTGTCACAACTCAAGAAATGCTTAAGAACACCCGAAGAGAGGTTACCCATGAATGAGGTGGACGTACGAGAGGACATTTCATATGCCGAGCACCCGGTCAAGATCCTGGAGACGATGGAACGCATCACAAGGAATAAAAGAATCCGAATGTGCAAAGTGCAGTGGAAGCACCAGTCGGAAGCAGAAGCCACATGGGAGCTAGAAGACGAGCTCAAGGCATAGTTTCTAGATATGTTTCCCTAGGGTCACCAATCTCGAGGACGAGATTTCTTTTAAGTGGGGTAGAGTTGTAACACCCCAAAATGTGTCAAAAATGTGAATTCAAAATTTTTAGACGTAATGCATGTGGAGGAAAATTCAAACTCAAACTGGAATTCAAATTTGAATCAAAAACAGAAAAGAAAAAGGAAAAAGAAAAAGAAAAACGACCAATGGGCCGAAACTCACCTCAGCCGGGCCAGCAGCCCGCAACTTCTTTCCCCCTCTCCCTCTCACTGCCGCGCGGGGCCCAGCCGTCAGCTCCATCTCCCCCAACCGCCACCGATTCTCCCGCGCCGATCGCTGCTGCCTCGTCCAAAATCCGCGCACGCTGGCCACGATCACGGGAATTCAGCGCTGGTATCACACGTCCCCAACCTCCACGACCTGGGTTCCATCGGATTTATAAGCCCTAGGGACCCTACAAGCTCTCACCGCTCGCAACCGAAATCACACCGGTGAGCACCGCCGCCCCACCTTCGAATTCCCCTCGGCACAACTCCGTTCTTGTCCATCTAACCAGTTCTACTTCATCGCAGCATCGAACACTACCCGGTGATGCCCACTCCGGAACGATTTGCTGCTGAGGCAACCGACGTCGTCGAGCTCCGGTGAGGTCCAGCCACCGGTCATCTCTGAAGTCACCGAATTTCCACGACCCGACCCTTTCTGACCCTCGGTACACCCTTTGCTAACCACAGGGAAGCCTCGAGACCGGAGAACTCAAAGGATCGCCGACCCAAACCGCTTCTCCATCGAGCACTGAGGAGCTCCGCCAAACGTCGCCGTCGCAGAGCCGATTCCAACCCTTCCGGGCCCAAGAAAATCCCTAGGTGAGCTTCCCCTACCCCTCCGCAGCCGATCCGTGCAAAAAGATGCAAGTTCTGGCGCATAGCGGCAAAAACCGAGGCTGCGCCGGCGAGATCGCCGCCCCCTGCCGCTGCGTGCCGCCGTGCGTGCGGGCTGGCTCCGGCCAGGGCGACGTGGCCCGCTGTGGCCCGCCCGTTTTAAATCGTGTGGGCCCGAATAGATTTAACCCGTACCGCTTCGCGATCTAATCTCAGCCCTCCGTTTTAAATCCAACGGCCCACATCGGCCCCGCATATTAAACCCCGGGAAATTTACGCGCTACCCCCTGGGGTTCTGAGGAAAAAGAATCTAGCCCCAGAAAACTTCTGATCTAGCCCCTGGACCCTTGGGAATTTATGCAAACCCATTTAAACATCAGTTTTTGCCCCTGGACTTAATAAAAATTAGGAAAACATCTCTGTTTTGTGTAGTTAGGCCCCTGGAAATTTAGGAAATAGTAAATTGGACCCTGCAGTGGGGTGGATTTGCACTTCAGACCCTATAGGATATTAAATTCAGAAATTCGAACAGAGGAGTAGAATTTAAATTCAAATGGTGATGCAAACACATGTGCAAATACAAATTTAAATTTCCTAACACTTGGAAAACATTTAAAATGAGTTGAGAACTCATTTAGGCTGAAGTGAAATCTGACTAAGTGCTGTTTACTTTTACTATTGTTGGAAATTCATTTTTTAGGCTAGAAATAACTCTGAAAAATAGGTGAAAACAAATACAAATTAATCCCATCAGAGAGGAAGTCAAAAGATATTTTGTTGGACACTCTAGATCAAATTATATTCTGTTTGGGTGATATATTTTGCTATTTTAGTATTAAGGTTCACTTTTAGGTATGGAAAATAAACATGAAAATATAGGAAAATAGGTATACATAATTAGAAAATATCAAATAAGGTCCCCACATTTAAAACTTTAAGTCAAGAATAGTGTAGAAGGTCTGAAAATCTATTTGGAGTAGGAAATTATGTTTCAGGAAAATTTTGGGGCTAGTAATTGTATTATCTCATATAGAAAATTTGGTAGAAATTGGAAATTCATATATAGTGTGCACTTAGAAATCTGAATATTGAAATTAAAGGTAAAATATATGTTTCAATGTGTATGTATGCATAGGAGCAACCTAGCTAGGGTAAACACAACACTTAATTATGTGTATAACTTCAAATGGATATGCATGTATGACTTGCATGAATGTATGTGTGGACTATTGCTTATGGATTGTGGTTTTCTTTTGCTATGTGTGTATTGTCATGCGTAGAACCAGCCCCAGAGCAGGTTCTCACCTTTCAAGATCAAGAATTTCCATTACCGGAGCAGCAGGAAGAAGGCAAGTGTCCTTGACCACTTTGATCCTATACTAGGATGTGTAGTTAGAATTTAATTGCATTGTCAATTTGAAATATGATACCCAAGCTAGGAAGTTTCCCTAGAATTGCATTATCTTGTTTCCTTGTAGCCTTGGGTTGGGAGTTACTTTATTATCTTTCATTTATGCTACTCATGCTTAGCCATGACTAGAATGGGATACATGGGATATGAGATCATCACCTTGATTACCTTACCCGTGAATGGATTATTATGAATTACGTAGAGGTAGGGATCTAGGCAAGTTGGATGCTTTGGTTGGTGCTGTGTGCACGAGACACGGGTTTGTGTTTAGTGCTTGCCTGGATCCTAAGGACCGGTTCATGGAGCATGTAACCTGGCTTTACCGTGCCAACCACATGCTGAGATGGGGCAGCTTGGCCAATTAATTAGGTGTATCTCCGGCGTAGTATGGGTGTTTGGATAGTGCGGGGAATAGGTGTCAGCTGGACTACCATATGAACCGCAAGGCTCAAGAGGGGGCCACTGCAGCGGGGTTGGAGCCTCTTGGATGCTGTTAGGATTGAAACCTCAGTGGGCCCACACTCGTCGGGAATCCCTTTGTAAATGCCTCGTAGTGATCTCCTGGCTACACACCTCGGAAGTGTGAATGTGGTTCACAGCCACTAGCAAAATGGAGGTTTTGTAGTCCACCTGGCAACGGGAGATGAAATCACTACATGTGGGTACAGTGGTGCAAACTCTGCAGAGTCAAAACTGTCATGACAGCCGTGCTCACGGTCAAGAGCGGCTTGGACTTATTCATGATTAGAGAATGATGAAATGGCTGTTGGGGATGTTAAGCGGGGAGCTTAACATTGGAAATGAGGTTATGGTTACTTGATATTGATGATGGGTTGAGGGATTGGGACCATTTCACCTATGTAGTAATGTAGGTGCTTAATAAGCTGAGGTGATAGGTATTAATTGCGTAGTGCTTTGACTATGAGTTCAACCTCTCCTTGCTCTAGCCATGCATGACATAACATTCTCACACTTGCTGAGTACCAACGGTACTCAAGCTTGCTTTTCTGTTGATTTAAATTACTGCTCAGACCAAGGGAATGACGTAGTGTACAACGACCAAGACTTCAGACCCGAAGAAGGATTCTAGGTTCACGGAGTCCCCCGGGCAACGCCTGTGACGGAGCCCACAAGAATTATCTTCCGCTTCTGTTTTATTTACATGTTATGAACATATTATCGTCCATCGAGACGTTATGTTATGTAAGACTTATTTATATTCGAACACTTGGCTTGTAATACAATGATGCTTCACTATTTGTCGTCACATGTATGAGAAAATGATCCTGACATACATGTGGGAGTCACTCGGTCGTTCTTCGGAAAAACCGGGTGTGACAGAAGTGGTATTAGAGCCAGGTTGCCCGTAGGAACGTGGACCTAGGTAGAAATGGACGTATTTAAGGACCCTATGTTCTTAAAAACTATTTTACAAAAGGAGTGGGGTGAAAGTGTTATTTAATGTTGTCACTTTATTTTATTTGTTCATCTTGCCTCAACTTTTATTCAAAATGCAGTCTTTATTTAATTCTTATCTAACTTGATCTTAAATGCTTTATATTTTAGATGTTTCGCATGATCCGCACTGCTCGCAAGTCCACCGGAGGAAGAGTTCCTGTAGCTGCCCTTGCCTTGATGGAGGAGAACTGCCCGGTGACATACCACTCCTACGGGTTGGCAGTAGGAGGCGTGTTGCGTCGTCTTCGGCGTATGCTCAATGCCGCCGGCAATGTTGGCAAGCTGATCATACACTATAGCTCCACCAGGACCATCCGTGAGAAGCGTGAAGAATGGAGCTCAGAGATGAGGATTATCCATGACAACAAGCTGCTCAAGATCCACCGCTCTCCAGCTTGTCGGACGACTCAGGCCGATGCTGAGAAGGATGTCACCTGGGAGGCCATCACCTGCCATAGTTACATCAACCGTCGCCACCTGGACAGGACTGAGTACATGCATGTCCTCCAGCGTGAGAGTAGCACCGCGGAGTACAAGTACCCGCCAGTGCAGCAGGGGACTTCCCATGAGCACATGGACCTGTGCTTGGAGGATGCAGCTATGCTCAGCACTCGACTGCAAGAGTGCCAGCAGGAGCTTCAGGGCGTCCGTGACACCCTGAAGGAGACTGAGACGTTGCTTCGCGCCAACTTGAGGGCAAGGGAGAGAGAAGATGGGAATGAACTGTGTGTCACTGAGAATGAAACGTGGACTCCTGACTCCCCAGACCGCCGGGCGAGCAAGCGTCGCCGCACTTCTCCACCAGCAGCTTCCCCACCTAAGGCAGAGTCAGAGGCCTGCCGCAATGATGAGGACGACCCCGACGAGCCAGCTCAGTGATGCAAGTTGATTAGAGTTATTTCCCTTACTTCAGCATGTTATCGAGTAGTTGCGTCAAGAACCTTTCTATTTGTTTGTTAATGTTTGGTATGTGACGTGAGTTGTGGAAGCCATGGGCACTTGTCCACAACCTTGTCTTTAAGATTGCATTTGCCTTTTTTGTGTGAAACCCTATGAATCAGTAGTTGCATTTATCTTCGTATGAGACATGGTGCCTAAGAGTCTATGCGAAATCTTCAGAAATTGTCTAAATTTTTTAAGGTCTCAAAAGTTTAAGTTTATACAAGCAATGAGGGAAATTAATGCGTAATGATTAAGTTGAAACTTGGTTGATCATAATAGATGGCCGGAAGAGGAAGAGGTCGTGGTGCCAATCCCAACAACAACAACAACAATGAGGCTGCCAATCCTCACCTTCCTGGAGGGCAAGACAGGGGTGGTCGCCGAGAAGGAGCTGATCCTATCTACCAAATGATCGACAATCAAAATCAGCTCATCCAGAATTTGACTCAAGTGGTGGCCAACTTACACCAAGCTCCACCCCCACAGGCTGCACCACGTCAACCAAGGTTGAGCGAGTTTCTGGGGACTCAACCCCCGAAGTTTACAAGTGCTGCTGAACCTCTAGAGGCCGACGACTGGCTCAAAACCATTGAGAACAAGATGAGGATCATACAATGCCAAGGGTATGAGAGGGTGCTGTTTGCCTCTTATCAATTGCATGGACCTGCTGCTGATTGGTGGACCACTTACGTGGCAGCCCATCACGACCCCGAGAACATAACTTGGGAAGAGTTCAAGCGCAGCTTCCGAAACCACTACATACCAAGGGGAGAACTCAGGAACAAGAGGAAGGAGTTTTTGGGACTGCAGCAGGGCAACATGACAGTGAGGGAGTACCTCACAAAGTTCACCCAACTGTCCCGTTATGCACCACGGGACATCGAAACTGATGAGCAGAAACAGAACTGTTTTGTGGAAGGACATACCATGGAAATGCAATGTGCAATGTCCTCCAACGAATATGAAAGTTTCCAAAAGATGGTGGATAGGGCGTTTGTTGTGGAGAGAAAGCTGAAGGCCTTGGAGAATGAAAACAAGAGAAAGATTGGATGGTCACACTAAGCATCAAGCAGCAACACACGTCCACGTCAGATGCAGCAACCTGCAGGTCAGACGAGCCGTGCTGTAGTACCCTACTCAACACCGAGAGGGTACAACCCGAACTTCAGGCCTTCATCAGCACCAGTACAGCCGCAGCGTCAGTTTGTGCAGCAACCACGCCCCACTTATCAACCTCGACCAGCAGGACAAGGGCCACAGAACCAACCCCAAGATAACAAAGGCCAGACAGCTAAAGTTGGGGTGCAATGCTTCAACTGTGGTGAAATGGGGCACTACGCTCATAAGTGCCCAAAGAAGAAGCATATGCAGCCACAGCAGCAGAACGTGATGCGAGGACGGGTGAACCACGTGACCATGGAGGAAGCGCAAGAGGCACCTGACGTGGTGATTGGTAAGTTCCTGTAAATTTACACATTGCAACCATAATGTTCGATTCTGGTGCTACCCACTCGTTCATTGCTCAGGGATTTGTTGAGAAGCATGATCTAGCAACAACACAAATGAATCATATACTAGCAGTGAACTCTCCAGGGGGAGAAATAAGGACAAGACAAGTGTGTCCCAAAGTGAATCTAGACATTAATGGGGTAGTATTTACTGCAAACCTCATAGTGATTAACTCACAAGGGATAGATATTATTTTGGGTATGGATTGTTTTACCAAACATAAAGGTATCATCCATTGTTCGACTAGAACGGTGGAACTAACTCACACTAGTGGCAAAAAAGTGAAGTTCATAGCCATACAAGAACCTAAGAGGGACATTAAACTCAATCAGGTGGAAGTGGAAGTGGAAGAGATAAGGGTTATCAAGGAATATCCAGACGTTTTTCCTGAGGAGTTGCCAGGTATGCCTCCAGATCGTGAAGTGGAATTCACGATTGAACTAGTGCCTGGAACAGCTCCGATATACAAGAGGCCTTACCGGATGGATTCTAAACAACTAGAAGAGCTCAAAGAACATATCCGGGAATTGACAGAGAAAGGATTTATTCGCCCTAGTTCCTCGCCATGGGAGCTCCAGTGATATTTGTGCCCAAGAAGGATGGAACCCAAAGGCTATGCGTAGACTACCGTGCGTGGAATGAGGTAACCATCAAGAACAAGTACCCATTACCTTGCATTGAAGATCTATTTGATCAGTTGAGAGGGGCTTGTGTATTCTCAAAAATCGATCTCAGGTTGGTATATCACCAACTGAAGATGAGGCCAACCAACATTCCCAAGACAACCTTCGTATCTCGGTACGGGTTGTATGAATACACCGACATGCCGTTCGGGCTAACTAATGCCCCGGCGTACTTCATGTATCTCATTAACAAGGTATGCATGGAATATTTGGACAAATTTGTGGTGGTTTTCATTGATGACATTCTCATCTTCTCCAAAGATGAAGAAGAACACGTGAAACATCTAAGACTGGTGTTGCAAAAGTTGAGAGAACACCAACTATATGCCAAGCTAAGCAAATGTGAGTTTTGGCTGAAGAGAGTTCCCTTCATAGGACATATAATCTCGGAAGGAGGAATCTCTATGGATCCCGCCAAGGTCACGGATGTGCAGAAGTGGAAGATCCCTGAAAATGATGGGGAAATTCGAAGCTTCTTAGGATTGGCTGGGTATTATTGATGGTTCATTGAGGGCTTCTCCAAGATCTCAAGACCCCTCACCAAATTGCTAGATAAGGGAATCACGTTCACGTGGACACCGGAGTGTGAGACAAGTTTCCAAGAGCTGAAGAAAAGATTGACAACAGCCCCAGTGCTAGTTATGCCAGACATAAAAAAGGGCAGCCCGGTGCATGTAGCTCCCGCTTGCGCAGGGTCCGGGGAAGGGTCCGACCCACTTGGGTCTTTTGTACGCAGCCTTTCCCTGCATTTCTGCAAGAGGATGTTTCCAGGACTCGAACCCGTGACCTCATGGTCACAAGGCAACAGCTTTACCGCTGCGCAGACATGCCAGACATGCAGAAGAATTTTTCGGTATATTGGGATGCTTCGGGACACGAGTTGGGATGTGTTCTCATGCAAGAGGGGCATATCGTTGCCTATGCGTCCCGGCAGCTCCGAAAACACGAGAGGAACTATCCTACACATGACCTAGAGCTCGCAGCAGTGGTCCACGCATTGAATATTTGGCGGCATTACTTGATGGGAAAGAGGACAGAGATATATACAGATCATAAGAGCTTAAAGTACATTTTCACACAGCCAGACCTCAACCTCAGACAAAGAAGGTGGTTGGAGCTAATCAACGACTTTGATGTAGGCATCAACTATCATTCTGCGAAGGCGAACGTCGTGGCAGATGCTTTAAGCCGGAAGGTGCATGTCAACGTGTTGAGCTTAAATGACACGCCTACGGAGTAGAAGGAGGAGATTGCAAAACTCAATCTATGTCTGGTGAATAGTGCTGAGGCCATCGCCATGGAAGTGGACTCCACATTAGAGCAAGACATACGCAACGGTCAGAAGAATGATGAGAAAATAAAAGAAATCAGAGAACTCACCAAAGAAAATAAAGCGCCTGGGTTTAGAGAGGATGAGCAAGGTACAGTGTGGCATGGGAAAAGAATCTGTGTGCCTGAGATAAAGGATATCCGTGAACTGATTTTGAGGGAGGCTCATAATTCCGACTACTCCATTTACCCTGGGAGTACGAAGATGTATCATGACCTCAAGAGCAGATATTGGTGGTATGGCATGAAGCGAGATGTCGCGGAACATGTTGCCCTATGTGACACATGTCAGTTGGTGAAAGCAGAACATCAATGACCCGCGGGACTGTTGCAACCACTCAAAGTGCCCGAATGGAAATGGGAAGAAATAGGCATGGACTTCATAGTGGGACTGCATAGGACCCAATCGCGGTATGATTCGATATGGGTCATTATTGACAGGCTAACTAAGGTAGCTCATTTCATTCCCATGAAAGAAAGCTACAACGGATCCAAATTGGCAGAGCTGTACATGTCAAGAATCGTGTATTTCCATGGAGTGCCGAAGAAGATAGTGTCAGATCGAGGGACACAGTTCACCTCAAGGTTCTGGCAGAAGTTACATGAAACCATGGGGACTCATTTGAATTTCAGTTCTGCATACCATCCACAGACTGACGGGGAGACTGAAAGAACCAATCAGATCCTTGAGGATATGCTGAGAGCTTGTGCACTCAAGAACAATAGGAGTTGGGATAAGAACTTGCCGTATGTGGAGTTCTCCTACAACAACATTTATCAGGCTAGTATGAAGATGTCACCTTTTGAGGCGTTGTATGGGAGGAAGTGCAGAACTCTATTGTTCTGGAACCAAACTGGGGAAAGCAAAGTGTTTGGGCCCAAGGTACTACAAAAAGCCGAGGCGAAAGTGAGGGAAATCCGCAACAACTTGAGGATAGCCCAGACACGACAAAAGAGCTATGCCGATGTATGGAGAAGAGAGCTCATTTTCAACGTGGGGGACTATGTCTATATCAAGGTGTCTCCTATCCGAGGGCTTCGTAGGTTCATGGTGAAAGGGAAGTTATCACCTCGATACATAGGTCCCTTCTAGATTCTGGAGAGGAAAGGTGAAGTGGCATATCAGTTAGAACTACCAGCTCGCCTATCAGATGTGCACGATGTCTTCCATGTATCACAACTCAAGAAATGCTTAAGAACACCCGAAGAGAGGTTAGCCAAGAATGATGTGGACGTACGAGAGGACCTTTCATATGCCGAGCAGCCGGTCAAGATCCTGGAGACGATGGAACGCATCACAAGGAATAAAAGAATCCGAATGTGCAAAGTGCAGTAGAAGCACCAATAGGAAGTAGAAGCCACATGGGAGCGAGAAGACGAGCTCAAGGCATAGTTTCCAGATCTGTTTCCCTAGAGTCACCAATCTCGAGGATGACATTTCTTTTAAGGGGGGTAGAGTTGTAACACCCCAAAATGTGTCAAAATGTGAATTCAAAATTTTTAGACGTAATGCATGTGGAGGAAAATTCAAACTCAAACTGGAATTCAAATTTGAATCAAAAACAGAAAAGAAAAAGGAAAAATAAAAAGAAAAACGGCCAATGGGCCGAAACTCACCTTAGCCGGCCCAGCAGCCCGCAACTTCTTTCCCCCTCTCCCTCTCACTGCTGCGCGGGGCCCAGCCGTCAGCTCCATCTCCCCCAATCGTGTAACACCCCAAAACCTGCTAAAGAGGGAAATTTAAAAATTTTTGGACGTATTGCATGTGGTGCAGAAATTCAAATTCAAACTGGAATTCATTTTCAATTCAAAACAAAAAAGAAAAGGAAAAAGAAAAACCCCAACCGGCCAGTGGGCCGAAACCCGCCAGCCGGCCCAATCCCCCGCGCCAGCCCGAACCCACGCCCCCTCTCTCTCTCTCACTGACACGCGGGGCCCGCGTGTCATCCCTCACGTCCTGCGTGCCCGCCCGACCCCGGACTCTTCCCTCGCGCCCGATCAAAACAATCCCCGGAACCCACGCGCCCAGCCCCGATTTCCGGTCCCGGACGCCCCCAACTCGATCTTAACAGACTGCGGCCTTCCCTCATCTATTTAAACGCCGAAATCCGCCCCTTTTTAGTCCCTGATCGGCCATTTTCTCTCCGGTGAGAACCGAAGCTCCTACAGCCGATTTCCTTCGATCCTCGCTCAAATTTCCTGATCTAACGTGCTGATCACGTTCCACCGCCGCCGGGGAGCCCTGTAGGTGAAGGAAATGACGTGTCTTGCGCCCCAACGGCCACCCCTATGTGCACCGAAGATCATCGCCGTTGAAGCTCGCCGCCGACCGACTTCCAGGGCCTCCGAGTGCTGGAAAACCCCTCGGTAAGCATCCCCTACCCCTCCGCAGCCGATCCATGCAAAAAGATGCGAGTTCTAACATGTAGCGGCAAAAGTCGAGGCTGCGCCGGCGAGATCGCCACCCCCCGCCGCCGGGCGCGGGGGCTGGTTCCGGCCAGGGCGACGTGGCCCCTTGAGGGCCGTCTATTTTAAATCGCACGGTAAAAATAAAACCGACGCGTACCAGTTCGGCGATCTAATCTGAGACGTCTGTTTTAAATCGGACGGTCCACATCAGCCCCGCGTTATAAAGGCCGGGATTCTTACGCGCTACCCCCTGGGGATCTCAGAAAACACGAGCTAGCCCCGGAAACTTCTGATCTAGCCCCTGGAACTTCAGAAATTCGTGTAAATTCATTTAAAAATCAGTTTTAGCCCCTGGACTTAATAAAAATTAGGAAAACCCCTCTGTTATGTGTCGTTAGACCCCTGGAAATTTATGAAATAGTAAATTAAACCCTGCAGTAGGGTGGATTTACCTTTTTGACCCTATATGATATTAAATTCAGAAATTTGAATATGTGACTAGGATTTAAATCTAAAGGATAAGGCAAACACATGTGCAAATTCAAATTTAAACTCTCCTAGCACTTGGAAAACTTTAGAATGAGTTAAAAGTAGATTTTAGGCTGAAATGAAATCTGCCTAAGTGTTACTTATTTTTATTTTCTCTAGAGACGCATTTTAGGCTAGGAAATAATTCTAAAAAACTAGTAAAATTAATTTAATTTGTTCCACATCAGAGAGGAAGTTCAAAAATAAATTATTGAACATTTTAGATCAGAACCTATTCTGTTTAGATGATGTGTCTTACTATTTTTATAATAAAGTTCATTTTTAGGCATAGAAAATAAATCTGAAAATATAGGAAAATAGGTATGCATAATTAGAAAATGATAAATGAAGTATCCAAATCCAAAAACTTCAGTTTAGGATTTGGCAGAAGATCTGAAAACCTATTTGGAGTAGGAAATTACCTTTCATGCAAACTTGGTAGCTAAGAAGTGTATTAATTAAATATAAAGAATTTGTTCAAATTAGAAATTCATATATAGTGTGCAAGCAGAAATCTGAATACAAAAGTTAGAAATCATATACATATGTTTAAAAGTGAATGTAGGCCAAAAATCAACACATGTAGAGTAACCACAACACTTAGAAATGTGAATGACTTTCATAGGTATGTATGTGTGGTTTGCATGAAGTGAAAGTGTGAACTATGTCTTATGGATTGTTGTTTTCTTTTGCTATGTGTATGGCATGAGTAGAACCTGCCACAAAGCAAGTTCTCCCTTTCCAAGACCAAGACTTTCCATTCCCAGAGCAGCAGGAAGAAAGCAAGTGTACTTGACCACTTTGATCCTATACTAGGATGTGCAGATAGAATCATTTGCATTGTCAATTGAAATATGAAACCCATGCTAGGAAGTTTCCGTAGAATTGCATTACCTTGTTTCCTTGTAGCTTGGGTTGGGATTTATTTTATCATGTCATTTATTTATATGCTTATGCTTAGCCATGCTTAGAATGGGATAATTGGGATATGAGATCATCAATTTACTTACCTTACTCTTGAATGAGATATTATGAGTTATGTAGAGGTAGGGATCGAGGCAAGTTGGATGATTTGGTTGGTGCTGGGTGCACGAGACTCGGGTTTGTGTTTAGTACTTTCCTGGATCCTAAGGACCGGTTCATGGAGCATGTAATCTAGCTTTACCGTGCCAACCACATGCTGAGATGGGGCAGCTTGGCCAATTAATTAGGTGTATCCCCGGCGTAGTATGGGTGTGTTGGATGGTGCGGGGAGTAGGTGTCAGCTGGACTACCATATGAACCGCAAGGCTCAAGAGGGGGCCACTGCAGCGGGGATGGAGCCTCTTGTATGCTGTTAGGGGTGAAACCTCAGTGGGCCCACGCTCGTCGGGAATCCCTTTGTAAAGGCTTCGTAGTGATCTCCTGGCTACACACCTGGGATGTGTGAATGTGGTTCACGGCCATTGGCATAATGGAGGTTCTTTTAGTCCACCTGGCAACGGGGGATGAAATCACTACATGTGGGTACAGTGGTGCAAACTCTACAGAGTTAAAACTGTCATGACAGCCGTGCTCACGGTCAAGAGCGGCTTGGACTTATTCATGATTAGAGGATGATGAATTGGGAAGTTGTGGATGTTAAGCGGGAAGCTTAACATTGGAGATGAGACTATGTTTATTTGATAATGATGATGGGTTGAGGGATTTGGATCCATTTCACCTGTGTAGTAATGTAGGTGCTTAATAAGCTAAGGTGATAGGTATTAATTACGTAGTGCTTTAACCATGAGTTCAACCTCTCTTTGCTCTAGCCATGCATGACATAACTTTCCCACACTTGCTGAGTACCCACGGTACTCAAACTTGCTTTTCTGTTGGTTTATATTGCTGCTCAGGTCAAGAGAATGATGTGGTGTTTAATGACCAAGACTTTGGTCCCGAGGAAGGATTCTAGGTTCACGGAGTCCCCTGGGCAACGCCTGTGACGGAGCCCACAAGATTTATATTCTGCTGCTGTTTTATTTACATGTTATGAACTTATTATCGTCCATTGAGACGTAGGGTATGTAAGACTTATTTATATTCGACACCTGGCTTGTAATAAATGATGCTTCACTATTTGTCATAACATGTATGAGAGAATGATCCTGGCATACATGTGGTATTCACTCGGTGGTTCTTCGGAGAAACCAGGTGTGACAAACCGCCACCGATTCCCCCGCGCCGATCGCTGCTGCCTCGTCCAAAATCCGCGCACGCAGGCCACGATCACGGGAATTCAGCACTGGTACCGCACGTCCCCAACCTCCACGACCTGGGTTCCATCGGATTTATAAGCCCCAGGGACCCCACGGGCTCTCTCCGCTCGCAACCGAAACCACACCGGTGAGCACCGCCGCCCCACCTTCGAATTCCCCTCGGCACAACTCCGTTCTGGTCCATCTAACCGGTTCTACTTCATCGCAGCATCGAACACTAGCCGGTGATGCCCACTCCGGAACGATTTGCTGCCGAGGCAACCGATGTCGTCGAGCTCCGGTGAGGTCCAGTCGCTGGTCATCTCTGAAGTCACCGAATTTCCACGACCCGACCCTTTCTGACCCTCGGTACACCCTTTGCTAACCACAGGGAAGCCTCACGACCGGAGGACTCGAAGGATCACCGACCGAAACCGCTTCTCTATCGAGTACCGAGGAGCTCCGCCGAACGTCGCCGTCGCAGAGCCGATTTCAACCCTTCCGAGCCCAAGGAAATCCCTAGGTGAGCTTCCCCTACCCCTCCGCGGCCGATCCGTGCAAAAAGATGCAAGTTCTAGCGCATAGCGGCAAAAACCGAGGTTGCGCCGGTGAGATCGCTGCCCCCTGCCGCCGCGCGCCGCCGTGCGCGTGTGCTGGCTCCGGCCAGGGCAACGTGGCCTGCTGTGGCCTGCTGTGGCCCGTCCATTTTAAATCGTGTGGTCCCGAATAGATTTAACCCGTACCGCTTCGCGATCTAATCTCAGCCCTCCGTTTTAAATCCTACGGCCCACATCGGCCCTGCATATTAAACCCCAGGAAACTTACGCGCTACCCCCTGGGGTTCTGAGGAAAAAGAATCTAGCCCCGGAAAACTTCTGATCTAGCCCCTGGACCCTGGGGAATTTATGCAAACCCGTTTAAACATCAGTTTTAGCCCCTGGACTTAATAAAAATTAGGAAAACCTCTCTGTTTTGTGTAGTTAGGCCCCTGGAAATTTAGGAAATAGTAAATTGCACCGTGCAATGGGGTGGATTTGCACCTCAGACCCTATAGGATATTAAATTCAGAAATTTGAACATAGGAGTAGAATTTAAATTCAAATGGTGATGCAAAACATGTGCAGATACAAATTTAAATTTTCCTAGTACTTGGAAAACATTTAAAATGAGTTGAGAACTGATTGAGGCTGAAGTGAAAACTGACTAAGTGCTGTTTACTTTTACTATTGTTGGAAATTCATTTTTTAGGCTAGAAATAACTCTGAAAAATAGGTGAAAAGAAATACAAATTAATCCCATCAGAGAGGAAGTCAAAAGATATTTTGTTGGACACTGTAGATCAAATTATATTCTGTTTAGGTGATATATTTTGCTATTTTATTATTAAGGTTCACTTTTAGGTATGGAAAATAAACCTGAAAATATAGGAAAATAGGTATACATAATTAGAAAATATCAAATAAGGTCCCCACATTTAAAACTTCAAGTCGAGAATAGTGTAGAAGGTCTGAAAATCTATTTGGAGTAGGAAATTATGTTTCAGGCAAATTTTGGGGCTAATAAGTGTATTATCTCATATAGAAAATTTGGTTCAAATTGGAAATTCATATATAGTGTGCACTTAGAAATCTGAATATTAAAATTAAAGGTAAAATATATGTTTCAAAGTGTATGTATGCATAGGAGCAACCTAGCTAGGGTAAACACAACACTTAATTTATGTGTATAACTTCAAATGGATATGCATGTATGACTTGCATGAATGTATGTATGGACTACTGCTTATGGATTGTGGTTTTATTTTGCTGTGTGTGTATTGGTATGAGTAGAACCGGCCCCAGAGCAGGTTCTCACCTTTCAAGATCAAGACTTTCCATTCCCGGAGCAGCACGAAGAAGGCAAGTGTCCTTGACCACTTTGATCCTATACTAGGATGTGTAGTTAGAATTTAATTGCATTGTCAATTTGAAATATGATACCCAAGCTAGGAAGTTTCCCTAGAATTGCATTATCTTGTTTTCTTATAGCCTTGGGTTGGGATTACTTTATTATATCTTTCATTTATGCTACTCATTCTTAGCCATGCCTAGAATGGGATATATGGGATATGAGATCATCACCTTGATTACCTTACCTGTGAATGGATTATTATGAATTATGTAGAGGTAGGGATCTAGGCAAGTTGGATGCTTTGGTTGGTGTTGTGTGCACGATACACGGGTTTGTGTTTAGTGCTTGCCTGGATCCTAAGGACCGGTTCATGGAGCATGTAAACTGGCTTTACCGTGCCAACCACATGCTGAGATGGGGCAGTTTGGCCAATTAATTAGGTGTATCTCCGGCGTAGTATGGGTGTTTGTATAGTGCGGCGAATAGGTGTCAGCTGGACTACCATATGAACCGCAAGGCTGAAGAGGGGGCCACTGCAGCGGAGTTGGAGCCTCTTGGATGCTGTTAGGGGTGAAACCTCAGTGGGCCCACACTCTTCGGGAATCCCTTTGTAAAGGCCTCGTAGTGATCTCCTAGCTACACACCTCGGAAGTGTGAATGTGGTTCGCGGCCACTCGCAAAATGGAGGTTTTCTAATCCACCCGGCAACGGGGGATGAAATCACTACATATGGGTACAGTGGTGCAAACTCTGCAGAGTCAAAACTGTCATGACAGTCGTGCTCACGGTCAAGAGCGGCTTGGACTTATTCATGATTAGAGAATGATGAAATGGCTGTTGGGGATGTTAAGCGGGGAGCTTAACATTGGAAATGAGGTTATGGTTACTTGATATTAATGATGGGTTGAGGGATTGGGACCATTTCACCTATGTAGTAATGTAGGTGCTTAATAAGCTAAGGTGATAGGTATTAATTGCGTAGTGCTTTGACTATGAGTCAACCTCTCCTTGCTCTAGCCATGCATGACATAACTTTCCCACACTTGCTGTAACACCCCAAAATCTGCTAAAGAGGGGAATTTAAAAAATTTTAGACGTATTGCATGTGGTGTAAAAATTCAAATTTAAATTGGAATTCAAATTCAAATCAAAACAGAAAAGAAAAGGAAAAAAGAAAAAGAAAAAGCAATGAAACCCCACAGGCCAGTGAGCCGAAACCCACCAGCCGGCCCACTACTCCCCCGCGCCAGCCTACAACCGCGCGCCCTCTCTTCCTCTCACTGACACGAGGGGCCCGCGTGTCATCCCTCACCTCCAGCGCGCCCCCAACGGCCGGACTCTTCCCCGCGCCCAATCTCAACGAACTCCGGAAACCCGCGCCCCCAGCCCGAATTCAGGTCCCGGACGTCTCAAACTCGATCCCAACAGACCGCCGCCCTCCCTCGCCTATATAAACGCAGACAATCGCCCTGTTCCCCCCCCCCCCGATCGGCCGTTCTTCTCTCCAGTGAGAACCGAAGATTCAATCCCCGTTTTCCTTCGATCATTGCTTGGATTATCTGATCTAACGCGCTGATCGTGCTCCACCGCCCCTAGGGAGCCCTGCACGTGAAGGAAACGACAAGTTTCGCACCCTAGCATCTGTTCCGATGTGCACCGAAGATCGTCGCCATTGATGCTCGCCGCCGACCGACTTCCAGGACCTCCGAGTGCCGGAAAACCCCTCGGTGAGCCTCGCCTACCCCTCCGCAACCGATCCATGCAAAAAGATGTAAGTTCTAACGAGTAGCGGCAAAAGCCGAGGCTGCACCAGCGAGATCGCCACCCCTGCCGCCACGCGGCGCCGCGCGCGCGGGGTGGCTCCGGCCAGGGCGACGTGGCCACTTGAGGGCCGTCTTTTTAAATCGCACGGTAGACTTAAAACCCGCGCGTACCAATTCGATGATCTAATCTGAGTCGTCCACTTTAAATCGGACGGTCCACATCAGCCCCGCGTTATAGAGGCCAGGATTCTTATGCACTACCCCCTGGGGATCTCGGAAAACACGAGCTAGCCCCGGAAACTTCTGATCTAGCCCCTGGAACTTCAGAAATTCGTGTAAATTCATTTAAAAATTAGTTTAAGCCCCTGGACTTAATAAAAATTAGAAAAACCCCTGTGTTATGTGTAGTTAGACCCCTGGAAATTTATGAAATAATAAATTAGACCCTGTAGTAGGGTGGATGTACCTTTTTGACCCTATGTGATATTTAATTTAGAAATTTAAATATGTGATTAGGATTTAAAATTTTAAAAGGTGAGGAAAACACATTGTAAATTCAAATTTAAACTCTCCTAACACATGGAAAACTTTAGAATGAGTTAAAAATAGATTTTAAGCTGAAATGAATCTGTCTAATTGATTGTTCACATTTATTAGTTATAGGGACACATTTTTAGGCTAGGAAATAATTCTGAAAACTGTTAAAATAAATTTAAATTAGTTCACATCAGAGGAGAAGTTCAAAAGTATATTATTTAATATTTTAGATCAGAACCTATTCTGTTTAGGTGAATAAGTCCTGCTATTTAATATTAAAACTCACTTTTAGGCATAGAAAATAAATCAGGAAAATATAGGAAAATAGTTATGCATAACTAGAAAATGATAAATGAAGTCTCCAAATCCAAAGACTTCAGTTTAGGATTTGGTAGAAGATCTGAAAACCCATTTGGAGTAGGAAACTACCTTCCATGCAAACTTTGGTAGCTAAAGAGTGTATTAAAGAATTTGTTTAAATTGGAAATTCATATATAGTGTGCAAACAGAAATCTGAATACAAAAGTTAGAAATCATATACATATGTTTAAAAGTGCATGTAGGCCAAAAATCAACACATCTAGGATACCCACAACACTTAGTAATGTGAATGACTTTCATAGGTATGTATGTGTGGTTTGTATGAAGTGAAAGTGTGAACCCTGTCTTATGGATTGTTGTTTTCTTTTGCTATGTGTATTGGCATGAGTAGAACCTTCCCCAGAGCAAGTTCTCCCCTTCCAAGACTAGGACTTTCCATTCCCAGAGTAGCAGGAAGAAGGCAAGTGTCCTTGACCACTTTAATCCTATGCTAGGATGTGTAGATAGAATTATTTGCATTGTCAATTGAAATATGAAACCCATGCGAGGAAGTTTCCCTAGAATTGCATTACCTTGTTTCCTTGTAGCTTGGGTTGGGATTTATTTTATCATGTCATTTATTCATATGCTTATGCTTAGCCATGCTTAGAATGGGATAATTGGGATATGAGATCATCAATTTATTTACCTAACTCTTGAATGAGATATTATGAGTTATGTAGAGGTAGGAATCGAGGCAAATTGGATGATTTGGTTGGTGCTGGGTGCACGAGACTCGGGTTTGTGTTTAGTACTTGCCTGGATCCTAAGGACCTGTTCATGGAGCATGTAACCTGGCTTTACCGTGCCAACCACATGCTGAGATGGGGCAGCTTGGCCAATTAATTAGGTGTATCCCCGGCGTAGCATGGGTGTGTTGGATGGTGCGGGGAATAGGTGTCAGCTGGACTACCATATGAACCGCAAGGCTCAAGAGGAGGCCACTGCAGCGGGGTTGGAGCCTCTTGTATGCTGTTAGGGGTGAAACCTCAGTGGGCCTACGCTCGTCGGGAATCCCTTTGTAAAGGCTTCGTAGTGATCTCCTGGCTACACACCTGGGAAGTGTGAATGTGGTTCGTAGCCACTGGCATAATGGAGGTTCTTTTAGTCCACCCGGCAACGGGGGATGAAATCACTACATGTGGGTACAGTGGTGCAAACTCTGCAGAGTCAAAACTGTCATGACAGCCGTGCTCACGGTCAAGAGCGGCTTGGACTTATTCATGATTAGAGGATGATGAATTTGGAAGTTGAGGATGTTAATCGGGGAGCTTGACATTAGATATGATGTTATGGTTACTTGAATTTGATGATGGGTTGAGGGATTGGGATCCATTTCACCTGTGTAGTAATATAGGTGCTTAATAAGCTAAGGTGATAGGTAATAATTGCGTAGTGCTTTAACCCTGAGTTCAACCTCTCCTTGCTCTAGCCATGCATGACATAACTTTCCCCCACTTGCTGAGTACCCACGGTACTCAAACTTGCTTTTCTGTTGGTTTATATTGCTGCTCTGGTCAAGAGAATGATGTGGTGTTTAATGATCAAGGCTTTGGTCCCGAGGAAGGATTCTAGGTTCATGGAGTCCCCTGAGCAACGCATGTGACCGAGCCCACAAGAATAATATTCCGCTGCTATTTTATTTACATGTTATGAACTTATTATCATCCATTGAGACATATGCTATGTAAGACTTATTTATATTCAACACCTGGCTTGTAATAAATGATGCTTCACTATTTGTCATCACATGTATGAGAAAATGATCCTGGCATACATGTGATATTCACTCTGTTGTTCTTCGGAGAAACCGGGTGTGACAAGTTCGCGATTGAACTAATGCCTAGAACCGCACTGATATACAAGAGGCCTTACCGGATGGATTCCAAATAAATAGAAGAGCTCAAAGAACATATCCGGCAAATGACGAAGAAAGGGTATATTCGTCCTAGTTCCTCGCCATGGGGAGCTCCGGTGATATTTGTGCCCAAGAAGGATGGAACTCAAAGGCTGTGCGTAGACTATCGTGCGTTGAATTAGGTAACCATCAAGAACAAGTATCCGTTACCTCGCATTGAAGACTTATTTGATCAGTTGAGAGGAGCTTGTGTGTTCTCAGAAATTGATCTCAGGTTGGGATATCACCAATTAAAGATAAGGCCAACCGACATTCCCAAAACAGCTTTCGTATCTAGGTACGGACTGTATGAATACACCGTCATGCCATTTGGGCTAACCAATGCCCCGGCGTACTTCATCTACCTCATGAACAAGGTATTCATGGAGTATTTGGACAAGTTTGTGGTGGTTTTCATTGACGACATTCTCGTCTTCTCCAAAGATGAGGAAGAACATGAAAAGCATCTAATGCGGGTGTTGCAAAAATTGAGAGAGCACCAACTATATGCCAAGCTAAGCAAATGTGAGTTCTGGCTGAAGAGAGTCCCCTTTTTTGGGACATATAATCTCTGAAGGAGGAATCTCTGTGGACCCCGCCAAGATCGCAGATGTGCAGAAGTGGAAGACCCCGGAAAACGTCGGGGAAATCCGAAGCTTCCTAGGATTGGTTGGGTACTATCGACGGTTTATTGAGGGTTTCTCCAAGATCTCAAGACCCCTCACCAAAATGCTAGAGAAGGGAATCATATTCACATGGACTCCGGAGTGTGAGGCAAGCTTCCAAGAGCTGAAGAAAAGATTAACAACGGCCCCAGTGCTAGTTATGCCAGACATGCAGAAAAAATTTTCGGTATATTGTGATGCTTCTGGACATGGATTGGGATGTGTTCTCATGCAATAGGGGCATGTCGTTTCCTATGCGTCCAGGCAGCTCCGAAAACACGAGAAGAACTATCCTACAAATGACCTAGAGCTAGCCGCAGTGGTCCACACATTGAACCTTTGGAGGCATTACTTGATGGGAAAGAGGACAGAGATATACACAGACCATAAGAGCTTAAAGTACATTTTCACACAGCCAGATCTCAACCTCAGACAAAGGAGATGGTTAGAGCTAATCAACGACTTTGATGTGGGTATCAACTATCATCCTGGGAAAGTGAACGTCGTGACAGATGCTTTAAGCCGGAAGGTGCATATCAACATGTTGAGCTTAAATGACACGCCTACGGAATTGAAGGAGGAAATTACAAAACTCAGTCTATGTCTGGTGAATAGGGGTGAGGCCATCGCCATGGAAGTGGACTCCACATTGGAGCAAGACATACGCAACGGTCAGAAGAATGACAAGAAAATACAAGAAATCATAGAACTCATCAAAGAAAATAAAGCTCCTGGGTTTAGAGAAGATGAACAAGGTACGGTGTGGCATGGGAAAAGAATCTATGTGCCTGAAGTAAAGGAGATCCGTGAACTAATTCTGAGGGAGGCTCATGATTCCGACTATTCCATCCATCCTGGGAGTACGAAGATTATCATGACCTCAAGAGCTGATACTGGTGGTATGGCATGAAGCGAGATGTCGCGGAACATGTTGCCCTATGTGACACATGTCAGTTGGTGAAAGCAGAACACCAACGACCTGCGGGACTGTTGCAACCACTCAAAGTGCCCGAATGGAAATGGGAAGAAATAGGTATGGACTCCATAGTGGGACTGCCTAGGACCCAATCAGGATATGATTCCATATGGGTCATCATCGACAGGCTGACTAAGGTAGCTCATTTCATCCCCGTGAAAGAAAGCTACAGCAGATCCAAATTGGAAGAATTGTACATGTCAAGAATCATGTGTTTTCATGGAGTGCCGAAGAAGATAGTGTCAGATCGAGGGACACAGTTACCTCAAGGTTCTGGCAGAAGTTACATGAAACCATGGGGACTCATCTGAATTTTAGTTTCGCATACCACCCACAGACTGACGGGCAGACCGAAAGGACCAATCAAATCCTTGAGGATATGTTGAGAGCTTGTGCACTCGAGAACAATAGGAGTTGGGATAAGAATATACCGTATGCAGAGTTCTTATATAACAACAGCTATCAGGCTAGTATGAAGATGTCACCCTTCGAGGCGTTGTATGGGAGGAAGTGCAGGACTCCATTGTTTTGGAATCAGACGGGGGAGAGCAAAGTGTTTGGACCAGAGGTACTACAAGATGCCAAAGCGAAAGTGCGAGAAATCCGCAACAACTTGAGAATAGCCCAGACCCGACAAAAGAGCTATGCTGATATACGAAGAAGAGAGCTCACTTTCAATGTAGGGGACTACGTCTATCTCAAGGTGTCTCCTATCAGATCGCTTCGTCGATTCAAAGTGAAAGGGAAACTATCACCTCGATATATCGGGCCCTTCCAGATTCTGGAGAGGAAAGGCGAAGTGGCATATCAGTTAGAACTACCGGCTCGCCTACCGTATGTGCACGATGTATTCCATGTGTCTCAACTCATGAAATGCTTAAGAACACCCGAAGAGAGGTTACCCATGAATGAGGTGGACGTCTGAGAAGACCTTTTGTATGCCGAACAGCCGATTAAGATTCTGGAGATGATGGAACGCATCACAAGGAACAAAAGAATCCGAATGTGCAAAGTGCAGGGAAAGCACCACTCGGAAGCAGAAGCCACATGGGAGCGAGAAGACGAGCTCAAGGCACAGTTTCCGGATCTGTTTCCCTAGAGTAACCAATATCGAGAACAAGATATATTTTAAGGGGGGTAGAGTTGTAACATCCCAAAATATGTAAACTTAAATTTCAAAGCAAATGGACGTGCTGCATGTGAAGGAAAATTAGAAATTCGAACCAGAATTCAAATTTGAAACAAAAACAGAAAAGAAAAAGGAAATGAAAAAGGAAAAACGGGTTACTGGGCCGAAACTCAACTGAAGCATCCCAGCAGCCCGCGGACCTCCCCCTCCTCCTCCTCTCATTGCCGCACGGGCCCTGCCTGTCAGCACCTTCTTCTTCCAACCGCCGCCCCTCTTTTCCCGCCTCCGAGCGCTGCGCGCCCACCCCGTCCGATTTCCATGCGCACGAGCCACGATCTCCGGCCCCGCAGTGCTACATCGCTCCAACCGACCCCGCCGCCCTCCCTCGTCCATTTAAACACTGAAGATCGCCCGTTCTCTTCCCCCGCTCGACTCATTTTCATTGCCGGTGAGAACTGAAACTTCCATCGATGTTTCCTTTTGGATTCTCCTCTGGTTTCTTGATCTAACGGGCTTGTCACGTTCCACCGCTGCCGGGGAATCTTGCAGGTGAAGAAGGCACCGTGTTTTGCGCTCTAGCATCAGCTCCGGTGAGCACCGCCGAGATCCCCCCTCGGATCTCGTCGCCGACCGAATTCCAGGGCCTCCAAGCTCAAGAAAACCACTGAGGTGAGGCCCCCTACTCCCCCTCCTTCGAATTGTGCGGAGAAAACGTTAGTCTAGGGCCGGTAGATGAGAATTCGTGAAATTCCGGCGAGCCCGCCGCCGTGCGCCGCCGGGCAGCGCCGCCCGCACACGGCCAAGGCGACGTGGCCCTTTGTGGCCCTTCCATTTTAAATCGTGCGGCCACAGTCAGATCTCCCGCGTACCCCTTCGCGTTATAATCTCAGCCGTCCGTTTTAAATCCGACGGCCCACATCAGCCCCGCATAATAAACCCCGGGAAACTTACGCGCTACCCCCTGGATTTGTTGGAAAAGAATAGCTAGCCCCTGAAACCTTCTGATCTAACCCCTGGGCTCTCTGGAATTCATATAAAGGCATTTAAAAATAAGTTTTAGCCCCTGGACTTAATAAAAATTAGGAAAACCCCTCTGTTTTGCACACTTAGACCCCTGAAAATTTAGAAAATAAGAAATTGGACCCCACTGCTGTGTGGATTCGCATATCAGCCCTTGAGGATTACCAATTTCAGGAAATTGAACATGTGAATAGAATTTAAATTCAAATAAGTAATTCAAACATTTATGTATCCTTTTTGCACCTGGAAAAGAGTTAGATACAAATTGAGGACTGATTTTAGGCTGCAAGGAAAATTTAACTAAGGGTTATTTATTTTTATTATTGCTGAAAATTCATTTTTAGGCTAGGAACAATTCTGAAAAATAGGTAAAAATAAATTTAAAGTGATCCCATCAGAGAGGAAGTCAAAAGATATTTTGTTGGAAATTTTAGATCAAAATATATTCTGCGTAGGTGATATATTTTGCTATTTTAGTATTGAAGTTCACCTTTAGGTATGGAAAATAAATCTGAAAGTATAGGAAAATAGGTATACATAATTGGAAAATGTCAAATGAGGTCCCCAAATCCAAAACATCAAGTTAAGAATTGTGTAGAAGATCTGAAAACCTATTTGGAGTAGGAAATTATCTTTCATGCAAATTTTGTGGCTAAGAAGTGTATTATCTAATATACAAATTTTGTTCAAATTGGAAATTCATATATAGTGTGCACTTAGAAATCTGAATATTAAAGTTAGAGGTAAAATATATGCTTAAAAGTGCATGTATGCATAGAATCAACATATCTACGGTGAACACCAAACTTAAATATGTGTATGACTTCCATGTGTATGTATGTGTGGACTATTGCTTATGGAATGTTGTTTTCCTTTGCTATGTGTTTGTTGTCATGAGTAGAACCAGCCCCAGAGCCGGTTCTCACCTTTCAAGATCAAGACTTTCCATTCCCAGAGCAGCAGGAAGAAGGCAAGTGTCCTTGACCACTTTGATCCTATACTAGGATGTGTAGTTAGAATTTAGTTGCATTGTCAATTTGGAATATGATACCCATGCTAGGAAGTTTCCCTAGATTTTCATTATATTGCTTCCTTGTAACCTGGGTTGGGAGTTATTTTATTATGTCATTCATACTACTCATGCTTGGCCATGCTTAGAATGGGATAAATGGGATATGAGATCATCACCTTGTTTACTTTACCCTTGAATGACATATTATGAATCACGTAGAGGTAGGGATCTAGGCAAGTTGGATGCTTTGGTTGGTTCTGCGTGCACGAGACTCGGGTTTGTGTTTAGTGCTTGCCTGGATCCTAAGGACCGGTTCATGGAGCATGTAACCTAGCTTTACTGTGCCAACCACACGCTGAGATGGCGCAACTTGGCCAATTAATTAGGTGTATCTCCGGCGTAGTATGGGTGTTTGGATGGTGCGGGCAATAGGTGTCAGCTGAACTACCATATGAACCGCATGGCTCAAGAGGAGGCCACTGCAGCGGGGGTTGGAGCCTCCTGGATGCTGTTAGGGGTGAAACCTCAGTGGGCCCACACTCGTCGAGAATCCCTTTGTAAAGGCCTCGTAGTGATCTCCTGGCTACACACCTCGGAAGTGTGAACGTGGTTCGCGGCCACTGGCATAATGGAGGTTCTTCTAGTCCACCCGGCAACTGGGGATGAAATCACTGCATGTGGGTACAGTGGTGCAAACTCTACAGAGTCAAAACTTTCATGACAGCCGTGCTCACGGTCAAGAGCGGCTTGGACTTATTCATGATTAGAGGATGAGGAATTGGGAAGTGGAGGATGTTAAGCGGGAAGCTTAACAATGGAAATGAAGTTATGGTTATTTGGTATTGATGATGGGTTGGGGGATTGGGACCATCCCACTTATGTAGTAATGTAGGTGCATAATAAGCTAAGGTGTTAGGGACTAATGGCATAGTGCTTTAACCATGAGTTCAATCCTTTCCTTTCTCTAGCCATGCATGACATAACTTTCCCACACTTGCTGAGTACCAACGGTACTCAAGCTTGAATTTTCTGTTGGTTTTAAATTGTTGCTCAGGCCAAGGGAATGATGTGGTGTACAACGACCAAGACTTCGGACCAGAAGAAGGATTTTAGGTTCACAGAGTCCCCCGGGCAACGCCTGTGATGGAGCCTAAAAGACTTATCTTCCGCTGTTTGTTTATTTACATTATTGTTAACATGTTATCGTCCTTCGAGACGCTATGTAAGATTTATTTATATTCGAACACTTGGCTTGTAATATAATGATACTTCACTATTTGTCATCACATGTATGAGAAAATGATCCTGGCATACATGTGGGAGTCACTCGGGTGTTCTGTGGAATAACCGGGTGTGACATTGTGCAAGCGTGGAGATCTCTCATGACATGTATGTTGTTAATATCTTTGTTAAGTAGCCTTGGTTTAGTTGATAATCGATCATTGCACAACCAAAATAGCAGACAATTTGAAACATGGATATATTCTTTTGCAAATCAACTATAATAAGAGCTACCATATGTTTGTTTTTCTGTCTATAATTTTTAAAAAAAAAACAAAACTAGCACAACAGTGTTTAAAGACTAGCCTATAGAAGCAGTAAAGTTTGAGGATTGATGGAGAAAAAACAAAATTTGAACATTGTATAGTGCTTGAACATTTAGAGGCTGAATGACAATAAGCTCAAGGCACCCTAGAAAAAACCTTGCTTTCCATGCCAAGGGGATTTTATCTATCAATTTGTCACACAACATACCATCTTACTTGTTTTCAGATAACTGCTTTACATCTTCTAAAGATGGCATAATTCTTTAGTTTAGCACTTGCACTAGTCTATTTTTTTTCAAAGTTTCTATGTTTAATAGCTTGAGTCTCTATTTTGCCATATATAGGATTCACATATTTGTTATGTGCCCTTCTCATATTTAGAATATCAACTTGTGCCAACACGAGGTGTCTCTCTTAGTTGAGAAACGATTGGTGCCAAGTAGAAATGGCAAAAAATTGCAAGTGTGCTTATTTTAAAACAGATGAAATATATAGTAAATTACGGCTCTCTAGTCTACTCCATCTTTGATGCACACCTGTATTCTTGTTCCGCACATATGTCGAATGAACCAAGAAAGTTGTTAGATTTAGAAACAACGATGTTTGAGGATTATAAAGTACTTGAACGTTTGGTTATGGGATCAGAGTCAGCTCTTCTCGACCTCGTTAGAGCTCAACTACTTCATGAAGAAGTCATCCTTCTTCCCGTGCAGATGAGGCTTGATTCAGTTTGGCACGTTTATAGTTCTCCGTGGTGCAACATAGTGAAAAAAACTTGTGGAATTTCACCACATACACTAATATTGTTCCTACCGTCATGACTACTTATCATATAAAGACTAGCCTAGTGGACTGATAATAATATATTATAATAATTTTATAACATACAAAAACATATATAAAATGAGGGATATCTCATCTACTACATCATTTGTTTGCACCTATGCGCGGGTTCTGCACGTGTCCCAAGAACCACATAAAGTTGATTGATTAGGAAACAACAATATTTCAAGATTGTAAAATACTTGAAATTTTGGTGGATGAATCAGGATTAGCTCGAGGCATCTGAGCAGCAACCTCCATTTACCGTGCCAGTACCATCTAATAATTTATCAAGCCACTTACAGTGACACTCATTTTTGGGTAATTGCTTTGTATCTTGCAAGGATGGCATAATTATTTGGTTTAGCACTTGCACTCTTCTATTCTTCAATGTTATTTGGTTTACTCGCTTGAGCTATATTTAGCAATATATAGGATTTACAACTTTGTTATGTTGGCTTCCATATTTAGGAATCTGTTGGTGCTAGCATGAGGTGTCTCGGCCTTTTCAATGTTCTTGGTGTTGCCAGCGTGAAGATCTATTATGACACGTATGTGGTTAATAGCTTTGTTAAGTAGCCTTGGCTTAATTGATAATCGATCGGTGCACAACCGAAAAAGCATTATCACCAGCGGTTCTATACAACTGACAGCCTATGAAAGCACCTTATCACAGGCGGTTCTTTACTGTCGACCGCCTGTGAAGATATATACCTTATACAACACTATGTGCTGTTATTTCTAGTTTTCAGCTCAAATTCAAATACACATTCACACACAACACAAACACTATATTTTCACAAGCAATATTCACACAACAATCACAAATATAAGGCAACTCATATACATACAATGAAGATACTTGTATATCTCAATTCATAGTTCACAAGTACAAATATTTCACAAGTTTCAGTAGAAACTTCTAGCATCATACTTGCTAAGTAATGAATAGGTCAAGTGAATTACATAGCAACAAAACACGTTATACTAGATAACATAATAAAAAATATAGTCATCTGTTACTGTTGGGATGAGTTTAACTAAGCTGAGAAGCTCAACTAGGCCTCATATAAAGTAACAAAATTCATCAAATAGCCCACTTCAGTGTGCACCTTGTTCTTCTTCATGACCTTGCAAGTGTTGCTTCAGATTCTTCCTTACGTTATGTTCGCTATCTTCAAGTTCCTTAACTGGCAGTTCATTTGGGTCAAAATGATGGGGACGTAAATGTCGATATTTTTTTAGAGCCAGATGAGTGCAGATTACATTTATGTTGACAATGTCAGCAATGAATCACTATGTCAAACATGTTGGATCTAGTGAAGAAGCGTGTAAAATGACAAGAAACATGATCCCTCGATAGCTCTTGAGCACATGACATGCTACTAGTTGCACCTGTAAGAGTACCTGCAATAGCATGATGTTTAAAGTTTTGATGAATTTTGCACAGGAAAAGCATATGTTTCTGACATTTACCTGAATTGATAGCTGGCTGCTGCACAACACTACTAATGCTCTTTTTTGTCATGCTACCTGTACAGGCACACCATGGTATTAATTAAAAGTAAAAAATGGAAGGGTGTCAACATCGGTGCGCAACAGAAATGTCACAAAACTGCAAACATGGTTATTTTACAACAGATGAAAATATATAGTAAATTATGGCTCTGTAGTCTACTCCATCATTGATACGCATGCGTAAGCATGTTCTTCACATGTCTTATCGACCACGAAAAGTTTTACTATTTAGAAACAATAATATCTAAGGACTATAAAGTACTTGAACGTTTGGTTACAGGACAAGAGTGAGCTCTTCTCGACCTTATTAGAGCCCAACTAATTCATGAAGAGGTCATCTTTCTTCCCATGCAGAGAGGCTTGATTCAGTTTGGTGCGTTTATAGTTCTTCGTGGTGCAACACAGCCGACAAACCTGTGGAATTTAATAACATAAACAAATATTGTTGCTATCGTCATGACTAGTTATCATATAAAGACTAGCCTAGTGGACTGTAAATAAGAACTAATAATAATTTTACAACATACGAAAATATGTATAGAATTAAGGATTTCTACTCTACTACACCGTTTGTGTGCACGTGTGCGCGTTTTCTGCACGTGACCTAATAACCACAAAGTCGTTTTCTTGGGAAACAACAATATTTTTATATTGTAAAGTTCTTAAACTTTTGGTGGATGAATCAAGATCAGCTTGAGGCACCTAAGCAACAACCTCCCTTTACCATGACAGTATGATATAATAATTTAACAAGCCATGTACCGTTACACCGATTTTCGGGTAATTGCTTTATATATTGCAAGGATGGCATAGTTCTTTGGTTTAGGACTTGCACTTGTCTCTTCCTTTTCAATGTTAATAGGTTTACTAGCTTGAGCTCTATTTTCCCACGATAGGATTCTCAACTTTGTTATGCTGGCTCTCATATTTAGGAATAGGTTGGTGCTAGCACGAGGTGTCTCGGTCTTTTCAATCTTCTTGGTTGTGCAAGTGTGAAGATCTCTCATGACATGTATGTGGTTGATATATTAGTTAAGTAGCCTTGGTTTAGCTGATAATCGATCATTGCACAACCGAAATAGCACACAATTGAAAACATGGATATATTCTTTTGCAGATCAACTATAATAAGAGCTACCATATGTTTGTTTTTCTGTATGTAATTTTATTTAAAAAAAACAAAACTATCACAAGAGTGTTTAAAGACTAGCCTATTGAAGCAGTAAAATTTGAGGATTGATGGAGAAACAACAAAATTTGAAGATTGTATAGTGCTTGAACATTTAGAGGCTGAATGACAATAAGCTCAAGGCACCACAGCAAAAACCTCGCTTTCCATGCCAAGGGGATTTTGTCTAACAATTTATCACACAACATACCATCTTACTCATTTTCAGATAACTGCTTTACATCTTCCAAGGATGGCATAATTCTTTGGTTTAGCACTTGCACTAGTCTATTTCTTTCAAAGTTTCTATGTTTCATAGCTTGAGTCTCTATTTTGTCATATATAGGATTCACATATTTGTTATGTGCCCTTCTCATATTTAGATATCAACTTGTGCCAACACGAGGTGTCTCTCTTAGTTCAAAAACGATCGGTACCAAGCAGAAATGGCACAAAATTGCAAGTGTGCTTATTTTAAAACAGATTAAATATATAGTAAATTAAGGCTCTCTAGTCTACTCCATCTTTGATGCACACCTGTATGCGTGTTCCGCACATATGTCGAATGAACCAAGAAAGTTGTTTGATTTAGAAACAACGATGTTTGAGGATTATAAAGTACTTGAACGTTTGGTTACGGGATCAGAGTCAGCTCTTCTCGACCTCGTTAGAGCTCAACTACTTCATGAAGAAGTCATCCTTCTTCCAGTGCAGATGAGGCTTGATTCAGTTTGGCACGTTTATAGTTCTCCGTGGTGCAACATAGTAAAAAACTTGTGGAATTTCACCACATACACTAATATTGTTCCTACCGTCATGACTACTTATCATATAAAGACTAGCCTAGTGGACTGATAATAATATATTATAATAATTTTATAACATACAAAAACATATATAAAATGAGGGATATCTCGTCTACTACTTCATTTGTTTGTACGTATGTGCGGGTTCTGCACGTGTCCTAAGAACCACATAAAGTTGATTGATTAGAAAACAACAATATTTCAAGATTGTAAAATACTTAAACTTTTGGTGGATGAATCAGGATTAGCTCGAGGCACCTGAGCAGCAACCTCCATTTTCCGTGCAGTATCATATAATAATTTATCGAGCCACTTACTGTGACACTCATTTTCGTGTAATTGCCTTGTATCTTGCAAGGATGGCATTATTATTTGGTTTAGCACTTGCACTCTTCTCTTCTTTTTAAATGTTATTAGGTTTACTCGCTTGAGCTCTATTTAGCCATATATAGGATTTAAAACATTGTTATGTTGGCTTCCATATTTAGGAATTTGTTGGTTCTAGC
Source organism: Neostapfia colusana (assembly GCA_030760725.1). Taxonomy (NCBI): domain Eukaryota; kingdom Viridiplantae; phylum Streptophyta; class Magnoliopsida; order Poales; family Poaceae; genus Neostapfia; species Neostapfia colusana. The sequence continues at coordinate 34,460,915 of JASWHV010000002.1, read as the reverse complement.
ATGAGGTGTCTCGGCCTTTTCAAAGTTCTTGGTGTTGCCATCGTGAAGATCTATTATGACATGTATGTGGTTAATAGCTTTGTTAAGTAGCCTTGGTTTCATTGATAATCGATCGGTGCACAACCGAAATAGCACCCAATTGCAAAGATGGATATCTTCTGATGTGGATCAACAACAATAAGAACTACCATATGTTTGTTTTCAGTCCGTAATTAAAAAAAACTAGCACGACAGTGTTTAAATATTAGCATCTAGGAGCAGTAACATTAAATTATGATTCTTTTACAACATCAGAAAGCATATATATTAAATGAATGGCTCTCTTGTCTGATCCATCATTCTCACATACGCGTGTGCGAGTCCCGCACGTGCCCGAGATACAAAAATTTGTTTGATGGAGAAACAATAATATTTGAGGATTATAAAGTACTTGAACTTTTGGTGACAAAATTAGAATCAGATCTTCTCGATTCCATTAGAGCTCATCTACTTCAAAATGAAGTCGTCCTTCTTCTTATTCGGACAGTTGTCACTTCTAGAAAAAACGTTTTCACAGGCGGCTCTTAATATACTATCACATGCGGTTTTGAAAACCGCTTTGTGACAAACCTCCTGTGAAAATGGCCGACCATCACAGGCAGCGGCAATAACCGCCTGTGAAAATGTGTTGTCACAGGAATCTTTTCAAAGCCGATCGCCTGTGAAAAAGCATTATCACCAGCGGTTCTTTACAACTGACCGTCTTTGAATGTACCGTGTCACAGGCGGTTCTTTACTGTCGACCGCCTGTGAAGATATATCCCCTATACAACACTACGTGCTGTTATTTCTAGTTTTCATCTCAAATTCAAATACACATTCACACACAACACAAACACTATGTTTTCACAAGCAATATTCACACACCAATAACAAATATAAGGCAACTCATATACATACAATGCAGATACATGTATATCTCAATTCATAGTTCACAAGTACACATATTTTCCAAGTTTCGCTAGACTCTTCTTGCATCATACTTGCTAAGTAATGGATAGGTCAAGTGAATTACATAGCAACAAAACACGTTATACTAGATAACACAATAATCAATATAGTCATTTGTTTCTATTGGGATGAGTTTAACTAAGCTGAGGAGCTCAACTAAGCCTCATAAAAAGTAACACAATTCATCAAATAGCGCACTTCAGTGTGCACCTTGTTCTTCTTCATGACCTTGCAAGGGTTGCTTCAGATTCTTCCTTACGTTATGTTCGCTATTTTCAAGTTCCTTAACTGGCAGTTTATTCGGGTCAAAATGATGGGGATGTAAATGTCAATATTTTTTTAGAGCCAGATGAGTGCAGATTGCATTTATGTTGACAATGTCAGCAATGAATCGCTATGTCAAACATGTTGGATCTAGGGAACGATCGTTTAAAATTACAAGAAACATAATCCCTCGATAGCTCTTGAGCACAAGACATGCTTCTAGTTGCACCTGTAGGAGTACCTGCAATAGCATGATGTTTAAAATTTTGATGAATTTTGCACAAGGAAAAGCATATGTTTCCGACATTTACCTGAATTGATAGCTGGCTGCTGCACAACACTACTAATGCTCTATTTTGTCATGCTACCTGAACAGGCACACCATGGTATTAATGAAAAGTAAAAAACGGAAGGGTGTCAACATCGGTGAGCAACAGAAATGTCACAAAACTGCAAACATTGTTATTTTACAACAGATGAAAATACATAGTAAATTATGGCTCTGTAGTCTACTCCATTATTGATACGCACGCGTAAGCATGTTCTTCACATGTCTTATCAACCATGAAAAGTTTTACTATTTAGAAACAATAATATCTAAGGACTATAAAGTACTTGAATGTTTGGTTACAGGATAAGATTGAGCTCTTCTCGACCTTGCTAGAGCTCAACTACTTCATGAAGAGGTCATGCTTCTTCCCATGCAGGGAGGCATGATTCAGTTTGGTGCGTTTATAGTTCTTCGGGGTGCAACACAGCCGATAAACCTGTGGAATTTAATAACATAAACAAATATTGTTGCTATCGTCATGACTAATTATCATATAAATACTAGCCTAGTGGACTGTAAATAAGAACGCATAATCCCTCGATAGCTCTTGAGCACATGACATACAATGGAGATACTTGTATATCTCAATTCATAGTTCACAAGTACAAATATTTTACAAGTTTCACTAGAAACTTCTAGCATCATACTTGCTAAGTAATGAATAGGTCAAGTGAATTACATAGCAACAAAACACGTTATACTAGATAACATAATAAAAAATATAGTCATCTGTTACTGTTGGGATGAGTTTAACTAAGCTGAGGAGCTCAACTAGGCCACATATAAAGTAACAAAATTCATCAAATAGCCCACTTCAGTGTGCACCTTGTTCTTCTTCATGACCTTGCAAGTGTTGCTTCAGATTCTTCCTTACGTTATGTTCGCTATCTTCAAGTTCCTTAACTGGCAGTTCATTTGGGTCAAAATGATGGGGACGTAAATGTCGATATTTTTTTAGAGCCAGATGAGTGCAGATTACATTTATGTTGACAATGTCAGCAATGAATCACTATGTCAAACATGTTGGATCTAGTGAAGAAGCGTGTAAAATGACAAGAAACATGATCCCTCGATAGCTCTTGAGCACATGACATGCTACTAGTTGCACCTGTAAGAGTACCTGCAATAGCATGATGTTTAAAGTTTTGGTGAATTTTGCACAGGAAAAGCATATGTTTCTGACATTTACCTGAATTGATAGCTGGCTGCTGCACAACACTACTAATGCTCTTTTTTGTCATGCTACCTGTACAGGCACACCATGGTATTAATTAAAAGTAAAAAAATGGAAGGGTGTCAACATCGGTGCGCAACAGAAATGTCACAAAACTGCAAACATGGTTATTTTACAACAGATGAAAATATATAGTAAATTATGGCTCTGTAGTCTACTCCATCATTGATACGCATGCGTAAGCATGTTCTTCACATGTCTTATCGACCACGAAAAGTTTTACTATTTAGAAACAATAATATCTAAGGACTATAAAGTACTTGAACGTTTGGTTACAGGACAAGAGTGAGCTCTTCTCGACCTTATTAGAGCCCAACTAATTCATGAAGAGGTCATCTTTCTTCCCATGCAGAGAGGCTTGATTCAGTTTGGTGCGTTTATAGTTCTTCGTGGTGCAACACAGCCGACAAACCTGTGGAATTTAATAACATAAACAAATATTGTTGCTATCGTCATGACTAGTTATCATATAAAGACTAGCCTAGTGGACTGTAAATAAGAACTAATAATAATTTTACAACATACGAAAATATGTATAGAATTAAGGATTTCTACTCTACTACACCGTTTGTGTGCACGTGTGCGCGTTTTCTGCACGTGACCTAATAACCACAAAGTCGTTTTCTTGGGAAACAACAATATTTTTATATTGTAAAGTTCTTAAACTTTTGGTGGATGAATCAAGATCAGCTTGAGGCACCTAAGCAACAACCTCCCTTTACCATGATAGTATGATATAATAATTTAACAAGCCATGTACCGTTACACCGATTTTCGGGTAATTGCTTTATATATTGCAAGGATGGCATAGTTCTTTGGTTTAGGACTTGCACTTGTCTCTTCCTTTTCAATGTTAATAGGTTTACTAGCTTGAGCTCTATTTTCCCACGTATAGGATTCTCAACTTTGTTATGCTGGCTCTCATATTTAGGAATAGGTTGGTGCTAGCACGAGGTGTCTCGGTCTTTTCAATCTTCTTGGTTGTGCAAGTGTGAAGATCTCTCATGACATGTATGTGGTTAATATATTTGTTAAGTAGCCTTGGTTTAGCTGATAATCGATCATTGCACAACCGAAATAGCACACAATTGAAAACATGGATATATTCTTTTGCAGATCAACTATAATAAGAGCTACCATATGTTTGTTTTTCTGTATGTAATTTTATTTAAAAAAAAACAAAACTATCACAAGAGTGTTTAAAGACTAGCCTATTGAAGCAGTAAAATTTGAGGATTGATGGAGAAACAACAAAATTTGAAGATTGTATAGTGCTTGAACATTTAGAGGCTGAATGACAATAAGCTCAAGGCACCACAGCAAAAACCTCGCTTTCCATGCCAAGGGGATTTTGTCTAACAATTTATCACACAACATACCATCTTACTCATTTTCAGATAACTGCTTTACATCTTCCAAGGATGGCATAATTCTTTGGTTTAGCACTTGCACTAGTCTATTTCTTTCAAAGTTTCTATGTTTCATAGCTTGAGTCTCTATTTTGTCATATATAGGATTCACATATTTGTTATGTGCCCTTCTCATATTTAGATATCAACTTGTGCCAACACGAGGTGTCTCTCTTAGTTCAAAAACGATCGGTACCAAGCAGAAATGGCACAAAATTGCAAGTGTGCTTATTTTAAAACAGATTAAATATATAGTAAATTAAGGCTCTCTAGTCTACTCCATCTTTGATGCACACCTGTATGCGTGTTCCGCACATATGTCGAATGAACCAAGAAAGTTGTTTGATTTAGAAACAACGATGTTTGAGGATTATAAAGTACTTGAACGTTTGGTTACGGGATCAGAGTCAGCTCTTCTCGACCTCGTTAGAGCTCAACTACTTCATGAAGAAGTCATCCTTCTTCCCGTGCAGATGAGGCTTGATTCAGTTTGGCACGTTTATAGTTCTCCGTGGTGCAACATAGTAAAAAACTTGTGGAATTTCACCACATACACTAATATTGTTCCTACCGTCATGACTACTTATCATATAAAGACTAGCCTAGTGGACTGATAATAATATATTATAATAATTTTATAACATACAAAAACATATATAAAATGAGGGATATCTCGTCTACTACTTCATTTGTTTGTACGTATGTGCGGGTTCTGCACGTGTCCTAAGAACCACATAAAGTTGATTGATTAGAAAACAACAATATTTCAAGATTGTAAAATACTTAAACTTTTGGTGGATGAATCAGGATTAGCTCGAGGCACCTGAGCAGCAACCTCCATTTTCCGTGCAGTATCATATAATAATTTATCGAGCCACTTACCGTGACACTCATTTTCGTGTAATTGCCTTGTATCTTGCAAGGATGGCATTATTATTTGGTTTAGCACTTGCACTCTTCTCTTCTTTTTAAATGTTATTAGGTTTACTCGCTTGAGCTCTATTTAGCCATATATAGGATTTAAAACATTGTTATGTTGGCTTCCATATTTAGGAATTTGTTGGTTCTAGCATGAGGTGTCTCGGCCTTTTCAAAGTTCTTGGTGTTGCCATCGTGAAGATCTATTATGACATGTATGTGGTTAATAGCTTTGTTAAGTAGCCTTGGTTTCATTGATAATCGATCGGTGCACAACCGAAATAGCACCCAATTGCAGAGATGGATATCTTCTGATGTGGATCAACAATAATAAGAACTACCATATGTTTGTTTTCAGTCCGTAATTAAAAAAAACTAGCACGACAGTGTTTAAATATTAGCCTCTAGGAGCAGTAACATTAAATTATGATTCTTTTACAACATCAGAAAGCATATATATTAAATGAATGGCTCTCTTGTCTGATCCATCATTCTCACATACGGGTGTGCGAGTCCCGCACGTGCCCGAGATACAAAAATTTGTTTGATGGAGAAACAATAATATTTGAGGATTATAATGTACTTGAACTTTTGGTGACAAAATTAGAATCAGATCTTCTCGATTCCATTAGAGCTCATCTACTTCAAAATGAAGTCGTCCTTCTTCTTATTCGGACAGTTGTCACTTCTAGAAAAAACGTTTTCACAGGCGGCTCTTAATATACTATCACATGCGGTTTTGAAAACCGCTTTGTGACAAACCTCCTGTGAAAATGGCCGACTATCACAGGCAGCGGCAATAACCGCCTTTGAAAATGTGTTGTCACAGGAATCTTTTCAAAGCCGATCGCCTGTGAAAAAGCATTATCACCAGCGGTTCTTTACAACTGACCGTCTTTGAATGTACCGTGTCACAAGCGGTTCTTTACTGTCGACCGCCTGTGAAGATATATCCCCTATACAACACTACGTGCTGTTATTTCTAGTTTTCATCTCAAATTCAAATACACATTCACACACAACACAAACACTATGTTTTCACAAGCAATATTCACACACCAATAACAAATATAAGGCAACTCATATACATACAATGCAGATACATGTATATCTCAATTCATAGTTCACAAGTACACATATTTTCCAAGTTTCGCTAGACTCTTCTTGCATCATACTTGCTAAGTAATGGATAGGTCAAGTGAATTACATAGCAACAAAACACGTTATACTAGATAACACAATAATCAATATAGTCATTTGTTTCTATTGGGATGAGTTTAACTAAGCTGAGGAGCTCAACTAAGCCTCATAAAAAGTAACACAATTCATCAAATAGCGCACTTCAGTGTGCACCTTGTTCTTCTTCATGACCTTGCAAGGGTTGCTTCAGATTCTTCCTTACGTTATGTTCGCTATTTTCAAGTTCCTCAACTGGCAGTTCATTCGGGTCAAAATGATGGGGATGTAAATGTCAATATTTTTTTAGAGCCAGATGAGTGCAGATTGCATTTATGTTGACAATGTCAGCAATGAATCGCTATGTCAAACATGTTGGATCTAGGGAAGGAGCGTTTAAAATTACAAGAAACATAATCCCTCGATAGCTCTTGAGCACAAGACATGCTTCTAGTTGCACCTGTAGGAGTACCTGCAATAGCATGATGTTTAAAATTTTGATGAATTTTGCACAAGGAAAAGCATATGTTTCCGACATTTACCTGAATTGATAGCTGGCTGCTGCACAACACTACTAATGCTCTATTTTGTCATGCTACCTGTACAGGCACACCATGGTATTAATGAAAAGTAAAAAACGGAAGGGTGTCAACATCGGTGCGCAACAGAAATGTCACAAAACTGCAAACATTGTTATTTTACAACAGATGAAAATACATAGTAAATTATGGCTCTGTAGTCTACTCCATCATTGATACGCACGCGTAAGCATGTTCTTCACATGTCTTATCAACCATGAAAAGTTTTACTATTTAGAAACAATAATATCTAAGGACTATAAAGTACTTGAATGTTTGGTTACAGGATAAGATTGAGCTCTTCTCGACCTTGCTAGAGCTGAACTACTTCATGAAGAGGTCATGCTTCTTCCCATGCAGGGAGGCATGATTCAGTTTGGTGCGTTTATAGTTCTTCGGGGTGCAACACAGCCGATAAACCTGTGGAATTTAATAACATAAACAAATATTGTTGCTATCGTCATGACTAATTATCATATAAATACTAGCCTAGTGGACTGTAAATAAGAACGCATAATAATTTTACAACATACAAAAATATGTATAGAATTAAGGATTTCTACTCTACTAAATCGTTTGTGTGCACGTGTGCGCATATTCTGCACGTGACCTATGAACCACAAAGTTGATTGATTGGGAATCAACAATATTTTAATATTGTAAAGTTCTTAAACTTTTGGCGGATGAATCAAGATCAGCTCGAGGCACCTGAGAAACAACCCCCCCCCCCCCTTTACCATGCCAGTATCATATAATAATTTATCAAGCCACGTACCGTGACACCGATTTTCGGGTAATTGCTTTGTATATTGCAAGGATGTCATAGTTCTTTGGTTTAGGACTTGCACTTGTCTCTTCCTTTTCAATGTTAATAGGTTTACTAGCTTGAGCTCTATTTTGCCACATATAGGATTCTCAACATTGTTATGCTGGCTCTCATATTTAGGAATAGGTTGGTGCTAGCACGAGGTGTCTGGGTCTTTTCAAACTTCTTTGTTGTGCAAGCGTGAAGATCTCTCATGACATGTATGTGGTTAATATCTTTGTTAAGTAGCATCGGTTTATTTGATAATCGATCATTGCACAACCGAAATAGCACACAATTGAAAACATGGATATTTCTTTTGCAGATCAACTATAATAAGAGCTACCATATGTTTGTTTTTCTGTCCGTAATTTTTTTCTTAAAAAACAAAACTAGCACAACAGTGTTTAAAGACTAGCCTATAGAAGCAGTAAAATTTGAGGATTGATGGAGAAACAATAAAATTTGAGGATTGTATAGTGCTTGAACATTTAGAGGCTGAATGACAATAAGCTCAAGGCACCCCAGCAAAACCTTGCTTTCCGTGCCAAGGGGATTTTATCTAACAATTTATTACACAACATACCATCTTACTCATTTTCAGATATCTGCTTTACATCTTCCAAGGATGGCATAATTCTTTGGTTTAGCACTTGCACAAGTCTATTTCTTTTCAAAGTTTCTATATTTAATAGATTGAGTCTCTATTTTGCTATATATAGGTGTCTCTCTTAGTTCAGAAACGATCGGTTCCAAGCAGAAATGGCACAAAATTGCAAGTGTGCTTATCTTAAAACAGATGAAATATATAGTGAATTACGGCTCTCTAGTCTACTCCATCTTTGATGCACACCTGTATGCGTGTTCCGCACATGTCGAATGAACCAAGAAAGTTGTTTGATTTAGAAACAACGATGTTTGAGGATTATAAAGTACTTGAACGTTTGGTTATGGGATCAGAGTCAGCTCTTCTCGACCTCGTTAGACCTCAACTACTTCATTAAGGAGTCATCCTTGTTCCGGTGCAGATGAGGCTTGATTCAGTTTGGCACGTTTATAGTTCTCCGTGGTGCAAGATAGTTAAAAAACTTTTGGAATTTCACCACATACACTAATATTTTTCCTACCGTCATGACTACTTATCATATAAAGACTATCCTAGTGGACTGATAATAATATATTATAATAATTTTATAACATACAAAAAACATATATAGAATTAGGGATATCTCGTCTACTACATCATTTGTTTGCACATATGCGCGGGTTCTGCACGTGTCCTAAGAACCACATATAGTTAATTGATTGGGAGACAACAATATTTCAATATTCTAAAATACTTGAACTTTTGGTGGATGAATTAGGATTAGCTCGACGCACCTGAGCAGCAACCACCATTTACCGTGCCAGTATCATCTGATAATTTATCAAGCCACTTACCGTGACACTCATTTTCGGGTAATAGGTTTGTATCTTGCAAGGATGGCATAATATTTGGTTTAGCACTTGCACTCTTCTCTTCTTTTTGAATGTTATTAGGTTTACTCGCTTGAGCTCTATTTAGCCATATATAGGATTTACAACTTTGTTATGTTGGCTTCCATATTTAGGAATCTGTTGGTACTAGCATGAGGTGTCTCAGCCTTTTCAAAGTTCTTGGTCTTGCCAGCGTGAAGATCTATTATGACATGTATGTGGTTAATAGCTTTGTTAAGTAGTCTTGGCTTAATTGATAATTGATCGATGCACAACCGAAATAGCACCCAATTGCAAATATAGATATCTTCTGATGTGGATCAACAACAATAAGAACTACCATATGTTTGTTTTCAGTCCGTAATTTAAAAAAAAAAACTAGCATGACAGTGCTTAAATATTAGCATATAGGAGCAGTAACATTAAATTATGATTCTTTTACAACATCAGAAAGCATATATATAAAATGTATGGATCTCTAGTCTGATCCATCATTCTCACATACGCGTGTGCGAGTCCCGCACGTGCCCTATGAGATACAAAAATTTGTTTGATGGGGAAACAATAATATTTGAGGATTATAAAGTACTTGAACTTTTGGTGACAAAATTAGAATCAGATCTTCTCGATTCCATTAGAGCTCATCTACTTCACAATGAATTAGTCCTTCTTCCCATTCGGATAGTTGTCACTTCTGGAAAAATCGTTTTCACAGGAAGCTATAAACATACTATCTCATGCGGTTTTGAAAACCGCTTTGTCACAAAGCTTCTGTGAAAATGGCCGACTGTCACAGGCAGCGGCAATAACCGACTGTGAAAATGTGTTATCACAGGAATCTTTTCAAAGCCGACCGCCTGTGAAAAAAGCATTATAACCAGCGGTTCTTTACAACTGACCGCCTATGAAAGTGCCTTGTCACAGGCGGTTCTTTACTGTCGACCGCCTGTGAAGATATATACCCTATACAACACTACGTGCTTTTATTTCTAGTTTTCAGCTCAAATTGAAATACACATTCACACACAACACAAACACTATATTTTCACAAGCAATATTCACGCACCAATCACAAATATAAGGCAACTCATATTCATACAATGCAGATACTTGTATATCTCAATGCATAGTTCACAAGTACACATATTTTACAAGATTCACTAGAAACTTCTTGCATCATACTTGCTAAGTAATGGATAGGTCAAGTAAATTACATAGCAACAAAACACGTTATACTAGATAACACAATAATAAATAGTCATTTGTTTCTGTGGGGATGAGTTTAACTAAGCTGAGGAGCTCAACAAAGCCTCAAAAAAAGTAGCACAATTCATCAAATAGCGAACTTCAGTGTGCACCTTGTTCTTCTTAATGACCTTGCAAGGGTTTCTTCAGATTCTTTTTTACGTTATGTTCGCTATCTTCAAGTTCCTTAACTGGCAGTTCATTCGGGTCAAAATGATGGGGACGTAAATGTCGATATTTTTTTAGAGCCAGATGAGTGCAGATTACATTTATGTAGACAATGTCAGCAATGAATCACTATGTCAAACATGTTGGATCTAGTGAAGGACCGTGTAAAATTACAAGAAACATGATCCCTCGATAGCTCTTGAGCACAAGGCATGCTACTAGTTGCACCTGTAGAAGTACATGCAATAGCATGATGTTTAAAATTTTGATGAATTTTGCACAGGGAAAAGCATATGTTTCCGACATTTACCTGAATTGATAGCTGGCTGCTGCACAACACTACTAATGCTTTTTTTGTCATGCTACCTGTACAGGCACACCATGATATTAATGAAAAGTAAAAAATAGAAGTGTGTCAACATCGGTGCGCAACAGAAATGTCACAAAACTGCAAACATGGTTATTTTACAACAGATGAAAATATATAGTATATTATGGCTCTGTAGTCTACTCCATCATTGATACGCACGCGTAAGCATGTTCTTCACATGTCTTGTCAACCATGAAAAGTTTTACTATTTAGAAACAATAATATCTAAGGACTATAAAGTACTTGAACGTTTGGTTACAGGATAAGAGTGAGCTCTTCTCGACCTTGTTAGAGCTCAACTACTTCATGAAGAGGTCATGCTTCTTCCCATGCAGAGAGGCTTGATTCAGTTTGGTGCGTTTATAGTTCTTCGTGGTGCAACACAGCCGATAAACCTGTGGAATTTAATAACATGAACAAATATTGTTGCTATCGTCATGACTAGTTATCATATAAAGACTAGCCTAGTGGACTGTAAATAAGAACGCATAATAATTTTACAACATACAAAAATATTTATAGAATTAAGGATTTCTACTCTACTACTTTGTTTGTGTGCACGTGTGCGCGTTCAGCACGTGATCTAAGAACCACAAAGTTCATTAATTGGGAAACAACAATATTTTAATATTGTAAAGTTCTCAAACTTTTGGTGGATGAATCAAGATCAGCTCGAGGCACCTGAGAAACAACCTCCCTTTACCTTGTCAGTATCATATAATAATTTATCAAGCCACGTATCGTGACACCAATTTTCGGGTAATTGCTTTGTATATTGCAAGGATGGCATAGTTGTTTGGTTTAGGACTTGCACTTGTCTCTTCCTTTTCAATGTTAATAGGTTTACTAGCATGAGCTCTATTTTTCCACATATAGGATTCTCAACTTTTTTATGCTGGCTCCCATATTTAGGAATAGGTTGGTGCTAGCACGAGGTGTCTGGGTCTTTTCAAACTTCTTGGTTGTGCAAGCGTGAAGATCTCTCATGACATGTATGTGGTTAATATCTTTGTAATGTAGCCTCGGTTTAGTTGATAATCGATCATTGCACAACTGAAATAGCACACAATTGAAAATATGGATATATTCTTTTGCAGATCAACTATAATAAGAGCTACCATATGTTTGTTTTTCTCTCCGTAATTTTTTTAAAAAAACAAAACTAGCACAACAATGTTTAAAGACTAGCCTATAGAAGAAGTAAAATTTGAGGATTGATGGATGTAACACCCCAAAATCCTGTCAAGAGGGGAATTTAAAATTTTTTGGACGTGTTGCATGTGTTGCAAAAATTTAAATTCAAACTGCAATTCAAATTAAACTCAAACAGAAATGAAAAAGAAAAAGAAAAAAAAACAAATCTTCCCGGCCAGTGGGCCGAAACCCACCAGCCGGCCCACCCAGCCCCCGCGCCAGCCCGCAGCCGCGCGCCCGCGCTCCCTGTCGCAGACAGGTGGGACCCCCGACCGTCCGAAACCCGGACTGTTCCCCCGCGCGCGTGCGATCGCAACCGATCGGAAAATCCCGCTTTCCCAGCCGACTTCCGGACCCCGAAGACTCCAGCTTGATCTAAACCAACCCGCCGCCCTCCCCCGTCTATAAAAACCCCGGCATCGTCCCGTTTTCCCCCACGATCCGCCGATTTTCTCTCCGGTGAGAACCCGAGCCCCTCCGGTGAATTATGCTCGATCTACGCTCGGGAATTCTGATCTAACTCGCTGGTCTTGATCCACCACCTCCGGGGAACCTTGCATGTGCAGAAAACTCGGTGATTTGCGGTTCAAACACAGCGCCGACGAGCCTCGCCGGGAATTCACCTCGGACCTCGTCGCCGATCGCTTTTCGGGACCTCCGAGCTCAAGAAAACCCCCGAGGTGAGATCCCCGACCTCCCCTCTACCGATCTATGCCATAAAATCACAGTTCTAGGAAAAATTTACGAAGATCCGAAACTCTCCGGCGAGATCGCCGCCTCCTGCCGCCGTGCGCCGCCGGGCAGCGCCGCCCGCGCTCGATCAGAGCGACGTGGCCGCTTGTGCGCCGTTTATTTTAAATCGCACGGTAGAGTTTAAATGCCCGTGTACCGGTTCGATGTTATAATCTCAGCCGTCTGTTTTAAATCGGACGGTCCACGTCAGCCCCGGGTTATAAAGACTGGAATTCTTACGCGCTACCCCCTGGGGTTCTCGGAAAATAAGAGCTAGCCCTGGAAACTTCTGATCTAACCCCTGGAAGTTCAGAAAATCATGTAAATTCATTTAAAAATCAGTTTTGATCCCTGGACTTAATAAAAATTCAGAAAAACCCCTCTGTTATGTGTAGCTAGACCCCTGAAAATTCTTAAAATAATATTATAGACCCTGTAGTGGGGTGAGTTTACCTTTTTAACCCTAGTTGATATTAAAGTTAGGAATTTGAATATGTGGCTAGTATATAAAATTTAAAAGGTGGGACAAACATATTGTCAAAGACAAACTAAAAACTTTCCCAGTACTTAGAAAACCTTGGAGTGAGATAAAAATAGATTTTTGGCTGAAATGAATCTGTTTAATTGATTCATCACATTTATTGGTTATAGGGACACATTTTTAAGTATAGAATAATTCTGAAAATTAGTAAAATAAATGTAAAATAGTTCACATCAGAAGAGAAGTTCAAAAATATATTATTTAATAGTTTAGACCCTAAACCTATTCTGTTTAGATGAGGTGTCTTACTATTTTCATAATAAAGTGCACATTTAGGCATCGGAAATAAATCTGAAAATATAGCAAACTAGGTATAAATAACTAGAAAATGATAAATGAAGTTTCCAAAATCCAAATAATTCAGTTTAGGGTTATTAGAAGGTTTGAAGACACATATGGAGTAGGAAAATACCTTTCATGCATACTTGGTAGCTAAAAGATGTAGTAATTGAATATAAGGAATTTATTTAAATTGGAAACTCATATATAAAGTATGCAAGCATAAATGTTAATACAGAAGTAGAAATCATATACACATGTTTAAAAGTGCATGTAAGCCAAAAATCAACACACATAGAGTAACCACAACACATAGAATTTGTGAATGGCTTTCATAAAGGTGAATGTGTGGTTTATATGAAGTTGAAGTGTGAACTATGTCTTATGGATTGTTGCTTTTCTTTTGCTATGTGTGATGGTATGATGTAGAACCTGCTCCAAAGCAAGTTCTTCCTTTCCAAGATCAGGACTACCCATTCCAAGAGCAGCAGGAAGGAGGCAAGTGTCCTTGACCACTTTGATCCTATGCTAGGATGTGTAGATATAATTATTTGCATTGTCAAATGAAATATGAAACCCATGCTAGAAAGTTTCCCTAGAATTGAATTATCTTGTTTCCTTGTAGCTTGGGTTGGGATTTATTTTATCATGTCATTTATTTACATGCTTATGCTTAGCCATGCTTAGAATTGGATATTTGGGATATGAGATCATCAGTTTATTTTACCATACTCTTGAATGAGATACTGTGAGTTATGTAGAGGTAGGGATCAAGTCAAGTTGGATGTTTTGGTTGGTGCTGGGTGCACGAGACTCGGGTTTGTGTTTAGTACTTGCCTGGATCCTAAGGACCGGTTCATGGAGCATGTAACCTGGCTTTACCGTGCCAACCACATGCTGAGATGGGGCAGCTTGGCCAATTAATTAGGTGTATCCCCGGCGTAGTATGGGTGTGTTGGATGGTGCGGGGAATAGGTGTCAGCTGGACTACCATATGAACCGCAAGGCTCAAGAGGGGGCCACTGCAGCGGGGTTGGAGCCTCTTGTATGCTGTTAGGGGTGAAACCTCAGTGGGCCCATGCTCGTCGGGAATCTCTTTGTAAAGGCTTTGTAGTGATCTCCTGCCTACACACCTGGGAAGTGTGAATGTGGTTCGTAGCCACTGGCATAATGGAGGTTCTTTTAGTCCACCCGGCAACGGGGGATGAAATCACTACATGTGGGTACAGTGGTGCAAACTCTGCAGAGTCAAAACTGTCATGACAGCCGTGCTCACGGTCAAGAGCGGCTTGTACTTATTCATGATTAGAGTACGATGACCTTGGAGGTTGTGGATGTTAAGCGGGGAGCTTAACATTGGAAATGATGGTTATGGTTATTTGATTATGATGATGGGATGGGAAATTTGGACCATTTCACTTGTGTAGTAATGTAGGTGCTTAATAAGCTAAGGTGATAGGTATTAATTGCGTAGTGCTTTAACCATGAGTTCAACCTCCCCTTGTTCTAGCCATGCATGACATAACTTTCCCACACTTGCTGAGTACCATCGGTACTCAACCTTGCATATTTGTTGGTTTATATTGCTGCTCAGGTCAAGATAATGAAGTGGTGTTTAATGATCAAGACTTTGGACCCAAAGAAGGATTCTAGGTTCATGGAGTCCCCCGGGCAATGCCTGTGACGGAGCCCTCAAGAATAATATTCCGCTGCTAGTTTATTTATTTGTGATGAACTTATTATCGTCCATCGAGATTTATGCTTTGTAAGACTTATTTATATTCGACACCTGGCTTGTAATAAATGATGCTTCACTATTTGTCATCACATGTATGAGAAAATGATCCTGGCATACATGTGATATTCACTCGGTTGTTCTTCGGAGAAACCGGGTGTGACAGAAGTGGTATCAGAGCCAAGGTTGCTCGTAGGAACGTGGACCTAGGTAGAAATGGACGTATTTAAGGGCCCTATTTTCTTAAAAACTATTTTACAAAGGTGTGGGTTGAAAAGTGTTATTTAATGGGGTCATTTTCTTCATCTTACCCCAACTTTCATTCAAAATAGGATTTTTGTTTAAAAGCTTATCTAACCTAAGTTTAAATGCTTTCTATTTTAGATGGTTCGCATGATTCGCACCGCTCGCAAGTCCACAGGAGGGAGAGTTCCCGTAGTAGCCCTTGCCCAAAGAGAGGAGAGTCGTCCGGTGACGTACCTTTCCTACGGATTGGCAGTAGGAGTCTTGTTACGCCGTCTTCGACGTATGCTCCAAGCCGCCGGCAATACGGGCAAGCTAATCATACACTATAGCTCCACCAGGACCATCCGTGAGAAGAGGGAAGAATGGAGTTCAGAGATGAGGATTATCCACAAAAATCAGCTGCTCAAGATCCACCGCTCTCCAGCTTGTCGAGCGACACAGGTCGATGCGGAGAAGGATGTCACCTGGGAGGCCATCACCTGCCAGAGTCACATCTATCGTAAAACCCATGCAAGCCATGCAAAAACACGTACAAACTAAACTGTATCATAGGATTAACATGCATATGCATCATTGCATCTTAAAGTAGAGTTTGTGCATGATGATTGGTTGCTATGAATCTTGTATGTGCGTGATCGCGTATAGAAGGACAAGCTCAGGGAGCTACCTACGACGGACTACAACAACAAGAATTTGAGCAACAGGAACCGCAAGAACAAGGCAAGTGCTCCTTGACCATATTGATCCCATGTTTTGGAAAACTGTTTTGTTTGCGAAAAGGTGTGTGTGCTGAGTCAAATTGATGGGAAACCCATTCATAGGAGTTTACTAGTTTTGTCAAACCACCCTTGTCACCAGGGAAGTTTATGAGTCGGGTATGGTTTCTGTTTTTATGCTTCGCTGAGTCCATGGGAGACGGGAAGCGAGATAGATGTGTCTAGCTAACCGCACTCGTATGAATAATGAGAAACGGATATTGTTAATGAACATGAATCGGAGGAAGATCTAGGCAAGGCTTGGTTTGTGGATGAGGTAAAATGAGATGGTGGTTTACTTGCCGTAGATCTAAGGACCGGTTCATGCCAGCTATGCCAGGATAACAGTGCCACCACAAGGCAAAGTATGGGTGCGGCTTAGCTAAGTAATTAGGTAAGTTGCTGTAACACCTCAAAATATGGTAAATACAAATTCAAATCAAATGGACGAAATGCATGTGAATAAAAAATTTCAAATACAAACTGGAATTTGTATTTGAATCTAAATCAGAAAAAGAAAAAAGAAAAGAAAAATGAGACTGGCCACTGGGCCGAAACCCACTGCCGCAGTCGGCTGGCCCACATTTTCTCCCACCCCCCTTTTTCTCTCACTGTCGTGCAGACCCCACCCGTCAGCGTAGTCGTCTTCCCCAACCGCCCGGTCCTTTCCCACCGCCGAACGCCGCGCGCCTCGCTTCCGAATTCCACGGCCACGCTCCACACGTCCGATCTCCTCGCACGCCTCCCCGCACGATCGCAACCTCCGCCAGTCTCCTCTCCACAGGTTTTTAAAACCCCGCGACCTCCTCTGATCTTCACCGCTCGCAACCGAACCGCCTCGGTGAGATTCCGCCGCCCCGAAGATATTCTCCCCGTACTGCACCGTTTCTTTCCTCCTAACCGACTTCGTGTCTCCGCTGCAGTTTGCACAGCCTGTAGACCTTCACCTCGGGACGAGTCCTCGATGAGAGAACCGACGCCGACATGTTCCGGTAAGAGGCCACCGCCATTCGCCGGTGAAGACCTTGAATTCTTCGGTTTGAATCCGTTCTGACTATTGGAGCATCATCTACGGGCCACAGCTAACCTCGAGGACCAGCAAACCGAGGGAGAACGAGACCAGAACGCGCTACCGACAAGCACCGCCGAGCTCCACCCTCGGACATCGTCGCAGAGCAGATGCCGGCCACTCCGAGGTCTAGAAAACCTCACTGGTGAGCTCCCCCATTCCCCCTCTGTCGAATTCTACCGAAAAAGCTGACTGTTAACGCGTGTCGGCGAAGATCGGCGACCACGCCGGCGAGATCGCGCCTCTGCTGCCGTGCGCCACCGCACGCATGAGCAGGCTCCGGCCAGGAGCGACGTGGCCCCTTGTGAGCCGTCTATTTTAAATCGTGTGGCGCATGACAGAAACTCTGCGTACCCCTTCGCGATATAATCCGAACCCTTCATTTAGAATCGGACGG
Source organism: Neostapfia colusana (assembly GCA_030760725.1). Classification (NCBI taxonomy): domain Eukaryota; kingdom Viridiplantae; phylum Streptophyta; class Magnoliopsida; order Poales; family Poaceae; genus Neostapfia; species Neostapfia colusana. Next base: position 34,443,003 of record JASWHV010000002.1, on the reverse strand, counting down.
CCCACATCAGCCCCACGTTATAAACGCCGGCACTCTTACGCGCTACCCCCTGGAGTTGTGGGAAAATTGAGTCTAGCCCCGGATTCTTCGGTTCTACCCCCTAGGATTCCCCAAAATTGTGCAAAGGCATGTAAACTTCTGTTTTAGGCCCTAGAACTTTCTGTATTTAGGAAATTTGAGTATATAAAATTGAAATTAACCCTGTATTCATTTTAGAGGGGGATTAGCTCTGTGATTAAGGGTTAGCCACTCATAATAGGGATTAGGAAAATAGTTTAGGGCCCTGTTTAATAACAAAAGGAATTGTAGACCTGAAACAAAGTAAAAAGAATGGAATCTGGACTTAGAAATTTATATTAAATTAGTTACAGCAGCCAAATTTGCACAAAAATGAATCACAAAATATTTGCTAACCTTAGGAAAATTTCTGAACACTTTTTTGGTGGTTGAGCAATATATAATAGGTAGAGGGGTTTATTTTGCTCATTTAAATTCTGAAATTCATTTTTGGGAATAGAAATAATTCCGAAATATAGGTAAAGATATATCTAAATTAATATTAACAAATAGGAAGCCAATAGATATTATGTTGGACATTTTAAGCAAAATATATTCTGTGTAGGTGATGTATTTTGCTGCTTTAATGCTGAAATTCACTTTTAGGCATAGGAAAATAAATCTGAAAATATAGGAAAATAGTTATACATAATTAGCAAATGGCATATGAGGCCCCAAAAAAATCAAAACTTCAGGTTTAAGATAATGTAGAAGACTTGAAAACCATTTTTGAGTTGGAATATACATTTTATGCAAACTGGAAAGTAACAAGGGTAATATTCAATGTAGGAAATAGTGCAAATTGAAAATCTTGATTTAGTGCACACTTGGAAATCTGAATTTTAAAGTTAGAAATAACCTACATATTTAAAAGTGCATGCATGCATAGGAGCAACCTATCTAGGGTAAACACAAAAATTTAATTATGTGTATGACTTTAAATGTGTAGGTATGTATGACTTGCATGAGTGCATGTGTGGATGATTTCTCATGGAATGTTGTTTTCTTGTGCTATGTGTATTGGTATGAGTAGAACCAGCCCCAGAGCCGGTTCTCACCTTCCAAGACCAAGACTTTCAATTCCCGGAGCAGCAGGAAGAAGGCAAGTGTCATTGTCCACTTTGATCCTATACTAGGATGTGTAGCTAGAATTTAATTGCATTGTCAAATTGGAATATGATACCCATGCTAGGAAGTTTCCCTAGATTTTCATTATCTTGCTTCCTTGTAGCCTGGGTTGGGAGTTATTTTATTATGTCGATCATTTACACTACTCATGCTTAGCCATGCTTAGAATGGGATAAATTGGATATGAGATCATTACCTTAATTACTTTACCTTTGAATGGATTATTATGAATTATGTAGAGATAGGGATCTAGGCAAGTTGGATGCTTTGGTTGGTGATGTGTGCACGAGACACGGGTTTGTGTTTAGTACTTCCCTGGATCCTAAGGACCGGTTCATGGAGCATGTAACCTAGCTTTACCGTGCCAACCACATGCTGAGATGGGGCAGCTTGGCCAATTAATTAGGTGTATCTCCGGCGTAGTATGGGTGTTTGGATGGTGCAGGGAATATGTGTCAGCTGGACTACCATATGAACCACAAGGCTCAAGAGGAGGCCACTGCAGCGGGGGTTGGAGCCTCCTGGATGCTGTTAGGGGTGAAACCTCAGTGGGCCCACACTCGTCGGGAATACCTTTGTAAAGGCCTCATAGTGATCTCCTGGCTACACACCTCGGAAGTGTGAACGTGGTTCGCGGCCACTGGCATAATGGAGGTTTTCTAGTCCACCCGGCAACGGGGGATGAAATCACTACATGTGGGTACAGTGGTGCAAACTCTGCAAAGTCAAAACTGTCATGACAGCCGTGCTCACGGTCAAGAGCGGCTTGGACTTATTCATTATTAGAGGATGAGGAATTGGGAAGTGGAGGATGTTAAGCGGGAAGATTAACAATGGAAATGAAGTTAGGGTTATTTGATATTGATGATGGGTTGGGGGATTGGGACCATTCCACTTATGTAGTAATGTAGGTGCATAATAAGCTAAGGTGATAGGGACTAATGGCGTAGTGCTTTAACCATGAGTTCAATCCTTTCCTTGCTCTAGCCATGCATGACATAACTTTCCCACACTTGCTGAGTACCAACGGTACTCAAGCTTGCTTTTCTGTTGGTTTTAAATTGCTACTGAGGCCAAGGGAATGATGTGGTGTACAATGACCAAGACTTCGGACCAGAAGAAGGATTTTAGGTTCACGGAGTCCCCCGAGCAACGCCTGTGATGGGGCCCAAAAGACTTATCTTCCGCTGTTTGTTTATTTACATTATTGTAAACATGTTATCGTCCTTCGAGATGTTATGTAAGACTTATTTATATTCGTACACTTTGCTTGTAATATAATTATACTTCACTATTTGTCATCACATGTATAAGAAAATGATCCTGGCATACATGTGGGAGTCACTCGGGTGTTCTGTGGAATAACCGGGTGTGACAGAAGTGGTATCAGAGGCAAGGTTGCCCGTAGGAACGTGGACCTAGGTAGAAATGGACGTATGTCCAGATCACGTAGCCGGTGGCCGTTTATCGTTTGCTAGCACCGGTAGCACGAATTTTACCATTTTCTGAAACATAGTTCACCCGGGGAAGGCCTGGTCTCAACTGAAATTTGAGTTAACCAATTAATCAAAGACTGAGCAAGCTTCCCAGCACCTTCCTCACGTTCTAGCGGTCATACTCGAAGAAGAATCAACGGAAACCATCGAGGATTGGCTACGTTAGAGCCGTTTTTCTCACCACCGGCAAAAATCACCTCAGCTCACCATCGAGGCTGTAGTTGCCGAAGTTTTCAGCCCCAAAGCGTCTTAATTTCATGTTCTACACACGCCACTGATGCTCTAGGGCTAAACAACAGAAGCTTTAGAGGAGGAATGAGGGTTTCCGAATTGCCGGAACCCTAATATCTGCTACCGCCGTGGCGCACCCCTTTCCGGCGATCTTCAGCCGCCGGCGCCCTTACCAATGAGCTCAGCAAGTCTGAAAATGGGGGGGGTGGCGAGTAGGTGGCCGGATGTGACACCCAGTTCAGAAAATAGAACCAAGTGAACGCATATGTGTGCCCAGGATGTTCATCACACATACACATGTACTTCACAAACTGAATTCCGAATATAACCACGAATAAATAGTGTTTAAGTACTTTATTATAATGACTCAATATCTCATTCATGAATATCTAACTTATTCTTGCAGCGGAAGATTCTAAACGACAGCGGAAAAATGACTAAAACAGCAGGCTCCAACTTCAACTCCACAGGCATGTTGACGGTATTGCGCACGCCTAGTACTCCACATGTTCCTTAAAGTACTCTTCTCCTGTAGCTGATGTATATGTGGGAATGCAAGGGTGAGTACATGTCGTACTCAGCAAGTGGGGGAAAAGTATGACATGTAGCTTACAACAAGGTAGGCAATAAAAAGGTTCATTGCAGCAAGCAAATTTTATTTCACAAACACGTTAAAACAGCAACTATCTCTAGGTGAGTTTAATCCCATCATAACCAATTATTTCATCAACATTCCTGCATCATAATTCACTATTTATCATGTCTCAACCAGCCATTAATATTTCTCGAGTTCATATCATACTCATAAATATTCATAACCATCTCATATTCATATCACCGAAACCAAACTCATTTTCATGACCCAAAACAGTCCCGAAACCATTCCCAATGACCATACCACAGCCATCCCGAATAACCATCCCATGTTTTTCCTCTAACCATGGAAGTTGGCCAGGTGCTTCTAACCGGAAGCACGGCTATCATGATAGTTTTACACTCTGCAGAGGTGGCACCACTTTACCCACAAGTTTATGATTTTGTCACCTGTCGGTGACTAAAAAGAACCTCCATTATACCATTACACAACCGTTGGTGTATGGCCAAGAGATCACAAAATAGACTTTACAATGGGGCTACTAGGATGTACGGACTCACTGAGGTTTCACCGGCAGGCTCGAATCTCCATTCTCCCACCCACGGGCCCCCTCTTTTGCCATGTAGTTCCCAGGGTAGTCCCTCTCGACCCCCAATCCCCATGCCATCCAACGGTCCATAACAAGCTAGCAACACACCTAATTAGTCAGCTAAGCCACACACATATTTGGCCATGTGGTGGCACTGTTTTCCTGCATGTGCTTGCATGAACCGGTCCTTAGATCTACGGCAAGCAAACCACCATCTCATTAAGCAACATCCACGAACCAAGCTCGCCTAGATCTCCCCGATTCCATGCTCATTAACATCATAAAGTTCTCATCATCTTTATTCATATGAGTGCAATAGCTAACAAGTTTTATTTCAGCTTCCCGTATCCCGTAAGTTAAGCGAAGCAAAAAGGGAAAACGACCATACCCGACTCATCAATTTTTCCGGTGACAAGGATGGTTAAAAAAACTTGTAAAAAACTATAAAAAGGATGTCCCATCAAGTTGACTCAAGCATATGAGTTTTCAAAAGCAAAACAGTTTCAAAACATGGGATCAATATGGTCAACGGGCACTTGCCTTGTTCCCGTGCTTCGTGTTGCTCAAGTGTCTTGAAGTCTTGGTGCTGTAGTTCCTTGTAGACGGCCTCTTGAGCGTGTCCTTCTACTCACGACCACGCACATACAAAATTTACAGCAATCAATTATCATGCACAAACCTTACTCAAGATGCAATGAGGTGAATGAATGCAATTCCTATGGTGCAGTCTTATAGAACCAGTTCGTAAGTGTTCTTGCATGTTTTAATGGGATTCCATGGGGGTTTATGGTGATCAAGGTTGCTGGGATCAAGTGTGGACGTGGTGATGTTCTTGAAACAAGATGTAGATCAATTCCACCGTCAAAAATCGACAAAAACATGGTTTGTACACATGCAGAAGTTTCTGCTCGCAGGGGGCGAAGAAAATGGGTGCGTAGAAACAGCGGCAATGTCGTAAGATGTGTAATAAAGACCTATCTCACTTCTTCCTTATGGCAGGACCTTCCTCCTAGCAATGGCAGCAGCAGAGGATTTTTCCGTGGAGAATTATGGCTAGGGTAGAACATCAGGCTTCTTCTCCGACGACGGCGAGGCGTGACGGGGCTCGACGGCGGCCAAACTCCAGCAGGTGGGGGTCTCGGTGAATTTGGCAGCAGGGGGGGGCAACTCAGCAACTTCGGCAGAGGGGGGTGTGTCCGGTGGGGTTATATTTATAAGGGGGAAAAAGAGAGTCCTAGGGGTGGAAACAAAGAGTCCTAGAAGTATGGGACTAAACCAATGAGTCCTATGGGTGGAAACAAAGAGTCCTAAAGGTAGGGGACTCAACCAAAGAGTCCTAGGGGTGGGGGACAAAGAGTCCTAGAGGTGGGGGACTTAATAAGAGAGTCGTAGAGGTGGGGGACTTCACCAAAGAGTCGTAGAGGTGGGGGACTTCACCAAAGGGTCCTAGAGCTGGGGGACTAGGGTTCCCCCCTCAAGGGCTGCGACCAAGGGGTCTCCCCCCTAGTTGGTGCGGCCAATTTGGGGGAAAATTCCGCCCAAATGTGGGGGAAAGTACCCCTAGGAGAATTTTGAGGAATTTGGGGAAATCAGGAAAAATTGGGAAGAATTTGGGAATTTTTGGGACGGAGGAAATTTGGGGGAAAATTGCCGTGGCTCAGTTTTGCTATTTTATCTTTATTACTTTCCATTTATATATTCCTTTCTCCATTTATTCTTCTTTTTAAATACTCCTATAAATGAAAAATGTATGCAATGCATGGTAATGAAATTTAGGGTGTTACAAACCTACCCCCTTAAAATGAATCTCGCCCTCGAGACTCGATAGAGTGGAGAAGAGATGGGGCAATTCCGCCTTGAGATCTTCCTCACGTTCCCATGTAGTTTCAGCTTCCGTGTGATGGCTCCATTGTACCTTGCACCAACGGATCACTTTGTTTCTCGTGACCCTTTCCTTCACGTCCATGATTTTGATGGGGTGTTCAGCGTAGGTCAGATCCTCTTGAAGCTCGAGGTCATCCATCGGTACTTGTTCTTCTGGTACTCTTAGGCATTTCTTTAGCTGAGATACGTGAAACACGTCGTGCACATCGGAGAGGTGCATTGGCAGCTCTAGTTGATAGGCTACCTCTCCTCGCTTGCCCAGAATCTTGAATGGCCCGATGTAGCGAGGTGCTAATTTACCTTTGACGTTGAACCGTCGTTGGCCTCGGATAGGTGACACCTTAAGCTATACGAAGTCTCCAACTTTGATGGTCAATCTTCTTCGCCTATTGTCCGCATAACCCTTTCGTCGTGACTGAGTGGCCTTCAAGTTTTCACGTATCGTTTGGACTTGCTTTTCGGCATCTTGTAGCGCTTCGGGTCCGAATACTTGACTTTCTCCAGTCTCATTCCAGAACAGCTGTGTTCTACACCGTCTACCATACAATGCTTCGAAAGGTGACATCTTCAAGCTGGCTTGGTAGCTGTTGTTGTACGAGAATTCAGCGTACGGCAAGCTCCTATCCCAACTACGCCCATGTTTCAAGGCGCAAGCTCTCAACATGTCTTCCAAAATTTGATTTGTCCTCTCAGTTTGCCCGTCGGTTTGCGGGTGATATGTGGAGCTGAAATTCAATCGTGTACCCATGGCTTCATGCAGCTTCTTCCAGAATCTAGAGGTAAATTGAGAACCTTGATCTGAAACTATCCTCTTTGAAACTCCATGACGACACACGATTTGCTCCATATACAGCTCGGCTAGTTGTGCGACGGTGTACTTGGTTCTAACAGGAAGGAAGTGGGCTGTTTTCGTCAATCGGTCTATGATAACCCAAACGGAGTCATAGCCGAACTGAGTACACGGCAATCCGACTATGAAATCCATGGAGATGTCTTCCCACTTCCACTCAGGTACTTTTAATGGCTGCAACAATCTAGCGGGTCTTTGATGTTTGGCCTTCACTCGTTGGCACATGTCGCATAGAGCAACATATTCAGCAATATCCCTTTTCATGCCATCCCACCAATTGCATGTTTTCAAGTCCTTGTACATCTTTGTACAGCCGGGGTGTATGGAATAAGGTGAGTCATGTGCCTCCTTTAGTATCGTGTCGCGGATGTGCTTTACGTTAGGCACACAAATCCTTTTCCCTAACAAAAGTGTGCCTTTCTCGTCTTCCTTGAGATCCTTTTCTATGCCTTGTCGGATTCTTTCCTTGATTTCCTTTATTTCCTCATCCGTTGCTTGGCCATCTTGTATCTCTTGTTCCAGCATTGAGTTCAGTTCGATCACCTCCATCTTGTTCAAGAATCTGAGATGCAACCGTTCAAACTCCTTACACAGCTCGGGTGTCAGCTCCTGAACCGTGAGTTGATGACATGCTCCTTTTCGGCTCAACGCATCAGCTACTACATTGACCTTTCCGGGGTGATAGTTGATTCCAACATCATAATCCTTGATGAGTTCCAACCATCGACGTTGCCTCAAATTCAGATCCGTCTGCGTGAATATATACTTGAGTCTTTTGTGATTCGTATAGATCTCACATTGGTGACCAAGGATATAATGCCTCCAAATCTTCAAGGCATGTACCACGGCTGCAAGTTCCAGGTCATGTGTGGGTTAATTCAGCTCATGTTTCTTTAGTTATCTCGATGCATAGGCTACCAATTGGCCTCCTTGCATGAGCACACATCCAAGCCCTTGTCTTGATGCGCCACAATATATATCGAAACTCTTGCTCACGTCCGGCAATACCGAAACCGGCGCTGTTGTTGATCTCTTCTTTAGCTCGTTAAAGCTGTCTTGACACGCTTGTGTCCACTGAAATGGTTTCCCTTTCATGAGCAACTCAGTCATAGGCTTTGCTATTTTGGAGAAATCCTTGATGAACCGGTGGTAGTATCCAGCCATCCCAAGGAAACTCAGAATATCTCTCACATTCTGCGGTTTGTTCCACTTCAAAACATCCCTCACTTTTCCGGGATCAACCGATACTCCTCCTTCGGAGATGATGTGGCCTAAGAACGATATCTCCTTTAGCCAAAACTGACACTTGCTGAACTTAGCATACAATTGATGCTCTCGAAGTTTTTGCAACGTCAATCTCAAGAGTTCTTCATGTTCTTCCTTGCTTTTCCAATACACCATGATGTCTTCGATGAAAACCACGATGAACTTGTCCAAGTACTCCATGAAGACCTTATTCATGAGGTACATAAAGTATGCGAGTGCATTCATTAACCCAAAAGACATAACGGTATACTCATACGAACCATACCGTGTTTCAAATGCAGTCTTTGGTACGTCAGAGGGCTTAATCTTCAGCTGGAAGTATCTCGACCGAAGATCAATCTTGGAGAAAATTCGGGCACCTTTCATTTGATCGAATAAGTCCTCTACGCGTGGCAGCGGGTACTTATTTTCGATCGTCACTTCGTTGAGAGACCTATAGTCCACACACATCCTTTGAGTTCCATCTTTCTTGTCTACAAAGAGCACGGGGGCTCCCCACAGTGACAAGCTTGGGCGTATAAAACCCTTATCTAGCTGCTCCTGAATTTGCTTCTTGAGCTCCACTAATTCATTAGCAGGCATCCTATATGGCCTCTTTGCTATAGGAGAACGGACTAGTATGGTAAGGGCGGACTAGTACGGCCCGAGGGGCGGACTAGTCCGGTCTTACCAGACTTAGTCTTGAAGACTCTCTCAACTGGAGCTGCGGACTAGTCCAGCCAACCTCGGACTAGTCCGAGCTCACACAGGAAGCTTTGTTCCGTCCTATTTCGGACTAGTCTGAAAAGATCGGACTAGTCCGTCCTGTGGAGTGGACTAGTCCGATGACACTCAGAGACTCCTTCTCCGGATCTAAGCGGCTTAGTCCGCTTAGCGGATTAGTCCGGCCTCTTGGGCGGACTAGTCCGGCCTTCTGAGACTTAGTCTCATAATGGCTCAGACTCACAGAACAACGGACTAGTCCAGCCTTTATCGGACTAGTCCGAGCTGACTCAGGAACTCTTTGTCCGGTCTAAAACGGATTAGTCCGCTTCTGAACGGACTAGTCCGGCCATTTGTCGGACAAGTCCGGTCTTCCCTTTTATTCATGTCTATGACTACCTCATCTCTTGATTCTAACGTTCTATCCTTCATTTGAGCTCTCTAGTGATTCTTAAGCACTCTAAAGGAGAAGACCCTATACACAACTAAAAAATGTGATGATTAATAGAAAATGCTATTTTCAACTCTTCCAAGTCTTCTTCTTTTCCTTTTGCTTCTTGAGAGACTCCACATCCATTTCTTTGATAAACACCTGTGCTCATACTCAGTAGAAACTTATTAGCATCTTAATTGTCATCAATCAACCAAAACCACGGGGATTATCTAGATGTACTTTCAATCTCCCCCTTTTTGGGGATTGATGACAACTCATTAAGATTTTCGCAAAGTAGATATAGTAGATTGTTTCCATAAAGATTTGCTCCCCCTAGATGTGTGCATAATGGATTATCAAGAACGAGAGAAAAATGTGCACAAGAGTGAGTTTATGGGGAATTTTATGCTTACACGTGTTGTGATGGTGGGACTAAGTATAAGCAGTAACCACATTTAGAAAGATATAACATTTATGAGCAAGCAGGCATAATGTGAAGAGATAAAGTAACATAGTCATTACAAAAGCAACATAACGTGGCGTAATGTAGCATAGTTATTACAAGCCATCATGAAATGAGTGTAATAAGCAAGACTAGACTATGACTATGACTATGACTAGAATACTCCCCCTTGTTCTCTCCCCCTTTGGCATCAAGGCACCAAAAAGGAAGGAAAAGGAGAAAAACTAATCACTATCATCGTGATCTTTGTCTTGGTCACTCTGGGTCTCTTCGTCCTCATCCTCTTCTTCATCGTCATCCTGGTGATGGGTGTGGGAGGTAGGAGGAGCAGCTGAGGTGGATCAAAAGTAGGCAAGCTCATCCTCCGTGAGGGTGGGAAACTCTGTCACGTCGTCATCATCTGATGACGGTGGAGACATAGGTATCTCCATCTTGTCGCACATGGCCTTGAGATACTTCTCTTGGCGTTGCTTCATCTTCTGTGTGCGAACTTCCACCTTCCGGCACGAGGAGAAGATGGCCTTGAAGATCTTGAGCAGTCCACTAGAGGAGCCACTCGATGACGGAGGAATGGATGGTCCACTAGAGGAGCCACTCGATGATGGAGCTGCAGTAGATCCCCTACCCATGGATGCAGGAGGGCGAGGAAGAGGAGTCGGCATCTGAGGACGGAGCTTCCGGTGCTTCACATCCTTTGCAAACTCTGGCCTTGTGACTTTTTCAATCATGCACATGATGTATGGTGCATAGCCACAGGATCTGTTCGGGGTGTGGGAGATGTTGAAGATGTCGTAGTAGATGTAGTCAAAGACATTGAATTTCTCTTCTTCATTGAGCAGCTTCAACAGGTTTCGAAGGTACCCCTGTATCATCTCTGCATCTCCATATTTTGGAGCTAGAGTCTTCCTCAGAACTCTGTTCATCACTCCAAAGAAGGGTTTGATGTTGTGGGTGGAGGATGCTTCATAGGAGAGATAGGAGGGGTACATGAAGTCCAAGTCATCCTTTCCCAGAGTTCTCTCATTGTGAACTATTATCTCATAGTTCAAATGCTCCCCAAGTCCTAGGATGCGAGCAAACTCATAATAGAGGACCAAGTATACTACACTATTTGTCATCCATGTTATTTTCCTGTTTCCGTAGGTGTGGAAGTAATAGGTGGTGTAGAACTGGACTATGACCTCAATGTTCCAGTCATATTGAAAAGCCATCAAGTCTTTGATCCCATGCCGCTCTGTTGCTTCGATTACTACATCAAAGGCTCGATGTTTCTTGTCGGCCATGTATGGCCAGTCCACCCACTGAGCATCAACTACCGGTGTCTTCATTGGGAGATAGACATGCCGGTAGTAGTCACAGTGGAAGTCACACCAGAAGCGAGGGTCTGGTGTAGACTTCTCATACTTGTAGACCTCCTCCTCCCGGAACCTTCTTGCCTTGTCGGCTCCTTTCCCCTTGAAGGTTGCACTCGCCAAATTGGGTTGACGGTTTGGATTGTGCATGGGAGGTGCCCTTTCAAGGGGCCTAACAGGTCCCCGTGGGGGATTTTCCCTTCCCCGTCTAGGGTTGTCACGAATGACGAGTCCACTATTGGCTAGAGCTTTCTTTCTGGAAGGATCAGCTGCTTTGCCTTTTCCTTTGTCCTGGGTTGTTTTTTGTGGCTCGGTAGGCTGTTTGTCCTTTAGAGTGACTAGTCTCTTCCTCCTCGGAGGGTCAACGGACTGGGAGGATTGAGCTTCCCTGTCAGCCCGTTTCTTCGTCCGAACTTCCCTTGCAACAGCCTCTACTGCTTCCGCCTCGGCTGCCGCGCGATAAGCGGCTTGACGAGCTGCTTCGGCCTCGGGATTTGGAAGAGGGCTGTCGTTGGATCCTGACATGATGTGGTGAGAAAAGAAGTTTTTTAGTTGATGGAGTACTGCGTTTGAATTGGTTTACAAGCCCAAAGTTAGAGGTTAAGGCTGTATCATCCGGACTTGTCTGGGCAGGAGCCGGACTAGTCCGCTCAGGCCGGACTTGTCCGGTTGGAGTCCGGACTAGTCCGAACTTTACAGTTTTAAACCCTAACTAATGTGATTTGCTTATCAATTTGTCAAAGTAGGTGCAATACTACGGGGGATTGAAATGATATGGTATAGGAAACTCAGAGAGACCCTAAGGTACCAATGATATGTTCTAGGAATATGATTTTTTGTGAAAATCAAGGCTAGGTCAAAAAGTACCTTGGAGTGAAAGAACGTGATGAAGTCCGCGGTTCGAAGGAGCGGAGATGGTCGGAGAAGAGTCCTCCGCACTCCACAAGCCTTGAATCAAGGATGCCTTCGAGGGATTTGAGGAAGAACTCCAAAATCGCCAATGGGGGCGAGTTTTGGAGGAGAGAGGTGGAGTGGAGGTGAATGAGGGAGAGAGAGGGAGGCAGCCCGATCCTTGGAGCTTAAGTCTCCAGGGGCCGGACTAGTCCGGTCCTTAGTCCGGACTAGTTCGGTCTGTCGGACTAGGTCAGGACTAGTCTCTAGTCCGGACTTGTCCGTGTTCCGGGCGGACTAGTCCGTTGTGGACTTGTCCGCTGCTCCACGGACTTCTTTTAGAATGCCCGGACTTGTCCGGCCACTAGGTCGGACTAGTCCGGCTTTTTAAAGTCTAAAAATTCTTATATATCAGAATTTTGCCTTAGTGAATTTACTTGTACTTGCTATATGGTCCACATATATATATATATATATCAAACACATAATTATGTGATAACAATATAGCCAAAGATAATATGAGATGAAAATAGAGGAGGTACAAGTTTCCACAATCATGCACATTTTTTTCAAGGTTGTAAAAGCATTTTTGAGAACTTCTATTTGCAAAAAAAAAATTTCAGCTTACATTCCTAGAGTCTAATATATTCAGCTCATTTCGAAGTTCACAAAATCGTTTTTCATCTAGTGGTTTGGTAAAGATATCGGCTAGTTGTTTTTCAGTTCTTACATGTGAGATAGCTATGTCCCCCTTTATAGAGTGATCTCTTAAAAAGTGATGCCGAATGTCTATGAGTTTGGTTCTAGAGTGCTCAACGGGGTTGTGGGCTATCTTAATAGCACTCTCATTGTCACAAAGGAGTGGAATGTTGTTCATATTGTGTCCATAATCCCTTAAAGTTTGTCGCATCCAAAGAAGTTGAGCACAACAACTTCCGGCTGCGACATACTCCGCCTCTGCTGTGGAGAGAGCAATGGAATTTTGTTTCTTGGATGACATGATACTAGAGACCTACCCAAAAATTGACAAGTTCCTGAGGTGCTTTTTCTATCTATTTTACATCCGGCGTAATCCGCATCGGAGTATCCGATGAGATTAAACTTAGACCCCTTTGGATACCATAATCCTAGGTTGGGTGTGTGAACTAGATATCTTAGGATCCTTTTAACGGCTGTTAAATGGCATTCTTTAGGTGATGCTTGAAATCTTGCACATAAACATACACTAAGCATGATATCGGGTCTAGATGCGCAAAGATAAAGTAATGAGCCAATCATGGAGCGATATACCTTTTGATCCACGCTTGGTCCTTCTTCATTGAGGTAAAGATGCCCATTTGTTGCCATTGGTGTCTTGATAGGTTTTGCTTTGTCCATGTCGAATTTCTTGAGTATGTCTTGTGCGTACTTGGTTTGACTAATGAACGTGCCTTCCTTGAGTTGCTTGACTTGAAATCCGAGGAATAACTTCAACTCTCCCATCATGGACATCTCAAACCTACCTGTCATTATCTTGCTAAACTCATTGCAAAAGGATGTGTTAGTAGAACCAAATATAATGTCATCGACATATATTTGGCATACAAAAAGATCGTTGTCTACATTCTTTGTGAACAGTGTATAATCTGCTTTGCCTATCTTAAAGCCGTTATCAATAAGAAAGTCTCTAAGACATTCACACCAGGCTCTAGGAGCTTGTTTAAGGCCATAGAGAGCTTTATGCAATTTAAACACATGATCAGGATATTCTCGGTCTTCAAAGCCGGGAGGTTGCTCCACGTACACCTCCTCCTTGATTGGACCATTTAGAAAGGCACTTTTCACATCCATTTGATAGAGTTTAAAATCATGATGAGTAGCATAGGCTAATAGAATACGAATAGATTCAAGCCTAGCTACGGGAGCAAAAGTTTCATCGAAATCCAAACCTTCGACTTGAGCATATCCCTTTGCTACAAGTCTGGCCTTGTTTCTTGTCACCACTCCGTGTTCATCTTGTTTTTTGCGGAACACCCACTTGGTGCCTACCACATTTGCATTTGGTCTTTTCACTAGCTCCTATACTTGATTTCTTGTAAAGTTGTTTAATTCTTCTTGCATGGCTACTACCCAATCCGGGTCCTTGAGTGCATCTTCCACCCTAAATGGTTCCAAGGACGACACAAAAGAGTAATGTGCACAGAAGTTAGCTATACGAGAACGTGTTGTTACCCCTTTTGTGATATCTCCAAGGATGTTATCAATGGGATGATCTCGTTGAATGCTTTGATGAACCCTTGGGTGAGGCACTTGATTTCTTGAGTGGTTTTCTTCATCTTCATCTTCTTCTCCCCCTTGATCAACGCCATGGTTTTGATTTTCTTCTTCCTCAAACTGACCGTCTTGATCTTGGGGTGCTTGGTTTTGATCTTGAGTGAGAGGTGCCACTTTTGATGAGCTTGTAGCATCTTTTCCTACGTTTTCTTGGGGACGTATTTCTCCAAGCCCCATTCTTCTTAGTGCTTCACTTGGTGCCTCTTCTTCATCTAATACATATTGATCAACTTGCTCCACTTGGGAGCCTTTAGTTTCATCAAACACCACGTCACGTGCAATTTCAACGCACCCGGAGGTTTTGTTGAAGACACGATAAGCGTAGGTGTTTGAGTCATAACCAAGTAGGAAACCTTCATCGGATTTCGAAGCAAATTTTGAAATCCTAGGCTTCTTGTTAAGAATATAGCATTTGCTTCCAAAGACTCGAAAGTAGGAGATATTGGGTTTGTTACCGGTTAGGAGCTCGTATGAGGTTTTCTTTAAGAGTCGATGAAGGTAGAGGCGGTTTGTAGCATGACAAGCGGTGTTGATTGCTTCCGCCCAAAATCGATCTGAGGTCTTGTATTCGTCGAGCATGGTTCTTGCCATCTCTATGAGTGTCTGGTTCTTCCTTTCAGCCACCCCATTTTGTTCGGGAGTATAAGGGGCTGAAAACTCATGTTTGATGCCTTCTTCATCCAAAAATTCTTCCACTTGAGTGTTCTTGAATTCAGAACCGTTGTCACTTCTAATCTTCTTAGTCTTTGAAGAAAACTCGTTTTGAGCTCTCTTCAAGAACTTCTTGAGGATTCCTTGAGTTTCTCCCATATCATGCAAGAAAAATACCCAAGTGAAACGAGAATAGTCATCAACAATTACAAGACCATACTTGTTACCGCCAATGCTTATATAGGTGACAGGACCGAAGAGGTCCATGTGAAGCATCTCCAATGGTCTTGTTGTCGTCATCACGTTCTTGGCGGGGTGAGCTGTTCCAATTTGCTTTCCTGCTTGGCACGCACTACATGGTCTATCCTTTTCAAAAACAACACCTTTTAGTCCTCGGATGTGATCCCCCTTTAGAAGTTTTTGTAAGTTCCTCATTCAAAAATGGGCTAGTCTTCTATGCCACAGCCATCCCATGTTGGTTTTTGCTATTAAGCATGTGTCAAGCTGAGCTTTACTTGTGAAAAAATCCACCAAGTAGAGCTTTCCTTTTAACACACCCTTAAAGGCAATTGAGTTGTCACTTCTTCTAGAGACGGTCACATCCTCGTTAGTAAACAAGCAATTATAACCTTTTTCACATAGTTGAGATATGGACAATAGGTTATAATCCAATGATTCAACGTGTAGAACATGTGAAAGAAAGTGTTGAGAAGAGATTGCTATTTTACCAATACCTTGTACCCTTCCTTGGCTGTTGTCACCAAAATAGATGCCTTCATTTGGATCATCATTTTCTTCATACTCAACAAACATTTTCTTCTCTCCGGTCATATGGTTAGTGCATCCACTACCTAGCACCCATTTAGTGCCACCGGAGGAGTAGGCCTGCAAAAAAATTTAAACATTGCTCTTAGGTAATCAAACTTGGTTGGGTCCTTTGAGGTTAGTTACTAGGCATTTGGGCACCCACACACAAGTTTTTGTACTCTTGTGGAGTGGCCCAACATATTTTGCATAAACTTTACCATACTTTCTTTTCATAAGAACATAGGATGCATCGAAATTATGAAATACTATAGGTTTTATATTTTTGGTAATCTTATGTGAGGTAGATGCAAGGTTTTTACTCTTGTCTTGACTTGAGTTTTCTTTTACGAAGGCTACGAATTTGCTATTGTTTTTAAGGATTCTAGCATTTTGCTTTCCTCCCCTAGTATATCCAAGTCCATCATTGATGAAGGGAGATCTTGTGATTCTGTATGCACTGCGTGCATAATTGATTTTTTTCTTTATCAAAGATCCCACTCTTGTGTGTGTTTTTGCTTTGTGCCTCTTTGAGCTCATTTTTTAAGTTTAAGATAGTGCTAGCACATTTGCATGTTTTAGTGTTGGATTCTATCTTTGTTGGGAGAGAGCATTTAGAGGATGTATTAATTGGGACGCTAGACTTAAGTGAGTTAAGTTGTGCTTCAAGATTCTTGTGAGCTTTGGTTAAACTTACAAGTTCATCTTGAAGGGCTATATTATCACTTTTAAACTGAGCGCATGTCTACTTGCTCGTGGCAAGTTCACTTTCAAGTGTTCTACACTTTTCTCTCTCAAATTCAAGAAGTTTCTCAATCTCAAGGTTTCTTTCCTTTTCAAAGATAAGCAATTCTTCTTGTTGATTGAGAAGCTCTTCTTGTTCAAATATTTCATCCGATAGCATTTTCATTTTAGCTATAGCCTTTTTGTTTCATCCTCTAAACATGAATTTGTTTTCACTACTACTATCGAAGTCACTATCATCTTCAATATGTAACTTAGAAGGTTTAGTCATTACCTTGCGTTTTCCTTCCTTTGCCATGAGGCATGTGTGACTTCAGCTTTTCCAATCACCCTTGTTTGGCAAGAGTGATTTTTTCATGGTTGGCCTCTTGATGGCTACAGTTGCCACTTTTTCTTCATCTTCGGAGGAAGATTCTTCATTTGAGTCCCATTCTTCTCTGATGTGGGCTTGTCCATATGTCTTCTTCTTTGTGAAGAATTTCTTGTCTTGTGGCTTCCCATCCTTTTTCTTTCTCTTGTCATCTTCCTTGCTATGGGGGCAGTTCACAATGAAATGCCCATGTTCTCCACAGTTGTAGCAGGTCTTCTTTGTTCTTGACTTGCCTTTGTCTTTGCTCTTGTTCTCATAGTGATGGCTTCTTCTTCTTCTCATCAACCTTTTGAATCTTTTGATGAAGAATGCAATTTCTTCATCATCCATATGTGTTTCTTTTGCCTTTGACTTGGATGTGGCCTTGAGAGCAATGCCCTTCTTCTTGGATGAAGTGATTTTGGCTAAGTCGTTGACGTGTTGGGCTTCCTTCTCCATCATCTCATGGTTAATGATTTTCCCTAGCACTTCATCCGAAGTCATCAAATGAAAGTTTGGACTTTCCCGGATTAGGGTGCATAGGGTCACATTGCGAGGCATAAATGCTCGTATCATTCTTTTAACCACCCCATGGGCATTCCATTTCTTGCATCCGTACGCCCGACTCTTGTTGATAAGAGTTTTGAGTCGGTTGTACATTTCTTGAGGTGTTTCGCCTTCTTCGATGGAAAACCTTCCCAGCTCTCCTTCAATCATCTCAATCTTAGCTTCCCTCACGGATCGGTTTCCTTCATGTGCGATCTTGAGGGTGTCCCAAATATCTTTGGCGAGCTCCAACCCATCTACCTTGTTAAATTCTTCAATGCTCAAAGATGAGTTGAGCACGGCTGCTGCTTGTGCATTGCGATGGATTTGTTGTTCTTGTTCTACAGTGAGTTCATCCTCGTCTTCGGGGATATCTATACATGTACATACCACATGCCAAAGACTTGGGTTCAAGAAAATTAGATGCAACTTCATGTTGTGTTTCCACATTGTATAGTTAGTTCCATCAAAGTGTGGTGGTTTGCCTAGAGGAATTGATAAATAACTGGAATGAGAATTTAGTCGTTCATAGTTAAAAGGATATCGCGAGTAGTCTTGTTGACTACTCTTGAGTTTCTTCTCTAACTTCTCCTTCTTTTTCCTTTTGGCCTCCTCCTTCTTCTTTTTGAGGACTGCCATAAGACGAAGAACTTCTTCATCTTCTTCTGAGCTTGTAACGTCTTGTGGAGGAGCAACTATGGAAGGTGGGTTAGACCCTTGTTCTTCAAAGTTGCTCGAGCTTGCTCCTTTTCCCTTGTTGAGATCAATTTGGCTACCGACCTTGTCCCCCATCTCCTCTCCAAGCGGTTAAGCTTTTTGTGGAGAGTTAGCTCTGATACCAATTGAAAGTTGCCTAGAGGGGGGTGAATAGGCTAATAAAACCTGAAATTCAAACAAACAGTGGATAAAACCAGAGCAGGCTGGACTAGTCCGGTATGAGGTCGGACTAGTCCGGTCTAAGCCTAATTTGTGTTTTAGGTTTCCTTTTAAGTTTGTTTGAGCGGAAAATATGTGGTAGTCAAATGATATCACTAATTAGTTGAAAATGATTAGATTGCAAAATAATAGAACAATTTGCGGGAGATAACACAATTAAAGCTTGACCAATAATTCTAGTGAGCAATTTAAATAGTGGAGAGACGAAATGACACGATTTATCCCGAGGTTCGATTCCACACAGGAATCTACGTCCTCGTTGAGGAGTCCACCAAGGACCGGGTCTTTTCCAACCATTCCCTCACCGAGCGATCACCAAGATCAAGCCCGGGTTTTCTCACTATCAATCGAATGTAATTACAATGATCTTAGGGTCTACTCACACTTTGAGGCTCCCTACACCAAACAAGTAGTTCTAGAATTCAAAGTACAACTGTTAAGAACTCAAAATAATAGTTAGATGGCAAAGGAATCAAATCGAGAGCTCAAACGTCAGTCACCACTTCTTTCCTCTCACAAAAACCGCTAACACCTTAAGATCCAGTCTTAGGGGTCTAGAAGGTGAGGAAAGAGGCTTAAAAGAGCTCTAGGAATGAGTTTTCAATGCTTGGGTTCGTGTATCTATTATTCTCAGCCGGGGGGTCTCTTTTTATAGAAATCTCGGCATTTAGCCGTTACCAACTAAAGTCCGGACTAGTCCGGTCCCAACCCCGGACTAGTCCGATCTTGAGGGACCACTCACGTCACGGCTTACCAAATAAAGTTTTAGTGACCGTTGAATTCAAACGGTCATGAAACCCCGGACTAGTCCGGCCAAGAGCGGACTAGTCCGATCTCAGTCAGGAACCTTTGTTCCGTATGAGAACGGACTAGTCTGGTAAGGGCGGACTAGTCCGGCCCGAGGGGCGGACTAGTCCGGTCTTACCAGACTTAGTCTAGAAGACTCTCTCAACTGGAGTTGCGGACTAGTCCAGCCAACCTCGGACTAGTCCGAGCTCACACAGGAACCTTTATTCCGTCCTATTTCGGACTAGTCTGAAAAGATCGGACTAGTCCGGCCTGTGGAGCGGACTAGTCCGATGACACTCAGAGACTCCTTCTCTGAATCTAAGCGGCTTAGTCCGCTTAGCGGACTAGTCCGGCCTCTTGGGCGGACTAGTCCGGCCTTCTGAGACTTAGTCTCATAATGGCTCAGACTCACATAACAACGGACTAGTCCGGCCTTTATCGGACTAGTCCGAGCTGACTCAGGAACTCTTTGTCCGGTCTAAAATGGATTAGTCCGCTTCTGAACGTACTAGTCCGGCCATTTGTAGGACAAGTCCGGTCTTCCCTTTTCTTCATGTCTATGACTACCTCATCTCTTTATTCTAACGTTCTATCCTTTGTTTGAGCTCTCTAGTGATTCTTAAGCACTCTAAAGGAGAAGACCCTATACACAACTAAAAATGTGATGATTAATAGAAAATACTATTTTCAACTCTTCCAAGTCTTCTTCTTTTCCTTTTGCTTCTTGAGAGACTCCACATCCATTTCTTTGATAAACACCTGTGCTCATACTCAGTAGAAACTTATTAGCATCTTAATTGTCATCAATCAACCAAAACCACGGGGATTATCTAGATGTACATTCAGGCATACCTGGGAGTTCTTCCGGGAACACATCTGAATATTCTCAAACCACCGGAATGCTTTCCAATGTCACTTCTTCGATGTGGTTCAACACTGCCTTCTTGGTTGCAGGATGGGCTGCCTCGAACTCAATACGAGTACCGTGCTCACTCGTCAACTGCACGATCCCCTGAGCGCATTGAATTACTCCGTTGTACTTGCTTAACCAGTCCAATCCAAGTATTATATCAATCCCTTGGGAATCCAAGACAGTAAGTTTGGCGAGAAAGTCTACCCCCCTTATTTTAATGCTTACCCTCGGAATAGAATTCAGGGGTGAAAGAAGTGATTTCCCAACTATATGGATCAAGGTGTATGAACTAATCAACTTCTTTTATTAATTTCAGCCTATATGAGGATGTGAACAAGTGCCGAAGCATCTCACATCTCTCTACTATGTGTGGATGTGGACATTCGTCGAAGCGTCCCACAACTCACACCAGCACACAAACCAAGCAATCATCACAAAATTTCAGCACACCACTCTTATTCAAGCTACTACGATATAACGTTCCTATTACAGCTTTATTCAACGGAAACCTAAAATTAATCGAGAGAACCGGTGTTGTTCTCGCCGTGTGACGGGGGTGGTTCATACATGGGCACACGCCATGGTGAGTCGGCAGTCCATGTAGGGATAGATGATGCTGGTGCTCC
Organism: Neostapfia colusana; assembly: GCA_030760725.1. Classification (NCBI taxonomy): domain Eukaryota; kingdom Viridiplantae; phylum Streptophyta; class Magnoliopsida; order Poales; family Poaceae; genus Neostapfia; species Neostapfia colusana. The sequence continues at coordinate 34,422,395 of JASWHV010000002.1, read as the reverse complement.
ATTTGCTCCCGCGTTGGCACGAGTCTTCTCCTGTTTCTCCAGCAAATATAGGTTCTTACTGAGGTAATGGATTTCTTCTTGTGCGCTTGCGTAGCGGTTTCCTAACTCCACGAGCAACCTCTGAGACTTATCAGAAGCTTGTGGGTTGGAAAGAGCTCCTCCATGGGGTCCAATGATCTCCCATGTACCACTCTTTCGATATGGGTGCATCTCAAAAGTAGTGTTCCCAAGCTGCTCACGGAAGGCGTAGCACAATCTGGTGAGTGCATCCCATGTGGCATCATCAATACCTTCTGCCCTTGTAGCTCTCCATGTGGGTGTGAAGTGCCGTGTGACAATCCTACCGTTAGATAGGATGGTTACTTCAGCCTTCCACTCTTCATGTCTGAGACGAGGGACTTTCTTGAGGAGATACTCCGGGTATAGGCTGCAGCAATCCAGAAATTCTTTGAGCTCCTTGGATATGTGTCCTCCTTCCATTCCGTCGGACCGGAATTCTCGAACTGAATATTTGGCCCGTTCATCACCTTCATTATTGGGCTCAGCAAGGGGTGGCTCCTCTTTAGATTCATCTCCTCCCGACATAGCTTCATGAGGCTCCACGGGGTGTAAGCTTGCGTAGAAGTCCTCCTGAGGTGCGTACCAATGCCGTTCTTGTGGGTCATCTTCCATGTCGTCTTCGAATGGTTCCACCTCTTCCGGATCCTCTTCCTCATGCATAGAGCTATTGACTTCATCTTCATCATGAGGTTCCATCTTCACCTCCTCCCAATATGGTCCATCGGACACCTCAATGGAGTTAAGTGCACTCCCACGTTGTGGTGGACGAGTCCTTATGCATGTTGTGCTCCTAGTCACCGGCATCTATTTCACACCCGGTTTCTCCGAAGAACAACCGAGTGAATATCACATGTGTGCCAGGATCATTTTCTCATACATGTGATGACAAATAGTGAAGCATCATTTATTACAAGCCAGGTGTCGTATATGTCTTACAAGGCATACGTCTCGATGGACGATAATAAGTTCATAACATGTAAACAAAATAGCAGCGGAATATTATTCTTGTGGGCTCCGTCACAGGAGTTGCCCGGGGGACGCCATGAACCTAGAATCCTTCTTCGGGTCCGAAGTCTTGGTCATTGAACACCACATCATTCTCTTGACCTGAGCAGCAATATAAACTAACAAATATGCAAGTTTGAGTACCGATGGTACTCAGCAAGTGTGGGAAAGTTATGTCAGGCATGGCTAGAACAAGGAGAGGTTGAACTCATGGTTAAAGCACTACGCAATTAATACCTATCATCTTAGCTTATTAAGCACCTACATTACTACACAGGTGAAATGGTCCCAATCTCCCATCCCATCATCATAATCAAATAACCATAACATCATTTCCAATGTTAAGCTCCCCGCTTAACATCCACAACCTCCAAGGTCATCATACTCTAATCATGAATAATTCCAAGCCGCTCTTGACCGTGAGCACGGCTGTCATGACAGTTTTGACTCTGCAGAGTTTGCACCACTGTACCCACATGTAGTGATTTCATCCCTCGTTGCCGGGTGGACTAAAAGAACATCCATTATGCCAGTGGCTACGAACCACATTCACACTTCCCAGGTGTGTAGCCAGGAGATCACTACGAAGCCTTTACAAAGGGATTCCCAACGAGCGTGGGCCCACTGAGGTTTCACCCCTAACAGCATACAAGAGGCTCCGACCCCGCTGTAGTGGCCCCCTCTTGACCCTTGCGGTTCATATGGTAGTCCAGCTGACACCTATTCCCCGCACCATCCAACACACCCATACTACGCCGAGGATACACCTAATTAATTGGCCAAGCTGCCCCATCTCAGCATGTGGTTGGCACGGTAAAGCCAGGTTACATGCTCCATGAACCGGTCCTTAGGATCCAGGCAAGTACTAAACACAAACCCGAGTCTCGTGCACCCAGCACCAACCAAATCATCCAACTTGCCTTGATCCCTACCTCTACATAACTCATAATATCTCATTCAAGAGTAAGGTAAGCAAGTTGATAATATCATATCCCACTTATCCCATTCTAAGCATGGCTAAGCATAAGTAATATGAATGAATGATATAATAAAGCAAAATCCCATCCCAAGCTACAAGGAAAACAAGGTAATGCAATTCTAGGGAAACTTCCTAGCATGGGTTTCATATTTCAATTGACAATGCAAATAACTCTATCTACACATCCTAGTATAGGAACAAAGTGGTCAAGGACACTTGCCTTCTTCCTGCTGCTCTAGGAATGTATAGTCCTGATCTTGGAAGGGAAGAACTTGCTCTGGGGCAGGTTCTACTCATACCATCACACATAGCAAAAGAAAACAACAATCCATAAGACATAGTTCACACTTTCACTTCATACAAACCACACATTCACACCTATGAAAGTCATTCACACTTCTAAGGGTTGTGGTTACTCTATTTCTGTTGATTTTTGGCCTACATGCACTTATAAACATATGTATATTATTTCTAACTTTTGTATTCAGATTTCTGTTTGCACACTATATATGAATTTCCAATTTAAAAGAATTCTTTAATACCTTCTTTAGCTACCAAGTTTGCATGGAAGGTAATTTCCTACTCCAAATGGGTTTTCAGATCTTCTACCAAATCCTAAACTGAAATCTTTGGATTTGGAAACTTCATTTATCATTTTCTAGTTATGCATACCTAGTTGCTATATTTTCAGATTTATTTCCTATGCCTAAATGTGAACTTTATTATGAAAATAGTAAGACACCTCATCTAAACAGAATAGGTTCTGATATAAAATATTAAATAATATATTTTTGAACTTCTCCTCTGATGTGAACTAATTTAAATCTATTTTACCCATTTTCAAAATTATTTATTTACCTAAAAATGTGTTCCTAGAACTAATAAACATGAACACACCCAAACAGATTTCTTTTCAGCCTAAAATTATTTTTAGTCCATTCTAAAGTTTTCCAAGTGTTATAGAGTTTAAACTTGAATTTACAATGTGTTTGTATTTCCTTTTAAATTTAAATCCTAGTCACACATTCAAATTTCTAAATTGAATATCATATAGGGTTAAAAAAAAGTAAGTTCACCCTACTACAGGGTCTAATTTTTTTTTTAAGAATTTCCAGGGGCCTAACTATGCATAACAGAGGGGTTTTGCAAGTTTTTATTAAGTCCAGGGGCTAAAACAGATTTTTAATTGAATTTACATGAATTTCTGAAGTTCCAGGGGCTAGATCAGAAGTTTCCTGGGCTAGCTCGTATTTTCCGAGATCCCCAGGGGGTAGCGCGTATGAATCCCGACCTTTATAATGTGGGGCCGACGTGGACCGTCCGATTTAGAACAGACGGCTCAGATTAGATCGCCGAACCGGTACGCGCGGGTTTTAATTCCACCGTGCGATTTAAAATAGACGGCGCACAAGCGGCCACGTCGCTCTGACCGAGCGCGGGCGGCGCTGTCCGGCGGCGCACGGCGGCGGGAGGCGGCGATCTCGCCGGAAAACTTCGGATCTTCTTCTATTCTTCCTAAAACTGGGATTTCATGGCATAGATCGGTAGAGGGGAGGCCGTGGATCTCACCTCGGGGTTTTTCTTAAGCTCGGAGGTCCTGGAAGGCGGTCGGCGACGAGGTCCGAGGTGAATTCACGGCGATGCTCGTCGGCGCTGTGTCTGAAGCGTAAACCACCGAGTTTTCTGCACCTGCGTGATTCCCCGGAGGCGGTGGAACACGATCGATGCGTTAGATCAGAGAACCCGAGCATAGATCGAGAGAAAACGGTGATCGGAGCTTCGGTTCTCACCTGGAGGAAAAACAGTCGATCGGGGCGAAAAACGGGACGATGCCGGTGTTTATATAGCCGGGGGAGGGCGGCGTTCGGTTGGGATCGAGCTGGAGTCGTCCAGAACAGAAATTCGGCTGGGATACGCGGGTATCCGGGGTGGTTTCGATTCGGGGGAGAGAGGAGTCCCGGGTCGGCCGAGCGCGCGTGCGAGGAGGAAGACGACGGCGGGCCCCACATGTCAGTGAGAGGAAAACGGGGCGCGCGGCTGCGGGCTGGTGCGGGGGCGAGGTGGGCCGTGGTGGGTTTCGGCCCACTGGCCGGGGGGTTTTGTTTTTTTTGTTTTTGTTTTTCTTTTCTGTTTTGAGTTGAATTTGAATTCCAATTTGAATTTGAATTTCTGCACCACATGCAATACGTCCAAATTTTTTTAAATTCCTCTCTTAACAGGTTTTGGGGTGTTACAATCTATAAATAAGACATGAGAAACTTTAGAGAAGAATAAAATAACTCCAAAACTTCAAAAGCTATGAAGCAAGAAAACAAAAGCGTTGCTGTCGAAAAGAAGAGAAAAAGAGGGCTGAAAATAGCACTTTGCGGTGGCTGAATTGACAAGTAAAATGCAGCAGCAAGAAATTTTCAAAAATAACAGTTTAGAGGGGTGTTCCTATGTGTTTTAGAGTGTCCATTCTACCTTGGCTTGCGTCCTACGGCCAACGTAGCTCTGATACCAATTTGTGACACCCGGTTCCGAAAATAGAACCAAGTGAATGCATATGTGTTCCCAGGATGTTCATCACACATACACATGTACTCCACAAACTGAATTCAGAATATAACCATGAATAAATAGTATTTAAGTACTTTATTATAATGACTCAATGTCTCATTCATGAATATGTAACTTATTCTTGCAGCGGAAGACTCTAAACGACAGCGGAAAAATGACTAAAACAGCAGGCTCCAACTTCAACTCCACAGGCATGTTGACGGTAGTGCGCACGCCTAGTACTCCACATGTTCCACGAAATACTCTTCTCCTGTAGCTGATGTATATGTAGGAATGCAAGGGTGAGTACATGTCATACTCAGCAAGTGCGGGAAAAGTATGACATGTAGGTTACAACAAGGTAGACTATAAAAAGGTTTATTGCAGCAAGCAAATTTTATTTCACAAACACGTTAAAACAGAAACTATCTCTAGGTGAGTTTAATCCCATCATAACCAAGTATTTCATCAACATTCCTGTATAATAATTCACCATTTATCATGTCTCAACCAGCCATTAATCTTTCTCAATTTCATCTCATACTCATAAATATTCATAACCATCTCATATTCATATCACCGAAAACAAACTCATTCTCATGACCCAAAACAGTCCCAAAACCATACCCAATGGCCATACCACAACCATCCCGAATAACCATCCCAAGTTTTGCCTCTAATCATGGAAGTTGGCCAGGTGCTTCTAACCGGAAGCACGGCTATCATGATAGTTTTACACTCTACAGAGGTGGCACCACTTTACCCACAAGTTTGTGATTTCGTCACCCGTCGGCGACTAAAAAGAACCTCCATTATACCAGTACACAACTGCCAGTGTATAGCCAAGAGATCACAAAATAGCATTTACAAAGGGGCTACTAGGATGTACGGACCGATTGAGATTTCACCGGCAGGCTCGAATCCCCATTCTCCCACCCACGGGCCCCCTCTTGTGCCATGCAGTTCCAAGGCCAGTCCGTCTCGACTCTCATTCCCTGCGCCATCCAACGGTCCATAACAAGCTAGCAACACACTTATTAGTCAGCTAAGCCGCACCCATATTTGGCCTTATGGTGGCACTGTTTTCCTGGCATGTGCTCGCAAGAACCGGTCATTAGATCTACGGTAATCAAACCACCATCTCATTCAGCAACGTCCACGAACCAAGCTCGCCTAGATCTCCCTGATTCCATGCTCATTAACATCATCAAGTTCTCATCATCTTTATTCATATGAGTGCAGTAGCTAACAAGTTTTATTTCATCTTCCCGTATCCCATAAATTAAGCGAAGCAAAAAGGAAAAACAACCACACCCTACTCATCAATTTTCCCAGCAACAAGGATGGTTAACAAAACTAGTAAACTCCTATAAAAAGGGTGCCCCATCAAGTTGACTCAAGCAAACGAGTTTTCGAAAGAAAAACAGTTTCAAAACATGGGATCAATATGGTCAAGTGGTACTTGCCTTGCTCCCGTGGTTCGTGTTGCTCAAGCGTCTCGAAGTCTTGGTGCTGTAGTTACTCGTAGACGGCCTCTTGAGTGTGTTCTTCTACTATACAAAATTTACAGCAGTCAATTATCATGCACAAACAATACTCAAGATGCAATGAGGTGAATGAATGCAATTCATATGGTGCAGTCTTATAGAACCAGTTTGTACGTGTTCTTGCATGTTTTAATGGGCTTCCATGGGGTTTTATGGTGATCAAGGTTGCTAGGATCAAGTGTGGACGTGGTGATGATCTTGACACAAGATGTAGATCAATTCCACTGTCAAAAATTGACCAAAACATGGTCTGTCCACACGTAGAAGTTTCTTCTCGCAGGGGGAGAAGAAAACGGGTGCGTAGAAACAGAGGTGACATCGTAAGAGGGGTAATGAAGACCTACTTCACTTCTTCCTTTTGCCAGGGCCTCCCACCTAGCAATGGCAGCAGCGGGGGATTTCTCCGTGGAGAATTATGGCTAGGCAAGAACGTCGGGCTTCTTCTCCGGCGACAGCGAGGCGTGACGGAGCTTGATGGCGGCCAAACTCCGGCAGGGGGGTCTTGGCGACTTTGGCTGCAGGGTGGGCAACTCGGCGACTTGGGCAGAGGAGGGGTGCAGCTAGGGGGGGTTATATTTATAAGGGGGAAAAAGAGAGTCCTAGGGGTGGAAACAAAGAGTCCTAGAAGTATGGGACTAAACCAGAGAGTCCTAGGGGTGGAAACAAAGAGTCCTATAGGTAGGGGACTCAACGAAAGAGTCCTAGGGGTGGGAAACAAAGAGTCCTAGAGGTGGGGGACTTAACCAAAGAGTCCTAGAGGCGGGGGACTTCACCAAAGAGTCCTAGAGGTGGGGGACTTCACCAAAGAGTCCTAGAGGTGGGGGACTAGGGTTCCCCCCTCAAGGGCTACGGCCAAGGTGTCTCCCCCCTAATTGGTGCGGCCAATTTGGGGGAAAATTCCCCCCAAATATGGGGGAAATTCCCTATAGGGGAATTTTGGGGAATTTGGGGAAAATTGGGGTGGCATAATTTGGCTATTTTATCTTTATCACTTTCCATTTCTATATTCCTTTCTCCATTTCTTCTTCTTTTTAAATGCTCCTCTAAATGAAAAATGTATGCAATGCATGGTAATGGAATTGAGGGTGTTACACCGGAAAACCAATTCCGGTGCCCATTGCCGGAGGGCGCCACCGGGGGCTCTGTTGGCGCGAGGTTGAAGAATCTCTGCGTCATGGGGCCCACCGGCAGGAATTTAACTTTTTCCTGATTTTCAGATTTAGTTCAAACTTCAGGGTCACATAATTTTGGCTAGGAAACTCCAAATTGAGTGAACCAAATTTTGTTAGATTCAGCTCTCTGAGTACTTTCCAACAAATCAAGTTTCACTCTATGAAAATCTTTAGTTCTCTAGAATTATTTCTTCAAGTTTAAACTCTCTAGAATTTTAACTGGAGAACACTTTAGTGAAAAATTCTAAAATTTGCCAAGGATGTTCTTGGTAATATCCCTAAGCATCCAAAAAAATTTCAGATCCATCCAAGCTAATTTGTTCCACCTAATGGTGTGATTAATGAAACTATTCCACAGAAAATGGAAAATGTCCAGAAATATTTTTAGATTTTCTCTGGACTTGTTTAGCTCATATCTTTGGCTAGGAATATTCAAATTAGGTGAAACCAATTCCATTAGAACCCTATGAAAATCTAGTTTCCAGAAAGTCATGGCTTGCTCCATAAAAATCCTTAGAACACCCTAAGAGCTCCAATAAAGGCCAAATACACATTTATTTATGGAGGGCTCAAATAAGTTTTGCTGTAAATGAAATTCGGCCAAGTTTCTGTGTAGGTTGCATCCAAACCACAGTAAAAATTTCAGAGTCATTAGCACTGTCTAGCTATAGTTATAGAATTCACAATATCATCTTCAAATTCAAATGCATTTAAATTGACATGCTTACATATTTATATTGTGTAGTCGCTAAGGTTGAAGAGGAGCCGGAGGTGTTGGATTTCATCACCCCGGAGGAACAGGTAGCATACGATCAGCAGCAGCAAGGCAAGCTCCGGTTTGCATTAACCGTTTTATAAATTTATTGTTTTGAGAACATACTTTGAGTATCCACTTCGTTTATGCATTCGAGTCTTGTTTGAAAATCCAAATGCATAGCCAAGAGAATCCTGGTTTTGGGCTTAGGTTTTTAAACCTCGAGTAGCCACTGCCATGCTAAACCAGTGTAGGATTCGGTACAAGTCGAGTAGTTGGAGCTGCTCGCGAGAATAGGCTAGAGGCACACCACTCGGTTAGAGATAGCAAATGGAACACATGGCAAGTAAAATGAGACCGAGCGGAGAGTAAGGGAAGCAGGACTTTGGGTTCCATAGACCCGCTTGTGTCGATTGAGGACCGAGCCATGTGCGGACCTGTTGAACAAGCTAGAATAGTACCAAAGACCTACCGGATAAATGGGAACCGGGAAACCGATGTAATTCGGGTAGCCAGTTGTTGAGACATTGCTTGTCGTCCAGAGGGTAGGTTGAGAGCTTGAGGTGTAAATCGGCTGGTGGCACTACGGATGCGCGTGCAGAGACCTCTTGCTCGGGACGATAGGACCGGTTCAACATTTGGCTGATGGATGAAAGGTGGTTGCGTACAACGTCCGTGATGGTTGCTGTACGGGCATACGTGACGGGTTATTCGGGTAACCCTGCAGGTGTAAATTGATTATAATCGTCGTTCCTCACGGTCAGTGAGTACCATTTGTTCACTATACCGTGACGTAGAAAGAACAGGCTAGAGTCATATTAAATAGTTGCTGATTGAAAGATATATTTTTGTTGCTAATGATCTATTGTAGTTTAGAGCTAATTAAAGTTCTTTTCAACCTTGGGCAAAGCACATGAGAGGAAATGTGTTTCTTGTTTGATTGCGGCTCTCTTATGTGCCTTAGCACGAGGTTCTTCCATAACTTGTGCGCAAAACTTGAAAGTAAGGTACAGCTATTTAGGCATGTCCTTTGCAACTTTCATTCCATTATACACTGATAACCAGCATATAGAGTTTCATATGTAGGTAAGACGGGTTAGTTCTGCTGAGCCATCATGTTCACTGCTTGTGTTTGAAGCGTTTGCAGGATGCTATGAGGAGGAGGCTCCCGAGGAGGAGACGGACCCCCAAGAGGGCAACCCCGTCGAGTGGGATTCGTGCACAATGCCATGTTAGTGTGTGTGCATGCTAGTGGGAACACGTCCACGGGCTGAATGTGAACTCTTTTGCTTAGTCTACGCCCGTGAGTGTAGACTTGACGTATTTTGTTATAATTAGTTCATAAACGCTTTTATGTAATAAAACTTTTGCTTCCGCTTTGTATCTTTTTGTGTGTTATCCGGTGTTGTGCAACGCAGCACCCCTCAGCATGATCCGGTCTAGTCGAGACCGTGTGGTCCTCGCAGTCGGCCAGAAACCGAGAGCAGCTGGTGGCAACCTCCGATCACCGTGGCGCCCACGTGATTGACCTGAAGAACCAAGCAACTCGGTGTAGAGTCGGTTCACTCGACTGTGTGGCTGACAGATGGGTCCCACAGCTGCTAATTTGTCCTCAAAAATTGAAATTCTACTGCTCACATTATTTCTTACCCTACTAACCCTTTGAAATTTGCTCAAACCACAAAATGGACATTTGAGTTTTGAATGAATCAAATTGTAGAAGTGGTTTGGATGAATTTTCATCAAACATGCAATCTGAAATTCAAATTCAGTTTTGAATTTTTAGCTACTGTCAAGGTTAACCCCAAATGAGATGAAACTTGGTGGAGTAGCTCATAAAAATGTGCTGATTTGAATATGAATCAACCTTTTGAATCTATGTGATGAAAGTAGTTTGAATTTGAATCTGAATTCAAGCTATCCCTTTTAATAGTTGTATCCAAAAGTACCCCAAACATGTTTGAATTTGCATGAAACATGGCATGAACATTCCTAAGCATGTTTAGGACTTAATAGTGAGCTCAGCCTCTAAAGATTACATGTTGGAGCTACAACTTTTGGATTGTGTTTCTTCATCCTCTAATTATCCTATTGATAGTGGTTACTTGCTCTTCAATCATGTTCATGTGATTGCTACAAATTGAGCTGGGGTGTGTGAGGTGATGAACATGTTAGCAAGCCAAAAACTTGGTCCTTTACACACGGTGCTACCAAAGTGACCCGATTTGAGCTCGTACATGGACAGGAGGCTATGTTACCTGTTGAGCTTCGCATGAAATCTTGTCGAGTGGATCAGCAGGATAACCTTTCGGTTGTGGGTTATCAAGACTTGATGATGGATAACTTAGATGGAATCACAGAGAGCCGAATGGAAGCTTTGAACGAGATAGAGAAGGAAAAGCTCAAGGTGGCCAAGTATTACAACAAAAGAGTTTGAGAAAGTCGTTACAGGTTGGAGACTTGGTTTGGAGAAAAAATTTTACCTTTAGGAACTCGAGACAAGAAGTTTGGCAAGTGGTCACCAAGCTGGGAGGGGCTTACAAGATTGTGGGTATTGTGCCAGGAAATGCATACTTCGTAGAGAAACTTGCAAGAAGAAAAACTCAGGAAAATCCATCCATGGGGGATACTTAAAACGATTTTAGCCGAGTGTATGGCAAGACGGTTGAGTTATTGAAGCTTTGCAAGGTAAAACAACCGATTTATCTAATAAATCCAGGCTCTGGAGATGCTTTTTGGCATACCATGTTTGCCTAAAAACAGGGGGGGCATGTGTTAGAGGTAAAAAATGGTTGTGAATTTTGCAGGTTGTAGGAGCCAAAAAACAAGATGGAAAGGGTTTTTTATCTTGAGAATTCAAGGTGCAGAAGACCTCGGCAATGAACCTAACCAAGACTAGAGAAAATACGTGCGAGAAGCCTGTTTTACCTTGAAAACTCAAGATACAAGTGCCCGGATGAGAACTTGACCCGAGAAGACCAGATTACCTTGCATCTATGAGAGGAACCGGCTAAAACGCAAGATAAAAGGCAGTAGGGACTTATGTGTTCTCGGTAGAGTTCAAAACTTAATAAAAATTAGATGTTATCGTGTCAAGTGTTCTAGAAGGTCTAGCACGACATTTGTCTGTGCATTTAGATGAGATTGAGTCTTAGAGATTAGATGAGTTTAGTTCGAAACTTAGAAGATCAAATCTTTTTAGTTATAATCAGGGTCTATATAAAGGCAGTCATATGTCGAAACAAGTAGCCAAGCTCAGATCAATACAATCCACTTTTCATTCATCTATTTTGTTCTTTCGCTTTCGTAGATCATAGCATAGATTGTAGTCTCTTTGTTGCTTTACCAAGGAAAGCATCCGGCTCTCTTCACGTAAGTGAGACGTATCACGTTCTTAATAAATAAGAATCTCATCCTATCTTAGTTTCGGTGAGCTAACGCCGAGATTTCTCGAAGTGTAGGTGGCCTAGACTATCTGCTGGCGACTCCATGCTACTGAACTCTCTGTTCCACGGACTGGAGGGCGGCATGTGGCAAGGTTTCGACGGCACGCGGCTGATCTGGAGGGAGGAGGTGAGCTTCGAATCCGGTGGAGGAGGGACTGTCGGAGGGCGGCTGGCAGCGACAGTGCGGCGAGGTTCACAGGCCATGGCAGGGCTTAGGGAGAAGATTAGCTTCCACTATGTAGGCAGCAAGAGCAACTCAGAATTTCTTTGTGTGGTGTTGGATGGAGTCTTTGAAGGGCTAGCGTTTCGTCCGCAGATGTTTCTGTCATTTGGTGAGGTGTGTGGGAGGAGACATGGACCAATAGCATTTTGATAGCTGTCCCGGGTAGGCATGGCAGGACAGTGTGGGATCAAGCTTGAGCAAGTGACGGATGGGGTCAAGACGCAATTGCAGATGGAGATCGACCCTGCAGGGATCGGCTGAAAAAAGATGATTCTGTATTGTTTCATGTTTTGCAAGCTGTCTAATAGTCGTAATATTTCCAAACTCTTGCAATCCTGTAATAAACTAGTCGTCAGCCTTTTGTAGAGTGCGGAACCGTGCTGCCCATAACTGCAGAGTTGGCACGCCTGGCTGGTTCACTGTGGTGACCATCACGCCCGAGATGTAGGCATTGCTCTGGTTCATGATGAACAATGTGAAGTGGGGGAATCAGAAGCGGTACCAGCTGTGGTTTGCGAGGAAGCACCTTATGGTGCCAAGAGGAGAGGAGAATATTTCTGACATTGTAAGGTTCATATGCTGTGGGTATCATCCAACAAAATAGATCATACAATCTGGTGTCGTTGCTCGCTGGGCAGTCATAGGTTGGCTACTGACTTGTTGCAGCAAGGCTTATGTCCATGTGAGTGTAAAGTTGGTGCTGTTCTACAACTGGTTGTTTTTTATGTGGGCAGGGATATTATCATGAATATTGAGCCTGCAATCCTGATGATGGTGAATTCGGTGTCTCAGTATACAGACATCACAAATATGCTGCTGGAGTTCATGTTCATGCTGATTGAGAACTATGATGTGCAGAGGAAGGAAGCAATAGCTCAGTGTGTGAGGATGGCTTTTGGGGTACTGGTGAAAAAAAAAGAGTTGTCCCCTCTTTGGATCCATTGACAAATTCTGAAAAGCTATCGCCGTTGTTGAGGCAGAGGCTTGTCACATTTTTATCTAGGACCTGTCCTGGAACAGCTGAAGAAGCATGTGGAACGACAGTTAATGTTGATGAGGTTTCTATAGGAACAGAACTAAAGAAGGGTGTTTGCTCAAACTAGACCTATTTATTAAAGAATGGAACAGTATTGTATCACGACCATCTATATCAGGATTGAAATCGTCGCCAATACGCAAACAATTCCTTATTTTGGAAGCTTTGGGTAGACATGCAAAGTTGAACAAGGAGGTGGTTTTGGTTTCAAAAGAAGAGGACATTCTACATGTACAGCTACCGTGACGGGGACCTCGACACGCTGCTCGATATGTCCACCGATGACCTTGCCCAGCTCTTCCCCGTGCGTTTCTGCAGTAGGTATTTCACCAAAAGCGCTGTTGTATCCAGAGCGATTCATGCCGGCTACTCTTCCTCCGTTTTCCCCGACGCGGGTCGGCACCCCAACCCCGTCTTCACCGATTGCCGGTGACTTTCTCCGCCCCTTGCCGACGTCCTCTCGTTTCATTCGGTTCCCCCAGCCCCTGACGACATCAACATCTTTGCCATGCACCAGAACGCGTCTCTGACCAGAAGAATGTCGCCGCTCTTCCATGTCGTGAGCCGTTTTCTTCTTCCCGGGCCGTATAAAATCCTCTAGGGTATATGTGTACCAGTGACGATTATGAAACAATGCGAAGACTTTGAAGATCAAGAGTTCGACCACTGCGCTGAGCAACGATATAAGAAAAAGGCAAGTGTCCTTGACCACTTTGCACCTAAGCTAGGATGTGTAGCTAAAACTATTTGCATTGTTAATTGAACTATGAAACCCATGCTTAGAAGTTTCCCTAGATTTTCATTATCTTTTTTCCTTGTAGCCTTGGTTGGGAGTTATTTTATTATGTTATTTACTTATACTACTCATGCTTAGCCATGCCTAGAATGGGATATGAGATCATCATCTTGATTATTTACCCTTGAATGGAATATTATAAATTATGTTTGAGGTAAGAATCTAGGCAATCTGGATGCTTTGGTTGGTGCTACGTGCACGAGACTCGGGTTTGTGTTTAGTGCTTGCCTGGGTTCTAAGGACCGGTTCATGGAGCATGTAACCTGGCTTTACCGTGCCAACCACATGCTGAGATGGGGCAGCTTGGCCAATTAATTAGGTGTATTTCCGACGTAGTGTGGGTGTTTGGATAGTGTGGGGAATAGGTGTCAGCTGGACTACCATAGGAACCGCAAGGCTCATGAGGCGGCCACTGTAGCGGGGGTTGGAGCCTCCTGGATGCTGTTAGGGGTGAAACCTGAGTGGGCTCATACTCGTCAGGAATCCCTTTGTAAAGGGCTCATAGTGATCTCCTGGCCACACACCTGGGAAGTGTGAACGTGGTTCGTGGCCACATGCATAATGGAGGTTTTTAGGCCACCCGGCAACGGGGGATGAAATCACTACATGTGGGTACAGTGGTGCAAACTATGCAGAGTCAAAACTGTCATGACAGCCGTGCTCACGGTCAAGAGCGGCTTGGACTTATTCATGATTTGATGATGACGAATGAAGAGGTTGAGAATGTTAAGCGGGGAGCATAACAATGTGAGTGTGTGTATGGGCTTGGGGCCACTTCGCTTAAGTAGTAATGTAGGTGCTTAATAAGCTAAGGAGATAGTTATTAATTGCGTAGTACTTTAACCATGTGTTCAGCCTTTCCTTGTTCTAGCTTGCATGACATAAATTTCCCCCACATGCTGAGTACCAATGGTACTCAAGCTTGCTTTTCGTTGGTTTTACTTGCTGCACAGGCCAAAGAAATGAAGTGGTGTACAACAATGAAGACTTTGGTCCTGAAGAAGGGTTCTAGGTTCATGGAGTCCCCGGGCAACGCCTGTAATGGAGCCTACAAGACCATATTTCCGCTGCTTTATTTATTTACATGTTATGAACATTTTATCGTCCTTTGAGATGCTATGTAAGACTTATTTGTATTCGAACACCTGGCGTGTAATATTATGATGTTTCACTATTTGTCGTCACATGTATGAGAAAATGATCTGTCACACCCGGTTTTTCCGAAGAACAACCAAGTGAATATCACATGTATGCCAGGATCATTTTCTCATACATGTGATGACAAATAGTGAAGCATCATTTATTACAAGCCAGGTGTCGAATATAAATAAGTCTTACATAGCAAATGTCTCGTTGGACAATAAAAAGTTCATCACAAGTAAATAAACTAGCAGCGGAATTATTATTCTCGAGGGCTCCATCACAGGCGTTGCCCGGGGGTCTCCATGAACCTAGAAACCTTCTTCGGGTCCAAAGTCTTGGTCATTATACACCACCTCATTATCTTGACCTGAGCAGCAATATAAACCAACAAAATATGCAAGGTTGCGTACCGATGGTACTCAGCAAGTGTGGGAAAATTATATCATGCATGGCTAGAACAAGGGGAGGTTGAACTCATGGTTAAAGAACTACGCAATTAATACCTACCACCTTAGCTTATTAAGCACCTACATTACTACACAGGTGAAATGGTCCCAATCTTCCATCCCATCATCATAATCCAATAACCATAACATCATCTCCAATGTTAAGCTCCCCGCTTAACATCCACAACTTCCAAAACCATCAATCCTCTAATCATGAATAAGTCCAAGCTGCTCTTGACCGTGAGCACAGCTGTCATGACAGTTTTGACTCTGCAGAGTTTGTACCACTGTACCCACATGTAGTGATTTCATCCCCCGTTGCCGGGTGGACTAAAAGAACCTCCATTATGCCAGTGGCTACGAACCACATTCACACTTCCCAGGTGTGTAGCCAGGAGATCACTACGAAGCCTTTACAAAGGGATTCCCGACGAGCGTGGGCCCACTGAGGTTTCACCCCTAACAGCATACAAGAGGCTCCAACCCCGCTGCAGTGGCCCCCTCTTGAGCCTTGCGGTTCATATGGTAGTCCAGCTGACACCTATTCCCCGCACCATCCAACACACCCATACTACGCCGGGGATACACCTAATTAATTGGCCAAGCTGCCCCATCTCAGCATGTGGTTGGCACGGTAAAGCCAGGTTACATGCTTCATGAACCGGTCCTTAGAATCCAGGCAAGTACTAAACACAAACCCAAGTCTCGTGCACCCAGCACACAACCAAAACATCCAACTTGCCTTGATCCCTACCTCTACATAACTCACAATATCTCATTCAAGAGTATGGTAAAATAAACTGATGATCTCATATCCCAATTATCCCATTCTAAGCATGGCTAAGCATATGCATAATAATAAATGACATGATAAAATGAATCCCAACCCAAGCTACAAGGAAACAAGGTAATGCAATTCTAGGGAAACTTCCTAGCATGGGTTTCATATTTCATTTGACAATGCAAATAATTCTATCTACACATCCTAGCATAGGATCAAAGTGGTCAAGGACACTTGCCTCCTTCCTGCTGCTCTTGAAATGGGTAGTCCTGATCTTGGAAAGGAATAACTTGCTCTTGAGCAGGTTCTACATCATACCATCACACATAGCAAAAGAAAAACAACAATCCATAAGACATAGTTCACACTTCCACTTCATACAAACCACACATTCATATTTATGAAAGTCATTCAGCATTATATGTGCTGGGGTTACTCTATGTGTGTTGATTTGTGGCTTGCATGCACTTTTGATCATATGTATATGATTCCTACTTTTGTGTTCACATTTATACTTACATACTATATATATATGAGTTTCCAATTTAAATAAATTCCTTATATTCAATTACTACACCTTTTAGCTACCTAGTATGCATGAAAGATATTTTCCTTCTCCATATGTGTCTTCATAATTTCTACCAACCCTAAACTGAATTCTTTGGATTTTTAGAACTCCATTTATCATTTACTAGTTGCTATATTTTCAGATTTATTTCCTATGCCTAAATGTGAACTTTATTATGAAAATAATAAGACACATCATCTAAACAGAATAGGTTTTGATCTAAAATATTTACTAATATATTTTTGACCTTTTCCTCTGATGTAAACTAATTTACAATTATTTTCCCTATTTTCCAGAACTATTCTTTACTTAAAAATGTGTCCCTAAATGTGAATAATAAATTAAACAGATTCATTTCAGCCCAAAATATATTTTTATCTCACTCCAAAGTTTTCTAAATACTGAGAAAGTTTTTAATTTAATTTTGGCAATATGTTTGTCCCACTTTTTAAATTTTAAACACTAGCCACATATTCAATTTCCTAAATTAAATATTAAACAGGGCTAAAAAGGTAAACTCACCCCTCTACAGGGTCTATAATATTATTTTAACAATTTTCAGGGGTCTAGCTACACATAACAGAGGGGTTTTTCCTAATTTTTTTTAAGTCCAGGGGCTAAAACTGATTTGTAAATGAATTTACATGATTTTCTGAAGTTCCAGGGGCTAGATCAGAAGTTTCCGGGGCTAGCTCTTATTTCCCGAGAACCCCAGGGGGTAGCACGTAAGATTTCCAGTCTTTATAACGCGGGGCTGACGTGGACCGTCCGATTTAAAACAAACGGCTGAGATTATAACGCCGAACCGGTACGCGGTGATTTAAACCCTACCGTGCGATTTAAAATAAACGGCGCACAAGCGGCCACGTCGCTCTGATCGAGCGCAGGCGGCGCTGCCGGCGGCGCACGGCGGCGGAAAGCGGCGATCTCGCCGGAGACTTTCGGATCTTCGAGAATTCTTCCTAGAACTGTGATCTTATGGCATAGATCGGTAGAGGGGAGGTCGGGGATCTCACCTCGGGGGTTTTCTTGAGCTCGGAGGTCCTGGAAGGCGGTCGGCGACGAGGTCCGAGGTGAATTCACGGCGAGGCTCGTCGGCGCTGTGTTTACACCGCAAGTCACCGAGTTTTCTGCACCTGCAAGGTTCCCCGGAGGCGGTGGATCAAGACCAGCGAGTTAGATTGGAATTTCCGAGCGTAGATCGGCCAGAATTCGCCGGAGAAGGCTCGGGTTCTCACCGGAGTAAAAACAGCAGATCGCGTGGGAAAAAACAGAACGAGGCCGGGGTTTTTATAGACAGGAGAGGGCGGCGGGGTGGTTTAGATCGAGTTCGCGTCGCCCCCGAGTGAAATTCGGCTGGGATTCGCAGAAATCCGGATCGGTTTGGATTCGGGGTGAGAGAGTCCGGCGTGGGCTCGAGGTAGACAAAGAACTGGTGGGCCCCGCCTGTCAGTGTGAGGAAAGGGGCGCGCGCGGCTGCGGGCTGGCGCGGGTTCTGGTTGGGCTGGCTGGTGGGTTGCGGCCCACTGGCCGGTTTTTTTCTGTTTTCTTTTTTTTTCTTTTTCTATTTCTTTTCTGATTTGAGTTTAGTTTGAATTCCAGTTTGAATTTGAATTTTTGCAAAACATGCAACACATCCAAAAATTTTTAAATTCCCCTCTTAACATGATTTAGTGTCTTAACAAGATTTTTGGGGTGTTACAGCTCTACCCCCCTTAAAAGAAATCTCGTCCTCGAGATTGGTGGTTCTAAGAAAATAATTCTGGAAATTGTGCCTTTAGCTCATGTTCCCGCTCCTAGGTGGCTTCGTCTTCTGAGTGATGCTTTCACTGCCCCTTGCACATCCGGATTCTTTTATTTCTGGTGAGGTGTTCCATTGTCTCCAAAATCTTGTATGGTTGCTCAGCATAAGACAAATCCTCAGCTACGTTCACTTCATTCATGGATAACACCTCTTCAGGCGTCCTCAGTCATTTCTTGAGCTGTGACACATGGAATACATCGTGCACATCCGATAGATGAGCCGGTAACAATAGTTGATACGCCACTTCGCCTTTCCTTTCCAGAACTTGAAAGGGTCCGATGTATCTGGGTGACAACTTCCCTTTTACCTTGAACCGGCGAAGTCCTCTGATAGGGGACACCTTGAGATAGACATAGTCTCCCACGTTGAAAACGAGCTCTCTTCTTCGTACATCAGCGTAGCTCTTTTGGCGTGTCTGCGCTATCCTCAAGTTGTTGCGAATTTCCCTCACCTTCGCCTCGGCTTCTTGTAGTACTTCTGGACCAAACACTTTACTTTCCCCCGTTTGGTTCCAAAATAGGGGAGTTCTGCACTTCCTCCCGTACAAGGCTTCAAACGGTGACATCTTCATACTAGCTTGATAGCTGTTGTTATAGGAAAACTCCGCATACGGTCAGTTTTTATCCCAGCTCCGATTGTTTTTGAGTGCACATGCCCTCAGCATATCTTCAAGAATCTGATTGGTTCTTTCCGTCTGCCCATCAGTTTGGGGATGATAGGTAGAACTAAAGTTCAGATGGGTTCCCATGGTTTCGTGCAACTTCTGCCAGAACCTTGAGGTGAACTGTGTCCCTCGACCCGACACAATCTTCTTTGGCACTCCATGGTAACACACGATCCTTGACATGTACAACTCTGCCAATTTGGATCCGCTGTAGCTTTCCTTCACGGGGATGAAGTGAGCTACCTTGGTTAGCCTATCAATGATGACCCATATCGAATCATATCCTGATTGGGTCCTAGGCAATCCCACGATGAAATCCATGCTGATTTCTTCCCATTTCCATTCAGGCACTTTGAGTGGTTGCAATAATCCCGCAGGTCATTGATGTTCTGCTTTCACCAACTGACATGTGTCACATAGGGCAACATGTTCCGCGACATCTCGCTTCATGCCATAGCACCAATACCTGCTATTGAGGTCCTGGTACATTTTCTTACTCCCAGGATGAATGGAATAGTCAGAATCATGAGCCTCCTTCAAAATCAATTCACGGATCTCCTATACTTCTGGCACACAGATTCTTTTCCCGTGCCACACCGTTCCTTGTTCATCCTTTCTAAAACCAGGAGCTTTATTTTCCTTGATGAGTTGTCTGATCTCTTGTATCTTCTCGTCATTATTTTGACCCTCGCGTATGTCTCGTTCTAGTGTGGAGTCCACTTCCATAGCGATGGCTTCACCACTATTCACAAGGCATAGATTGAGCCTTATAACCTCGTCCTTCAATTCTGCAGGCATGTCCTTCAAGCTCAACTTATTGACCTGCACTTTCCGACTTAAAGCATCGGCCACGACGTTTGCTTTCCCAGGATGATAGTTGATGCCTACATCAAAGTCATTGATTAGCTCTAACCATCTCCTTTGTCTGAGGTTGAGATCTGGCTGTGCGAAAATGTACTTCAAACTCTTATGATCTGTATATATCTCTGTCCCCTTCCCCATCAAATAGTGCCGCCAAATTTTTAACGCGTGTACCACTTCGGCTAGTTCTAGGTCATGTGTAGGATAGTTTTTCTCGTGCTTCCGAAGCTGCCGGGATGCATAAGCCACGACATGCCCTTCTTGCATGAGAACACATCCCGGCCCATTTCCAGAGGCATCGCAGTACACCGTGAAATTCTTTTGCATATCTGGCATAACCAACACTGGGGCTGTTGTCAATCTTTTCTTTAGCTCCTGAAAACTCGTCTCGCACTGTGGCATCCATGTGAATGTGATTCCCTTCTCCAACAGTTTGGTGAGGGGTCTTGAGATCATAGAGAATCCCTCAATAAACTGTCGATAGTATCCAGCCAATCCCAAGAAGCTTCGAACTTCCCCGACATTTTCAGGGGTCTTCCACTTCTGTATATCCTCGATTTTGGCAGGATCCACGGAGATTCCTCCCTCCGAGATTATATGTCCTAAGAAGGGAACTCTCTTCAGCCAAAACTCACACTTGCTCAACTTGGCATATAGTTGGTGTTCTCTCAGCCTCTGCAACACCAACCTTAGATTTTTCTCATGTTCTTCTTCATCTTTGGAGAAGACGAGAATGTCATCTATGAAAACCACCACAAATGTGTCCAGATATTCCATGAATACCTTGTTTATGAGATACATGAAGTATGCCGGGGCATTAGTTAGCCCGAAAGGCATGACATTGTATTCATACAGTCCGTACCGAGATACGAAAGCTGTCTTGGGAATATCAGATTGCCTTATCTTGAGATGGTGGTATCCCGACCTGAGATCAATTTTCGAGAACACACAAGCTCCCCTCAACTGATCAAACAAGTCTTCAATGCAAGGTAATGGGTACTTGTTCTTGATGGTTACCTCATTCAAGGCACGGTAATCCACGCATAACCTTTGGGTTCCGTCCTTCTTGGGCACAAATATCACCGCAGCTCCCCATGGTGAGGAACTAGGGCGAATATACCCCTTCTCCGTCAATTCTCTCAAATGATCCTTGAGTTCTTCTAGCTGCTTGGAGTCCATCCGATAAGGTCTTTGTAAATCGGGGCTGTTCCAGGTACTAGCTCAATTGCGAATTCCACTTCACGATCAGGAGGCATACCTGGCAACTCCTCCGGAAAAACATCTGGATATTCCCTGATGGTCCTGATTTCCTCAACTTTCACCTCAACTTGATTTAATTTAATGTCCCTCCTAGGCTCGTGTATTGTTATGAACTTTACTCTTGTGCCACTAGGGTGAGTTAGTTCCACCGTTCTGGTTGAACAATGAATGATTCCCTTATGTTTGGTCAACCAATCCATGCCCAAAATAATATCAATCCCTTGGGAATCTATCACGATGAGGTTAGCAGTAAACACTACCCCCTTAATGTCTAGATTCACCTTGTGACACACTTGTCTTGTCCTTATTTCTCCACCTGGAGAGTTTACTGCTAGTATATAGTTCATTTGTGTTGTTGCTAGATCATGCTTCTTAACAAACCCTTGAGCAATGAACGAGTGGGTAGCACCACAATCAAACAGCAGGGTTGCAAGGTGTAAATTGGTAGGAAACTTACCAACTACCACGTCGGGTGCCTCTTGTGCTTCCTCCATAGTGACGTGGTTCACCCGTCCTCGCATCACATTCTGCTGTTGTGGCTGTGCGGGCTTCTTCTTTGGGCATTTATGGGCGTAGTGTCCCACTTCACCGCAGCTAAAACTATGCACCCCAACCTTAGGTGCCTGGCCTTTGTTGTCTTGGGGTTGGTTTGGAGGTCCTTGCACTGCTGGTCGAGGTGGATATGCGGGGCGAGGCTGCTGTACAAACTGACGTTGCGGCTGTGCTGGTGCTGCCGGAGACCTGTAGTTCGGGTTGTTCCCTCTTGGTGCTGAGTAGGGTACCGCAGCACGGTTCGTCTGCCTGTAGGTTGCTGCATCAGACGTGGGCGGGTGTTGCTCCCTGAGGCTTGATGTGACCATCCGGCCTTCCTCTTATTCTCATTTTCCAAGGCCTTCAGTTTCCTTTCCACCACAAACGCTCTGTCCACCATCTTTTGGAAGCTTTCATACTCATTTGAGGACATTGCACACTGCATCTCCGCGGTAAGTCCCTCCACGAAACAATCTTGTTTCTGCTCATCAGTCTCTATGTCCCGTGGGGCATAACGGGATAGTTGAGTAAATTTAGTGAGGTATTCCCTCACCGTCATGTTCCCCTGCTGCAGTCCCAAAAACTCCTTCCTCTTGTTTTTGAGTTCACCTCTTGGGATGTAGTGGTTGCGGAAGCTACGCTTGAACTCTTCCCAAGTGATGTTCTCAGGGTCATGATGGGCAGCCACGTAGGCGGTCCACCAATCAGCAGCAGGTCCATGCAATTGATGAGAGGCAAACAGCGCCCTCTCATACCCTTGGCACTAGATGATCCTCATCTTGCTTTCAATGGTCTTTAGCCAATCATCTGCCTCCAGAGGTTCAGCAGCATTGCAAACTATGGAGGTTGAGTTCCTAGAAACTCACTCAACCTTGGTTGGCGTGGTGCAGCTTGTGGAGGTGGAACTTGATGCAAGTTGACCACAACTTGAGTCAAGTTCTGGATGAGCTGATTTTGATTCTGCAGCATTTGGTGTAGGAGATCAACTCCTTCACGGCGACCACCCCGGTCCTGGCCTCCAGAAAGATGAGGGTTGCATGCCTCATCGTTGTTGTTGGCGGGGTTGGCAGCACGTCCTTTTCCTCTTCCGGCCATCTGGCAGAATCAACCAATGTTAATTTTGAAAGCATTTAGTATCATCTTACTACTTTCACTTGTTTGTACTTTGAAGTGTTGAGGCTTTGTTATATTTTTTTTCTGAGGGTTCATTTATCACACAAAAATAAATGCAATATTATTTCATGTGGGTTCACACACCAAAGCAAAACAATCTAAAGACGAGGCTGTGGACAATTGCTCATGGCTTCCACAACTCACGTCACACACCAAGCATTAACACACCATTAACTTAACGTAACGACTCGACTATTCGACATCTTGCTAACTAAGGGAAGGACTCTACACTACTCGTTTTCTTGAGCTGGCTCCTCGGGATCTTCCTCATAATTTCGGCTGCCTTCTGACTCTGCTTTGGGTGGGGAGTCTGCTGGTGGAGAAGTGCGACGACGCCTGATCGCTCGGTGATCCGGGGAGTCAGGAGTCCATGTATCATTCATGGTGACACACAGTTCATTCCCATCTCCTCTTTCTCTCGCCCTCAAGCAGGCTCGCAGCAACGCCTCCGTTTCCTTCAGGGTGGCTCGGACATCCTGAAGCTCTTGTTGACACTCCTGCAGTCGAGTGCTGAGCATAGCAGCATCCTCCAAGCACAAGTCCATGTGCTCATGGGAAGTCCCTTGCTGCACTGGCGGGTACTTGTACTCCGTGGTACCACTCTCACGCTGGAGGACATACATGTACTCAGTCCTGTCCAGGTGGCGACGATAGATGTGACTCTGGCAGGTGATGGCCTCCTACGTGACATCCTTCTCCGCATCGACCTGTGTCGCTCTACAAGCTGGAGAGCGGTGGATCTTAAGCAGCTGATTTTCGTGTATAATCCTCATCTCTGAACTCCATTCTTCCCTCTTCTCACGGATGGTCCTGGTGGAGTTATAGTGGATGAATAGCTTGCCCGTATTGCCGGCGGCTTCGAGCATATGTCGAAGACGGCGCAACAAGCCTCCTACTGTCAATCCGTAGGAAAGGTACGTCACCGGACGGCTCTCCTCTCTCTCGGCAAGGGCAACTACGGGAACTCTCCCTCTTGTGGACTTGCGAGCGGTGCGAATCATGCGAACCATCTAAAACAAAAAGCATTTAAACTTAGGTTAGATAAGCTTTTAAACAAAAATCCTATTTTGAATGAAAATTGGGGTAAGATGAAGAAAGTGACGCATTAAATAACACTTTTCAACACACACCTTGTAAAAAAATAGTTTTTAAGAAAATAAGGCCCTTAAATACGTCTATTTCTACCTAGGTCCATGTTCCTACGGGCAACCTTGGCTCTGATACCACTTCTGTTACACCCGGTTTTTCTGAAGAACGACCAAGTGAATATCACATGTATGCCAGGATTATTTTCTCATACATGTGATGACAAATAGTGAAGCATCATTTATTACAAGCCAGGTGTCGAATATAAATAAGTCTCCGTCACAGGCAGCGGAATTATTATTCTCGAGGGCTCCGTCACAGGCGTTGCCCGGGGGTCTCCATGAATCTAGAAACCTTCTTCGGGTCCAAAGTCTTGGTCATTATACACCACCTCATTATCTTGACCTGAGCAGCAATATAAACCAACAAAATATGCAAGGTTGAGTACCGATGGTACTCAGCAAGTGTGGGAAAATTATATCATGCATGGCTAGAACAAGGGGAGGTTGAACTCATGGTTAAAGCACTACGCAATTAATACCTACCACCTTAGCTTATTAAGCACCTACATTACTACACAGGTGAAATGGTCCCATTCTTCCATCCCATCATCATAATCCAATAACCATAACATTATCTCCAATGTTAAGCTCCCCACTTAACATCCACAACTTCCAAAACCGTCAATCCTCTAATCATGAATATGTCCAAGCCGCTCTTGACCGTGAGCACGGCTGTCATGACAGTTTTGACTCTGCAGAGTTTGTACCACTGTACCCACATGTAGTGATTTTATCCCCCGTTGCCTGGTAGACTAAAAGAACCTCCATTATGCCAGTGGCTACGAACCACATTCACATTTCCCAGGTGTGTAGCCAGGAGATCACTACGAAGCCTTTACAAAGAGATTCCCGACGAGCGTGGGCCCACTGAGGTTTCACCTCTAACAGCATACAAGAGGCTCCAACCCTGCTGCAGTGGCCCCCTCTTGAGCCTTGCGGTTCATATGGTCGTCCAGCTGACACCTATTCCCCGCACAATCCAACACACCTATACTACGCCAGGGATACACCTAATTAATTGGCCAAGCTGCCCCATCTCAGCATGTGGTTGGCACGGTAAAGCCAGGTTACATGCTTCATGAACTGGTCCTTAGGATCCAGGCAAGTACTAAACACAAACCCAAGTCTCGTGCACCCAGCACACAACCAAAACATCCAACTTGCCTTGATCCCTACCTCTACATAACTCAGAATATCTCATTCAAGAGTATGGTAAAATAAACTGATGATCTCATATCCCAATTATCCCATTCTAAGCATGGCTAAGCATATGCATAATAATAAATGACATGATAAAATGAATCCCAACCCAAGCTACAAGGAAACAAGGTAATGCAATTCTAGGGAAACTTCCTAGCATGGGTTTCATATTTCATTTGACAATGCAAATAATTCTATCTACACATCCTAGCATAGGATCAAAGTGGTCAAGGACACTTGCCTCCTTCCTACTGCTCTTGAAATGGGTAGTACTGATCTTGAAAGGAATAACTTGCTCTTGAGCAGGTTCTACATCATACCATCACACATAGCAAAAGAAAAACAACAATCCATAAGACATAGTTCACACTTCCACTTCATACAAACCACACATTCATATTTATGAAAGTCATTCACCATTATATGTGCTGTGGTTACTCTATGTGTGTTGATTTGTGGCTTGCATGCACTTTTGATCATATGTATATGATTCCTACTTTTGTGTTCATATTTATACTTACATACTATATATATATATATATGAGTTTCCAATTTAAATAAATTCCTTATATTCAATTACTACACCTTTTAGCTACCTAGTATGCATGAAAGGTATTTTCCTTCTCCATATGTGTATTCATAATTTCTACCAACCCTAAACTGAATTCTTTGGATTTTTAGAACTCCATTTATCATTTACTAGTTGCTATATTTTCAGATTTATTTCCTATGCCTAAATGTGAACTTTATTATGAAAATAACAAGACACATCATCTAAACAGAATAGGTTCTGATCTAAAATATTTACTAATATATTTTTGATCTTTTCCTCTGATGTAAACTATTTTACAATTGTATTCCCTATTTTCCAGAACTATTCCTTACTTAAAAATGTGTCCCTAAATGTGATTAATAAATTAAACAGATTCATTTCATCCCAAAATATATTTTTATCTCACTCCAAAGTTTTCTAAATACTGATAAAGTTTTTAATTTAATTTTGACAATATGTTTGTCCCACTTTTTAAATTTTAAACACTAGCCACATATTCAATTTCCTAAATTAAATATTAAACAGTGCTAAAAAGGTAAACTCACCCCTCTACAGGGTCTATAATATTATTTTAACAATTTTCAGGGGTCTAGCTACACATAACAGAGGGGTTTTTCCTAATTTTTATTAAATCCAGGGGCTAAAACTGATTTGTAAATTAATTTACATGATTTTCTGAAGTTCCAGGGGCTAGATCAGAAGTTTCCGGGGCTAGCTCTTATTTCCCGAGAACCCTAGGGGGTAGCACGTAAGATTTCCAGTCTTTATAACACGGGGCTGATGTGGACCGTCCGATTTAAAACAAACGGCTGAGATTATAACGCCGAACCGGTACACTGGGATTTAAACCCTACCGTGCGATTTAAAATAAACGGCGCACAAGCGGTCAGTCGCTCTGATCGAGCGCGGGCGGCGCTGCCGGCGACGCACGGCGGCGGAAAGCGGCGATCTCGCCGGAGACTTTCGGATGTTCGAGAATTCTTCCTGGAACTGTGATCTTATGGCATAGATCGGTAGAGGGGAGGTCGGGGATCTCACCTCGGGGGTTTTCTTGAGCTCGGAGGTCGTGGAAGGCGGTCGGCGACGAGGTCCGAGGTGAATTCACGGCGAGGCTCGTCGGCGCTGTGTTTACACCGCAAGTCACCGAGTTTTCTGCACCTGCAAGGTTCCCCGGAGGCGGTGGATGAAGACCAGCGAGTTACATCGGAATTTCCGAGCGTAGATCGGCCAGAATTCGCCGGAGAAGGCTCGGGTTCTCACCGGAGTGAAAACAGCAGATCGCGTGGGAAAAAAACAGAACGAGGTCGGGGTTTTTATAGACGGAAGAGGGCGGCAGGGTGGTTTAGATCGAGTTCGCGTCGCCCCCGAGCGAAATTCGGCTGGGATTCGCAGAAATCCGGATCGGTTTGGATTTGTGGTGAGAGAGTCCGCCGCTGGCTCGAGGTAGACGAAGAACTGGCAGGCCCCGCCTGTCAGTGGGAGGAAAGGGGCGCGCGCGGCTGCGGGCTGGCGCGGGTTCTGGTTGGGCCGGCTGGTGGGTTGCGGCCCACTGGCCGGTTTTTTTCTGTTTTATTTTTTTCTTTTTCTATTTCTTTTCTGATTTGAGTTTAGATTGAATTCCAGTTTGAATTTGAATTTTTGCAAAACATGCAACACGTCCAATAAATTTTAAAATTCTCCTCTTAACATGATTTAGGGTCTTAACAAGATTTTTGGGGTGTTATATGATCCTGGCATACATGAGGAAATCACTTGGTTGCTCTTCAGAAAAACTGGGTGTGGCAGAAGTGGTATCAGAGCCAGGTTATCAACTCTAGGCACGTGACCTTAGCTAGAATGGACTTGTAAGACTTTCTTTTGACCTCGCTTATGAAGACGAAGACTCATTTCAGCCGACGAGAGCTTCAAGATCAACGTGTGAAGATATCTCGAAGTGAGAAGAAGATTGCTTGAAGATTAGTATACGACACTCGCTTAGGTTTCAGATTGTTCAGCGAGTGGAGCCCATGCCTTGGCTCATAACGGATTAGAAACACGTTGTTCAAAAAAATATGATAACAATTTTCAATTTAAGGGAGGTAGCACAACACGTTCCAACATCTCCGTTAGCATTGGATTCATTAAACACTAGGCCGGCAAAGTCAGTGAAGAAGAAAGATTAACAAGAAGATACCCGACAAACAAGGCGACAAATCTTTGAGGATGTTCATGGAGCCAACGACTTTATGTAGGGTGCACTCTAGATTACTAGAATCAAAACTTCCATCAACGAAACTTCTGAAACCTAGCCAACTAGAATCTCGGGGCGAGATTCCATTTAAGGGGGTAGTGTTGTAACACCCTACTTTGAAAGAAACGTTAGGGAAAATTTAAATTCCAAAATATGCTATAAACTCGTCTGAATTCGAGTTTGAATTAAAAAAAGAAGCTAATGCTAGGTGGTCGAATTATGGTTATTTGTGGCAGAGCAGATGTTGTTGTATCTCTTGCAGAAGATAATAGCCCGTCTTCCTGGGTTCAAAGAGAAACCAGACTGGACTTGGGCCGAAAACCGATTTGCCTTCCGAGCAGCCAAGCCCAACTGCACCCTAGGGTTTCCTCTTTCCCTCTATGACACATAGGACCCACATGGCAGGCCCAACATTTTTCTTCTTCTTTATTTTCTCCCTCCTTCTCTTCCCAGCCACCCCATCTCCCCACCTCTCCACTCCCGCCGCGCCCCCGCCTCCCTCTCCTCCCGAGGCCGCCGCCCCCCCCATGGAACCACCGCTTTCCTCACTTGCCCAGGCAGCGCCGCCTGCCAGTCGTCCTCTAGTTGGCGCCCTCGCCTCCTTCATCCCCGCTCCTCCCGCATCATCCCCGAGCGCCGCCCCTCTCTCCCGATCCCGCCCGTGCCGCCTGCCGCTCGCCCTCGCTGATCCTGCGCTACCGCGCCTCGCCCCCCCTCTCCCGAGCTTAGCTACCATGGACTTCGCCAGCCGCCACGCCGTGGCCGTGGCTGAGGCCGTCCCAGCCCCAGCCTCCTCTGCCGGCGTCAGCGCCAAGGAGCCCGAGTACCTCGCCCGTGACTTCGTCTCAAGCACTCGTGGAGGGGCAGGTACCGCCGGATCCTCTGCATTGCCTCCTCCGGTGTCGTCACGATCGACCCCGCCACGCTCAACCTCACCAACTCCTATGATGTCTGCGCTGAGTTCGACCGCGCCGAGCCTCCCGCCGCCTCTCCACCTTGCCGCACCTTCCCCAACAATCACCACCCGGTGCTTCGGCCGACTTGCACACAGCACACCTGTGGCCCCCCTTCCCCTTTCACGGTGACGGACTCATGTTTGAAATTTTGGCCAAGCACGCCTCCTTCCCCGCCGAAGAGGATCCCCAACTTCTCGCCGCCACAGTCTTCGCCTTCCTCTGCCTCCTTGTCAAGAACCGCCTCGCGCCGTTTTCGAGCATCGTTGAGTGCAGGGACGTTGGAGAGTGCAAGAACGCCAATAGTCTTGAAGAGTGCAGAGAAAAGCTGGCGTCTTTCTGCGTTGCCGTTCTGTGGGATCACTTTCAAGTGTGCGCGTTGATCGGGATTGACCTCGTGAGGTTGCTACACGATCTGATGCTGATGCTGGAGTTCCAGGCACTATGGAAGGACTCAATGCGGAACCGTGCTGCCCATAACTGCAGAGTTGGCACGCCTGGCTGGTGCACTGTGGTGACCATCACGCCCGAGATGTAGGCATAGGTCTAGCTCATGATGAACAATGAGAAGTGGGGAAATCAGAAGCGGTACCAGCTGTGGTTTGCGAGGAAGCACATTAAGGTGGCAAGAGGAGAGGAGAAGATTTCTGACATTGTAAGGTTCATATGCTGCGGGTATCATCCAACAAACGAGATCATGCAATCTGGTGTCATTGCTCGCTGGGCAGTCATAGGTTGGCTACTGACGAGTTTCCACAAGGCTTATGTCCATGCGAGTGTAAAGTTGGCGCTGTTCTACAACTGGTTGTTTTTTTTATGTCGGCAGGGATATTATCATGAATATTGAGCCTGCAATCCTGATGATGGTGAATTCGGTGTCTCAGTATACAGACATCACAAACATGCTGCTGGAGTTCATGTTCATGCTGATTGAGAACTATGATGTGTGGAGGAAGGAAGCAATAGCTCAGTGTGTAAGGATGGCTTTTGGGGTACTGGTGAAAAAAAAGAGTGGTCCCCTCTTTGGATCCATTGACAAATTCTGAAAAGCTATCGCCGTTGTTGAGGCAGAGGCTTGTCACGTTTTTATCTAGGACCTGTCCTGGAACAGCTGAAGAATCATGTGGAAAGACAGTTGATGTTGATGAGGTTTCTATAGGAACATAACTGAAGAAGGGTGTTTGCTCAAACTAGACTTATTTATTGAAGAAGGGAACAGTATTGTATCACGATCATCTATATCAGGATTGAAATCGTCGCCAATACGCAAATAATTCCTTACTTTGGAAGCTTTGGGTAGACATGCAAAGTTGAACAAGGAGGTGGTTTTGGTTTCAAAAGAAGTGGACTTTCTACAAGTACAGCTACCATGACGGGGACCTCGACATGCTGCTCGATATGTCAACCGACGACCTTGCCCAGCTCTTCCCCGCGCGTTTCCGCAGTAGGTACTTCACCAAAAGAGCTTCTGTATCCGGAGCGATTCACGCCGGCTACTATTCCTCGGTTATCTCCGATGCAGGTCGGCACCCCAACCCCGTCTTCGCCGATCGCCGGTGAGTTTCTCCGCCCCTCGCCGATGTCCTCTCGTTTCATTCGGTTCCCCTAGCCCCTGACGACACCAACATATTTGCCATGCACCAGAACGCGTCTCTGACCCGAAGAACATCGCCGCTCTTCCACGCCGCGAGCCGTTTTCTTCTTCCCGGGTCACATAAAATCCTCTAGTGTATACGTGTACCAGTGATGATCAAGAAACAATTCGAAGACTTTGAAGATCAATAGTTCGACCACTGGACTGAGCAACGATATAAGAAAAAGGCAAGTGTCCTTGACCACTTTGCACCTAAGCTAGGATGTGTAGCTAGAACTATTTGCATTGTCAATTGAACGATGAAACCCATGCTAGGAAGTTTCCCTAGATTTTCATTATCTTGTTTCCTTGTAGCCTTGGTTGGGAGTTATTTTATTATGTTATTTACTTATACTACTCATGCTTAGCCATGCCTAGAATGGGATAAATGGGATACGAGATCATCATCTTGATTATTTACCCTTGAATAGATTATTATGAATTATGTTAGAGGTAGGAATCTAGGCAAGCTGGATGCTTTAGTTGGTGCTACGTGCATGAGACTCGGGTTTGTGTTTAGTGCTTGCCTGGGTTCTAACGACCGGTTCATGGAGCATGTAACCTGGCTTTACCGTGCCAACCACATGCTGAGATGGGACAGTTTGGCCAATTAATTAGGTGTATTTCTGACGTAGTATCGGTGTTTGGATGGTGCGGGGAATAGGTGTCAGCTGGACTACCATAGGAACCGCAAGGCTCAAGAGGGTGCCACTGCAGCGGGGGTTGGAGCCTCCTGGATGCTGTTAGGGGTGAAACCTCAGTGGGCTCATACTCGTCGGGAATCCCTTTGTAAAGTCCTCGTAGTAATCTCCTAGCCACACAACTGGGAAGTGTGAACGTGGTTCACGGCCACAGGCATAATGGAGGTTTTTAGTCCATCCGGCAACGGGGGATGAAATCACTACATGTGGGTACACTGGTGCAAACTCTACAGAGTAAAAACTGTCATGACAGCCGTGCTCACGATCAAGTGCGGCTTGGACTTATTCATGATTAGATGATGACGAATGGAGAGGTTGAGAATGTTAAGCAGGGAGCTTAAAAATGGGATTGGGTGTATGGAATTGGAGTCACTTCACTTAAATAGTAATATAGGTGCATAATAAGCTAAGGAGATAGGTATTAATTTTGTAGTGCTTTAACCATGTGTTCAGTCTTTCCTTGTTCTAGCTTGCATGACATAAATTTCCCACACTTGCTGAGTACCAATGGTACTCAAGCTTGCTTTTCGTTGGTTTTACTTGCTGCTCAGACCAAAGAAATGAAGTGGTGTACAACAATGAAGACTTTGGTCCCGAAGAAGGGTTCTAGGTTCACGGAGTCCCCCTGGGAACGCCTGTGATGGAGCCCACAAGACCCAGTTTCCACTGCTTTGTTTATTTACATGTTATGAACATTTTATCATCCTTTGAGACGCTATGTAAGACTTATTTGTATTTGAACACCTGGCATGTAATATTATGATGTTTCATTATTTGTCGTCACATGTATGAGAAAATTATCCTGGCACACATGTGGAAACCACTTGGTTGCTCTTCGAAATAACCGGGTGTGACATTCAAGTGCGGTTATTTGGGTCAAATAAGCAAGAAGTGTCCAGAAAGGATACGCTACAGAGGAAATACACTAGAGCAGGGTATGAATCAATCCCGTGCTCAGCTCCAAGGAACAGCACCATAGTCCGGATGTATCTATCATACAGCTCTAGAGGATGTGCCGGAAGGTGCACCTGTGCTAGGGGGAACGTTCACACTCAATGAACTACCCATATTGATTTTATTTAACTTTGGAGCCACACACAATCTCATCAGTATAAGATTTGTGTGCAAAGCTGAGCTTTTTTAGCTTGAATGGCGTCCTCACTCTCTTGAATGGCGTCAAGTAGCTTCTTTAGCTTTTGAGTCCTTTCATCATCACCCTTTTCATCGTCGATCTTCTTGTGTACATCGTTGATGTCCGACATCGTCTCTTCGAGTGGTGAGTCTCTTTTGAAGAGTTTGGCTCTGATACCAATTGAATGTAGCCTAGAGAGGGGTGAATAGGCTTTTCGATTCTTTGTTAATCCATGAAACACTTAATAGATTTATCAAATACAGGGAAATCGGACTAGTCTGGTACTGTGCGGACTAGTCCGGTATGCGCAGACTAGAAAGATCAAGGTTGATCAATATCTTCACTTCTAGTTCCCTATGCAGCGGAAATTAATTGGGAACTTAGATGTATTACAAGTGAAACAATGAATGACAAAGATCAACTTTAGTTTCAATGTTTCAACGTGAATTACACAAGATTAAGTAAACCCTAGAATATGATGAACAATAAAACACAAGGGCAAGATACAAGATTTTATCCCGATGTTCGATTCCACGAAGGAAGTCTACGTCCCCGTTGAGGAGTCCATGAAGGACCGGGTCTTCACCAACCCTACCCTCGTCGAATCGCCTCGGAGGATGATTCTCTTCCACTAATCACAAAGGGCAAATAAATCGTTCAAGGGGCCTTCTCACAAGTTGAGGGCTCCCCAAGAATTACAATGTATCAATACCACCAAGCACACTCAAAAGATGTAAATAAATGAACAAGAGTGTGCGAGAGATCAAACCCAAGAGCTCAAGATGTGTAGAACAAATCTCTCCTTTGATCAATTGCTAATCATCAAAGATTTGATCCTCTTAGGGTTAGTTTGTGTGGAGAGATGTGAATTTCGGGCTCTTGGAAGGTGTGAAGGCGCAGGGGGTCGAGAGAGGTTGTATTATGGCCGTACACCTCTATTTATACTAGGGTTTCCAAAGGTTACCGTTAGGGTTTGCGATCTCCGGGCTAGTCCTTGGTGGACTCCGGACTAGTCCGGTGTGCGGCGTGTGGAAAACCCTAAGTGTTGTGAGATACCGGACTATTCCGTTGTCTATTCAGAGACAAATCGGACTAGTCCGGTCCATATAGGACTAGTCCGCTGTGGTGAGAACTTTGTAGATTATGGACAAGTCCGGACTTGGCGGACTTGTCTGTCCTCTAGTCAGAGACATATCAGACTAGTCCGGTCAATATAGGACTAGTCAGCTGTGTGGAGAGAGGATTGAGGACAAGTCCGCACTTGGAGGACTTGTCCATTTTCTAGTCAGAGAGAAATCGGACTTGTCCGGTTGATATCTGATTAGTCCGCACATGCTTTTTTCTGTGCAGTTAGTGTGATTTCATTCACTTGAGCTCTTGGGGTGTGTTTCTCCAACACACTCCATACTAAGTAATCTAATCTTTTCAGCTCCTGAGCTCTTATCATTTTAGATCCTCAATCTCCTTTCTTTTTGCGCTTTCTTCCTAATTTCTTTAAAACCTGCGCTCATCTCAATGATTTTGTTAGGGTCTCATTTGTTTGTCATAAATCAACCAAAACCCACGAGGGATGCCTAGATGAACTTTCAATCTCCCCCTTTTTGGTGATTGATGACAACCAATTGAGATCACACAAATATGATAAAAAAATTCAGATTTTCATAAAGTGTGCACATATGAGCTTCGAGCAAAATAGGCAATGTAAACATAAGACATATGTGCACTCTTTATGGTGGGGGTGCAAAACTATGTGTGTGAGCAATAATTTTGATGTGAATATCATAATAAGCATAATCATAATATCATCAAGAGTCTCAAGCCTACATAGCAGTTTTAAACATACACCATTAATCATAAGCATAACATAGTCATCATTTCGCAGCACATGTCCAAAAGCATAGTGATAACATAAGTCTTACAAAATCCCACTTCTTAAACTAGGACACAAAAAGAAGAACCTACGACCTAAGACTCCCCCTCAATCTCTACCACTTTGGCATCAAGGCACCAAAAAGGAGAGGAGGAGGAGAAGAAGAACCACTCGTCGGCTCACTCCTCGTTGTCGGTCCTTTCTTTGTCTTCATCATCAGGCTGAGGAGGAGGAGAAGAAGAACCACTCG
This sequence comes from Neostapfia colusana, assembly GCA_030760725.1. Taxonomy (NCBI): domain Eukaryota; kingdom Viridiplantae; phylum Streptophyta; class Magnoliopsida; order Poales; family Poaceae; genus Neostapfia; species Neostapfia colusana. The sequence goes on along the minus strand of JASWHV010000002.1, from coordinate 34,387,938 downwards.
TCGTGCCCCGGGAGCCAAAGTAGGCACGCTCTAATGGAGAGAGAAGAGAAAGCTCTGTGAAGTCAGATGCAGAGTCCTCTGAGATGACTAGAGATCCAATGGGCTCAATCGCCAGTTTTTGGCATATTGCTTTGACATTGGCCTTCATGTATCTCATTTCTTGTTTTCTTGCCTTTTTCATCTTATGAAGCTTCACCTCAGTTTTGCGGCAAGAACCAAAGATAGCAGCCAAATACTTCATAATCCCACTAGGGGACCTTTGTGAGGAGTGGCCCTAGTCTTGGATGAAGGCCTTGCATCTTCTTGAGCTCTCTCTGGATGTTCTTCAGGTGAGCCAGGTGAGGGAGCAGCTGGGAGAGAGGCTTGAGGATGCTTCTAAGGCCTTAGAGCAGTGTGCTCCACATCCTTCACAAACTCAATTCCTGTGACTTTTTCAATCATGAACATCAAGTATGGTGCATAGCCACAGGAACGGTTTGGTGTGCAGGATATGTTCACCATGTCATTCCAAATGTAATCGAAGATATCAAATTTTCTCCTCCTGCTGATTACTTTCATCAAGGTTCTCAAGTATCCTATGACACTCCTGGCATCTCCATCTTTTGGAGCAATGGTCTTCCGGAGCACTCTGTTGAGAACAATGAAGAAGGGCTTCATGTTCTTGGTTGAGGGAGGATTGTATGGGAGTCGAGTATCATAGAGGAATTCCATCTTGTCCTTCTCCACAACACCAAGATTGTGAATAACAATCTCATTACTGCCGGTGTCCTCAAGGTGCAGCAGTCTGGCAAACTCAACATAGGAAACTGTGTACTTGGATCCATGTGTCATCCAAGTCACTCTCTCTTCTTCATCGTGGTCAAATTGGCAAGTTGCGAAGAACTGGGCGATTATCTCATCATTCCAGTTGTATCTGAAGGAGAGGAAGTCCTTGAGTCCGTGTCTCTCTGCAGCCTCCATTACCTCCTCGAAGGCTTCACAGCTCTTCCTTTCAAAATATGTCCAGTCGATCCATTGTCTACGGACCACTGGAGTCTTCATTTGGAGGTACACCAAACTGTAGTAGTCCGAGTGAAAGTTGCTCCAAAATCTCATGTCAGCTGCCTTTTTGCCAGTGCTATAGGCGTCAATCTTCCTCAGCTTCCATGCCACATCACTCCCCTTGCCATTGAACTTGTCCTCCGAGGGATCCCTATTCCCCTGTCTTGGAGCTGTCATATTAAGTGGACCAATCGGGCCAGAAGCAAGTCCCTTTCCCTTGCCCTTGGTTTGGCGTTGAGCCGCCGGGCTAGAACCAGCCATATTTGCTTTTGAAGCTGGTCTCTTGACTGTAACCTTTCGACGCACCTTAGGTGGGGTGGGCAAAGGCTCGGCAGCACGCTCTTGTCTCTTGTTGGAACGAGACTCCGGCATACGAGACATCACATCTTGATCCATCTCGGCTTCAAAGTCGGAGATATTCTCATTCGATCCCGACATGATTCTAACAAGGAAGATATAAAGGATATGAACAAGCAAGGATGACAAGAGTGTGCATTGAATTGGTATAAGCTATGGTTTTGATCAGGGCATACCAGACTTGTCCGGTGTTCACGGACGGACTAGTCCGGAGTACCGGACTTGTCCGCCCTAAGAACAGACTAGTCAGTTATGAGGCTGCTCAAACCCTAACTTGTCGAAATTTGAGGTTATTCGATGCAAATATGATCTAGGGTACATGGAATACATCAATAGAGCATGTATTGACTGGAGGAGCTAAGCTAATGGAGCAAAAACAAGAAAAATCGAAGGTTCTAGGGTTTGGAGAGAAATTTACCAAATCCTTCGATTCGAGGCGTTGAAGGAGTTCTTGATGCGGACTAGTCCAGTGTCTTCAATCCCCTTGCAGTGGAGATCGATTCCCACGGAGATTTGAGTGGATTTGATGGAAAACTCGCAAATCCACCTTGGGAGCACTTGAGTGAGGAGAGAGAACATGGGAGGAGTTGTGAGGTTGAAGGAGATTAGGTCTGAGCTGGCCCTAGGGTTATAGAGTCAAAATATCAGACTAGTCTGTGGTCGAATCGGACTAGTCCGGACTAGCGGACCAAGTGCGGACTAGTCTGCAATGTGCGGACTAGTCCGGGGTGACCACGTGACACGACCCCACGGTCTTGTCGAGCTAAGATCACGCTGAGGGGTGCTGCGTTGCACAGCACCGAATAACGCACATCAAAGGTACAAAGCGGAAGCAAAACTTTTATTACATAAAGTGGTTTATGAACATTTGTACATCAAAATAAGTCCAGTCTACACTCACGGGCATAGACTATGCATCAAGATCACGTTCAGCCCGTGAACGTGTCCTTGCTAGCACACACGCACACTAACACGGCGGCGTGCACGACTCCCACTCGACGGGGTTCCCCTCCTGGGGTTCCATCTCCTCTTCTGGAGTCCCTTCCTCATAGAACCCTGCAAAAGCTTCAAACACAAGCAGTGAGCACGAAGGCTCAGAAAGTCTGACCCGTCTCACCTAAACATGGAACTTCTACAAGAGGGGTAATGGGTTCATGAGATAAAACAATTTGCAAAGGACTCGCCTAATTATTGAGACCTTACTTTCAATTTTTAGCAGCAGGTTGTGGAGAACCTTACGCTAAGGCACATGAGAGAGCCCCAATCAAACAAGAAATGCATTTCTCTCATGTACTTTGCCCAAAGTTAAAAAGAACTTTAGTTAGCTCTAAACTACAACAAATCATTAGCAATCAAGTCCGTCTTTCAATCAGCAACAATTTAACATGCAACTAGCCTGTTCTTTCTACGTCACGGTACAGTGAACAAGTGGTACTCACTGACCGCGAGGGACGGCGGTTATAATCGATTTACACCTGCAGGGTCACCCGAATAACCCGTCACGTACGCCCGTACTTGATGTTGCCTACAACAACCATCACGGACGCCGTACGCAACCACCTTTCACCCGTCAGCCAAATATTGAACCGGTCCAATCGTCCCGAGCAAGAGGTCTCTGCACGCGCATCTCAGTGCCGCCAGCCGATTTACACCTCGAGCTCTCAACCTACCCTCTGAACGACCAGCTATGCCTCAACACCCATCTACTCGAGTTACATCGGTTTCCCGGTTCCAATATAGCCGGTAGGTCTTCGGTACTGTTCTAGCTTGTTCAACAGCCCCGCACACGGCTCGGTCCTCAATCGACACAAGCGGAGCTACAGCACACAGGCCCAAAAGTCCTGCTGCCCTTACTCTCCGCTCGGTCTCATCTTTCTTGCCATGTGTATCATGTGCTATCTCTACCCGAGTCGAGTGCCTCTAGCCTATGCTCGCGAGTAGTTCCAACTACTCGACTTGTACCGAATCCTACCCTAACTTAGCTTTGCAGTAGCTAACGGGGTTTGCAATCCTAAACCCAACCCATGGTTTTCTTGGCTATGCAATTGGGTTTCCAAACAAGACTCCAATGCAAGGAATAACGGTATTCATGTAAGTGCTCAAAACAATAAAAATTTGTAAAGAGGTTAATGCAAACCGGAGCTTGCCTTCCTGTTCTTGGTCGTAGGCTAGCTGCTCCTCCGGAGTAACGAAGTCTAGGACTTCGGGTTCCTCCTCGACCTTAGCGACTACATGATATACAAGTATATGTATTAATTTAAATGCATTTGATTGAATTCAAACTTGTGAAGTCTATAACTCTTATTAGACAGACCCAATGACTGTGAAACTTTTACTGTGGCTTGGTCACAACCTAAACAGAGACTTGGTCAAGTTTTAGTTGCAGCAAAGCTCATTTGAGCCCTCCACAATTAATTATGTACTTGACCTTAATTTAAGGCTTTTAGGATGTTCTAAGGATTTTCATGAAATAAACTATTTCTGAAAACTAGATTTTCAGAGGGTTCTAATGGAGCTGGTATCACTTAATTTGAAGGTTCCTAATTAAAGATATGAGCTAAACAATTTCAGAGAAAATTCTGAAAATGTTTCTGAACATTTTCTATTTTCTCTGGAACAGTTTCACTAATCACACCATTAGGTGGATCAAATGAGCTCAACTGGACCTGAAATTTTTATGGTAGTTCAGGGATATTTTGGTGAACATCCCAGCAAAATTCAGAATTTTCCTCCAAGGGATTCTCCAGTTAAAATTTCAAACAGTTTAAACCTTGAGGAATTAATTCTGGAGAAATGAGGATTTTCATGAAGTGAAACTTGATTTATTGGAAAGTGCTGAGAGCTGAATCCACCAAAATTTGGTTCACTCGATTTGGAGCTTTCTAGCCCAAGTTATGAGGATTTGAAGTTTGAATGTAATCTGAAAATCGGGAAAAAGTTTGAACTTGTGGGTGGGCCACGGGGACACGTGTTGTGAACTGTTGCAGTGGTCTGTGGGGTTCCTGCGTGCCAGCACAACAGATCCCAGCCGCACCCGATCCCGGTTTTGAATTTTTAAGCCGCTGACGGCTGGGCCCCGCGTCGTCTTCTTCCTCCCGACGCGCCCTCGCGCCCGCGCCGCCTCCCCTCGCCGGAGCAGACCCGGAGCTTGCCGGACCGGCGTTCCCAGCCACCGCCCAGCCAGAGACTCGCCGCCAGAGGGTTTAGGGCATCGAGGAACACGTTGGTGGGCTCTGTTTGGGACGTCAGTGGCCTGAACAAGCTCCGTGACGTGCGGCGGCTACTGCTGTGGTTCAGCACCGTAGTCCGAGGTCTCTAGCCCGCCATCGCTTGCGCCGATGGGCTCTTCATCACCAGCGCAGCTCTAGGAAGCTCGACATGACCTCAGATCAGCTCGGGAGTTGCCGCAAATAGGGTTTCACCGTGCGACCGAATGGGTCCGCGGCGGCCACTCCTAGTAAAGCTTAAATCCCGCCGCTCTGAGGCGTTCTCATGCGATGGATGCTAAAGGAGATTTGATCGCCGGCTAATCCGGCATATGTGTGCAAAATTTGATGACTCGAGGAGGGACAGAGAAGGAGAATTTTAAAGAACTGTACCTGAAACTCGGGTTGAGGTCGCCGGAGCAAATTCTCGGAATTCGCCGGCGAGATTGTACGGCGTGGCTTGAGCTTCAGGTGGAAGCAGCGTAGAGTCCGTGTGCTCCTTTTTCTGCCCTTGCTTGGCTGTGAAAGTGACTGTGGTGTGCTGCCCACGTGAGACCGATCGCTGTTCTTTAGCTCAGTCACGGCGGTCGTCGTTGATCACGGGAACAGAAGCTAAAACCCGGTGGTTTAGGCGTCGGGAGAGTGGTGCTCGAGCTCAGGGTGCTGCCTAGCAGCTCAGGGAAGGAGGAGGCACGATGTTTTCGCGGATCCCCGATCGAGCAGAGAGGCGGAAGCCGGGGAACTCGGTGTGCACTGAGGAGATGGAAATGAGCGATGATCTCCATGGTGGAACGCCTTAAGAGGACCCCAGACCAACCCTGGGCTCGCGTGTGGAAGCGGGAAGCAGCTGGTGGCGCTGCTCCTCCTCGGTGGTGCTGTAAGGGCCTCAGTTTTTGACACATAATTGAAGTGTTCATCACCACACCACACACCTCATTTGAGGAAAGATGATGAACACAAATGAAGAGCAAGTAACCACCATCAACATGCTCATTAGAGAACAAACTCACACATTGCAAAAGGGGTATTTCCCACATGTGATATAGAGGGGCTGGACATATGAAAACTCCTGCACATTGCTAAGAATGTCCATGCCAAGTTTCACCCAGATTCAAAACCTTTTTGAGGTCATTTTGGGTATAGCTAGAAAGAGAGCAGTTTGAAACCATATTCAAATTCAAACTGTTTTTATCCCATGAATTCAAAAGTGGGAGGCATATTCTTACTCAGCACATTTTTGTGAGCCCACACACCAATTTTCACTCCATTTGGAGTTGATCTTGACATGAGCTAAGTGGGGAAAATTCAAACTTTATTTGAATTTCAAACTGAACTTGTGCTGAAATTCATTCAAACCAAACCCCATTTGAATTCTAACTAATTCAAATGGCTCATGTATGAATAATTTGAATTACCATGGGTATTATGGGGCTCACTGATTACAACAGTGATTAGGAGTAAATTTCAGAGGTTAATTGGAAGTGGGACCCACATGTCAGCCACTACTCCAAATCAACCGACTGAGACTTTCTCACTCGGTTAGCCGAGCGGCCGCTGCGATCGCCACCGAGGGGAGCCGCCGCGCCAGCAGCTGCATGGCCACGCGCGGGCGTGAGGCGGTGCAGAGCCTTCTTAAGGCGCCTTCCCCCCTCCTCGGCCGAAGCCTCACCCGTTTCTTCCTCCGCAAAAACTCAGCGCCGGCAAACACTTCCGCAGCTCGGAATCGATCGGAGAACGCCGATCACAGCTTCCTCCGTCCCCTCCAGAGCCACGGCAAGGTACTAGAGACCTTCCTCCATCCTCCCCTGCTAGAATTCAGTTGAGACTGATTGAAATTGGTTATGCCGAAAGATCAATTCGGTGACTTAGAATCGCCACACCTCGGGCTTCCGTGGACAGCCCAACCAGGGCGTTGTCACGCCCGAGCAAAGGCACCCTTGGACGCGCTGGTGACCGGTGCTGCTCACCCCCGAGCCACAGCCCGAGTGATTGCTCGCCGGCGGCGAATTTCCCATTTTCCCCTTTCTGTGTGCAGAATGACCTTCGGGTGCGATTCCGTCGAATTCATACCCTAGAAAGGATTAGAGGCCCTCAATCCGCTCTCACACAAACTAGACAGGGTAACGCACAAGTTGCCTTCAAAACCCTTGGCCGGAGAACCTCTGTACCCGGCGTAATTCGAGGTTTACCAACGGCGGAACAAAAGGGAGGCATCGGGTGCACGGTGAGGACCTACTTCGGGCCTTCCCCGAGCTGCCTCAAGCTCATGTCGACCTTCCCTGAGGTCCACTGATGCTTCCCGATCGGTTCCTCGAGTAGTTGAGGTGCTAGGGAAGTCAGCCGACATGGCCGAAGTCTTTCCGAGGTGGCGGCTCGTCGGCGACCATGCACTGGCCATTGTCATGAGTAGCTGACCCAGAATCCTGTTCCCCAAGTGAAAGTAGGCAGGGCGGACAAAATCGTGAAGTTTGGAGCTGTACAGAAGCCGGCGGCGAGCTCTCCGGCGAGGTCCCTCGGCGGTGGAGCGCGGGCGTCGCGAGGTTGAAGAAAGGGGTGGACCCCAGCTGTCAGCGGCCGATATTTTGAATCGGGATCGGGTTGCAGCCAGCATCGGGTGTGCTGGCGCGCAAAGACCCTGTGGGCCGCAGTGTGCGGTCGCCTCGGCGTGCGACGCGTGTCCCCAGGGCCCACGCGCGAGTTTAAACTTTTCCCCGATTTTCAGATTTCCTTCAAACTTCAAATCCTCATAACTTTTGCTAGAAAGCTCCAAATCGAGTGAACCAAATTTTGCTGGATTCAGCTCTCTGAGTAATTTCCAGCAACTCAAGTTTCACTTCATGAAATTCCTTATTTCTCCAGAATTAATTTCTCAAATTTTAAATTGGTTGGAATTTTAACTGGAGAATCCTTTAGAGGAAAATCCTGAAATTTTGCTGGGATGTTCAACCAAATATCCCTGAAATACCATAAAAATGTCAGACCCATTGGAGCTCATTTGATCGACCTAATGGTGTGATTAGTGAAACTGTCCCAGGGAAAATAGAAAATGTTCAGAAACATTTTCAGAATTTTCTCTGAAATTGTTTAGCTCCTATCTTTAGCTAGGAACTTCAAATTAAGTGAGACCAACTCCATTAGAACCCTCTGAAAATCTAGTTTTCGGAAAGTCATAGTTTGTTTCATGAAAATCCTTAGAACACCCTAAAAGCCTTCAATTAAGGTCAAGTACATAATTAATTGTGGAGGGCTCAAATGAGCTTTACTGCAACTAAGACTTGACCAAGTCTCTGTTTAGGTTGTAACCAAGCCACAGTAAAAGTTTCACAGTCATTGGGCTTGTCTAGTAAGAGTTATAAACTTCACAAGATTAAAAGTAAATACAACTGCATTTAAATTAATACATATATTGCTTCTATCATGTAGTCGCTAAGGTCGAGGAGGAACCCGAAGTCCTAGACTTCGTTACTCCGGAGGAACAGCTAGCCTACGACCAAGAGCAGCAAGGCAAGCTCCGGTTTGCATTAACCTTTTTACAAATGTTTATTGTTTTGAGCACATCCTTGAATACTATTATCCTTTGCATTAGAGTCTTGTTTGGAAACCCAAATGCATAGCCAAGAAAACCATGGGTTGGATTTAGGATTGCAAACCCCGTTAGCTACTGCAATGCTAAGTTAGTGTAGGATTCGGTACAAGTCGAGTAGTTGGAACTACTCGTGAGCATAGGCTAGAGGCACTTGACTCGGGTAGTGATAGCACATGAAACACATGGCAACAAAAATGAGACCAAGCGGAGGGTAGGGCAACAGGACATTGGGGCCTGTGTGCTGTAGCTCCGCTTGTGTCGATTGAGGACCGAACCGTGTTCGGGCCTGTTGAACAAGCTAGAACAGTACCGAAGACCTACCGGCTATATGGGAACCGGGAAACTGATGTAACTCGGGTAGCTGGGTGTTGAGGCATAGCTGGTCGTTCAGAGGGTAGGTTGAGAGCTCGAGGTGTAAATCGGCTGGCGGCACTAAGATGCGCGTGCAGAGATCTCTTGCTCGGGACGATTGGACCGGTTCAACATTTGGCTAACGGGTGAAAGGTAGTCGCGTACTGCGTCCGTGATGGTTGTTGTAGGCAACATCGAGTACGGGCATACGTGATGGGTTGTTCGGGTAACCCTGCAGGTGTAAATTGATTATAATCGCCGTCCCTCGTGGTCAGTTAGTACCACCTGTTCACCTTAGGTGACGTAGAAAGAACAGGCTAGTTACATGTTAAAATGTTGCTGATTGAAAGATGGACTTGATTGCTAATGACTTGCTGTAGTTTAGAGCTAACTAAAGTTCCTTTCAACTTTGGGCAAAGAACATGAGAGAAATGCGTTTCTTGTTTGATTGCGGCTCTCTCATGTGCCTTAGCGTAAGGTTCTCCACAACCTGCTGCTAAAATTTTAAAGTAAGGTTCTACTAATTAGGAGAGTCGTTGGAAATGATTTTTACCTCATGTAACCCACCACCCCTCATTTAGAAGTTCCATGTTTAGGTGAGACGGGTCAGACTTGCTGAGCCTTCGTGCTCACTGCTTGTGTTTGAAGCTTTTCCAGGGTTCTATGAGGAAGGGACTCCCGAAGAGGAGACGGAACCCTAGGAGGGGAACCCCATCGAGTGGGAGTCGTGCACGCCACAGAGTTAGTGTGTGTGTGTGTGCTAGCAAGGACACGTTCAAGGGCTGAACGTGGACTTGATGCGTAGTCTACGCCCGTGAGTGTAGACTGGAACTATTTTGATGTAAACATGTTCATAAACTTTTTATGTAATAAAATTTCGCTTCCGCTTTGTACCTTTGACGTGTGTTATACGGTGCTGTGCAACGCAGCACCCCTCAGCGTGATCCTGGCTCTACAAGACCGTTGGGGTCGTGTCAGCATTGGTATCAGAGCTCGCTTGAGGTTTAAAGCACTACAAAGGTCGTTTTTTTTTCAAAAATCCAGTGACGAATGAGTTAGTAGCCCATATAAGGATGTTATTAGTGTATAGAAAGTGGCATATTAACTTATTTGATTATGTCGGAAAATCGTATATCTCGGGACGTTTATGTCTTGGGGGATACACGTAAGCGCTGTCCACCAGTGCGCACAAGCTGAAGGGTGGAGCCCCACGGGTGGCAGGTAACCCGACCCGCTTTGATATCCTCTACGACTCTTCATGTCATTTTGGGTATTCGAGCAACGTCTGTCCCTGGCGTGCGTGGTGCGATTTGGAAGACCCCGTCACGTGGTCTGAAACGTGAACACGTAACTCAAGGTGTGTTTGGCTTGAGAACATCTGTGCGAGTGATGACGGCCGGGTGTACGAACTGTATGGATTCTGGGCTCGGTGTGCAGTCGAGTCTGACGATTGCTTGAGTTTCTGCAGGTAGCTTGACCACGAAACGGTAGACGTGTAGCATCCGTGTGCGAGTGATGTTTAGTGCCACTGAAATAACGAAGCCGGCTAAGTCCGGTATAGGTTTTCCTTTGTGAGGACGTAGTACCGACATAATCTGGTGACGCATCGACGTCACACCCAACTAAATTAACAACATCAGTAAAAACTTGAAGGTTTTGATCTAAAGTAGTAAAAATTGGATGTGACTCCTTCCCTTGAATAGGATATTTCAATGTTAACAAGTTTTCAACTTATAGGTTGTTAAGGACAGAGCACTCTGTTTTCAGCTGAATCAAGGCTGAAGTTAATCAGAAGTTAGAGGTTGAGTCCTTTCGAGGTTGGCGTCATATGATACATTTCTGGAAAGCTTTGGAAGAGTTTTAAAACTTTTCTGTTGAGGTCCAGAGGTGTTTCATCCCTTAACCAATCGAAAAATGCAGTAGAGTTGAAACTGTCCAGAAAACAGGACAGAGTAAAGACTCTCTGTAAACTCTCTGTAAATTGAGCATAACTTCCTGCTTAAAAATCCACAAATAGAAAATGAGGTAGTTATGGAAAGCTTATGAGATGGGTTACAACTTTGTAACAGAAAGTTTTGTCAGATTTGGAACAGAATTAATTGGAATTCTTGGATTTAATCAGTACCTAAAGCAGGGAGGTGCTGTCCAATTTTCTCCAGAAATTCTGTTAACTTTGACATCTCATAACTTTTGAACCAGGACAGATCTTAGGCCAAGCAAATACTTTCTGGAAAGCTATTGAAGTTAGATTTAACTTTGATGTTGAGCTCCAGAATTGGTTTTGCTTTAGCATGGCCTAAATCAGGTTGATATGGAAACTGGTCAGGGCTGTCATGGGGACAGCAGATCAGCAGTCAAATTTGTTTAAAATTTGAACTATGTTTCCAAGTTTTATGGGTTCAATGACATGTCTGATGTTATAACTCAAGGGTTTACTGTTTAAATAAATATTTGACGTTTCTCAAATATATTTTTACAGATGACAGCAGATCAGCAGTTAGAGAACGGGTGGGTGATGTCCCACTGTTCTCACTACAACGGCTATCCGGAAGCATTGAGGCATATGTGTCACACCCGGTTTATCCGAAGAACAAGCGAGTGAAAATCACATGTATGCCAGGATCATTTTCTCATACATGTGACGACAAATAGTGAAGCATCATTTATTACAAGCCAGGTGTCGAATATAAATAAGTCTTACATAACATATGTCTCGATGGACGATAATAAGTTCATAACAAGTAAATAAAATAGCAGCGGAATATTATTCTTGTGGGCTCCGTCACAGGCGTTGCCCGGGGGACTCCATTAACCTAGAAACCTTCTTCGGCTCCAATATCTTGATCATGAAACACCACATCATTTTCTTGACCTGAGCAGAAATATAAACAAACAAATATGCAAGGTTGAGTACCGATGGTACTCAGCAAGTGTGGGAAAGTTATGTCATGCATGGCTAGAGCAAGGAGAGGTTGAACTCATGGTTAAAGCACTACGCAATTATTACCTATCACCTTAGCTTATTAAGCACCTACATTACTACACAGGTGAAATGGTCCCAAACTCCCATCCCATCATCATAATCAAATAACCATAACATCATTTCCAATGTTAAGCTCCCCGCTTAACATTCTTAACTTCCAAAACCATCACTCCTCTAATCATGAATAAGTCCAAGCCGCTCTTGACCGTGAGCACGGCTGTCATGACAGTTTTGACTCTGCAGAGTTTGCACCACTGTACCCACATGTAGTGATTTCATCCCCCGTTGCCGGGTGGACTAAAAGAACCTCCATTATGCCAGTCGCTATGAACCACATTCACACTTCCCAGGTGTGTAGCCAGGAGATCACTACAAAGCCTTTACAAAGGGATTCCCGACGAGCGTGAGCCCACTGAGGTTTCACCCCTAACAGCATACAAGAGGCTCCAACCCCGCTGCAGTGGCCCCCTCTTGAGCCTTGCGGTTCATATGGTAGTCCAGCTGACACCTACTCCACGCACCATCCAACACACCCATATTACGCCGGGGATACACCTAATTAATTGGCCAAGCTGCCCCATCTCAGCATGTGGTTGGCACGGTAAAGCCAGGTTACATGCTCCATGAACCGGCCCTTAGGATCCAGGCAAGTACCAAACACAAACCCGAGTCTCGTGCACCCAGCACCAACCAAAACATCCAACTTGCCTTGATCCCTACCTCTACATAACTCACAATATCTCATTCAAGAGTATGGTAAAATAAACTGATGATCTCATATCCCAAATATCCTATTCTAAGCATGGCTAAGCATAAGCATGTAAATAAATGACATGATAAAATAAATCCCAACCCAAGCTACAAGGAAACAAGATAATGCAATTCTAGGGAAACTTCCTAGCATGGGTTTCATATTTCATTTGACAATGCAAATAACTCTATCTACACATCCTAGCATAGGATCAAAGTGGTCAAGGACACTTGCCTCCTTCCTGCTGCTCTTGGAATGGGTAGTCCTGATCTTGGAAAGGAAGAACTTGCTTTGGAGCAGGTTCTACTCATACCATCACACATAGCAAAAGAAAACAACAAGTCATAAGACATAGTTCACACTTCCACTTCATACAAACCACACATTCACATTTATGAAAGCCATTCACAATTCTATGTGTTGTGGTTTCTCTATGTGTGTTGATTTTTGACTTACATGCACATTTAAACATGTGTATATGATTTCTACTTTTGTATTAACATTCATGTTTGCATACTATATATATGAGTTTCCAATTTAAACAAATTCCTTATATTCAATTACTACACCTTTTAGCTACCAAGTGTGCATGAAAGGTATTTTCCTACTCAATAGGTGTCTTCAAACCTTCTACCAATCCTAACCTTCATTCTTTGTATTTTGGAAACTTCATTTATCATTTTCTAGTTATTCATGCCTAGTTTGCTATATTTTAAAATTTATTTCCTATGCCTAAATGTGAACTTTATTATAAAAATAGTAAGACACCTCATCTAAACAGAATAGGTTTTGGGTCTAAAATATATAATAATATTTTGTTTGAACTTCTCCTCTGATGTGAACTATTTTACATTTATTTTACTAATTTTCAGAATTATTCTCTACTTAAAAATATGTCCCTATAACTAATAAATGTGAATAATCAATTAAACAAATTCATTTCAGCCAAAAATCTATTTTTATCTCACTTCAAAGTTTTCCAAGTACTAGGAAAGTTTTTAATTTGAATTTGCAATGTGTTTGTCCCATCTTTTAAATTTTAAATACTAAACACATAGTCAAATTCCTAAATTTAATATCACATAAGGTTAAAAGGGTAAATTCATCCACTACAGGGTCTATTATATTATTTTAAGAATTTCCAGGGGTCCAACTACACATAACAGAGGGGTTTTCCTAATTTTTATTAAGTCCAGGGGTTAAAACTGATTTTTAAATGAATTTACATGATTTTCTGAAGTTCCAGGGGCTAGATCAGAAGTTTCCGGGGCTAGCTCGTATTTTCCGAGAACCCCAGGGGGTAGCACTTAAGAATTCCGGCCTTTATAACGCGGGGCTGACGTGGACCGTCCGATTTAAAACAGACGGCTGAGATTATAACGTCGAACCGGTACGCGGGGATTTAAATTCTACCGTGCGATTTAAAATAGACGGCGCACAGGCGGCCACGTCGCTCTGATCTAGCGTGGGCGGCACTGCCCGGCGGCGCACGGTGGCGGGAGGCGGCGATCTCGTCGGAGAGTTTCGGATCTTCGTCAATTCTCTCTAAAACTGTGATTTTATGGCATAGATCGGTAGAGGGGAGGTCGGGGATCTCACCTCGGGGGTTTTCTTGAGCTCGGAGGTCCTGGAAAGCGATCGGCGACGAGGTTCGAGGTGAATTCCCGGCGAGGCTCGTCGGCGCTGTGTTTGAACCGCAAACCACCGAGTTTTCTGCACCTGCGAGGTTCCCCGGAGGCGGTGGATCAAGACCAGCGAGTTAGATCATAATTCCCGAGCGTAGATCGAGCAGAATTCGCCGGAGAAGCTCGGGTTCTCACCGGAAGGAAAATCGGCGGATCGTGGGAAAAACGGGACGATTCCGGGGTTTTTATAGACAGGGGAGGGCGCCGTTCGGTTGTGATCGAGTTTGCGTCATCCACGAACGAAATTCGGCTGCATACGCGAGGATCCGATGCGGTTTCAATTCGGGGGTGAGAAGAGTTCGGCTGAGCGCGGGCGCGAGCGCGAGGAGGAAGAAAGGGTTGGCGGGCCCCGCGTGTCAGTGGGAAAGAGGGGGGCGCGCAGCTGCGGGCTGGCGCGGGAGCAAATGGGCCGGCTGGTGGGTTTCGGCCCACTGGCCGGGGGTTTATTTTTTCCTTTTCTTTTTCTTTTTCATTTCTGTTTTGAGTTTAATTTGAATTCCAGTTTGAATTGAATTTTTGCAACACATGCAATACGTCCAAAATTTTTTAAATTCTCCTCTTGACAGGATTTTGGGGTGTTACAATATGCTTCAATATTTCGGATACCACCAGATGCCGCAATACTTCGCCAAGGACGAAGGCGAAGAGGGGAATAAGACGTGGACGATCCATGTCGAAGTCCCTGCAGGACCTACGCCATCCGGTTGGGTGCCGTTCACCGTCACGGTGAGAGGAAGACAACCGGGAGGGATGTGGCAAGTGGCAGCCCGTGACACCATGTCGCGTTTCTGCCAACTACATGTGCAGGCTATGGAGGGCACTCCATACGCGCTCGTTCCGGTGGAGGGACGGGCTCAGCATGTGTGGGAAGAGAGGTACCTGGAGGCAACGGGCCCGAGTTGCCCAAGGTACAACCCAGCGGAGGCAAACCTTAGCCTCCAGATGAGGGCGGGAAACGCTGTGATGGACAGCCAAGCTGTTCATACGGAGCATCTCGCCACAAAGATCAAGGAGAGCACGAGCCGTGGAGACCATTTCGAGAGTGCTCACAGCGCACTCCGCAATGTGCTCCTTCCGACGATCAAGCGACTGAATGAACAACATAATCAGTTGCATCGTCTGAAGAAGGCGGAGAGAAAAAGCCGTGTCGACATCGTGGCATTACAAGAACTGGTACAGAATCTGACCCAGCAAAACGAGGAACTTACTCAAGAGCGAGACGACGCTATTGAGGAAGGGCAAGGCTGGGAAGAAGATTACAACCAAGCCATGGACGAGGTGCATGCTTTGCAGGACCTCGTACCTCCGGTATTGGGCGTACCGGTGGTCTTGGGCCTTCCAGCAATGGGAGGACCCGAGATGGGAGAAGAGGTGGTAGATCCAGAGCCACCAGCAGAGGTACCGGAGGAGGACGACCCACAGGAGGTCGAGTTCTACTCTGAGTAGGGGGTTACAGTTGCCATGCAGGGCAGCTAGGGTAGTGTAGCCCAAATTTTGTAATCGGTGACATGTCGTGTAGACAGTAGCGTATATATAGGTAGTGACGACATGAGCACGACTTCTTGGAGATCCGAGAATAATGTATCTTGTATAAAGTTTATGCTTTATCAATATATGTGAATGTTGTGCAAATTAATCATGTGTCACTTCAATACGTACTGTTGCATATGGGAATTTTTAAGTAAGACATGTGCTAACTGCTGCTGTTTTGAATTTCAGAATGACGCGTACTCGTGCCAACCCTGATGTTGGGGGTACTAGCCAAGGGGGAGAGACCTCCCAACAGCCTCCCGAGGACTCCTCGGGACAGCAGCAGCAACAGCAAACACCGCCACCCCCACTGCCAACGGTTACATTGGCCGACATCGTCGTGGCAATGGCGGGTTCACATCAGCAGCACATGGAGTTGTTGCAAACTCTAATCGCCAATACGTCTCGCCCAGAGAGACGTCAAGATCGTGAGGAGCGTCAACAGAGCTCCAACTCCCTGGCGATTCATCCCCCTGTATTCTCAAGGGCGGAAGAACCTCTTGACGCGGACAACTGGCTCCGCGCCATAGAGATGAAGTTCGGGCTGCTCCAGATAAGTGAGCAGCGCAAGACTCAGTTCGCGGTCCAGCAGCTCCAAGGATCTGCGAGCGCGTGGTGGGCCAACTTCTGTGCTTCACAGCCCACCGACCGAGTGATGACCTGGACGGAGTTCCGGACGGCCTTCAGGGCCTATCACATACCGCCAGGTCTGATGAAGAGGAAGACGCAGGAATTTCTACACCTGCAACAAGGGAGCCGGAATGCGCTGGAGTACTCCAGAGCGTTCAACGGTCTCGCGCTTTATGCGTCGTATCATGCCGATACCGACGAGAAGCGGCAGGACCATTTCTACCAGGGCCTTAACCCACTCCTGAATGATAAGTTGGCGATGTTCAATCGCGGCAGCCTCAACGACATCATAGATGCTGCGATTTTTCAGGAGGACTCCGGCAAGGAGTTAGCGGCGGCGGAGCGAAAGCAAAGCGCGCCGCAAAGCAGCGGAGAAGGAAGCAGTCCTTCTCAGAAGTTTCGGATGGTGAATCGCCCACCATCAGGTCCACGCTGGCAGCCACCACAGCGGTCGATGCCGTTCCGCAGTCGGCCGTACTCTTCACCGGCATTCAGGCCGGCACTGCCAGTACCACCCCCGCAACAACAGCAGCAGCGGGCGATGCCGCGTGCGTATGCACCTCAGCAGCGCATGCCGGGCTTTCATCCCCCGAGCACTACCCCAGCAGTGGCCACATGTTACAAGTGTGGTCGTCCAGGACACTTCGCGAGCAGTTGCCCGGAGAGGCAAGGCGGCGGAGTGGCACCACGATTTCCCAGGAGGAATCAACCCCGGAACCCTACTAATGCACGGCGGGCAAACCATAGGCCCGGCACCGTCCACCAGCTTGCCATTGAGGACGTGCCGGAGGGCGAGCCAATCCTTGCGGGTATGTTCCAACTCCACCAGCATCCCGCTATAGTACTATTTGATTCGGGCGCCACACATAGCTTCATTAGCCAAGCTTTCATTGATAAATATAGCTTGCAAATACTACCCACCAATAGTCCTTATGTGATCTGTTCACCGGGTGGGAAAATTTCAGCAGGCATGATGGTCCCAAAAGCGCCATTGTGCTTAGAGGGTAGAGTCTACCCGACGTCTCTCATAATCTTAGAGGGACAAAAGGTCGATGTCATCTTAGGGATGTCGTGGTTAACCCACCACGGCGCTGTTTTAGCCACCGTCCTTTGAGTGGTGCACTTGAACTCAGAAGTGCACGAGTCTCACTCATTATTTCTGGACAGTCCAGAAATAAAACTTCCAAGTTTCAATCAAGCCACAGCCATCAGATTGAAAGATATTCCAGTGGTCCGAGAGTTCCCGGACGTATTCCTAGACGATTTGCCGGGGATGCCGCCCGATAGAGAGGTGGAGTTCAAGATTGAACTTGCACCGGGAACCATGCCAATATCCCGAAGGCCGTACAAGATGGCGCCCAAGGAGTTGCCTGAACTGAAGACTCAGCTCACGGACCTTCTGGAGAAGGGTTTTATTAGGCTGAGCTCCTCGCCATGGGGCTGTTCGGCATTATTTGTCAAGAAGAAGGATGAGACGTTACGGCTTTGCGTGGACTATCGTCCATTAAATGCCGTAACCATCAAGAACAAGTACCCGTTGCCACAGATCGACATGTTGTTTGATCAGTTGGTCGAAGCAAAGATCTTTTCCAAGATGGATTTAAGATCCAGGTACCATCAGATTAAGATAAGGGCTGAGGACATTCCAAAGACAGCTTTCTCGACAAGGTACTGACTTTATGAGTACCTGGTCATGTCCTTCGGCCTCACCAATGCTCCAGCTCACTTCATGTACTTGATGAACTCGGTATTCATGCCGGAGCTGGACAAGTTTGTCGTGGTGTTCATCGACGACATCCTGGTATATTCCAAGTCGGAAGAAGATCACAAGAAACACCTGCGTATAGTCTTGCAACGGCTGCGGGATCACAAGTTATACGCGAAATTCAGCAAATGCGAGTTTTGGATATCGCAAGTGCCTTTCCTCGGGCATATCATCTCAGCGGAGGGTATCGATTAGACGCGAGCAAGATCACTCAAGTGCCGAATTGGAAATCCCCGAGAACTGTTCACGAGATACGGAGTTTCCTCGGACTCGCGGGATATTATCGGAGGTTCATTCCGAACTTCTCGAAGATTGCCAAGCCAATGACAGAGCTGCTGAAGAAGGCTACCAAATATGTTTGGAGTCCAGCATGTGAAGCAGCATTCAAGGCTTTAGTCAAGCACCTGACATCAGCACCGGTTTTGGCGCAGCCAGACACAACAAAACCGTTCGATGTGTACTGTGATGCATCCGGCATTGGACTCGGATGTGTGCTGATGCAAGACTGAAGAGTGGTCTCGTATGGATCACGGCAGCTTAGAAACCATGAGCAGAATTGTCCAACCCACGATTTGGAGCTCGCTGCCGTGGTACTTGCACTAAAAATGTGGAGGCACTACCTACTCGGTAACCTCGTACATTTATATACCGGTCACAAAAGCCTCAAGTACATATTCACTCAGAAGGAGTTGAATATGAGGCAACGAAGATGGTTAGAACTGATAAAGGATTACGAAATAGAGATCCATTATCATCCAGGCAAGGCAAACGTAGTGCCAGATGCGCTGAGCCGCAAGTCACACGTCAACAATCTGACCATCACACCGTTGGAAGAGAGCGAATCACCACTACATGTGATTCCACACGGAGCTCTCTACAACCTAGCTTTGATCCCCACCATCCGTGAAGAGATAGCGGCAGCCCAAAAGAATGACAAGGGCATGTCACATTTGCGGAGACATGTAGACAGTGGGGAGCTGAAATGTTTCCGGAAGGACGGAGACGGCGTCCTATGGTTCAAGGACCGGATCGTCGTACCCCGTAACCCGGAATTACGGAAGAAAATCTTTGATGAGGCTCACTTATCAAAGTTTTCTATTCACCCCGGCAGCAACAAGATGTATCAAGAACTCAGAAGCAAGTTATGGTGGACACGGATGAAGCGAGAGACTGCAAAATACGTGTCCTAGTATGATACATGTCGAAGGGTGAAGGAAGACCACATGCGGAAACCGGGACTGCTGCAACCACTGGGCATTCCTGCCTGGAAGTGGGAGGACGTGAGCATGGATTTCATCGTCGGTTTACCCACCACTTTTCAGAAGCATGATTCTGTGTGGGTGATCGTCGATCGGCTCACCAAAGTTGCCCATTTCATCCGGGTCAACACCAACTACAACGCCAAGAAGTACGCTGAACTATACATCTCACGGATCCTATGCTTGTATGGCGTACCCCGTACCATCATATCGGATTGGGGCACTTTATTTGTGTCCCGTTTTGGGGAGCAGCTGCACGCTGCCTTGGGGACGAAACTGATCCGTAGTTCAGCATACCACCCGCAGACGGATGGGCAAACGGAGCGGGTAAATCAAATATTAGAAGACATGCTACGAGCTTGCGCAATCAACCACGGCAAGAATTGGGATGATCACTTGCCGTTAGCCGAGTTCTCGTACAATAATGGGTACCAAGCCAGCATCAAGATGGCGCCCTACGAGGCGCTATACGGGCGGAAATGCCACACACCACTGAATTGGTGTGAATCTGGCGAAAGGGTTACCTTCGGGATTGACCTCGTCAACAACGCGGAAGAAAAGGTTCGACTGTTTCAAGCGAACCTAAAAGCCGCTCAATCCCGTCAGAAACAGTATGCGGACCGGAGAAGGCGCCCATTACAATTCGAAGTTGGAGATCACGTATATCTACGGGCGTCTCCAATGAAGGGCGTAAATAGATTTGGGGTAAGAGGAAAGTTAGCACCCGGATTCATCGGTCCATTCCAGATTACCGAAAGATGTGGATCAGTGGCATACCGGCTGAAATTACCAGAAGCACTTTCCGGTGTGCATGACGTCTTTCACATTTCCCACCTGAGGAAGTGTCTTAATCTATCAACTACCACTCAGCTGGAAGACATTGAAGAACTGCAACCAGATCTCACCTATCGGGAGGAACCAGTGCAGATTATCGATGAAAAGGCCCGAACCACACGCAACCGTACGTTGTGGTTCTACAAGATTCTATGGAGTAATCACTCCATGGACGAAGCGGCATGGGAGAGCGAAGGATTCCTTCGCGCTAACTACCCCGACTTTTTCACGTCGCATATCCGGTAATTTTCCACCGTCCTCTCTCTCATTTTCACCTTATAATCTCGGGACGAGATTCTTTTAGGGGGGGGGAATGTAAGGACCTCAGTTTTTGACACATAATTGAAGTGTGCATCACCACACCACACACCTCATTTGAGGAAAGATGATGAACACAAATGAAGAGCAAGTAACCACCATCAACATGCTCATTAGAGAACAAACTCACACATTGCAAAAGGGGTATTTCCCACATGTGATATAGAGGGGCTGGACATATGAAAACTCCTGCACATTGCTAATAATGTCCATGCCAAGTTTCACCCAAATTCAAAACCTTTTTTAGATCATTTTGGGTATAGCTAGAAAGAGGGCAGTTTGAAACCATATTCAAATTCAAACTGTTTTTATCCCATGAATTCAAAAGTGGGAGGCATATTCTTACTCAGCACATTTTTGTGAGCCCACATGCCAATTTTCACTCCATTTGGAGTTGATCTTGACATGACCTAAGTGGGGGAAATTCAAATTTTATTTGAATTTCAAACTGAACTTGTGCTGAAATTCATTCAAACCAAACCCCATTTGAATTCTAACTAATTCAAATGGCTCATGGGTGAATAATTTGAATTACCAGGGGTATTATGGGGCTCACTGTTTACAGCAGTGATTAGGAGTAAATTTCAGAGGTTAAAATTGGAAGTGGGACCCACATGTCAGCCACTACTCCAAATCAACCGACTGAGACTTTCTCACTGGGTTAGCCGAGTCGCCGCTGCGATCGCCACCGAGGGGAGCCGCTGAGCCAGCAGCTGCTTGGCCACGCGCGGGCGTGAGGCGGTGCAGAGCCTTCTTAAGGCGCCTTCCCCCCTCCTCGGCCGAAGCCTCACCCGTTTCTTCCTCCGCAAGAACTCAGCGCCGGCAAACACTTTCCGCAGCTCGGAATCGATCGGAGAACGCCAATCACAGCTTCCTCCGTCCCCTCCAGAGCCACGGCAAGGTACTAGAGACCTTCCTCCGTCCTCCCCGCTGCTAGAATTCAGTTGAGACCGATTGAAATCGGTTATGCCGAAAGATCAATTCGGTGACTTAGAATCACCGCACCTCGGGCTTCCGTGGACAGCCCAACCAGGGCATTGTCACGCCCGAGCCAAGGCACTCTTGGACACGCTGGTGACCGGTGCTGCTCACCCCCGAGGCACAGCCCGAGTGATTGCTCGCCGGCGGCAAATTTCCAGTTTGCCACTTTCTGTGTGCAGAATGACCTTCGGGTGCGATTCCATCGAATTCGTACCATAGAAAGGATTAGAGGGCCTCAATCCGCTCTCACACAAACTAGACACGGTAACGCAGAAGTTTCCTTCACAACCCTTGGCCGGAGAACCTCTGTACCCGGCGTAATTCGAGGTTTACCAACGGCGGAACAAAAGGGAGGCATCGGGTGCACGGTGAGGACCTACTTCGGGCCTTCCCCGAGCTGCCTCAAGCTCATGTTGACCTTCCCTGAGGTCCACTGATGCTTCCCGACCAGTTCCTCAAGTAGTTGAGGTGCTAGGGAAGTCAGCCGACATGGCCGAAGTCTTTCCGAGGTGGCGGCTCGTCGCCGACCATGCACCGGCCATTGTCATGAGTAGCTGACCCCAGAATCCTGTTCCCCGAGTGAAAGTAGGCAGGGGCGGCCAAAATCGTGAAGTTTGGAGCTGTACAGAAGCCGGCGGCAAGCTCTCCGGCGAGGTCCCTCGGCGGTGGAGCGCGGGCGTCGCGAGGTTGAAGAAAGGGGTGGACCCCAGCTGTCAGCGGCCGATATTTTGAATCGGGATCGGGCTGCGGCCGGGATCAGGTGTGCTGGCGTGCAAAGACCCTGTGGGCCACAGTGTGCGGTCGCCTCGGCGTGCGACGCGTGTCCCCGGGGCCCACGCGCGAGTTTAAACTTTTCCCCGATTTTCAGATTTCCTTCAAACTTCAAATCCTCGTAACTTTGGCTAGAAAGCTCCAAATCGAGTGAACCAAATTTTGCTGGATTTAGCTCTTTGAGTACTTTCCAGAAATTCAAGATTCACTTCATGAAATGACACAACCCCAATTGGTCTTGTCGAGCCAGGATCACGCTGAGGGGTGCTGCGTTGCACAGCACCGGATAACACACGTCAAAGGTACAAAGCGGAAGCGGAATTTTATTACATAAACAAGTTATGAACATGTTTGCATCAAAATAAGTTCAGTCTAGACTCGCGGGCATAGACTAAGCATCAAGTGCACGTTCAGCCCTTGAACGTGTCCTTGCTAGCACACACGCACACTAACTCTGCGGCGTGCACGACTCCCACACGACGGGGTTCCCCTCCTGGGGTTCCGTCACTTCCTCGGGAGTCCCTTTCTCATAGAACCCTGCAAAAGCTTCAAACACAAGCAGTGAGCACGAAGGCTCAGCAAGTCTGACCCGTCTCACCTAAACATGGAACTTCTACATGAGGGGTAATGGGTTACATGAGGTAAAAATCATTTGCATGGACTCGCCTAATTAGTAGAACCTTACTTTCAAGTTTTAGCAGCAGGTTGTGGAGAACCTTACGCTAAGGCACATGAGAGAGCCGCAATCAAACAAGAAACACATTTCTCTCATGTACTTTGCCCAAAGTTGAAATGAACTTTAGTTTGCTCTAGACTACAGCATATCATTAACAATCAATGTCCATAATTCAATCAGCAACATTTTATCATGTGACTAGCCTGTTCTTTCTACGTCATGGTACAGTGAACAAGTGGTACTTACTGACCGCGAGGGACGGCGATTATAATCGATTTACACCTGCAGGGTTACCCGAACAACCCGTCACGTACGCCTGTACTCGATGTTGCCTACAACAACCATCACGGACGCCGTACGCAACCACCTTTCACCCGTCAGCCAAATATTGAACCGGTCCCATCGTCCCGAGCAAGAGGTCTCTGCACACGCATCTCTGTGCCGCCAGCCGATTTACACCTCGAGCTCTCAACCTACCCTCTGAACGACGGGCAAAGCCTCAATACCCAGCTACCTGAGTTACATCAGTTTCCCGGTTCCCATATAGCCGGTAGGTCTTCGGTACTGTTCTAGCTTGTTCAACAGGCCCGCACACGGCTCGGTCCTCAATCGACACAAGTGGAGCTACGGCATACAGGCCCCAAAGTCCTGCTGCCCTTACCCTCCACTCGGTCTCATTTTCTTGCCATGTGTTTCATGTGCTATCACTACCCGAGTCGATTGCCTCTAGCCTATGCTCGCGAGTAGTTCCAACTAATCGACTTGTACCGAATCCTACTCTATCCTAGCAATGCAGTAGCTAACGGGGTTTGCAATCCTAAACCCAACCCATGGTTCTCTTGGCTATGCAGTGGGGCTTCCAAACAAGACTCTAATGCAAAGAATAAAGGAAACAAGTATGTGCTCAAAACAATAAAAATTTGTAAAAAGGTTAATGCAAACTGGAGCTTTCCTTGCTGCTCTTGGTCGTAGGCTAGCTGTTCCTTCGGAGTAACGAAGTCTAGGACTTCGGGTTCCTCCTCGACCTTAGTGACTACATGATAGAAGCAATACATGTATTAATTTAAATGCAGTTGTATTTACTTTTAATTTTGTGAAGTCTATAACTCTTACTAGACAAGCCCAATGACTCTGAAACTTTTACTGTGGCTTGGTTACAACCTAAACAGAGACTTGGTCAAGTTTTAGTTGCAGCAAAGCTCATTTGAGCCCTCCACAATTAATTATGTACTTGACCTTAATTGGCACTCTTAGGGTGTTCTAGGGATTTTCATGGAACAAACTATTACTTTCTGAAAATTATATTTTCAGAGGGTTCTAATGGAGTTGGTCTCACTTAATTTGAAGGTTCCTAGCTAAAGATATGAGCTAAACAATTTCAGATAAAATCCTGAAATGTTTCTGAACATTTTCTACTTTCTCTGGAACAGTTTCACTAATCACACCATTAGGTGGATTAAATGAGCTCCAATGGGTCTGAAATTTTTATGGTAGTTCAGGGATATTTTGGTGAACATCCAAGTAAAATTTCAGGATTTTCCTCACCAGGATTCTCCAATTAAAATTCCTAACAGTTTAACTTTGAGGAATTAATTCTGGAGAAACAAGGGTTTTCATGAAGTGAAACTTGATTTGCTGGAAAGTGCTCAGAAAGCTGAATCCAGTAAAATTTGGTTCACTCGATTTGGAGCTCTCTAGCCAAAGTTATGGGAATTTGAAGTTTGGAAGAATTCTGAAAATCGGGGAAAAGTTTAAACTCTCGGGGCCCGCGGGAACACGTGTCAAGCGTGGAGGTGTCCGGCACACCGGGGATACCACACGTGTCGAGCGCGGAGGTGTCCAGCACACTGGAGATACCACACGTGTCGAGCGTGGAGGTGTCCGGCACACCGGAGCTCACAGGTTATTTGCGCGCCAGCACACCCGATCCCCGGCCACACCCGATCCCGATTTAAATTCTTCAGCCGCTGACACGTGGGCCAGCCGGCTTCGTCTTCCTCCCGCCGTTATCTCGCGCCCGCGCCGCCGTCCTTGCCGGAGCAGATTTGGAGCTCACCAGCTCGCCGCTGCCGGACCTCCCATGGGCTGAAACTCGCCGCCAGGGGGTTGTCGACGTCGAGGAACACGTCGGTGGTGTCAGGTCGGGCTGGGGGTGACCGGAAATAGTTCGGCGACGTGCCGCGGCCTCGGTTGAGGTTCGGCACCGTCGACCGTGGTTTCTAAACCCGCCAACACATCAAACAAACGGCCCTACAGCATCAGCGTACCTCTAGGAAGCTCGACAAGGTGTCAAAAGGGTTCAGGGATGGCGGCACGTCGGTCGGCACCGTGTGGCCGATCGTGCCCGCCAAGACCGCCCTCGATCGAGCTCGAAATTCGTCACTCCTAGGCCGTTTCACGCCACGGATGCAGAAAAGAACTTGATCGCCGGCTAGTCCAACGTCTATGTGCAAAATTTGATAACCTCCGAAAGATCATAGAGCAAGAATTTAAAGAAACCGTACCGGAAGCTCGGGTTACGGTCGCCGGAGCAAAAACTAGAAATTCTCTGTGGATTCTTCACGGTTTGCTTCCAAACTTGGAGGAGAGCAGCACGGTGGTCGCGCGCTCCCGTTGCCTCTCTTGCTGGACCGTGAATACGCCTGTGGAACGCTGTCCACGGGCGCCTGACTCTCGGCCGAGGCTAGGTCGCCGCGGTGGCGATTGTTTTCGGGCAAAGGAGGTCGGAGCTCGGGGTTTCTGGAATTGGGGAAGTGGAGTGCGACCTCAGGTTGCTGTCTAGCAGCTCAGGGATGAAGGAGGAGATGGTTTTCCTGGTTTTCCCGATTGAGCAGAGAGCTGCGGCGAGAAACAATGCCGCTGCTCGGTTTTGCCCGCGAGAAGATAAAGCCGGCCGACTCCTGCTCAGTGGAGGCGGTGCCGGTCGCGTGGGGGCGCGAGCAAGCCGACCTGGGCGCCAGCGCGCGGAGAGGGAAGCAGCTGGTGGCGCCGGTAGCTGCTCGGTGGCACAGCCGACAGCTGCTCGGTGGAATTTCCCACCGAGACTCTGACTTTGGTTGCAAGTTTCTCCTTCTTCCCTCTATGACATGTGGGTCCCACCCGGTGTTTTAACCTCTGAAATTTACTCCTAATCACTGTTGTAAACAGTGAGCCCCATAATACCCCTGGTGATTCAAATTATTCACCCATGAGCCATTTGAATTGAGTAGAATTCAAATTTGGTTTGGTTTGAGTGAATTTCAGTACAAGTCCAGTTTTGAATTCAAATAAAGTTTGAATTTGTCCCACTTAGCTCATGTCAAGATCAACTCCAAATGGAGTGAAAATTGGTGTGTGGGCTCACAAAAATGTGCTGAATAAGAATATGCCTCCCACTTTTAAATTCATGGGATGAAAAACAGTTTGAATTTGAATATGGTTTCAAACTGCCCTCTTTCTAGCTATACCCAAAATGACCTTAAAAATATTTTGAATCTGGGTGAAACTTGGCATGGACATTCTTAGCAATGTGTAGGAGTTTTCATATGTCCAGCCCGCCTATATCCCATGTGGGAAATACCACTTTTGCAATATGTGAGTTTGTTCTCTAATGAGCATGTTGATGGTGGTTACTTGCTTTTCATTTGTGTTCATCATCTTTCCTCAAATGAGGTGTGTGGTGTGGTGATGAACACTTCAATTATGTGTCAAAAACTGAGGTCCTTACATTCCTACCCCCTTAAAAGAATCTCGTCCCGAGATTATAAGGTAAAAATGAGAGAGAGGACGGTGGAAAATTACCGGATATGCGACGTGAAAAAGTCGGGGTAGTTAGCGCGAAGAAATTCTTTGCTCTCCCATGTCGCTTCCTCCATGGAGTGATTACTCCATAGAACCTTGTAGAACCACAAAGTACGGTTGCATGTGGTTCGGGCCTTTTCATCGATAATCTGCACCGGTTCCTCCCGATAGGTGAGATCCGGTTGCAGTTCTTCAATGTCTTCTAGCTGAACGGTAGTTGATAGCTTGAGACACTTCCTCAGCTGGGAAATGTGAAAGACGCCGTGCACACCGGAAAGTGCTTCTGGTAATTTCAGCCGGTATGCCACTGATCCACATCTTTCGGTAATCTGGAAGGGACCGATGAATCGGGGTGCTGTTTACGCCCTTCATTGGAGACACCCGTAGGTATACATGATCTCCAACTTCGAATTGTAATGGGCGCCTTCTCCGGTCCGCATACTGTTTCTGACGGGATTGAGCGGCTTCTAGGTTCGCTTGAATTAGTCGAACCTTTTCTTCCGCGTTGTTGACAAGGTCAATCCTGAAGGTAACCCTTTCACCAGACTCACACCAATTCAATGGTGTGCGGCATTTCCTACCGTATAGCGCCTCGTAGGGCGCCATCTTTATACTGGCTTGGTACCCATTGTTGTACGAGAACTCGGCCAACGGCAAGTGATCATCCCAATTCTTGCCGTGGTTGATAGCGCAAGCTCGTAGCATGTCTTCCAAGATCTGATTTACCCGCTCCGTTTGCCCATCCGTCTGCGGGTAGTAGGCTGAACTACGGATCAGCTTCATCCTCAAGGCAGCGTGCAGCTGCTCCCAAAAATGGGACACAAATAAAGTGCCCCGGTCCGATATGATGTTACGGGGTACGCCGTATAAGCATAGGATCCGTGAGATGTACAGTTCAGCGTACTTCTTGGCGTTGTAATTTGTGTTGACCGGGATGAAATGGGCAACTTTGGTGAGCCGATCGACGACCACCCACACAGAATCATGCTTCTGAAAAGTGGTGGGTAAACCGACGATGAAATCCATGCTCACGTCCTCCCACTTCTAGGCAGGAATGCCCAGTGGTTGCAGCAGTCCCGGTTTCCGCATGTGGTCTGCCTTCACCCTTCGACATGTATCACACTCGGACACGTATTTTGCAGTTTCCCGTTTCATCCGTGTCCACCAAAACTTGCTTCTGAGTTCTTGATACATCTTGTTGCTGCCGTGGTGAATAGAGAATTTTGATAAGTGAGCCTCATCAAAGATCTTCTTCCGTAATTCCGGGTTACGGGGTACGACGATCCGGTCCTTGAACCATAGGACGCCGTCTCCGTCCTTTCGGAATCATTTCAGCTCCCCACTGTCTACACGTCTCCGCAAATGTGACATGCCCTTGTCATTCTTCTGGGCTGCCGCTATCTCTTCACGGATGGTGGGGATCAAAGCTAGGTTCTAGAGAGCTCCGTGTGGAATCACATGTAGTGGTGGTTCGCTCTCTTCCAACAGTGTGATGGTCAGATTATTGACGTGTGACTTGCGGCTCAGCGCATCTGCCACTACCTTTGCTTTGCCCGGATGATAATGGATCTCTATTTCGTAATCCTTTATCAGTTCTAACCATCTTCGTTGCCTCATGTTCAGCTCCTTCTGAGTGAATATGTACTTGAGGCTTTTGTGGTCGGTATACAAATGTACGAGGTTACCGAGTAGGTAGTGCCTCCACATTTTCAGTGCGAGTACCACGGCAGCGAGCTCCAAGTCGTGAGTTGGATAATTCCGCTCATGGTTTCTAAGCTGTCGTGATCCATACGCGACCACTCTTCGGTCTTGCATCAGCACACATCCGAGCCCAATGCCGGATGCATCGCAGTACACATCGAACGGTTTTGTTGTGTCTGGCTGCGCCAAAACCGGTGCTGATGTCAGGTGCTTGACTAAAGCCTTGAATGCTGCTTCACATGCTGGACTCCAAACATATTTGGTAGCCTTCTTCAGCAGCTCTGTCATTGGCTTCGCAATCTTCGAGAAGTTCGGAATGAACCTCCGATAATATCCCGCGAGTCCGAGGAAACTCCGTACCTCGTGAACAGTTCTCGGGGATTTGCAATTCAGCACTTGAGTGAT
Source organism: Neostapfia colusana (assembly GCA_030760725.1). NCBI lineage: Eukaryota > Viridiplantae > Streptophyta > Magnoliopsida > Poales > Poaceae > Neostapfia > Neostapfia colusana. The sequence goes on along the minus strand of JASWHV010000002.1, from coordinate 34,359,328 downwards.
CTTGCTCGGGTCCACAGCGATACCCTCCGCTGAGATGATATGCCCGAGAAAAGGCACTTGCGATATCCAGAACTCGCATTTGCTGAATTTCGCGTATAACTTGTGGTCCCGCAGCCGTTGCAAGACCATACGCAGATGCTTCTTGTGATCTTCCTCCGACTTGGAATATACCAGGATGTCGTCGATGAAGACCACGACACACTTGTCCAGCTCCGGCATGAATACCGAGTTCATTAAGTACATGAAGTGAGCTGGAGCATTGGTGAGGCCGAAGGACATGACCAGGTACTCATAAAGTCCGTACCTCATCAAGAAAGCCGTCTTCGGAATGTCCTCAGCCCTTATCTTAATCTGATGGAACCCGGATCTTAAGTCCATCTTGGAAAAGATCTTTGCTTCGACCAACTGATCAAACAACATGTGGATCCGTGGCAACGGGTACTTGTTCTTGATGGTTACGGCATTTAATGGATGATAGTCCATGCAAAGCCGTAACGTCTCATCCTTCTTCTTGACAAATAATGCCGAACAGCCCCAAGGCCAGGAGCTCGGCCTAATAAAACCCTTTTCCAGAAGGTCCGTGAGCTGAGTCTTCAGTTCAGCCAATTCCTTGGGCGCCATCTTGTACGGCCTTCGGGATATTGGCATGGTTCCCGGTGCAAGTTCAATCTTGAACTCCACCTCTCTATCGGGCGGCATCCCTGGCAAATCGTCCGGGAATACATCAGGGAACTCTCGGACCACTGGAATATCTTCCAATCTGATGGTTGTGGCTTGATAGACACTTGGAAGTTTTATTTCTGGACTGTCAAGAAATAAAGAGTGAGACTCGTGCACTTCTGAGTTTAAGTGCACGACTCGAAGGACGGTGTCTGAAACAGCGCCGTGGCGGGTTAACCACGACATCCCTAGGATGACATCGACCTTCTGTCCCTCTAAGATAATGAGAGACGTGGGGTACACTCTACCCGCTAAGCATAATGGTGCTTTGGAAACCATTACGCTTGCTGAAATCTTCCCACCCGGTGAGCAAATTAAATATGGACTATGGGTGGGTAGTATTAGCAAGCTGTGTTTAGCAATGAAAGCTTGGCTAATAAAATTATGCGTGGCGCCTGAATCAAACAGTACTATAGCGGGATGCTGGTGGAGTTGGAACATACCCGCAAGGATTGGCTCGCCCTCCGGCACGTCCTCAATGGCAAGCTGGTGGACGGTGCCGGGCCTAGGGTTTGCCCGCCGCGCATTAGTAGGGTTCCGTGGTTGATTCCTCCCCGGAAACTGCGGTGCCACTCCGCCGCCTTGCCTCTCCGGGCAACTGCTCGCGAAGTGTCCTGGACGACCACACTTGTAACATGTGGCCACTGCTGGTGTAGTGCTCGGGGGAAGAAAGCCCGGCATGCGCTGCTGAGGTGCATACGCACGCGGCATCGCCCGCTGCTGCTGCTGTTGTTGTTGTGGTGGTACTGGCAGTGCCGGCCTGAATGCCGGTGAAGAGTACGGTCGACTGCGGAACGGCATCGACCGCTGTGGTGGCTGCCAGCGTGGACTTGATGGTGGGCGATTCACCATACGAAACTTCTTAGAAGGATCACCTCCTTCTCCGCTGCTCTGCGGCGCGCTTCGCTTCCTCTCCGCCGCCGCTAACTCCTTACCGGAGTCCTCCTGAACAATCGCAGCATCAATGATGTCGTTGAGGCTGCCGCGATTGAACATCGCTAACTTGTCCTTCAGGAGCGGGTTAAGCCCCTGGTAAAAGTGGTCTCGCCGCTTCTCGTCGGTATCAGCATGATACGACGCATAAAGTGCGAGATCGTTGAATGCCCTGGAATATTCCAGCGCGTTCTGGCTCCCTTGCTGCAGGTGCAGGAACTCCTGCGTCTTCCTCTTTATTAAACCTGGCGGTATATGATAGGCCCTGAAGGCCGTCCGGAATTCCGCCCAGGTCATCACTCGGTCGGTGGGCTGTGAAGCACAGAAGTTGGCCCACCACGCGCTCGCAGATCCTTGGAGCTGCTGGACCGCGAACTGAGTCTTGCGCTGCTCGCTTATCTGGAGCAGCCCGAACTTCATCTCTATGGCGCGGAGCCAGTTGTCCGCGTCAAGTGGTTCATCCGCCCTTGAGAATACCGGTGGATGAGTAGCCAGGAAGTCGGAGTAGGAGCTCTGTTGACGCTCCTCACGGTCTTGACGTCTCTCTGGGCGAGACGTATTGGTGATCAGCGTTTGCAGCAACTCCGTGTGCTGCTGATGCGAGCCCGCCATTGCCGCGACAATGTCGGCCAATGTAACCGTCGGCAGTGGCGGTGGCGGTGTTTGCCGTTGCTGTTGCTGCTGCTGTCCCGAGGAGTCCTCAGGAGGTGGTTGGGAGGTCTCTCCCCCTTGACTGGTACCCCCAACGTCAGGGTTGGCACGAGTACGCGTCATTCTGAAATTCAAAACAGCAGCGATTAGCACATGTCTTACTTAAAATTCCATATGCAACAGTAGGTATTGAAGCGACACATGATTAATTTGCACAACATTCACATATATTGATAAAGCATAAACTTTATACAAGATACATTATTATCGGATCTCCGAGAAGTCGTGCTCATGTCGTCACTACCTATACATACGCTACTGTCTACACGACATGTCACCGATTACAAAAGTTGGGTTACACTACCCTGGCTGCCCTACATGGCAACTGTAACCCCCTACTCGGAGTAGAACTCGACCTCCTGTTGGTCGTCCTCCTACGGTACCTCTACTGGTGGCTCTGGATCTACCACCTCTTCTCCCATCCCGGGTTCTCCCATTGCCGGAAGACCCAAGACCACTGGTATACCCAACACCGGAGGTACGAGGTCCTGCAATGCATGCACCTCGTCCATAGCTTGGTTGTAGTCCTCTTCCCAGCCTTTTCCTTCCTCAATAGCGTCGTCCCGCTCTTGAGCAAGGTCCTCATTCTGCTGGGTTAGGGTCTGCACCAGTTCTTGTAACGCCGCGATGTCGACACGGCTTTTTCTCTTCGCCTTCTTCAGACGATGCAACTGATTATGCTGTTAATTCAGTCGCTTGATCGTCGGAAGGAGCACATTGCATAGTGCGCTGTGAGCACTCTCAAACTGATCTCCACTGCTTGTGCTCTCCTTTAGCTTGGTGGCGAGATGCTCCGTATGAACAGCTTGGCTGTCCATCACAGCGTTTCCCGCCCACATCTGGAGGCCAAGGTTTGCCTCCGCGGGGTTGTACCTTGGGGAACTCGGGTCCGTTGCCTCCAGGTACCTCTCTTCCCACACATGCTGAGCCCGTCCCACCACCGGAACGAGCGCGTATGGAGTGCCCTCCATAGCCTGCACGTGTAGTTGGCAGAAACGTGACGGTGAATGGCACCCAACCGGGTGGCATAGGTCCTGCAGGGACTTCGACATGGATTATCCACGTCTTGTTCCCCTCTTCGCCTTCTTCCTTGGCGAAGTACTGCAGCATCTGGTTGTACCCGAAATATTGGAGCATTTGCCACAATGCTTCCGGGTAGCCGCTACGGTGAGAACAGTGGGACATCACCCACCCGTTCTCCAATTGCTTATCTGCTGTCATCTGTAAAAATATATTTGAGAAATGTCAAATATTTATTTAAACAGTAAACCACTGAGTTATAACATAAGACATGTCATTGAACCCATGAAACTTGGAAACACAGTTCAAATTTTAAACAAATTTGACTGCTGATCTGCTGTTCTCGTGACAGCCCTGACCAGTTTCCATACCAACCTGATTTAGGCCATGCTAAATGCAAAACCAGTTCTGGAGCTCAACATCAAAGTTAAAGCTAACTTCAATAGATTTCCAGAAAGTATTTGCTTGGCCTAAGATCTGTCCTGTTTCAAAAGTTATGAGATGTCAAAGTTAACAGAATTTCTGGGGAAAATTGGACAGCACCTCCCTGCTTTAGGTACTGATTTGATCCAAGAATCCCAGTTAATTCTGTTCCTAATCTGACAAAACTTTCTGTTACAGAGTTTTAACCTATCTCATAAGCTTTCCAGAACTACCTCATTTGCTATTTCTGGATTTTTATGCAGGAAGTTATACTCAATTTACAGAGAGTTTACAGCGAGTCTTTACTCTGTCCTGTTTTCTGGACAGTTTCAACTCTACTGTATTTTTCGATTGGTTAAGGGATGAAACACCTCTGGACCTCAACAGATAAGTTGTAAAGCTCTTCCAAAGCTTTCCAGAAATCTATCGTATAACCCCAATCTCGAAAGAACTCAACCTCTAACCTCTGATTAACTTCAGCCTTGATTCGGCTGAAAACAGAGTGCTCTGTCCTTAACAACCTATAAGTTAAAAACTTGTTAACTTTGAATATCTTGTTCAAGGGAAGGAGTTACATCCAGTTTTACTACTTTAGATCAAAACCTTAAAGTTTTTAAATGATGTTGTTCATTTAGTGGGGTGTGACGTCGATGCGTCACCAGATTATGTCGGTACTACGTCCTCACAAAGAAAAACCTATACCGGACTTAACCGGCTTCGTTAATTCAGAGGCACTAAACGTCACTCGCACACGGATGCTACACGTCTACCGTTTCGTGGTCAGGCTACCTGCAGAAACTCAAACAATCATCAGACTCGGCTGCACACCGAGCCCGGAATCCATACAGTTCGTACACCCGGCCGTCATCACTCGCCCGGATGTTCTCAAGCCAAACACGCCTTGAGTTACGTGTTCACCTGTCAGACCACGTGACGGGGTCTCCCATGTTGCACCACGCACGCCAGGGTTAGACGTTGCTCGAATACCCCAAACGACATGAAGAGTCGTAGAGGATATCAAAGCGGGTCGGGTTACCTGCCACCCGTGGGGCTCCACCCTTCAGCTTGTGCGCACTGGTGGACAGCGCTTACGTGTACCCGCCAAGACATAAACGTCCCGAGATACACGATTTTCCGACATAATCAAATAAGTTACTATGCCACTTCTATAAACTAATAACATCCTTATACGGGCTACTAACTCGTTCCTCACTGGATTTTTAAAAAAGATGACCTTTGTACTGTGTTAAACCTCAAGCGAGCTCTGATACCAGCGCTGACACGACCCCAATTGGTCTTGTCGAGCCAGGATCACGCTGAGGGGTGCTGCGTTGCACAGCACCGGATAACACACGTCAAAGGTACAAAGCGGAAGTGGAATTTTATTACATAAACAAGTTATGAACATGTTTACATCAAAATAAGTTCAGTCTACACTCGCGGGCGTAGACTAAGCATCAAGTGCACGTTCAGCCCTTGAACGTGTCCTTGCTAGCACACACGCACACTAACTCTGCGGCGTGCAGGACTCCCACTCGACGGGGTTCTCCTCCTGGGATTCCGTCTCTTCCTCGGGAGTCCCTTCTCATAGAACCCTGCAAAAGCTTCAAACACAAGCAGTGAGCACGAAGGCTCAGCAACTCTGACTCGTCTCACCTAAACATGGAACTTCTACATGAGGGGTAATGGGTTACATGAGGTAAAAATCATTTGCCAGGACTCGCCTAATTAGTAGAACCTTACTTTCAAGTTTTAGCAGCAGGTTGTGGAGAACCTTACGCTAAGGCACATGAGAGAGCCGCAATCAAACAAGAAACGCATTTCTATCATGTACTTTGCCCAAAGTTGAAATGAACTTTAGTTAGCTCTAGACTACAGCATATCATTAACAATCAATATCCATAATTCAATCAGCAACATTTTATCATGTGACTAGCCTGTTCTTTCTACGTGATGGTACAGTGAACAAGTGGTACTCACTGACCGCGAGGGACGGCGATTATAATCGATTTACACCTGCAGGGTTACCCGAACAACCCGTCACGTACGCCCGTACTCGATGTTGCCTACAACAACCATCACGGACGCCGTACGCAACCACCTTTCACCCGTCAGCCAAATATTGAACCGGTCCCATCGTCCCGAGCAAGAGGTCTCTGCACGCGCATCTCTGTGCCACCAGCCGATTTACACCTCGAGCTCTCAACCTACCCTCTGAACGACGGGCAGTGCCTCAATACCCAGCTACCCGAGTTACATCAGTTTCCCGGTTCCCATATAGCCGGTAGGTCTTCGGTACTGTTCTAGCTTGTTCAACAGGCCCGCACACGGCTCGGTCCTCAATCGACACAAGTGGAGCTACAGCATACAGGCCCCAAAGTCCTCCTTCCCTTACCCTCCACTCGGTCTCATTTTCTTGCCATGTGTTTCATGTGCTATCACTACCCGAGTCGAGTGCCTCTAGCCTATGCTCGCGAGTAGTTCCAACTACTCGACTTGTACCGAATCCTACTCTATCCTAGCAATGCAGTAGCTAACGGGGTTTGCAATCCTAAACCGAACCCATGGTTCTCTTGGCAATGCAGTGGGGCTTCCAAACAAGACTCTAATGCAAAGAATAAAGGAAACAAGTATGTGCTCAAAACAATAAAAATTGGTAAAAAGGTTAATGCAAACCGGAGCTTGCCTTGCTGCTCTTGGTCATAGGCTAGCTGTTCCTAAGGAGTAACGAAGTCTTGGACTTCGGGTTCCTCCTCGACCTTAGCAACTACATGATAGAAGCAATACATGTATTAATTTAAATGCAGTTGTATTTACTTTTAATTTTGTGAAGTCTATAACTCTTACTAGATAAGCCCAATGACTGTGAAACTTTTACTGTGGCATGGTTACATCCAAAACAGAGACTTGGTCAAGTTTTAGTTGCAGCAAAGCTCATTTGAGCCCTCCACAATTAATTATGTACTTGACCTTAATTGGCACTCTTAGGGTGTTCTAGGGATTTTCATGGAACAAACTATGACTTTCTGAAAAATAGATTTTCAGAGGGTTCTAATGGAGTTGGTCTCACTTAATTTGAAGGTTCCTAGCTAAATATTTGAGCTAAACAATTTCAGAGAAAATCCTGAATGTTTCTGAACATTTTCTACTTTCTCTGGAACAGTTTCACTAATCACACCATTAGGTGGATTAAATGAGCTCCAATGGGTCTGAAATTTTTATGGTAGATCAGGGATATTTTGGTGCACATCCCAGTAAAATTTCAGGATTTTCCTCCCCAGGATTCTCCAATTAAAATTCCTAACAGTTTAACTTTGAGGAATTAATTCTGGAGAAACAAGGGTTTTCATGAAGTGAAACTTGATTTGCTGGAAAGTGCTCAGAAAGCTGAATCCAGTAAAATTTGGTTCACTCGATTTGGAGCTCTCTAGCCATAGTTATGGGAATTTGAAGTTTGGAAGAATTCTGAAAATCGGGGAAAAGTTTAAACTCTCGGGGCCTGCGGGAACACGTGTCGAGCGCGGAGGTGTCCGGCACACCGGGGATACCACACGTGTCGAGCGCGGAGGTGTCCGGCACACCGGAGATACCACACATGTCGAGCGCGGAGGTGTCCGGCACACCGGAGCTCACAGATTATTTGCGCGCCAGCACAGCCGATCCCCGGCCACACCCGATCCCGATTTAAATTCTTCATCCGCTGACACGTGGGCCAGCCGGCTTCGTCCTCCTCCCGCTGTTCTCTCGCGCCCGCGCCGCCGACCTCGCCGGAGCAGATTCGGAGCTCGCCAGCTCGCCACTGCCGGACCTCCCATGGGCTGAAACTCGCCGCCAGGGGGTTGTCGACGTCGAGGAACACGTCGGTGGTGTCAGTTCGGGCTGGGGGTGACCGGAAATAGTTCGGCGACGTGCCGCGGCCTCGGTTGAGGTTCGGCACCGTCGACCGTGGTTTCTAAACCCGCCAACACCTCGAACAAACGGCCCTACAGCATCAGTGTACATCTAGGAAGCTCGACAAGGTGTCAAAAGGGTTCAGGGATGGCGGCACGTCGGTCAGCACCGTGTGACCGATCGTGCCCGCCAAGACCGCCCTCGATCGAGCTCGAAATTCGTCACTCCTAGGCCGTTTCACGCCATGGATGCAGAAAAGAACTTGATCGCCGGCTAGTCCAGCGTCTATGTGCAAAATTTGATAACCTCCGAAAGATCATAGAGCGAGAATTTAAAGAAACCGTACCGGAAGCTCGGGTTACGATCGCCGGAGCAAAAACTAGAAATTCTCCGTGGATTCTTCACGGTTTGCTTCCAAACTTGGAGGAGAGCAGCACGGTTGTCGCGCGCTCCTGTTGCCTCTCTTGCTGGACCATGAATACGCATGTGGAACGCTGTCCACGGGCGCCTGACTCTCGGCTGAGGCTAGGTCGCCGCGGTGGCGATTGTTTTCGGGCAAAGGAGGTCGGAGCTCGGGGTTTCTGGCGTTGGGGAGGTGGAGTGCGACCTCAGGTTGCTGTCTAGCAGCTCAGGGACGAAGGAGGAGATGGTTTTCCTGGTTTTCCCGATTGAGCAGAGAGCTGCGGCGAGAAACAATGCCGCTGCTCGGTTTTGACCGCGAGGAGATAAAGCCGGCCGACTCCTGCTCAGTGGAGGCGGTGCCGGTCGCGTGGGGGCGCGAGCAAGCCGCCCTGGGCGCCAGCGCGCGGAGAGGGAAGCAGCTGGTGGCGCCGGTAGCTGCTCGGTGGCACAGCCGATAGCTGCTCGGTGGAATTTCCCACCGAGACTCTGACTTTGGTTGCAAGTTTCTCCTTCTTCCCTTTATGACATGTGGGTCCCACCCTTTATGACTTCGAGTTGTAATGGGCGTCTTCTCTCATCCGCATACTGTTTCTGTCGGGATTGGGCGGCTTTTAGGTTCGCTTGAATCAGTCGAACCTTCTCTTCCGCATTGTTGACAAGGTCAATCCCGAAGGTAACCCTTTCACCAGACTCACACCAATTCAGTGGTGTGCGGCATTTGCGCCCGTATAGCGCTTCATAGGGCGCCATCTTGATGCTGGCTTGGTACCCATTGTTGTACGAGAACTCGGCTAACGGCAAGTGATCATCCCAATTCTTGCCGTGGTTGATAGCGCAAGCTCGTAGCATGTCTTCTAGGATCTGGTTTACCCGCTCGGTTTGCACGTCCGTCTGCGGGTGGTACGCTGAACTACGGATCAGCTTTGTCCCCAATGCAGCGTGTAGCTGCTCCCAAAAACAGGACACAAATAAAGTGCCCTGATCCAATATGATGGTACGGGGTACGCCGTACAAGCATAGGATCCGTGAGATGTACAGTTCAGCGTACTTCTTGGCGTTGTAGTTGGTGTTGACCGGGATGAAATGGGCAAATTTGGTGAGCCGGTCGACGATGACCCACACAGAATCATGTTTCTGCAAGGTGGTGGGTAAACCGACGATGAAATCCATGCTCACATCCTCCCATTTTCAGGCAGGAACGCCCAGTAGTTGTGGAAGTCCTGGTTTCCGCATATGATCTGCCTTCACCCTTCGACATGTATCACACTCGGACACGTACTTCGCAATTTTCCGCTTCATCCGTGTCCACCAAAACTTGCGTATGAGTTCTTGATACATTTTGTTGCTGCCGGGGTGAATAGAAAATTTTGATGAGTGAGCCTCATCGAAAATTTTGTTCCGTAACTCCGGGTTACGGGGTACGACGATCCTGTCCTTGAACCATAGGACGCCGTCTCCGTCCTTCCGGAAACATTTCAGCTCCCCACTGTCTACACGTCTCCGCAGATGCGGCATGCCCTTGTCATGTTTCTGAGCTGCCGCTATCTCTTCACGGATGGTGGGGATCAAAGCTAGGTTGTAGAGAGCTCCGTGTGGAATCACATGTAGTGGTGGTTCGCTCTCTTCCAACGGTGTGATGGTCAGATTGTTGATGTGTGACTTGCGGCTCAGTGCATCTGCCACTACGTTTGCCTTGCCTGGATGATAATGGATCTCTATTTCGTAATCCTAAATCAATTCTAACCATCTTCGCTGCCTCATGTTCAGCTCCTTCTGAGTGAATATGTACTTGAGGCTCTTGTGGTCGGTATATAAATGTACGAGGTTACCGAGTAGGTAATGCCTCCACATTTTGAGTGCGAGTACCATGGCAGCGAGCTCCAAGTCGTGAGTTGGATAATTCTGTTCATGGTTTCTAAGCTGCGGTGACCCATACGCGACCACTCTGCGGTCTTGCATCAGCACACATCCGAGCCCGATGCCGGATGCATCGCAGTACATATCGAACGGTTTTGTTGTGTCTGGCTGCACCAAAACCGGTGCTGATGTTAGGTGCTTGACTAAAGCCTTGAATGCTGCTTCACATGCCGGACTCCAAACATATTTGGTAGCCTTCTTCAGCAGCTCCGTCATCGGCTTGGCAATCTTCGAGAAGTTCGGAATGAACCTCCGATAATATCCCGCGAGCCCGCGGAAACTCCGTACCTCGTGAACAGTTCTCGGGGATTTCCAATTCAGCACTTGAGTGATCTTGCTCGGGTCTACAGCGATACCCTCCGCTGAGAAGATATGCCCGAGAAAAGGCACTTGTGATATCCAAAACTCGCATTTGCAAGACTATACGCAGGTGCTTCTTGTGATCTTCCACTGACTTGGAATATACCATGATGTCGTCGATGAAGACCACGACAAACTTGTCCAGCTCCGGCATGAATACCGAGTTCATCAAGTACATGAAGTGAGCCGGAGCGTTGGTGAGGCCGAAGAACATGACCTGGTACTCATAAAGTCCGTACCTCATCGAGAAAGCTGTCTTCGGAATGTCCTCCACCCTTATCTTAATCTGATGGTACCTGGATCTTAAGTCCATTTTGGAAAAGGTCTTTGTTTCGACCAACTGATCAAACAACATGTTGATCCGTGGCAACGGGTACTTATTCTTGATGGTTACGACATTTAATGGACGATAGTCCACGCATAGCCGTAACGTCTCATCCTTCTTCTTTATGAATATTTCCGAACAGCCCCAGGGCGAGGAGCTCGGCCTAATAAAACCCTTTTCCAGGAAGTCCGTGAGCTGAGTCTTCAGTTCAGCCAACTCCTTGGGTGCCATCTTGTACGGCCTTCGGAATATTGGCATGGTTCCCGGTGAATGTTCAATCTTGAACTCCACCTCTCTATCGGGTGGCATCCACGGCAAATCGTCTGGGAATACGTCAGGGAACTCTCGGACCACTGGAATGTCTTCCAATCTGATGGTGGTGGATTGATAGACACTTGGAAGTTTTATTTCTGGACTGTCCAGAAATAAGGAGTGAGATTTATGCACTTCTTAGTTTAAGTGCACAACTCGAAGGACGGTGTCTAAAACAGCGCCGTGGCGGGTTAACCACGACATCCCTAAGATGACATCGACCTTTTGTCCCTCTAAGATTATGAGAGACATAGGGTAAACTCTACCCTCTAAGCACAATGGCGCTTTTGGGACCATCATGCTTGCTGAAATATTCCCACCCGGTGAACAGATCACATAAGGACTATCGGTGGGTAGTATTTGGAAGCTATATCTATCAATGAAAGCTTGGCTAATGAAGCTATGCGTGGCGCCTGAATCAAACAATACTATGGCGGGATGCTGTTGGAGTTGGAACATACCCGCAAGGATTGGCTCACCCTCCGGCACGTCCCCTATGGCAAGCTGGTGGACAGTGCTGGGTCTAGGGTTTGCCCGCCGTGCATTGGTGGGATTCCGGGGCTGATTCCTCCCCGGAAACTGCGGTGCAACTCCGCCGCCTTGCCTCTCCGGGCAACTGCTCGTGAAGTGTCCTGGACGACCACACTTGTAACATGTGGCCGCTGCTTGTGCGGTGCTCGGGGGACGAAAGCCCGGCATGCGCTGCTGAGGTGCATAGGCACGTGGCATCGCCCGCTGCTGCTGTTGTTGTTGCGGGGGTGGTACTGGCAGTGCCGGCCTGAATGCCGGTGAAGATTACGGCCGACTGCGGAATGGCATCGACCTCTGGGGTGGCTGCCAGCGTGGATCTGATGGTGGGCGATTCACCATCCGAAATTTCTGGGAGGGGCCGCCTCCCTCTCTGCTGCTTTGCGGCGCGCTTCGCTTCCTCTCCGCCGCCGCTAACTCCTTGCCGGAGTCCTCCTGAACAATCGCAGCATCAATGATGTCGTTGAGGCTGCCACGATTGAACATCGCCAATTTGTCCTTCAGGAGCGGGTTAAGCCCCTGGTAAAAGTGCTCCCGCCGCTTCTCGTCGGTATCGGCGTGATACGACGCGTAGAGCATGAGATCGTTGAACGCCCTGGAGTATTCCAGCGCGTTCCGGCTCCCTTGCTGCAGGTGTAGGAATTCCTGTGTCTTCCTCTTCATCAGACCTGGCGGTATGCGATAGGCCCTGAAGGCTGTCCGGAACTCCATCCAGGTCATAACTCGGTCGGTGGGCTGTGAAGCACAAAAGTTTGCCCACCATGCGCTCGCGGATCCATGGAGCTGCTGGACCGTGAACTGAGTCTTGCGCTGCTCACTTATTTGGAGCAGCCCGAACTTCATATCTATTGCACGGAGCCAGTTGTCCGTGTCGAAAGGTTCATCCGCCCTTGAGAATACCGGGGGATGAGTCGCTAGGAAGTCGGAGTAGGAGCTCTGTTGACGCTCCTCACGGTCTTGACGTCTCTCTGGGCGAGATGTATTGGCGATGAGAGTTTGCAGCAACTCCGTGTGCTGCTGATGAGAACCCGCCATTGCCGCAACGATGTCTGCCAATGTAACCGTTGGCAGTGGCGGTGGCGGTGTTTGCTGTTGCTGTGGCTGCTGTTGCTGCTGCTGTCCCGAGGAGTCCTCGGGAGGCGGTTGGGAGGTCTCTCCCCCGGGGCTAGTACCCCCAACGTCGGGGTTGGCACGAGTACGAGTCATTCTGAAATTCAAAACAGCAGCGATTAGCACATGTCATACTTAAAATTCCATATGCAACAGTAGGTATTGAAGTGACACATGAATAATTTGCACAACATTCACATATATTGATAAAGCATAAACTCTATACAAGATACATTATTCTCGGGTCTCCAAGAAGTCGTGCTCATATCGTCACCACCTATACATACGCTACTGCCTACACGACATGTCATCGATTACAAAAGTTGGGTTACACTACCCTAGCTGCTCTACTTGGCAACTGTAACCCCCTACTTGAAGTAGAACTCGACCTCCTGCGGGTCGTTCTCCTCCGGTACCTCTGCTGATGGCTCCGGATCTACCACCTCTTCTCCCATCTCGGGTTCTCCCATTGCTGGAAGGCCCAAAACCACCAGTATGCCCAATACCGGAGGTAAGAGGTCCTGAAATGCATGCACCTCGTCCATGGCCTGATTGTAGTCCTCCTCCCAGCCTTGCCCTTCCTCAATAGCGTTGTCCCGCTCTTGAGCAAGGTCCTCATTCTGCTGGGTTAGAGTCTGCACCAGCTCTTGCAACGCCGCGATGTCAACACAGCTTTTCTTCTTTGCCTTCTTCAGACGATGCAACTGATTATGCTGTTCATTCAGTCGCTTGATCGTCAGAAGGAGCACATTGCGGAGTGCACTGTGAGCACTCTCGAAATGGTCTCCACGTCTTGTGCTCTCCTTGAGATTTGCGGCGAGATGCTCCGTATGAACAGCTTGGCTGTCCATCACGGCGTTTCCCGCCCTCATCTGGAGGCTAAGGTTTGCCTCCGCAGGGCTGTACCTTGGGCAACCCGGGATCGGCTGACTCACGGTACCTTCCTTCCCACACATGATGAGCCCGTCCTTCCACTGGAACGAGGGCGTATGGAGTGCCCTCCATAGCCTTCACGTGTAGCTGGCAGAAACGTGACATGGTGTCACGGGCTGCCACTTGCCACATCCCTTCCAGTTATCTACCTCTCACCGTGACGGTGAACGGCACCCAACCGGGTGGCGTAGGTCCTGCAGGAACTTCGACATGGATTGTCCACGTCTTGTTCCCCTCCTCGCCTTCTTCCTTGGCGAAGTACTGCGGCATCTGGTTGTATCCAAAATATTGAAGCATATGCCTCAATGCTTCCGGATAGCCGCTGCGGTGAGAACAGTGGGACACCACCCACCCGTTCTCCAACTGCTTATCTGCTGTCATCTGTAAAAATATATTTTATAAATGTCAAATATTTATTTAAACAGTAAACCATTGAGTTATAACATAAGACATGTCATTGAACCCGTTATCTTGGAAACCTAGTTCAAATTTTTAAGCAAATTTGACTGCGGATCTGCTGTTCAACCTAACAGCCCTGATCAGTTTCCATCTCAACCTGATTTAGGCCTTGTTAAAGACAAAACCAATTCTGGAGCTCAATCATCAAAGTTAAAGCTAACTTTAATAGCTTTCCAGAAAGTATTTGCTTGGCCTAAGATATGTCCTGGTTTGAAAGTTATGAGAGGTTAAAGTTAACAGAATTTCTGGAGAAAAATTGGAGAGCACCTCCCTGCTTTAGGTACTGAATTGATCCAAGAATTCCAGTTAATTCTCTTCTCAATCTGACAAAACTTTCTGTTACAAAGTTGTAACCCATCTCATAAACTTTCCAGAACTACCTCAATTTCTATTTTTAGATTTTTATGCAGGAAGTTATGCTCAATTTATCGAGAGTTTACAGAGAGTCTTTGCTCTGCCCTGTTTTCTGGACAGTTTCAACTCTACTGCATTTTTAGATTGGTTAAGGGATGAAACACCTCTGGACATCAACAGAAGAGTTGTAAAGATCTTCCAAATCTTTCAAGAAATGTATCATATGACCCTAACCTCGAAATATCTCAATCTCTAACCTCTGATTAACTTCAGCCTTAATTCAGCTGAAAACAGAGTGCTCTGTCCTTAGCAACCTATAAGTTGAAAACTTGTTAACTTTGAATCTCCTGATTAAGGGAAGAGGTTTCAGCAATGCTACTTTGGATCAAAACCTTCAAGTTTTAAATGAAGTTGTTCATTTAGTGGGGTGTGACGTCGATGCGTCACCAGATCATATCGGTACTACGTCCTCACAAAGAAAAAATCTATACCGGACTTAGCCGGCTTCGTTAGTTCAGTGGCACTAAGCGTCTCTGCACACGGATGCTACACATCTACCGTTTCGTGGTTAGACTACCTGCAGAAACTCAAGCAATCGTCAGACTCGGCTGCACACCGAGCCCGGTATCCATACAGTTCGTACACCCGGCCGTCATCACTCGCTTGGATGTTCTCAAGCCAAACACGCCTTGAGCTACGTGTTCACGTTACTGACCACATGACGGGGTCTCCCAAGTTGCCCGAAGCACACCAGGGATAGACGTTGCTCGAATACCCCAAACGACATGAAGAGTCGTAGAGGATATCAAAGTGGGTCGGGTTACCTGCCACCCGTGGGGCTCCACCCTTCAGCTTGTGCGCACTGGTGGACAGCGCTTACGTGCACCCCCCAAGACATACACGTCCCGAGATGCACGATTTTCCGACATAATCAAATAGGTTAGTATGCCACTTTCTATATGCTAAAAACATCCTTATATGGGCTACTAACTTGTTCCTCACTGGATTTTTGAACAAGATGACCTTTGTAGTGCGTTAAACCTCAAGCGAGCTCTGATACCAACGCTGACACGACCCACAGTCTTGTCTAGCCAGGATCACGCTGAGGGGTGCTGCGTTGCACAGCACTGAATAACCCACATCAAAGGTACAAAGCGGAAGCAAAACTTTTATTACATAAAGTGGTTTATGAACATTTGTACATCAAAATAAGTCCAGTCTACACTCACGAGCGTAGACTATGCATTAAGTTCACGTTCAGCCCGTGAATGTGTCCTTGCTAGCACACACACACACACTAACACGGCGGCGTGCACGACTCCCACTCGACGGGGTTCCCCTCCTGGGGTTCCGCCTCCTCTTCGGGAGTCCCTTCCTCATAGAACCCTGCAAAAGCTTCAAACACAAGCAGTGAGCACGAAGGCTCAGCATGTCTGACCCGTCTCACCTAAACATGGAACTTTGACATGAGGGGTGATGGGTACATGAGGTAAAACCATTTGCAAAGGACTCGCCTAATTATTGAGACCTTACTTTCAATTTTTAGCAGCAGGTTGTGGAGAAACATACGCTAAGGCACATGAGAGAGCCACAATCAAACAAGAAACGCATTTCTCTCATGTACTTTGCCCAAAGTTGAAAAGAACTTTAGTTAGCTCTAAACTACAACAAATCACTAGCAATCAAGTCCGTCTTTCAATCAGCAACTTTTTAACATGAAACTAGCATGTTCTTTCTACATCACGGTACAATGAACAAGTGGTACTCACTGAACGAGGGACGGCGATTATAATCGATTTACACCTGCAGCGTTACCCGAATAACCCGTCACGTACGCCCGTACTCGATGTTGCCTACAACAACCATCACGGACGCCGTATGCAACCACCTTTCACCCGTCAGCCAAATGTTGAACCGGTCCAATCGTCCCGAGCAAGAGGTCTCTGCAAACGCATCTCAGTGCCGCCAGTCAATTTACACCTCGAGCTCTCAACCTACCCTCTGAACGACCAGCCATGCCTCAACACCCAGCTACCCGAGTTACATCGGTTTCCCGGTTCCCATATTCCTGTAGGTCTTCGGTACTGTTCTAGCTTGTTCAACAGGCCCGCACACGGCTCGGTCCTCAATCGACACAAGCGGAGCTACAGCACACAGGCCCCAAAGTCCTGCCACCCTTACTCTCCGCTCGGTCTCATCTTTCTTGCCATGTGTATCATGTGCTATATCTTCCCGAGTTGAGTGCCTCTAGCCTATGCTCGCGAGTAGTTCCAACTACTCGACTTGTACCGAATCCTACCATAACTTAGCTTTGCAGTAGCTAACGGGGTTTGAATCCTAAACCCAACCCATGGTTATCTTGGCTATGCAATTGGGTTTCCAAACAAGACTCTAATGTAAGGAATAATGGTATTCAAGTAAGTGCTCAAAACAATAAAAATTTGTCAAGAGGTTAAGGCAAACCGGAGCTTGCCTTGCTGCTCTTGGTTGTAGGCTAGCTGCTCCTCTAGAGTAACGAAGTCTAGGACTTCGGGTTCCTCCTCGACCTTAGCGACTACATGATATACAAGTATATGTATTAATTTAAATGCATTTGATTGAATTTAAACTTGTGAAGTCTAAAACTCTTACTAGACAGACCCAATGACTGTGAAACTTTTACTGTGGCTTGGTCACAACCTAAACAGAGACTTGGTCAAGTTTTAGTTGCAGCAAAGCTCATTTGAGCCCTCCACAATTAATTATGTACTTGACCTTAATTGAAGGCTTTTAGGGTGTTCTAAGGATTTTCATGAAACAAACTATGACTTTCTGAAAACTAGATTTTCAGAGGGTTCTAATGGAGCTGGTCTCACTTAATTCTAAGGTTCCTAATTAAAGATATGAGCTAAACAATTTCAGAGAAAATTCTGAAAATGTTTCTGAACATTTTCTATTTTCTCTGGAACAGTTTCACTAATCACACCATTAGGTGGATCAAATGAGCTCAACTGGACTTGAAATTTTTATGGTAGGTCAGGGATATTTTGGTCAACAACCCAGCAAAATTTCAGAATTTTCCTCCAAAGGATTCTCCAGTTAAAATTCCAAACAGTTTAAATTTTGAGGAATTAATTCTGGAGAAATGAGGATTTTCATGAAGTGAAACTTGATTTGTTGGAAAGTGCTCAGAGAGCTGAATCCACCAAAATTTGGTTCACTCGATTGGGAGCTTTCTAGCCCAAGTTATGAGGATTTGAAATTTGAATGAAATCTGAAAATCGGGAAAAAGTTTGAACTTGCGGGTGGGCCACGGGGACACGTGTTGCGGCACTGATGCGGTGGTCTGCGGGGTTCCTGCGTGCCAGCACAACAGATCCCAGCCGAACCCGATCCCGGTTATGAATTTTTAAGCCGCTGACGGCTGGGCCCCGCGTCCTCTTCTTCCTCCCGACGCGCCCTCGCGCCCGCGCCGCCTCCCCTCGCCGGAGCAGAGCCGGAGCTCGCCGGACCGGCGTTCCCGGCCGCCGCCCAGCCAGAGACTCGCCGCCAGAGGGTTTAGGGCAACGAGGAACACGTTGGTGGGCTCTGTTTGGGACATCGGTGGCCGGAACCAGCTCCGCGACGTGCGTCGGCTACTGCTGTGGTTCGGCACCGTTGTCCGAGGTCTCTAGCCCGCCATCGCTTGCGCCGATGGGCTCTACATCACCAGCGCAGCTCTAGGAAGCTTGACATGACCTCAGATCAGCTCGGGAGTTGCCGCGAATAGGGTTTCACCGTGCGACAGAATGGGTCCGTGGCGGCCACTCCTAGTAAAGCTTAAATCCCGCCGCTCTGAGGCGTTCTCATGGGATGGATGCTAAAGGAGATTTGATCACCGGCTAATCTGGCATATGTGTGCAAAATTTGATGACTCGAGGAGGGACAGAGAAGGAGAATTTTAAAGAACTGTACCAGAAACTCGGGTTGAGGTCGCCGGAGCAAATTCTCGGAATTCGCCGGCGAGAGTGTACGTCGTGGCTTGAGCTTCAGATGGAAGCAGTGTGGAGTCCGTGCGCTCCTTTTTCTGCCCTTGCTTGGCTGTGAAAGTGACTGTGGTGTGCTGCCCACGTGACACCGATTGCCGTTCTTTAGCTCAGTCACGGCGGTCATCGTTGATCACAGGAACAGAAGCCAAAACCCGGTGGTTTAGGCGTCGGGAGAGTGGTGCTCGAGCTCAGGGTGCTGCCTAGCAGCTCGGGGAAGGAGGAGGCGCGATGTTTTCGCGGTTTCCCGATCGAGCAGAGAGGCGGAAGCCGGGGAACACGGTGTGCACTGAGGAGAGCGAAATGAGCGATGATCGCCGCAGTGGAACGCCTTAAGAGGACCCCAGACCGACCCTGGGCTCGCGTGTGGAAGCGGGAAGCAGCTGGTGGCGCTGCTCCTCCTCGGTGGCGCACGGGCAGCTCTCGGTGACGTTGAACCGGCTGCTGCTCGGTGGAATTTCCCACCGAGGCTGTGACTTTGGGTGCAAGTCTCCCCCCTTATCTTTATGACATATGGGTCCCACACTCAAGTTTAACCTCTGAAATTAACTCTTCATCAATGTTGTAAACAGTAAGTCCCAAAATGCCCATGGTGATTCAAATTATTCACCTATGCGCCATTTGAATTGGTTAGAATTCAAATTGGTTTTGGTTTGGATAAATTTCAGCACATGTTCAGTTTGGAATTCAAATAAAGTTTGAATTTGCCCCACTTAGCTCATGTCAAGATCAACTCCAAATGGAGTGAAAATTGGTGTGTGAGCTCACAAAAATGTGCTGAGTAATAATACGCCTCCCACTTTTGAATTCATGGGATAAAAACAGTTTGAATTTGAATGTAGTTTCAAACTGCCCTTTTTATAGCTACACCCAAAATGACCTCAAAAGGTTTTGAATTTGGGTGAAACTTGGCATGGGCATCCCTAGCAATGTGTAGGAGTTTTTCATATGCCCAGCCCCTATATCACATGTGGGAAATACCACTTTTGCAATATGTGAGTTTGTTCCCTAATGAGCATGTTGATGGTGGTTACTTGCTCTTCCAATGTGTTCATCAACTTTCTTCAAATCAGGTGTGTGTGTGGTGATGAACACTTCAAACATGTGTCAAAAACTGAGGCCCTTACACCACGGACTAGTCCGTGGTCCCTTATACAGAAAAATACAAAACACTTATATATATGTATTCAATGGTTCCTAATAAGGAATAGGGGACAAATACATACAGATATTCTTGATGAATATGATCAATAAACATACAACAATCAAGCTATGACCATAATTCATCAAGACCAAGTAACTAACATAGTTTTTAGGAGAAATGAACTAAATATATGAAGCTTACAAGGATATTTAGTTCATTTCGGAGCTTACAAAAGCGTTTTTCATCAAGTGGCTTGGTAAAGATATCGGCTAGTTGTTTTTTAGTGTTGACATGGGAAATGGCTATGTCTCCTTTCATTGAGTGATCTCTCAAAAAATGATGCCGGATATCTATGTGTTTGGTTCTAGAGTGCTCAACAGGGTTATGGGCAATTTTAATTGCACTCTCATTGTCACAAAGGAGTGGAATACGGCTCATATTGTAACTGTAATCCCTTAGAGTTTGTCGCATCCAAAGGAGTTGTGCACAACAACTCCCGGCTGCAACATACTCCGCTTTGGCCGTGGATAAGGCAATTGAATTTTGTTTCTTGGAGGACCAAGAAACTAAGGATCTACCTAGGAATTGGCAAGTACCGGAAGTACTTTTTCTATCTACCTTACATCCGGCATAATCTGCATCGGAGTATCCAATGAGATTAAATTTTGAAACTTTGGGATACCAAAGGCCTAGGTTGGGTGTATGAACTAAATATATGAAGATCCTTTTAACGGATGTCAAATGACATTCCTTAGGATTGGCTTGAAACCTTGCAGACAAACATACACTCAACATGATATCAGGCCTAGATGCACATAAATAAAGTAAGGAGCCAATCATGGAAGGATGTACCTTTTGATCCACATTTGGTCCATCTTCATTGAGATCCAAGTGTCCATTTGTCGCCATGGGAGTCTTTAAGGGCTTTGCTTTGTCCATTCCAAACTTCTTGAGAATGTCTTGAGTGTACTTTGTTTGGCTTATGAACATCCCGTTCTTTTGTTGCTTCACTTGGAATCCCAAAATGTACCTCAACTCTCCCATCATGGACATCTCGAATCTATCTGTCATAATCTTACTAAATTCCTGACAAAAGGATTTGTTAGTTGAACCAAATATAATATCGTCAACATAGATTTGGCAAATGAAGAGATCATCATCAAAGTGTTTAGTAAACAAAGTGTAATCAGCTTTTCCAATCTTGAACTCATTTTCAATCAAAAAATCTCTAAGGCACTCATACCAAGCTCTAGGAGCTTGTTTGAGGCCATGGATAGCCTTACGCAGTTTGAACACATAGTCGGGGTACTCTTGATCTTCAAAACCGGGTGGTTGATCCACGTACACCTTCTCTTTGATCGGTGTGTTGAGAAAGTCGCTTTTCACGTCCATTTGATAAAGCTTGAAATCATGGTGAGTAGCATATGTAAGTAATATACGAATCGATTCAAGCCTAGATACGGGAGCAAAAGTCTCGTCGAAATCCAAACCTTCGACTTGTGAGTACCCTTTTGCCACAAGTCGTGCCTTGTTCCTTGTTACCACTCCATGTTCGTCTTGCTTGTTGCGGAAGACCCATTTAGTGCCGACGACGTTGGACTTCGGTCTTTCAACAAGCTCCCACACTTCTTTTCTTTTTGAAGTTGTTCAATTCTTCTTGAATCGCCATCACCCAATCCGGATCTTTTAATGCATCCTCAACCCTGTATGGTTCCAAAGAAGATACAAAAGAATAGTGTTCACAAAAATTAGCTTTGCGAGATTGAGTTATTACTCCCTTTTGGATGTCACCGATTATGTTGTCGACGGGGTGATCTCTATGGATGCTTTGGTGTACTCTTGGATGTGGCACTTGTGGTCTTGAATATTCATTATCATATTCTTCTCCCCCTGGATAGTTGCCCTCATTGATGTTTAGATCTTCTTGATTTTTCTTGAGGTTGATCTTGTATGGAAGCTCCCCCTTGATCATTTTCCTCCATCTGTGGTTCATTTTCTTCATTCGCATTTGAAGGTGGCACTTGTGGTCGAACATCGCCCAATGCCATTCTTCTCAATGCTTGACATGGAGCTTCTTATTGATCTAGCACAAATTGATCAACTTGCTCTTCTTGAGAGCCGTTAGTTTCATTGAACACTACATCACATGCTACTTCAACAAGTCCGGAGGTTTTGTTGAAGACACGATAAGCGTAGGTGTTCGAATCATAGCCAAGTAAGAAACCTTCATCGGACTTTATAGCAAACTTCGAAGCCCTTGGCTTCTTGTTTAAAATATAACATTTTGAACCAAAAACTCAAAAATATGAAATATTAGGCTTGATACCCGTGAGTAGTTCATATGAAGTTTTCTTGAGCAACCGACGAAGATATAGTCGGTTTATGGCATCACAAGCGGTGTTAACCGCTTTGTGGCGGACCGGAATCCGCTCATCCAGGATCACAGAGGGTGGTGCCGCGCGATGCGACACCCGACAGCACACGTCATAAGAACACATTATATTACATGTGAAAACCGAACTGAATGTACAAAGTAGTCAACTTCTCAGTTACAAACTAGGGTCTTTATTACACAGCGGAAGTTTCTTTTATAGAACTCACGCCCGCCTATCTCGCAAAAGTCGGTTGCCCAGCCCTAGGGCAACCCACACTAGCTGCACTCCTCAGCTCAGCGCGGCGTGTACGGCTCCCACTCAGCCGTGGTCCCCGACGGAGGGTAACCCTCGCCGGTGGACTCGTACTCCGAGTCCGTGGGTGGCTCCTCACCTGAAAAACACTTAAGCAGCAATCGTGAGCACGAAGGCTCAGCAAGGCTTAACCGACTCACCTAAGCATGAAACTCTACATGAGGTGTACCATGACATAGGATAGCAATGTTGCAGCAATTGGACACGCCTACAAGTTTATCCTTAGTTCATCTTTTAGCATCAAGTTAACAGTTCATGAAGCTGAAATTTAGTGAGCAATATTTGGTGGCACACATGTAGCAACACAATTATCTCATAACAGCAATATGGAATCATAACATTTCGTTCATTAGTCAACGTTACGACGCAGTGAACAAGCGGTACTCGTCACCGAGAGAGACGGCGAATCGACTCGATATACACCTGCAGGGAAAACCAAAGAGCACATCACGTACGCCCATCCGTGGAGCTGCACAGCATGCTCACTCGATGTCGTACGGGACAACCTTTCACCCAACAGCCCAAACGTCGAACCGGTAGCACCGAAACGAGCAGGAGGTTCCCCACACGGAGCATCTCTCTATGCCCGTTTGCAGATTTCCACCTTGCTGCCCTCAACCTAGACCTATAAATCGGTGTGCTATGCCTCGACGCCCGGAGGTTTAGGCTACATCGGTTTATCGGGGCCCATATATCCGATATGCCTTCGGTACGTTCAATACTTGTTCAGCAGGGCCGCACACGGATCGGTCCTCAATCAACACGGGCAGGGCTGCGCACACAAGACTTCCTCTTGCTGCACCCTAGCCCCTGCCTAGTCTCATTTTCATTACTAAAGTGATCTCACATCACTCAACCGAACCCGTGTATCCCAAGCCTAAACTCGCGAGTAGATTCCAACTACTCGACTTGTACCGAAGTCCTATGACTCATTAAGCATAGCCTATCTACTCGAGGTCGTAGACACTACCCTCACTCTTAGGGAAAAATTCTGGTTATGCAAGTGGGGTTCCATCCATCCTATACCTAATGCACAGTCATACTCCATACGACACATGTAAACAAAATAAAACTTATAAAAAGGTTAATGCACACCGGGGCTTGCCTTGTTGCTGCTGGTCAGTAGTTAGTTCTTCATCCGGGAGAAGGAAGTCCAGAACCTCCGGAGCTTCCTCGCCTTCAGCGACTACACGTTATTGAAATACTACATGTTAATGAATATGCAAACAAGTTTATTGTAATACTACTGCTATTAGTTCTAATAACCAGTCTATAACACCTGGAACTCTGTTTAAGAATTTAAATATGAACTGGGTGTTGGTGGTTTGGCTTAGACTTAATCCCCTTGGTTAAATGCTAAGTGGTTTTCCCCCTTTTCCATATTAATCCCTCAAGTGGTTAAACAGGACAGGGGTGATCCAAAGCTCCAATGGAGCTGAGAATTTTTGTGTGAGTTCCTTGTCACAAGAAAACTCTCTGGACCAAACACTAACACTTTTCATGGAGTGGTTTGCTCAGAATAATTCTCTTAGCAAAGAAGAATTAATTCTGAGGTAATACCCCTGTTCATGCCCAACTTAGAAAACTACAATTTCAATTATAGCTCATAGAGTTTGCATAAATTTTCCTAGTATTTTTGGAGCTAAGATTTGCCCAGAACTGACTTTCCAAGTTTTGGAAATTCTCTGAAAATGTTTCTGTATTCAAATGAACACAGCACCTTCAAATTTTAATTGCTCTGACCAAATCAACTCCAAATGGTCTGAAACTTTTACAGTGGTTCAATAATATCCTAAAGAACATTCTGGCAAAATTTGGAGATTTTTGGATGCACCAAACTCCCTCTAAAATTCTTTTTCTGAAAATCTTTAAATAATTTTCCAGAGTTAATTAATGGGTTTCATACAAATTGGGTTTCAGATTTGGATTGTACTCAGTTAGAGGAATCCAACAAAATTTGTTTCATAATTTTGGATTCTCATACCCCGAGTTGTGGTCCTCCAAAGTTTGAACTACAAACTGGACATTTCGAAATGTTTAAATGTCTGCCAGTGGGTCCCACCCGGCAGTGTTCTCCTTCCTGGCACCAAACAGGGGCCCGCGGCGGCGCACTCCGGCGAGCGTCACCAGAACCGCTTTCCCGGCCATCTCCCGACCCCAAACTCGCCGCCCCGCCCTAAATCACGATGCTGAACTCGTCGGTGGGGTCGCCGGCGGCCGTAGCTCATCGGAACAGGGCTCCCGACGGTGACAGCGGCGGTTAGGGTTCCGGCGTGGTCGGGAATGCATTACAACGCATCAAAATGATCGGCAAAGGGTCGGAGAGCACCGTGGGAACTCGGGGGTGATGGAAATGGCCGCCAAACCCCATGAAAAGGTCGGCAACCTAGAGCTCCACGGTGAACCGAGCTATTATTCTATGGCGGCCCGAAAAATAACCCAAACCTGGCCATTTCTGGGTCATTTCCCTTGATTCTTGGTCGAGGAGGGCCTCTAGGGAGTGAGGAAGGTGTTGGCAAGCCTGCGCGGCCAATAGCTAAACGAGTAGCAGGAATTTTGGGGTGGACCGCGCTCTACCCAAACACACTATGTTTCGGAAGAACTGGAAATACTCTTCATCCGGTGCATCAACCGCTATTCGGCTTGCATCTACATGATTTAGAGAGCACGGCGCACCTTTTTTGTGTAGGAGTCCGGCGGTGAAACTGGCCGTGGCGTGCTGTCCACGGGGAGCAGTTCTCGGCTTTCCGCCGGTGGCCTGAGTTCTCAGTGGCGATCGTCGATTTGTGGTCGAGTGCGGTGCTAACCCCGCGAGGTGGTGGGATGGCTAGCTAGAGCACACACCGGCGCTCCCTTTCTGTGTTAGGAGCTCAGGCAAAGGCTGAGCGGACGTCGGCGTGCAGGGGAGGATCGGGGGAGTGGCGTCGGTGACCGAGCAGAGCGGGGCTCGCTGTTTTGTAAAGAAGCACGCGTACGTCTTCGGTGGCTTGGCGAGGGGGTCAAGTAGAGGAGAGGGTGCGCCGTTTCCCGGCTGCCAGCATGAGTGACGGGAACCAGGAGGTGGCCGTTCGGCCGGCGGTGCGCGCGCGGCAGCTGGCTCCGCTCGGTTGACTGAGAAACAGAGAGAAGACTTGGGGGCTAAGTCTATTTCACCCAATGACATGTGGGCCCCACTGGTCAGTGCTCTACCACCTCTCAAAAGATCTCCAAAACTTGACAAATGATGAATTCAAATGTTGGAAATCTCAAACTGAGCTACATTGGCATGGTTTGGCAAATTTCCCTCGAATTCAAATGTATATTTGAATTCTTTGCATATTTGGATCCTTTTTGGAAAAATGGGTAGCAAACCTTTTCAAAAATTATTGAAACTCTGCCTCCCCACTAATTTGGACCTGAGGAATCCAATTATGCACTTTGATCCTTGTTTTAGCTGCTGCAATCATGAATTTGAATGCAACAGTTTGGAATCACCCTCTCATGTGTGATCATATGTGTAGGATTCCCACTTTGTGAAAGTGTAGGTTTCCCTTCTAACTACTCTTTTGATGGAGGTTACTTGCTCTTCCCACTTTTTCACAATCTATCCACAACAAAAACTGTGGTGTTGTGGGTTTAAGAAAAGTTTTTGCAAGTCCCTTTTCTTGGGCTTTTACATCCCTCCCCCTTAAAAGAATCTCGTCCCGAGATTATAAAAGAAGAGATAGCGATGTAGTAGGGACTTACCCGTGTTGAGAAGCCATGAACTCCGGGTAATTTGAGCGAAGGAACTCCTCGCTCTCCCACGTCGCTTCTTCGGCGGTGTGGTTACTCCAGAGTATTTTGTAGAACCACAACGTTCTGCTACGCGTGGTCCGGGCTTTCTCATCAAGAATTTCCACCGGATACTCATCATATGTTAAATCCGGTTTCAGCTCGCCGATGTCTTCTGTAGGAACAGCAGCCGTATGCTTCAAACATTTTCGCAGTTGCGAAACATGGAAAACATCATGGACACCAGCAAGGAATGCCGGTAGCTCCAATCGATACGCCGCTTGTCCGCACTTCTCGGTGATGGCATAGGGTCCAATAAAACGGGGAGCGAGCTTCCCCTTGACGCCGAACCGGTGCACACCCTTCATCAGAGACACACGGAGGTAAACGTGTTCCCCAACGTCAAAGTGCAACGGTCTACGCCTCTTATCAGCGTAGCTCTTTTGTCTGGATTGAGCGGCCTTCAAGTCAGCTTGAATCACCCGTACGCGCTCTTCGGCGTCGTTCACCACATCAACCCCGAATGTGACCCTTTCACCGGACTCACACACATTTAATGGGGTGCGGCATTTGCGACCGTAGAGAGCTTCATAGGGTGCCATCTTGATACTCGCCTGATAGCCGTTGTTGTACGAGAATTCCGCCAATGGTAGGTGATCATCCCAGTTCCTACCATGGTGGATGGCACATGCTCTCAACATGTCTTCCAGAACTTGATTCACCCTCTCTGTCTGGCCATCTGTCTGAGGGTGATAGGCGGAGCTCCTGATCAACTTAGTACCCAATGCAGCGTGTAGCTTCTCCCAAAAGCGAGATACAAATAATGCACCTCGATCTGAGACGATGGTCTTGGGTACCCCGTATAGGCATAGAATCTTCGCTATGTATAGCTCCGCATATTTGCCGGCATTGTAACGTGTATTCACCGGAATGAAGTGAGCCGTCTTGGTTAACCGATCAACGATTACCCATATGGAATCATGCTTGTTGGCTGTTAGGGGTAATCCCACAATGAAATCCATGCTCACATCTTCCCATTTCCATGCAGGGATCTTCAGGGGTTGCAACAGCCCTGATTTCTTCATGTGATCAGCTTTCACTCGTCTACACGTATCGCACTCGGATACGTACATAGCTACCTCCCGCTTCATCCGTGTCCACCAAAATTTCTTTTTCAAATCTTGGTACATTTTGTTGCTGCCCGGATGAATGGAGTACTTGGACAAGTGAGCTTCATCGAGGATCTTCTTTCTCAACTCCATATCCCGGGGTACGACTATGCGGTCATTAAACCACAGCGTCCCCTCATCATCTTTCCGGAAACATTTAATTTCTCCATTGTCTATCCGTCTCCGGAGATGTGCCATGCCTTTATCCGTTTTCTGAGCTGCAATGATGTCCTCCCTAATAGTAGGGATGAGGGCAAGGTTGTACAGCAACCCATAAGGAACCAAGTATAAACTTGGCTCTTCCTCCTCCACCGATGTAATGGTGAGGTGATGGACATGTGATTTCCGACTCAACGCGTCGGCAACCACATTCGCCTTGCCGGGGTGGTAATGGATCTCAATCTCATAATCCTTGATCAGCTCTAACCACCTCCTTTGCCTCATGTTCAGCTCCTTCTGGGTGAAAATATATTTTAAGCTCTTGTGGTCGGTGTAGAGATGCACCAGATTCCCCAGGAGATAGTGCCTCCACATTTTCAGCGCCAAAACCACTGCAGCAAGCTCAAGATCATGAGTGGGATAATGCTGCTCATGGTTCCGAAGTTGGCGTGAGCCATAAGCGACCACACGTCCTTCCTGCATCAACACACAGCCAAGCCCAATACCCATCGCGTTGCAGTACACGTCGAAGGGCTTTGTTGTATCCGGCTGAGCTAAAACCGGGGCTGTGGTGAGATGCTTCACCAATGCTCGGAACGCTCCTTCACACGCCGTGTTCCAAACATATTTCGTCCCTTTCTTCAGCAATTCTGTCATTGGTTTAGCGAGCTTGGAGAAGCTTGGAATGAATCTCTGATAGTATCCCGCTAACCCGAGGAAGCTTCTGACTTCATGGACTGAAGTGGGAGCTTTCCATTTCAGTACTTGCTCTATCTTGCTTGGATACTCTGCAATGCCTTCAGCTGAGATGATATGTCCCAAGAATGGCACTTGGCTGATCCAAAACTCGCATTTACTGAACTTGGCGTAGAGCTTGTGGTCTCGTAATCATTGAAGAACGATCCGTAAGTGTTCGGCATGTTCGGTTTCTGTCTTGGAGTAAACCAAGATATCGTCGATGAACACTATCACGAAATTGTCCAGCTCCGGCATGAACACGGAGTTCATGAGATACATGAAATGGGCTGGAGCGTTTGTGAGACCAAAAGACATGACGAGATATTCGTATAAGCCGTATCTCGTCAAGAAGGCCGTCTTCGGAACATACTCCGCCCGGATCTTTATCTGGTGATATCCAGAGCGAAGGTCCATCTTGGAGAACACACTTGCACCCACAAGTTGATCAAACAATATGTCGATGCGGGGCAGTGGGTACTTATTTTTGATGGTGACGGCGTTGAGCGGCCGGTAATCCACACACAGCCTCAGAGTTTCATCCTTCTTCTTCACGAACAACGCCGAGCATCCCCAAGGCGAGGAACTCGGCCTAATGAAACCCTTGCTCAACAGATCATTGAGCTGTTCTTTCATTTCAGCCAGCTCATTTGGAGCCATCTTGTATGGTCTCCGTGATATGGGTGTAGTCCCGGGTGTAAATTCAATCTTGAACTCGACATCCCGCTCAGGTGGCATGCCCGGAAGATCATCCGGGAACACGTCGGGATACTCCCGGACTACGGGGATGTCTTCTAACTTGAGAGCTTCAGCATTATTAACTGCTAAAACTTCCCGGACTGGAGTGTCTAATACCATGGAATGCGGACGGTGGAATGGGGAGTTTAAATGAACCGTCCGTGTCCGAGTCTCCAGTACAGCGCCATGGTATTTTAGCCATGACATCCCTAATATTGCATCAATCTTTGGTCCCATTAGGATTATCAAGGTGGTGGGATATAGTTTCCCACCTAAGCACAGAGGTGCTTTTGGAATCATCATATTAGCTGAAATCTTCCCTCCCGGTGAGCAGATCATATAAGTGCAGTCGGTTGGGAAGACTTGCATTTGATGCTTAGCCACATAGGATGCACTTATAAAGCTGTGGGTTGCACCAGAATCAAACAATATGATGATAGCTTGATTGTTGAGAGTAAACGTACCCGCCAGCACGTTGTCTCCTTCTGGGGCGTCTTCATTGTCGAGATTGCGGACACCCCCAGTCCGCTGACCAACCTTCTTCACCGGAGGTCGGCCTCGAGCACCGCCCTGGAACTGGGCTTGCCCGCTGCTCTGCTTCCCCTGGGGACAGTCCTTCGCGAAGTGGCCCGCCTGGCCACACGTGAAGCAGATGTAACGGGGCGGTCCCCCGCTGATCGGTGGACGGAATCCCGGGGCGCGTTGTGGCGGTGGAAACGCCCGGGGTACCGTCTGCTGCTGCTGTTGCTGCTGCTGTTTTGGTGGTGGCATCGGCGGACGGAACGGAGGTGACTGAAAAGGACGTCCCCCGAACCGTTGAGGTCGCGCCGGTGGATGCCACTGCTGCCCGGATGTTGTCCGATACACCATACGGTACTTCTGGGGCGCGCCACCACCGCTGCTAGGTGGAGCGCTGCGCTTCCTCTGCTCAGCTGCCAACTCCCGCTGAGCATTCTCTTGCATAATCGCGGCATTGACTAGGTCATTGAAAGTGCCGCGATTCCACTGAACGAGGTGCGTCTTCATTTCGGGGTGTAACCCCCGATAGAAATGCTCCCTCTTCTTCTCCTCCGTGGAGATATAGTCTGACGCGTATTGCGCCAGATGGTTGAAGGCACGGGAGTATTCATGGGCACTCCTCCCGCCCTGCTTCAGCTCCAAGAATTCTTGGAACTTCCTCTTCATGATCCCGGGAGGAATGTGATAGGCGCGGAACGCTTCCCGGAACTCTTGACATTCCACGGCATGGCCAGCCGGACATGAGGCTACATAATTCGCCCACCACGCACCAGCGGCACCGTGGAGTTGCTGCGCTGCGAACAGAGTCTTCTGCCGCTCCGTACATGGGAGCAGCCCAAACTTGGACTCGATAGTCCGCAGCCAGTTGTCCGCCTCCAGTGGTTCTTCGGCTTCGGTGAACACTGGAGGGTGCGTACTCATGAAATCCGAGTACGACACTTCGCGGGGCTCACGAGGCCCTCTGTCTTGACGTCCCCCCGCCTGGGACGTATTCTGCACGATCGTGCGGAGCAGGTCGGTCTGCTCCTCATGACCTCCCACCAGTGCCGCTATCACATCCGCTAGAGTAAGCGGAGGTGGCGGTGGTGGCTGCTGCTGCGGGGTGCTGTCGTAGGCCGGTGGCTGGGAGTCATCGCCTCCCCCTTGGCTAGAGCCGCCAACCTCGTGTGTGGTCCTAGTGCAAACCATCTGCATCCATACGACAATAACATCAGTCCCGCAACAGATTGCATGCAGTCAAATAGAAATAGGCTTACAACATAATGACATTAATTCATGCGATACATCTCGTATGTAGATAATGTAATAACTTTGCACAAGCTACACCATTACCAGACCAAACACAAGCTAGTTTAATCCAACTTGATGAACCTCCTCTTTGGAAGCTCACCATAACTAGGTTTGGTCACTACGAGACATTACCATCGCGTTGTCATCACGTATACCACCCTTAGGGTACAACACCCTCTCCAATGAGTTCAACTGTCATTCCTCTGTCAGAATGACCAGTTGCTACCTAATCCAAGTTTTGATCTGGTTCTGGGCATTTTCATAACTCAAGCTGAATACCAAAGTTAAAGTTAACTTTAGTATATTTCCAACGAGTACTCATTTGCCCCCAGATCAACTCTGGTTAAAAAGTTATGTTAATTCAAAGTCAGCAGAATTTCTGGATGAATTTTAACAGCACCTCCCTTAGAAAGTTGCTGTTTTCAAGTGTGATTTCAACTAAATTTCGTGCTTAAATTTCAGGAACTTTGAATTGCAAAGATGTCACACATCTTCTACTCTTTCTAAGTAGGTATCATATGAAAATTTTTGGTTTTGCTACTGGAAATTATGTTTGAAAAACAGAACAGTTCGGAGAATGTTTTACTCTGTCCTGGTTTCGGACAGTTTACATTCCTCTGGGATTTCAGCCATCTTAAGGTGTGTTTCAGCTCTGGAAGTCTACAACAAAGTTGTGGAGTACTTAAATACCTTTCCAGAACTATATAGCACACCTCTCTGGGCTAAAAGACCTGTGAGTTATGCCCTGTTGAAGATCAGCGAACTTGCTGTCCAAAACAGAGCACTCTGTTTTTCAGCCTTTTTGGAACTACACTCATCACTATCCCAGTCTTATACCCAACCAGGGTCCTAAATGTTGAACCTATAGATTTTAATTCCTTGTTATCATTATTTTGCATCCATATGCCTATGATATCTCGGTACTACGTTCCTCACAAAAGAAAATCCTAACCGGATCATACCGGTATATACGTCTCAAGTGTGGCACTAAACGGTTTCTCGCACACGTTTACTACCCGGATACATACGTGGTTAGTACCTGCAGAAGACCAAACAATAATGGTGAACTCAATGGTTTTGTTTCCATTTCAGGCAGTTCCATATTTGAAATTAAATACAAACGCCCGTATCATTGTCGTACGGCCGTCCTTGAGTTAGGTCACGTCTCAAGGTACGTGATCGTGTTTCAACACCACACGACGGGGAACCCGAGTATGTCATGTACGGGTCGTCACGGTTGGGAATGTTATCAACCCAACAGATACCACCTACTGCCCGGCAGGGCACACTGATGGCAAGCGCTTCGTATGTCCTCCTGGGCTACTTCCAGACGAACACATTGTCGCGTTACTGACCACGCGATGGGGTCTCCACTTACTTGCCTAATGCACGCTAGGGATCAGCGTTTCATATGAACTCAGGAACATGAAGAGTCCAAGAGTTTCATATTGACATCTCACACCAAGCTGTGAGATCAATCCCTGAACCACGTTCCTCGTCAGGGGGAGCTAACCGAAATTGAACCGCTTTCGGTGGCGTTCCTTACCATACTTACCAGAGCGTAGGTGCGTCGTTACGTAATTAAAATTCAGAATTATAACACATAGGTTAGTCTTTGCCACTTTAAGTAACTATGCTAATATAGTCCTTACTTGGGCAACTACCGAATCCTCACCGTAAGCCTAAGTTTTCCCATAATATAGTCCTTAAGTACTGTGCTATCACCAATGCAGCTCTGATACCAGGCTGTGGCGGACCGGAATCCGCTCATCCAGGATTGCAAAGGGTGGTGCCGCGCGATGCGACACCCAACAGCACACGTCATAAGAACACATTATATTACATGGGAAAAACGAACTGAATGTACAAAGTAGTACACTTCTCAGTTACAAACTAGGGTCTTTATTACACAGCGGAAGTTTCTTTTATACAACTCACGCCCGCCTATCTCGCAAAAGTCGGTTGCCCAGCCCTAGGGCAACCCACACTAGCTGCACTCCTCAGCTCAGCGCGGCGTGTACGGCTCCCACTCAGCCGTGGTCCCCGACGGAGGGTAACCCTCGCCGGTGTACTCGTACTCCGAGTCCGTGGGTGGCTCCTCACCTGAAAAACACTTAAGCAGCAATCGTGAGCACGAAGGCTCAGCAAGGCTTAACCGAATCACCTAAGCATGAAACTCTACATGAGGTGTACCACGACATAGGATAGCAATGTTGCAGCAATTGGACACGCCTACAAGTTCATCCTTAGTTCATCTTTTAGCATCAAGTTAACAGTTCATGAAGCTGAAATTTAGTGAGCAATATTTGGTGGCACACATGTAGCAACACAATTATCTCATAACAGCAATATGGAATCATAACATTTCATTCATTAGTCTACGTTACGACGCAGTGAACAAGCGGTACTCGTCACCACAAGAGACGGCGAATCGACTCGATATACACCTGCAGGGAAACCCAAAGAGCACGTCACATACGCCCATCCGTGGAGCTGCACAGCACGCTCACTCGATGTCGTACGGGACAACCTTTCACCCAACAGCCCAAACGTCGAACCGGTCGCACCGAAACGAGCAGGAGGTTCCCCACACGGAGCATCTCTCTATGCCCGTTGGCAGATTTCCACCTTGCTGCCCTCAACCTACACCTATAAATCGGTGTGCTATGCCTCGATGCCCGGAGGTTTAGGCTACATCGGTTTATCGGGGCCCATATATCCGATATGCCTTCGGTACGTTCAATACTTGTTCACCAGGGCCTCACACAGATCGGTCCTCAATCGACACGGGCAGGGCTGCGCACACAAGACTTCCTCTTGCTGCGCCCTAGCCCCTGCCTAGTCTCATTTTCATTACTAAAGTGATCTCACATCACTCAACCGAACCCGTGTGTCCCAAGCCTAAACTCGCAAGTAGATTCCAACTACTCGACTTGTACCGAAGTCCTATGACTCATTAAGCATAGCCTATCTTCTCGAGGTCCTAGACACTACCCTCACTCTTAGGGAAAAATTCTGGTTATGCAAGTGGGGTTCCATCCATCCTATACCTAATGCACAGTCATACTCCATATGACACATGTAAACAAAATAAAACTTATAAAAAGGTTAATACAAACCAGGTCTTGCCTTGTTGCTGCTGGTCAGTAGTTAGTTCTTCATCCGGGAGAAGGAAGTCCAGAACCTCCGGAGCTTCGTCGCCTTCAGCGACTACACGTTATTGAAATACTACATGTTAATCAATATGCAAACAAGTTTATTGTAATACTACTGCTATTAGTTCTAATAACCAGTCTCTAACACCTGGAACTCTGTTTAAGAATTTAAAGATGAACTGGGTGTTGGTGGTTTGGCTTAGACTTAATCCCCTTGGTTAAAGGCTAAGTGGTTTTCCCCCTTTTCCATATTAATCCCTCAAGTGGTTAAACAGGACAGGGGTGATCCAGAGCACCAATGGAGCTGAGAATTTTTGTGGGAGTTCCTTGTCACAAGAAAACTCTCTGGACCAAACACTAGCACTTTTCATGGAGTGGTTTGCTCAGAATAATTCTCTTAGCAAATAAGCAAAGAAGAATTAATTCTGAGGTAATACCCCTGTTCATGCCCAACTTAGTGAACTACAATTTCAATTATAGCTCATAAAATTTGCATGAATTTTCCTAATATTTTTGGAGCTAAGATTTGCCCAGAACTGAATTTCCAAGTTTTGGAAATTCTCTGAAAATGTTTCTGTATTCAAATGAACACAGCACCTTCAAATTTGAATTGCTCTGACCAAATCAACTCCAAATGGTCTGAAACTTATACAGGGTTTCACTAATATACTAAAGAACATTCTGGCAAAATTTGGGGATTTTTGGATGCACCAAACTCCCTCTAAAATTCTTTTGCTGAAAAGCTTTAAAGAATTTTCCAGAATTAATTAATGTGTTTCATACAAATTGGGTTTCAGATTTGGATTGTACTCAGTTAGAGGAATCCAACAAAATTTGTTTCATAATTTTTGGATTCTCCTACCCCGAGTTGTGGTCCTCCAAAGTTTGAACTACAAACTGGACATTTCAAAATGTTTAAATGTCTGCCAGTGGGTCCCACCTGGCAGTCTTCTCCTTCCTCGCGCCAAACAGGGGCCCGCGGCGGCGCACTCCGGCGAGCGTCGCCGGAACCGCTTTCCCGGCCGTCTCCCGACCCCAAACTCGCCGCCCTGCCCTAAGTCACGATGCTGAACTCGTCGGTGGTGTCGCCGGCGGCCGTAGCTCATCGGAACAGGGCTCCCGACGGTGACAGCGGCGGTTAGGGTTCCGGCGTGGTCGGGAATGCGT
This sequence comes from Neostapfia colusana, assembly GCA_030760725.1. Lineage (NCBI taxonomy): Eukaryota > Viridiplantae > Streptophyta > Magnoliopsida > Poales > Poaceae > Neostapfia > Neostapfia colusana. The sequence continues at coordinate 34,324,410 of JASWHV010000002.1, read as the reverse complement.
TACAACGCATCAAAATGATCGGCAAAGGGTCGGAGAGCACCGTGGGAACTCGGGGTAATGGAAATGGCCGCCAAACCCCATGAAAAGGTCGGCAACCTAGAGCTCCACGGTGAACCGAGCTATTATTCTATGGCGGCCCAAAAAATAACCCAAACCTGGCCATTTCTGGGTCATTTCCCTTGATTCTTGGTCGAGGAGGGCCTCTAGGGAGTGAGGAAGGTGTTGGCAAGCCTGCACGGCCAATAGCTAAACGAGTAGCAGGAATTTTCGGGTGGACCGCGCTCTACCCGAACACACTATGTTTCGGAAGAACTGGAAATACTCTTCATCTGGTGGATCAACCGCTATTCGGCTTTCATCTACACGATCTAGAGAGCACGGCGCACCTTTTTCGTGTAGGAGTCCGGCGGTGAAACTGACCGTGGCGTGCAGTCCACGGGGAGCAGTTCTCGGCTTTCCGCCGGTGGCCTGAGTTCTCAGTGGCGATCGTCGATTTGTGGTCGAGTGCGGTGCTAACCACGCGAGGTGGTGGGATGGCTAGCTAGAGCACACACCGGCGCTCCCTTTCTTTGTTGGGAGCTCGGGCAAAGGCTGAGCGGACGTCGGCGTGCAGGGGAGGATCGGGGGAGTGGCGTCGGTGACCGAGCAGAGCGGGGGCTCGCTGTTTTGCAAAGAAGCACGCGTACGTCTTCGGTGGCTTGGCGAGGGGGTCACGTAGAGGAGAGGGCGCACCATTTCCCGGCTGCCAGCGCGAGCGACGGGAACCAGGAGGTGGCCGTTCGGCCGGTGGTGCGCGCACGGCAGCTGGCTGCGCTCGGTTGACTGAGAAACAGAGAGAAGACTTGGGGGCTAAGTCTATTTCACCCAATGACATGTGGGCCCCACTGGTCAGTGCTCTACCACCTCTCAAAAGATCTCCAAAACTTGACAAATGATGAATTCAAATGTTGGAAATCTCAAACTGAGCTACATTGGCATGGTTTGGCAAATTTCCCTCGAATTCAAATGTATATTTGAATTCTTTGCATATTTGGATCCTTTTTGGGAAAATGGGTAGCAAACCTTTTCAAAAATTATTGAAACTCTGCCTCCCCACTAATTTGGACCTGAGGAATCCAATTATGCACTTTGATCCTTGTTTTAGCTGCTGCAATCATGAATTTGAATGCAACAGTTTGGAATCACCCTCTCATGTGTGATCATATGTGTAGAATTCCCACTTTGTGAAAGTGTATGTTTCCCCTCTAACTACTCTTTTGATGGAGGTTACTTGCTCTTCCCACTTTTTCACAATCTATCCACAACAAAAGCTGTGGTGTTGTGGGTTGAAGAAAAGTTTTTGCAAGTCCCTTTTCTTGGGCTTTTACACGCTTCATCCCAAAACCTATCCGAAGTCTTGTATTCATCGAGCATTGTCCTCGTCATCTCAATGAGAGTTCTGTTCTTCCTTTCGGCTACTCCATTTTGTTGAGGAGTATATGGTGCTGAAAATTCGTGCTTTATCTATTCTTCGTCTACATACTCCTCAACTTGGGTGTTCTTGAATTCTGTCCCATTGTCACTTCGTATGTTCTTGATTTTCAATGAGAATTCATTTTGGGCACGCTTGATAAACTTCTTGAGGGTTACTTGAGTTTCTGTCTTATCATGCAAAAAGAAAACCCACGTGAAGCGTGAAAAATCATCAACAATGACTAGACCGTATTTATTACCGCCGATGCTTATGTAAGCAATTGGACCGAATACATCCATGTGGAGGAGCTCAAGCGGTCTTGTTGTAGTCATGACATTCTTCGTGGGATGGGGTGCTCCTACTTGCTTCCCTGCTTGGCATCCTCTACAAGGCCAGTACCAAGCACTCTTCCTTGACTATTATCACCAAAGTAAATGCCTTTGCTTGGATCTTCATTTTCTTCATATTACACGAACATTCTTCTTTCTCCGGTCATGTGATTGGTGCATACACTATCTAGCACTCATTTTGCTCCACCGGATGATTAAGTCTGCAAAAGACAAATTATGCCTTGGTCTTAGGTACCCAAGCTTGCTTGGGTCCTTTGAGGTTAGTCACAAGTGATTTGGGCACCCACACATGAGACTTGGTGTTCCCATGGCATGGCCCAACATATTTAGCATAAACTCTTCCAAGATTACTTTTCATAAGTACATATAAAGCATCAAAAGTTCTAAATAGAAGTTGTTGTTCATATGTGTTCACAGTGTTAAATTTATCAACATTGTTAAGTTTTCGAACTTGAGAAGAGTTTCCCTTGACAAAGGCAATGCAACCCTTGTTATTCTTGTGGCTTCTAGCGTTTTGCTTTTCACCATAAGAATATCCAATGCCATATTTGACACTAGGAGGTCTTGTGACCGAGTATGCACTGCGTGCATACTTGATCTTCTACTTGTCAAATATGCCACTTTGAGAAGATTGCTTGTCCTTTGTCGAGTTTGGCTTTTTCTTCAAGTTAGTGTCACTTTTGGCACAAGCACAAGTAATACTAGTTTCAGATTTTATATGTTGAGAAGGTGAGCTTGAAGTGGATGAAGAACCAATTTGCTTGAGTGACTCAACTTGTACCTCAAGGATCTTGTTAACTTTGGTTAAGTTATCAAGTTCATCCTTGATGGTGGCGTTTGTGTCTTTTAACTTCAAGCAAGCTTCCTTGCTTGAGGCTAACTCAAGTTCTAGTGATTTACTTCGCTCTTTTACAAGTTCAAGAAGATTTTCAATCTCAAGATATTCCTCCTTTTGGGAGATGATCTTATCTTCCTGACGATTGACTAACTTCTCCATATCAACAAGCTTATCAAAAAGAGATTTCATCTTAGAAGTTGTCTTTTTGTCTAAACCCCTAAGCATATATTCATTTTCATCACTGCTATCATCCTCACAAGAATTATCACTATCACTATTAAAATAATGTTAAAAGGAAGATTTAGTTGTTACCTTTCTTTTACCTTCCTTTGCCATTAGACAAGTGTTGTCGGTGTCCTTCCATGCGCCCGTGGTTTGGAAGAGAGTGGATTTCTTGGTAGTCTTCTTTATGGCTATGGTGGCCATCTCCTCTTCTTCTTCGGATGACAATTTATCATTGGAGTCCCATTCCTTACCTAGATGCGCTTGTCCATATTGCTTCTTCTTCTTGAACATTTTCTTTGACTGAGGCTTGTTTTCTTTAGTCTTCCTCTTATTTTCTTCATATGGACAATCTACTATGAAGTGATCATATTCTCCGTAGTTGTAGCACACCTGTCTCATCTTGGGTCTTAGTTTGTCCCTTTGTATTCCTTCGTTTGAGCTGTTACCTTTCTTCTTCTCATCATTTTCTTGAACTTCTTCATGAACAAGATCATGTCTTCTTCATCGATATCACTACTTTCATCATCACTGTCGTCTTCTCCATGAGCTTCTCGAGCTTCTTTTGATACGGGTTTACAAGTTGACTTCAAAGCAACTCCTTTCTTTTTTGCCTAGGTGAGATCGGCAATTTCCTTGACATGCCTAGATTGCTTCTCCATCATTTCAAAGTTGATGATCTTGCCAAGAAGTTCATCTGGGGTCATTTTCTGATACTCGGGGCTTTCTCTAATCATAGAGAAAAGAGTCACGTTGCGAGGCATGAATGCTCTGAGAATCAACTTCACGACCTCATGATCATTCCAATTTTTGCTGCCATAAGCTCGCACTTTGTTGATAAGATTCTTCAGTCGATTGTATATATCTAGTGGTGATTCATCTTCTTCTATCGCGAATCTTCCCAATTGACCTTCAATCATTTCTATCTTGTCTTCGCGTACATGATGGTCACCTTCATGTGCGGTTTGTAGTGTGTCCCAAATCTCCTTGGCAATTTCGAGTCCATCCACATTGGTGAACTCGTCTCGGCTTAGTGATGACGTGATCACTGCTACAGCTTGAGCATTCCGATGAACGGCTTGTTCTTGGCTTGGAGTCAGCTCTTCATCATCATCTGGGATATCTATCCCTGTACACACTATATGCCACAAACTTGGGTTAAGAGATATAAGGAGCATTTTCATGTTTTGTCTCCACATTGAATAGTCATTGTCATCAAAGTAAGGTGCTTTCCCTAGAGGAATTGATAAGTAATGACTATTGTTAGAATTCGAACTTTCATAGTCAAAAGGATATCGGGAGTGGTCTGTGTGACTATCCCCTTTCTTCTTCTTTTCATCATCAATTTTCTTCTTCCCTATTGGGGAGAGTGCATTCTTCCGTAGAAGAGCATTGAGTTGGAGCACCTCCTCATCATCGTCCTCACTATCTTGAATGGCGTCGAGTAGCTTCATTAGCTTTTGAGTCCTTTCATCATCACCCTTTTCATCATCGATCTTCTTGTGTACATTCTTGATGTCCGACATCGTCTCTTCGAGTGGTGAGTCTCTTTTGAACAGTTTGGCTCTGATACTAATTGAATGTAGCCTAGAGAGGGGTGAATAGGCTTTTCGATTCTTTGTTAATCCATGAAACACTTAATAGATTTATCAAATACACGGAAATCGGACTAGTCTGGTACTTTGCGGACTAGTCCGGTATGCGAGGACTAAAAAGATCAAGGTTGATCAATATTTTAACTTCTAGTACCCTATGCAGCGGAAATTAATTGGGAACTTAGATGTATTACAACAGTGAAACAATGAATGACTGAGATCAACTTCAGTTTCAATGTTTCAACATGAATTACATAAGATTAAGTAAACACAAGATTTTATCCCGAGGTTCGATTCCACGAAGGAAATCTACGTCCCCGTTGAGGATTCTACGAAGGACCGGGTCTTCACCAACCCTACCCTCGTCGAATTTCCACGGAGGCCGATTCTCTTCCACTAATCACAAAGGGAAAATAAATCGTTCAAGGGGCCTTCTCATAAGTTGAGGGCTCCCCAAGAATTACAATGAAAGAATACCACCATGCACACTCAAAAGATGTACAATAAATGAATAAGAGTGTGCGAGAGATCAAACCCAAGAGCTCAAGATTTTTAGAACAAGTCTCTACTTTGATCAATTGCTCATCCTCAAAGATTTGATCCTTTTAGGGTTAGAATGTGTGGAGAGATTTGAATTTTGGGCTCTTGGAAAGTGTGACGGCGTAGGGGGTCGAGAGAGGTTGTAGTATGGCCGTACACCTCTATTTATACTAGGGTTTCCAAAGGTTACTGTAAAATCCCCAAAAGTAGTAGCAAGAAAATTCAGCTCATGTACACTTAGGAAAAATGAGGGGGAATTAAAACTTTGAATTATAATAAGTGTGAGTTCAAAGTGAGGGTTTAGACTTCCCAAAACTTCCAAACAGGGAGATCTAAATGCACAACTGGATCTTCATAGTCCAAATATTCAACCTTCCAAATTTCAGCTCATTTGGAGGAGTTTTAATATTTGTTTGGGATTAAAAGGAGAAGCCCTCTAATCTGAATTTCAAATTCAGTTTCAAAATCCAATTTCCTCAATTTCAAATTTTGGGTTCACAAATGTGTTCTCCACATTTGAATGAGCAGCCATGCCAAAAATTGGAAACTTTGGAGCTGGTTTGCTATATTTTTGAGGCAATGCAAAATGGAGAATTCAAACTCCTTTTCAAATTCAAATGATCAAACCCCATTCAAATTCTACACCAGAATTCAAACCATTTGAATTCTGCAAATTCAAACTTAACTTTGGGATGAAGTAAAGCTTTTAATGTTGAGTTGCTGGAAAGAAAAATATCAGAAAAGTTTGACTAAACAAAGTGGGAGGTGGGGCCCAGTTGTCAGCCACACAACTGCAACTCAACCGACTGTTTTCACCCCGGGTGATCCCAGCGCGCCAGCGCTCGACGTTTTCCCCGCGCCCGATGCTCCACCGAGCTGTTCTCGCTGCCTCCGACGTCGGTGCGCGCGAGTTTGACTAAGCAAAGGGGGAGGTGGGGCCCAGTTGTCACCCACACAAAAGCAACTCAACCGACTGTTTTCTCCCCGGGTGATCCCAGCGCGCCAGCGCTCGACGTTTTCCCCGCGCCCGATGCTCCACCGAGCTGTTCTCGCTGCCTCCGACGTCGGTGCGCGCATGGGTGATCAGAGCGACCGCCCCAGCGCCCCAACTCTATTTCCCTTCCCCCTCAGCTCGCGCAGCGCCGCAACAGTCTCATTTGCGCTGAACACCGCCGCTCAGCTCTCTCCGATCGACCACAGTCCTCCGAGCTCGGCTGCTCGAGCGCTCCACAGAAAAGAGCATTGCCTGGACGTGCTCTAGCCCTCGCCAAAGCCCCTTCGAGGTTTGCCGGTCCGAACTGCTCGAGAAACGCGGATTGGCGCCAAAGCTTCAAGGTGCCCGGACCTCGCCGTTTTGGCTCTCCGCCGACAGCAGCACCCGGCCACCCTCTCCCCCGACTTCCTATACAAGAAAGGTGCGTGGACATGTCCTGATCGTGTAGCCGGAAGCCGTTTAGTGATTGCTAGAACCGGCGGCGAGAATTTCACTGTTTTCCCCAAACGGTACACTGACGAGTAGTGCGCGGTCTAGCCAAAAATTCGTGGTGCACGATCCTTTAGACCTCGAGTAAGCTTGCACAGAGCTTCTCTACTTTCTAGCGCCTCTCCTCGACGAAGAACGAAGCAAAAACATCAAGAAACGAGGGAGCCCTAGCTGTTTTCTTAGCCGCCCGTGCAAAAACACCTCGGGTCGCCGGTGAGGTCCCCTCTCCGGTGGGTTTCAGGGGGAGCGAGCTATGGGTCGAGGATGTCCATGGGACACTGGTGCTTTTGGAGCAAACCCTAGCCCGAAAGACCCACTGTTGAGAGAGAGCGAGGTCGCCGAAGTAAGGTTCGACATGGTCGCCGGTGCAAGCACCTTTCCGGCCGTTGTCATCGGCTCCCGACCCCACCATCGTGTTCAGCACGCTGTAGAACTCACAGGCGGCGGATTTGACGAAGTTTGGACCACGGGAACCCCGTCCCGGCGAGCCTCGCCAGCGTGCGCCGCCGTGGGAGGCGCGGGCAGCGCGAGGAAGACGAAGGAGGGCCGGGTCCCACCGGTCTGCCTCCGTATACGCGCGGGGATCGGCTTGTGGCGCCGGATCCAGTGTGGCTGCACGGGAATAACCCTGTAGCCCCCGGTGTTGCTAAAATCTGACTGGTCCGAATTAAAACAGTGGGCCCAGCCCAATTATTTGAAGTTTGTATTAGAGAAATAATTCCAGGAATTAGCTGATCTTTACAAGGCCATAACTTTGTGTAGAAAACTCCAAAAAGAGTGAGACCAATTTTGTTGGAATCCTCAGGAGGAGTGCTTCGCAGAGAAAGCAATTTTAGGCTATGAAAATGCCCAGGAATTTCTGTAGAATTGTTTTTAATAAATCCTTTAGGGATTTATTATAGGAGAAATTCTTTATGAAATATTCCCAAATTTGGGAAGCAAATCCTCTTCATAGATACTGTTCTCCAGTAAAAATTTGGGCTTCATTGGAGTTCATTTGCTAGGCTAAACTGCCTTCCCAAGTTCAGCCTTTATTTGGAAATTCAAATTTAAACAGAAGCTTTTTCGGAACTCCTGTCTAAGTTCAAAAATTCATATCTCTCTGATGGTAGCTCCAAAAATGGTGAAACAAATTTTGTTAGAACCATGGAGACTTACCCTAATCAGATATTCCACCATTAGCTATGTCAAAGCTCCTGAATTGGTCTCAAAATTCAGAGAAGCATTGTACTTGTGGGAATTTTGAAGACTACATTGTGCAATGACATATCTCCAAATTTGGCTCAAATCATCCTTAGAGAGTCTAGTATCCACTGTAAAATTCCCAAAGCCAATTAAGGATCCTAAATAGCAATATCTATGAATAGTAGTTCAATTCTTATAAAGCCTTAATACTTATACATGTATTTTATTACATTTCATAATAGTGACCGAAGTTGAGGATAAGCCGGAGCCTTTGGACGTCCTTCCACCAGAAGATGACTTCCCCTTTAACTCGGAACCAGGCAAGCCCCGGTTTGCACTTAAGTACCTTTTATAAAGTTTTTCATTTGTATCACTTATGTCTAGTTTGAATTGTATGCATTAGAGTTAGTGTGATTGAAACCCCACTTGCATAGCCTCTTTAAATCCTATGGAGGGTTGGGTAGTTTACAAACTCGACGAGTAGAGAATGCCATGCTAATGTATAGGATCTCGGTAGAAGTCGAGTGGTTGGAAGCTACTCGCGAGATAGTACTTATCACCGGAAAGAAAAGAGGTAGATAATGGCTTGAGTTGTATAAAAATGAGACCCAGCAGGGGGGATAGGATGCAGTGAGCAGATGTCTCACGTGCGTAGCCCTGTTGGTGTCGGTTGAGGACCATCCATGTGCGGCCCTGCTGGACAAGTATCGAACAGTACCGGATGCATACTGGCATATGGGAACCAGGAAACCGATGTAATTGGTTAACCTGAGTGTCGAGGCTTACCCAACCGTAAATAGGAGTGGGTTGAGGGTAGCAAGGTGTAAATCTGCTGGTGGGCACAGTCACGCTCCATGCGGGGACCTCCTACCCGTTACGGATGCACCGGTTCGGCATTTGGGTTGCCTTTGAAAGGTTGTTGCATACACCAGAGTAGGAAGGGGTGTGGAATCACGCTTCTGGAAGTGGGTGTATGTAACGTGATATCCGGGTGTGTCTTGATTGCAATCACCATCCCTCGCGGTTATTTGAGTACCCGCTTGTTCACTGTGCTGTGACGTAGTAAGAAGTGAAATAAGCCAACTGAAAATGATGTATTGATCTTAATGTCTTGAATACCTTGATTGCTGTAGATATAGAGCTAATTAAGTTTATATTCCACTTTGGGCATCACCACATCGGAGGAAAGCGTTTCTTGTTTGATTGTGGACTTCCGATGTGAGGGCTGCCTAAGGCACATGAATCTGCTGCTATAAAACTGAAAGTAAGGATCAACTTATAGGTGTGTCTTTGTCACAAATGCCTTTTCCCATCTTACATATCCTTGCACGTAGAGTTCCATGCCTAGGGTTGACGGTTAAGACTTGCTGAGCCTTCGTGCTCACAGTTGCAATATTTGAGCTCTGTGCAGGTGAGAGTTATGAGGAAGGTTCCGAGGACGAGGCGATGCCCCCGTCGGGGTACACGGCCGAGCTGGAGCCCTGCACGCCGCCGTGATTCTCCGGTTCCATGCTGCTAGTGTGTAGCGTCCCCGGGCTGGACAGCTGCACTTTTGCATAGCTAGGATGAGAGGCTGTATATGTATATTACTTCCACTGTTTGAATAGGTTTTGTAAAAGACTTCCGCTGTTTTATACTAAATTAAAGTTTATATGTTGTTCTTAATTCTTTTCGTGTGTGCTGTTGGGTGCCGCATCGCACGGCACCACCCTATGCGATCCTGGAGTGGGTGAACCACGGGGTGGTCCCCACAGCCGTGGTATCAGAGCCGCATTGGGAATAGCACGCTCGAAAAGAGCCTATTTTTGAAATCTTAGAAGTAGTCGAGTGAGGATTAGTCATTAAGCCCACATAAGGTATATGATAGTAGTAGCTACTAAGGTGGGAAAGCTAACTTACTTGTTATATATTCTGTAACGACGTTCCGACATCAGGTAAGACGTAAGGTACGCCACCGCAGGCGGATCAATTGAGGTAACTCGCCATACGAGTAATAGTATGGAATGATATACCGTGGCTTGGCACGGTAGTGAATATGAGTCTCTGGACCTCTCTATGGTTCTGAGAGCATATGAAAACGCTGATCTCCAGCGTGCTTTAGGCAAAAGTGAGAATACCCCATCGTGTGGTAAGCAACACGATAATATGCAACTCTTGAATGTTCAATGTTCAAAGGGCCATACGCAGCGCTTGCCATCAGCGTGCCTCAACGGTCATGAGGCAGTAGGTGGTATCCGTTGGGTTGATAAAATTCCCAACCGTGACGACCCGTTCGCGCTCTACTCGGGTTCCCCGTCGTGTGGTGTGAAAACACGACCATGTACCTTGAGACGTGGCTTGACTCAAGGACGATCCGTATGGCAATGATACGGACCGTATGTTTTTACTATGATATGGAACTGCCTGCAATGTTAAAACCTTTGTGTGCATCATTATTGTGTGTTTTTGCTGCAGGTACATTAACCACGTTAGTGCATGACGTGTAGAAACCGTTTGTGAGTGACATCTTTAGTTCCACCATGTGACACGTATATGCCGGAATACCGGTTTAGGATTTTTCTTTGGTGAGGAAACGTAGTACCGACTGCATAAAAGTTTATTTTCAAAGAAAAGAGTCAAAATGAAGTTTAGGATTTCATTTAGGGGTTAGTAAACTCCTATATTGAACTAAGAGTCAATTGGGAGTATAGGTTCAATCTCAAAAGCTTAGGAATAATCTCCCCTGTTTTCGGCAGAAATTTTTCTGAATTTGAACAGGACATAACCTAAGATTGGTTGAACCAATGGAGGTGTGGGATACCATTCTGGAAAGGTTTAGAAGTCCTCTACAACTTTTCTGTAGAGCTCCAGAACAAAATCTCACTCCAAAGGGATGAAAATCTCAGATGAGTAGGTACTGTCCAGAAACAGGGCAGGGGTGCAGCACCATATCAGGGTGCTAATCAGCCCCGCAACCAGCCCAAGAAACCAGCACCAAAACCCGGCAACGTCCACCACATAGCCATCGAAGACGTGCCGGAAGGCGAACCCGTCCTCGCGGGTACGTTCTTTTACTTAGATCATCACGTAGTCATACTTTTTGACTCCGGTGCCACCCATAATTTCATAAGTCAATCTTATGTTATTAAATATCGACAGCCTATCATTCCCACAAATAATTCATATTTGATATGTTCTCCGGGTGGGAAAATAACAGATGATAGAATGGTCTATAGAGCACCATTACAGTTGGGTGGGAATCTATATCCGACTTCTCTAATCATGTTAGAGAGTCAAAAACTTGATGTCATTTTAGGAATGTCATGGCTACATCACCATGGTGCTGTTCTTGACATCATTCTACGTGTGGTTCGTTTAAACTCTCCACTTCATGAACCACATGTTCTTATTCTTGATCATTCGGTTCAAGAAACCCCAGCCACATATAACACGGAAGCCATAAAACTTAAGGATATTCGTGTGGTCCGTGAATACCCGGATGTCTTCCCGGATGATCTTCCGGGCATGCCACCCGAAAGAAATGTCGAGTTCAAGATTGAACTGGTACCTGGAACGACGCTGATATCACGGAGACCATACAAGATGGCTCCGAATGAGCTGGCTGAATTGAAGGAGCAGCTCAATGACTTAATGAAGAAGGGTTTCATTCGACCGAGTTCCTCGCCATGGGTATGCTCGGCGCTGTTTGTGAAGAAAAAGGATGAAACCTTGAGGTTGTGTGTGGACTACCGACCTCTCAACGCCGTCACCATCAAGAATAAATGTCCACTGCCCCACATCGATATTCTGTTCGATCAACTTGTGGGTGCAAGTGTATTTTCCAAGATGGATCTTCGCTCCGGATATCATCAAATCAAGATCCGAGCGGAGGATATCCCAAAGACGGCCTTTTCGACGAGATACGGGTTATATGAGTACCTCGTCATGTCCTTTGGTCTCACCAACGCCCTGACACACTTCATGTATCTCATGAACTCAGTGTTCATGCCGGAGTTGGACAAGTTTGTGGTGTTGTTCATAGACGACATCTTGGTTTACTCCAAGACTGAAGAAGAACACGCCAAACACTTGCATATCGTACTTCAGCGATTAAGAGACCATAAGCTTTATGCTAAGTTCAGCAAGTGCGAGTTTTGGATCAGCCAAGTGCCATTCCTTGGTCACATTATTTCTGCAGAAGGTATTGCAGTTGATCCAAGCAAAATCGAACAAGTGCTGAAATGGAAATCCCCCACATCCGTCCACGAGGTCAGGAGTTTCCTCGGGTTAGCAGGATATTACCGGAGATTCATATCCAATTTCTCCAAGCTTGCTAAGCCGATGACTGAACTGTTAAAGAAGGGGATCAAATATGTTTGGAGCTCAGCTTGCGAACAAGCTTTCCAAGCATTAGTGAAGCATCTTACAACAGCCCCAGTGTTAGCTCAACGGGATACAACCAAGCCCTTCGACGTATATTGTGATGCGTCCGGTAACGGGCTTGGCTGTGTATTGATGCAAGGAGGAAGAGTGGTCGCCTATGGCTCACGTCAACTCCGTAACCACGAGCAGCACTATCCGACTCATGATCTCGAGCTGGCTGCTGTGGTATTGGCCTTGAAGATGTGGAGGCACTATTTTCTTGGGAACTTAGTGCACCTCTACACCGACCACAAAAGTCTGAAATATATATTCCCCCAAAAGGAGTTGAATATGCGGCAACGGAGATGGCTAGAACTGATCAAAGACTATGAGATCGAGATTCACTACCATCCCGGGAAGGCAAACGTAGTTGCCGATGCCTTAAGCCGCAAATCCCATGTCAACAGTCTGTCCATCACCCCACTTGAAGAGGAGGAGCCGAGTTTGTACTTGGTTCCATATGGGGCATTGTATAATCTTGCTCTCGTCCCTACAATACGAGGGGAGATTATGGAAGCGCAGAAGAAATACGTGGGAATGTCGCACATTCAGAGAAGGATGAAGAATGGCAAAATGAAATGCTTCTGAAGAGATGATAACGGTACACTATGGTTTAAAGACCGTATAGTGGTACCCCGTGACATGAAGCTTCGGAGGAAAATCTTGGACGAAGCTCATTTGTCCAAGTATTCTATTCATCCGGGCAGCAACAAGATGTACCAAGATCTGAAAACAAGGTTTTGGTGGACACGGATGAAAAGAGAAATCGCAAAGTGCGTATCCGAATGTGATACGTGTCGGCGGGTGAAAGCCGACCATATGCGTAAAGCCAGACAGCTGCAACCGTTGAACATTCCGGCGTGGAAGTGGGAGGATATCAGCATGGACTTCATAGTCGGATTACCTCTCACGTCTCACAAACATGACTCGATTTGGGTGATAGTCGATCGACTAACCAAGTCGGCTCATTTCATTCCCGTACATACCAGTTACGTGGCCAAGCAATATGTGGAGCTTTATATTGCAAGAATCTTATGCTTGCACGGTGTTCCCCGCTCCATTATTTCAGATCGCGGTGCGCTGTTTGTCTCTCGGTTTTGGGAACAGCTGCATGCATCATTGGGGACTAAACTGATCCGAAGCTCCGCGTATCACCCGCAGACAGATGGTCAAACCAAACGGGTGAACCAAGTGTTGGAAGACATGCTACGCGCTTGTGCCATCCACCACGGCAAGAATTGGGACGATCATTTGCCGTTGGCGGAGTTTTCTTACAACAATGGCTATCAAGCTAGCATCAAGATGGTGCCAGATGAAGCTCTCTACGGCCAGAAATGTCGCACACCTCTCAACTGGTGCGAGTCCGGCGAGCGAGTCATCTACAGCATTGAACTTGTGAATGAAGCTGAAGAACGAGTGCGAGTAATACAAGCCAATCTCAAGGCTGCTCCATCTCGTTATAAGAGCTATGAGGATAAGAAACGCCGCCCTCTCCACTTCGACATCGGGGACTATGTTTATGTCCGTGTGTCTCCGATGAAGGGAGTTCACCGTTTCGGAGTGAAGGGTAAACTTGCGCCGCGGTTCATTGGTCCATTCGTCGTTATTGAAAGATGCGGACCCGTGGCCTATCGCTTGGAGTTACCAGCGTCACTCGGAGGGATTCACAACATCTTCCACATCTCTCAGGTGAGGAAGTGCCTCAAACCCTCCGCTGAAATCCGCGGAGAAGACATAGAAGTTCTTCAACCGTACCTCACGTACACGGAGTATCCAATCCGGATCATCGATGAAAAGACTCGTTCCACAAGAAACCGGACCTTATGGTTCTACAAGGTCTTGTGGAGTAACCATACCGCTGATGAGGCGACATGGGAAAGCGAGGATTATCTACGAACGTATTATCCGGACTTGCTATCATCCTATACCCGGTAAAGTTTTTCCCCGCTTTACTTTTCCTTTGGAATCTCGGGACAAGATTCTTTTTAAGGGGGGAGGGATGTAAAATCCCCAAAAGTGGTAGCAAGAAAATTGTAACACCCCAAAATCTTGTTAAGCCCTTAAATCCTGTTAAGAGGGGAATTTAAAAATTTTTGGATGTGTTGCATGTTATGCAACAATTTAAATTCAAACTGGAATTCAATTTAAACTCAAAACAGAAAAGAAATAGAAAAAGAAAAAAGAAAACAGAAAAAAACCGGCCAGTGGGCCGAAACCCACCAGCCGGCCCAACCAGCACCCGCGCCAGCCCGCAGCCGCGCGCGCCCCCTTCTTCTCACTGACGGGCGGGGCCCGCCAGCTTTCTTCTTCCTCGCGCCCACGCCGCGATCGGCCGGGACTCTCTCACCCGAATCAAAACGGATCGGGAATTCTCGCGTATCCCAGCCGATTTCGGGACCCCGACGACTCCAGCACGATCTAAACCAACGCGCCGCCCTCCCCTGTCTATAAAAACCCCGGCCTTATCCCGTTTTTCTCAAGCGATCCTCCGATTTTCTCTCCGGTGAGAACCCGAGCCTTCTCCGACGAATTCTGGCCGATCTACGCTCGGGAATTCCGATCTAACTCGCTGGTCTTGATCCACCGCCTCCGGGGAACCTCGCAGGTGCAGAAAACTCGGTGGTTTGCGGCTCAAACACAGCGCCGATGAGCCTCGCCGTGAATTCACCTCGGACCTCGTCGCCGATCGCTTTCCAGGACCTCCGAGCTCAAGAAAACCCCCGAGGTGAGATCCCCGACCTCCCCTCCACCGATCTATGCCATAAAATCACAGTTCTAGGAAGAATTCCCGAAGATCCGAAACTCTCCGGCGAGATCGCCGCCTCTCGCCGCCGTGCGCCGCCGGGCAGCGCCGCCCGCGCTCGATCAGAGCGACGTGGCCGCTTGTGCGCCGTCTATTTTAAATCGCACGGTAGACTTTAAATACCCGCGTACCGGTTCGACGTTATAATCTCAGCCGTCTGTTTTAAATCGGATGGTCCACGTCAGCCCCGCGTTATAAAGACTGAAAATCTTACGTGCTACCGCCTGGAGTTCTCGGAAAATAAGAGCTAGCACCGGAAACTCTTGATCTAGCCCCTGGAACTTCAGAAAATCGTGTAAATTCATTTCAAAATCAGTTTTAGCCCCTGGACTTAATAAAAATTAGGAAAAAACTCTTCTGTTATGTGTAGCTAGACCCCTGAAAATTGTTAAAATAATATTATAGACCCTGTAGTGGGGTGAGTTTACCTTTTTAACCCTGTTTGATATTAAATTGAGGAAATTGAATATGTGGCTAGTATTTAAAATTTAAATAGTGGGACAAACATATTGTCAAATTTAAATTAAAAACTTTCTCAGTACTTAGAAAACTTTGGAGTGAGATAAAAATAGATTTTGGGCTGAAATGAATCTGTTTAATTTATTATTCACATTTATTAGTTATAGGGACACATTTTTAAGTAAAGAATAGTTCTGAAAATAGGGAAAATAAATGTAAAATAGTTTACATCAGAGGAAAAGGTCAAAAATATATTATTAAATATTTTAGATCAGAACCTATTCTGTTTAGATGATGTGTCTTGTTATTTTCATAATAAAGTTCACATTTAGGCATAGGAAATAAATATGAAAATATAGCAACTAGTAAATGATAAATGAAGTTTCTAAAATCCAAAGAATTCTGTTAGGGTTGGTAGAAATTCTGAAGAAACATATGGAGTAGGAAAATACCTTTCATGCATACTTGGTAGCTAAAAGGTGTAGTAATTAAATATAAGGAATTTATTTAAATTGGAAACTCATATATATAGTATGTAAGCATAAATGTGAATACAAAAGTAGGAATCATATACACATGATTAAAAGTATATGTAAGCCAAAGACCAACACACATAGAGTAACCACAACACATATAATTGTGAATGACTTTCATAAATGTGAATGTGTGGTTTGTTTGAAGTGGAAGTGTGAACTATGTCTTATGGATTGTTGTTTTTCTTTTGCTATGTGTGATGGTATGATGTAGAACCTGCTCTAGAGCAAGTTCTCCCTTTCCAAGATCAGGACTACCCATTCCAAGAGCAGCAGGAAGGAGGCAAGTGTCCTCGACCACTTTGATCCTATGCTAGGATGTGTAGCTAGAATTATTTGCATTGTCAATTGAAATATGAAACCCATGCTAGGAAGTTTCCATAGGATTGCATTACCTTGTTTCCTTGTAGCTTGGGTTGGGATTTATTTTATCATGTCATTTATTATTATGCATATGCTTAGCCATGCTTAGAATGGGATATTTGGGATATAAGATCATCAGTTTATTTTACCATAATCTTGAATGAGATATTGTGAGTTATGTAGAGGTAGGGATCAAGGCAAGTTGGATGTTTTCGTTGGTGCTGGGTGCACGAGACTCGGGTTTGTGTTTAGTACTTGCCTGGATCCTAAGGACCGGTTCATGGAGCATGTAACCTGGCTTTACCGTGCCAACCACATGCTGAGATGGGGCAGCTTAGCCAATTAATTAGGTGTATCCCCGGCGTAGTATGGGTGTGTTGGATGGTGCGGGGAATAGGTGTCAGCTGGACTACCATATGAACCGCAAGGCTCAAGAGGGGGCCACTGCAGCGGGATTGGACCCTCTTGTATGCTGTTAGGGGTGAAACCTCAGTGGGCCCACGCTCGTCGGGAATCCCTTTGTAAAGGCTTCGTAGTGATCTCCTGGCTACACACCTGGGAAGTGTGAATGTGGTTCGTAGCCACTGGCATAATGGAGGTTCTTTTAGTCCACCCGGCAACGGAGGATGAAATCACTACATGTGGGTACAGTGGGACAAACTCTGCAGAGTCAAAACTGTCATGACAGCCGTGCTCACGGTCAAGAGCGGCTTGGACTTATTCATGATTAGAGGAGTGATGGCTTTTGGAAGTTGTGGATGTTAAGCGGGGAGCTTAACATTGGAAATAATGTTATGGTTACTTGATTTTGATGATGGATTGGGAGATTGGGACCATTTTACCTATGTAGTAAAGTAGGTGCTTAATAAGCTAAGGTGATAGGTATTAATTGCGTAGTGCTTTAACCCTGAGTTCAATCTCTCCTTATTCTAGCCATGCATGACATAACTTTCCCACACTTGCTGAGTACCATCGGTACTCAACCTTGCATATTTGTTGGTTTATATTGCTGCTCAGGTCAAGATAATGAGGTGGTGTATAATGATCAAAACTTTGGACCCGAAGAAGGTTTCTAGGTTCATGGAGTCCCCCCGGGCAACGCCTGTGATGGAGCCCACAAGAATAATATTCCGCTGCTATTTTATGTTATGAACTTATTATCGTCTATCGAGACATATGCTATGTAAGACTTATTTATATTCGACACCTGGCTTGTAATAAATGGTGCTTCACTATTTGTCATCACATGTATGAGAAAATGATCCTGGCATACATGTGATATTCACTCGGTTGTTCTTCGGAGAAACCGGGTGTGACAGAAGTGGTATGAGAGCCAAGGTTGCCCGTAGGAACGTGGACCTAGGTAGAAATGGACGTATCTAAGGGCCCTATTTTCTTAAAAACTATTTTTGCAAGGTGTGTGTTGAAAAGTGTTATTTAATGAGTCACTTTCTTCATCTTACCCCAATTTTCATTCAAAATTGGATTTTTGTTTAAAAAGTTTATCTAACCTAAGTTTAAATGCTTTTTGTTTTAGATGGTTCGCATGATTCGCGCTGCTCGCAAGTCCACAGGATGGAGAGTTCCCATAGTTGCCCTTGCCGAAAGAGAGGAGAGCCGTCCGGTGACGTACCTTTCCTACGGATTGGCAGTAGGAGGCTTGTTGCACCGTCTTCGACGTATGCTCAAAGCCGCCGGCAATACGGGCAAGCTAATCATCCACTATAACTCCACCAGGACCATCCGTGAGAAGAGGGAAGAATGGAGTTCAGAGATGAGAATTATACACGAAAATCTGCTGCTTAAGATCCACCGCTGTCCAGCCTATAGAGCGACACAGGTCGATGCGGAGAAGGATGTCACCTGGGAGGCCATCACCTGCCAGAGTCACATCTATTGCCGAAACGTGGACAGGACTGAGTACATGTATGTCCTCTAGCGTGAGAGTGGTACATCGGAGTATAAGTACCCGCCAGTGCAGCAAGGGACTTCCCATGAGCACATGGATTTGTGCTTAGAGGACGCTGCCATGCTTAGCACTCGATTGCAGGAGTGTCAGCAAGAGCTTCAGGATGTCCGGGACACCCTGAAGGAAACGGAGGAGTTGCTGCGAGCCTGCTTAAGGGCGAGAGAAAGAGGAGATGGGAATGAACTGTGTGTCACCGTGAATGATACATGCACTCCAGACTCCCCGGATTGCCGAGCGATCAGGCGTCGTCGCACTTCTCCACCAGCAGCCTCCCCACCCAAAGCAGAGTCATAAGGCAGCCGAAATGATGAGGAAGATCCTGAGGAGCCAGCTCAAGAAAACGAGTAGCGTAGAGCCTTTCCCTTAAAATTAGAAGGATGTCGAGTAGTCGAGTCGTTACGTTAGTTAATGGTGTGTTAATGCTTGGTGTGTGACGTGAGTTGTGGAAGCCATGAGCAACTGTCCACAGCCTCGTCTTTAGATTGTTTTGCTTTGGTGTGTGAACCCACATAAATAATATTGCATTTATTTTTGTGTGAGACATGAACCCTCAGAAAAGTATAACAAAGCTTCAACACTTCAAAGTACAAACAAGTGAAAGTAATAAGATGATACGAAATGCTTTCAAATTAACATTGGTTGATTCTGCCAGATGGCCGGAAGAGGAAAAGGACGTGCTGCCAACCCCGCCAACAACAACGATGAGGCCTGCAACCCTCATCTTTCTGGAGGCCAAGACAGGGGTGGACGTCATGAAGGAGTTGATCCCCTCCACCAAATGCTGGAGAATCAAAATCAGCTCATCCAGAACCTGACTCATGTGGTGGCCAACTTGCATCAAGTTCCACCTCCACAAGCTGCACCACGCCAACCAAGGTTGAGTGAGTTTATAGGAACTCATCCTCCAAAGTTTGCAAGTGCTGCTGAACCTCTGGAGGCAGATGATTGGCTAAAGACCATTGAGAGCAAGATCAGGATCATACAGTGCCAAGGGTATGAGAGGGTTCTTTTTGCCTCTCATCAATTGCATGGACCTGCTGCTGATTGGTGGACCGCCTACGTGGCCGCCCATCATGACCCTGAGAACATCACTTGGGAAGAGTTCAAGCGTAGCTTCCGCAACCATTACATACCAAGGGGTGAACTCAAAAACAAGAGAAAGGAGTTCATGGGGCTGCAGCAGGGAAACATGACTGTGAGGGAATACCTCACTAAATTTACTCAACTCTCCCGTTATGCCCCACGGGACATAGAGACTGATGAGCAGAAACAGGATTGTTTCGTGGAAGGGCTTACCGCAGAAATGCAGTGTGCAATGTCCTCCAACGAATATGAAAGCTTCCAAAAGATGGTGGACAGAGCTTTTGTGGTAGAAAGGAAGCTGAAGGCCTTGGAAAGTGAGAACAAGAGGAAGGCCAGGTGGTCACATCAAGCCTCAGGGAGCAACACTCGCCCACGTCTGATGCAGCAACCTGCAGGGCAGACGAACCGTGCTGCGGTACCCTACTCAGCACCAAGAGGGTACAACCCGAACTACAGGCCTCCCGCAGCACCAGCACAGCCACAACGTCAGTTTGTACAGTAGCCTCGCACCGCATATCCACCTCGACCAGCAGTGCAAGGACCTCCAAACAAACCACAAGACAATAAAGGCCAAGCACCTAAGGTTGGGGTGCAATGTTTTAGCTGTGGTGAAGTGGGGCACTATGCCCATAAGTGCCCAAAGAAGAAGCCCACGCAGCCACAACAGCAGAATGTAATGAGAGGACGGGTGAACCACGTCACTATGGAGGAAGCACAAGAGGCACCCGACGTGGTAGTTGGTAAGTTTCCTGCCAATTTACACATTGCAACCCTGTTGTTTGATTCTGGTGCTACCCACTCGTTCATTGCTCAAGGGTTTGTTAAGAAGCATGACATAGCAACAACACAGATGAACCATATGCTAGTCGTAAACTCTCCAGGTGGAGAAATAAGGACAAGACAAGTGTGTCCCAAAGTGAACCTAGACATTAATGGGGTAGTATTTACTGCTAACCTCATAGTGATAGATTCACAAGGGATAGATATTATTTTGGGTATGGATTGGTTGACCAAACATAAAGGAATCATCCATTGTTCGACCAGAACGGTGGAGCTAACTCACCCTAGTGGCACAAGAGTAAAGTTCATAACAATATACGAGCCTAGGAGGGACATTAAATTAAATCAAGTGGAGGTGAAAGTGGAGGAGATCAGGACCATCAGGGAATATCCAGATGTTTTTCCGGAGGAATTGCCAGGTATGCCTCCCGACCGTGAAGTGGAATTCGCGATTGAGCTAGTACCGGGAACAGCCCCGATATACAAGAGACCTTATCGGATGGACTCCAAGCAGCTGGGAGAACTCAGGGATCATTTGAGAGAATTGACGGAGAAGGGGTATATTCGTCCTAGTTCCTCACCTTGGGGAGCCCCGGTCATATTTGTGCCCAAGAAGGACGGAACCCAAAGGTTATGCGTGGACTACCGTGCCTTGAATGAGGTAACCATCAAGAATAAGTACCCATTACCCCGCATTGGAGACTTGTTTGATCAGTTGAGGGGAGCTTGTGTGTTCTCGAAAATTGATCTCAGGTCGGGTACCACCAACTTAAGATAAGGCAATCTGATATTCCCAAGACAACTTTCGTATCTCGGTACGGACTGTATGAATACACTGTCATGCCTTTCGGGCTAACTAATGCCCCGGCGTACTTCATGTATCTCATGAACAAGGTATTCATGGAATATCTGGACAAATTTGTGGTGGTTTTCATAGTTGGCATTCTCGTCTTCTCCAAAGATGAAGAAGAACATGAGAAACATCTAAGGTTGGTGTTGCAGAGGCTAAGAGAACACCAACTATATGCCAAGTTGAACAAGTGTGAGTTTTGGCTGAAGAGAGTTCCCTTCTTAGGACATATAATCTTGGAGGGAGGAATCTCTGTAGATCCCGCCAAAATCGAGGATATACAGAAGTGAAAGACCCCTGAAAATGTTGGGAAAGTTCGAAGCTTTTTGGGATTGGCTGGATACTATCGACGGTTTATTGAGGGATTATCTAAAATCTCGAGACCCCTCACCAAACTGTTGGAGAAGGGAATCACATTCACATGGATGCCACAGTGCGAGACGAGTTTTCAGGAGTTAAAGAAAAGATTGACAACAGCCCCAGTGCTGGTTATGCCAGATATGCAAAAGAACTTTACGGTTTACTGCGATGCCTCTGGAAATGGGTTGGGATGTGTTCTCATGCAAGAAGGGCATGTCGTGGCTTATGCATCCCGGCAGCTCCAGAAGCATGAGAAGAACTATCCTACACATGACCTAGAACTAGCTGCAGTGGTACACGCGTTGAAAATTTGGCGGCACTATTTGATGGGGAAGAGGACAAAGATATATACGGATCATAAGAGTTTGAAGTACAGTTTCACACAGCCAGATCTCAACCTCAGGCAAAGGAGATGGTTAGAGCTAATCAATGACTTTGATGTGGGCATCAACTATCATCCTGAGAAAGCAAACATCGTGGCCGATGCTTTAAGTCGGAAAGTGCAGGTCAATAAGTTGAGCTTGAAGGACATGTCTGCAGAATTGAAGGACGAGGTTATAAGGCTCAATCTATGCCTGGTAAATAGTGGGGAAGCCATCGCCATGGAAGTGGACTCAACAATCGAGCAAGAAATCCGCGAGGGTCATAAGAATGACGAGAAGATACAAGAGATCAGACAACTCATCAAGGAAAATAAAGCTCCTGGTTTTAGAGAGGATGAACAAGGAACGGTGTGGCACGGGAAAAGAATCTATGTGCCAGAAGTAAAGGAGATCCGTGAATTGATTCTGAAGGAGGCTCACGATTCCGACTATTCCATTCATCCTGGGAGTACGAAGATGTACCAGGACCTCAAGAGCAGGTATTGGTGGTATGGCATGAAGCGAGATGTCGCGGAACATGTTGGCCTATGTGACACATGTCAGTTGGTAAAAGCAGAACATCAACGACCCGCGGGATTATTGCAACCACTCAAAGTGCCTGAATGGAAATGGGAAGAAATCGGCATGGATTTCATAGTGGGATGCCTAGGACCCAATCAGGATATGATTCAATATGGGTCATCATCGACAGGCTAACCAAGGTAGCTCATTTCATCCCCGTGAAAGAAAGCTACAGCGGATCCAAATTGGCAGAATTGTACATATCAAGGATCGTGTGTTACCATGGAGTACCGAAGAAGATAGTGTTGGATCGTGGGACACAGTTCACCTCGAGGTTCTGGCAGAAGTTGCACAAAACCATGGGAACCCATCTGAACTTTAGTTCTGCCTATCATCACCAAACTGACGGGCAGACGGAAAGAACCAATCAGATTCTTGTGGATATGCTGAGGGCATGTGCACTCAAAAACAACCGGAGTTGGGACAAGAACTTACCATATGCGGAGTTCTCCTATAACAACAGCTATCAGGCTAGTATGAAGATGTCACCGTTTGAAGCTTTGTATGGGAGGAAGTGCAGAACTCCCCTATTTTGGAACCAAACAGGGGAAAGTAAAGTGTTTGGTCCTGAAGTACTACAAGAAGCCGAGGCGAAAGTGAGGGAAATTTGCAACAACTTGAGGATAGCACAGACACGACAAAAGAGCTATGCCGATGTACGGAGAAGAGAGCTCGTTTTCAACGTGGGAGACTATGTCTATCTCAAGGTGTCCCCTATCCGAGGACTTCGTCGGTTCAAGGTGAAAGGGAAGTTGTCACCCCGATACATCGGACCCTTTCAAGTTCTGGAGAGGAAAGGCGAAGTGGCGTATCAACTAGAGTTACCGGCTCGTCTATGCCTGGTAAATAAGTCTGATGAGCAGCTCAAGAAATGTCTGAGAACGCCTGAAGAGGTGTTACCCATGAATGAGGTTGACGTAGCTGAGGATTTGTCTTATGCTGAGCAACCATCCAAGATTTTAGAAACAATGGAACGCCTCATAAGAAATAAAAGAATTCGGATGTGCAAAGTGCAGTGGAAGCATCACTCGGAAGAGGAAGCCACCTGGGAGCGAGAAGATGAGCTTAAGGCACAATTTCCGGAATTGTTTTCTTAGAACCCAAATCTCGAGGACGAGATTTCTTTTAAGGGGGGTAGAGCTGTAACAGCCCAAAATCCTGTCAAGAGGGGAATTTAAAAAATTTTGGACGTATTGCATGTGTTACAAAAATTCAAATTCAAACTGGAATTCAAATTAAACTCAAAACAGAAATGAAAAAGAAAAAGAAAAGGAAAAAAATAAACCCCCCGGCCAGTGGGCCGAAACCCACCAGTCGGCCCATTTGTTCGCGCGCCAGCCCGCAGCCGCGCGCCCCCCCTCTTTCCCACTGACACGCGGGGCCCACCAACCCTTTTTTCCTCCTCGCGCTCGCGCCCCGCGCTCGGCCAGACTCTTCTCACCCCCGAATCGAAACCGCCCCGGATCCTCACGTATCCCAGCCGAATTTCGTTCGTGGACGACGCAAACTCGATCACAACTGAATGCCGCCCTCCCCCGTCTATAAAAACCCCGGCATCATTCTGTTTTTCCCCACGATCCGCCGTTTTTCTCTCTAGTGAGAACCCGAGCTTCTCCGGCTGCTCGATCTACGCTCGGGAATTCTGATCTAACTCGCTGGTCTTGATCCACCGCCTCCGGGGAACCTCGCAGGTGTAGAAAACTCGGTGGTTTGCGGTTCAAACACAGCGCCGACGAGCCTCGGCGGGAATTCACCTCGGACCTCGTCGCCGATTTCTTTCCAGGACCTCCGAGCCCAAGAAAACCCCTGAGGTGAGATCCCCGACCTCCCCTCTACCGATCTATGCCATAAAATCACAGTTTTAGGGAGAATTGACGAAGATCCAAAACTCTCCGGTGAGATCGCCGCCTCCCGCCGCCATGCGCCGCCGGGCTGTGCCGTCCGCGCTCGATCAGAGCGACGTGGCCGCGTGTGCGCCGTCTATTTTAAATCGCATGGTAGAATTTAAATCCCCGCGTACCGGTTCGACGTTATAATCTCAGCCGTCTGTTTTAAATCGGACGGTCCACGTCAGCCCCGCGTTATAAAGGTCGGAATTCTTAAGTGCTACCCCGTGGGGTTCTCGGAAAATACGAACTAGCCCCGGAAACTTCAGATCTTGCCCCTGGAACTTCAGAAAATCATGTAAATTCATTTAAAAATCAGTTTTAGCCCCTGGACTTAATAAAAATTAGGAAAACCCCTCTGTTATGTGTAGTTAGACCCCTGTAAATTCTTAAAATAATATAATAGACCCTGTAGTGGGGTGAATTTACCCTTTTAACCTTATGTGATATTAAATTTAGGAATTTGACTATGTGTTTAGTATTTAAAATTTAAAAGATGGGACAACACATTCCAAATTCAAATTAAAAACTTTCCTAGTACTTGGAAAACTTTGAAGTGAGATAAAAATAGATTTTTTGCTGAAATGAATCTGTTTAATTGATTATTCACATTTATTAGTTATAGGGACATATTTTTATGTAGAGAATAATTCTGAAAATTAGTAAATAAATGTAAAATAGTTCACATCAGAGGAGAAGTTCAAACAAAATATTATTATATATTTTAGACCCAAAACCTATTCTGTTTAGATGAGGTGTCTTACTATTTTTATAATAAAGTTCACATTTAGGCATAGGAAATAAATCTGAAAATATAGCAAACTAGGCATGAATAACTAGAAAATGATAAATGAAGTTTCCAAAATCCAAAGAATTCAGTTTAGGATTGGTAGAAGGATTGAAGATACCTATGGAGTAGGAAAATACCTTTCATGCACACTTGGTAGCTAAAAGGTGTAGTAATTGAATATAAGGAATTTGTTTAAATTGGAAACTCATATATATAGTATGCAAACATGAATGTGAATACAAAAGTAGAAATCACATACACATGTTTAAAAGTGCATGTAAGTCAAAAATCAACACACATAGAGAAACCACAACACATAGAATTGTGAATGGCTTTCATAAATGTGAATGTGTGGTTTGTATGAAGTGGAAGTGTGAACTATGTCTTATGACTTGTTGTTTTCTTTTGCTATGTGTGATGGTATGAGTAGAACCTGCTATAGAGCAAGTTCTTCCTTTCCAAGATCAGGACTACCCATTCCAAGAGCAGCAGGAAGGAGGCAAGTGTCCTTGACCACTTTGATCCTATGCTAGGATGTGTAGATAGAATTATTTGCATTGTCAAATGAAATATGAAACCCATGCTAGGAAGTTTCCCTAGAATTGCATTATCTTGTTTCCTTCTAGCTTGGGTTGGGATTTATTTTATCATGTCATTTATTTACATGCTTATGCTTAGCCATGCTTAGAATGGGATATTTGGGATATGAGATCATCAGTTTATTTTACCATACTCTTGAATGAGATATTGTGAGTTATGTAGAGGTAGGGATCAAGGCAAGTTGGATGTTTTGGTTGGTGTTGGGTGCACGAGACTCGGGTTTGTGTTTGGTACTTGCCTGGATCCTAAGGACCTGTTCATGGAGCATGTAACCTGGCTTTACCGTGCCAACCACATGCTGAGATGGGGCAGCTTGGCCAATTAATTAGGTGTATCCCCGGCGTAGTACGGGTGTGTTGGATGGTGCGGGGAGTAGGTGTCAGCTGGACTACCATATGAACCGCAAGGCTCGAGAGGGGGCCACTGCAGCGGGGTTGGATCCTCTTGTATGCTGTTAGGGGTGAAACCTCAGTGGGCCCACGCTCATCGGGAATCCCTTTGTAAAGGCTTCGTAGTGATCTCCTGGCTACACACCTGGGAAGTGTGAATGTGGTTCGTAGCCACTGGCATAATGGAGGTTCTTTTAGTCCACCCGGCAACGGGGGATGATATCACTACATGTGGGTACAGTGGTGCAAACTCTGCAGAGTCAAAACTGTCATGACAGCCGTGCTCACGGTCAAGAGCGGCTTGGACTTAATCATGATTAGAGGAGTGATGGTTTTGGAAGTTAAGAATGTTAAGCGGGGAGCTTAACATTGGAATTGATGTTATGGTTATTTGATTATGATGATGGGATGGGAGTTTGGGACCATTTCACCTGTGCAGTAATGTAGGTTCTTAATAAGCTAAGGTGATAGGTAATAATTGCGTAGTGCTTTAACCATGAGTTCAACCTCTCCTTGCTCTAGCCATGCATGACATAACTTTCCCACACTTGCTGAGTACCATCGGTACTCAACCTTGCATATTTGTTAGTTTATATTGCTGCTCAGGTCAAGAAAATGATGTGGTGTTTCATGATCAAGACTTTGGACCTGAAGAAGGTTTCTAGGTTCATGGAGTCCCCCGGGCAATGCCTGTGACGGAGCCCACAAGAATAATATTCCGCTGCTATTTTATTTACTTGTTATGAAGTTATTATCGTCCATCGAGATATATGTTATGTAAGACTTATTTATATTCGACATCTGGCTTGTAATAAATGATGCTTCACTATTTGTCGTCACATGTATGAGAAAATGATCCTGGCATACATGTGATATTCACCCGGTTGTTCTTCGGATAAACCGGATGTGACAGCCCACAAGTTTAATATTCCGCTGCTGTTTTATTTACATGTTATGAACATATTATCGTCCATCGAGACGTATGCTATGTAAGACTTATTTATATTCAAACACTTGGCTTGTAATATAATGATGCTTCACTATTTGTTGTCACATGTATGAGAAAATGATCCTGGCATACATGTGATATTCACTCGGTTGCTCTTTGGAGAAACCGGGTGTGACAGAAGTGGTATCAGAGCCAGGTTGCCCGTAGGAACGTGGACCTAGATAGAAATGGACGTATTTAAGGACCCTATTTTTCTTAAAAACTATTTTACAAAGGTGTAGGTTGAAAGAGTTATTTAATGGGGTCACTTTATTCACCTTGTTCCAACTTTTATTCAAAATACAATCCTTATTTAAATCTTATCTAACTTGATTTTAAGTGCTTTATGTTTTAGATGGTTCGCATGATCCGCACCGCCCACAAGTCCACCGGAGGGAGAGTTCCTGTAGCTGCCCTTGCCTTGAGAGAGGAGAACCGTCCGGTGACGTACAACTCCTACGAGTTGGCAGTAGGAGGCTTGTTGCGCCGTCTTCGGCGTATGCTCCACGCCGCCGGCAATGTTGGCAAGCTGATCATACATTACAGCTCCACCAGGACCCTCCGTGAGAAGCGTGAAGAATGGAGCTCATAGATGAGGATTATCCATGAAAACCAGCTGCTCAAGATCCACCGCTCTCCATCTTGTCGGGCGACTCAGGCCGATGCTGAGAAGGATGTCACCTGGAAGGCCATCACCTGCCAGAGTTACATCGACCGTCGCCACCTGGACAGGACTGAGTACCTGTATGTCCTCCAGCTTGAGAGTGGCACCGCGGAGTACAAGTACCCGCCAGTGCAGCAGGGGACTTCCCACGAGCACATGGACCTGTGCCTGGAGGATGCAGCTATGCTCAACACTCGACTGCAGGAGTGCCAGCAGGAGCTTCAGGACATTCGTGACACCCTAAAGGTGACTGAGGCGTTGCTTCGTGCCGGCTTGAGGGCGAGAGAGAGAGGAGATGGGAATGAACTGTGTGTCACCGTAAATGACACATGGACTCCTGACTCCCCAGACCGCCGGGCGAGCAAGTGTCGCCACACTCCTACACCAACAGCTTCCCCACCTAAAGCAGAATCAGAGGGCAGCCGCAATGATGAGGAAGACCCCGACGAGCCAGCTCAGTGATACGAGTTGTTTAGAGTCATTTCTCTTATTTTAGCAGGATATCGAGTAGTCGAGTCAATACTTTATTTATTGGTATGTTAATGTTTGGTGTGTGACGTGAGTTGTGGAAGCCATGGGCGTTTGTCCACAACCTCGTCTTTAGGTTGCTTTGCTTTGGCGTGTGAACCCCTATGAATCAATAGTGCATTTATTTTTGCGTGAGACGTGACGCCCAAAGATCTATGTGAAATCTTCAGAAATTGTCTAAATATTAAGGCCTCAAAAGTTTAAGTTTAAACAAGCAAATTGGGAAGTTAACACGTAATGCTTTAAGTTAACATCTGGTTGATCATGATAGATGGCTGGAAGAGGAAAAGGTCGTGGTGTCAACCCCAACAACAACAACGATGAGGCTGCCAATCCTCACCTTCCTGGAAGGCAAGACAGGGGTGATCGCCGTGAAGGAGCTGATCCTATCCACCAAATGCTTGAAAATCAGAATCAGCTCATCCAGAGTCTAACTCAAGTGGTGGCCAACTTGCACCAAGCTCCACCCCCACAAGCTGCACCACGTCAACCAAGGTTGAGTGAGTTTCTGGGAACTCGACCCCCAAAGTTTGCAAGTGCTGCTGAACCTCTGGAGGCAGATGACTGGTTAAAGACCATAGAGAGCAAGATGAAGATCATACAATGCCAAGGGTATGAGAGGGTGCTGTTTGCCTCTCACCAATTGCATGGACCTGCTGCTGATTGGTGGACCGCTTACGTGGCAGCCCATCACGACCCCGAGAACATCACTTGGGAAGAGTTCAAGCGCAGTTTCCGCAACCACTACATACCCTGGGGTGAACTCAAGAACAAGAGAAAAGGGTTCTTGGGACTGCAGCAAGGCAACATGACTGTGAGGGAATACCTCACCAAGTTCACCCAACTATCCCGTTATGCACCACGGGACATCGAAACCGATGAGCAGAAACCGGACTGTTTTGTGGAGGGACTTACCATGGAGATGCAATGTGCAATGTCCTCCAACGAGTACGAAAGCTTCCAAAAGATGGTAGACAGAGCGTTTGTCGTGGAGTGGAAGCTGAAGGCCTTGGAGAATGAGAACAAGAGGAAGATGGGATGGTCACACCAAGCATCAAGCAGCAACACACATCCACGTCTGATGCAGCAACCGGCAGGGCAGACGAGCCGTGCTATGGTACCCTACATGACACCAAGAGGGTACAACCCGAACTTCAGACCTCCATCAGCACCAGTACAGCCGCAGCGTTAGTTTGTGAAGCAGCCACGCCCCACTTATCAACCTCGACCAGCAGGACAAGGGCCACAGAACCAACCCCAAGATAACAAAGACCAGGCACCTAAAGTTGGGGTGCAATGTTTCAATTGTGGTCAAGTGGGGCACTACGCTCATAAGTGCCCAAAGAAGAAGCCAATGCAGCCACAGCAAAAGAATGTGATGCAAGGACGGGTGAACCACGTGACCATGGAGGAAGCACAAGAGGCACCTGACGTGGTAATTGGTAAGTTTCCTGCAAATTTACACTTTGCAACCCTATTGTTTGATTCTGGTGCTACCCACTCGTTCATTGCTCAAGGGTTTGTTAAGAAGCACGATCTAGCAACAACACAAATGAACCATATGTTAGCATTGAACTCTCCAGGGGGAGAAATAAGAACAAGACAAGTGTGTCCCAAGGTGAATCTAGACATTAATGGGGTAGTATTTACTACAAACCTCATAGTGATAGACTCCCAAGGGATAGATATTATTTTGGGCATGGATTGGTTGATCAAACATAAAGGTATCATCCACTGTTCGACAAGAACGGTGGAACTAACTCACACTAGTGGCACAAAAGTGAAGTTCGTAGCCGTGCAAGAACCTAGGAGGGACATTAAACTCAATCAAGTTGAGGTGGAAGTGGAAGAGATAAGGATCATCAGGGAATATCCAGACGTTTTTCCGGAGGAGTTGCCAGGTATGCCTCTTGATCGTGAAGTGGAATTTGCGATTGAACTAGTACCTGGAACAGCCCCAATATACAAGAGGCCTTATCGGATGGACTCCAAACAGCTGGAAGAACTCAAAGAACATATAGGACAATTGACAGAGAAGGTGTATATTCATCCTAGTTCCTCACCATGGGGAGCTCCAGTGATATTTGTGCACAAGAAGGACGGAACCCAAAGGTTATGTGTAGACTACCGTGTGTTGAATGAAGTAACCATCAAGAACAAGTACCCATTACCCCGCATTGAAGACTTATTTGATCAGTTGAGAGGAGCTTGTGTGTTCTCAAAAACTGATCTCAGGTCGGGATACCACCAACGGAAGATAAGGCAAACTGACATTCCAAAGACAGCTTTCGTATCTCGGTACGGGCTGTACGAATACACCGTCATGCCATTCGGGCTAACTAATGCCCCCGCGTATTTCATGTATCTCATGAACAAGGTATTCATGGAGTATCTGGACAAATTCGTGGTGGTTTTCATTGATGACATTCTCGTCTTCTCCAAAGATGAAGAAGAACATGAGGAACATTTAAGGTTGGTGTTGCAAAAGCTGAGGGAATACCTACTATATGCCAAGTTGAGCAAGTGTGAGTTTTGGCTGAAGAGAGTTCCCTTCTTAGGACATATAATCTCGGAGGGAGGAATCTCCGTAGATCCTGCCAAGATCGAGGATGTGCAGAAGTGGAAGACCCTCGAAAATGTCGGGGAAATTCGAAGCTTCTTAGGGTTGCCTGGGTATTATCGACGGTTCATTGAGGGTTTCTCCAAGATCTCAAGACCCCTCACCAAATTGTTGGAGAAGGGAATCACATTCACATGGACACCGGAGTGCGAGACGAGTTTTCAAGTACTGAAGAAAAGATTGACAACAGCCCCAGTGCTAGTTATGCCAGATATGTAGAAGAATTTTTCGGTGTACTGCGATGCATCTGGACACGGGTTGGGATGTGTTCTCATGCAAGAGGGGCATGTTGTTGCCTATGCGTCCTGGCAGCTCCGAAAACACGAGAAGAACTATCCTACGCATGACCTAGAACTAGCCGTAGTGGTCCATGCATTGATGATTTGGCGGCATTAATTGATGGGAAAGAGGACAGAGATATATACGGATCATAAGAGCTTAAAGTACATTTTCACACAGCCAGATCTCAACCTCAGACAAAGGAGATGGTTAGAGCTAATCAACGACTTTGATGTGGGCATCAACTATCATCCTGGGAAAGCAAACGTTGTGGCTGATGCTTTAAGTTGAAAGGTGCATGTCAATATGTTGAGCTTAAAGGACATGCCTATGGAATTGAAGGAAGAAATTGCAAAACTCAATCTATGTCTAGTAAATAGTGGTGAGGCCATCGCCATGGAAGTGGACTCAACATTAGAGCAAGACATACACAACGGTCAGAAGAATGACGAGAAGATACAAGAAATTAGAGAACTCATCAAAGAGAATAAAGCCCCTGGGTTCAGAGAGGATGAACAAGGTACGGTGTGGCATGGGAAAAGAATCTGTGTGCCTGAGGTGAAGGAGATCCGTGAACTGATTTTAAAGGAGGCTCATGATTCCGGCTACTGCATTCATCCTGGGAGTACGAAGATGTATCACGACCTCAAGAGCAGATATTGGTGGTATGGCATGAAGCGAGACGTCGCAGAACATGTCGCCCTATGTGACACATGTCAGCTAGTAAAAGCAGAACATCAAAGACCCGCGGGACTATTGCAACCACTCAAAGTGCCTGAATGGAAATGGGAGGAAATCGGTATGGATTTCTTAGTGGGACTGCCTAGGACCCAATCGGGATATGATTTGATATGGGTCATCATCGACAGGCTAACTAAGGTAGCTCATTTCATCCCCGTGAAAGAAAGTTACAGCGGATCCAAGTTGGCAGAATTGTACATGTCAAGAATCGTGTGTTTTTCATGGAGTGCCAAAGAAGATAGTTTCGGATCGAGAGACACAATTTACCTCAAGGTTCTGGCAGAAGTTACATGAAACCATGGGAACTCATCTGAATTTTAGTTCTGCCTATCACCCCCAGACTGACGGGCATACCGAAAGGACCAATCAGATCCTTGAGGATATGCTGAGAGCTTGTGCACCCAAGAACAATATGAGTTGGGATAAAAACTTACCGTATGCAGAGTTCTCCTACAACAACAGTTATCAGGCCAGTATGAAGATGTCACCATTTGAGGCGTTGTACGGGAGGAAGTGCCGAACTCTACTATTTTGGAACCAAACTGGGGAAAGTAAAGTATTTGGACCCGAGGTACTACAAGAAGCCGAGGTGAAAGTGAGGGAAATCCGCAACAACTTGAGGATAGCCCAGACCCGACAAAAGAGCTATGCCGATGTACGGAGAAGAGAGCTCATTTTCAATGTGGTAGACTATGTTTATCTCAAGGTGTCCCCTATCCGAGGACTTTGTCGGTTCAAGGTGAAAGGGAAGTTATCACCTCGATACATTGGACCCTTCCAAATTCTGGAGAGGAAAGGTGAAGTGGCATATCAGCTAGAATTACTGGCTAACCTATCAGATGTGCACGATGTATTCCATGTGTCACAACTAAAGAAATGTTTAAGAACACCTGAAGAGATGTTACCCATGAACGAGGTGGATGTACGAGAGGATCTTTCGTATGCCGAGCAACTGGTCAAGATTTTGGAGACAATGGAACGCCTCACAAGAAATAAGAGAATTCGAATGTGCAAAGTGCAGTGGAAGCATCACTCGGAAGCAGAATCCACATGGGAGCGAGAAGACGAGCTCAAGGCACAGTTTTCGGATTTGTTTTCCTAGAGTAACCAATCTCGAGGACGAGATTTCTTTTAAGGGGGGTAGAGTTGTAACACCCCAAAACCTGTTAAATAGGGGAATTTAAAAATTTTTGGACGTATTGCATGTGATGAAGCAATTCAAATTCAAACTGGAATTTAAATTTGAATCAAAACAGAAAAGGAAAAGGAAAAAGAAAAACGGCCAGTGGGCCGAAACCCACCTCAGCCGGCCCAAAACCCGCGGCTGCCTCCCCCTCCCCCTCTCTCCCTGGCGCGCGGGGCCCGCGTGTCATCTCCCTCCCCGCGCGGGCGCCCAACCGCCACCGACCTTTCCACGCTGATCGCAAGCCGCTGGCCGAATTCCACAATCGCAACAAACTGATCCGCCCCCACGATGTAACACCCCAAAAATCTTGTGAAGACCATAAGTCATGTTAAGAGGGGAATTTAAAAATTTTTGGACGTGTTGCATGTTTTGCAAAAATTCAAATTCAAACTGGAATTCAAATTAAACTCAAAACAGAAAAGAAATAGAAAAAGAAAAAGGAAAACAGAAAAAACCGGCCAGTGGGCCGAAACCCACCAGCCGGCCCAACCAGCACCCGCGCCAGCCCGCAGCCACGCGCGCCTCTTCCTCCCACTGACAGGCGGGGCCCGCCAGCCTTCTTCTTCCTCGCGCCCGCGCCGGGACTCTCTCACCCGAATCGAAACCGATCGGGAATTCTCGCATATCCCAGCCGAATTTCGATCGGGGGCGACGCAAACTTGATCTAAACCACCCCGCCGCCCTCCCCCGTCTATAAAAACCCCGGCCTCGTTCTGTTTTTCCCACGCGATCCACCGTTTTTACTCCGGTGAGAACCTGAGCCTTCTCCGGCGAATTCTGGTCGATCTACGCTCGGGAATTCCGATCTAACTCGCTGGTCTTGATCCACCGCCTCCGGGGAACCCTGCAGGTGCAGAAAATTCGGTAACTTGTGGTTCAAACACAGCGCCGATGAGCCTCGCTGTGGTTTCCCTTCGGACCTTGTCGCCGACCGCCTTCCAGGACCTCCGAGCTCAAGAAAACCCCCGAGGTGAGATCCCCGACCTCTCCTCCACTGGTCTATGCCATAAGATCACAGTTCTAGGAAGAATTCTCGAAGGTCCGAATGTCTCCGGCGAGATTGCCGCTTCCCGCCGCCGTGCGCCACTGAGCAGCGCCGCCCGCGCTCGGTTAGAGCGACGTGGCCGCTTGTGCGCCGTCTATTTTAAATCGCACGGTAGACTTTAAATCCCCGCGTACCAGTTCGATGTTATAATCTCAGCCGTCTGTTTTAAATCGGACGGTCCACGTCAGCCCCGCGTTATAAAGACTAGAATTCTTACGTGCTACCCCCTGGGGTTCTCGGGAAATAAGAGCTAGCCCCGAAAACTTCTGATCTAGCCCCTGGAACTTCAGAAAATCATGTAAATTCATTTAAATATAAGTTTTAGCCCCTGGACTTAATAAAAATTAGGAAAAACTCCTCTGTTATGTATAGCTAGACCCCTAAAAATTGTTAAAATAATATTATAGACCCTGTAGTGGGGTGAGTTTACCTTTTTAGCCCTGTTTAACATTTAATTTAGGAAATTTAATATGTGGCTAGTGTTTAAAATTTAAAAAGTGGGACAAACATATTGTCAAAATTAAATTAAAAACTTTCTCAGTATTTAGAAAACTTTGGAGTAAGAAAAAAACATATTTTGGGCTGAAGTGAATCTGTTTAATTTATTATTCACATTTAGGGAAACATTTTTAAGTAAAGAATAGTTTTGGAAAATAGGGAAAATGATTGTAAAATAGTTTACATCAGAGGAAAAGGTCAAGAATATATTAGCAAATATTTTAGATCAGAACCTATTCTGTTTAGATGATGTGTCTTGTTATTTTTATAATAAAGTTCACATTTAGGCATAGGAAATAAATCTGAAAATATAGCAAATAGTAAATGATAAATGGAGTTCTAAAATCCAAAGAATTCAGTTTAGGGTTGGTAGAAATTATGAAGACACATATGGAGAAGGAAAATACCTTTCATGCATACTAGGTAGCTAAAAGGTGTAGTAATTGAATATAAGGAATTTATTTAAATTGGAACTCATATATATAGCATGTAAGTATAAATGTGAACACAAAAGTAGGAATCATATACATATGATCAAAAGTGCATGCAAGCCACAAATCAACACACATAGAGTAACCACAACACATATAATGGTGAATGACTTTCATAAATATGAATGTGTGGTTTGTATAAAGTGGAAGTGTGAACTATGTCTTATGGATTGTTGTTTTTCTTTTGCTATGTGTGATGGTATGATGTAGAACCTGCTCAAGAGCAAGTTATTCCTTTCCAAGATCAGGACTACCCATTTCAAGAGCAGCAGGAAGGAGGCAAGTGTCCTTGACCACTTTGATCCTATACTAGGATGTTTAGATAGAAATATTGCATTGTCAAGTTAAATATGAAACCCATGCTAGGAAGTTTCCCTAGAATTGTATTACCTTGTTCCCTTGAAGCTTGGGTTGGGATTTATGTTATTATGTCATTTATTATTATGCATATGCTTAGCCATGCTTAGAATGGAATATTTGGGATATGAGATCATCAGTTGATTTTACCATACTCTTGAATGAGATATTGTGAGTTATGTAGAGGTAGGGATCAAGGCAAGTTGGATGTTTTGGTTGTGTGCTGGGTGCACGAGACTCGGGTTTGTGTTTAGTACTTGCCTGGATCCTAAAGACCGGTTCATGGAGCATGTAACCTGGCTTTACCGTGCCAACCACATGCTGAGATGGGCAGCTTGGCCAATTAATTAGGTGTATCCCCGGCGTAGTATGGGTGTGTTGGATGGTGCGGGGAGTAGGTGTCAGCTGGACTACCATATGAACCGCAAGGCTCAAGAGGAGGCCACTGCAGCGGGGTTGGAGCCTCTTGTATGCTGTTAGGGGTGAAACCTCAGTGGGCCCACACTCGTCGGGAATCCCTTTGTAAAGTCTTCGTAGTAATCTCCTGGCTACACACCTGGGAAGTGTGAATGTGGTTCGTAGCCACTAGCATAATGGAGGTTCTTTTAGTCCACCCGGCAACGGGGGATGAAATCACTACATGTGGGTACAGTGGTGCAAACTCTGCAGAGTCAAAACTGTCATGACAACCGTGCTCACGGTCAAGAGTGGCTTGGACTTATTCATGATTAGAGGAGTGATGGTTTTGGAAGTTGTGGATGTTAAGCGGGAAGCTTAACATTGGAAATGATGTTATGGTTATTGGATTTTGATGATGGGATGGGAGATTGGGACCATTTCATCTATGTAGTAATGTAGGTGCTTAATAAGCTAAGGTGATAGGTATTAATTGCGTAGTGCTTTAACCATGAGTTCAACCTCTCCTTGTTCTAGCCATGCATGATATAATTTTCCCACACTTGCTGAGTACCATTGGTACTCAACCTTGCATATTTTGTTGGTTTATATTGCTGCTCAGGTCAAGATAATGAGGTGGTGTATAATGACCAAGACTTTGGACCCGAAGAAGGTTTCTAGGTTCATGGAGACCCCCGGGCAACGCCTGTGAAGGAGTCCACAAGAATAATATTCCGCTGCTAGTTTATTTACTCGTGATGAACTTACTAGTGTCCATCGAGACATTTGCTATGTAAGACTTATTTAGATTCGACACCTGGCTTTTAATAAATGATGCTTCACTATTTGTCATCACATGTATGAGAAAATGATCCTGGCATACATGTGATATTCACTTGGTTGTTCTTCGGAAAAACCGGGTGTGACAGAAGTGGTATCAGAGCCAAGGTTGCCCGTAGGAACGTGGACCTAGGTAGAAATGGATGTATTTAAGGGCTATTTTTACAAGGTGTGTGTTGAAAAGTGTTATTTAATGAGTCACTTTCTTCATCTTACCCCAATTTTCATTCAAAATAGGATTTTTGTTTAAGAGTTTATCTAACCTAAGTTTAAATTCTTTTTGTTTTAGATGGTTCGCATGATTCGCACCGCTCGCAAGTCCACAGGAGGGAGAGTTCCCGTAGTTGCCCTTGCCCAAAGAGAGGAGAGCCGTCCGGTGACGTACCTTTCCTACGGATTGGCAGTAGGAGGCTTGTTGCGCCATCTTCGACGTATGCTCGAAGCCGCCGGCAATACGGGCAAGCTAATCATCCACTATAACTCCACCAGAACCATCCGTGAGAAGAGGGAAGAATGGAGTTCAGAGATGAGGATTATACACAAAAATCAGCTACTTAAGATCCAACACTCTCCAGCCTGTAGAGCGACACAGGTCGATGTGGAGAAGGATGTCACCTGGGAGGCCATCACCTGCCAGAGTCACATCTATCGTCGCCACCTGGACAGGACTGAGTACATGTATGTCCTCCAGCATGAGAGTGGTACCACGGAGTACAAGTACCCGCCAGTGCAGCAAGGGACTTCCCATGAGCACATGGACTTGTGCTTGGAGGATGCTGCTATGCTCAGCACTCGACTGCAGGAGTGTCAGCAAGAACTTCAGGATGTTCGGGACACCCTGAAGGAAACGGAGGCATTGCTGCGAGCCTGCTTGAGGGCGAGAGAAAGAGGAGAAGGGAATGAACTGTGTGTCACGGTAAATGATACATGGACTCCTGACTCCCCAGATTGCCGAGCGATCAGGCGTCGTCGCACTTCTCCACCAGCAGCCTCCCCACCCAAAGCAGAGTCAGAAGGCAGCCGAAATGATGAGGAAGATCCCGAGGATCCAGCTCAAGAAAACGAGTAGTGAAGAGTCCTTCCCTTAGTTAGCAATATGTCGAATAGTCGAGTCGTTACGTTAAGTAAATAGTGTGTTAATGCTTGGTGTGTGACGTGAGTTGTGGAAGCCATGAGCAATTGTCCACAGCCTCGTCTTTAGATTGTTTTGCTTTGGTGTGTGAACCCACATGAAATAATAGTGCATTTATTTTTGTGTGATAAATGAACCCTCCGAAAAGTATAACAAAGCCTCAACACTTCAAAGTACAAACAAATGAAAGTAGTAAGATGATACTAAATGCTTTCAAATTAACATTGGTTGATTCTGCCAGATGGCCGGAAGAGGAAAAGGACATGCTGCCAACCCTGCCAATAACAACGATGAGGCATGCAACCCTCATCTTTCTGGAGGCCAGGACCGGGGTGGTCGCCGTGAAGGAGTGGATCCCCTCCACAAAATGCTGGAGAATCAGAATCAGCTCATCCAGAACATGACTCAAGTGGTGGCCAACTTGCATCAAGTTCCACCTCCACAAGCTGCACCACGCCAACCAAGGCTGAGTGAGTTTCTAGGAACTCAACCTCCGAAGTTTGCAAGTGCTGCTGAACCTCTGGAGGCAGATGATTGGCTAAAGACCATTGAAAGCAAGATGAGGATCATACAGTGCCAAGGGTATGAGAGGGTGCTGTTTGCCTCTCATCAATTGCATGGACCTGCTGCTGATTGGTGGACCGCCTACGTGGCTGCCCATCATGACCCTGAGAACATCACTTGGGAAGAGTTCAAGCGTGGCTTCCGCAACCATTACATCCCAAGAGGTGAACTCAAAAACAAGAGGAAGGAGTTTTTGGGACTGCAGCAGGGAAACATGACGGTGAGGGAATACCTCACTAAATTTACTCAACTATCCCGTTATGCCCCACGGGACATAGAGACTGATGAGCAGAAACAAGATTGTTTCATGGAGGGACTTACCGCAGAGATGCAGTGTGCAATGTCCTCAAATGAGTATGAAAGCTTCCAAAAGATGGTGGACATAGCATTTGTGGAAGAAAGGAAGCTGAAGGCCTTGGAAAATGAGAACAAGAGGAAGGCCGGGTGGTCACATCAAGCCTCAGGGAGCAACACCCGCCCACGTCTGATGCAGCAACCTACAGGGCAGACGAACCGTGCTGTGGTATCCTACTCAGCACCAAGAGGGTACAACCCGAACTACAGGCCTCCCGCAGCACCAACACAGCCACAACGTCAGTTTGTACAGCAGCCTCGCCCCGCATATCCACCTCGACCAGCAGTACAGGGACCTCCAAACCAACCCCAAGACAGCAAAGGCCAGGCACCTAAGGTTGGGGTGCAATGTTTTATCTGCGGTGAAGTGGGGCACTACGCCCATAAATGCCCAAAGAAGAAGCCCGCACAGCCACAACAGCAGAATGTGATGCGACGACGGGAGAACCCTGTCACAATGGAGGAAGCGCAAGAGGCACCCGACGTGGTAGTTGGTAAGTTTCCTGCCAATTTACACCTTGCAACCCTGCTGTTTGATTCTGGTGCTACCCACTCGTTCATCGCTCAAGGGTTTGTTAAGAAGCATGACCTAGCAACCACACAAATGAACCATATGCTGGCCGTCAACTCTCCAGGTGGAGAAATAAGGACAAGACAAGTGTGTCCCAAAGTGAACCTAGACATTAATGGGGTGGTATTTACTGCTAACCTCATAGTGATAGATTCACAAGGGATAGATATTATCTTGGGTATGGATTGGTTGACAAAACATAAAGGAATCATCCATTGTTCGACCAGAACGGTGGAACTAACTCACCCTAGTGGCACAAGAGTAAAGTTCATAACAATACACGAGCCTAGGAGGGACATTAAATTAAATCAAGTAGAGGTGAAAGTTGAGGAAATCAGGACCATCAGGGAATATCCAGATGTTTTTCCGAAGGAGTTGCCAGGTATGCCTCCCGATCGTGAAGTGGAATTCGCAATTGAGCTAGTACCTGGAACAGCCCCGATATACAAGAGACCTTATCGGATGGACT
Source organism: Neostapfia colusana (assembly GCA_030760725.1). Taxonomy (NCBI): domain Eukaryota; kingdom Viridiplantae; phylum Streptophyta; class Magnoliopsida; order Poales; family Poaceae; genus Neostapfia; species Neostapfia colusana. The sequence continues at coordinate 34,284,811 of JASWHV010000002.1, read as the reverse complement.
CTAAGCAGCTAGAAGAACTCAAGGATCATTTGAGAGAATTGACGGAGAAGGGGTATATTCGCCCTAGTTCCTCACCATGGGGAGCTCCGGTGATATTTGTGCCCAAGAAGGACGGAACCCAAAGGTTGTGCCTGGATTACCGTGCCTTGAATGAGGTAACCATCAAGAACAAATACCCATTACCCCGCATTGAAGACTTGTTTGATCAGTTGAGGGGACCTTGTGTGTTCTCGAAAATTGATCTCAGGTCGGGATACCACCAACTCAAGATAAGGCAATCTGATATTCCCAAGACAGCTTTCGTATCTCGGTACGGACTGTATGAATACACTATCATGCCTTTCGGGCTAACTAATGCCCCGGCATACTTCATGTATCTCATGAACAAGGTATTCATGGAATATCTGGACAAATTTGTGGTGGTTTTCATAGATGACATTCTCGTCTTCTCCAAAGATGAAGAAGAACATAAGAAACATCTAAGGTTGGTGTTGCAGAGGCTAAGAGAACACCAACTATATGCCAAGTTGAGCAAGTGTGAGTTTTGGCTGAAGAGAGTTCCCTTCTTAGGACATATAATCTCGGAGGGAGGAATCTCCATGGATCCTGCCGAAATCGAGGATATACAGAAGTGGAAGAACCCTGAAAATGTTGGGGAAGTTCGAAGCTTCTTGGGATTGGCTGGATACTATCGACGGTTTATTGAGTGATTCTCCAAGATCTCGAGACTCCTCACCAAACTGTTGGAGAAGGGAATCACATTCACATGGACGCCGCAGTGCGAGACGATTTTTCAGGAGTTAAAGAAAAGATTGACAACGGCCCCAGTGCTAGTTATGCCAGATATGCAGAAGAACTTTACGGTGTACTGCGATGCCTCTGGAAACGGGTTGGGATGTGTTCTCATGCAAGAAGGGCATGTCGTGGCTTATGCATCCCGACAGCTTCGGAAGCACGAGAAGAATTATCGTACACATGACCTAGAACTAGCCGCAGTGGTACACGCGTTGAAAATTTGGCGTCACTATTCGATGGGGAAGAGGACCGAGATATATACGGATCATAAGAGTTTGAAGTACTTATTCACACAGCCAGACCTCAACCTCAGACAAAGGTGATGGTTAGAGCTAATCAATGACTTCGATGTAGGCATCAACTATCATCCTGGGAAAGCAAACGTCGTGGCCGATGCTTTAAGTCGGAAAGTGCAGGTCAATAAGTTGACCTTGAAGGACATGTCTGCAGAGTTGAAGGACGAGGTTATAAGGCTCATTTTATGCCTGGTAAATAGTGGTGAAGCCATCGCCATGGAAGTGGATTCCACACTCGAGCGAGACATACGTGAGGGTCAAAAGAATGACGAGAGGATACGATAGATCAGACAACTCATCAAGGAAAATAAAGCTCCTGGTTTTAGAGAGAATGAACAAGGAACGGTGTGGCACGGGACGAGAATTTGTGTGCCAGAAGTAAAGGAGATCTGTGAATTGATTTTGAAGGAGGCTCATGATTCTGACTATTCCATTCATCCTGGGAGTATGGAAATGTACCAGGACCTCAAGAGCAGGTATTGGTGGTATGGCATGAAACGAGATGTCGCGGAACTTGTTGCCCTATGTGACACATGTCAGTTGCTGAAAGTAGAACATCAACGACCCGCGGGATTATTGCAACCACTCAAAGTGCCTGAATGGAAATGGGAAGAAATCGGTATGGACTTCATAGTGGGATTGCCTAGGACCCAATCAGGATATGATTCAATATGGGTCATCATCGAAAGGCTAATCAAGGTAGCTCATTTCATCCCCGTGACAGAAAGCTACAGCGGATCCAAATTGGCAGAGTTGTACATGTCAAGGATCGTGTGTTACCATGGAGTGCCAAATAAGATAGTGTCGGATCGAGGGACACAGTTCACCTCAAGGTTCTGGCAGAAGTTGCATGAAACCATGGGAACCCATCTGAATTTTAGCTCTGCCTATCATCCCCAAATTGACGGGCAGACGGAAAGGACCAATCAGATTCTTGAGGATATGCTGAGAGCGTGTGCACTCAAAAACAATAGGAGTTGGGACAAGAACTTACCGTATGCGGAGTTTTCCTATAACAACAGCTATCAAGCTAGTATGAAGATGCCGCCGTTCGAAGCTTTGTACGGGAGGAAGTGCAGAACTCCCCTATTTTGGAACCAAACGGGGGAAAGTAAAGTGTTTGGTACAGAAGTACTACAAGAAGCCGAGGCGAAGGTGAGGGAAATTCGCAACAATTTGAGGATAGCACAGACACGCCAAAAGAGTTATGCCGATGTACGAAGAGGAGAGCTCGTTTTCAACGTGGGAGACTATGTCTATCTCAAGGTGTCCCCTATCAGAGGACTTTGTCGGTTCAAGGTGAAAGGGAAGTTGTCACCTCGATACATCGGACCCTTTCAAGTTCTGGAAAGGAAAGGCGAAGTGGCGTATCAACTAGAGTTACCGGCTCGTCTATCGGATGTGCACGATGTATTCCATGTGTCACAACTCAAGAAATGCCTGAGGACGCCTGAAGAGGTGTTACCCATGAATGAAGTGGACGTAGCTGAGGATTTGTCTTATGCCGAGCAACCATACAAGATTTTGGAGACAATGGAACGCCTCACCAGAAATAAAAGAATCCGGATGTGCAAGGTGCAGTGGAAGCATCACTTAGAAGAAGAAGCCACCTGGGAGCGGGAAGATGAGCTCAAGGCACAATTTCCGGAATTGTTTTCTTAGAACCACCAATCTGGAGGACGAGATTTCTTTTAAGGGGGGTAGAGCTGTAACACCCCAAAAATCTCGTGAAGACCCTAAGTCATGTTAAGAGGGGAATTTAATTTTTTTTGGACGTGTTGCATGTTTTGCAAAAATTCAAATTCAAACTGGAATTCAAATTAAACTCAAAACAGATAAGAAATAGAAAAAGAAAAAGGAAAACAGAAAAAAAACCGGCCAGTGGGCCGAAACCCACCAGCCGGCCCAACCAGCACCCGCGCCAGCCCGCAGCCACGCGCGCCTCTTCCTCCCACTGACAGGCGGGGCCCGCCAGCCTTCTTCTTCCTCGCGCCCGCGCCGGGACTCTCTCACCCGAATCGAAACCGATCGGGAATTCTCGCATATCCCAGCCGAATTTCGATCAGGGGCGACGCAAACTCGATCTAAACCACCCCGCCACCCTCACCCGTCTATAAAAACCCCGGCCTCGTTCTGTTTTTCCCACGCGATCCACCGTTTTTACTCCGGTGAGAACCCGAGCCTTCTCGGGCGAATTCTGGTCGATCTACGCTTGGGAATTCCGATCTAACTCGCTGGTCTTGATCCACCGCCTCCGGGGAACCCTGCAGGTGCAGAAAACTCGGTAACTTGCTGTTCAAACACAGCGCCGACGAGCCTCGCCATGGTTTCCCTTCGGACCTCGTCGCCGACCGCCTTCCAGGACCTCCGAGCTCAAGAAAACCCCCGAGGTGAGATCCCCAACCTGTCCTCCACCGGTCTATGCCATAAGATCACAGTTCTAGGAAGAATTCTCGAAGATTCGAAAGTCTCCGGCGAGATCGCCGCTTCCCGCCGCCGTGCGCCGCCGGGCAGCGCCGCCCGCGCTCGGTTAGAGCGACGTGGCCGCTTGTGCGCCGTCTATTTTAAATCGCACGGTAGACTTTAAATCCCCGCGTACCGGTTCGACGTTATAATCTCAGCCGTCTGTTTTAAATCTGACGGTCCACGTCAGCCCCGCGTTATAAAGACTGGAATTCTTACGTACTACCCCCTGGGATTCTCGGGAAATAAGAGCTAGCCCTGGAAACTTCTGATCTAGCCCCTGGAACTTCAGAAAATCATGTAAATTCATTTAAAAATCAGTTTTAGCCCCTGGACTTAATAAAAATTAGGAAAAACTCCTCTGTTATGTATAGCTAGACCCCTGAAAAATTGTTAAAATAATATTATAGACCCTGTAGTGGGGTGAGTTTACCTTTTTAGCCCTGTTTAACATTTAATTTAGGAAATTGAATATGTGGCTAGTGTTTAAAATTTAAAAAGTGGGACAAACATATTGTCAAAATTAAATTAAAAACTTTCTCAGTATTTAGAAAACTTTAGAGTGAGATAAAAACATATATTTGGCTGAAATGAATCTGTTTAATTTATTATACACATTTAGGGACACATTTTTAAGTAAAGAATAGTTCTGGAAAATAGGGAAAATAATTGTAAAATAGTTTACATCAGAGGAAAAGGTCAATAATATATTAGCAAATATTTTAGATCAGAACCTATTATGTTTAGATGATGTGTCTTGTTATTTTTATAATAAAGTTCACATTTAAGCATAGAAATTAATCTGAACACAAAAGTAGGAATCATATACATATGATCAAAAGTGCATGCAAGCCACAAATCAACACACATAGAGTAACCACAACACATATAATGGTGAATGACTTTCATAAATATGAATGTGTGGTTTGTATGAAGTGGAAGTGTGAACTATGTCTTATGGATTGTTGTTTTTCTTTTGCTATGTGTGATGGTATGATGTAGAACCTGCTCAAGAGAAAGTTATTCTTTTCCAAGATCAGGACTACCCATTTCAAGAGCAGCAGGAAGGAGGCAAGTGTCCTTGACCACTTTGATCCTATACTAGGATGTTTAGATAGAAATATTGCATTGTCAAGTTAAATATGAAACCCATGCTAGGAAGTTTCCCTAGAATTGTACTACCTTGTTCCCTTGAAGCTTGGGTTGGGATTTATGTTATTATGTCATTTATTATTATGCATATGCTTAGCCATGCTTAGAATGGAATATTTGGGATATGAGATCATCAGTTTATTTTACCATACTCTTGAATGAGATATTGTGAGTTATGTAGAGGTAGGAATCAAGGCAAGTTGGATGTTTTGGTTGTGTGGTGGGTGCACGAGACTCGGGTTTGTGTTTAGTACTTGCCTGGATCCTAAGGACCGGTTCATGGAGCATGTAACCTGGCTTTACCGTGCCAACCACATGCTGAGATGGGGCAGCTTGGCCAATTGATTAGGTGTATCCCCGGCGTAGTATGGGTGTGTTGGAAGGTGCGGGGAGTAGGTGTCAGCTGGACTACCATATGAACCGCAAGGCTCAAGAGGGGGCCACTGCAGCGGGGGTGGAGCCTCTTGTATGCTGTTAGGGGTGAAACCTCAGTGGGCCCATGCTCGTCGGGAATCCCTTTGTAAAGGTTTCGTAGTGATCTCCTGGCTACAAACCCGGGAAGTGTGAATGTGGTTCGTAGCCACTGGCATAATGGAGGTTCTTTTAGTCCACCCGGCAACGGGGGATGAAATCGCTACATGTGGGTACAGTGGTGCAAACTCTGCAGAGTCAAAACTGTCATGACAGCCGTGCTCACGGTCAAGAGCGGCTTGGACTTATTCATGATTAGAGGAGTGATGGTTTTGGAAGTTGTGGATGTTAAGCAGGAAGCTTCACATTGGAAATGATGTTATGGTTATTGGATTTTGATGATGGGATGGGAGATTGGGACCATTTCACCTGTGTAGTAATGTAGGTGCTTAATAAGCTAAGATGATAGGTATTAATTGCGTAGTACTTTAACCATGAGTTCAACCTCTACTTGTTCTAGCCATGCATGATATAATTTTCCCACACTTGCTGAGTACCATTGGTACTCAACCTTGCATATTTTGTTGGTTTATATTGCTGCTCAGGTCAAGATAATGAGGTGGTGTATAATGACCAAGACTTTGGACCCGAAGAAGGTTTCTAGGTTCCTGGAGACCCCCGGGCAACGCCTATGAAGGAGTCCACAAGAATAATATTCCGCTGCTAGTTTATTTACTCGTGATGAACTTACTAGTGTCCATCGAGAAATTTGCTATGTAAGACTTATTTATATTCGACACCTGGCTTGTAATAAATGATGCTTCACTATTTGTCATCACATGTATGAGAAAATGATCCTGGCATACATGTGATATTCACTTGGTTGTTCTTCGGAAAACCGGGTGTGACACACGAGTGCCAATTCTGCACGCACACGCCCACCCCGGGACTCCGGGCCTATTTAAAGTCCCGCAAATCCCCTCTGCTCGCCACCTCACCCGCGAACTTCCGCCACCGGTGAGCACCGCCGCCCAACCTCCGATTTCCCCTCGACACAACGTCGTTCTGGTCCATCTAACCGGTTTCACATCATCGCAGCATCGAACACTAGCCGGTGACGCCCACTCCGGAACAATTTGCTGCCCAGACAACCGACGCCGTCGAGCTCCTGTGAGATCTAGCCGCCGGTCATCTCTGAAGTCGTCAAATTTCAATGACCCGACCCTACCTGACCCTCGGTACACCATCTGCTAACTGCAGGGAAGCCTCACGACCGGAGAACTCGAAGGATCGCCGAACCAATCCACTCCTCCATCAAGCACCGTGGAGCTCCTCCGCCCGTCGCTGTCGTAGAGCCTATTCCAACCCTCCCGGGCCCAAGAAGATCCCTCGGTGAGCTTCCCCTACCCCTCCGCGGCCGATCTGTACAAAAAGATGCGAGTTCTAACGCACAGCGGCAAAAACCGAGATCGCGCCGGCGAGATCACCGTCCCCGCCGCCGCGGGCCGCCACGCGCGCGAGCTGGCTCCGACCAGGGCGACGTGGCCCCCTGAAGCCTGTCCATTTTAAATCGTGCGGTCCCGAATTGATCTAACCCGTACCGCTTCGCGTTATAATCTCAGCCGTCGGTTTAAATCCAACGGTCCACATTGGCCCCACATTATAAAGGCCAGGAATCTTACGCGCTACCCCCTGGGGATCTCGGAAAACACGAGCTAGCCCTGAAAACTTCTGATCTAGCCCCTGGACCTTCAGAAATTCATGTATATTCATTTAAAAAATCAGTTTTAGCCCCTGGACTTAATAAGAATTAGGAAAACCTCTCTGTTATATTTAATTAGGCCCCTGAAATTTAGGAAATAGTAAATTAGACCCTGCAGTAGGGTGAATTTGCCTTTCAGACCCTATAGGATATTAAATTCAAAAATTTGAACATAGGAGTAGTATTTAAATTCAAAAGGTGATGTAAACACATGTGCTAATACAAATGTAAATTTTCCTACCACTTGGAAAACATTTAGAATGAGTTGGGAACTGATTTTAGGCTGAAATGAAATCTGACTAAGTGCTGTTTACTTTTATAATTTCTGGAAATTCATTTTTAGGCATAGAAAGTAAATCTGAAAAATATAGGAAAATAGGTATGCATAATTAGAAAATGTTAAATGAGGTCTCCAATTCCAAAATCTTCAAACTAAGATCTTGTAGAAGATCTGAAAACCTATTTGGAGTAGGAAATTATCTTTCATGCAAATTTGGTGGCTAAGAAGTGTATTAATTAAATATAGAGAATTTGTTGAAATTGGAAATTCATATATAGTGTGCAATTAGAAATCTGAATACAAAAGTTAGAAGTAATATGTTTGTTTAAAAGTGCATGTAGGCCTAAAATCAACACATCTAGGGTAACCACAACACTTAAAAATGTGAATGACTTTCATATGTATGTATGTGTGATTTGTATGAGTGGAAGTGTGGACTATGGCTTATGGAATGTTGTTTTCTTTTGCTATGTGTGTATTGGAATGAGTAGAACCAGCCCTAGAGCAGGTTCTCACCTTTCAAGATCAAGACTTTCCATTCCCAGAGCAACAGGAAGAAGGCAAGTGTCCTTGACCACTTTGATCCTATACTAGGATGTGTAGTTAGAATTTAATTAATTGCATTGTCAATTTGGAATATGGCACACAAGCTAGGAAGTTTCCCTAGATTTTCATTATCTTACTTCCTTGTAGCCTGGGTTGGGATTTATTTTATTATGTCATTAATTCATATTACTTATGCTTAGCCATGCTTAGAATGGGATAAGGGGGATATGAGATCATCAACTTATTTACCTTACTCTTGAATGAGATATTATGAGTTATGTAGAGGTAGGGATCGAGGCAAGTTGGATGATTTGGTTGGTGTTGTGTGCACGAGACTCGGGTTTGTGTTTAGTGCTTGCCTGGATCCTAAGGACCGGTTCATGGAACATGTAACCTGGCTTTACCGTGCCAACCACATGCTGAGATAGGGCAGCTTGACCAATTAATTAGGTGTATCTCCGGCATAGTATGGGTGTTTGGATGGTGCGGGTAATAGGTGTCAGCTGGACTACCATATGAACCGCAAGGCTCAAGAGGGGGCCACTGCAGCGGGGTTGGAGCCTCTTGTATGCTGTTAGGGGTGAAACCTCAGTGGCCCCACGCTCGTCGGAGATCCCTTTGTAAAGGACTCGTAGTGATCTCCTGGCTACACACCTGGGAAGTGTGAACGTGGTTCGTGGCCACTGGCATAATGGAGGTTTTTTAGTCCACCCGGCAACGGGGATGAAATCACTACATATGGGTACAGTGGTGCAAACTCTGCAGAGTCAAAACTGTCATGGCAGCCGTGCTCACGGTCAAGAGCGGCTTGGACTTATTCATGATTAGAGGATGATGAATTGGGAAGTTGAGGATGTTAAGCGGGAAGCTTAACATTGGAGATGAGGTTATGGTTACTTGATATTGATGATGGGTTGAGGGATTGGGACCATTTCACCTTTGTAGTAATGTAGGTGCTTAATAAGCTAAGGTGATAGGTATTAATTGCGTAGTGCTTCAACCATGAGTTCAACCTCTCCTTGCTCTAGCCATGCATGACATTACTTTCCCACACTTGCTGAGTACCAACGGTACTCAAGCTTGCTTTTCTGTTGGTTTAAATTGCTGCTCAGGTCAAGGGGATGATGTGTTGTGCAATGACCAAGACTTTGGACCCAAAGAAGGATTCTAGGTTCACGGAGTCCCCTGGGCAACGCCTGTGACGGAGCCCACAAGATTTATATTCCGCTGCTGTTTTATTTACATGTTATGAACATATTATCGTCCATCAAGACGTATGCTATGTAAGACTTATTTATATTCGAACACTTGGCTTGTAATATAATGATCCTTCACTATTTGTCGTCACATGTATGAGAAAATGATCCTGGCATACATGTGATATTCACTCGGTTGCTCTTTGGAGAAACCGGGTGTGACAATGCTCCATGAACCGGTCCTTAGCACCCCGACAAGCACTAAACACGAACCTGTGTCTCGTGCACTCAGCACCAACCAAAACATCCAGCTTGCCTAGATTCATATCTCTATCATAAGTTACCATATTCCATTCAAAGTTAAATAATCAAGGTCGTGAATCTCATATCCCAATTATCTCACTGTAACACCCCAAAATCTGCTAAAGAGGGGGGTTTAAAAATTTTTGGATGTATTGCATGTGGTGCAGAAATTCAAATTCAAACTGGAATCCAAATTCAAATCAAAACAGAAAATAAAAGGAAAAAGAAAAATAAAAAGAAAGTCCCAGCCGGCCAGTGGGCCGAAACCCGCCAGCCGGCCCACTATTCCCCCCCTGCGCGCCAGCCCACAACCGCGCGCCCTCTCTTCCTCTCACTGACACACGGGGCCCGCGTGTCATCTCCTACCTCCCACGCGCCCCAACGGCCGGACTCTTCCCCGCGCCCGATCTCAACGAACTCCGGAAACCCGCGCCCCCAGCCCGAATTCTGGTCCCGGACGCCTCAAACTCGATCCCAACAGACCGCCGCCCTCCCTTGCCTATATAAACACCGACAATCGCCCTGTTCCCCCCCAATCTGCCATTCTTCTCTCCGGTGAGAACCGAAGATTCAATCCCCGTTTTCCTTCGATCATTGCTCGGATTATCTGATCTAACGTGCTGATCGTGCTCCGCCGCCCCCAGGGAGCCCTGCACGTGAAGGAAGCGACAAGTTTCGCCCCCTAGCATCTGTTCCGACGTGCACCGAAGATCGTCGACGTTGAAGCTCGCCGCCGACCGACTTCCAGGACCTCCGAGTGCTGGAAAACTTCTCGGTGAGCCTCCCCTACCCCTCCGCAGCCGATCCATGCAAAAAGATGCAAGTTCTAACGAGTAGCGGCAAAAGCCGAGGCTGCGCCGGCGAGATCGCCACCCCCGCCGCCGCGCGCCGCCGCGCGCCGGCTGGCTCCGGCCACGGCGACGTGGCCCCTTGAGGGCCGTCTATTTTAAATCTCACGGTAGAATTGAAAACCGCACGTACCGGTTCGATGATCTAATCTGAGCCGTCCACTTTAAATCGGACGGTCCACATCAGCCCCGCGTTATAAAGGCCGGGATTCTTACGCGCTACCCCCTGGGGATTTCGGAAAACACGAGCTAGCCCCAGAAACTTCTGATTTAGCCCCTGAAACTTCAGAAATTCGTGTAAATTCATTTAAAAATCAGTTTGAGCCCCTGGACTTAATAAAAATTAGCAGAACCCCTCTGTTATGTGTAGTTAGACCCCTGGAAATTTGTAAAATAATAAATTAGACCCTGTAGTATGGTGGATTTACCTTTTTGACCCTATATGATATTAAATTCAGAAATTTGGATATGTGACTAGGATTTAAATTTAAAGGGTAAAGCAAACACATTTGCAAAATCAAATTTAAACTCTCCTAGCACTTGGAAAACTTTAGAATGAGTTAAAAATAGATTTTAGGCTGAAATGAAATCTGCCTAAGTGTTGCTCACTTTTATTTTCTCTAGAGACACATTTTAGTCTAGGAAATAATTCTAAAAACTAGTAAAATAAATTTAAATTGTTTCACATCAGAGAGGAAGTTCAAAAATATATTATTGAACATTTTAGATCAGAACCTATTCTGTTTAGATGATATGTCTTACTATTTTAATAGTAAAGTTCACTTTTAGGCATAGAAAATAAATCTGTAAATATAGGAAAATAGGTATGTATGATTAGAAAATGATAAATGAGGTCTCCAAACTCAAAAACTTCAACTTAGGATTTTGTAGAAGATCTGAAAACTTATTTGGAGTAGGGAAATACCTTTTATACAAACTTTGTGGCTAGGAAAAAATAATTAAATATAAAGAATGTGTTCAAATTGGAACTTCATATATAGTGTGCAAATAGAAATCTGAATACAGAAGTTAGAAATCATATACATATGTTTAAAAGTGCATGAAGGCCAAAAATCAACACATGTAGAGTAACCACAACACTTAGAAATGAGAATGACTTTCATAGGTATGTATGTGTGGTTTGTATGAAGTGAAAGTGTGAACTATGTCTTATGGATTGTTGTTTTCTTTTGCTATGTGTATGGCATGAGTAGAACCTGCCCCAGAGCAAGTTCTCCCCTTCCAAGACCAAGACTTTTCATTCCCAGAGCAGCAGGAAGAAGGCAAGTGTCCTTGACCACTTTGATCCTGTGCTAGGATGTGTAGATAGAATTATTTGCATTGTCAATTGAAATATGAAACCCATGCTAGGAAGTTTCCCTAGAATTGCATTACATTATGTCCTTGTAGCTTGGGTTGGTATTTATTTTATCATGTCATTTATTTATATGCTTAGTTGCGTAGTGCTTTAACCACGAGTTCAACCTCTCCTTGTTCTAGCTATGCATGACATAATTTTCCCACACTTGCTGAGTACCAACGGTACTCAACCTTGCATATTTGTTGGTTTAAATTGCTGCTCAGGTCAAGGGGATGATGTGGCGTTCAATGACCAAGACTTCGGACCCGAAGAAGGATTCTAGGTTCATGGAGTCCCCCGGGCAACGCCTGTGACAGAGCCCACAAGATTTATATTCCGCTGCTGTTTTATTTACGTGTCATGAACTTATTATAGTCCATCGAGACATATGCTATGTAAGAGTTATTTATATTCAACACCTGGCTTGTAATAAATGATGCTTCACTATTTGTCATCACATGTATGAGAGAATGATCCTGGCATACATGTGGTATTCACTCGGTTGTTCTTCTGAGAAACCGGGTGTGACACTCACTCTAAGCATGGCTAAGCATGAATAATATCAATAAATAAATAACATAATGAGAAATTCCCAACCCAGGCTACAAGGGATAAGGCATGAAAAACTAGGGAAACATCCTAGTGTGTTTCATAATTAATAACTCAATGCAATTAATTCTAACTAAGCATCCTAGCTTAGGATCAAAGTGGTCAAGGACACTTGCCTCTTTCTAATATTGTTGCTCAGTCCATGAATCAAACTCTTGACCTTCAAAGTCTTGGGCTTGCAGGTCGAACGTCAGCTCAGGAACTAATTTTATCCATGCCATCACACGTGTAATGAACATAACAAGGGAAACAATAAGAAACAACTCCAAACGATCCAAGCATAGGTAATCATATAGCCCTACATGGCAACCTATGCATTTATATCCTCGTGTGCCTATGGATTATCAATAGGTTATAAAATCAATTATAGTATGCAACAAAACATCTTATTATGTATTTTACTTAGCTATTTGTATTAATAGTTATTTGTGAGGTTGTCTTTACAAAACAATAACAACTATTAGAGACTTAATTATAATTTCAGCCTGTTAAGGAGGTGTTTCTGTCAATACAACACTAGACAGGGTTGTTTAGGTGAAAATCAGCATCTAAGTTGTGTTAAAATGTAATGTCAACACTTATGCAGGGGCCGAATCGCCAAGTCAGCATGTTGTAGGATTATTTTAGTGATGACAACACAAACCAGGGGATTTTGTGCTAAAATACAGCAGGGTGCAGGGGTGTTTCTGCTATGATCCAGGGGGTTGTCGCGTCCGGGAAGGCGTCGATGAGGGCTCTGACAAAAATGGCGATGGGGCTTGTCAGATCTTCGGTGTGTTAATGTCCGGGGGCTGCTTCCTCAGGGTTTTCGAGTCGGCTACACATACTGAGGCAAGGGAGAATGTAGAGGTGAGCCAGGGGTATGGGGAAAGCATTGAGAACCTTCTTGCTGTAATTGTTAAAGATCACATTAAGCGGCCACCAAGTTGTGAAATAGATGGAGATCTTTAACTTTTGTTGAGCTTCTAAGTGGACCGGCATCACCACAGCCTTGGACTCTTTGTCGTCAGCTGCAGAAGCTATACAACGGAACTAAAACGGCTAAGCTGCACAACGGAACTCAAACGGCTGTCTTTGAAGTTTCAGCTCAGAAATGCGTGGACCATCTAGTGGTGCAAGGTAGAGTAGTCTATAGGAGGTGCCCACAGATTTGGAGGATTGAGAAGATGGAATCAAAGCGAATTTCGATCGTAGGCTGGAGCCATCAAAGGCCACATAGGCAGGAGAGAGTCTCACAGAAGGTACCGTGACTTCCCCCGATAAAACAATAAGTTTTAGATGGCAGTGGACGGAGCACAATATAGAAAGTGACACAATTGGAGTTTTCCTGAAGGGTTACACGAAACAAAATTTTGACTGATGTTCCTCTGGATAGTCTTTCCTTTAGATGCTCAAAACAAATGCATAACCACTACATGGAAAGGGATATGAACAAATTTTCATCAGAGGGGTCCTATAACTACATTTTAGTTATTTAATTATTTGGTCAAAGGTGTTCGTTGAGGTAGCCACAAGAATGAATCAACCATTTATGAGTCCGAGCCTCTACCTAACAATTCAGACGCTTCATGCTACTATAGCAGAACAGAATTGCTACACGACAAACCCATCACCATCTGAGACACCAAAATCTTCAAACATTGAACTCCAAAATACTAGGCGATGAAGGGGGGGGAGCACCATGGCGGCTTGATAGGGTGGTATAGCGACTAGGAAGTGGTGCCTGCAGGTAGTGTTCGCCGGCGAGAAAAGAAACAGCTCCGGTTACCGCCGCCGTGGGACAACAGCTACCGACATCTTGGACTCACACTCGACGCAAGGCTCAACATGGCAAAGCTACCAACTAGTAGCCGCTACAATTCCAGATGCTGCTAACAATGAACATCCATGACCAAGCGGAACTGCACCAACACACTCCCTAGGGTCTGGAATTCTCCTCGAATTCAAGCTCACACAGCGGCATCTACCAGGGCGGATGAGTAGGCCGCGTAGGTTCGACAGCACCGTAGAGCGGTAGAATGCAGAAAACCACACGCAGCTGAGCTACGGCAAGCGTGCGGCGACCCTTCCCAGCGAGCCCATGAACAGCGAGAGGGGGCGAGCAGGAGGCAAACCGGCACGGGTGCGTACCTGGCCGGTGTGACTGGGCCGAAGACGTACTTGTTGTAGACGATGACGGTGAAGGAAAGAAAGATCCAGATGGCAACGTAGCAGTAGGATAGGAGCACCTTTCAGAGCATGGACTACGACAGGCCGACAGCAACCGGGTACTGGACCACGCGCGTCTCGGCAAAATGGGCGCGGAACGCGCCGAGGAGCTCCTCCGCGGCCTTGTCTGTCCGGAAGACTTGGACGAGTCGGGAGGCTTGGCGGAAGCAGTGGTCGCGGCCATTGGCGGCATCAACTGTGGGGTCACGGCGCCAGGGAACCTTCAGGGAGGAGATTTTTTGAAGGAAGATGGTGGGAGGAGGCGATGGGCACGGCGTCGCTGAGGGAGGAGGAGGTCCCATGGGCAACGAGAGCGGGCGGCGGAGGTCGAGCAGCGGCTGTGGGGGATCGGGTGAGGGTGATGCAGGCGAGCGAGGAGGGCGCGGTGGTGGATACTGAGGGGCGGTGGTGGTGGAGGAGCTCAGCGAGAGGGAGGGGGAGGTCGGGGGCCGAACGCCTTGGATGGAGGAGGCACGGTGACCGGCGATGAAGGAGGCGGAGGGGTGGGGCACCGAACCGGAGGCGAGGTGTGGAGGCGACGCGGTAAGCGACGACGGGCCGCCGGCCATGGGGGCACGTTGGCCACGGGGAAAAGAGAGCGAGGTAGCGCTTGGCAGGAGGCAGACAGCAGGTGCGCCATCAGGGTCCAGAGGGAGGCAAGCAGGAGGTGGGTGGCAGTTGGCACGAGGAGAGCGGGAGTGGGGAGGTGGGGGAGAGGAGGAGGGAGGAGAAAGAAGAAGAAAAAAAGTGTGGATGGCATGTGGGCCCTACGTGTCATAGAGGGAAAGAGGGGACCCTAGGGCACAGTTGGGCTGGGCTGCTAGGAAGGCCAATGGGTTTTCAGCCCAAGTCCAATCTGGTTTCTGTTTGGTTCTTTTTTCCATTAGTTTTCTATTTTGTTTTTTTGTTTTCAATTTGAACTCGAATTCAAATGAGTTTATAGCATGTTTTAGAATTTAAGTTCTCCCTAACATTTCGTGAAAAGTAGGATGTTACAGCACACTTGCAATTTTGTGCCATTTCTGCTTGGCACTGATCGTTTCTAAACTAAGAGAGGCACCTCGTGTTGGCACAAATCGATATCCAAATATGAGAAGGGCACATAACAAATATGTGAATCCTATATATGGCTAAATTGAGACTCAAACTATTAAACATAAAAACTTCGAAAAGAAACGGACTAGCGCAAGTGGTAAACCAAAGAATTATGCCATCCTTGGAAGATGTAAAGCAGTTATCTGAAAATGAGTAAGATGACATGTTGTGTGATAAATTGTTAGATAAAATCCCCTTGGCATGGAAAGTGAGGCTTTTGCAGGGGTGCCTTGAGCCTATTCTCATCCAGCCTCTAAATGATCAAGTAATATACAATCTTCAAATTTTGTTGTGTCCCCATCATTGTCACACCCGGTTTTTCCGAAGAACAACCAAGTGAATATCACATGTATGCCAGGATCATTTTCTCATACATGTGATGACAAATAGTGAAGCATCATTTATTACAAGCCAGGTGTCGAATATAAATAAGTCTTACATAGCAAATGTCTCGATGGACAATAATAAGTTCATCACAAGTAAATAAACTAGCAGCGGAATATTATTCTTGAGGGCTCCGTCACAGGTGTTGCCCGGGGGTCTCCATGAACCTAGAAACCTTCTTCGGGTCCAAAGTCTTGGTCATTATACACCACCTCATTATCTTGACCTGAGCAGCAATATAAACCAACAAATATGCAAGGTTGAGTACCAATGGTACTCAGCAAGTGTGGGAAAGTTATGTCATGCATGGCTAGAACAAGGGAAGGGTGGAACTCATGGTTAAAGCACTATGCAAGTAATACCTATCACCTTAGCTTATTAAGCACCTACATTACTACACAGGTGAAATGGACCCAAACTCCCATCCCATCATCATAATCAAATAACCATAACCTCATTCCCAAATGTTAAGCTCCCCGCTGAACATCCACGACTTCCAAAACCATCCATTCTCTAATCATGAATAAGTCCAAGCCGCTCTTGACCGTGAGCACGGCTGTCATGACAGTTTTGACTCTGCAGAGTTTGTACCACTGTACCCACATGTAGTGATTTCATCCCCCGTTGCCGGGTGGACTAAAAGAACCTCCATTATGCCAGTGGCTACGAACCACATTCACACTTCCCAGGTGTGTAGCCAGGAGATCACTACGAAGCCTTTACAAAGGGATTCCCGACGAGCGTGGGCCCACTGAGGTTTCACCCCTAACAGCATACAAGAGGCTCCAACCCCGCTGCAGTGGCACCCTCTTGAGCCTTGCGGATCATATGGTAGTCCAGCTGACACCTATTCCCCGCACCATCCAACACACCCATACTACTCCGGGGATACACCTAATTAATTGGCCAAGCTGCCCCATCTCAGCATGTGGTTGGCACTGTAAAGCCAGGTTACATGCTCCATGAACCGGTCCTTAGGATCCAGGCAAGTACTAAACACAAACCCGAGTCTCGTGCACCCAGCACACAACCAAAACATCCAACTTGCCTTGATCCCTACCTCTACATAACTCACAATATCTCATTCAAGAGTATGGTAAAATAAACTGATGATCTCATATTCCAAATATCCCATTCTAAGCATGGCTAAGCATATACATAATAATAAATGACGTGATAAAATAAATCCCAACCCAAGCTACAAGGAAAACAAGGTAATGCAATTCTATGGAAACTTCCTAGCATGGGTTTCATATTTCCATTGACAATGCAAATAATTCTATCTACACATCCTAGCATAGGATCAAAGTGGTCAAGGACACTTGCCTCCTTCTTGCTGCTCTTGAAATGGGTAGGCCTGGTCTTGGAAAGGAATAACTTGCTCTTGAGCAGGTTCTACATCATACCATCACACATAGAAAAAGAAAAACAACAATCCATAAGACATAGTTCACACTTCCACTTCAAAAAAACCACACATTCATATTTATGAAAGTCATTCACCATTATATGTGTTGTGGTTACTCTATGTGTGTTGATTTGTGGCTTGCATGCACTTTTAATCATGTGTATATGATTCCTACTTTTGTTTTCACATTTATGCTTGCATACTTTATATATGAGTTTCCAATTTAAATAAATTCCTTATATTCAATTACTACACCTTTTAGCTACCAAGTATGCATGAAAGGTATTTTCCTTCTCCATATGTGTCATCATAATTTCTACCAACCCTAAACTGAATCCTTTGGATTTTAGAACTCCATTTATCATTTACTAGTTGCTATATTTTCAGATTTATTTCCTATGCCTAAATGTGAACTTTATTATAAAAATAACAAGACACCTCATCTAAACAGAATAGGTTCTGATCTAAAATATTACTAATATATTTTTGACCTTTTCCTCTGATGTAAACTATTTTACAATTATTTTCCATATTTTCTAAAACTATTCATTACTTAAAATTGTGTCCCTAAATGTGAATAATAAATTAAACAGATTCAACTCAGCCCAAAATATGCTTTTATCTCTCTCCAAAGTTTTCTAAATACTGAGAAAGTTTTTAATTTAATTATGACAATATGTTTGTCCCACTTTTTAATTTTTAAATACTAGCCCCATATCAAATTTCCTAAATTAAATACTAAACAGGGCTAAAAAGTTAAACTTACCCCACTACAGGGTCTATAATATTATTTTCAGAATTCCCAGGGGTCTAGCTACACTTATCAGAGGTGTTTTTCCTAATTTTTATTAAGTCCAGGGGTTAAAACTGATTTTTAAATGAATTTACATGATTTTCTGAAGCTCCAGGGGCTAGATCAGAAGTTTCCGGGGCTAGCCCTTATTTCCCGAGAACCCCAGGGGGTAGCACGTAAGAATTCCAGTCTTTATAACGCGGGGCTGACGTGGACCGTCCGATTTTAAACCGACGGCTGAGATTATAACATCGAACCGGTACGCGGGGATTTAAACCCTACCGTGCGATTTAAAATAAACGGCGCACAAGCGGCCACGTCGCTCTGATCGAGCGCGGGCGGCGCTGCCGGCGGCGCACGGCGGCGGGAAGCGGCGATCTCGCCGGAAACTTTCAGATCCTCGAGAATTCTGCCTAGAACTGTGATCTTATGGCATAGATCGGTAGAGGAGAGGTCGGGGATCTCACCTCGGGGGTTTTATTGAGCTCGGAGGTCCTGGAAGGTGATCGGCGACGAGGTCCGAGGCAAAACCACGGCGAAGCTCGTCGGCGCTGTGTTTACACCGCAAGTCACCGAGTTTTCTGCACCTGCAAGGTTCCCCGGAGGCGGTGGATCAAGATCAGCGAGTTAGATCGGAGTTTCCGAGCTTAGATCGGCCAGAATTCTCCGGAGAAGTCTCGGTTCTCAGCGGAGTAAAAATCGGCGATCGCGTGGGAAAAACAGAACGAGGCCGGGGTTTTTATAGACGGGGGAGGGCGGCGGGGTGGTTTAGATCATGTCCGCGTCGGCTACGAACAGAATTCAGCAGGGTTTACATCGAAATCCCGATCGGTTTCGATTCGGGCGCGGGGGGAGTTCGGCGCGGCGCGAGGTAGACGAAGCTCGGGTGGGTTCCGCCTGTCAGCGTGAGAAAGCGCGGGCGCGCGGCTGCGGGCTGGCACGGGGTAAGTTGGGCCGGCTGGTGGGTTTCGGCCCACTGGCCGGTTTTTTTCTGTTTTCTCTTTTTCCATTTCTTTTCTGATTTGAGTTTAATTTGAATTCCAGTTTGAATTTAAATTTGTGCAAAACATGCAACACGTCAAAAAATTTTTAAATTCCCCTGTTAACATGATTTAGTGTTTTGAATCAAAATTTTGGGGTGTTACAGCTCTACCCCCCTTAAAAGAAATCTCGTCCTCGAGATTAGTGTTTCTAAGAAAACAATCCCAGAAATTGTGCCTTGAGCTCATCTTCCCGCTCCCAGGTGGCTTCCTCTTCCGAGTGATGCTTCCACTGCACTTTGCACATCCGGATTCTTTTATTTCTGGTGAGGCGTTCCATTGTCTCCAAAATCTTGTATGGTTGCTCGGCATAAGACAAATCCTCAGCTACGTCCACTTCATTCATGGGTAACACTTCTTCAGGCGTCCTCAAACATTTCTTGAGTTGTGACACATGGAATACATCGTGCACATCAGATAGGTGAGCCGGTAACTCTAGTTGATACGCCACTTCGCCTTTCCTTTCCAAAACTTGAAAGGGTCCGATGTATCGAGGTGACAACTTCCCTTTCACCTTGAACCGACGAAGTCCTCTGATAGGGGACACCTTGAGATAGACATAGTCTCCCACATTGAAAACGAGTTCTCTTCTTCGTACATCGGCATAGCTCTTTTGGCGTGTCTGTGCTATCCTCAAATTGTTGCGAATTTCCCTCACCTTCGCCTCGGCTTCTTGTAGTACTTCTGGACCAAACACTTTACTTTCCCCTATTTGGTTCCAAAATAGGGGAGTTCTGCACTTCCTCCCGTACAAGGCTTCAAACGGTGACATCTTCATACTAGCTTGATAGCTGTTGTTATAGGAAAACTCCGCATACGGTAAGTTCTTGTCCCCACTCCTATTGTTTTTGAGTGCACAAGCCCTTAGCATATCTTCAAGGATCTGATTGGTTCTTTCCGTCTGCCCATCAGTTTGGGGATGATAGGCAGAACTAAAGTTCAGATGGGTTCCCATGGTTTCGTGCAACATCTGCCAGAACCTTGAGGTGAACTGTGTCCCTCGATCCGACACAATCTTCTTTGGCACTCCATGGTAACACACGATCCTTGACATGTACAACTCTGCCAATTTGGATCCACTGTAGCTTTCCATCACGGGGATGAAGTGAGCTACCTTGGTTAGCCTATCAATGATGACCCATATCGAATCGTATCCTGATTGGGTCCTAGGCAATCCCACGATGAAATCCATGCTGATTTCTTCCCATTTCCATTCAGGCACTTTGAGTGGTTGCAATAATCCCGCGGGTCGTTGATGTTCTTCTTTCACCAACTGACATGTGTCACATAGGGCAACATGTTCCACGACATCTCGCTTCATGCCATACCACCAATACCTGCTCTTGAGGTCCTGGTACATCTTCGTACTTCCAGGATGAATGGAATAGTCGGAATCGTGAGCCTCCTTCAAAATCAATTCACGGATCTCCTTTACTTCAGGCACACAGATCCTTTTCCCGTGCCACACCGTACCTTGTTCATCCTCTCTGAAACCAGGAGCTTTATTTTCCTTGATGAGTTGCCTGATTTCTTGTATCTTCTCGTCGTTCTTTTGACCATCGCGTATGTCTTGCTCTAATGT
This sequence comes from Neostapfia colusana, assembly GCA_030760725.1. NCBI lineage: Eukaryota > Viridiplantae > Streptophyta > Magnoliopsida > Poales > Poaceae > Neostapfia > Neostapfia colusana. The sequence continues at coordinate 34,264,280 of JASWHV010000002.1, read as the reverse complement.
GGAGTCCACTTCCATGGCGATGGCTTCACCACTATTCACAAGGCATAGATTGAGCCCTATAACCTCGTCATTCAATTCTGCAGACATGTCCTTCAAGCTCAACTTATTGACCTGCACTTTCCGACTTAAAGCATCGGCCACGACGTTTGCCTTCCCAGGATGATAGTTGATGCCCACATCAAAGTCATTGATTAGCTCTAACCATCTCCTTTGCCTGAGGTTGAGATCTGGCTGTGTGAAAATGTACTTCAAACTCTTATGATCCGTATATATCTCGGTTCTCTTCCCCATCAAATAGTGCCGCCAAATTTTCAACGCGTGTACCACTGCGGCTAGTTCTAGGTCATGTGTAGGATAGTTCTTCTCGTGCTTCCGGAGCTGTTGGGATGCATAAGCCACGACATGCCCTTCTTGCATGAGAACACATCCCAACCCGTTTCCAGAGGCATCGCAGTACACCGTGAAGTTTTTCTGCATATCTGGCATAACCAACACTGGGGCTGTTGTCAATCTCTTCTTTAGCTCCTGAAAGCTCGTCTCACACTGTGGCGTCCAGGTGAATGTGATTCCCTTCTCCAACAGTTTGGTGAGAGGTCTCGAGATCTTGGAGAATCCCTCAATAAACCGTCGATAGTATCCAGCCAATCCCAGGAAGCTTCGAACTTCCCCGACATTTTCAGGGGTCTTCCACTTCTGGATATCCTCAATTTTGGCGGGATCTACGGAGATTCCTCCCTCCGAGATTATATGTCCTAAGAAAGGAACTTTCCTCAGCCAAAACTCACACTTGCTCAACTTGGAATATAGTTGGTGTGCTCTTAGCCTCTGCAACACCAACCTTAGGTGTTTCTCATGTTCTTCTTCATCTTTGGAGAAGACGAGAATGTCATCTATGAAAACCACCACAAATTTGTCCAGATATTCCATGAATACCTTGTTCATGAGGTACATGAAGTATGCCGGGGCATTAGTTAGCCCGAAAGGCATGACAGTGTATTCATACACTCCGTACCGAGATACGAAAGCTTTCTCGGGAATATCGGATTGCCTTATCTTGAGTTGGTAGTATCCTGACCTGAGATCAATTTTGGAGAACACACAAGCTCCCCTCAACTGATCAAACAAGTCTTCAATGCGGGGTAATGGGTACTTATTTTTGATGGTTACCTCATTCAAAGCACGGTAATCCACACATAACCTTTGGGTTCCGTCCTTCTTGGGCACAAATATCACCGGAGCTCCCCATGGTGAGGAACTAGGACGAATATACCCCTTCTCCGTCAATTCTCTCAAATGATCCTTGAGTTCTTCTAGCTGCTTGGAGTCCATCTGATAGGGTCTCTTGTATATCGGGGCTGTTCCAGGCACTAGCTCAATTGCAAATTCCACTTCACGATCGGGAGGCATACCTGGCAACTCCTCCGGAAAAACATCTGGATATTCCCTGATGGTCTTGATTTCCTCGACTTTCACCTCAACTTGATTTAATTTAATGTCCCTCCTAGGCTCGTGTATTGTTATGAACTTTACTCTTGTGCCACTAGGGTGAGTTAGTTCCACTGTTCTGGTCGAACAATGAATGATTCCTTTATGTTTGGTCAACCAATCCATACCCAAAATAATATCTATTCCCTGTGAATCTATCACTATGAGGTTAGCAGTAAATACTACCCCATTAATGTCTAGGTTCACTTTGGGACACACTTGTATTGTCCTTATTTCTCCACCTGGAGAGTTTACAGCTAGCATGTGGTTCATTTGTGTGGTTGCTAGGTCATGCTTCTTAACAAACCCTTGAGCAATGAACGAGTGGGTAGCACCAGAATCAAACAGCAGGGTTGCAAGGTGTAAATTGGCAGGAAACTTACCAACTACCACGTCGGGTGCCTCTTGTGCTTCCTCCATAGTGACGTGGTTCACCCGGCCTCTCATTACATTCTGCTGTTGTGGCTGCGCAGGCTTTTCTTTGGGCATTTATGGGCGTAGTGCCCCACTTCACCACAGCTAAAACATTGCACCCCAACTTTAGGTGCCTGGCCTTTGTTGTCTTGGGGTTGGTTCGGGGGTCCTTGCACTGCTGGTCGAGGTGGATATGCGGGGCGAGGCTGCTGTACAAACTGACGTTGTGGCTGTGCTAGTGCTGCCGGAGGCCTGTAGTTTGGGTTGTACCCCCTTGGTGCTGAGTAGGGTACCGCAGCACGGTTCATCTGCCCTGCTGGTTGCTGCATCAGACGGGGGCGGGTGTTGCTACCCGAGGCTTGATGTGACCAACTGGCCTTCCTCTTATTCTCATTTTCCAAGGCCTTTAGCTTCCTTTCTACCACAAATGCTCTGTCCACCATCTTTTGGAAGCTTTCATACTCATTTGAGGACATTGCACACTGCATCTCCGCGGTAAGTCCTTCAACGAAACAATCTTGTTTGTGCTCATCAGTCTCTATGTCTCGTGGGGCATAACGGGATAGTTGAGTATACTTTGTGAGGTATTCCCTCACAGTCATGTTACCTTGCTGCAACCCCAAAAACTCCTTCCTCTTGTTTTTGAGTTCACCTCTTGGAATGTAATGGTTGCGGAAGCTACGCTTGAACTCTTCCCAAGTGATGTTCTCAGGGTCATGATGGGCGGCCACATAGGCGGTCCACCAATCAGCAGCAGGTCCATGCAATTCATGAGAGGCAAACAGCACCCTCTCATACCCTTGGCACTGGATGATCCCCATCTTGCTTTCAATGGTCTTCAGCCAATCATCTGCCTCCAGAGGTTCAGCAGCACTTGCAAACTTTGGAGGTTGAGTTCCTAGAAACTCACTCAACCTTGGTTGGCGTGGTGCAGCTTGTGGAGGTGGAACTTGATGCAAGTTGGCCACTACTTGAGTCAAGTTCTGGATGAGCTGATTCTGATTCTCCAGCATTTGGTGGAGGGGATCAACTCCTTCACGGCGACCACCCCGGTCCTGGCCTCCAGAAAGATGAGGGTTGCATGCCTCATCGTTGTTGTTGACGGGGTTGGCAGCACGTCCTTTTCCTCTTCCGGCTATCTGGCAGAATCAACCAATGTTAATTTGAAAGCATTTAGTATCATCTTACTACTTTCATTTGTTTGTACTTTGAAGTGTTGAGGCTTTTTTATACTTTTACGAGGGTTCATATCTCACACCAAATAAATGCACTATTATTTCATGTGGGTTCACACACCAAAGCAAAACAATCTGAAGACGAAGCTGTGGACAATTGCTCATGGCTTCCACAACACGTCACACACCAAGCATTAACACACCATTAACTACGTAAAAACTCGACTACTCGACCTCTTGCTAGCTAAGGGAAAGACTCTACACTACTCGTTCTCTTGAGCTGGCTCCTCGGGATCTTCCTCCTCATTTCAGCTACCTTCTGACTCTGCTTTGGGTGGAGAGGCTGCTGGTGGAGAAGTGCGACGACGCCTGATCGCTCGGCGATCTGGGGAGTCAGGAGTCCATGTATCATTCACGGTGACACACAGTTCATTACCATCTCCTCTTTCTCTCGCCTTTAAGCAGACTCGGAGCAACGCCTCCGTTTCCTTCAGGGTATCTCGGACATCCTGAAGCTGTTGTTGGCAATCCTGTAGTCGAGTGCTGAGCATAGCAGCATCCTCCAGGCACAAGTCCATGTGCTCATGGGAGGTCCCTTTCTGTACCGGCGGGTGCTTGTACTCCGTGGTACCACTCTCACGTTGGAGGACATACATGTATTCAGTCTTGTCCAGGTGGCGACGATAGATGTGACTCTGGCAGGTGATGGCCTCCCAGGTGACATCTTTCTCCGCATCGACCTGTGTTGCTCGACAAGCTGGAGAGTGGTGGATCTTAAGCAGCTGATTTTCGTGTATTATCCTCATCTCTGAACTCCATTCTTCCCTCTTCTCACGGATGGTCCTGGTGGAGTTATAGTGGATGATTAGCTTGCCCGTATTGCCGGCGGCTTCGAGCATACGCCGAAGACGGCGCAACAAGCCTCCTACTGCCAATCCGTAGGAAAGGTACGTCACCGGACGGCTCTCCTCTCTTTCGGCAAGGGCAACTACGGGAACTCTCCCTGCTGTGGACTTGTGAGCGGTGCGAATCATGCGAACCATCTAAATCAAAAAGAATTTAAAATTAGGTTAGATAAACTCTCAAACAAAAATCCTATTTTGAATGAAAGTTGGGGTAAGATGAAGAAAGTGACTCATTTAAATAACACTTTTCAATCCACACCTTTGTAAAATAGTTTTTAAGAAAATAGGGCCCTTAAATACGTCCATTTCTACCTAGGTCCACGTTCCTACGGGCAATCTTGGCTCTGATACCACCTCTGTCACACCCGGTTTTTCCGAAGAACAACCAAGTGAATATCACATGTATGCCAGAATCATTTTCTCATACATGTGATGACAAATAGTGAAGCATCATTTATTACAAGCCAGGTGTCAAATATAAATAAGTCTTACATAGCAAATGTCTCGATGGACAATAATAAGTTCATCACATGTAAATAAACTAGCAGCGGAATATTATTCTTGAGGGCTCCGTCACAGGAGTTGCCCGGGGGTCTCCATGAACCTAGAAACCTTCTTCGGGTCCAAAGTCTTGGTCATTATACACCACCTCATTATCTTGACCTGAGCAGCAATATAAACCAACAAATATGCAAGGTTGAGTACGAATGGTACTCAACAAGTGTGGGAAAGTTATGTCATGCGTGGCTAGAACAAGGGAAGGGTGGAACTCATGGTTAAAGCACTATGCAAGAAATACCTATCACCTTAGCTTATTAAGCACCTACATTACTACACAGGTGAAATGGTCCCAAACTCCCATCCCATCATCATAATCAAATAACCATAACCTCATTTCCAAATGTTAAGTTCCCCGCTGAACATCCACGACTTCCAAAACCATCCATTCTCTAATCATGAATAAGTCCAAGCCGCTCTTGACCGTGAGCACGGCTGTCATGACAGTTTTGACTCTGCAGAGTTTGTACCACTGTACCCACATGTATTGATTTGATCCCCCGTTGCCGGGTGGACTAAAAGAACCTCCATTATGCCAGTGGCTACGAACCACATTCACACTTCCCAGGTGTGTAGCCAGGAGATCACTACGAAGCCTTTACAAAGGGATTCCCGACGAGCGTGGGCCCACTGAGGTTTCACCCCTAACAGCATACAAGAGGCTCCAACCCCGCTGCAGTAGCCCCCTCTTGAGCCTTGCGGTTCATATGGTAGTCCAGCTGACACCTATTCCCCGCACCATCCAACACACCCATACTACGCCGGGGATACACCTAATTAATTGGCCAAGCTGCCCCATCTCAGCATGTGGTTGGCACTGTAAAGCAAGGTTACATGCTCCATGAACCGGTCCTTAGGATCCAGGCAAGTACTAAACACAAACCAGAGTCTCGTGCACCCAGCACACAACCAAAACATCCAACTTGCCTTGATCACTACCTCTACATAACTCACAATATCTCATTCAAGAGTATGGTAAAATAAACAGATGATCTCATATTCCAAATATCCCATTCTAAGCATGGCTAAGCATATGCATAATAATAAATGACGTGATAAAATAAATCCCAACCCAAGCTACAAGGAAAACAAGGTAATGCAATTCTAGGGAAACTTCCTAGCATGGGTTTCATATTTCCATTGACAATGCAAATAATTCTATCTACACATCCTAGCATAGTATCAAAGTGGTCAAGGACACTTGCCTCCTTCTTGCTGCTCTTGAAATGGGTAGGCCTGGTCTTGGAAAGGAATAACTTGCTCTTGAGTAGGTTCTACATCATACCATCACACATAGCAAAAGAAAAACAACAATCCATAAGACATAGTTCACACTTCCACTTCAAACAAACCACACATTCATATTTATAAAAGTCATTCACCATTATATGTGTTGTGGTTACTCTATGTGTGTTGATTTGTGGCTTGCATGCACTTTTAATCATGTGTATATGATTCCTACTTTTGTTTTCACATTTATGCTTGCATACTTTATATATGAGTTTCCAATTTAAATAAATTCCTTATATTCAATTACTACACCTTTTAGCTATCAAGTATTCATGAAAGGTATTTTCCTTCTCCATATGTGTCTTCATAATTTCTACCAACCCTAAACTGAATCCTTTGGATTTTAGAACTCCATTTATCATTTACTAGTTGCTATATTTTCAGATTTATTTCCTATGCCTAAATGTGAACTTTATTATGAAAATAACAAGACACCTCATCTAAACAGAATAGGTTCTGATCTAAAATATTTACTAATATATTTTTGACCTTTTCCTCTGATGTAAACTATTTTACAATTATTTTCCCTATTTTCTAAAACTATTCATTACTTAAAATTGTGTCCCTAAATGTGAATAATAAATTAAACAGATTCAACTCAGCCCAAAATATGTTTTTATCTCACTCCAAAGTTTTCTAAATACTGAGAAAGTTTTTAATTTAATTATGACAATATGTTTGTCCCACTTTTTAATTTTTAAATACTAGCCCCATATCCAATTTCCTAAATTAAATACTAAACAGGGCTAAAAAGATAAACTTACCCCACTACAGGGTCTATAATATTATTTTCAGAATTCCCAGGGGTCTAGCTACACTTATCAGAGGTGTTTTTCCTAATTTTTATTAAGTCCAGGGGTTAAAACTGATTTTTAAATGAATTTACATGATTTTCTGAAGCTCCAGGGGCTAGATCAGAAGTTTCCGGGGCTAGCTCTTATTTCCCGAGAACCCCAGGGGGTAGCACGTAAGAATTCCAGTCTTTATAACGCGGGGCTGACGTGGACCGTCCGATTTTAAACCGACGGCTGAGATTATAACATCGAACCGGTACGCGGGGATTTAAACCCTACCGTGCGATTTAAAATAAACGGCGCACAAGCGGCCACGTCGCTCTGATCGAGCGTGGGCGGCGCTGCCGGCGGCGCACGGCGGCGGGAAGCGGCGATCTTGCCAGAAACTTTCGTATCCTCGAGAATTCTGCCTAGAACTGTGATCTTATGGCATAGATCGGTAGAGGAGAGGTCGGGGATCTCACCTCGGGGGTTTTCTTGAGCTCGGAGGTCCTGGAAGGTGATCGGCGACGAGGTCCGAGGCAAAACCACGGCGAAGCTCGTCGGCGCTGTGTTTACACTGCAAGTCACCAAGTTTTCTGCACCTGCAAGGTTCCCCGGAGGCGGTGGATCAAGATCACCGAGTTTGATCGGAGTTTCCGAGCATAGATCGGCCAGAATTCACCGGAGAAGTCTCGGTTCTCACCGGAGTAAAAATCGGCGATCGCGTGGGAAAAACAGAACGAGGCCGGGGTTTTTATAGACGGGGGAGGGCGGCGGGGTGGTTTAGATCATGTCCGCGTCGGCTACAAACAGAATTCAGCGGGGTTTACATCGAAATCCTGATCGGTTTCGATTCAGGCGCGGGGGGAGTTCGGCGCGGCGCGAGGTAGACGAAGCTTGGGTGGGTCCCGCCTGTCAGCGTGAGAAAGCGCGGGCGAGCGGCTGCGGGCTGGCGCGGGGTAAGTTGGGCCGGCTGGTGGGTTTCGGCCCACTGGCCGGTTTTTTTCTGTTTTCTCTTTTTCCATTTCTTTTCTGATTTGAGTTTAATTTGAATTCCAGTTTGAATTTGAATTTTTGCAAAACATGCAACACGTCCAAAAAATTTTAAATTCCCCTCTTAACATGATTTAGTGTTTTGAATCAAAATTTTGGGGTGTTACAATCATCAATCCTGAAATTTTACTGCTTCTATAGGCTAGCGTTTAAACACTGTTGTGCTAATTTTTTTTAAAAAAATACGGACCGAAAAACAAACATATTGTAGCTCTTATTATAGTTGATATGCAAAAGAATATATCCATGTTTTCAATTGTGTGCTATTTTGGTTGTGCAATGATCGATTATCAACTAAACCAAGGCTACTTAACAAAGATATTAACCACATACATGTCATGAGAGATCTTCACGCTGGCACAACCAAGAAGTTTGAAAAGACCGAGATATCTCGTGCTAGCACCAACCGATACCTAAATATGAGAGCCGCTATAACAAAGTTTAGAATCCTATATATGGTAAAATAGAGCTCAAGCTAGTAAACATAATAACATTGAAAAAGGAAGAGACAAGTGCAAGTGCTAAACCAAAGAACTATGCCACCCTTGCAATATAAAAAGCAATTACCCGAAAATGGGTGTCACGGTAAGTGGCTTGATAAACTACTATATGATACTGGCATGGTAAAGGGAGGTTGTTGCTCAGGTGCCTCGAGCTGATCTTGAATCATCCACCAAAAGTTTAACAACTTTACAATACTAAAATATTGTTGTTTCCCAATCAATCAACTTCGTGTGGTTCTTACGTCATGTGCAGAACACGCACACACGTGCACACAAACGATGTAGTAGACTAGAAATCCTTAATTCTCTACATATTTTCGTATGATGTAAAATTATTATAAGTTCTTTTTTAAAGTACACTAGGCTAGTCTTTATATGGTATGTAGTCATGACGGTAGCAACAATATTTGTTTATGTGGCGAAACTCCAAAGGTTTATCGGCTGTGTTTCACCACTGAGAACTATAAATGCATCGAAATGAATCAAGTCTCGTCTGCATGAGAAGAAGGATGACCTCTTCATGAAGTAGTTGAGCTCTAACAAGGTGGAGAAGAGCTGATGTGTAGTCTAGGCCCAATCTTCCGAAAGGTAGGTCGAATGAAGTGGAGATCTCGACGTTGATGATCCGAGGCACTTGAGCAGACACGAATACCCCTGCAATCACTACACCCCTGCTCCGTTGGTTATCAACCGTGCTTCACACGCTTGACCTCGCCAAGAAGGCTATCCCTGCTGGTGCAACCGAGAACACAAGCAAGAACGATGAAGATGCAATCTGAAATTGCAAAATTGGGGTCTCACAAACCGTAGAACGGTGATATTGTTTAATCTAAGCAAAACCCACTGAATATGGCCGGAGGATACAGTATTTAAAGGCTAGGGTTCATCCATAAGACCCTTAGACGCGTCCCTAATGGACTCATACGGGGTACAAGGCCCGAAAGCCCAATATGGTGGCGCAGCACCGGATAGAACTCTGAATTCGAATTGTTTCGACAATTCCCAATGACTACTGTCGAATTTTAATGTGGGCGCAGAACCATTGGAAAGTTTATCTTCTCATCTTTTCATGCGTATGTAGAACATCGAAAATAGAGTCCGTATGCATCCTGGGTGTCCGTTTTAAGATGGACTGCTCCTGGACTCCGAGTTGAACTCGAGTCCGAGTTGGCGACTGTTTCCATCAACTTGTGGACGTCCCATCTGGTTCTCCACGTCCCCAAATCCTCCTCCCTTTACTTGTTGATCATGTCCATGGTTCCTAATAACAATTAAATCATTAAATAGCAGTCCATTCTCAGACTCACATGGGTAGGAAGTTAGGTTCGAGTTCACCTGCTGATTTAGTAACCGTGCTCGTGCTCTTGTGATCGGTCCTTGTATATCAATGTGAGTATCCACTTTTGTGTCCTCATCATCCTCCCCCTCTTGAATCAAAGTCGTCCTCGACTTAAGATCATCTTCTTCTCCCATGTATGGTCGTAAATCTGAGATGTTAAATGTGGGACTAACCCCAAAATCGGGAGGCAACTCAAGCTTATAAGTATTGCCATTGATCTTTTCAACAATCTTAAAAGGACTAGCAGCTCATGGCATAAGTTTAGATTTTATCAAATGAGGGAATCGTTCTTTTTTCAAATGTAGCCATACCAAGTCCCCTGGTTCATGTTTTACTTCTTTTCTATCTTTTCTACCAGAAATTCTATACTTATCATTCATCCTCTCAATATTTTTCTTTGTAGTTTCATGCATCTTAAGATTGCATTGAGATCGTTGTGTAGCATCCAAATTTATAGTTTCAGAAGTAGGCAAAGGTAATAAATCAATAGGAGCACGGAGATTGAAACCATACACTACCTGGAATGGACATACCTTTGTAGTAGAGTGAGCTGACCTGTTGTAAGAAAATTCTATATGTGGTAAACAATCCTCCCAACCCTCTAAATTTGTTTTTAAAACAGCCCGCAACATCGTGGATAGAGTACGATTTACTACCTCAGTTTGTCCATCGGTTTGTGGGTGACATATGGTTGAAAACAGCAGCTTGGTTCCCAATTTATACGACAACATTCTCCAAAAATGACTTAAAATTTTGCATCGCGATCAGAAACAATGGTATTTGGCACACCATGTAAACAAATAATATCCGTTAAAAAATCAGCATTGTGTGAGGCATTATGTAAAATCCCCAAAAGTGGTAGCAAGAAAATTCAGCTCATGTACACTTATGAAAAATGAGGGGAATTAAAACTTTGAATTACAATGGTGTAAGTTCAAAGTGAGGTTTTAGACTTCCCAAAACTTCCAAATATGGAGATCTAAATGCACAGATTGGATCCTCATATTCCAAATATTCACCCTTCCAAATTTCAGCTCATTTGGAGAAATTTTCATATTTATTTGGGATAAAAAGGACAAGCCCTCTAATCTGAATTTCAAATTCAGTTTCAAATTCTAATTCCCTCAATTTGAAAATTGGGTTTCACAAATGTGTTCTAAACCTTTGAATGAGCAACCATGCCAAAAATTGGAAATTTTGGAGCTGGTTTGCTACATTTTTGAGGCAATACAAAGTGGAGAATTCAAACTCCTTTTCAAATTCAAATGATCAAACCACATCCAAATTTCACACCAGAATTCAAACCATTTGAATTCAGCAAGTTCAAACTTAACTTTGGTGTGAAGTAAAGCTTTTAATGTTGAGTTGCTGGAGGGAAAAATATCAGAAAAGTTTCACTATACAAAGGGGGAGGTGGGGCCCAATTGTCAGCCACCCCAAAGCAAACAAACCGACTGTTTTTCCCTCTCTCTCTGTTTCCCGAGCTGGTCACCGCACGCCAGCTCCCGGCGCGACCCTCTCCCGAGGACGGCACCACGCCAGCTCCTGCTTCTCGGCCGCGTGATCACCTCCGCGCTCCCCCCAGCTGAAGCACCGAAACGTTCTTTTGCCCCTCGCGCGCTCACCACTGCTCGGTTTCTTCCGCAAGGGAACCCTCCCCCCCCTGCACCATTGCTGTTCCTCCCTCGCCCATGCTCACCCGAGCTCGGACGATTGAGCCCCAAACAGCAAAAAGAAGCGCAAGAGAGTGCTCCAGCCTCCACCGTTCTTTCCCTTAAGCTTCCTAGCTCGTGCTACGCGCAAACCAGAGATTGGCGCCGGCGATCAGAGGTGCTCGGCGGAACCCCGTTCGGTTCACCGTGGACAGCGTGCTACGGCCAGCTTCACCGCCCCTTCCCTGCACAAGAAAGGTGCATTGTTGTCAGTAGATCGTATTACCGAAAGCCTCAGGATGATTGATCAATCGGGTAGTGAGAATTTTGGGTTTTACCAAACCCTAGTTCATAGCAACACCTCTCAGTCTATGATCAAATTCTTCATGCTGCGATAGCTAGAGCTCATTCTGGTCTAGGAGAAGCTTTGTTAGATCCCTGCGATAATTATCACTCAAACGGCGCCGGAAACCATCAAGAACTGAAGGAGTTCTTCGAGTTTTTGTCGCCGCCGGTGTTTTGTGGGCTCGGGTCACCGGTGAGGTCCCCTCTCCGGTGGTTTTCATGGAGAGCGAGCTATGGGTCGATGTTGTCCAGGTGACACTGGTGCTTTTGGAGCAGACCCTAGCCCAAGAGACCCGCTGTTGAGGGAGAACGAGGTCGCCGAAGTAAGGGCCGACATGGTCGCCGGTGCAAGCACCTTTCCAGCCGTTGTCATCGACTCCCGACCACACCATCGTGTTCAGCACGGTGTAGAACTCACAGGCGGCGAGTTTGATGAAGTTTGGACCATGAGAACCCTGTCCCGGCGAGCCTCGCCGGCGTGCGCCACCGCGGGAGGCGCGGGCAGCGCGAGGAAGACGAAGGAGGGCCGGGTCCAACCGGTCAGCCTCCGTATACGCGCGGGGATCGGCCTGTGGCGCCGGATCCGGTACGGCTGCGTGGGAATAACCCCGTGGCCTCAGTGTTGCCGTCATCTGAGTGGATAACGACGCAGGTGGGGCCCACAGTCGGGATTTAAATATTTCCAGAATTTCTTAATACAGTTCAAACTTTGGGGATTCATAACTTTGTGTAGAAAACTCCAAAAAGGATGAAACCAATTTTGTTGGATTCCTTACGAGGAGTACTTCACAGATAAACCAATTTTAGGCTATGAAAATGACCAGGAATTTCTATAGAATTGTTTTTATTAAATCTTTTAGGGATTTATTACAGGAGCAATTCTTTATGAAATATTCCCAAATTTTGGCAGCTAGTCCTTTCCATAGTTACTGATCTCCAGTAAAAATTTGGGCTTCATTGGAGATCATTTGCTAGGCTAAACTGCCTTCCCAAGTTCAGCCTTTATTCGGAAATTGAAATTTAAACAGAAGCTTTTTCAGAACTCCTGTCCAAGTTCAAAAATTCATATCCCTCTGATGGTAGCTCCAAAAATGGTGAAACAAATTTGGTTAGAACCACGGAGACTGACCCTAATCAGATCTTCCATTTCTAGCTATGTCAAAGCTCCTGATTTGGGCTCAAAATTCAGAGAAGCATTGTACTTGTAGGAATTTTAAAGACTACATTGTGCAATGACATGTCCCCAAATTTGGCTCAAATCATCCTTAGAGAGTCTAGTATCCACTGTAAAATTCCCAAAGCCAATTAAGGATCCTAAATAGCAGTAGCTATGAATAGAAGTTCAATTTTTATAAACCTTAATACTTACACATGTATTTTATTACATTTCATAATAGTGACCGAAGTTGAGGACGCACCGGAGCCCTTGGACGTCCTTCCACCAGAATCTGACTTCCCCTTTAACTCGCAACCAGGCAAGCCCCGGTTTGCACTTAAGTACCTTTTACAAAGTTTTTCATTTGTATCACTTATGTCTAGGTTGAAATGAATGCATTAGAGTTAGGGTGATTGAACCCCACTTGCATAGCCTTTTAAATTCTATAAAGGGTTGGGTAGTTTACAAACTCGACGAGTAGAGAATGCCATGCTAATGTTTATGATCTCGGTAGAAGTTGAGTGGTTGGAAGCTACTCACGAGATAGTACTTATCACCTGGAATGAGAAGAGGTAGAAAATGGCTTAAGTTATGAAAATGAGATCCAGCAGGGGGGATAGGATGCAGTGAGCAGAGGTCTCACGTGTGTAGCCCTGTTGGCATCGGTTGAGGACCGTCAGTGTGCGGCCCTGCTGGACAAGTATCGAACAGTACCGGATGCATACTGGCATATGGGAACCAGGAAACTGATGTAATTGGTTAACCTGGGTGCCGAGGCTTACCCAACCGTAAATAGAAGTGGGTTGAGGGTAGCAAGGTGTAAATCTGCCGGTGGGCACAGTCACGCTCCATGCGGGGACCTCCTGCCCGTTACGGATGGACCAGTTCGGCATTTGTGTCGTCTTTGAAAGGTTGTTGCATACAACAGAGTAGGAAGGGGTGTGGAATCACGCTTCTGAAAGTGGGTGTATGTAATGTGTTATCCGGGTGTGTCTTGATTGCAATCACCGTCCCTCGCGGTTATTTGAGTACCCGCTTGTTCACTGCGCTGTGACGTAGTAAGAAGTGAAATAAGCCAACTGAAAATGCTGTATTGATCTATTAATGACTTGAATACCTTGATTGCTGACGTTATAGAGCTAATTAAGTTTATATTCCACTTTGGGCATAACCACATCGGAGGAAAGCGTTTCTTGTTTGATTGTGGACTTCCGATGTGAGGGCTGCCTAAGGCATATGAATCTGCTGCTATAAAACTGAAAGTAGGGATCAAATTATAGGCGTGTCTTTATTGCAAAGTCCTTTCCTACCTTACACATCCTTGCATGTAGAGTTCCATGCTTAGGGTTGACGGTTAAGACTTGCTGAGCCTTCGTGCTCACGGTTGCAATATTTGAGCTGTGTGCAGGTGAGAGTTATGAGGAAGGTTCCGAGGACGAGGCGATGCCCCCCTCGGGGTACACGGCCGAGCTGGAGCCCTGCACGCCGCCGTGATTCTCCGGTTCCATGCTGCTAGTGTGTAGCATCCTCGGGCTGGACGGCTGCACTTTTGCATAGTTAGGATGAGAGGCTACTTATGTATATTACTTCCGCTGTATAAATAAGTTTTGTAAAAAGACTTCCGCTGTTTTATATCAAATAAAAGTTTGTATGTTGTTCTTTAATCTTTTCGTGTGTGCTGTTGGGTGCCGCATCGCACGGCACCCTATGCGATCTTGGAGTGGGTGAACCACGGGTTGGTCCCCACACATTATCATTCTTATGACAAGGTATAAAATATGCCATTTTGGAGAAGTGATCAACAACCAAAAAAATACTATCCCGACCCCTCTTAATCCTAGGGCATCCCAAAACAAAATCCATGGAAATATCCTGCCAAGGTACACTAGGAACAGGAAGAGGCATATAAAGACCATGTGGGTTAAGTCGAGACTTAGCTTTATTGCATGTAGTGCATCGTGACACGTAGTGCTCGACATCACGTCTCATCTTTGGCTAAAAGAAGTGTGTGGCCAGCACGTCCTCAGTTTTCTTCACTCCAAAATGTCCCATCAAACCTCCTCCATGTGCTTCCTGCAAAAGTAATCGGAGAACGGAACTAGCAGGATCACATAGCTTGTTAGCACAATAGAGGAGGCCATCCCGTAGTGCATATTTATTCCAAGTTCTTCCTTCTCTACAATTTTCAAAAGCATCTTTGAAGTCCAAATCAGTAGGATATAATCCTTTTATTGTTTCCAAACCAAATATTTTATGATCAAGTTGGGACAGCATGGTATAACGTCTAGATAATGCATCTGCAATAACATTCTCCTTCCCTTTCTTATGCTTAATGATGTATGGAAACAATTCTATGAACTCAATACATCTAGCATGTCATTTATTCAGATTGGTTTGACCCTTAAGATACTTCAAAGATTCATGATCGGAATGTATGACGAACTCCTTAGACCAAAGGTAATGTTGCCAAGTTTGTAGAACTCGGACTAAGGCATACAATTCCTTATCATAAGTAGACTAATTCAGAGAAGGACCATGCAATTTTTCACTAAAGAATGCAACGGGTTTACCTCCTTGTATGAGAACACCTCCAATACCAATGCTGCTTGCATCACATTCTAGCTCAAATGTCTTGTCAAAATCAGGAAGTTGTAGCAATGGTGCTTGTGTAGGCTTTGACTTGAGAACATCAAAAGCTTGTTTCTGCTGTTCGCCCCATCAAAACGGCACTCCCTTATTCGTTAGTTCATGGAGAGGTGCTGCAATGGTGCTGAAATCCTGCACAAAGCGTCGAAAAAACCTGCAAGACCAAGAAAACTACGCACCTGCATGACGGTCGATAGAGTTGGCCAGCTAGTGGTCGCCACAATTTTTGCCTCATCCATATCAATTCCCTGCGATGAAACGACATATCAAAGAAACAAAACTCGATTGGTGCAAAAGACGTACTTTTCGAGATTACCAAACAAACGTGCATCTCTCAAGACACTGAAAACAGCACACAAATGATCAAGATGTTCGTCATATGACTTGCTGTAAATGAGGATATCATTGAAGTAAACCACCACAAATTTTCCAATAAAAGCACGTAAAACCTCGTTCATTAATCGCATAAAAGTGCTAGGTGCATTAGTTAAACCAAAAGGCATGACTAGCCACTCATAAAGTCCAAACTTGGTTTTAAATGCAGTTTTTCATTCATCTCCTAGTGCCATTCTAATTTAGTGGTAACCACTACGTGTAACACCCCAAAATTCTGTTAAGAGGGGAATTTAAAAATTTTTGGACGTACTGCATGTGGTGCAGAAATTCAAATTCAAATTGGAATTCAAATTCAAATCAAAACAGAAAAGAAATGGAAAAAGAAAAAGAAAAAGAAAACCCCCCGGCCAATGGGCCGAAACCCACCAGCCGGCCCACCATACCCCCCCCCCCCCCCGCGCCAGCCCACAGCCGTGCGCCTCTCCCTCTCACTGACACGCGGGGCCCACGTGTCATCCCCCACCTCTCGCTCGCGCCAACTAACCGGACTCCTCCGTGCGCCCGAATCCAAACTACCCCGGAAAACGCGTCCCCCAGCCGGAATTCTGGTCCCGGACGAATCCGGCTCGGTACCAACAGACACGCCGCCCTCCCCCGTCTATATAAACGCCGGCATCGCCCTGTTTTTCCACCCGATCGGCTGTTTTTCCTCCCGGTGAGAACAAGAGCTTCTCCGGCCGTTTTCTCTCAATCTTTGCTCGGGTTTTCTGATCTAACACGTCGATCGTGACCCACCGCCTCCGGGGAGTCACGCAGGTGCAGAAAACTCGGTGGTTTGCGCTCTAGGCACAGCTCCGACGAGCACCGCAGCGGTTCCACCTCGGACCTCGACGCCGACCGCCTTCCAGGGCCTCCGAGCTCAAGAAAAACCCCGAGGTGAGATCCCCGACCTCCCCTCTACCGTTCTATGCCATAAAATCCCAGTTTTAGGAGGTATAGATGAAGGTCCGAAGTTTTCCGGCGAGATCGCCACCGCGCGCCGCCGGGCAGCGCCGCCCGCGCAGGGTCAGGGCGACTTGGGAAACTTTAGAATGAACTAAAAATAAATTTTAGGCTGAAATAAAATCTGCTTAAGTGTAGTTCATATTTATTAGATCTAGAAACACATTTTTAGGCTAGGAAATAATTCTGAAAACTAATAAAATAAATTTAAATTAGTTCACACCAGAGCAGGAGTTCAAAAGAGTATTACTTAATATTTTAGATCAGAACCTATTCTGTTTTGATGATAAGTCCTACTATTTAAGATTTAAAACTCAATTTTGGGCATAGAAAATAAATGTGGAAAATAAAGGAAAATAGGTATGCATAACTAGAAAATAATAAATGAAATCTCCAAATCCAAAGACTTCAGTTTGGGATATGGTAGAAGGTCTGAAAACCCATTTGGAATAGGGAATTACTTTCCATGCAAACTTGGTAGCTAAAGAGTGTATTAAAGAATTTTTTTAAATTGGAAATTTATATATAGTGTGCAAACAGAAATCTGAATACAAAAGTTAGAAATCATATACATATGCTTAAAAGTGCATGTAGGCCAAAAGTCAACACATCTAGGACAACCACAACACTTAGTAATGTGAATGACTTTCATAGGTATGTATGTGTGGTTTGTATGAAGTGAAAGTGTGAACCATGTCTTATGGATTGTTGTTTTCTTTTGCTATGTGTATGGGCATGAGTAGAGCCTGCCCCAGAGCATGTTCTCCCCTTACAAGACCAGGACTTTCCATTCCCAGAGCAGCAGGAAGAAGGCAAGTTTCCTTGACCACTTTGATCCTATGCTAGGATGTGTAGATAGAATTATTTGCATTGTCAATTGAAATATGAAACCCATGCTAGGATGTTTCCCTAGAATTGCATTACCTTGTTTCCTTGTAGCTTGGGTTGGGATTTGTTTTATCATGTCATTTATTCGTATGCTTATGCTTAGCCATGCTTAGAATGGGATAATTGAGATATGGGATCATCAATTTATTTACCTTACTCTTGAATGATATATTATGAGTTATTTAGAGGTAGGGATCGAGGCAAGTTTGATGATTTGGTTGGTGCTGGGTGCACGAGACTCGGGTTTGTGTTTAGTACTTGCCTGGATCCTAAGGACCAGTTCATGGAGCATGTAACCTGGCTTTACCGTGCCAACCACATGCTGAGATGGGGCAGCTTGGCCAATTAATTAGGTGTATCCCCGGTGTAGTATGGGTGTGTTGGATGGTGCGGGGAATAGGTATCAGCTGGACTACCATATGAACAACAAGGCTCAAGAGGGGGGCCACTGCAGCGGGGTTGGAGCCTCTTGTATGCTGTTAGGGGTGAAACCTCAGTGGTCCCACGCTCGTCGGGAATCCATTTGTAAAGGCTTCGTAGTGATCTCCTGGCTACACACCTAGGAAGTGTGAATCTGGTTCGTGGCCACTGGCATAATGGAGGTTCTTTTAATCCACCCGGCAACGGGGGATGAAATCACTACATGTGGGTACACTGGTGCAAACTCTGCAGTGTCAAAACTGTCATGACAGCCGTGCTCACGGTCAAGAGTGGCTTGGACTTATTCATGATTAGAGGATGGATGGCTTTGGAAGTTAAGGATATTAAGCGGGGAGCTTAACATTGGAAATGATGTTATGGTTATTTGATTATGATGATGGGTTGGGAGATTGGGACCATTTCACCTATGTAGTAATGTAGGTGCTTAATAAGCTAAGGTGATAGGTATTAATTGCGTAGTGCTTTAACCATGAGTTCAACCTCTCCTTGTTCTAGCCATGCATGACATAACTTTCCCACACTTGGTGAGTACCCACGGTACTCAAACTTGCATATTTGTTGGTTTAAATTGCTGCTCAGGTCAAGGGGATGATGTGGTGTTCAATGACCAAGACTTCGGACCTGAAGAAGGATTCTAAGTTCATGGAGTCCCCCGGGCAACGCCTGTGACGGAGCCCACAAGAATAATATTCCGCTGCTGTTTTATTTACATGTTATGAACTTATTATGGTCCATCGAGACGTATGCTTTGTAAGACGTCTTTATATTCGACACCTGGCTTGTAATAAATGATGCTTCACTATTTGTCATCACATGTATGAGAAAATGATCCTGGCATGCATGTGATATTCACTCGGTTGTTCTTCGGAGAAACCGGGTGTGACAGAAAGTGGTATCAAAGCCAAGGTTGCCCGTAGGAACGTGGACCTAGGTAGAAGTGGACGTATTTAAGGATCCTATTTTTTTAAAAACTATTTTACAAGGTGTGGGTTGAAAAGTGTTATTTAATGGGGTCACTTTATTCACCTTGTCCCAACTTTTATTCAAAATACAATTTTTGTTTAACTCTTATCTGACTTAATTTTAAATGCTTTATGTCTTAGATGGTTCGCATGATCCGTACCGCCCGCAAGTCCACCGGAGGTAGAGTTCCTGTAGTTGCCCTTGCCCTGAGAGAGGAGAACCGTCCGGTGACATACCTCTCCTACGGATTGGCAGTAGGAGGCTTGTTGCGCCGTCTTCGACGTATGCTCCACGCCGCCGGCAATACGGGCAAGCTAATCATACACTACAGCTCCACCCGGACCATTCGTGAGAAGCGGGAAGAATGGAGTTCGGAAATGAGGATTATCCATGAAAATCAGCTGCTCAAGATCCACCGCTCTCCAGCTTGTCGAGCGACACAGGTCGATGCGGAGAAGGATGTCACCTGGGAGGCCATCACCTGCCAGAGTCACATCTACCGTCGCCACCTTGACAGGACTGAGTACATGTATGTCCTCCAGCGTGAGAGTGGTACAACGGAGTACAAGTACCCGCCAGTGCAGCAGGGGACTTCCCATGAGCACATGGACCTGTGCTTGGAGGATGCTGCTATGCTCAGCACTCGACTGTAGGAGTGCCAGCAGGAGCTTCAGGATGTTCGTGACACCCTGAAGGAGACTGAGGTGTTGCTTCGAGCCAGCTTGAGGGCGAGAGAAAGAGGAGATGGGAATGAACTGTGTGTCACCGTGAATGACACATGGACTCCTGACTCCCCAGACCGCTGGGCGAGCAGGCGTCGCCGCACTTCTCCACCAGCAGCTTCCCCACCCAAAGCGGAGTCAGAGGGCAGCCGCAATAATGAGGAAGACCCCAAGGAGCCAGCTCAGTGATACGAGTCGTATAGAGTCCTTTCCCACAGTTCAGCAGGTTATCGAGTAGGCGAGTCCATACCTTAGTTAATGATGTGTTAATGTTTGGTATGTGACGTGAGTTGTGGAAGCCATGGGCATTTGTCCACAACCTCGTCTTCAGGTTGTTTTGCTTTGATGTGTGAACCCCTATGAATTAAGAATGCATTTATTTTCGCGAGAGACGTGAAACCCTCAGAAAATGTGAATATAATAAGACCCCATGAATTTTAAGTTTAAACAAGCAAATTGGGAAGTTAACATGTAATGCTTTAAATTGACATTGGGTTGATCATGATAGATGGCCGGAAGAGGAAAGGGTCGTGGTGCCAACCCCGCCAACAACAACGATGAGGCCGGCAACCCTCATCTTTCTGGAGGACAAGACAGGGGTGGTCTCCGTGAAGGAGTTGATCCCATCCACCAAATGCTTGAACATCAAATTCAGCTCATCCAGAGCCTAACTCGAGTGGTGGCCAACTTGCACGAAGCTCCACCTCCACAAGCTGCACCACGCCAACCATGGTTGAGTGAGTTTCTAGGGACTCAACCCCCAAAGTTTGCAAGTGCTGCTGAACCTCTGGAGGCAGATGATTGGCTAAAGACCATTGAGAGCAAGATCAGGATCATACAATGCCAAGGGTATGAGAGGGTGCTGTTCACCTCTCACCAATTGCATGGACCTGCTGCTGATTGGTGGACCGCTTACGTGGCCGCCCATCATGACCCTGAGAACATCACTTGGGAAGAGTTCAAGCGTAGCTTCCGCAACCATTACATACCAAGGGGTGAACTCAAAAACAAGAGAAAGGAGTTCTCGAGGCTGCAGCACGGAAAGATGACTGTGAGGGAATACCTCAGTAAATTCACCCAACTATCCCGATATGCACCATGGGACATCGAGACTGATGAGCAGAAACATGACTGCTTTGTGGAAGGACTTACAGCGGAAATGCAGTGTGCAATGTCCTCCAACGAGTATGAAAGCTTCCAAAAGATGGTGGACAGAGCATTTGTTGTGCAGAGGAAGCTGAAGGCCTTGGAAAATGAAAACAAGAGGAAGGCGGGATGGTCACACCAAGCCTTGGGTAGAAACACACACCCACGTCTGATGCAGCAACCCTCAGGGCAGACGAGCCGTGCTGCGGTACCCTACTCAGCACCGAGAGGGTACAACCCGAACTTCAGGCCTCCGTCAGCACCAGCACAGCCACAACGTCAGTTTGTGCAGCAGCCTCGCCCCACATATCAACCTCGACAAGCAGTACAAGGACCCCCAAACCAACCCCAAGACAACAAAGGCCAGGCACCTAAGGTAGGGGTGCAATGCTTTAACTGTGGTGAAGTGGGGCACTACGCCCATAAGTGCCCAAAGAAGAAGCCCGTGCAGCCGCAACAGCAGAATGTAATGCGAGGACGGGTGAACCACGTCACCATGGAGGAGGCGCAAGAGGCACCCGACATGGTAGTTGGTAAGTTTCCTGCCAATTTACACATTGCAACCCTGTTGTTTGATTCTGGTGCTACCCACTCGTTCATTGCTCAAGGGTTTATTAAGAAGCTTGATCTAGCAACCACACAAATGAACCATATGTTAGCAGTGAAATCTCCAGGTGGAGAAATAAGGACAAGACAAGTGTGTCCCAAGGTGAATCTAGACATTAATGGGGTAGTATTTACTGCCAACCTCATTGTGATAGATTCCCAAGGGATAGATATTATTTTGGGTTTGGATTGGTTGACCAAACATAAAGGAATCATCCATTGTTCGACAAGAACGGTGGAACTAACTCACCCTAGTGGCACAAGAGTAAAGTTCATAACTATACAAGAGCCTAGGAGGAACATTAAACTCTATCAAGTTGAGGTGGAAGTGGAGGAGATCAGGATCATCAGGGAATATCCAGATGTTTTTCCGGAGGAGTTGCCAGGTATTCCCCCCGATCGTGAAGTGGAATTCGCAATTGAGCTAGTGCCTGGAACAGCTCCGATATACAAGAGACCTTATCGGATGGACTCCAAACAGCTGGAAGAACTCAAAGAACAATTAAAAGAATTAACAGAAAAGGGGTACATTCGTCCTAGTTCCTCACCATGGGGAGCTCCAGTGATATTTGTGCCCAAGAAGGACGGGACCCAAAGGTTGTGCGTAGACTACCGTGCGTTGAATGAAGTAACCATCAAGAACAAGTACCCATTACCCCGCATTGAAGACTTGTTTGATCAGTTGAGGGGAGCTTGTGTGTTCTCAAAAATTGATCTCAGATCGGGATACCACCAACTTAAGATAAGGCAAACAGATATTCCAAAAACAGCTTTCGTATCTCGGTACGGACTGTATGAATACACCGTCATGCTTTTCAGGCTAACTAATGCCCTGGCATACTTCATGTATATCGTGAACAAGGTATTCATGGAATATCTGGACAAATTTGTGGTGGTTTTCATTGATGATATTCTCGTCTTCTCTAAAGATGAACAACAACATGAGAAACATCTAAGGTTGGTGTTGCAAAAGCTGAGAGAACACCAACTATATGCCAAGTTGAGCAAGTTCGAGTTTTGGCTAAAGAGAGTTCCCTTCTTAGGACATATAATCTCAGAGGGAGGAATCTCCGTAGATCCCGCCAAGATCGAGGATGTACAGAAGTGGAAGACCCCTGAGAATGTCGGGGAAGTTCGAAGCTTCTTAGTGTTGGCTGGATACTATCGACGGTTTATCAAGGGTTTCTCCAAGATTTCGAGACCCCTCACCAAATTGTTGGAGAAGGGAATCACATTCAAATGGACACCACAGTGCGAGACGAGTTTTCAGGAACTGAAGAAAAGATTGACAACCGCCCCAGTGCTAGTTATGCCAGATATGCAGAAGGATTTTTCGGTGTACTGCGATGCCTCTCGAAACGGGTTGGGATGTGTTCTCATGCAAGAGGGGCATGTCGTGGCGTATGCGTCCCGGCAGCTCCGGAAACACGAGAAGAACTATCCTACACATGACCTAGAACTAGCCGCAGTGGTACACGCGTTGAAGATTTGGCGGCACTACTTGATGGGGAAAAGGACAGAGATATATACGGATCATAAGAGCTTATAGTATATTTTCACACAGCCGGATCTCAACCTCAGACAAAGGAGATGGTTAGAGCTAATCAACGACTTTGATTTGGGCATCCACTACCATCCTGGGAAAGCGAACGTCGTGGTAGATGCTTTAAGTCGGAAGGTGCAGGTCAATAGGTTGAGCTTGAAGGACATGCCTGCAGAATTGAAGGAAGATGTTATAAAACTCAATCTATGTCTTTTGTATAGTGGTGAGGCCCTTGCCATGGAAGTGGACTCGACATTAGAGCAGGATATACGCAATGGTCAAAAGACTGATGAGAAGATACAAGAAATCAGAGAACTCATCAAGGATAATAAAGCCCCTGGTTTCAGAGAGGATGAACAAGGTACGGTGTGGCACGGGAAAAAAATCTGTGTGCTTGAAGTGAAGGAGATCCGTGAATTTATTTTGAAGGAGGCTCATGATTCCGACTATTCCATTCATCCTGGAAGTACTAAGATGTATCATGACCTCAAGAGCAGATATTGGTGGTATGGAATGAAGCGAGATGTAGCGAAACATGTTGCCCTATGTGACACATGTCAGTTGATGAAAGCAGAACATCAACGACCTGCGGGATTATTGCAACCACTCAAAGTGCCTGAATGGAAATGGGAAGAAATCGGTATGGATTTCATAGTGGGACTGCCTAGGACCCAATCAGGATATGATTCGATATGGGTCATCATTGACAGGCTAACCAAGGTAGCTCATTTCATCCCTGTGAAAGAAAGCTACAGCGGATCCAAATTGGCAGAATTATACATGTACAGGATCATGTGTTTCCATGGAGTGTCAAAGAAGATAGTGTCAGATCGAGGGACACAGTTCACCTCAAGGTTCTGGCAGAAGTTGCATGAAACCATGGGGACTCATCTGAATTTTAGTTCTGCTTACCATCCCCAGACTGACGGACAGACGGAAAGAACCAATCAGATCCTTGAGGACATGTTGAGAGCGTGTGCGCTTAAGAACAATAGGAGTTGGGATAAGAATTTACCGTATGCGGAGTTCTCCTATAACAACAGCTATCAGGCTAGTATGAAAATGTCACCCTTTGAGGCTTTGTATGGGAGAAAGTGCAGAACTCCACTATTTTGGAACCAAACCAGGGAAAGTAAAGTGTTTGGACCTGAGGTACTACAAGAAGCTTAGGCGAAAGTGAGGGAAATCTGCAACAACCTGAGGATAGCACATACCCGACAAAAGAGTTATGCCAATGTACGGAGAAGAGAGCTTATTTTCAATGTGGGAGACTATGTTTATCTCAAGGTGTCACCTATCCGAGGACTTCGTCGGTTCAAGGTGAAAGGGAAGTTATCACATCGATACATCGGACCCTTTCAGGTTCTGGAGAGGAAAAGCGAAATGGCATATCAACTAGAATTACCGGCTCGTCTATCAGATGTGCATGATGTATTCCATGTGTCACAGCTAAAGAAATGTCTAAGAACGCCTGAAGAGATGTTACCCATGAATGAGGTTGACGTACGAGAGGATTTGTCTTATGCCGAGCAACCCTTTCAAGATTTTGGAGACAATGGAATGCCTCACAAGAAATAAAAGAATCCGGATGTGCAAGGTGCAGTGGAAGCATCACTCGGAAAAGGAAGCCACATGGGAGCGAGAAGACAAGCTTAAGGCACAGTTTCCGGAACTGTTTTCTTAGAACCCCCAATCTCGAGGACGAGATTTTTTTTAAGGGGGTAGAGCTGTAACACCCCAAAATTCTTTTAAGAGGGGAATTTAAACATTTTTGGACGTACTGCATGTGGTGCAGAAATTCAAATTCAAATTCGAATTCAAATACAAATCAAAACAGAAAAGAAATGGAAAAAAGCAAAAGAAAAAGAAACCCCCCCGGCCAATGGGCCGAAACCCACCAGCCGGCCCACCATACCCCCCACCCCCGCGCCAGCCCACAGCCGCGCGCCTCTCCCTCTCACTGACACGTGGGGCCCGCGTGTCATCCCCCACCTCTGGCTCGCGCCAACAAACCGGACTCCTCCGCGCGCCCGAATCCAAACTACCCAGGAAAACCGCGTCCCCCAGCCGGAATTCTGGTCCCGGACGACTCCGGCTCGATCCCAACAGACACGCCGCCCTCCCCTGTCTATATAAACACCGGCATCGCCCTGTTTTTCCCCCCGATCGGCTGTTTTTCCTCCCGATGAGAACCAGAGCTTCTCCGGCCATTTTCTCTCGATCTTTGCTCGGGTTTTCTGATCTAACGTGTCGATCGTGTCCCACCGCCTCTGGAGAGTCACGCAGGTGCAGAAAACTCAGTGGTTTGCGCTCTAGGCACAGCTCCGACGAGCACTGCAGCGGTTCCACCTCGGACCTCGACGCCGACCGCCTTCCAGGGCCCCCGAGCTCAAGAAAAACCCCCAGGTGAGATCCCCGACCTCCCCTCTACCGTTCTATGCCATGAAATCCCAGTTTTAGGAGGTATAGACGAAGATCCGAAGTTTTCCGGCGAGATCGCCGCCTCCCGCCGCCGCGGGCCGCCGGGCAGCGCCGCCCGAGCACGGTCAGGGCGACGTGGCCGCTTGTGCGCCGTCTATTTTAAATCGCACGGTAGAATTAAAACTCGCGCGTACCGGTTCGGCAATATAATCTGAACCGTCTGTTTTAAATCGGACGGTCCACATCAGCCCCGCGTTATAAAGGCCGGGATTCTTACGCGCTACCCCCTGGGGATCTCGGAAAACACGAGCTAACCCCGGAAACTTCTGATCTAGCCCCTGGAACTTCAGAAATTCGTGTAAATTCATTTAAAAATCAGTTTTAGCCCCTGGACTTAATAAAAATTTGGAAAACCCCTCTGTTATGTGTAGTTAGACCCCTGGAAATTTATGAAATAATAAATTAGACCCTGTAGTAGGGTGAATTTACTTTTTTTTGACCCTATATGATATTAAATTCAAAAAATTGAATATGGGAATTGGAGTTAAATTTAAAGGGTGAGGCAAACACATTGCAAATTCAAGTTTAAACTTTCCTGGCACTTGGGAAACTTTAGAATGAACTAAAAAGAAATTTTAGGCTGAAATAAAATCTGCTTAAGTGTAGTTCATATTTATTAGATCTACAAACACATTTTTAGACAAGGAAATAATTCTGAAAACTGATAAAATAAATTTAAATTAGTTCACACCAGAGGAGAAGTTCAAAAGAGTATTATTTAATATTTTAGATCAGAACCTATTCTGTTTAGATTATAAGTCCTACAATTTAAGATTTAAAACTCAATTTTAGGCATAGAAAATAAATCTGGAAAATAAAGGAAAATAGGTATGCATAACTAGAAAATAATAAATGAAATCTCCAAATCCAAAGACTTCAGTTTGGGATTTGGTAGAAGGTCTGAAAACCCATTTGGAATAGGGAATTACTTTCCATGCAAACTTGGTAGCTAAAGAGTGTATTAAAGAATTTGTTTAAATTGTAAAATTATATATAATGTGCAAACAGAAATCTGAATACAAAAGTTAGAAATCATATACATATGCTTAAAAGTGCATGTAGGCCAAAAATCAACACATCTAGGACAACCACAACACTTAGTAATGTGAATGAACTTCATAGGTATGTATGTGTGGTTTGTATGAAGTGAAAGTGTGAACCATATCTTATGGATTGTTGTTTTATTTTGCTATGTGTATGGGCATGAGTAGAGCCTGCCCCAGAGCAAGTTCTCCCCTTCCAAGACCAGGACTTTCCATTCCCAGAGCAGCAGGAAGAAGGCAAGTGTCCTTGACCACTTTGATCCTATGCTAGGATGTGTATATAGAATTATTTGCATTGTCAATTGAAATATGAAAAACATGCTAGGATGTTTCCCTAGAATTGCATTACCATGTTTCCTTGTAGCTTGGGTTGGGATTTGTTTTATCATGTCATTTATTCGTATGCTTATGCTTAGCCATGCTTAGAATGGGATAATTGGGATATGGGATCATCAATTTTTTTACCTTACTCTTGAATGAGATATTATGAGTTATGTAGAGGTAGGGATCGAGGCAAGTTGGATGATTTGGTTGGTGCTGGGTGCACGAGACTCGGGTTTGTGTTTAGTACTTGCCTGGATTCTAAGGACTAGTTCAAGGAGCATGTAACCTGGCTTTACCGTGCCAACCACATGCTGAGATGGGGCAGCTTGGCCAATTAATTAGGTGTATCCCCGGAGTAGTATGGGTGTGTTGGATGGTGCGGGGAATAGGTGTCAGCTGGACTACCATATGAACTGCAAGGCTCAAGAGAGGGCCACTGCAGCGGGGTTGGAGCCTCTTGTATGCTGTTAGGGGTGAAACCTCAGTGGGCCCACACTCGTCGGGAATCCCTTTGTAAAGGCTTCGTAGTGATCTCCTGGCTACACACCTTGGAAGTGTGAGTGTGGTTCGTGTCCACTGGCATAATGGAGGTTCTTTTAGTCCACCCGGCAACGGGGGATGAAATCACTACATGTGGGTACAGTGGTGCAAACTCTGCAGAGTCAAAACTGTCATGACAGCCGTGCTCACGGTCAAGAGCGGCTTGGACTTATTCATGATTAGAGGATGGATGGCTTTGGAAGTTGAGGATGTTAAGCGGGGAGGTTAACATTGGAAATGATGTTATGGTTATTTGATTATGATGATGGGTTGGGAGATTGGGACCATTTCACCTATGTAGTAATGTAGGTGATTAATAAGCTAAGGTGATAGGTATTAATTGCGTAGTGCTTTAACCATGAGTTCAACCTCTCATTGTTCTAGCCATGCATGACATAACTTTCCCACACTTGCCGAGTACCCACGGTACTCAAACTTGCATATTTGTTGGTTTAAATTGCTGCTCAGGTCAAGGGGATGATGTGGTGTTCAATGACCAAGACTTCGGACCCGAAGAAGGATTCTAGGTTCATGGAGTCCCCCGGGCAACGCCTGTGACGGAGCCCACAAGAATAATATTCCGCTGCTGTTTTATTTACATGTTATGAACTTATTATGGTCCATCGAGACGTATGCTTTGTAAGACGTCTTTATATTCGACACCTGGCTTGTAATAAATGACGCTTCACTATTCGCCATCACATGTATGAGAAAATGATCCTGGCATGCATGTGATATTCACTCGGTTGTTCTTCGGAGAAACCGGGTGTGACACTACGCAAGTCAATTTTTGCGAAAATAATAGCACCACTCAATTCATCAAGCATGTCTACTAAGCGAGGAATAGGATAAGAATATCAAATGGTGATGTTGTTAATTGCTCTACAATCAACGCACATGTGCCAGCTACCATCTTTCTTAGGAACCAAAAGAACAGGAACAGAACAAGGACTAAGCCTTTCACGAATATACTCGCGGTTCAAAAGATCTTGAACTTGTCGCTGAATTTCCCTTGTCTCTTCCGGATCCGCCGTGTACGCCGCACGATTTGGCAAACTTGCCCCTGGAATCAAGTCGATCTTATGTTCAATGCCCCTCATAGATGGTAATCCAGGGGGTATCTGGGGGGAACACACCTGCAAAATCCTGCAAAAGGTTAGCAACAGCAGGGGGCAATGCAATGAAAACTTCATGAAGTGAAAACATGGCTTCTTTGCATACTAAAGCATAGTACATCCCCTTGGTATTAAATAAATCAGCAAGATCAGATTTAGTTGTTAGCAACGAAGGTGATTTTAACTTAATTACTTGCTGTTTTTCATAGTCTAGTGATTTTGTTGCCTTATCATCACTTGTTTTACTTCTCTCCAAATGCGCAATTTCAGCAGGAGTCATAGGAAGCAAAGTGATTATCTTTCCTTTATGCATCAGAGTATATTTGTTAGTTCTACCATGATGAATAGCATCCGTATCAAATTCCCAAGTACGTCCCAACGAAAGAGAACAAACATCCATAGGTGCAACATCAAAAACAGCGAAACCATGGTAAGAGCCAATCGAAGAAATTTACTCTTGCTGTTTGTTTTACCCTAACCTTACCGCTGTTGTTGAACCACTGAATATGGTATGGTGAGGGTGTGCTCTTGTTGTCAACCCAAGTTTCTTGACCACATCCGTGTTCACCAAGTTATTGCAACTGCCTTCATCAATTATAGTGTGTACACGGCAGTCCTTGATGATGAGAAACATGTGAAGAAGATTGTGTCGTTGTAGCTTGTCATCCGCCTCAACTTTGGAGCTCAAAGCACGCTGCACAATTATGCTTCTATAATTTTCCGTTGCTGCAGTACCAAGTACCTCTTCATCTGTGCTATAGTGGTCATCTTTTGGTCCTGCAACGTTAGTAGCAAGAGAATATTCAACTTGAACATCCAAAGTACTATCATACCCACCATCATCTCGTGCTATGTATGCTCGTTTGCTAGGGCAATCTTTCATCACATGACCAACTCCTTGGCAGCGGTGACACTTAATGTTGGAAATTCGACTCGTGGAAGGAGTGGAAGACGTAGGCTTGAATGGTGTCGTCTTGCTGACCTCCAGCGCATGAGGAAGTGGAGCAGTAGGTGAAGTTCGTTGGCCACCATTGGATGGTGTAGTGGCTGTATGAAAACTCGAAGATGGTGCTGTTTCGGATGGTGTAGATGTCGAACACGGTGTGAAGGTGCTCCTCGTGCGTTGTTGCTACTGCTGTTGATGGCCCTGCAATTCTTTTTCTGCCAACAGCCAGCTGAAATTATCTGTTAACAGTATCATATTCCTTATAATCAACAATTTCCTGAATTTCATGCCTCAACCCTCCGTAAAACGAGTTATTTATCATCCATGTCCTCTACTACACTACAGCGCAACATACCCTTTTGTAACTCTTGATAATACTCCTCTACGGACATGTTACCTTGGTCTAAGCGCTGCAATTTTTTGCGAAGGTCCCGCTGAAAAGAAGGAGGGACAAAACAAACACGCATAGCTTCCTTTAATCTATCCCATGTTGGAGGATCAGTTCTAGTTTTAACAAGTTCATTCCACCATATGGTAGCAAAATCCTTAAACTCACTAGTGGCTTGACGAACTCTATGTTGTTCGTGAACAAGGTGGGCATTAAATTTCTGCTCTACTGTCATCTCCCAATCAAGATATGCCTCAACATCATAAGCACCAGAAAAAGAGGGTATAGTAAATTTGACTTTAGCAAAAGGATCATCAAGAGGGCGATTAAAATTGTTATGATGATCATTGTAATTATAACGATTATTACCTCCCATACCTCGTAGATAAAGTGGAAGTCGTGTTTGATGTGATATCCTGACTCCTGGCTTAATAGGATTGATAGAGTACTCATATCACCAAGGTATACCTTCTTTTCCGGAAGCCCACCTGCAAAGAACTCCGGGGTTAAGTGTGCTTGGCCCGGAGGAATTTGGGGATGGGTGACCGACCGGGAAGTCATCCCGGGTGTGCACGAGTGAGGACAAAGTGCGCAGAAAAGACGAGTGGTGGTATGTGGGGACAGTCTATGATCCTAGAGAGCCATCACAAATGGTATCAGAGCCGACCCTCGCAGTTTCACGGGTGCGTACGGGTCAGTGAGAAGGATACGGTAGCGTACGGGTCGGGGACGTGGGTACGTATGCATGACGCGTGGGTCCTCTGTGTGGGACACGGTATGGTACGTATGCTGCTAACCGGACGTACGGTATGCGTATGCCAGCACTGAACGTATGGACGTGGCTAAGAGGGGACGTTCCTGTCTTGGCGTTGACCGACGAGGACGTCGGTCTTCTAAGGGGGGTGGATTGTGTGATATCCTGACTCCCGGCTTAATAGGATTGATAGAGTACTCATATCACCAAGGTATACCTTCTTTTCCGGAAGCCCACCTGCAAAGAACTCCGGGGTTAAGTGTGCTTGGCCCGGAGGAATTTGGGGATGGGTGACCGACCGGGAAGTCATCCCGGGTGTGCACGAGTGAGGACAAAGTGCGCAGAAAAGACGAGTGGTGGTATGTGGGGACAGTCTATGATCCTAGAGAGCCATCACATTTGATTGTTATGATCTTCCATATTATAAGCACCGTCTTCACGTTCTTCAGTGAGAGGCAGCTGCTCCCCAAGAGTATCCATCCAAACAATAAGATCAGCAAGTTGGCGATTCAAGGTCGTCAATGACGCCTCTGTTGATGTGTGGGTTTTGGTGAACATATCTGTCATTTCCCTCATCATGTCAGGCAACTCAGCATGTTGAACACATTCATCATCACTTTTATCTTCTGCCATTGTTAGTAGTAAATAAAAGAAAACAAAAAGATGTTATCCCTTTTAGCTACAAGAGATAGTGGTATTGTGAAAAGTGGAAGGAAGGAAACAATCTCTCTCTCTCTCTCTCTCTCTCTCAAGCGTCTTACCATGTTCTTACAAGTGTTCTTACCGACACAACAGGTGGTAAACGGTGGACGGTGAGAACCAATGAAGCGTGGAGTGATTGCAAAGGTACCTGTTGTGCTCAAGAGGAAAAGTGGAGCTTGGATGGCACAATATGGTGGCTAATAATCAAAAATCGTTAACAGCAAAACAAAGTTGAATAAGTATTCAATGTAGGAACTGTTGTTGGTTAACAAGTGTTCTAGGCCTAGCACAACACAAGGCAGTAGAAAAGCAAATAGAAGATCAGGAAGATATAACCAACAAGTACAGCACAAGTGTATAGGCCCACTGTTTTCAAGTGTGTGCTGTCAATGCTTTAATATCTGTGCTCTCTTCACTATTTTTAAAATATTTTTATGATATTTTTTGTTTATTCGAGAGCACGAAAATAGGAAGCACACAACTTTGTAGCTAAATTGAATGTAAGATGTGGCCTATAGAAAATCAGGAAGATTCTTTAAAATTCGTGCTGAAACTTCGAAGGCTGGATAGTCTATCTTCCGAGGGGAATTTGGCCAAAAAAATTTCGCCGAAAGAAGCGAAGCGGCAGAAAATTGGTTGCAAAATTTTTAGTAGATCAATTTAAAAAAATGCCTAATTTCAAGTTCGTATGCAAAAGTTATGGCCGTTTTAATGTAGGTTATCTGAGTTACTGTTTTTTTATGTTGATTCGAACTTGGTTTTGAAACAGATCTCGCAATAGGATGTGAAAAATAATTGGAATTTAGCAACGGCGACTGATGGGATGTTTTGTGATGAATCAAGGAGGACTGGCACAATGGTTTGTCACCTGTTCTAGGACTTGCGATGCGGGAGTTCACGCAAGCTAGCTAAGGCAAACCGATGATCGTGGTGGATCGGTTTGTTATTTAGGCATTGTGGAATAGGTGAGCAGCAAGAAAAACAAGGAAGAAAAAATGATAACTACGACCCAAAAAACATAAAGCTAAACTAGCAACAAGACTCGACCACACGAATGCAAACTCAACAATACAAACTGAAAAACGAAACTTGC
Organism: Neostapfia colusana; assembly: GCA_030760725.1. NCBI lineage: Eukaryota > Viridiplantae > Streptophyta > Magnoliopsida > Poales > Poaceae > Neostapfia > Neostapfia colusana. Next base: position 34,231,950 of record JASWHV010000002.1, on the reverse strand, counting down.
AGGCACTATAGTCTAGGAATGGGTAAACATGATATGTTTTTTTGTGGCATTTTTTGTGGACTCTATGTATGAAAAACAAAACTAATCTAGTGGCAAATCAGAGTACCTCACAGGAAACCTGAAATCTGATACCAATTAATGAGTAGTTTAGGCCCGATCTTCCGAAAGGTAGGTCGATTGAAGTGGAGATCTCGACGTTGATGATCCGAGGCACTTGAGCAGACCAGAACACCCCTGCAATCACTACATCCCTGCTCCGTTGGATATCAACCGTGCTTCACACGCTTGACCTCGCCAAGATGGCTATCCCTGCAGGTGCAACCGAGAACACAAGCAAGAACGATGAAGATGCAATCTAAAATTGCGAAATTGGGGTCTCACAAACCGTAGAACGGTGAAATTGTTTAATCTAAGCAAAACCCACCAAATATGGATGGCGTCTACAGTATTTAAAGGCTAGCGTTCGTCCATAAGACCCTTAGATGCGTCACTAATGGACTCATACGGGATACAAGGCCGAAAAGCCTAATACGGTGGCGCAGCACCGGGCAGAACTCTGAATTCGAATTGTTTCGACAATTCCCAATGACTCCTGGCGAATTTTAATGTAGGACCAGAACCATTGGAAATTTTATCTTCTCATCTTTCCATGCATATGTAGAATGTTGAAAACGGAGTCCGTATGCATCCTGGGTGTCCGTTTTAAGATGGACTGCTACTGGACTCCGAGTTGAACTCGAGTCCGAGTTGGCGACTGTTTCCATCCACTTGTGGACGTCCCATCTGGTTCTCCACGTCCCCAAATCCTCCTCCCATTACTTGTTGATCATGTCCATGGTTCCTAATAACAATTAAATCATTAAATAGAAATCCATTCTAAAACTCACATGGGTAGGAAGTTAGGTTCGAGTTCACCTGCTGATTTAGTAACCGTGCTAGTGCTCTTGTGATTGGTCCTTGTAAATCAATGTGAGTATCCACTGTTGTGATGTCCTCATCAAGAGCATAATCTGATCCTGTAACGAAATGTTTAAGTACATTATAATCCTTAGATATTATTGTTTCTAAATCAAAAACCTTTTCGTGGTTGATAAGACATGTGCAGAACACGCGTAAGCGTGTGTATCAATGATGTAGTAGACTAGAGAGCCATAATTTACTACTCCCGCTGTTCCTAATTATATGACGTTAGGACAGATTTTTTAGTTCAAAATTGAACTAAAAACCTTGTCCTAACGTCAAATAAAAGAGAACGGAGGGAGTACATATTTTCATCTGTTGTAAAATAACCATGTTTGCAGTTTTGTGACATTGTATGTTGCGCACCGATGTTGACATCCTTCCATTTTTTTACTTTTCATTATATTAATACCATGGTGTGCATGTATGTAAAAGCCCAAGAAAAAGAGACTTTCAAAATTTTTTCATCACCTCACAACACCACAGCTTTTGTTGTGGATATCTTGTGAAGAATTGTGAAGAGCAAGTAACCTCCATCAAAAGTGTAATTAGAGGGGAAAGCCCTAACTTTCACAAAGTAGGATTTCTACACATGAACATGAGAGGTTGAGATCACCCCTAGAACTTAAAAAGTCTTGGGAAGGTTCAGGCCAAATTTCATGCAAATCCATCACTTTTTGAGGCACTTTTGGAGGCATTTGAAAAAGAGGGCAATTTGAATGAAAATTCAAATTGGGGCAACTTTCATCACATAAATTCAAAAGTTGACTTCATATTCAAACTCAGCACATTTTTCTGAGTAAGTCCACCAATTTTCATCCCCATTGGAGTTCATCTTTTCGGGAGCTAAATTTGCAATAATTCAAAACTGAATTTGAATTTCAGTCAAATATGAAGCAAATTTAGCGAAACATATTTCAAATTTGGGAAACCAAATTCAAACTGTGACTTGGTTATTAAGTCTCACATTCAATTGTGAGTAGCTGGGGATATTTTCAACAAAAACATGGATGAAAAATTAAGAGGATATTAGAGGGGAGGGACCCACATGGCAGAAGCCTTCAAATTTAAGTTTTCCCCTCAGGTGATTTTTCCACCGGCCGAAGCCTCGCGCGCACTAGCGCGACCGCACCGGCGCCCGACCGCCTCAACTGGTGCCACCTCCTACTCGGGGGGAGGCTAAGGACGCAGGGGAGACACCGGGATCGAGTAACCACGCGACCACGTGCATTCCTCGCACTCTCCCTCCTTCTTCGCACGACAGAAACATTCCACCCCGGCCGACCTCGCTGATCACCGGCGCCCGGGCAGCACAAGTGCTTTCGTGCCCGACGAGGTACATGAAAAAGGTCCGCTCCGAGGTTCTGATCACAACCGTACCGACCTCGCCCTCTCTCTCACACGATCGGCAGAGAATTTGGTGGATTAGTGTGTCGGGGTGTTTAGAACCAAGCCACACGAAATCAAGAAATTCGTAGCAAGTAAGCCACTACTCCCTAGACCGAGCTAAAGACGTGATCTAGACTCACCCATGCGTCTCTAGGATAAAAAACCATCGAGTTTCATCCAGTCTGGGTGATGTTCTTCGAAGTTTTTTGCATCGGCGCAGATTTTCATCTTAGGTCGCCGATGAGCTCGTAGTTGCGGCCTCTGTTGAGCTGATTTGAGTCCACGCCGGGGTTTAGGAGGTCGCCACGGTGCTCTAGGGCGAAAGACCGAAGTGTCTGAGCTCTCCTAGTACGAGAGCGACGTTGCCGGACTCCAACCACCACCGCCGCCCGTCGCCGATGGGTTTCCAGTGACCGGAGCCCCCTGCCGACCTCGGGGATGAGTTGCCCGTGGTCCAAAAGGGGCAGGCGGCAAGTCTCCGGGCTGGGGAAGGCAGGAAAGTCGGTGTCCGAGGATCTATCCGGAGACTACCGCCGCAGCGGGCCGTTGGCACGAGGAGGAAGACGGTACTGTGTTGTGGGACCCGCATGCAGAGATTGAACTTTTCTAGGAATTTCCAGTTCTAGTTCAAAATTTATTTGCATATAACTTCGGCTAGGAAGCTCCAAATTCAGTGAATCAAATTTTGCTGAACTTAGAATTTTGAGTACTTTCCAGCAATAGAAATTTCAGCTCATGAACGTTAATAGTTTTCCAGAATTAAATCATTAAAGTTCAAAATGTTAGGAATTTTATCTGGAGAATTACTTTATGAAAAATTTTGAAATTTGGCTGATAGGTTCATTGGAAAATCCTGGGTCACACTAAAATTTTCAGACTCATCCAAGTTAATTTAGTCCCTCATATGGTGTGATTAAGTGAACTGCCCTCTGAAAATAGAAAAATGTACAGAAACATTTTTTAGATTTTCTCAAATCTTGTTTAGGGCACAACTTCCTCTAGAATTCTTCAAATGACATGAAACCAAGTCCATTAGAACCATCTCAAATTCTAGTTTCCTGAAAGTAATTGTTGGAGCCATGAAAATCCCTGGAATTACTTAGAGCTCAAATATTGAACAAATAGACTTTTATTTGTGCAAGGCTCAAATGAACTTTGTTTCAAATGAAACTTGGTCAAGACTCTGGTTAGGACCATACCAAGCCACCCTAAAAATCTCAGAGCCAAAGGGGAGGGTTAGCTAGAGTTATAGTAATTACTTATTCAAGTTTACACATTGGATTTGAATTGTCATGTAGTGTCTCGTTAACTTGTAGTCGCTGAAGGCGAGGAGACTCCGGAAGTGCTCGACTTCCTTCTTTCGGACGAAGACCTAACCACTGACCAGCAAAAACAAGGAAAGCCCCGGTTTGCATTAACCCTTTTATAAAGTTTTGCTTTGTTTACATGTCTAGTGTGAAGTATGAATGTGCATTAGGTGTAGGATGGATGGAACCCCACTTGCATAACCAAAATTTTCCTATAAGAGTGAGGGTAGTGTCTAAAGACCTCGAGTAGACAGGCTATGCTTAATGATTCATAGGACTTCGGTACAAGTCGAGTACCTGGAATCTACTCGCGAGTTAGGCTTGGGACTCACAGGATTGGTTCGAGTGATGTGAGATCACTTTAGAAATGAAAATGATACTAGGCAGGGCCTAGGGCACAACAAGAGGATGTCTTGTGTGCGCAGCCCTGTCCATGTCGATTGAGGACTGATCTGTGTGCGGCCCTGCTGAACAAGTATTGAATGTACCGAAGGCATATCGGATATATGGGCCCCCATAAACCGATGTAACCTAAACCTCCGGGCGTGGAGGCATAGTACACCGATTTATAGGTGTAGGTTGAGGGCAGCAAGGTGGAATCTGCTAATGGGCATGGAGAGATGCTCCGTGTAGGGAACCTCCTGTCCGTTTCGGTGTGACCGGTTCGACGTTTGGGCTGTTGGGTGAAAGGTTATCCCGTACGACATCGAGTGAGCCTGCTGTGCAGCTCCACGGGTGGGCGTACGTGACGTGCTCTTTGGGTATCCCTGCAGGTGTATATCGAGTCGATTCACCGTCCCTGGCGGTGACGAGTACCGCTTTTTCACTGTGTCGCAACGTAGATAATTTATGGAATGTTATGATTCAATTCTGCTGTATGATATAATTGTATTGTTACATGTGTGCCACCAAAAAATTGCTTATTAAATTTCAGATTCATGAACTGTTAACTGTGGCTAAAAGATGAATTAAGGATGAACTTGTAGGCGTGTCCCTTTACTGAAAATTTACCACCCCATGTTTGTTGTACACTAAATATTGAGTTTCACGCCTAGGTGAGTCGGTTAAGTCTTGTTGAGCCATCATGCTCAGGATGCTGCTTAAGTGTTTTTCAGGTGAGGAGCCACCACGGACTCGGGTTACGAGTCCACCGGCGAGGGTTACCCTCCGTCGGGGACCACGGCTGAGTGGGAGCCATACACGCCACGCTGAGCTTAGGAGTGCAGCTAGTGTGGGTTGCCCTAGGGCTGGGCAACCGACATTTGCTAGCTAGGTGGGCGTGAGTTGTACAAATTAAAACTTCCGTTGCGTAATGTATACCTTAGTTTGTAACTGAACAAGTGTACTACTTTGTACATCTCAGTTTGTTTTCTATGTAATACAATGTATCCTTATGATGTGTGCTGTCGGGTGTTGCATCGCGCGGCACCACCCTCTGCGATCCTGGATGAGCGGATTCCGGTCCGCCACAGCCTGGTATCAGAGCCGCATTGGGGATTGCACATTACTTAAGGACTGTATTACGGGAAAACTTAGGTTTACGGTGAGGATTCGGTAGTTTGCCCAAGTAAGTACTATATTAGCATAGTTACTTAAAGTGGCAAGACTAAGTTTTGTGTTATAATTCTTAGTTTTAATAATGTAACGACACACCTATGCTCTGGTAAGAATGGTAAGAAACGCTACCGAAAGCGGTTCAATTTCGGTTAGCTCCCCTGACAAGGAATGTGGTTCAGGGATAGGTCTCACAGCTTGTTGTGAGACGTCAATATGAAACTTTTGGACTCTTCATGTTCCTGAGTTCATATGAAATGCTGATCCCTAGCGTGCATTAGGAAAGTAAGTGGAGACCCCATTGCGTGGTCAGTAACACGAGTGTGTTCGTCTGGAAGTAGCCCAGGGGGACATACGTAGCGCTTGCCATCGGCGTGCCCTGCAGGGCAGTAGGTGGTATCTGTTGGGTTGATAACATTCCCAACCATGACGATCCGTTCATGATCTACTCGGGTTCCCCGTCGTGTGGTGTTGAAACACGATCACGTACCTTGAGACGTGACTTAACTCAAGGACGGCCGTATGACAATGATACAGGCGTTTGTATTTACTTTTAAATAAGGTCCTGCCTGAAATGGAAACAACGATTGAGTGCATCATTATTGTGTGGTATTCTGCAGGTACTAACCACGTATGTATCCCGTGTAGTAAACGTGTGCGAGATCCCGTTTAGTGCCACAACTGAGACGTAGATGCCAGTATAATCCAGTTATGATTTTCTTTTGTGAGGAACGTAGTACCGACATATCATAGGCATGTGCATGAAAGATAATGATAACAAGGAATCAAAATCACTATGTTTCAACATTTAGGATCCTGGTTGGGTAGAAAATTTTGATAGTTGATCAGTGTAGTTCCAAAGGATTGAAAAACAGAGTGCTCTGTTTTGGGCAGCAAGTTTGCTGAACTTTGACAGGGCATAACTCACAGATTATTTTGCAATTGGAGGTGTGGGTTATAGTTCTGGAAAGGTGTTTAAGCACTCCACAACTTTGTTGTAGACATCCAGAGCTGAATTACACCTTGAGAGGGCTTAAATTCCAGAGGGATGTAAACTCTCCAGAACCAGGACAGATTCAAAACACTCTCTGGACTGTTCTGTTTTTCAAGCATAACATACAGTAAAAAAATCTAAAATTTTCATATCATACATCTTTAGAAAGGGAAGGAGATGTGTTACATCTTTGTAATTCAAAGTTTCTGTATTTGAATCACGTGATTCAGTGGAAAATAGAGTGGGAAACAGCAGATTCCCAAAGGAGGTGCTGTTGAAATTCTTCCAGAAATTCTGTTTACTTTGAATTACCATAACGTTTTAACCAGAGCTGATCTGAGGGCAAACAAATACTCGTTGGAAAGATACTGAAGTTAAAGTTAACTTTAGTATTCAACTTGAGTCATGAAAATGCCCAGAACCAGATCAAAATCTTGGATATGTAGAAACTGGTCATTCTGACAGAGGAATGACAGTTGAACTCATTTGAGAGATTGTTGTATCCTAGGGGGTTTAAGTACTTCCAAGGGTGTAGAACATACTCATGAGTGGTTATCTTCAACTAGTGAAAGATTTGAGTATAGGTTTTACTCAAGTTTCTTTTGATAGAGACAATGTTTGTGTCGTATTGAAGATAAAAGGGTGGTATACGTGATGACAAAGCGATAGTAACGTCTCGTGGTGACCAAATCTAGTTGTGGTGAGCTTCCAAAGAGGAGGTTCATCAAGTTGGATTTAACTAGCTTGTATTTGGTCTGGTAATTGTGTAGCTTGTGCAAATTTATTACATTATCTACATACGAGATGCATCGCATGTTTTAATGTCATTATGTTTACGCCTATTTTATTGGATTGCATGAAGTTTGTTGCGGGACTGATATTTATTGTCGTATGGTTGCAGATGGTTCGCACTCGGACCACGCACGAGATAGGTGGCTCTAGCCAGCAGGGAGGCGATGACTCCCAGCCACCTGCCTACGACAGCACCCCGCAGCAACAACCACCACCGCTGCCTCCGCTTACCCTAGCGGATGTGATAGCGGCACTGGTGGGGAATCGTGAGGAGCAGACCGACCTGCTCCGCAGGATCGTGCAGAATACGTCCCAGGCGAGGGGATCCATCAAGAGAGGGGGCCTCGTGAGCCCCGTGATGTGACGTACTCGGACTTCATGAGTACGCACCATCCGGTGTCCACAGAAGCCACAGAACCACTGGAGGCCGGCAACTGGCTGCGGACAATCGAGTCCAAATTCGTGCTGCTCCAATGTACGGAGCGGCAAAAGACTCTGTTCGCAGCGCAGCAGCTTCACGGTGCCGCTGGTGCTTGGTGGGTGATCTATGTCGCCTCACGTCCAGCTGGCCATGCCGTAGAGTGGGAGGAATTCTGGGAGGCGTTCCACGCCTATCATATCCCTCCCGGGATAATGAAGTGGAAGTTCCAAGAATTCTTGGAACTGAAGCAGGGCGGGAGGAGTGCCCATGACTACTCCCGTGCCTTCAACCATCTGGCGCAATATGCGTCAGACTACATCTCCACCGAGGAGAAGAAGCGGGAGCACTTCTATCGGGTGTTATACCCCGAGATGAAGATGCATCTCGTTCAATGGAATTGCGGCACCTTCAACGACCTCGTCAATGCCACGATTATGCAAGAGGACACTCAGCGGGAGTTGGCGGCTGAGCAGCGGAAGTGCAGCACTCCACCCGGCGGTGGGGGTGGCACTCCCCAGAAGTACCGCATGGTGTATCGGACACCATCCGGGCAGCAGTGGCATGCACCGGCGCGACCTCAGCAGTTCAGGGGTCGTTCTTTCCAGGCACCCCCGTTCCGACCGCCGATGCCACCACCGCGACCGCAAAAGCAGCAGCAGATGACACCCCGGGCGTTTTCACCGCCACAACGCGCCCCGGGTTTCCGTCCGCCGATCAGCGGAGGACTGCCCCGCTACACTTGTTTCACGTGTGGCCAGGTGGGCCATTTCGTGAAGGACTGTCCCCAGGGGCAGCAGAGCAGCGGGCAAGCCCAGTTCCAGGGTGGTGCTCGAGGCCGACCTCCAGTCAAGAAGGTTGGTCAGCGGACTGGGGGTGTTCGCAACCTCGACAATGAGGACGACCCAGAGGGAGACAACGTGCTGGCGAGTACGTTCGCTCTCAACGATCAATCCATCATCATATTATTTGATTCTGGTGCAACCCACAACTTTATAAGTGCATCATATGTGGTTAATCATCAACTGGAAGCCTTTCCAACTGAGTGTTCTTATATGATCTGCCCACCGGGAGGAAAGATCTCAGCAACTATGATAGTTTCGAAAGCACCTCTGTGCTTAGGTGGGAGGCTATATCCCACCACCTTGATAATCCTCACGGGGCAGAAGATTGATGCAATCTTAGGGATGTCATGGCTGCTCTACCATGGCGCTGTCCTGGACACTCGGACACGGACGGTTCATTTGAATTCTCCATTCCACCGTCCGCACTCCATGGTGTTAGACAATCCTGTCCAGGAGGTTTCAGCAATAAATAATACTGAATCTCTCAAGTTAGAAGACATCCCCATAGTCCGGGAGTACCTCGACGTGTTCCCGGATGATCTTCTGGGCATGCCACCTGAGCGGGATGTCGAGTTCAAGATTGAGCTTGCACCTGGGATTACGCCCATATCACTGAGACCATACAAAATGGCTCCGAACGAGCTGGCTGAACTGAAAGAGCAGCTCAATGATCTGTTGAGCAAAGGATTCATTAGGCCGAGTTCCTCGCCTTGGGGATGCTCGGCGCTGTTCGTAATGAAGACGGATGAAACCTTGAGGCTGTGTGTGGACTACCGGCGTCTCAACGCCGTCACCATTAAGAACAAATACCCACTGCCCCGCATTGACATCCTGTTTGATAAGCTTGTGGGTGCAAGTGTGTTCTCCAAGATGGACCTTCGCTCTGGGTATCATCAGATAAAGATCCAGGCGGAGGATATCCCGAAGACGGCCTTCTCGACGAGATACGGCTTATATGAATATCTCGTCATGTCTTTTGGTCTCACTAATGCTCCAACCCATTTTATGTATCTTATGAACTCGGTGTTCATGCCGGAGTTGGACAAGTTCGTTGTGGTGTTCATTGATGATAGTCTACTCCAAGACAGAAACAGAACACGCCGAACACTTGAGAATCGTTCTTCAACGATTGCGAGACCACAAGCTCTACGCCAAGTTCAGCAAATGTGAGTTTTGGATCAGCCAAGTGCCATTCTTGGGACATATCATCTCAGCAGAAGGCATTGCGGTTTACCCAAGCAAAATCGAGCAAGTGCTGAAATGGAAAGCTTCCACTTCAGTCCATGAAGTCAGAAGCTTACTCGGTTTAGCGGGATACTATCGGAGATTCATTCCGAGTTTCTCCAAGCTTGCTAAACCGATGAAAGAATTTCAGAAGAAGGGAACAAAATATGTTTGGAACACGGCGTGTGAAGGAGCATTCCAAGCATTGGCGAAGCATCTCACAACAGCCCCGGTCTTAGCTCAACCGGATACAACCAAGCCCTTCGATGTGTATTGTGACGCGTCTGGTATTGGGCTCGGCTGCATGTTAATGCAGGAAGGACGTGTGGTCGCATATGGCTCACGCTATCTTCGGAACCATGAGCAGCATTATCCAACTCATGATCTTGAGCTTGCTGCTGTGGTTTTGGCGATGAAAATGTGGAGGCACTATCTCCTGGGAATTTGGTGCATGTCTACACCGACCACAAGAGTTGAAGTACATTTTCACCCAGAAGGAGCTGAATATGAGGCAAAGTAGGTGGTTAGAAATAATCAAAGACTATGAGATTGAGATTCACTACCACCCCGGCAAGGCGAATGTGGTTGCCGACGCACTGAGTGAGAAGTCACATGTCCATAACCTCACCATTACACCGATGGAGGAGGAAGAGCCGAGTTTATACTTGGTTCCTTATGGATCGCTTTACAACCTTGCCCTCGTCCCTACTATTAGGGAGGACATCATTGCAGCTCAGAAGATTGATAAGGGCGTGGCACATCTCCGGAGACGGATAGACAATGGGGAGATCAAATGTTTCCGGAAGTATGATGAGGGGACACTGTGGTTCAATGACCGCATAGTCGTACCCCGGGATATGGAGCTGAGGAAAAAGATCCTTGATAAAGCTCACTTGTCTAAATACACCATTCATCCGGGCAGCAACAAAATGTACCAAGATTTGAAAAAGAAATTTTGGTGGACACGGATGAAGCGGGAAGTAGATAAGTACGTATCTGAGTGTGATACGTGTAGACGAGTGAATGCTGATCATATGAGGAAATCAGGGCTGCTGCAACCCCTGAAAATCCTGGCATGGAAATGGGAAGATGTGAGCATGGATTTCATTGTGGGATTACCCCTGACGTCCAGCAAACATGATTCCATTTGGGTAATCGTTGACCGATTAACCAATACGGCTCACTTCATCCCGGTGTATACACGTTACAATCCCGGCAAATATGCGGAGCTGTACATAGTGAAAATTCTATGTTTATATGGAGTACCCAATACCATAGTCTCAGACCGAGGTGCATTATTTGTATCTCGCTTTTGGGAGCAGTTGCACGCTGCTTTGGGTAATAAGTTGATTAGAAGCTCCGCTTATCACCCTCAGACAGATGGCCAAACAGAAAGGGTGAACCAAGTACTGGAGGACATGTTGACAGCATGTGCCATCCACCACGGTAGAAACTGGGATGATAACCTACCGTTGGCAGAATTCTCGTACAATAACGACTATCAGGCGAGTATCAAGATGGCACCCTACGAAGCTCTCTATGGTCGAAAGTGCCGCACCCCATTAAACTGGTGCGAGTCCGGTGAAAGGGTCACATTCGGGGTTGATGTGGTGAACAACGCCGAAGAGCACGTTCGGATGATCCAAGCCAATTTGAAGGCCGCTCAATCCCGGAAGAAAAGCTACGCTGATAAGAGGCGTAGACCGCTGCACTTTGATGGCGGGGAACACGTGTACCTCCGTGTGTCTCTGATGAAAGGCGTGCACCGGTTCGGCGTGAAGGGGAACTCGCTCCCCGTTTCATTGGACCCGATGCTATCACCGAGAAGTGTGGACCAGCGGTGTATAGACTGAAGCTACCGGCATCTCTTTCTGGTGTTCACAACGTTTTCCTTGGTTCACAACTGCGAAAATGTCTGAAGAATACGGCTGCTGTTTCCACTGAAGACATCGGCGAGCTGCAACCGGATTTGACATATGATGAATATCCAGTGGCAATTATTGATGAGAAAGCTCGGACCACGAGTAGCCGAACGTTGTGGTTCTACAAGATACTCTGGAGTAACCACACTGCCGAAGAGGCGACGTGGGAGAGCGAGGAATTCCTTCGCTCAAACTACCCGGAGTTCATGGCGTCTCAGCATGGGTGAGTTCCTATTACATCTCTGTCTCTTCTTTTGTAATCTTGGGACGAGATTCTTTTAAGGGGGGAGGGATGTAAAAGCCCAAGAAAAAGGGACATGCAAAAATTTTTCATCACCTCACGACACCACAGCTTTTGTTGTGGATATCTTGTGAAGAATTGTGAAGAGCAAGTGACCTCCATCAAAAGGGTGATTAGAGGGAAAGACCTAACTTTCACAAAGTAGGATTTCTACACATGAACATGAGAGGTTGAGCTCACCCTTAGAACTTAAAAAGTCTTGGGAAAGTTCAGGCAAAATTTCATGCGAATCCAACATTTTTTGAGGCACTTTTGGAGGCATTTGAAAAAGAGGCCAATTTGAATGAAAATTCAAATTGCGGCAATTTTCATCACTTAAATTCAAAAGTTTACTTCATATTCAAACTCAGCACATTTTTCCGAGTTAGTCCACCAATTTTCATCCCCGTTGGAGTTCATCTTGTCGGGAGCTAAATTTGCAATAATTCAAAACTGAATTTGAATTTCAGTCAAATGTGAAGCAAATTTAGCCAAACAGATTTCAAATTTGGGAAACCAAATTCAAACAGTGACTTGGTGATTAAGTCTCACATTCAATTGTGAGTAGCTGGGGATATTTTCAACAAAAACAGGGATGAAAAATTAAGAGGATATTAGAGGGGAGGGACCCACATGGCAGGAGCCTTCACACTTAAGTTTTCCCCTCGGGTGATTTTTCCACCGGCCGAAGCCTCGCACGCGCCAGCGCGACCGCACCAGCGCCCGACTGACGGGACCCCACCGGCCCGATCACGTCACGGGGACGGGGCACCTTGCCCGGGAATCGCATTGGGTGGTGCCGTGTTATGCGGCACCCAACAGCACACATATATGGAACAATGTATAACATAAATCAAAAGCGGAAGCTTTCAATTGTTCTTCGTAAATAATTTACATAAAATAGCTACAGTGGAAGTCTATAAACAGCTCACGTTGAATATCTAAGAAGCACTCGAGAAGAGCTCCAGCCGGCGGACTCTTCTCGCTAGCAACACGAAGACATGGCAGCGGCTAGGTTCTCCAAGTGTGACATGACTCGGAAGTTCCCGAGTCTCACCGGACAACCTTCTTTATAGCGTCGAGGTTAACCTGCAAAACCACTTATATAGCAAGAGTGAGCACAAAGGCTCAGCAAGACTTAACCGTCTCTCCTAAGACATGAAACTCTACATGAAAGTAACCTAAGACTTAAACCGGCCATTTGCGAAAAGACTCGCCTACGAGTTCATCTTTATCTTTCAAATTTTAGCCATAATAGCAGTGACCTTGCGCCCAGCAACATTGGAACTCCACAATCAAACAAGAAACGCTTCATTCCAATGTTACTTGTCCCAAGGTGGAAAATAACTTTAGTTTGCTCTATTTCTACTTCAAACATGGTTTTCATTCAATTTATAATTAGCATAACAGCATTTAAAACTTTGCAAACTATTCCCACACAACTTGATTACTACGTCACAACGCAGTGAGCAAGCGGTACTCATAATCACGAGGGACGGTGATGCGAATCAAATACTACCCGGATAACTCGACACATACGCCCGCCTCTGAAGACCCAACTCTGGCGTCATTCATTACGTCGTATGTGGCAACCTTTCTCAGGACACTAAACTGTAGAACCGGTCTCGCTGTCTCGGGCTCATAGGTCTAACGAGACGATGTGGTATGCCTCTACAATCCAGTGAACTGGTACATCGGTTTCCTGGTTCCCATATGTCAGTAAGCATCCGGTACACAACTCAATACTTGCTCCCAGGGCCGCATACGCTTCGGTCCTTGACCGACACGGGGAGAGCTACTCGACCAAGACCTCGTCTTATCGCTACCTAACTCTCCTGCCTGGTCTCATCTTTAGAAATGTAAACGTAGTTAGTCTCTCTTTCCATCCCCGCTTATCTGATCCTGAAACAAAGCTCGCGAGTAGATTCCAACTACTCGTCTTCTACCGGATGTCCTAGCCTATTTAGCACGGCCTTATTCTACAGCGATGACACAATTCTACCATTGACCTCAGGGTTCATGTTTGGTTATGCAAGTGGAGTATCAAACATCCTTGACCTAATGCACATACAAACTTTGACCAATAGTAGTGAACAAAGGGAAGACTTTAAAAACAACTTAAGTGAAAACCAGGGCTTGCCATGGTTTTGCAGGTGACTAAAGTCAGATGATTAATAAGTTAGTTGCTGATGATGACTTGAAGCTTAATCCCTGCCTTCTGGCTCCTTGATCCAAGCTCAACTTCTCCTTTACTTCTCCATGTTTAATCACTACACGTTATGAATATGCATACATGTTTAATTATAAAACTTTTGCTAACAAGTGCTAAAGACAAGTTTAAAACTGGAACTCTGTTTAAGAATTTAAAATGAATCTTGTGCTAGTGGTTTGGGTGTGTGTTTAAGCACTATCATCAAGTGAGAAGTGAGGTTCATCACTTGGGTGGTGATCACCTAATAGGTTGAACAGAACACTACTGATCCAAGGCTCCAATGGAGCTGAAAATTTTCGTGTGAGTTCCTTGTCACAAAAAAGTCATCTGGACCAAAATTCAGAATATTTCACTAAGTAGATCACTCAGAACAATTTCCTAAGCATCTAGTCAAAAAGGAATTAATTCTAAATAAATTTGCACTTTCATGCAAATTCAAGTGAACTACAATTTCATACCTACCTCAGAGAGTATGCCTGAATTTCCCTAGGATTTTTGGAGCTAAGGAATGCCCAGAACTGAATTTCCAATTTTTGGAAATTCTCTGAAAATGTTTCTGTATTCATTTGAATACAGAAATTTGAAATCTTAATTACCCTAACTAAATCAACTCCAAATGAGCTGAAACTTTTACAGGAGTTTCCTAATATCCTAAAGAATATGGCCAAATTTAGGTATTTTTGGATGAACCAAACTCCCTCTAAAATTCTTTTGCTGAAAAGATTTAAAGAAGTTTCCAGAATTTTATATTGGTTTTCATGCAAAATGGGTTGCATATTTTGATAGAGTGTTTCATCCTGAATCCAACCCAATTTGAATTACTACATTTGGAGCTTCCTAGCAAAAGTTATGAGGTTCTAAAGTATGAACTAAATCTGGAATTTAAATTAAATCGAGAAACATTCAAACTCTGACTGTGGGTCCATCCTACACATGTCAGCCGCTGGAACTGAGCCACACAGGGCTACAGACCCTTTCCCACGTTGTCACATACTGATCCGAGTCCACAGTGGATCCGCACCTTTAACTTCAGCCTCTGACGAGTGGGGCCGAAGGGGGTCTTCTTCTTCCTCCCGCTCCCGCGCCTCCCCTCGCCGGCGCTCCACTGGAGCTCGCCGGACCCGGATTCCCGGCCGCCTCTCGGCCGGAGACTTGCCGCCTGTGAGTTTGGGAGGTCGGAAACATGTCTACGGGGTTGGCTCGGGCTGCCGGTGGCCGGTAGTAGGCCGGCGACGTGTGGCGGCCTCAGGAGAGGTTCGGCACCGTCGTCTGGCCCTTGTAGCCCGCTAACAGCTCAACCGAACCGCCCAAAAGCACCAGCAGAAGATGGGCTAGCTTGGCATGGCCTCCACATGGCTCGGAAACGGCGGCAATCCGGTTGTCACCGTGCGCCCGCGCGTTTCCGCCATGGCCGCCGATCGGAAAGCTTGGAATTAGCCGCTAACACGGGGTTTCTAGCTAAGGTTGTGAAGGACAAACGATCGTCGATTACTGGCGGTCCTGTGTGCATGAATTGACGAGCTAAGAACGAGAAAGGAGATCGAATTTGGGATTTCCGTACCGGAAGGTCGGATTTTGCCCGCTGGAGAACTTTTCTCAAATTCGAGCCCGGTAGACCATGTCATGGCTTGAGCTTCGGGGACGAGCATCAGGGGCTCCTAGCGGGTCTGAGGGTGCTCTCGTTTGGGCTTGACAAGCTCCCTGCAGCACTGTCCACGTGCGAACTCTTCGTCGGTTCTCGTCGGCCGCCGTGCCAACACGGCTTTCCCGGGGTAGGGAGGCCAAACACCGGCCGATGACACGTCGAGGATGGAGAGGGAGATGCCCTTGTGCCATTCTTGGCGCTCTGCCGAGGCTTGCACCCGATGGAATTACGGCGACCCAGTGAACCGGTGGTGCGGCGGTGGCCCTGTCCCTGTGCGCGAGAGAAGAAGCAAACCGAGGGTTCGCTCAGGGTTATGGCACGGGAAAACACCGGCTGAAGTGATGAGATCGGGGAAACAGCTCACCAGCACAAAAGAATTCACGAGGAGGTGTCCTCCACGGTCCTCAGTCGGCAGCGCGGTGTCGCCCGGAGAAGGCCTCGGCTGCTCGAGTGCAACAGAGAGATTGCTTTGAGGGTAAGTTTCAATGTCACTATGACAGGTGGGGTCCACCCCCCTTCTTATCCCCAAAACTCTCACAAATATCTCCAAATCTTGGCACATTGCAAAATTCACTCATATGGGGCTCAAATTTGAAAGTCATTTGACAATTTGACAGGTTGTACCTCAGTTTCAAATTTGAATTCAAATTTAGAGGAAATTTACAAGTCCCCTTGATATACATATCAAAGCACCTCCAAATTTTCACAAAATTTGGCTCCCTCATAATTTGGACCTGAGGAATTCAAATATGCCATCTGATCCTTAAGTTGGCCATTGCAAATACAAATTTTCAAACAAAAGTTTGAATTTCCTTTTTGGAAAGGGCCATCTTTGACTTGAAGTAAACCATTTAATTCAAACTGAAATTTAAGTCCTCTTTGGTGATGACCCATCTGAATTTGGGTGAAAAACTTTGGTTTGCTCCTAGCCCATGCTTGATCAATCTTGGTCCCAAGCTGAACCTCACAAGTTCAGTTTGACTATGCCCCCCTCAAATTTGAATTCGAGGTGATCTCAAACAAGGCTTTGAACAAATGGTATATGAGCTCAAAATCTCTCTAATTTTGGAACTTAAGCTCTTCCATACCTGAGGACTGCAATGGTCATCATGAACATGAATGCTTTGCAAGGGTTCAAAAATGGGGTTTAAACTTCCCTCCCCTCTGCTCATAGAGAATGTGCATATGAATTAGATTTTTGGGAGTGAAATTCTTCCCTAGGTTAACATGTGTTCAGTATGAGCTAAAGAACATTTTAGCTTTCACCACATGCCCATGTTTGAGTTTATCCTTTCATGTGACATAACTCAAATCATTCCCTTGCCTTAACATGTTTGAGTTCAGCATGAACCCAACACGATCATTATCCCCTCCTTTTTAGCTCACCATCAAATCAGAAAGTTGCCACCATAATCTCCTCAATTCAAATGTATGAGGCTCCATGTGTATACAAAAGTTTGGCGGCAATTTGAGCTGAGCCTTTGGGTCTAAAGATCTTATCTTTATTCTTTCTCATCCACATGTATGATTACACATGAGTTTACCTTCACCTTGGTCCAACTGATTCAAAGGCATGCTTGAACCAATGTGCTTGCACCTCATGCATACCATCACATGTGAGAAAGTTTTTTGTAAGTCCCATTTTTCATGAACCAGAAACACGATGACGTTCAATCACACGTTTCTTTGCATTCACGTTTTTGGGACTTTTACACCGACCGCCTCAACTGGTGCCACCTCCTGCTCGGGGGGGAGGCTAAGGATGCATGGGAGACACCGGGATCGAGTAACCAAGCGACCACGTGCAGTCCTCGCACTCTCCCTTCTTTCGCATGACCGAAACATTCCACCCCGGCTGACCTCGCTGATCACCGGCGCCCGGGCAGCAAAGGCGCTTCCGTGCCCAATGAGCTACAAAAAAAAAGGTCCGCCCCGAGGTGCTGATCAAAACCGTACCGACCCCGCCCTCTCTCTCGCACGATCGGTAGAGAATTTGGTGGATTAGTGCATCGGGGTGTTTAGAATCGAGCCACACGAAATCCGGGAATTCGTAGCAAGTAAGCCACTACTCCCTGGACAGAGCTAAAGACGTGATCTAGACTCACCCATGCGTCTCTAGGATCAAAAACCATCAAGTTTCATCAAGTCTGGGTGATGTTCTTCGAGGTTTTTGCATCGGCGCCAATTTTCATCCTAGGTCGCTGATGAGCTCGTAGTTGCGGCCTCGGTTGAGCTGATTTGAGTCCACGCCAGTGTTTAGGAGGTCGCTACGGTGCTCTAGGGCAAAATACCGAAGTGTTTGAGCTCTCCTAGAATGACAGCGATGTTACCGGACTCCAACCGCCACCGCCGCCCGTCGCCGATGGGTTTCTAGTGACCGGAGCCCCCGGCCGACCTCGGGGATGAGTTGCCCGTGGTCCAAAAGGGGGAGGCGGCAAGTCTCCGGGCTGGGGAAGGCAGGAAAGTCGGGGTCCGAGGAGTTAGCCCGAGATTACCGCCGCAGCGGGCCGTTGGCACGAGGAGGAAGACGGTACTGTGTTGTGGGGCCCGCATGCAGAGATTGAACTTTTCTAGGAATTTCCAGTTCTAGTTCAAAATTTATTTGCATATAACTTCGGCTAGGAAGCTCCAAATTCAGTGAATCAAATTTTGCTGAACTCCAAATTTTGAGTACTTTCCAGCAATACAAATTTCAGCTCATGAACATTAATAGTTTTCCAGAATTAAATCACTAAAATTCAAACTGTTAGGAATTTTATCTGGAGAATTACTTTATGAAAAATTCTGAAATTTGGCTGATAGGTTCATTGGAAAATCCTAGGGACACAGTAAAACTTTCAGACTCATCCAAGTTCATTTAGTCCCCCAAATGGTGTGATTAAGTGAACTGCCCTCAGAAAATAGAAAAATGTACAGAAACATTTTTTACATTTTCTCAAATCTTGTTTAGGGCACAACTTCCTCTAGAATTCTTCAAATGACATGAAACCAAGTCCAATAGAACCATCTTAAATTCTAGTTTCCAGAAAGTAAGTGTTTGAGCCATGAAAACCCCTAGAATTACGTAGAGGCTCAAATATTGACCAAATAGGCTTTTATTTGTGCAAGGCTCAAATGAACTTAGTTTCAAATGAAACTTGGTCAAGACTCTGGTTAGGACCATACCAAACCACCCTAAAAATCTCAGAGCCAATGGGGAGGGTTAGCTAGAGTTATAGTAATTACTTATTCAAGTTTACACATTGCATTTGAATTGACATGTAATGTCTCGTTAACGTGTAGTCGCTGAAGGCGAGGAGACTTCGGAAGTGCTCGACTTCCTTCTTCCGGATGAAGACCTAACCACTGACCAGCAGCAACAAGGCAAGCCCCAGTTTGCATTAACCCTTTTATAAAGTTTTGCTTTGTTTACATGTCTAGTGTGAAGTATGAATGTGCATTAGGTGTAGGATAGATGGAACCCCACTGGCATAACCAAAATTTTCCTATAAGAGTGAGGGTAGTGTCTAAAGACCTCGAGTAGACAGGCTATGCTTAATGATTCATAGGACTTCGGTACAAGTCGAGTAGCTGGAATCTACTCGCGAGTTAGACTTGGGACACACGGCATTGGTTCGAGTGATGTGAGATCACTTTAGAAATGAAAATGAGACTAGGCAGGGGCTAGGGCGCAGCAAGAGGAAGTCTTGTGTGCGCAGCCCTGTCCGTGTCGATTGAGGACCGATCCATGTGCGGCTCTGCTGAACAAGTATTGAACATGCCGAAGGCATATCGAATATATGGGCCCCGATAAACCGATGTAACCTAAACCTCCGGGCGTCAAGGCATAGCACACCGATTTATAGCTGTAGGTTGATGGCAGCAAAGGTGGAAATCTGCTAACGGGCATAGAGAGATGCTCCGCGTAGGGAACCTCCTGTCCGTTTCAGTGCGACCGGTTCAACATTTGGGCTGTTGGGTGAAAGGTTGTCCCGTACGACATCGAGTGAGCATGCTGTGCAGCTCCACGGGTGGGCGTACGTGACGTGCTCTTCGGGTATCCCTGCAGGTGTATATCGAGTCGATTTGCTGTCCCTCACGGTGACGAGTACCGCTTGTTCATGTGTCGTAATGTAGATAATTTATGGAATGTTATGATTCAATTCTGCTGTATGATATAATTGAATTGTTACATGTGTGCCACCAAAAAAATTGCTTATTAAATTTCAGACTCATGAACTGTTAACTGTTGCTAAAAGATGAATTAAGGATGAACTTGTAGGCGTGTCCCTTTGCTGAAAATGTACCACCCCATGTCTGTTGTACACTACATATAAAGTTTCACGCCTAGGTGAGTCGGTTAAGTCTTGTTGAGCCATCGTGCTCATGGTTGCTGCTTTGTTTTTCAGGTGAGGAGCCACCCATGGACTCGGGTTACGAGTCCACCGGCGAGGGTTACCCTCCGTCGGGGACCACGGCTGGGTGGGAGCCATACATGCCGCACTGAGCTGAGGAGTGCAGCTAGTGTGGGTTGCCCTAGGGCTGGGCAACCGACATTTGCTAGCTAGGCGGCCGTGAGTTGTACAAATTAAAACTTCCGCTGTGTAATGTATACCTTAGTTTGTAACTGAACAAGTGTACTACTTTGTACATCTCAGTTTGTTTTCTATGTAATACAATGTATCCTTATGATGTGTAGGGTGTCGCATCGCGCGGCACCACCCTCATGTACAGGTACGGTAGCATGACAAAAAAAGCATTAGTAGTTTTGTGCAGCACCCAGCTATCAATTCAGATAAATATCGGAAACATAGACTTTTCCAGGTGCAAAATTCGTCAAAATTTTTAACATAATGCTATTGGAGGTACTCCTACAGGTGCAACTAGTAGCATATCTTGTGCTCAAGAGCTATCGAGGGATCATGTTTCTGGTAATTTTACACACTATTTCACTATATCCAGTGTGTTCGACATCGTGATTCATTCATAAATGTATTCTGCACTCATCTGGCACTAAAAAAATTCCGACATTTAGGACCCCATCATTTTGAACTGAATGAACTGCCAGTTAAGGAACTTGAAGATAGCGAACATAACACAAGGAGGATTCTGAAGCAACCCTTGCATGGTCATGAAGAAGAACAAGGTGCATGCTGATCTGCGCTAGTTGATGAATTGAGTTACTTCTTATGAGGCTTAGTTGAGCTCCTCAGCTTAGTTAAATTCATCCCTGTCAGAAACAAATGACTATATTGGTTATTGTGTTATCTAGTATATTGTGTTTTGTTGCCATGTAATTCACTTGACCTATCCAGAAGCAACTATGATGCAAGAAGTTTCTTGTGAAACTTGTACAATATGTGTACATGTGAACTATGAATTGAGATATATAAGTACTTGCATTCTATGTATATGATTTGTCTTTTACTTTGTGATTGGTGTATGAATATTGCTTGTGAAAATATAGTGTTTGTGTTTTATGTGAATGTGTATTTGAAATTGAGCTGAAAATTAGAAATAAAAGCATGTAGTGTTGTATAGGGTATACATCTTCACGGATGGTCGACAGTAAAGAACCGCATGTGATAAGCACTTTCACAGGCAGTCAGTTGTAAAGAACCGCTAGTGATAATGCTTTTTTCACAGGCGGTCGGCTGTGATGAACAGCCTGTGATAATACATTTTGCCACCGCCTGTGATAGTCGGCCATTTTCACAGGAGCTTTGTCACAAGCGGTTTTCAAAACCGCATGTGATATTAAGCTGACTGTGAAAACGTTTTTTCTAATAGTGACACCCATCCGCATAGGAAGAAAGACGACTTCATTATGAAGTAGATGAGCTCTAATGGAATCGAGAAGATCTGATTCTAATTTTGTCACCAAAAGTTCAAGTACTTTATTATCCTCAAATATCATTGTTTCTCCATCAAACAACTTTTTTTGTTCATTCTACATGTGCGGAACATGCATACGCATGTGCATGAAAGTTGGAGTACACTAGAGAGCTGTAATTTACTATATATCTCATCTGTTTTAAAATAAGCACACTTGCAATTTTGTGCCATTTCTGCTTGGCACTGATCGTTTCTGAACTAAGAGAGGCACCTCGTGTTGGCACAAATCGATATCCTAATATGAGAAGGTCACATAACAAATATGTAAATCCTATATATGGCAAAGTATAGACTCAAGCTATTAAACATAAAAACTTCAAAAAGAAATGGACTAGTGCAAGTGCTAAACCAAAGAATTATGCCATCCTTGGAAGATGTAAAGCAGTTATCTGAAAATGAGTAAGATGGCATGTTGTGTGATAAATTGTTAGATAAAATCACCTTGGCATTGAAAGCGAGGCTTTTTCTGGGGTGCCTTGAGCTTATTCTCATCCAGCCACTAAATGTTCAAGTAATATACAATCTTCAAATTTTGCTGTGTCCCCACCATCAATTCTCAAATTTTACTGCTTCTATAGGCTAGTATTTAAACACTGTTGTGCTAGTTTTGTTTTTTTAAAAAAAATACGGACTGAAAAACAAACATATTGTAGGTCTTATTATAGTTGATCTGCAAAAGAATATATCCATGTTTTCAATTGTGTGCTATTTTGGTTGTGCAATCATCGATTATCAACTAAACCAAGGCTACTTAACAAAGATATTAACCACAAACATGTCATGAGAGATCTTCACGCTGGCACAACCAAGAAGTTTGAAAAGACCGAGACATCTCGTGCTAGCACCAACCGATATCTAAATATGAGAGCCGGTATAACAAAGATTACAATCCTATATATGGTAAATAGAGCTCAAGCTAGTAATCCTATATATGGTAAAAAGGAGGAGACAAGTGCAAGTGCTAAACCAAAGAACTATGCCATCCTTGCAATATAAAAAGCAATTACCCGAAAATGGGTATCACGGTAAGTGGCTTGATAAACTACTATATGATACTGACATGGTAAAGGGATGTTGTTGCTCAGGTGCCTCGAGCTGATCTTGAATCATCCACCAAAAGTTTAAGAACTTTACAATACTAAAATATTGTTGTTTCCCAATCAATCAACTTCATGTGGTTCTTAGTTCATGTGCAGAACACGCGCACACGTGCACACAAACGATGTAGTAGACTAGAAATCCTTAATTCTCTACATATTTTCGTATGATGTAAAATTATTATAAGTTCTTATTTACAGTCTACTAGGCTAGTCTTTATATGATAAGTAGTCATGACGATAGCAACAATATTTGTATATGTGGCGAAACTCCAAAGGTTTATCGGCTGTGTTTCACCACAGAGAACTACAAATGCACCAAAATGAATCAAGCCTCATCTGCATGGGGAAGAAGGATGACCTCTTCATGAAGTAGTTGAGCTCTAACAAGGTGGAGAAGAGCTGGCTCTGATCCTGTAACAAAATGTTCAAGTACATTATAATCCTTAGATATTATTGTTTCTAAATCAAAAACCTTTTCGTGGTTGATAAGACATGTGCGGAACACGCATACGCGTGTGTATCAATGATGGAGTAGACTAGAGAGCCATAATTTACTATATATTTTCATCTGGTGTAAAATAATCATGTTTGCAGTTTTTTGACATTTATGTTGCGCACCGATGTTGACATCCTTCCATTTTTTACTTCTCATTATATTAATACCATGGTGTGCATGTACAGGTATGGTAGCATTACAAAAAAAGCATTAGTAGTGTTGTGCAGCACCCAGCTATCAGTTCAGGTAAATATTGGAAACATAGACTTTTCCCGGTGCAAACTTCATCAAAATTTTTAACATAATGCTATTGGAGGTACTCCTACAGGTGCAACTAGTAGCATGTATTGTGCTCAAGAGCTATTGAGGGATCATGTTTCTGGTAATTTTACACACTATTTCACTAGATCCAATATGTTTGACATAGTGATTCATTGCTGACATTGTCAACATAAATGTATTCTGCACTTATCTGGCACTAAAAACAATTTTGACATTTAGGACCCCATCATTTTGACCTGAATGAACTGCCAGTTAAGAAACTTGAAGATAGCGAACATAACACAAGGAAGAATCTGAAGCAACCCTTGCAAGGTCATGAAGAAGAACAAGGTGCACGCTGAACTGCGCTAGTTGATGAATTGAGTTACTTTTTATGAGGCTTAGTTATGCTCCTCAGCTTAGTTAAACTCATCCCTGCAGAAACAAATGACTATATTGATTATTGTGTTATCTAGTATATTGTATTTTGTTGCCATGTAATTCACTTGTCCTAATCCAGAAGCAACTATGATGCAAGATGTTTGTTGTGAAACTTGTACAATATGTGTACTTGTGAACTATGAATTGAGATATATAAGTACTTGCATTCTATGTATATGAGTTGTCTTATATTTTGTGATTGGTGTGTGAATATTTATTGTGAAAATATAGTGTTTGTGTTGTATGTGAATGTGTATTTGAAATTGAGCTGAAAATTAGAAATAAAGCATGCAGTGTTGTATAGGGTATATATCTTCACAGATGGTCGACAGTAAAGAACCGCATGTGATAAGCACTTTCACAGGTGGTCAGTTGTAAAGAACCGCTAGTGATAATGCTTTTTCACAGGCGGCCGTCTGTGATGAACCGTCTGTGATAATACATTTTCACAGGCGATTATTGCCACTGCCTGTGATAGTCGGCCATTTTCACAGGAGCTTTGTCACAAGCAGTTTTCAAAACCGCATGTGATAGTAAGCCGCCTGTGAAAACGTTTTTTCTAGTAGTGACACCCATCCGCATAGGAAGAAATACGACTACATTATCAAGTAGATGAGCTCTAATGGAATCAAGAAGATGTGATTCTAATTTTGTCACCAAAAGTTCAAGTACGTTATTATCATCAGATATCATTTTTTCTCCATCAAACAACTTCTTTTGGTTCAATCTACATGTGCGGAACACGCATACGCATGTGGATGAAAGTTAGAGTACACTAGAGAGCCGTAATTTACTATATATTTCATTTGTTTTAAAATAAGCACACTTGCAATTTTGTGCCATTTCTGCTTGGCACTGATCGTTTCTGAACTAAGAGAGGCACCTCCTGTTGTCTCAAATCGATATCCAAATACGAGAGGGGCACATAACAAATATGTGAATCCTATATATGGAAAAATAGAGACTCAAGCTGTTAAACATAAAAACTTCAAAAAGAAATGGACTAGTGGAAGTGCTAAACCAAAGAATTATGCCATCCTTGGAAGATGTAAAGCAGTTGTCTGAAAATGAGTAAGATGGCATGTTGTGTGATAAATTGTTAGATAAAATCCCCTTGGCATGGAAAGTGAGGCTTTTGCTGGGGTGCCTTGAGCTTATTCTCATCCAGCCTCTAAATATTCAAGTAATATACAATCTTCAAATTTTGTTGTGTCCCCATCATCAATCCTCAAATTTTACTGCTTCTATAGGCTAGTCTTTAAACACTGTTGTGCTAGTTTTGTTTTTTTTTAAATAGAGACTGAAAAACAAACATATTGTAGCTCTTATGACAGTTGATCTGCAAAAGAATATATCCATGTTTTCAACTGTGTGCTATTTCGGTTGTGCAATGATCGATTATCAACTAAACCAAGGCTACTTAACGAAGATATTAACCACATAAATGTAATGAGAGATCTTCACGCTGGCACAACCAAGAAGTTTGAAAAGACCTAGATATCTCGTGCTAGCACCAACCGATACATAAATATGAGAGCCGGTATAACAAAGTTTATAATCCTATATATGGCAAAATAGATCTCAAGCTAGTAAACCTAAAAACATCGAACAGGAAGAGAAAGTGCAAGTGCTAAACCAAAGAACTATGCCATCCTTGCAATATAAAAAGCAATTACCTAAAATGGGTGTCACAGTAAGTGGCTTGATAAACTACTATATGATACTGGCATGGTAAAGGGGGGTTGTTGCTCAGGTGCCTCGAGCTTATCTTGAATCATCCACCAAAAGTTTAGAACTTTATAATACTAAAAATATTGTTGTTTCCCAGTCAATCAACTTCATGTGGTTTTTAGGTCATGTGCAGAACACGCGCACACGTGCACACAAACGATGTAGTAGACTAGAAATCCTTAATTCTCTACATATTTTTGTATGATGTAAAATTATTATAAGTTCTTATTAAAAGTCCACTAGGCTAGTCTTTATATGGTAAGTAGTCACGACGATAGCAACAATATTTGTTTATGTGGCGAAACTCCAAAGGTTTATCAGAAGTGTTTCACCACAGAGAACTATAAACGCACCAAAACGAATCAAGCCTTGTCTGCATGGGAAGAAGGATGACCTCTTCATTAAGTAGTTGAGCTCTAACAAGGTGGAGAAGAGCTGACTCCGATCCTGTAATGAAATGTTCAAGTACATTATAATCCTTAGATATTATTGTTTCTAAATCAAAAACCTTTTTCGTGGTTGATAAGACATGTGCAGAACACGCATAGAGGTGTGTATCAATGATGGAGTAGACTAGAGAGCCATAATTTACTATATATTTTCATCTGTTGTAAAATAACCATGTTTGCAGTTTTGTGACATTTATGTTGCGCACCGATGTTGACATCCTTCCATTTCTTACTTTTCATTATATGAATACCATGGTGTGCATGTACAGGTACGGTAGCATGACAAAAAAAAAGTATTAGTAGTGTTGTGCCGCACCCAGCTATCAATTCAGGTAAATATCGGAAACATAGTCTTTTCCCGGTGCAAAATTCATCAAATTTTAACATAATGCTATTGGAGGTACTCCGACAGGTGCAACTAGTAGCATGTCTTGTGCTCAAGAGCTATCGAGGGACCATGTTTCTGGTAATTTTACAAACGGTTTCACTAGATCCAATATGTTTGACATAGTGATTCATTGCTGACATTGTCAACATAAATGTTTTCTGCACTCATCTGGCACTAAAAAAATTTCAACATTTAGGACCCATCATTTTGACCTGAATGAACTACCAGTTAAGGAACTTGAAGATAGCGAACATATAAAACAAGGCAGAATCTGAAGCAATCTTTGCAAGGTCATGAAGAAGAACATACTACTACAACGACCACTATCACAGGCGCCTAATTTTTCATGCCCAGGCGATCCGTAAAAATTTGTGCCTCATATCAATTTTTAAGGAAGACCGTGGAGTAGGAGCCGTCTGCAATATAGGCCATTAATACAGGCGGCTGAATCTACTGGGAGTAGGAGCCCCTGCAATATTGGCCATAAACACCAAGGGGAACACACCTTTGAATTCAATTTGAAGCCGCATTAATATAGATATCTGAAATGATCGGGAGTAGGGAGCCGCCTGCAATAATGGCCATTAATGCCGAGGGTATTGGAATGCGTCTTTGACACCAATTCGAAGCCACCAAACGTCACGGCCCGGTATACATCAACCACATTTAGCATAAAAAACAACAAACAATTCGATAATTGATAACAAACATTCATCATCAAACACACATTCATTAAAAATTAATTTTTTACAAACAACAAAAGAAAACAACAAACGATCGCCTAGTCCTCTGATGGCGGAGAAACCCCACACTTGTCGGTGACCGCCTTTACCAGCTTCCTGCTGCCTTCCACCCCAAGCACCTCACTGACCGTCTCCTGCATCGCGTCAAGTTGCGCAAATGCAGCATCTTCTACACAACTTTCCTTCTCTCTAGAAGCTCTAGTATCCATCAGTCGGTTTCATGGATCGGCTCCGAGCCAATGCTCCAACCAGCATCTGTTTCTGGCTGGTTGATGTACGTGGACCTTGATGGAGGAAGTGACACACCCCTGGCTTGAGCCTCTGGATCCCCTCCAACGAGCATCTCGGTGATGACAGGTCTCGGAAGTGGTGATCTCGTGCCAGGGATTGTCACACCAGCCAGGAGCCGCCCCTTGTGCTTGTTGTTCAAAATGTTTTCACAGGCGATCTTTACATGAAAGAAAAATAGAAGAAAATTATATACGCACACGAACAGAGCAAAAACAGAGCTCACACGTACACATAGAGATGAAGCAACACTCAGCCGGCCATGGCTTCAAGCGCTGTGTATTTCACTGCTGAAGTCGACGACCAACTCAAAGCCAATATTTCACTCTATGAATTTTGTTATTTTTTTAAAGCATTCCAACATGTCAAAATTCAAATATTAAAAGAGAAAATTTGTCAAATTAAAATATTAAAGCTTCATTACAATATTACAAATATATAAATATATGTCATGCATTTTTCCAGCATTGACATCTTCTAGCATATAGGGTTTCAAATCCTTTTTAATGCTTCTTTCTACGCGCTTGATGTTGTCTATATCGGTGAAACGGAACATATCTTCATATTGATTATATTCCTCTTCATTATCTCTCACATTCTCAACCCCAACAATACTTTGCTTTCCAGAAGCAACTACGTGCATCTTCTTAGTTCCTGGATCCTGTACATAAAAAAATTGTGCAACACGATCGGCGAGAACCCACGGATCGTCTTTATAACCCAATTTGTTCATGTCTACCAGTGTCAGCCTGTAGTTGTCCACTTTCACACCATCAGAAAGTTTGACCCATTGGCACTTAAACACGGGCATTTGCATTCTTTCGCCATAATCGGGTTCCCATATTTCCTCTATGAACCCGAAGTATGTGGTCTTCTGCCCTTGTGGATCATAAGCCTCTATACGAACACCACTATTTTGTGCAACACTCTTACCATCTTTTTCCTTAGTGTAAAATGTGTAACCATTGATGTCATATGCTTGCCATGATGTCACTGAAGCAGATGGGCCAGAAGCTAGCTTATTCATTGTTGCCTTTTTATAAGAGTCTCCGTATGGTATATTTTTGTCCATTAACCATTCAGTGAAACGCCTTTTGTGCTCTTTTATGATCCAGTCCTCTGTGTGGCCTTGATTTTTTCTATGAAGCTCAATTTCGTGTTCCACGATGTACGACTCAGCTATTGCGAGCTGTTGTAGTACACCAAAATGTGCACATTGTACAAATTTGTAATTCTGAACGATAAAAGCTTTCTCACCCACTTTGCCTCTCCCACATAGTCTACCCTCATGTACTGGTATAGGCACACCTATCGGCTTTCCGTCTTTGATGTAATTAGTGCAACCCTCAATCATTTCTTTAGTAGTGTATCCTTCCATAATTGAACCCTCTGGGTGAGCACGGTTCCGCACATAACCCTTTAATACTCCTAAATATCTCTCCAATGGAAACATATGATGTAAATATAGTGGCCCCAATGCTTTTTTTGATCAACAAGATGTGTGATTAGGTGTACTTGCATATCGAAAAAGGATGGTGGGAAACACATAGCACATAGTCTCGACGATGCACGTTTTCAAATAGTCTAAGTCTTCCCAGGCTATCACCTTTTGCGATACTGCATTGAAGAAGTAACACAAACGTGTCATGACAACTTTTACATGCTCAGGTTTGATGATTCTTATTGTAATGGCAAGGAACACTGTCATCATCATGTGACAGTCGTGAGAATTATAGTTGAATAAAGACAAGTCTTTCATCGAGACTAGTTTGAGGATATTGTATGAGAAACTCGTGGGCACTCTGATCCCACGCAGGCATTCGCAAATTGCATTTTCACCTGTAGTGTCATGTTGTAGCTGGCTGGGGGAAGGTAATGCTTCCCGTTGGCCTTTTTTACCGGGTGAAGCTCTGGTCTCATATCAAGATTTACTAGGTCCATACCTGATTTTAATCCTTTTGTTTTCCTCGGCATGTACAGCAAGGTTTCAATGATGCTGTCAAATACATTCTTTGTAACGTGCATCAAATCAATACTATGGCAAATATTCAGATTCTTCCAGTACGGAAGATATTTGAAAAAATCGATTGTTTATTGAAAGCCGTGTCAGTTGTATCACCCAAAGATGTAGTTTTCTTTCTCTTTGTTCCTTTACATTTTTGCCCTTACCGAAAGCATCCTGAATGTTCTTGACTATTTTGAACACGAGTTTTCCACTGTAAAGTTTTGGTGCAGTATCTTTTTCGATCATGTTATCAAATTGTTGTTTCATCTTTCTGTACTTGTGTGTATCTGTCAAGAACCGCCGGTGTCTCATGTACACCATCTTTCTGGATGAAATGAGGTACAGAAATCCAGTTTAATCCACGCACCTCACACAACCTTTCTCCCCTTTCATTTGTCCCGATAATGTAAACAGTCCGGGATAATCATGCACGGTAACAAATATCATTGCTCTTAGCGTGAAATACTCCCGCTTGTACTCATCCCGTGTACGTACCTCTTCATTCCACAGTTTCGCCATATCTTCTATTAGAGGTTCCAAGAACACATCAATTTCGATAGCGGGTTGTTTCGGACCTTGTATAAGAATAGATAACAATATTATTTCCTTTTGTGACACAACCATGTCAGTAGGTTGTACATCGTTAATACCACGGGCCATGTGTTGTGTATGCTTCTTTCCGTCTGTACCCAAGGAAAAACTTACATTTCTGATTTCCTTTGCAAACTCTGTATACTGAATATCAAAAATTTTCCACTGGGTTGCATCACCAGGGTGTCGATATTCTTCCTGCGCTGCTCGGAATGTCAATGCATAAGTTCAGCCTCCCTAGGGTTTGAAAACAAACGCTTCAAGAGATTGTAAAAGTCCCAAAAATGTGTATGAATAAAAACCAAGGTTTGAGTTCATATGTGTGGCAAAGACATGAAAATGGGACTTGCTAAAACTTTTCTTCATGCAAAGTAATACATGGATGACCATCCAAAATGAGGCTCACATTTTTATTTAAAAGTGTTGAACCAATAAGGAGTTAAATACCTCTTTGCATGTAAGTTTAAAAATTCAGAATTGAAATTCAAAGTTCACACATGGGGTGGCCAAGGACTTTGATTAAAAGTGCAGCCATATAGTTGGAAATATAGGGAGGAGTTCGATCACCAACTTTCTATTTGTAGGGTGGGCTCAAAAGAGAGTTAAAGAGAAGAATTTGCAAACTTCAACCAAATTCAAATTTGGCAAGCAAATTCAAACTTAATTGGAAGAGCTCAAATTCTAGCCACCCTTTTTAAACTCAGCATTAGGGGGATTGAGAGGATCAGCTTGGGATGATATTTGGGAGGAAATATGGAGTGGGACCCACATGTCATAGAGCTAAGAGGGTTGCCATACACCCTAAGTCACAGCCTCATTGGGAAAATCTCCCGAACAGGTCACGAGCGCCACCGAGCAGCTTGCCGGCGCCAGCTCCTGCTGCCGGTCTCCACGCGCTGGGGCCCCAGGGTCGGTTCTCACCGCTTCAGCAACGTGATCTCTCCCTCCTCGGATCAAGCCGACAGCATTTGCTTCCTTGTCCTGGCGAGCGCACGCACTGAACCGAGCTCCTCACCTCTGCTCTCGGTCCGATTGGAAGAACGGCGAAATCGTCACGCTCTTCCCTCCCCCGAGCTGCTAAACCTTTCCCTGAGATCAGCCTCCACCTCCCTGACCCGCAAGCAAGCGAGCTGCGGCCCCCAGTGCCCGAGAACAACAGCCGCCGCTGCGACCGAGTTCAAGAAGGTGATTGGGCACTCGTGGACAGCCCTCCACAGTGGGTTTCACGGCCGAGCGATCACAGCTACGGACGCGCACGGGTGCGGTGCTGCTCTGAGCCCAAGCTCAGGCCGTGCCGTGAGCTATCGACGGCGAATTTCGAGGTTTTGCTCCGGCGACCTCATTCCGAGCTTCCGGTACGATTCCTTCAAATTCTTGCCCTCTGATTCTCCTTAAGTCACCAAATTTGGCACAGAGAAGCTAGACTAGCCGGCGATCGTTTTCCCTTTTGCATCCAGTGCATGAAAACGCCTCAGACCGGCGAATTTCGAGCTCTTCTTGGGTTGTTCATGGCGGACCCATTCAGTCGCACGATGACAACCTAGTTCCAGCCATTTCCGAGATACTTTGAGGCCGTGCCGATCGTCCTAGAGGTACGCTGGTGGCTGTAGGGCTCGTCGGCACAAGTTTTGGAGGGCTGGAGACCTCGGGCGACGCTGCCGAACTACCACAGAGGCAGTTACACGTCGCCGGCCATTTTCCGGCTGTCGGCAGCCCAAGAAAACCTCACAGCCGTGTTCCTCGATGCCCAAAACTCCCTGGCGGCGAGTCTGGGTTCGGATGGTGGCCGGAAACGGCCGGCCGGCGAGCACCGGCGAGCTACGGCGAGGGGGAGAGCGCGGGCACGGGGAATAAGCCGAAGGAAGAAGAAGACGGGTGGGTCCCGTCTGTCAGCAGCAGAAAATTTAAACCCGGGATCGGGTGTGGCTGGATCCTGTGTGCTGGCGCACAAAACCCCGTGGCCCCGGTGTGGCTTCGTTCCTATTGGCTGGGATTCAAAACAGTGGGTCCAGCCGGATTTTCTGTAGGAAAACAATTCCAGACTTAACTCAATCTTTGGAAATTCATATCTCCCTGTAGAAAACTCCAATTTGAGTGATTCCAATTGGGTTGGGTTCATCCTTCCGAGTTCTATCCAAATATGAACTCAGTTTTGTATGAAAGTCAATATTATATTCTGGAAAATTCTTTGAAGGTTTTCTGAAAAAGAATTATTGAGGGAGTTTGGTTTATCCAAAAATCTCCAAATTTTGCCAGAATATTCTTTACCATATTGACCTACTAGCAAAATTTCAGCTAATTTGAAGATCATTTGCGTAGGAATTTGCTAAATGCAAACTACTGTGTTCAAAAGAGTCCAGAAACATTTTCAGAAAATGTTTCCCACTTCAAAAATCTGTTCTGATCAATCCATAGCTCCAAAAATCATAGGAAAATTTAAGCAAGCTCTCTGAGACATACTTGGAATCGTAGTTCAATTAATTGGGCATGAAAATGCACATTACTACAGAATTAATTCTTTTGAGTACAAATGCTTATAGAATTGTTCTGGGAGAACTACTCAAGTAAAAGGGCTGAATTTTGGACCAGGTTACTCTCATGTGATCAAGAACTCATATGTAAATTATCAGCCCAAGATGAGTCCTTGAACTCCCTGTTATTATTATCCATACTTGTGTATATGTGGGAATACATAAGAGATATTGTGAGAACTAGGGAGGACACAATATAACTCCACATTAGCTGCAATTTGGCAAGCTAAATCCTTAGGTAGTATAGAACCTGCTGTAAAAGTTTGAGGCCATTGGAGTTCTTGTTCTTCAGTTGCACTCAAATCCTTTCAGCTTATCTATTATGTTCATTAGGGAACATGATTAGTGTATAGATAAAGCCTTTAGGACAAATTAGTTTATTTCTGTTCTTTGCACAACAGAGGCAAACCAAGCCATGCTTGGCTTTTCCACACAACCTCTGTTCCTAAGAGATTAATTCTATAACTTCTTTCCATTACGTTCTATAAAACAGGTGCATATGCATTTCAATAGGAACCACAACGAAGGGGATTCAAAGGAGCGATTCATCGAAGTGGATCAAGCTCCGGAGAATCAAGGGTGGATCTGCAAGGTCACTAACTGTTTATATATGACTACCCTGCAAAACAGGCAAGCTCCGGTTTGCATTTAACAGCTATTAAGTTTTTATGTTGTATTCACTTTCGGTCAAAAATATGAACTGTGCATTAGGTCTAGTGATTGATACTCCTCTTGCATAACCAAATGACCCATGGAGTATTGGGTAGGTGTCTTTCACCGTGTAGAACTGCCATGCTTAAGTACGGTTCGCTAGAAGTCGAGTGGTGAGATGCTACTCGCAGTTTCAGGAACAACAGGGGCATACGGGATTGGTTCAAAATGAATTCGCAAGTTAAAGTTGAGACCGGAAGGTTGTAGGGGCAGCAGGACATAGGGGCCTGGGTGCTGTAGACCTGTTCGTGTCGGTCAAGGACCGATCTGTATGCGGCCCTATTGAACAAGTTTGAGTTGTGTACCGGACTCATGCTGGCTATATGGGACCCAGTAAGCCGATGTACCTCGGGCAGCTGTCGTTGGGACTTTTCGAGTCGCCTCAGGCGGATGGCTGGTGTGCAGTATGTGGGGAATATTCTCATGACATCTCATGTCGGTAGGTGCACCACGAGAGTAGCTACTGTACGGGGCGACTTGATCGATTCAGCGAGGGTGGAACGGGGGAAAGGCTGCCACGTACGACGTCAGTGATGGTTGTTGTAGGCAACGTCGAGTACGGGCGTACGTGTCGTGTAGTCCGGGTGTTATTGATTCGAATCACCGTCGCTCGCGGAATGGACCGAGCATACTTGTTCTCATAGTCGTGACTGACATGACCCCACGGTCTTGTCGCGCCAGGATCACGCTGAGGGGTGCTGCGTTGCACAACACCGTATAACACACGTCAAAGGTACAAAGCAGAAGCGAAATTTTATTACATAAACTGGTTTATGAACATATTTACATCAAAATAAGTCCAGTCTACACTCACGGGCATAGACTACGCATCAAGTCCACGTTCAGCCCTTGAACGAGTCCTTGCTAGCACACACGCACACTAACTCTGCGGCGTGCACGACTCCCACTCGACGGGGTTCCCCTCCTGGGGTTTCATCTCCTCTTCGGGAGTCCCTTCCTCATAGAACCCTGCAAAAGCTTCAAACACAAGCAGTGAGCACGAAGGCTCATCAAGTCTGACCGTCTCACCTAAACATGGAACTTCTACATGAGGGGTGATGGGTACATGAGGTAAAATCATTTGCAAAGGACTCGCCTAATTAGTGGAACCTTACTTTCAAGTTTTAGCAGCAAGTTGTGGAGAACCTTACGCTAAGGCACATGAGAGAGCCGCAATCAAACAAGAAACACATTTCTCTTATGTACTTTGCCCAAAGTTGAAAAGAACATTAGTTAGCTCTAGACTACAGCAAATCATTAACACTCAAGTCCATCTTTCAATCAGCAACATTTTAACATGCAACTAGCCTGTTCTTTCTACTTCATGGTACAGTGAACAAGTGGTACTCACTGACCGCGAGGGACGGCGATTATAATCGATTTACACCTGCAGGGTTACCCGAACAACCCGTCACGTACGCCCGTACTCGATGTTGCCTACAACAACCATCACGGACGCCATACGCAACCACCTTTCGCCCGTCAGCCAAATATTAAACCGGTCCCATCGTCCCGAGCAAGAGGTCTCTGCATGCGCATCTCAGTGCCGCCAGCCAATTTACACCTCGAGCTCTCAACCTACCCTCTGAACGACGGGCAATGCCTCAATACCCAGCTATCCGAGTTACATCGGTTTCCCGGTTCCCATATATCCGGTAGGTCTTTGGTACTGTTCTAGCTTGTTCAACAGGCCCGCACACGGCTCGGTCCTCAACCAACTCAAGTGGAGCTACAGCACACAGGCCCCAAAGTACTGCTGCCCTTACTCTCCGCTCGGTCTCATCTTTCTTGCCATGTGTATCATGTGCTATCTCTACCCGACTCGAGTGCCTCTAGCCTATGCTCGCGAGTAGTTCCAACTACTCGACTTGTACCAAATCCTACACTATCTTAGCATTGCAGTAGCTAACGGGGTTTCGCAATCCTAAACCCAACCCATGGTTTTCTTGGCTATGCATTTGGGTTCCCAAACAAGACTCTAATGCAAAGAATCATAATACTCAAGTAAGTGTTAAAAACAATAAAAATTTGTAAAAGGTTAATGCAAACCGGAGCTTGCCTTGCTGCTCTTGGTCGTAGGCTAGCTGCTCCTCCGGAGTAACGAAGTCTAGGACTTCGGGTTCCTCCTCGACCTTAGCGACTACATGATAGAAGAGGTACATGTATCAATTTAAATGTATTTGTATTAAGTTTGAACTTGTGACGCTTATAAGTCCCACTAGACAGACTCTATGACTGTGAAACTTTTACTGTGGCTTGGTTACAACCTAAATGCAGACTTGGTCAAGTTTTAGTTGCAGCAAAGCTCATTTGAGCCCTCCACAATTAATTATATACTTGACCTTAATTGGCACTCTCAGGGTGTTCTAGGGATTTTCATGGAACAAACTATGACTTTCTGAAAACTAGATTTTCAGATGGTTCTAATGGAGTTGGTCTCACTTAATTTGAAGGTTCCTAACTAAAGATATGAGCTAAACAATTTCAGAGAAAATTCTGAAAATGTTTCTGAACATTTTCTATTTTCTCTTGAACAGTTTCACTAATCACACCATTAGGTGGATCAAATGAGCTCAAATGGACCTGAAATTTTTATGGTAGTTCAGCGATATTTTGGTGAACATCCCAGCAAATTTCAGGATTTTCCTCCAAAGGATTCTCCAGATAAAATTCCAAACAGTTTAAATTTTGAAGAATTAATTCTGGAGAATTAAGGATTTTCATGAAGTGAAACTTGATTTGCTGGAGAGTGCTCAGAGATCTGTATCCAACAAAATTTGGTTCACTCGATTTGGAGCTTTCTAGCTAAAGTTATGAGGATTTGAAGTTTGAAGGAAATCTGAAAATCGGGGGAAAAGTTTAAACTTGCGGGTGGGCCCCGGGGACACGCGTCGCACGCCGAGGCGACCGCACACTGCGGCCCACAGGGTTTCTTTGCGCGCCAGCACATCCGATCCCGGCCACACCCCGATCCCGATTTAAAATACCTCCAGCTGACAGCTGGGGTCCACCCTATCGTCAACCTCCCGCCGCCCGCGCTCTGCCGCCGTGGGACCTCGCCGGAGAGCTCGCCGGCAGCTTCTGTGGAGCTCCAAACTTCACGATCATGGCTGCCTCTGCCTATTTCCACTCGGGGAACAGGATTCTTGGGTCAGCTCGCCATGAAAATGGCCGCCACATGGTCGGCGGCGAGCAGCAGCCTCGGGAGAACTTCGGCCGCGTTGCCCGTCCTCCCTAGCACCTAACCCGATCGAGCTAAGGGTCGTCGAGCATCAGTGGACCATAGGAAAGGTCGACATGAGCTCAACGGAGCTCGGGAAGGGCTGTGTTGGGCTGTCACCGTGCGACCTAGGCCGGAAATCTGGATTTCTACTAAAACTCGAAGAACAGTGGTTTCCCTCCACGGTTCTTCGTGGTTCCTGCTCCTATGGACCCGCACGGGCTACTAGAAGTGATCCTCTCCATGAGAGGATGAGTGATGCAGTGTGGCTTACGAATTTCTCAGATCGGTACAGACCTCACTTTTGCACACCGTCGCGAAAACATGAAATTCCGGCTTGAGCAGTGCTTGTCACGCCGCCGGAGCTTGCGGGAAAGAAAGAGGGGTTGAAGACGAACCTCTTTGCTGTTTACAGCTCAGTGAACGGTGGGCTGTGATGGCCGGAAGGACGGTTCCCGCAGCGGCAACTCGAGCTGAACCGGCAGGGAATGATCGCCACGGTGGAGCTCGGGGAAGGCTGCGCAGGGTCTGGAACCGATGCGAAGGTGTTGAAGGTGGCTTGGCGCACCCGGTGCTGGTCTCAGATCACCGGGAGGGTCACTGGATCGGCCGGGCGACGAGGAACCGAAAGCTCACTCGGGCGGCGAGGTGCTTCGGCTTTTTGGGTGGAAGTGCGACGAGGCAGCGGTGAAGATCCCCTGTGACTGCTCGGGCGCACAGATAAGGACCCCTGCGAGGCGGTTCACCGGCCGAGGCGGCAAGCAGGTGGTGCCGTGGCGGCCTCCCCTCAGTGGCGCTCTCGGGAGGAGCTCGGGGACCCGAGCACTTAAAGTCAACTCAGTTAGATCTTCTCAGTGGCTGACATGTGGGTCCCACCCGGGGTTTTAACCTCTGAAATTCACTCCTAATCACTATTGTAAACAGTGAGCCCCAAAATACCCATGGTGATTCAAATTATTCACCCATGAGCCATTTGAATTGATTAGAATTCAAATTGGGTTTGGTTTGAATGAATTTCAGCACATGTTCAGTTTGAAATTCAAATAAAGTTTGAATTTGCCCCACTTATCTAATGTCAAGATGAACTCCAAATGAAGTGAAAATTGGTGGGTGAGCTCACAAAAATGTGCTGAATAAGAACATGCGTCCCACTTTTGAATTCATGGATAAAACAGTTTTAATTTGAATATGGTTTCAAACTGCCCTCTTTCTAGCTATACCCAAAATGACCTCAAAAAGGTTTTGAATTTTGGGTGAAACTTTGCATGGACATCCCTAGCAATGTGTACGAGTTTTCATATGCCCCACCCATCTATATCACATGTGGAAAATGCCACTTTTGCAATATGTGAGTTTGTTCTCTAATGAGCATGTTGATGGTGGTTACTTGCTCTTCATTTGTGTTCATCAACTTTCCTCAAATGAGGTGTGTGTGTATGGTGATGAACACTTCAAATATGTGTCAAAAACTGAGGCCCTTACATTCCTCCCCCCTTAAAAGAATCTCGTCCCGAGATTATAAGGTAAAAATGAGAGAGAGGACGGTGGAAAATTACCGGATATGCGACGTGAAAAAGTCGGGGTAGTTAGCGCGAAGAAATTCTTCGCTCTCCCATGTCGCTTCGTCCACGGAGAACCTTGTAGAACCACAACGTACGGTTGCGTGTGGATCGGTCCTTTTCATCGATAATCTGCACCGGTTCCTCCCGATAGGTGAGATCGGGTTGCAGTTCTTCAATATCTTCCAGCTGAACGGTAGTTGATAGCTTAAGACACTTCCTCAGCTGGGCAATGTGAAAGACGTCGTGTACACCGGAAAGTGCTTCTGGTAATTTCAGCCGGTATGGTACCGATCCACATCTTTCGGTAATCTGGAATGGACTGATGAATCGGGGTGCCAACTTTCCTCTCACCCCGAATCTGTTTACGCCCCTCATTGGAGACACACGCATATATACGTGATCCCCGACTTCAAATTGTAGTGGGCGTCTTCTCCGGTCTGCATACTGTTTCTGACGGGATTGGGTGGCTTTTAGGTTCGCTTGAACCAGTCGAACCTTCTCTTCCGCGTTGTTGACAAGGTCAATCCCGAAGGTAATCCTTTCGCCAGACTCACACCAGTTCAATGGTGTGTGACATTTTCTCCCGTATAGCGCCTCATAAGGCGCCATCTTGACGCTGGCTTGGTACCCATTATTGTACGAGAACTCGGCTAACGGCAAGTGATCATCCCAATTCTTCCCGTGGTTGATAGCGCAATCTCATAGCATGTCTTCTAGGATCTGATTTACCCGCTCGGTTTGCCCATCCGTCTGCGGGTGGTATGCTGAACTACGGACCAGCTTCGTCCCCAATGCAGCGTGCAGCTGCTCCCAAAAACGGGACACAAATAAAGTGCCCCGATCCGATATGATGGTACGGGGTACGCCGTACAAGCATAGGATCTGTGAGATGTATAGTTCAGCGTACTTCTTGGCGTTGTAGTTGGTGTTGACCGGGTTGAAATGGGCAACTTTGGTGAGCCGATCGACGATCACCCACACAGGATCGTGTTTCTGCAAGGTGGTGGGTAAACCGACGATGAAATCCATGCTCACATCCTCCCATTTCCAGGCAGGAATGCCCAGTGGTTGCAGCAGTCCCGGTTTCGGCATATGGTCTGCCTTCACCCTTCGACATGTATCACATTCGGACACGTATTTTGCAGTCTCACGCTTCATCCGTGTCCACCAAAACTTGCTTCTGAGTTCTTGATACATTTTGTTGCTGACGGGGTGAATAGAAAACCTTGACAAGTGAGCCTCATCAAAGATCTTCTTCCATAATTCCGGTTTACGGGGTACGATGATCCGGTCCTTGAACCATAGGACGCCGTCTCCGTCCTTCCGGAAACATTTCAGCTCCCCACTGTCTACATGTCTCCCCAAATGTGACATGCCTTTGTCATGTTTCTGAGCTGCCGCTATTTCTTCAAGGATGGTGGGGATCAAAGCTAGGTTGTAGAGAGCTCCGTGTGGAATCACATGTAGCGGTGGTTCGCTCTCTTCCAGTGGTGTGATGGTCAGATTGTTGACGTGTGACTTGCGGCTCAGTGCATCTGCCACTACGTTTGCCTTGCCCGGATGATAATGGATCTCTATTTCGTAATCCTTTATCAATTCTAACCATCTTCGCTGCCTCATGTTCAGCTCCTTCTGAGTGAATATGTACTTGAGGCTTTTGTGGTCGGTATATAAATGTACGAGGTTACCGAGTAGGTAGTGCCTCCACATTTTGAGTGCCACTACCACGGCAGCGAGCTCCAAGTCGTGGGCTGGATCATTCTGCTCATGGTTTCTAAGTTGCCGTGATCCATACGCGACCACCCTTCGGTCTTGCATCAGCACACATCCGAGCCCAATGCCGGATGCATCGCAGTACACATCGAACGGTTTTGTTGTGTCTGGCTGTGCCAAAACCGGTGCTGCTGTCAGGTGCTTGACTAAAGCCTTGAATGCTGCTTCACACGCTGGACTCCAAACATATTTGGTAGCCTTCTTCAGCAGCTCCGTCATAGGCTTGGCAATCTTCGAGAAGTTCGGAATGAACCTCCGATAATATCCCGCGAGTCCAAGGAAACTCCGTACCTCGTGAACATTTCTCGGGGATTTCCAATTCAGCACTTGAGTGATCTTGCTCGGGTCTACAGCGATACCCTCCGCTGAAATGATATGCCTGAGAAAAGGCACTTGCGATATCCAGAACTCGCATTTGCTGAATTTTGCGTATAGCTTGTGATCCCGCAGCCGTTGCAAGACTATACGCAGATGTTTCTTGTGATCTTCTTCCGACTTGGAATATACCAGGATGTCGTCGATGAAGACCACGACAAACTTGTCCAGCTCCGGCATGAATACCGAGTTCATTAAATACATGAAGTGAGCTGGAGCATTGGTGAGGCCGAAGGACATGACCAGGTACTCATAAAGTCCGTACCTCGTCGAGAAAGCTGTCTTCGGAATGTCCTCAGCCCTTATCTTAATCTGATGGTACCCGGATCTTAAGTCCATCTTGGAAAAGATCTTTGCTTCGACCAACTGATCAAACAACATGTCGATCCGTGGCAACGGGTACTTGTTCTTGATGGTTACGGCATTTAATGGACAATAGTCCATGCAAAGCCGTAACGTCTCATCCTTCTTCTTGACAAATAATGCCGAACAGCCCCATGGCGAGGAGCTCGGCCTAATAAAACCCTTCTCCAGAAGGTCCGTGAGCTGAGTCTTCAGTTCGGCGAACTCCTTGGGCGCCATCTTGTACGGCCTTCGGGATATTAGCATGGTTCCCGCTGCAAGTTCAATCTTGAACTCCACCTCTCTATCAGGCGGCATTCCCGGTAAATCATCCGGGAACACATCAGGGAACTCTCAGACTACTGGAATATCTTCCAATCTGATAGTTGAGGCTTGATAGACACTTGGAGGTTTTATTTCTGGATTGTCCAGAAACAATGAGTGAGACCCGTGCACTTCTGAGTTTAAGTGCACGACTCGAAGGATGGTGTCTAAAACAGCGCCGTGGCGGGTTAACCACAACATCCCTAGGATGACATCGTCCTTCTGTCCCTCTAAGATAATGAGAGACGTGGGGTACACCCTACCAGCTAAGCATAATGGTGCTTTGGAAACCATTACGCTTGCTGAAATCTTCCCACCCGGTGAACAAATTAAATATGGACTATCGGTGGGTAGTATTGGCAAGCTGTGTTTAGCAATGAAAGCTTGGCTAATAAAATTATGCGTGGCGCCTGAATCAAATAATATTATAGCGAGATGCTGGTGGAGTTGGAACATACCCGCAAGGATTGGCTCGCCCTCCGGCACGTCCTCTATGGCAAGCTGGTGGAAGGTGCCGGGCCTAGGTTTTGCCCGCCGCACATTAGTAGGGTTCCGGGGTTGATTCCTCCCCGGAAACTGCGGTGCCACTCCGCCGTCTTGCCTCTCCGGGCAACTGCTCGCGAAGTGCCCTGGACGACCACACTTGTAACATGTGGCCGCTGCTGGTGTGGTGCTCGGGGGACGAAAGCCCGGAATGCGCTGCTGAGGTGCATACGCACGCGGTATCGCCCGCTGCTGCTGTTGTTGCGGAGGTGGTACTGGCAGTGCCAGCCTGAATGCCAGTGCAGAGTACGGCCGACTGCGGAAAGGCATCGACCTCTGGGGTAGTTGCCAGCGTGAACCTGATGGTGGACGATTCACCATCCGAAACTTTTGAGAAGGACCGCCTCCTTCTCCGCTGCTCTGCGGCGCGGTTCGCTTTCGCTCCGCCGCCGCCAACTCCTTGCCGGTGTCCTCTTGAAC
Organism: Neostapfia colusana; assembly: GCA_030760725.1. Taxonomy (NCBI): domain Eukaryota; kingdom Viridiplantae; phylum Streptophyta; class Magnoliopsida; order Poales; family Poaceae; genus Neostapfia; species Neostapfia colusana. The sequence goes on along the minus strand of JASWHV010000002.1, from coordinate 34,190,240 downwards.
AATCGCAGCGTCAATGATGTCGTTGAGGCTGCCGCGATTGAACATCGCCAACTTGTCCTTCAGGAGCGGATTAAGCCCCTGGTAAAAATGGTCCTGCCGCTTCTCGTTGGTATCGGCGTGATACGACGCGTAGATCGCGAGATCGTTGAACGCCCTGGAGTATTCTAGCGCGTTCCGGCTCCCTTGTTGCAGGTGTAAGAACTCCTGCGTCTTCCTCTTCATCAAACCTGGCGGTATATGATAGGCCCTGAAGGCCGTCCGGAACTCCGTCCAGGTCATTACTCGGTCGGTGGGCTGTGAAGCACAGAAGTTGGCCCACCACGCGCTCGCGGATCCTTGGAGCTGCTGGACCGCGAACTGAGTCTTGCGCTGCTCACTTATCTGAAGCAGCCCGAACTTCATCTCTATTGCGCGGAGCCAGTTGTCCATGTCAAGAGGTTCATCTGCCCTTGAGAATACAGGGGGATGAGTTGCCAGGAAGTCAGAGTAGGAGCTCTGTTGCCGCTCCTCACGGTCTTGACGTCTCTCTGGGCGAGACGTATTGGCGATAAGCGTTTGCAGCAACTCCGTGTGCTGCTGATGTGAACCTGCCATTGCCGCGACGATGTCGGCCAATTTAACCGTTGGCAGTGGCGGTGGCGGTGTTTGCTGTTGCTGTTGCTGCTGCTGTCCCGAGGAGTCATCGGGAGGCTGTTGGGAGGTCTCTCCCCCTTGGCTAGTACCCCCAACATCAGGGTTGGCACGAGTACGCGTCATTCTGAAATTCAAAACAGCAGCGATTAGCACATGTCTTACTTAAAATTCCATATGTAACAGTAGGTATTGAAGTGACAAATGATTAATTTGCACAACATTCACATATATTGATAAAGCATAAACTTTATACAAGATACATTATTCTCGGGTCTCCGAGAAGTCGTGCTCATGTCGTCACTACCTATACATACGCTACTGTCTACACGACATGTCACCGATTAAAAAAGTTGGGTTACACTACCCTAGCTGCCCTACTTGGCAACTGTAACCCCCTACTCGGAGTAGAACTCGACCTCCTGTGGGTCGTCCTCCTCCGGTACCTCTGCTGGTGGCTCTGGATCTACCACCTCTTCTCCCATCCCGGGTTCTCCCATTGCTGGAAGACCCAAGACCACCGGTATGCCCAATACCGGAGGTACGAGGTCCTGCAAAGCATGCACCTCGTCCATAGCCTGGTTGTAGTCCTCTTCCCAGCCTTGGCCTTCCTCAATAGCGTTCTCTCGCTCTTGAGCAAGGTCCTCGTTCTGCTGGGTCAGATTCTGTACCAGTTCTTGCAACACCGTGATGTTGACACGGCTCTTCTTCTTTGCCTTCTTCAGACGATGCAACTGATTGTGCTGTTCAGTCAGTCGCTTGATCGTCGGAAGGAGCACATTACGGAGTGCGTTGTGAGCACTCTCGAAATGGTCTACACGGCTCGTGCTCTCCTTGAGCTTCATGGCGAGATTCTCCGTATGAACAGCTTGGCTGTCCATCACGGCATTTCCCGCCCTCATCTGGAGGCTGAGATTTGCCTCCGCGGGGTTATACCTTGGGCAACCCGGATCTGTTGCCTCCCGGTACCTCTCTTCCCACACATGCTGAGCCCGTCCCTCCACCAGAATGAGCGCATATGGAGTGCCCTCCATAGCCTGCACGTGTAGTTGGCAGAAACGTGACATAGTGTCACGGGCTGCCACTTGCCGCATCCCTTCCGGTTGTCTACCTCTCACCGTGACGGTGAACGGCACCCACCCGGGTGGCGTAGGTCCTGCAGGGACCTCGACATGGATTGTCCACGTCTTGTTCCCCTCTTCACCTTCTTCCTTGGTGAAGTACTGCAGCATCTGGTTGTATCCGAAATATTGAAGCATCTGCCTCAATGCCTCCGGATAGCCGCTGTGGTGAGAACAGTGGGATTCCACCCAACCGTTCTCCAACTGCTTATCTGCTGTCATCTGTAAAAATTATATTTGAGAAATGTCAAATATTTATTTAAAGAGTAAACCATTGAGTTATAACATAAGGCATGTCATTGAACCCATAAAACTTGGAAACAAAGTTCAAATTTTTAAACAAATTTGACTGCTGATCTGCTGTCCAACATGACAGCCCTGATCAGTTTCCATTTCAACCTGATCTAGGTCAAGTTAATGCAAAACAAATTCTGGAGCTCAACATCAAAGTTAAAGCTAACTTCAATAGCTTTCCATAAAGTATTTGCTATGCCTAACATCTATCCTGGTTCAAAAGTTATGAGCTGTCAAAGTTAACAGAATTTCTGAAGAAAATTGGACAGCACCTCCCTGCTTTAGGCACTGATTTGATCCAAGAATTCCAGTTAATTCTGCTCCCAATCTGACAAAACTTTATGTTACAAAGTTGTACACCATCTCATAAGCTTTCCAGAACTACCTCATTTTCTATTTTTGGATTTTTATGCAGGAAGTTATGCTCAATTTACAGAGAGTTTACAGAGAGTCTTTGCTCTGCCCTGTTTTCTGGACAGTTTCAACTCTACTGCAGTTTTCGATTGGTTAAGGGATGAAACACCTCTGGACCTCAACATAAAAGTTGTAAAACTATTCCAAATCTTTCCAGAAATGTATCATATGACCCCAACCTCGAAATAACTCAACCTATAACCTCTGATTAACTTCAGCCTAAATTCAGCTGAAAACAGAGTGCTCTATCCTTAACACCCTATAAGTTGAAAACTTGTTAACTTTGAATATCCTGATTAACGGAAAGATTTACATCAAGTTTTAGTGCTTTGGATCAAAACCTTCAAGTTTTAAATGAAGTTGTTCATTTAATGGGGTGTGACGTCGATGCGTCACCAGATTCTGTCGGTACTACGTCCTTACAAAGAAAAACCTATACCGGACTTAGCCGGCTTCGTTAATTCAGTGGCACTAAACGTCACTCGCACACGGATGCTACACGTCTACCATTTCATGGTCAGGCTACCCGCAGGAAACTCAAGCAATCGTCAGACTCGGCTGCACACCGAGCCCAGAATCCATACAGTTCGTACACCCGGCCGTCGTCACTCGCCTGGATGTTCTCAAGCCAAACACGCCTTGAGTTACGTGTTCACGTTTCAGACCACGTGACGGGGTCTCCCAAGTTGCACCACGCACGCCAGGGACAGACGTTGCTCGAATACCCCAAACGACATGAAGAGTCGCAGAGGATATCAAAGTGGGTCGGGTTACCGGCCACCCGTGGGGCTGCACCCTTCAGCTTGTGCGCACTGGTGGACAGCGCTTACGTGCACCCCCCAAGACATAAACGTCCCAAGATGCACGATTTTCCGACATAGACAAATAGGTTAGTATGCCACTTTCTATATGCTAATAACATCCTTATACGGGCTACTAACTCGTTCCTCACTGGATTTTTGAAAAAGATGACCTTTGTAGTGCGTTAAACCTCAAGCGAGCTCTGATACCAGCGCTGACACGACCCCAAGGTCCTGTCGAGCCAGGATCACGCTGAGGGGTGCTGCGTTGCACAGCACCGTATAACACACGTTAAAGGTACAAAGCAGAAGCAAAATTTTATTACATAAACTGGTTTATGAACATGTGTACATCAAAATAAGTCCAGTCTACACTCACGGGCGTAGACTACGCATCAAGTCCACGTTCAGCCCTTGAACGTGTCCTTGCTAGCACACACGCACACTAACTCTGCGGCGTGCACGACTCCCACTCGACGGGGTTCCCCTCCTGGGGTTCCGTCTCCTCTTCGGGAGTCCCTTCCTCATAGAACCCTGCAAAAGCTTCAAACACAAGCAGTGAGCACGAAGGCTCAGCAAGTCTGACCCGTCTCACCTAAACATGGAACTTCTACATGAGGGGTGATGGGTACATGAGGTAAAATCATTTGCAAAGGATTCGCCTAATTAGTGGAACCTTACTTTCTAGTTTTAGCAGCAGCTTGTGGAGAACCTTACGCTAAGGCACATGAGAGAGCCGCAATCAAACAAGAAACACATTTCTCTCATGTACTTTGTCCAAAGTTGAAAAGAACTTTAGTTAGCTCTAGACTACAGCAAATCATTAACAATCAAGTCCATCTTTCAATCAGCAACATTTTAACATGCAACTAGACTGTTCTTTCTACGTCACGGTACAGTGAACAAGAGGTACTCACTGACCGCGAGGGACGGCAATTATAATCGATTTACACCTGCAGGGTTACCCGAACAACCCTCATGTACGCCCATACTCGATGTTGCCTACAACAACCATCACGGACGCCGTACGCAACCACCTTTCGCCCGTCAGCCAAATATTGAACCGGTCCCATCGTCCCGAGCAAGAGGTCTCTGCACGCGCATCTCAGTGCTGCCAGCCGATTTACACCTCGAGCTCTCAACCTACCCTCTGAACGACGGGCAATGCCTCAATACCCAGCTACCCGAGTTACATCGGTTTCCCGGTTCCCATATATCAGGTAGGTCTTCGGTACTGTTCTACCTTGTTCAACAGGCCCGCACACGGCTCGGTCCTCAATCGACTCAAGCGGAGCTAAAGCACACAGGCCCCAAAGTCCTGCTGCCCTTACTCTCCGCTCGGTCTCATCTTTCTTGCCATGTGTATCATGTGCTATCTCTACCCGAGTCGAGTGCCTCTAGTCTATGCTCGCGAGTAGTTCCAACTACTCGACTTGTACCGAATCCTACACTATCTTAGCATTGCAGTAGCTAAAGGGGTTTTGCAATCCTAAACCCAACCCATAGTTTTCTTTGCTATGCATTTGGGTTTCCAAACAAGACTCTAATGCAAAAATCATAATACTCAAGTAAGTGCTCAAAACAATAAAAATTTGTAAAAGGTTAATGCAAACCGGAGCTTGCCTTGCTGCTCTTGGTCGTAGGCTAGCTTCTCCTCCGGAGTAACGAAGTCTAGTACATGTATCAATTTAAATGCATTTGTATTAACTTTGAACTTGTGACGCTTATAAGTCCCACTAGACAGACTCTATGACTGTGAAACTTTTACTGTGGCTTTGTTACAACCTAAATGCAAACTTGGTCAAGTTTTAGTTGCAGCAAAGCTCATTTGAGCCCTCCACAATTAATTATGTACTTGACCTTAATTGGCACTCTCAGGGTGTTCTAGTGATTTTCATGGAACAAACTATGATTTTCTGAAAACTAGATTTTCAGAGGGTTCTAATGGAGTTGGTCTCACTTAATTTGAAGGTTCCTAAATAAAGATATGAGCTAAACAATTTCAGAGAAAATTATGAAAATGTTTCTGAACATTTTCTATTTTCTCTGGAACAGTTTCACTAATCACACCATTAATTGGATCAAATGAGATCAAATGGATCTGAAATTTTTATGGTAGTTCAGGGATATTTTGGTGAACATCCCAGCAAAATTTCAGGATTTTCCTCCAATGGATTCTCCAGTTAAAATTCCAAACAGTTTAAACTCTGAGGAATTAATTCTGGAGAATTAAGGATTTTCATGAAGTGAAACTTGATTTGCTGGAGAGTGCTCAGAGAGCTGAATCCAACAAAATTTGGTTCACTCGATTTGGAGCTTTCTAGCTGAAGTTATGAGGATTTGAAGTTTGAAGGAAATCTGAAAATCGGGGGAAAAGTTTAAACTTGCGGGTGGGCCCCGGGGACACGCATCGCACGCCGAGGCGACCGCACACTGCGGCACACAGGGTCTTTGCGCGGCAGCACACCCGATCCCGGCCACACCCCGATCCCAATTTAAAGTACCTCCTGCTGACAGCTGGGGTCCACCCTTTCGTCAACCTCCCGCCGCCCGCGCTCTGCCGCTGGGGGACCTCGCCGGAGAGCTCGCCGGCAGCTTCTGTGGAGCTCCAAACTTCACGATCTTGGCCGCCTCTGCCTATTTCCACTCAGGGAACAGGACTCTTGGGTCAGCTCGCAATGAAAATGGCCCCCACATGGTCGGCGACGAGCAGCAGCCTCGGGAGAACTTCGGCCGCGTTGCCCGTCCTACCTAGCACCTAACCTGATCAAGCTAAGGGTTGTCGAGCATCAGTGGACCATAGGAAAGGTCGACATGAGATCAACGGAGCTCGGGAAGGGCTGTTTTGGGCTGTCACCAGACACCTAGGCCGGAAATCGGGATTTCTACTAAAACTCAAAGAACAGCGGTTTCCCTCCACGGTTCTTCGTGGTTCCTGCTCCTATGGACCCGCATGGGCTACTAGAAGTGATCCTCTCCATGAGAGGATGAGTGATGCAGCGTGGCTTACGAATTGCGAAAATATGAAATTCCGGCTTGAGCAGTGCTTGTCACGCCGGCGGAGCTTGCGGGAAAGAAAGAGGGGTTGAAGTCGAACATCTTTGCTGTTCACAGCTCAGTGAACGGTGGTCTGTGGTGGCCGGAAGGACGGTTCCTGCAGTGGCGACTCGAGCTGAACCGGCAGGGAAAGGATCGCCGCGGTGGAGGTCGGGGAAGGCTGCGCAGGGTCTGGAACCGATGCGAAGGTGTTGAAGGTGGCTTGGCGCACACGGTGCTCGTCTCAGATCGCCGGGAGGGTCACTGGATCGGCCAGGCGACGAGGAACCGAAAGCTCACTCAGGCGGCGAGGTGCTTCGGCTTTTTGGGTGGAAGTGCGACGAGGCAGCGGTGAAGACCCCCTGTGACTGCTCGGGCGCGCAGATAAGGACCCATGCGAGGCGGTTCACCGGCCGAGGCGGCAAGAAGTTGGTGGCGCGGCGGCCTCCCCTCGGTGGCGCTCTCGGGAGGAGCTCGGGGACCCGAGCACTGAAAGTCCACTCGGTTAGATCTTCTCAGTGGCTGACATTTGGGTCCCACCCAGGGTTTTAACCTCTGAAATTCACTCCTAATCACTGTTGTAAATAGTGAGCCCCAAAATACCCATGGTGATTCAAATTATTCACCCATGAGCCATTTGAATTGATTAGAATTCAAATTGGGTTTGGTTTGAATGAATTTCAGCACATTTTCAGTTTGGAATTCAAATAAAGTTTGAATTTGCCCCACTTAGCTCATGTCAAGATGAACTCCAAATGAAGTGAAAATTGGTGGGTGAGCTCACAAAAATGTGCTGAATAAGAACATGCCTCCCACTTTTGAATTCATGGGATAAAAACAGTTTGAATTTGAATATGGTTTCAAACTGCCCTCTTTCTAGCTATACCCAAAATGACCTCAAAAAGGTTTTGAATTTTGGGTGAAACTTGGCATGGACATCCCTAGCAATGTGTAGGAGTTTTCATATGCCCCGCCCATATATTTCACATGTGGAAAATGCCACTTTTGCAATATGTGAGTTTGTTCTCTAATGAGCATGTTGATGGTGGTTACTTGCTCTTCATTTGTGTTCATCAACTTTCCTCAAATGAGGTGTGTGTGTATGGTGATGAACACTTCAAATATGTGTCAAAAACTGAGGCCCTTACAGTGACGTAGTAAGAACTTGCATGAGAACGGAACTAATCATATTGATATGAAGTATTATACTAGCTTTGTATTGGATCTTGATGAATAGGCTAGTGCAAACTCGATTCTTTTATGCCATGAGCAATTTACATCGGGGGAAAGCATTTCTTGTTTGATTGTGGACTCCCGATGTGGCGTGTCCAAGGTTACTTAAAATACTGCTATTAATACTTGAAAGTAAGGATTCACTTTTAGGCGAGTTTAATTGTGCTTCTGCCATCCTATTTTAGGTTCATAACCTCACATAGAGTTTCATGTTTAGGGTGACGGTTAAGTCTTGCTGAGCGTTATGCTCACGGATGCTATCCGAGTTGTTTTGCAGGTAATTGACTCGATGCTTATGAGAAGGGATGCCGATGAGACTCGAGAACCTCCGAGTGTTTACTCAAGGAGCATCCTCGCCGCTGCAGATTGTTCTTCGTGTTGCTAGTAAGAAACACCCACGGGCTGGACCATTTCTTTGTTGCTAGTTTAGAATGAGTCGTGAGAGTGATAGTCTTCCGCTGTAGCTTACACTGATATAACTAAAACATTCTTGTATGCTTCCGCTAAACTATTTATGTAATGTGATGTGTGTTCATCGACCCATGTGCTGTTGGGTGCCGCATAACACGGCACCACCCAACGAGGTCCTGTGGTCCCTCACAGCGTGGTATCAGAGCTGCGTTGGGAACAGAGCACGGATTGAGCATCATATTATGTCAAAAACTTAGGATACGGTGAGATAACGGTACTCGGCCCACATAAGGACTATTATTAGCATAATATGAAGGTGGCAAGCTAACCTATTTGTTATGTCGGAAAACCGTGCATCTCGGGACGTCTATGTCTTGGGGGTGCACGTATGTGCTGTCCACCAGTGCGCACAAGCTGAAGGGTGGAGCCTCACAGGTGGCAGGTAACCCGACCCGCTTTAGTATCCTCTACGACTCTCCATGTCGTTTGGGGTATTCGAGCAACGCTTTTACATAGCGTGCGTGGTGCAATTTGGGAGACCCCGTCACGTGGTCAGTAACGTGAACACGTAGCTCAAGGCGCGTTTAGCTTGAGAACACCTGGGCGAGTGATGACGGCCGGGTGTACGAACTGTATGGATACCGGGTTCGGTGTGCAGCCTGGCCTGATGATTGAGTGTGGCTTATGTAGGTGATAACCACGAAAACCTTAGTGCATGTAGAACACGTTTGCGAGTGACCATTTTAGTGCCACCTAATGATACGTATATATGCTGGTGTAATCCGGTTTGGTTTTTCTTTGGTGAGGCAACGTTGTACCGTCATATGTCTTACGGTGCATCGTCACCGTACTACACTGGATAGTATTCTTACCTATGAAGAAATCATTCATGATAACTTCCAAACTAAAAATGGAGGGATAAAGCACATATTAGTTACTGAGCTCTTCTTTTGAACTAAGTTTCAAAGAAGAGACTTGTTAGGCTTCTTTTGATCTCAAAGACAGAGTGCTCTGTTCAGACAGAAATTTTTCTGGGTTTAACAGAGCGTAACTCTGATTAGATTGACCCAATGGAGGTGTTTGATACAGTTCTGGAAAGGTTATTAAGTGCTCTACAACTTTTCTGTAGAACTCCAGAGCCAATTCCGACACCAACTTGGCTGAATGTCCAGATGAATGCAAACTGTTCAGAAAACAGAGCAGCTGCAAACTTCTCTGGATGTTGCTGTAAATTAGCCATCACAGTCTGTAGAAAAAATTCTAAGGGTCATATGATACACCGTTGGAAAGGTTATGAAACTTGCAATGATTTTATAGTTCATAGTTTCTTCAGAATTGTACCCCATTTGTATGTAAAACTGTGATGAAAACAGCCACATACAAAGGAGGTGCTGGCAAATTTTATCCAGAAAATTCTGTCAATTTTGAACAGTCATAGCTATTGATCCAGAGATGATCTAGGGGCATAAGAGTACTCGTTGGAAAGATACTGAAGTTAAATTTAACTTTGGTATTCAACCGGAGTCATGAAAATGTTTCTAACCGGATCAAAATCTGGGTTAGGTACAGAAAGGTCGATTCTGTACAGAATAGAGGGATTGTTCTATTTTGGCTTTAAAAAGATGTGTAAACATGAAGTATTGATATGCTGTCATAAAGTTTTAGCATGTTCATGTTTTACATACTTTCACATACTGCTGAGATCAAGTTTTTACTTCCCTCAAAAATTTGCTTTTCGCAGTATGGTGCGTACTCATTCTCCGAGTAGGGCTGAAAGTTCTCGCCGAGACGGTGATGACCCGACTCCACCAGGGGCACCACCATCAACGGTATGGACGGATGTCATGGCTCAGATGGTCGAGTCAAGTCAAGAGAACACCAGACTACTCCAAGCCTTGGTACAACAAGGTTTACTCCAACGTGCACAACAGGACGTTCCACCTCGGAACGCCTATTTGGACTTCATGGCGACACAACCGTCAATTTTCACGGAAGCCAATGAACCAGTGGAAGCTGATCAGTGGCTTCGAGTTATGGAGTCCAAGTTTGGAGTGTTTGAGTGTGACGAATATCAGAAGACATTATTTGCAGCTCAACAGCTACATGGAGCCGCCGGAAATTGGTGGTTCGCTTATCTTGCCACCGTTCCGGAAGGCCATCAAGTGGAATGGACGGAATTTCGTGAAGCATTCCGTGCTCGTCACATTCCTATGGGTTTTATCAAGGCCCAACAGCAAGAATTCAGAAACTTGAAGCAGGGGGACATGAGTGTCCTCGATTATGTCAGACGATTCAACCTTCTGGCACAATTTGCTCCTGCTTATGCGACGAGCGAAGCTGCAATGTGTGACTACTTTTTCTATGGCATACTAAAAGAGAAGTTAGCTTTGTTCAATCAAGGCAGTTACACCGAGTTGATCAGTGCTGCTCTGCTGCAAGAACAAGCGACACTTGAGTGTCAAGCAGAGAAGAGGGACCGGGAGGATATGCGGGAAGACACACCAGTTGTTCCTCGCAAATACCGTGTGGTGTATCACCCATCATCCGATGAAATATGGAAAACACCAGTGAGATCAACTCCGTACAGATTTCCTGCTCAAGAATCATGTCTTGAAGCAACACCTTTGCCGCAGCAACGAATGACACCTGTCACATCATTGCTGCAACCAAGTACATCAACTTCTCAACCTCAAGTCAACGAAGAACCGGGGAAACCTCCGTGTTCTTATTGCCACCGTTCAGGGCATTTTAGGCAGGAATGCCGAGAGAAATTGTTGAACAGCAGACAACCATCCTCATCAGGTGGTATGCCGCCACCTGCTCAAGTCAACATAACAGCATTGCAATCCGGGAGTGTGCAACATCTTGCTATTGAGGATGTCCTGGAGGGAGCACCGGTGTTAGCGGGCATGTTCACTCTCAAAGACGTGCCCGTGCTCATACTTTTTGATTCCGGTGCAACCCACAATTTTATCAGCAAAACATGCGTGGATCAGCACCAATTATCCACCAATACTCCCACAACGAGTTTTCTTATACATTCACCGGGAGGAAATATCTCTGCCAATCAGATTGTGTCCCGAGCAGCTTGGTGTTTGGGCGGAAAAATATACCCAACATCGCTGATTATGTTGGATAGGCAGAAGATAGACATTATATTGGGGATGTCTTGGTTAAATCGTCACGGTGCCGTTCTCAATATCGGTAACCGGAGTGTCCAGAATGACTCGCCGATTCACGGACAGCACACACTGTTTTTAGGCAGCGAAGATCCAGATATGGTAGAGGCCTACCACACGGAAGCACTTAAACTTGAAGATATTCCGGTGGTACGTGATTATCCCGACGTATTTCCCGATGACTTACCGGGCGTGCCGCCCGAACGGGACGTCGAGTTTAAGATTGAACTGGCGCCAGGAACGACGCCTATCTCACGAAGGCCTTACAAGAAGGCACCTAACAAGCTAGCGGAGTAGAAAGAGCAACTGAATGAACTTATGAGCAAGGGTTTCATACGACCAAGTTCTTCACCTTGGGGTTGCTCAGCGCTGTTCGTTAAGAAGAAGGACGAAACACTACGGCTATGTGTTGATTATCGTCCTCTAAATGCTGTCATAATCAAGAACAAGTATCCTTTGCCCCGCATCGACATCCTATTCGATCAACTTGTGGGTGCAAAGGTGTTTTCGAAGATGGATCTTCGGTCGGGATATCATCAAATGAAAATCCGACCGGAGGACATACCGAAGACATCTTTCTCGACGAGATACGGACTCTACGAGTACCTCGTCATGTCATTTGGGTTAACCAACGCTCCGGCACACTTCATGTACTTGATGAATTTGGTGTTCATGCCGGAGTTAGACAAATTCGTCGTGGTGTTCATTGACGACATATTGGTTTACTCCAAATCTGAAGAAGAACACGCTGAACACCTGCGTATCGTGCTACAACGGTTGAGGGAGCACCAATTATATGCCAAGTTCAGCAAGTGCGAATTTTGGATTGACCAAGTGCCTTTCCTAGGCCATATTATTTCAGCGGAGGGCATTGCAGTGGACCCCAGAAAAATTGAACAAGTGCTGAAATGGGAGTCTCCCATGTCAGTCCACGAGGTCCGAAGTTTCCTAGGTTTAGCGGGGTATTATTGGAGGTTTATTCCGAGCTTCTCAAAAATTGCTAAACCAATGACGGAGCTGCTGAAGAAGGGCACGAAATACACGTGGAATGCAGCATGTGAAGCCACATTCAAAACTTTGGTGAAACATCTCACAACAGCTCCAGTTCTTGCTCAGCCAGACACGACGAAGCCATTTGATGTGTACTGTGATGCATCCGGCATCGGTCTCGGCTGTGTTCTGATAGAAGAATGGCGTGTAGTCGCCTATGGGTCTCGTCAACTGCAAAACCACGAGCATCATTATCCAACTCACGATCTCGAGCTTGCTGCAGTGGTGTTGGCGTTAAAGATGTGGAGGCATTACCTACTTGGTAATCTTGTTCACCTCTACACCGATCATAAAAGCCTGAAATATATCTTCACGCAGAAGGAGCTGAATATGAGACAACGGAGATGGTTGGAGCTCATAAAAGATTATGAAATTGAGATCCACTATCATCCGGGAAAAGCAAACGTGGTTGCCGACGCGCTTAGTCGGAAAGCCCACATTCACAACTTGGCGGCTGCTGAGTTAGAAGACAAAGAACCAAGCCTCCGGGTCATTCCATATGGCGCGCTTTACAATCTCGCGCTCGTTCCAACAATCCGTGAATAGATTGTTGAGGCTCAAAGAAGAGACAAAGGTATGTCTCACATACGGAGAAGACTAGACAACGGAGAGGTGAAATGTTTCTGGAAGGATGAGAACGGTACAATATGGTTCAACGACCGTATACTGGTACCGCGTAATATGAAGCTCCGGAAGAAGATCTTGGGTGAAGCCCACCTGTCGAAGTTTTCCATTCATCCCGGAAGTAACAAGATGTACCAAGATTTGAAACAGAAATTTTGGTGGACGAGGATGAAGAGGGAGATTGCTAAATACGTGTCCGAATGCGATACGTGTAGACGGGTCAAGGCTGATCATATGCGGAAAGCCGGACCGCTACAACCTTTGAAGATACCAGCATGGAAATGGGAGGATGTGAGTATGGACTTCATCATCGGATTACCTCTCACATCCACGAAGCATGACTCGATGTGGGTTGTCGAAGTGTTCGGTCGACACTTCCCCCGGGCCTGCACTGGGCAGCCCGTGGAGGTTCTTTTTTCGGTGGGGCTAGTCGCTTGCGGAGAGCTTGAGCGTATGGACGAGTTAGGAAGAGCTTGACACGGCGAGTTTTACGTGGTTCAGGCCGCCGGAGCGTAAAACCCTACGTCCACGGCGAGCTATGAAGCTCGCTGTATTGCTTGTTGCTCAGAACCGGAGTCCTGAGCTTGGGGATGACTGATGTCTAACGTATGAGTTGCAGGAGTGTGAACCCTTGCTAACGTCACCTACCCAAGCCTTTTATAGTCCAAGACTCGGGTGGCTTACAAGGGGGGCCCGGGACCCAACAGGTGGTCCCGGGGAGATTGTCTGTTATCTACCGTATCTGCAGTTATGCCGGTAGTTGTCTCTGCCGAAGGCTTCTGAGTCTTCGTCTTGCAGCCCTGCCCATGCCGCATGCTAGCCGTAGTGGTTGATGACGGCGGGGGCCGCATGGGGTGTCTTGTCGCTGCGTTTATTGGCTGGCAGGCTCTGACACAACGCGCCAGTCTGTGATGCGACTGGACGCAACGGCACCTGACAGATTTGTGCTCCGCGTATCCGCGTCTTGGGAAGGCGCTGTGGCGGACCGGAATCCGCTCATCCAGGATCACAGAGGGTGGTGCCGCGCGATGCGACACCTGACAGCACATGTCATAAGAACACATTATATTACATGGGAAAACAAATTGAATGTACAAAATAGTACACTTGTCAGTTACAAACTAGGGTCTTTTATTACACAGCAGAAGTTTCTTTTATACAACTCACGCCCGCCTATCTAGCAAAAGTGGTTGCCAGCTCTAGGGCAACCCACACTAGCTGCACTCCTCAGCTCAGCGCAGCATGTACGGCTCCCACTCAGCCGTGGTCCCCGACGGAGGGTAACCCTCGCCGGTGGACTCGTACTCCAAGTCCGTGGGTGGCTCCTCACCTGAAAAACACTTAAGCAGCAACCGTGAGCACGAAGGCTCAGCAAGGCTTAACCGACTCACCTAAGCATGAAACTCTACATGAGGTATACCAAGACATAGGATAGCAATGTTGCAGCAAATGGACACGCCTACAAGTTCATCCTTAGTTCATCTTTTAGCAACAAGTTAACGGTTCATAAAGCTGAAATTTAGTGAGCAATATTTGGTGGCACACATGTAACAACACAATTATATCATAACAGCAATATTGAATCATAACATTTCATTCATTAATCTACGTTACGACGCAGTGAACAAGCGGTACTCGTCACCGCGAGGGACGGCGAATCGACTCGATATACACCTGCATGGAAACCCAAAGAGCACGTCACGTACGCCCACCCATGGAGCTGCACAGCACGCTCACTCGATGTCGTACGGGACAACCTTTCACCCAACAGCCCAAACGCCGAACCAGTCGCACCGAAACGAGCAGGAGGTTCCCCACACGGAGCATCTCTCTATGCCCGTTGGCAGATTTCCACCTTGCTGCCCTCAACCTACACCTATAAATTGGGGTGCTATGCCTCGACGCCCGGAGGTTTAGGCTACATCGGTTTATCGGGGCCCATATATCCGATATGCCTTCGGTACGTTCAATACTTGTTCAGCAGGGCCGCACACGGATCGGTCCTCAATCGACACGGGCAGGGCTGCGCACACAAGACTCACTCTTGCTGCACCCTAGCCCCTGCCTAGTCTCATTTTCATTACTAAAGTGATCTCACATCACTCAACCGAACCCGTGTGTCCCAATGCCTATCTCGCGAGTAGATTCCAACTACACGACTTGTACCGAAGTCCTATGAATCATTAAGCGTAGCCTGTCTACTCGAGGTCCTTGACACTACCCTCACTCTTTTAGGAACCTTTGGTTGTGCAAGTGGGGTTTCATTCATCCTATACCTAATGCACATACATACTTCAAATGACACATGTAAACAAAGTAAGACTTATAAAAAGGTTAATGCAAACCGGGGCTTGCCTTGTTGCTGCTGGTCAGTAGTTAGTTCTTCGTCCAGGAGAAGGAAGTCCAGAACCTCCGGAGCTTCCTCGCCTTCAGCGACTACACGTTATTGAAATACTACATGTTAATGAGTATGCAAACAAGTTTATTGTAATACTACTGCTATTAGTGCTAATAACCAGTCTCTAACACCTGGAACTCTGTTTAAGAATTTAAAGATGAACTGGGTGTTGGTTGTTTGGCTTATACTTAATCCCCCTGGTTAAATGCTAAGTGGTTTTCCCCCTTTTCCATATTAATCCCTCAAGTGGTTAAACAGGACAGGGGTGATCCAGAGCTCCAATGGAGCTGAGAATTTTTGTGTGAGTTCTTGTCACAAGAAAACTATCTGGACCAAACACTAACACTTTTCATGGAGTGGTTTGCTCAGAATAATTCTCTTAGCAAATAAGCAAAGAAGAATTAATTCTGAGGTAATACCCCTGTTCATGCCCAACTTAGTGAACTACAATTTCAATTATAGCTCATAGAGTTTGCATGAATTTTCCTAATATTTTTGGAGCTAAGATTTGCCCAGAACTGAATTTCCAAGTTTTGGAAATTCTCTGAAAATGTTTCTGTATTCAAATGAACACAGCACCTTCAAATTTGAATTGCTCTGACCAAATCAACTCCAATTGGTCTGAAACTTTTACAGGGGTTCACTAATGTCCTAAAGAACATTCTGGCAAAATTTGGGGATTTTTGGATGAACCAAATTCCCTCTAAAATTCTTTTGCTGAAAAGCTTTAAAGAATTTTCCAGAATTAAAAATAGGTTTCATCCAAATTGGGTTTCAGATTTGGATTGTACTCAGTTAGAGGAATCCAACAAAATTTGTTTCATAATTTTTGGATTCTCCTACCCCAAGTTGTGGTCCTCCAAAGTTTGAACTACAAACTGGACAGTTCAAAATGTTTAAATGTCTGTCAGTGGGTCCCACCCGGCAGTCTTCTCCTTCCTCACGCCAAACAGGGGTCCGCGGCGGCGCACTCCGGCGAGCGTGGCTGGAACTGCTTTCCCAGCCGTCTCCCGACCCCAAACTTGCCGCCCCACCGTAACTCACGACGCTGAACTCGTCGGTGGTGTCGCCGGCGGCCGTAGCTCACCGGAACAGGGCTCCCGACGGTGACAGCGGCGTTAGGGTTCCGGCATGGTCAGGAATGCGTCACAACGCATCAAAATGACCGGCAAAGGGTCGGAGAGCACCGCGGGAGCTCGGGGGTGATGGAAATGGCCGTCAAACCCCATGAAAAGGTCGGCAACCTAGAGCTCCACGGTGAACCGAGCTATTATTCTATGGCGGCCCCAAAAAAAACCTAAACCCAGCCATTTTTGGGTCATTTCCCTTGATTCTTGGTCGAGGAGGGCCGCTAGGGAGTGAGGAAGGTGTTGTCAAGCTTGCGCGGCCAATAGCTAAACGAGTAGCAGGAATTTTGGGGTAGACCGCGCTCTACCCGAATACACTACGTTTTGGAAGAACTGGAAATACTCTTCATTCGGTGGTTCAACCGCTATTCGGCTTGCATCTACACGATCTAGAGAGCACGGCGCACCTTTTTCGTGTAGGAGTCCGTCGGTGAAACTGGCCGTGGCGTGCTGTCCACGGGGAGCAGTCCTCGTCTTTCCGCCGGTGGCCTGAGTTCTCAGTGGCGATCGTCGATTTGTGGTCGAGTGCGGTGCTAACACCGCGGGGTGGTGAGATGGCTAGCTAGAGCACACACCGGCGCTCCCTTTCTGTGTTGGGAGCTCGGGCAAAGGCCGAGCGGACGTCGGCGTGCAGGGGAGGATCGGGGAGCGGCGCCGATGTGCGAGCAGATCCCGGTGCGCTTGCTGATCGGGAGAAGAAGGCAATACGCTCGGCCCAGCTGCGTGGAGAGGGGGTCATGTAGAGGGGGGGCTAGCTGCTGTCCGGTCGCCAGCGCGAGAGAGGAAATCAGGAGGTGGCCTCCCGGGCGATGGCGCGCGCGGCAGCTGGCTGCTCGACCGAAGGTCTTCGGTTGACTGAAAAACAGAGGGAAGACTTGGGGGCTAAGTCTATTTCACCCAATGACATGTGGGCCCCACTGGTCAGTGCTCTACCACCTCTCAAAAGATCTCCAAAACTTGACAAACGATGAATTCAAATGTTGGAAATCTCAAACTGAGCTACATTGGTATGGTTTGGCAAATTTCCCTCAAATTCAAATGTATATTTGAATTCTTTGCATATTTGGATCCTTTTTGGAAGAATGGGTAGCAAACCTTTTCAAAAATTATTGAAACTCTGCCTCCCCACTAATTTGGACCTGAGGAATCCAAGTATGCACTTTAATCCTTGTTTTAGCTGCTGCAATCATGATTTTGAATGCAACAGTTTGGAATCACCCTCTCATGTGTGATCATATGTGTAGAATTCCCACTTTGTGAAAGTGTAGGTTTGGAGGTTGCTTGCTCTTCCCACATTTTCACAATCTATCCACAACAAAAACTGTGGTGTTGTGGGTTGAAGAAAAGTTTTTGCAAGTCCTATTTCATGGGCTTTTACATCCCTCCCCCCTTAAAAGAATCTCGTCCCGAGATTACAAAAGAAGAGATAGCGATGTAATAGGGACTTACCCGTGTTGAGAAGCCATGAACTCCGTGTAATTTGAGCGAAGGAACTCCTCGCTCTCCCACGTCACTTCCTCAGCGGTATGGTTGCTCCAGAGGATCTTGTAGAACCACAACGTTCTGCTACGCGTGGTTCGGGCTTTCTCATCAAGGATTTCCACCGGATACTCATCATATGTTAAATCCGGTTTCAGCTCGCCGATGTCTTCGGTAGGAACATAAGATGTATGCTTCAAACATTGTCGCAGTTGCGAAACATGGAAAACATCATGGACACCAGCCAGAGATGCCGGTAGCTCCAATCGATATGCTGCTGGTCCACACTTCTCGGTGATAGCATAGGGTCCAATGAAACGGGGAGCGAGTTTCCCCTTCACACCGTGTGCACGCCCTTCATCGGAGACACGTGGAGGTACACGTGTTCCCCAACGTCGAAGTGCAACGGTCTACGCCTCTTATCAGCGTAGCTCTTTTTCCGGGATTAAGCGGCCTTCAAGTTAGCTTGAATCGTCCGAACGCGCTCTTCGGCATCGTTCACCACATCAACCCCGAATGTGACCCTCTCACCGGACTCGCACCAATTCAATGGGGTGTGGCATTTGCGACCGTAGAGAGCTTCGTAGGGTTCCATCTTGATACTCGCCTGATAACCGTTGTTGTATGAGAATTCCACCAACGGTAGGTGATCATCCCAGTTCCTACCATGGTGGATGGCACACGCTCTCAACATGTCTTCTAGTACTTGGTTCACCCTCTCTGTTTGCCCATCTGTCTGAGGGTGATAGGCGGAGCTCCTGATCAACTTGGTACCCAATGCAGCATGTAGCTGCTCCCAAAAGCGAGATACAAATAATGCACCTCGATCTGAGACGATGGTCTTGGGTACCCCGTCTAAGCATAGAATCTTTGCTATGTATAGCTCCGCATATTTGCCGGCATTGTAACGTGTATTCACCGGAATGAAGTGAGCCGTCATGGTTAACCAATCAACGATTACCCATATGGAATCATGCTTGTTGGATGTTAGGGGTAACCCCATAATGAAATCCATGCTCACATCTTCCCATTTCCATGCTGGGATCTTCAGGTGTTGCAACAGCCATGATTTCTTCATGTGATCAGCTTTCACTCGTCTACACGTATCGCACTCGGATCCGTACTTAGCTACCTCCCGCTTCATCCGTGTCCACCAAAATTTCTTTTTCAAATCTTGGTACATCTTGTTGCTGCCCGGATGAATGGAGTACTTGGACAAGTGAGCTTCATCGAGGATTTTCTTCCTCAGTTCCATATCTCGGGGTACGACTATGCGGTCATTAAACCATAGCGTCCCCTCATCATCTTTCCAGAAACACTTGATCTCTCCATTGTCTATCCGTCTCCGGAGATGCGGCATGCCTTTATCATCTTTCTGAGCTCCAATGATGTCCTCCCTAATAGTAGGGATGAAGGCAAGGTTGTAAAGCGATCCATAAGGAACCAAGTACAAACTTGGCTCTTCCACCTCCACCGGTGTAATGGTGAGGTGATGGACATGTGATTTCCGACTCAGCGCATTGGCAACCACATTCGCCTTGCCGGGGTGGTAGTGAATCTCAATTTCATAGTCCTTGATTAATTCTAACCACCTCCGTTGCCTCATGTTTAGCTCCTTCTGAGTGAAAATATATTTTAAGCTCTTGTGGTCGGTGTGGAGATGCACTAGATTCCCCAGGAGATAGTGCCTCCACATTTTTAGCGCCAACACCACGGCAGCAAGATCAAGATCATGAGTGGGATAATGCTGCAAATGGTTTCGAAGTTAGCGTGATCCATATGCGACCACACGTCCTTCCTGCATCAACACGCAGCCGAGCCCAATACCGGACGCGTCACATGTAAGGGCCTCAGTTTTTGGACACCCATTTGTAGTGTTCATCCCCACACCACACACCTCATTTGAGGAAGAATGATGAACACAAATGAAGAGCAAGTAACAATTATCAACATGCTCATTAGAGAACGACCTCACACATTGCAAAAGTGGTATTTCCCACATGTGATATAGATGGGCTGGACATATGAAAACTCCTACACTTTGCTAAGGATGTCCATGCCAAGTTTCACCTAAATTCAAAACCTTTTTGAGGTCATTTTGGGTATAGATAGGAAGAGGGCAGTTTGAAACCATATTCAAATTCAAACTGTTTTTATTCCATGAATTTAAAAGTGGAAGGCATATTCTTACTCAGCACATTTTTGTGAGCTCACACACCAATTTTCACTCCATTTGGAGTTGATCTTGACATGAGCTAAGGGGGAGAAATTCAAACTTTATTTGAATTTCAAACTGCACTTGTGCTGAAATTCATTCAAACCAAACTTCATTTGGACTTTCATCAATTCAAATGGTTCTTGGGTGAATAATTTGAATTGCCAAGGGTAGAATAGGGTTCACTGTTTACCACAGCTGTTAGGAGTAAATTTCAGAGGTTAAAAGAGGGGTGGGACCCACATGTCAGCCTCTGCCTCAAAGCAAACCGACTGAAACACAGTTCAGTCGGTTCCCGGCTGCTGTGTGCGCGCGCCACCGAAGGGGGGCAGCCGGCGCCAGCTCCTGCTGCGCGCCCCAAGCCGGAGGCCAGCCGCCGGGCTATTTATTTCCTCCCCGGCGTGCTTCAGTCGCCATTCCCCGAGCTGCCGACGTACACGACTTGTTTTTCCACTGCCATCGCCGCCGCTCGAGCTCCAGCTTGATCAAGCCGATCGCAGCTCCCTCCTTCCACTCCAGGGTCCCAGCAAGGTACTAGAGACCTTCCTCCATCCTCCCCATTGCTAGAAGTCGATTGAAACCGAGTGATATCGGCTGTGCCGAAAGATCAAACTCGGAACTGGAAACCGCCGCACCTCGGGCTCTCGTGGACAGCCCAACCAGGGCGTTGTCACGCCCGAGCCAAGGCACCCTTGGACGCGCAGGTGACCGGTGCTGCTCATCCCCGAGCCACAGCTCGAGTGGTTGCTCACCGGCGGCGAATTTCCACTTTTCCCCTTTCTGTGTGCAGAACGACCTTCGGGTATGATTCTGTTTAATTCGTGCTCTAGAAAGGATTAGAGGGCCTCAGGCCACTCCCACACGAGCTAGACACGGTAACGCACAAGTTGCCTTCACAACTCTGGGCCGAAGAACCTCTGTGCCCGGCATAATTCAAGGTCTACTAATGGCGGAACGAACGGGGGGTGTCGGGCGCACGGTGAGGACCTATTTCGGGCCTTCCCCGAGCTGCCTCGAGCTCATGTCGACCTTCTCTGAGGTCCACTGATGCTCCCCGACCGATTTCCCAAGTAACTGAGGTACTAGGAGAGTCAGCAGACATGGCCGAAGTCGTTCCGATATGGCGGCTCGTCGCCGACCATGCTCCGGCCGTTGTCATGAGCAGCTGACCCTCGGATCATGTTCCCCAAGTAAAAGTAGGCAGGGGCGGCCAGAATCAAGAAGTTTGGAGCTGTACAGCAGCCAGCGGCGAGGTCCCTCGGCGGCGGGGCGCGGGTGTCGCGAGGTTGAAGAAGGGGTGGACCCCAGCTGTCAGCGGCCGATATTTTGAATCGGGATCCGGCTGCGGCCAGGATCGGGTGTGCTGGCGCGCAAAATCCTTGTGGGCCGCGGTGTGCTGTCGCTTCGGCGTGCGACGCGTGTCCCCTGGGCCCACGCGCGAGTTTAAACTTTTCCCCGATTTTCAGATTTCCTTCAAACTTCAAATCCTTATAACTTTGGCTAGAAAGCTTTAAATTGAGTGAACCAAATTTTGCTGGATTCAGCTCTCTGCGTACTTTCCAGAAAATCAAGTTTCACTCCATGAAATTCCTTATTTCTCCAGAATTAATTCCTCAAAGTTTAAACTGTTAGGAATTTTAACTGGATGATCCTTTGGAGGAAAATCATGAAATTTTGCCGAGATGTTCACCAAAATATCCTTGAACTACAATAAAAATTTCAGATCCATTTGAGCTCATTTAGTCCACCTAATGGTGTGATTAGTAAAACTGTTCCAGAGAAAATAGAAAATGTTCAGAAACATTTTCAGAATTTTCTCTGAAATTGTTTAGCTCATATCTTTAGTTAGAGACTTCCAAATTAAGTGAGACCAATTCCATTAGAACCCTCTGAAAATCTAGTTTTCAGAAAGTCATAGTTTGTCTCATGAAAATTCCTAGAACACCCTAAGAGTTCCAATTAAGGTCAAGGACATAATTATTTGTGGAGGGCTCAAATGAGCTTGGCTGCAACTAAAACTTGACCAAGTCTCTGTTTAGGTTGTAACCAAGCCACAGTAAAAGTTTCACAGTCATTAGGTCTATCTAGCAAAGGTTATAGACTTCACAACTTCAAACTTAATACAAGTGCATTAAATTAATACATGTATTGTTCTATGATGTAGTCGCTAAGGTCGAGGAGGAACCCGAAGTCCTAGACTTCGTTACTCCGGAGGAACAGCTAGCCTACGACCAAGAGCAGCAAGGCAAGCCCTGGTTTGCATTAACCTTTTTACAAATTTTTATTGTTTTGAGCACATACTTGTTTCCGTTGTTCTGTGCATTAGAGTCTTGTTTGGAAGCCCCACTGCATAGCCAAGAGAACCATGGGTTGGGTTTAGGCTTTGCAAACCCCGTTAGCCACTGCATTGCTAGGATAGAGTAGGATTCGGTACAAGTCGAGTAGTTGGAACTACTCGCGAGAATAGGCTAGAGGCACATTGCTCGGGTAGAGATAGCACATGATACACATGGCAAGAAAATGAGACCGAGCGGAGGGTAAGGGCAGCAAGACTTTGGGGCCTGTGTGCTGTAGCTCTGCTTGTGTCGATTGAGGACCGAGCCGTGTGCGGGCCTGTTGAACAAGCTAGAACAGTACCGAAGACCTACCGGCTATATGGGAACCGGGAAACTGATGTAACTCGGGTAGCTGGGTATTGAGGCATTGCCCGTCGTTCAGAGGGTAGGTTGAGAGCTCGAGGTGTAAATCGGCTGGCGGCACGGAGATGCGCGTGCAGAGACCTCTTGCTCGGGACGATGGGACCGGTTCAATATTTGGCTAACGGGTGAAAGGTAGTCGCGTACGGCGTCCGTGATGGTTGTTGTAGGCAACATCGAGTACGGGCGTACGTGACGGGTTGTTCGGGTAACCCTGCAGGTGTAAATCGATTATAATCGCCGTCCCTCGCGGTCAGTGAGTACCACTTGTTCACTGTACCGTGACGTAGAAAGAACAGGCTAGTTACATGTTAAAATGTTGCTGATTGAAAGCTGGACATTGATTGTTAATGATATGCTGTAGCTTAGTGCTAACTAAAGTTCTTTTCAACTTTGGGCAAAGTACATGAGAGAAATGCGTTTCTTGTTTGATTGCGGCTCTCTCATGTGCCTTAGCGTAAGGTTCTCCACAACCTGCTGCTAAAACTTGAAAGTAAGGTTCTACTAATTAGGCGAGTCCTTGCAAATGATTTTTACCTCATGCAACCCATTACCCTCATGTAGAAGTTCCATGTTTAGGTGAGATGGGTCAGACTTGCTGAGCCTTCGTGCTCACTGCTTGTGTTTGAAGCTTTTGCAGGGTTCTATGAGGAAGGGACTCCCGAAGAGGAGACGGAACCCCAGGAGAGGAACCCCGTCGAGTGGGAGTCGTGCACGCCGCAGAGTTAGTGTGCGTGTGTGCTAGCAAGGACACGTTCAAGGGCTGAACGTGTACTTGATGCTTAGTCTACGCCCGCGAGTGTGGACTAAACTTATTTTGATGTAAACATGTTCATATAACTGTTTATGTAATAAAACTTCCGCTTCCGCTTTGCACCTTTGACTTGTGTTATACGGTGCTGTGCAACGCAGCACCCCTCAGCGTGATCCTGGCTCGACAGGACCAATGGGGTCGTGTCAGCGTGGTATCAGAGCTCGCTTGAGGTTTAACACAGTACAAAGGTCTTCTTTTTCAAAAATCCAGTGAGGAACGAGTTAGTAGCCCGTATAAGGATGTTATTAGCATATAGAAAGTGGCTTAGTAACCTATTTGTTATGTCGGAAAATCGTGCATCTCGGGACGTTCATGTCTTGGGGGGTGCACGTAAGCGCTGTCCACCAGTGCGCACAAGCTGAAGGGTGGAGCCCCACGGGTGGCAGGTAACCCGACCCGCTTGAGTATCCTCTACGACTCTTCATGTCGTTTGGGGTATTCGAGCAACGTCTGTCCCTGGCGTGCGTGGTGCAACATGGGAGACCCCGTCACGTGGTCTGAAAACGTGAACACGTAACTCAAGGCGTGTTTGGCTTGAGAACATCCGGGCGAGTGATGACGGCCGGGTGTACGAACTCTATGGATTCCGGGCTCGGTGTGCAGCCGAGTCTGATGATTGTTTGAGTTTCTGCAGGTAGCCTTACCATGAAACGGTAGACGTGTAGCATCCGTGTGCGAGTGACGAGTAGTGCCACTGAACTAACGAAGCCGGCTAAGTCCGGTATAGGTTTTTCTTTGTGAGGGCGTAGTACCGACATAATCTGGTGACGCATCGACGTCACACCCAACTGAATAAACAACTTCATTGTAAAAACTGGAAGGTTTTAATCCAAAGTAGTAAAACTTGATGTAACTCCTTCTCTTGTACAGGATATTCAAAGTTAACAAGTTTTCAACTTATAGGATGTTAAGGACAGAGCACTCTGTTTTCAGCTGAATCAAGGCTGAAGTTAATCAGAGGTTAGAGGTTGAGTTCTTTCGAGGTTGGGGTCGTATGATACATTTCTGGAAAGCGTTGGAAGGGCTTTACAACTCTTCTGTTGAGGTCCAGAGGTGTTTCATCCCTTAACCACTCGAAAAGTGCAGTAGAGTTGAAACTGTCCAGAAAACAGGACAGAGCAAAGACTCTCTGTAAACTCTCTGTAAATTAAGCATAACTTCCTGTTTAAAAATCCAAAAATAGGAAATGAGGTAGTTCTTGAAAAACATATGAGATGGGTTACAATTTTGTAACAGAAAGTTTTGTCAGATTAGGAACAGAACTAACTGGGATTCTTGGATCAAATCAGTACCTAAAGCAGGGAGGTGCTGTCCAATTGATTCCAGAAATTCTGTTAACTTTGACATCTCATAACTTTTGAACCAGGACAGATCAAAGGCCAACCAAATACTTTCTGGAAAGCTATTGAAGTTAACTTTAACTTTTATGTTGAGCTCCAGGACTGGTTTTGCTTTTAACCTGGCCTAAATCAGATTGATATGGAAACTGGTCAGGGCTGTCATGGTAACAGCAGATCAGCAGTCAAATTTGTTTAAAAATTTGAACTATGTTTCCAAGTTTTATGGGTTCAATGACATGTTTTATGTTATAACTCAGAAGTTTACTGTTAAAAATAAATATTTGACATTTCTCAAATATATTTTTACAGATGACAGCAGATAAACAGTTGGAGAACGGGTGGGTAGCTTCCCACTGTTCTGACCGTAGTGGCTACCCGGAAGCATTGTGGCAAATGCTCCAATATTTCGGGTACAACCAGATGCCGCAATACTTCGCCAAGGAAGAAGGCGAAGAGGGGAACAAGACATGGCCGATCCATGTCGAGGTTCCTGCAGGGCCTACGCCACCCGGTTGGGTGCCATTCACCGTCACGGTGAGAGGAAGACAACCGGAAGGGATGTGGCAAGTGGCAGCCCGTGACACCATGTCACGTTTCTGCCAACTACACGTGCAGGCTATGGAGGGCACACCATACGCACTCGTTCCGGTGGAAGGGCGAGCTCAGCATGTATGGGAAGAAAGGTACCTGGAGGCAACAGACCCGACTTGCCCAAGGTACAACCCCGCGGAGGCAAACCTCAGCCTCCAAATGAGGGCGGGAAACGCTGTGATGGACAGCCAAGCTGTTCATACGGAGCATCTCGCCACCAAGCTCAAAGAGAGCACAAGCCGTGGAGATCATTTTGAGGGTGCTCACAGTGCACTCCGCAATGTGCTCCTTCCGACGATCAAGCGACTGAATGAACAACACAATCAGTTGCGTCGTCTGAAGAAGGCAAAGAAGAAGAGCCGTGTTGACATCGCGGCATTGCAAGAGCTGGTGCAGACCCTAACTCAGCAGAATGAGGACCTTGCTCAAGAGCGGGACGACGCTATTGAGGAAGGACAAGGCTGGGAAGAGGACTACAACCAGGCTATGGACGAGGTGCATGCATTGCAGGGCCTCGTGCCCCCGGTGTTAGGCATACCGGTGGTCTTGGGTCTTCCAGCAGTGGGAGAACCCGGAATGGGAGAAGAGGTGGTAGATCCAGAACCACCAGCAGAAGTACCGGAGGAGGACGACCCACAGGAGGTCGAATTCTACTCCGAGTAGGGGGTTACGGTTGCCAAGTAGGGCAGCTAGGGTAGCGTAACCCAACTTTTGTAATCGGTGACATGTCGTATAGACAGTGGCGTATGTATAGGTAGTGACGACATGAGCACGACTTCTCGGAGATCCGAGAATAATGTATCTTGTATAAAGTTTATGCTTTATCAATATATGTGAATGTTGTGCAAGTTAATCATGCGTCGCTTCAATACCTACTGCTGTTTATGGAATTTTGAGTAAGACATGTGCTAATTGCTGCTGTGTTGAATTTCAGAATGACGCGTACTCGTGCCAACCCTGATGTTGGAGGTACTAGTCAAGGGGGAGAGACCTCCCAACCGCCTCCCGAGGACTCCTCGGGACAGCAGCAGCAACAGCAACAGCAAACACCGCCACCGCCACTGCCAACGGTTACATTGGCCGACATTGTCGCGGCAATGGCGGGTTCACATCAGCAGCACACAGAGCTGCTGCAAACGTTAATTGCGAATACGTCTCGCCCAGAGAGACGTCAAGATCGTGAGGAGCGCCAACAGAGCTCCTACTCTGACTTCCTGGCGACTCATCCCCCTGTATTCTCCAGGGCGGATGAACCACTTGACGCGGACAACTGGCTCTGCGCCATAGAGATGAAATTCGGGCTGCTCCAAATCAGCGAGCAGCGCAAGACTCAGTTCGCGGTCCAGCAGCTCCAAGGATCCGCGAGCGCGTGGTGGGCCAACTTCTGTGCTTCACAGCCCGCCGACCGAGCGATGACCTGGGCGGAGTTCCGGACGGCCTTCAGGGCCTATCATATACCGCCCGGTTTGATGAAGAGGAAGACGCAGGAGTTCCTACACCTGCAACAAGGGAGCCGGAACGCGCTGGAATATTCCAGAGCGTTTAACGATCTCGCGCTCTACGCGTCGTATCATGCAGATACGGACGAGAAGCGGCGGGACCACTTTTACCAGGGGCTTAACCCGCTCCTGAAGGACAAGCTGGTGATGTTCAATCGCGGCAGCCTCAACGACATCATTGATGCTGCGATTGTTCAGGAAGATTCCGGCAAGGAGTTGGCGGCGGCAGAGCGAAAGCGAAGCGCGCCGCAGAGCAGCGGAGAAGGAGGCGGTCGTTCTCAGAAGTTTCGGATGGTGAATCGCCCACCATCAGGTCCACGCTGGCAGCCACCACAGCGGTCGATGCCGTTCCGCAGTCGGCCGTACTCTTCACCGGCATTCCGGCCGGCACTGCCAGCACCACCGCAACAACAACAGCAGCAGCGGGCGATGCCGCGTGCGTTTGCACCTCCGCAACGCATGCCGGGCTTTCGTTCCCCGAGTACTCCACCAGCAGCGGCCACATGTTACAAGTGTGGTCGTCCAGGACACTTCGCGAGCAGTTGCCCGGAGAGGCAAGGCGACGGAGTGGCACCACAGTTTCCGGGGAGGAATCAACCCCGGAACCCTACTAATGCGCGGCGGGCAAACCCTAGACCCGGCACTGTCCACCAGCTTGCCATTGAGGACGTGCCGGAGGGCGAGCCAATCCTTGCGGGTATGTTCCAACTCCACCAGCATCCCGCTATAGTACTGTTTGATTCAGGCGCCACGCATAATTTTATTAGCCAAGCTTTCATTGCTAAACACAGCTTGCCAATACTACCCACCGATAGTCCATATTTAATTTGTTCACCGGGTGGGAAGATTTCAGCAAGCGTAATGGTCTCCAAAGCACCATTATGCTTAGCGGGTAGAGTGTACCCCACGTCTCTCATTATCTTAGAGGGGCAGAAGGTCGATGTCATTCTAGGGATGTCGTGGTTAACCCGCCACGGCGCTGTTTTAGACACCGTCCTTCGAGTCGTGCACTTAAACTCAGAAGTGCACGGTTCTCACTCATTATTTCTGGACAGTCCAGAAATAAAACTTCCAAGTGTCTATCAAGCCACAACCATCAGATTGGAAGACATTCCGGTGGTCCGAGAGTTCCCGGATGTATTCCCGGACGATTTGCCGGGGATGCCACCCGATAGAGAGGTGGAGTTCAAGATTGAACTCGCACCGGGAACCATGCCAATATCCCGAAGGCCGTACAAGATGGCGCCCAAGGAGTTGGCTGAACTGAAGACTCAGCTCACGGACCTTCTGGAGAAGGGTTTTATTAGGCCGAGCTCCTCACCATGGGGCTGTTCGGCATTATTTGTCAAAAAGAAGGATGAAACGTTGCGGCTTTGCGTGGACTACCGTCCATTAAATGCCGTAACCATCAAGAACAAGTACCCGTTGCCACGGATCGACATGTTGTTTGATCAGTTGGTCGAAGCAAAGATCTTTTCCAAGATGGATTTAAGATCCGGGTACCATCAGATTAAGATAAGGGCGGAGGACATTTCAAAGACAGCTTTCTCGACAAGGTATGGACTTTATGAGTACCTGGTCATGTCCTTTGGCCTCACCAATGCTCCAGCTCACTTCATGTACTTAATGAACTCGGTGTTCATGCCGGAGCTGGACAAGTTTGTCGTGGTCTTCATCGATGACATCCTGGTATATTCCAAGTCGGAGGAAGATCACAAGAAACATCTGCGTATAGTCTTGCAACGGCTGCGGGATCACAAGTTATACGCAAAGTTCAGCAAATGCGAGTTTTGGATATCGCAAGTGCCTTTCCTCGGGCATATCATCTCAGCGGAGGGTATCGCTGTGGACCCGAGCAAGATCACGCAAGTGCTGAATTGGAAATCCCCGAGAACTGTTCATGAGGTACGGAGTTTCCTCGGACTCGCGGGATATTATCGGAGGTTCATTCCGAACTTCTCGAAGATTGCCAAGCCAATGACAGAGCTGCTGAAGAAGGCTACCAAATATGTTTGGAGTCCAGCATGTGAAGCAGCATTCAAGGCTTTAGTCAAGCACCTGACATCAGCACCGGTTTTGGCGCAGCCAGACACAACAAAACCGTTCGATGTGTACTGCGATGCATCCGGCATTGGGCTCGGATGTGTGCTGATGCAAGACCGAAGAGTGATCGCGTATGGATCACGGCAGCTTAGGAATCATGAGCAAAATTATCCAACTCACGACTTGGAGCTCGCTGCCGTGGTACTTGCACTGAAGATGTGGAGGCACTACCTACTCGGTAACCTCGTACATTTATATACCGACCACAAAAGCCTCAAGTACATATTCACTCAGAAGGAGCTGAACATGAGGCAACGAAGATGGTTAGAACTGATAAAGGATTACGAGATAGAGATCCATTATCATCCGGGCAAGGCAAACGTTGTGGCGGACGCGCTAAGCCGCAAGTCACACGTCAATAATCTGACCATCACACCGTTGGAAGAGAGCGAACCACCACTACATGTGATTCCACACGGAGCTCTCTACAACCTAGCTTTGGTCCCCACCATCCGTGAAGAGACAGCGGCAGCCCAGAAGAATGACAAGGGCATGTCACGTTTGCGGAGACGTGTAGACAGTGGGGAGTTGAAATGTTTCCGGAAGGACGGAGACGGCGTCCTATGGTTCAAGAACCGGATCGTCGTACCCCGAAACCCGGAGTTAAGGAAGGAAATCTTTGATGAGGCTCACTTATCAAAGTTTTCTATTCACCCCGGCAGCAACAAAATGTATCAAGAACTCAGAAGAAGGTTTTGGTGGACACGGATGAAGCGAGAGACTGCAAAATACGTGTCCGAGTGTGATACATGTCGAAGGGTGAAGGCAGACCACATGCGGAAACCGGGACTGCTGCAACCACTGGGCATTCCTGCCTGGAAGTGGGAGGACGTGAGCATGGATTTCGTCGTCGGTTTACCCACCACCTTACAGAAACATGATTCTGTGTGGGTAATCGTCGATCGGCTCACCAAAGTTGCCCATTTCATCCCGGTCAACACCAACTACAACGCCAAGAAGTACGCTGAACTATACATCTCACGGATCTTATGCTTATACGGCGTACCCCGTACCATCATATCGGACCGGGGCACTTTATTTGTGTCCCGTTTTTGGGAGCAGCTACACGCTGCCTTGGGGACGAAGCTGATCCATAGTTCAGCCTACCACCCGCAGACGGATGGGCAAACTGAGCGGGTAAATCAAATTCTAGAAGACATGCTACGAGCTTGCGCTATTGACCACGGCAAGAATTGGGATGATCACTTGCCGTTAGCCGAGTTCTCGTACAACAATGGGTACCAAGCCAGCATCAGGATGGCGCCCTACGAGGCGCTATACGGAAGGAAATGCCGCACACCATTGAATTGGTGTGAGTCTGGCGAGAGGGTTACCTTCGGGATTGACCTTGTCAACAACGCGGAAGAAAAGGTTCGACTGATTCAAGCGAACCTAAAAGCCGCTCAATCCCGTCAAAAACAGTATGCGGACCGGAGAAGACGCCCATTACAATTCGAAGTTGGGGATCACGTATATCTGCGGGTGTCCCCAATGAAGGGCGTAAACAGATTTGGGGTGAGGGGAAAGTTAGCACCCCGATTCATCGGTCCATTCCAGATTACCGAAAGATGTGGATCAGTAGCATACCGGCTGAAATTACCAGAAGCACTTTCCGGTGTGCACAACGTCTTTCACATTTCCCAGCTGAGGAAGTGTCTCAAGCTATCAACTACCGTTCAGCTGGAAGACATTGAAGAACTGCAACCGGATTTCACCTATCGGGAGGAACCGGTGCAGATTATTGATGAAAAGGCCCGAACCACACGCAACCGTACGTTGTGGTTCTACAAGGTTCTATGGAATAATCACTCCATGGACGAAGCGACATGGGAGAGCGAAGAATTCCTTCGCACTAATTACCCCGACTTTTTCACGTCGCATATCCGGTAATTTTCCACCGTCCTCTCTCTCATTTTCACCTTATAATCTCGGGACGAGATTCTTTTAAGGGGGGAGGAATGTAAGGGCCTCAGTTTTTGGACACCCATTTGTAGTGTTCATCCCCACACCACACACCTCATTTGAGGAAGAATGATGAACACAAATGAAGAGCAAGTAACAATTATCAACATGCTCATTAGAGAACGACCTCACACATTGCAAAAGTGGTATTTCCCACATGTGATATAGATGGGCTGGACATATGAAAACTCCTACACTTTGCTAAGGATGTCCATGCCAAGTTTCACCTAAATTCAAAACCTTTTTGAGGTCATTTTGGGTATAGATAGGAAGAGGGCAGTTTGAAACCATATTCAAATTCAAACTGTTTTTATTCCATGAATTTAAAAGTGGAAGGCATATTCTTACTCAGCACATTTTTGTGAGCTCACACACCAATTTTCACTCCATTTGGAGTTGATCTTGACATGAGCTAAGGGGGAGAAATTCAAACTTTATTTGAATTTCAAACTGCACTTGTGCTGAAATTCATTCAAACCAAACTTCATTTGGACTTTGATCAATTCAAATGGTTCTTGGGTGAATAATTTGAATTGCCAAGGGTAGAATAGGGTTCACTGTTTACCACAGCTGTTAGGAGTAAATTTCAGAGGTTAAAAGAGGGGTGGGACCCACATGTCAGCCTCTGCCTCAAAGCAAACCGACTGAAACACAGTTCAGTCGGTTCCCGGCTGCTGTGTGCGCGCGCCACCGAAGGGGGGCAGCCGGCGCCAGCTCCTGCTGCGCGCCCCAAGCCGGAGGCCAGCCGCCGGGCTATTTATTTCCTCCCCGGCGTGCTTCAGTCGCCATTCCCCGAGCTGCCGACGTACACGACTTGTTTTTCCACTGCCATCGCCGCCGCTCGAGCTCCCGCTTGATCAAGCCGATCGCAGCTCCCTCCTTCCACTCCAGGGTCCCAGCAAGGTACTAGAGACCTTCCTCCATCCTCCCCATTGCTAGAAGTCGATTGAAACCGAGTGATATCGGCTGTGCCGAAAGATCAAACTCGGAACTGGAAACCGCCGCACCTCGGGCTCTCGTGGACAGCCCAACCAGGGCGTTGTCACGCCCGAGCCAAGTCACCCTTGGACGCGCAGGTCACCGGTGCTGCTCATCCCCGAGCCACAGCTCGAGTGGTTGCTCACCGGCGGCGAATTTCCACTTTTCCCCTTTCTGTGTGCAGAACGAACTTCGGGTACGATTCTGTTTAATTCGTGCTCTAGAAAGGATTAGAGGGCCTCAGGCCACCCCCACACGAGCTAGACACGGTAACGCAC
Source organism: Neostapfia colusana (assembly GCA_030760725.1). Classification (NCBI taxonomy): domain Eukaryota; kingdom Viridiplantae; phylum Streptophyta; class Magnoliopsida; order Poales; family Poaceae; genus Neostapfia; species Neostapfia colusana. Next base: position 34,157,968 of record JASWHV010000002.1, on the reverse strand, counting down.
AAGTTGCCTTCACAACTCTGGGCCGAAGAACCTCTGTGCCCGGCGTAATTCAAGGTCTACTAATGGCGGAACGAACGGGGGGTGTCGGGCGCACGGTGAGGACCTATTTCGGGCCTTCCCCGAGCTGCCTCGAGCTCATGTCGACCTTCTCTGAGGTCCACTGATGCTCCCCGACCGATTTCCCAAGTAACTGAGGTACTAGGAGAGTCAGCCGACATGGCCGAAGTCGTTCTGATATGGCGGCTCGTCGCCGACCATGCTCCGGCCGTTGTCATGAGCAGCTGACCCTCGGATCATGTTCCCCAAGTAAAAGTAGGCAGGGGCGGCCAGAATCAAGAAGTTTGGAGCTGTACAGCAGCCAGCGGCGAGCTCTCCGGCGAGGTCCCTCGGCGGCGGGGCGCGGGTGTCGCGAGGTTGAAGAAGGGGTGGACCCCAGCTGTCAGCGGCCGATATTTTGAATCGGGATCCGGCTGCGGCCGGGATCGGGTGTGCTGGCGCGCAAAATCCTTGTGGGCCGCGGTGTGCTGTCGCTTCGGCGTGCGACGCGTGTCCCCTGGGCCCACGCACGAGTTTAAACTTTTCCCCGATTTTCAGATTTCCTTCAAACTTCAAATCCTTATAACTTTGGCTAGAAAGCTCCAAATTGAGTGAACCAAATTTTGCTGGATTCAGCTCTCTGAGTACTTTCCAGAAAATCAAGTTTCACTCCATGAAATTCCTTATTTCTCCAGAATTAATTCCTCAAAAATTTTAAACTGTTAGGAATTTTAACTGGAGGATCCTTTGGAGGAAAATCATGAAATTTCGCCGAGATGTTCACCAAAATATCCTTGAACTACCATAAAAATGTCAGATCCATTTGAGCTCATTTAGTCCACCTAATGGTGTGATTAGTAAAACTGTTCCAGAGAAAATAGAAAATGTTCAGAAACATTTTCAGAATTTTCTCTGAAATTGTTTAGCTCATATCTTTAGTTAGAGACTTCCAAATTAAGTGAGACCAATTCCATTAGAACCCTCTGAAAATCTAGTTTTCAGAAAGTCATAGTTTGTCTCATGAAAATTCCTAGAACACCCTAAGAGTTCCAATTAAGGTCAAGGACATAATTATTTGTGGAGGGCTCAAATGAGCTTGGCTGCAACTAAAACTTGACCAAGTCTCTGTTTAGGTTGTAACCAAGCCACAGTAAAAGTTTCACAGTCATAAGGTCTATCTAGCAAAGGTTATAGACTTCACAACTTCAAAACTTAATACAAGTGCATTAAATTAATACATGTATTGTTCTATCATGTAGTCGCTAAGGTCGAGGAGGAACCCGAAGTCCTAGACTTCGTTACTCTGGAGGAACAGCTAGCCTACGACCAAGAGCAGCAAGGCAAGCCCCGGTTTGCATTAACCTTTTTACAAATTTTTATTGTTTTGAGCACATACTTGTTTCCGTTGTTCTGTGCATTAGAGTCTTGTTTGGAAGCCCCACTGCATAGCCAAGAGAACCATGGGTTGGGTTTAGGCTTTGCAAACCCCGTTAGCCACTGCATTGCTAGGATAGAGTAGGATTCGGTACAAGTCGAGTAGTTGGAACTACTCGCGAGAATAGGCTAGAGGCACATTGCTCGGGTAGAGATAGCACATGATACACATGGCAAGAAAATGAGACCGAGCGGAGGGTAAGGGCAGCAGGACTTTGGGGCCTGTGTGCTGTAGCTCCGCTTGTGTCGATTGAGGACCGAGCCGTGTGCGGGCCTGTTGAACAAGCTAGAACAGTACCGAAGACCTACCGGCTATATGGGAACCGGGAAACTGATGTAACTCGGGTAGCTGGGTATTGAGGCATTGCCCGTCGTTCAGAGGGTAGGTTGAGAGCTCGAGGTGTAAATCGGCTGGCGGCACGGAGATGCGCGTGCAGAGACCTCTTGCTTGGGACGATGGGACCGGTTCAATATTTGGCTAACGGGTGAAAGGTAGTCGCGTACGGCGTCCGTGATCGTTGTTGTAGGCAACATCGAGTACGGGCGTACGTGACGGGTTGTTCGGGTAACCCTGCAGGTGTAAATCGATTATAATCGCCGTCCCTCGCGGTCAGTGAGTACCACTTGTTCACTGTACCGTGACGTAGAAAGAACAGGCTAGTTACTTGTTAAAATGTTGCTGATTGAAAGCTGGACATTGATTGTTAATGATATGCTGTAGCTTAGTGCTAACTAAAGTTCTTTTCAACTTTGGGCAAAGTACATGAGAGAAATGCGTTTCTTGTTTGATTGCGGCTCTCTCATGTGCCTTAGCGTAAGGTTCTCCACAACCTGCTGCTAAAACTTGAAAGTAAGGTTCTACTAATTAGGCGAGTCCTTGCAAATGATTTTTACCTCATGCAACCCATTACCCTCATGTAGAAGTTCCATGTTTAGGTGAGACGGGTCAGACTTGCTGAGCCTTCGTGCTCACTGCTTGTGTTTGAAGCTTTTGCAGGGTTCTATGAGGAAGGGACTCCCGAAGAGGAGACGGAACCCCAGGAGGGGAACCCCGTCGAGTGGGAGTCGTGCACGCCGCAGAGTTAGTGTGCGTGTGTGCTAGCAAGGACACGTTCAAGGGCTGAACGTGTACTTGATGCTTAGTCTACGCCCGCGAGTGTGGACTAAACTTATTTTTATGTAAACATGTTCATATAACTGTTTATGTAATAAAACTTCCGCTTCCGCTTTGCACCTTTGACTTGTTTTATACGGTGCTGTGCAACGCAGCACCCCTCAGCGTGATCCTGGCTCGACAGGACCAATGGGGTCGTGTCATCACAGTACACGTCGAAGGGCTTTGTTGTATCCGGCTGAGTTAAGACCGGGGCTGTGGTGAGATGATTCACCAATGTTCGGAATGCTCCTTCACACACCGAGTTCCAAACATATTCATCCCTTTCTTCAGTAACTCCGTCATCGGCTTAGCGAGCTTGGAGAAACTTGGAATAAATCTCCGATAGTATCCCGCTAACCCGAGGAAGCTTCTGACTTCATGAACTGAAGTGCGAGCTTTCCATTTCAGCACTTGCTCTATTTTACTTGGGTCAACCGCAATGCCTTCAGCTGAGATGATATGCCCCAAGAATGGCACTTGGCTGATCTAAAACTCGCATTTACCGAACTTGGCGTAGAGCTTATGGTCTCGCAATCGTTGAAGAACGATCCGCATGTGTTCGGCATGTTCAGCTTCTGTCTTGGAGTAAACCAAGATATCGTCGATGAACACTACCACGAACTTGTCCAGCTCCGGCATGAACACCGAGTTCATGAGATACATGAAATGGGCTGGAGCGTTTGTGAGACCAAATGACATGACCAGATATTCATATAATCCGTATGTCGTGGAGAAGGCCGTCTTCGGGATATCCTCCGCCCGGATCTTGATCTGGTGATATCCAGAGCGAAGGTCCATCTTTGAGAACACACTTGCCCCCACAAGTTGATCAAACAAAATGTCAATACGGGGCAGTGGGTACTTATTCTTGATGGTGACGGTGTTGAGCGGCCGGTAATCCACACACAGCCTCAGGGTTTCATCCTTCTTCTTTACGAACAGCGCCGGGCATCCCCAAGGCGAAGAACTCGGCCTAATGAAACCCTTGCTCAACAGATCATTGAGCTGTTCTTTCAGTTCAGCCAGCTCATTTGGAGCCATCTTGTATGGTCTCCGTGATATGGGCGTAGTCCCGGGTGCGAGCTCGATCTTGAACTCGACATCCCGCTCAGGTGGCATGCCCGGTAGATCATCCGGGAACACGTCGGGATACTCCCGGACTACGGGGATGTCCTCTAACTTGAGAGCTTCAGTATTGTTGATTTCTGAAACCTCCGGGACTGGATTATCTAATAGGGGGGACTGCGGACGGTGTAATGGGGAGTTGAGGTGAACCGTCCGTGATAGTGTTTCCAGGACAGCGCCATGGTAGCTTAGCCATGACATTCCCAAGATTGCATCAATCTTCTGTCCCCCTAGGATAATCATAGCGGTGGGATATATCTCCCCACCTAAGCACAGTGGTGCTTTCGGAACCATCATCGTTGCTGAAATCTTTCCTCCCGGTGAGCAGATCATATACGAACACTCGGTTGGAAAGGTTTCCAGCTGATGCTTAACCACATATGATGCGCTTATAAAGTTGTGGGTTGCACCAGAATCAAAAAGTATGACGATGGCCTGATGGTTGAGAGTGAACGTACCCGCCAGCACGTTGTCTCCCTCTGGGGCGTCCTCATTGTCGAGGTTGCGAACGCCTCCAGTCCGCTGACCAACCTTCTTCATCGGAGGTCGGCCTCGAGCACCGCCCTGAAACTGGGCTTGCCCGCTGCTCTGCTGCCCCTGGGGACAGTCCTTCGCGAAGTGGCCCGCCTGGCCACACGTGAAGCAGGTGAAACGGGGTGGTCCCCCGCGGGTCGGTGGACGGGAACCCGGGGCGCGTTGTGGCGGTGGAAACGCCCGGGGTACCGTCTGCTGCTGCTGTCTTGGTGGCGGCGTCGGTGGACGGAACGAAGGTGCCTGAAAGGGACGTCCCCCGAACTGTTGAGGCCGCGCCGGTGGTCGCCACTGCTGCCCGGATGGTGTCAGATACACCATGCGGTACTTCTGGGGAGCGCCACTCCCACCGCTGGGTGGAGCGCTGCGCTTCCGCTGCTCAGCTGCAAACTCCCGCTGAGCATCCTCTTGCATAATCACGGCATTGACTAGATTGTTGAAAGTGCCGCGATTCCACTGAACGAGGTGTGTCTTCATTTCGGGGTGTAACCCCCGATAGAAATGCTCCCTCTTCTTCTCCTCCGTGGATATATAGTCTGACGCGTATTGCGCCAGATGGTTGAAGGCACGGGAGTAGTCATGGGCACTCCTCCCGCCCTGCTTCAGCTCCAAGAATTCTTGGAACTTCCTCTTCATGATTCCGGGAGGAATATGATAGGCGCGGAACGCCTCCCGGAACTCTTGCCATTCCACGACATGGCCAGCCGGACATGAGGCGACATAATTCGCCCACCACGCACCAGCGGCACCGTGGAGTTGCTGCACTGCGAACAGAATCTTCTGCCGCTCCGTACATTGGAGCAGCCCGAACTTGGACTCGATGGTCCGCAGCCAGTTGTCCGCCTCCAGTGGTTCTTCGGCTTCAGTGAACACTAGAGGGTGCGTACTCATGAAATCCGAGTACAACACTTCACGGGGCTCACGAGGCCCTCGCTCTTGACGTCCCCCCGCCTGGGACGTATTCTGCACGATCGTGCGGAGCAGATCGGTCTGCTCCTCACGACCACCCACCAGTGCCGCTATCACATCCGCTAGAGTAAGCATAGGCGGCGGTGGTGGCTGCTGCTGCGGGGTGCTGTCGTAGGCCGGTGGCTGGGAGTCATCGCCTCCCTGTTGGCTAGAGCCACCGACCTCATGCGTGGTCCTAGTACGAACCATCTGCAACCACACGACAATAATCATCAATCCCGCAACATTTTGCATGCAGTCCAATAAAAATGGGCGTAAAAACATTATGACATCAAAAACATGCGATATATCTCGTAAGTAGATAATGTAATAACTTTGCACAAGCTACACCATTACCAGACCGAACACAAGCTAGTTTAATCCAACTTGATGAACCTCCACTTTGGAAGCTCACCATAACTAGGTTTGGTCTCTATGAGACATTACTATCGCGTTATCATCACGTATACCACCCTTAGGGTACAACACCCTCTCCAATGAGTTCAACTGTCATTCTTCTGTCAGAATGACCAGTTTCTACCTATTCCAAGTTTTGATCTGGTTCTGGGCATTTTCATGACTCAAGTTGAATACCAAAGTTAAAGTTAACTTCAGTATCTTTCCAACGAGTATTCATTTGCCCCCAGATAAGCTTTGGTTAAAACGTTATGCTAATTCAAAGTCAGCAGAATTTCTGGAAGAATTTTAACAGCACCTCCCTAGGAAGTGGCTGTTTTCTTCCTTTGTTTCCACTGAACTCTGTGCTGAAACTTCAGAAACTTTGAATTGCAAAGATGTCACCCCTCTTCTACTATTTCTAAAGATGTATTATATGACAATTTTAGATTTTTCTACTGAGAGTTATGTTTGAAAAACAGAACAGTCCAGAGAGTGTTTAACTCTGTCCTGGTTCTGGACAGTTTACATTCCTCTGGGATTTCAGCCATCTTAAGGTGGGTTTCAGCTCTGGAAGTCTACAACAAAGTTGTAGGGTGCTTAAATACCTATCCATAACTGGATAGCACACCCCTCTGGGCTAAAAGACCTGTGAGTTATGCCCTGTTGAAGATCAGCAAACTTGCTGTCCAAAACAGAGCACTCTGTTTTTCAGCCTTTAGGAACTACACTGCTCCACTATCCCCTTCTTATACCCAACCAGGGTCCTAAATGTTGATCCTATAGATTTTAATTCTTTGTTATCATTATTCTCATGCATATGCCTACAATATCTCGGTACTACGTTCCTCACAAAAGAAAAACCTAACCGGATTATACCGGCATATACGTCTCAAGTGTGGCACTAAACGGTCTCTCGCACACGTTTACTACACGGATACATACGCGGTTAGTACCTGCAAAATACCACACAATAGTGATGCACTCAGAGGTTTTGTTTCCATTTCAGGCAGTACAATATTTGAAAGTAAATACAACCGCCCGTATCATTGTCATACGGCCGTCCTTGAGTTAGGTCACGTCTCAAGGTACGTGATCGTGTTTCAACACCACACGACGGGGAACCCGAGTATGTCATGAACGGGTCGTCACGGTTGGGAATGTTATCAACCCAACAGATACCACCTACTGCCCTGCAGGGCATGCCGATGGTAAGCGCTGCGTATGTCCTCCTGGGCTATTTCCAGACGAACACACTATCACGTTACTGACCACGCGATGGGGTCTCCTCTTACTTGCCTAATGCACGCTAGGGATCAGCGTTGCATATGAACTCAGGAACATGAAGAGTCCAAGAGTTTCATATTGACGTCTCACACCAAGCTGTGAGACCTATCCCTGAACCACGTTCCTCGTCAGGGAGAGCTAACCGAAATTGAACCGCTTTCGGTGGCATTCCTTACCAAACTTACCAGAGCGTAGGTGCGTCGTTACATAATTGAAATTCAGAATTATAACACATAAGTTAGTCTTTGCCACTTTAAGTAACTATGCTAGTATAGTCCTTACTTGGGCAACTACCGAATCCTCACCGTATACCTAAGTTTTTCCCATAATGCAGTCCTTAAGTACTGTGCTATCCCCAATACAGCTCTGATACCAGGCTGTGGCGGACCGGAATCCGCTCATCCAGGATCACAAAGGGTGGTGCCGCGCGATGCGACACCCGACAGCACATGTCATAAGAACACATTATATTACATGGGAAAACAAACTGAATGTACAAAATAGTACACTTGTCAGTTATAAACTAGGGTCTTTTATTACACAGCGGAAGTTTCTTTTATACAACACACGCCCGCCTATCTAGCAAAAGTGGTTGCCAGCCCTAGGGCAACCCACACTAGCTGCACTCCTCAGCTCAGTGCGGCGTGTACGGCTCCCACTCAGCCGTGGTCCCCGACGGAGGGTAACCCTCGCCGGTGGACTCGTACTCCGAGTCCGTGGGTGGCTCCTCACCTGAAAAACACTTAAGCAGCAACCGTGAGCACGAAGGCTCAGCAAGGCTTAACCGACTCACCTAAGCATGAAACTCTACATGAGGTATACCAAGACATAGGATAGCAATGTTGCAGCAAATGGACACGCCTACAAGTTCATCCTTATTTCATCTTTTAGCAACAAGTTAACGGTTCATAAAGCTGAAATTTAGTGAGCAATATTTGGTGGCACACATGTAACAACACAATTATATCATAACAGCAATATTGAATCATAACACTTCATTCATTAATCTACGTTACGACGCAGTGAACAAGCGGTACTCGTCACCGCGAGGGACGGCGAATCGACTCGATATACACCTGCAGGGAAACCCAAAGAGCATGTCACGTACGCCCACCCGTGGACCTGCACAGCACGCTCACTCGATGTCGTACGGGACAACCTTTCACCCAACAGCCCAAACGCCGAACCAGTCGCACCGAAACGAGCAGGAGGTTCCCCACACGGAGCATCTCTCTATGCCCGTTGGCAGATTTCCACCTTGCTGCCCTCAACCTACACATATAAATTGGTGTGCTATGCCTCGACGCCCGGAGGTTTAGGCTACATTGGTTTATCGGGGCCCATATATCCGATATGCCTTCGGTACGTTTAATACTTGTTCAGCAGGGCCGCACACGGATCGGTCCTCAATCGATACGGGCAGGGCTGCGCACACAAGACTCACTCTTGCTGCGCCCTAGCCCCTGCCTAGTGTCATTTTCATTACTAAAGTGATCTCACATCACTCAACCGAACCCGTGTGTCCCAATGCCTATCTGGCGAGTAGATTCCAACTACACGACTTGTACCGAAGTCCTATGAATCATTAAGCGTAGCCTGTCTACTCGAGGTCCTTGACACTACCCTCACTCTTTTAGGAACCTTTGGTTATGCAAGTGGGGTTTCATTCATCCTATACCTAATGCACATACATACTTCATATGACACATGTAAACAAAGTAAGACTTATAAAAAGGTTAATGCAAACCGGGGCTTGCCTTGTGGCTACTGGTCAGTAGTTAGTTCTTCGTCCGGGAGAAGGAAGTCCAGAACCTCCGGAGCTTCCTCGCCTTCAGCGACTACACGTTATTGAAATACTACATGTTAATGAGTATGCAAACAAGTTTATTGTAATACTACTTCTATTAGTGCTAATAACCAGTCTCTAACACCTGGAACTCTATTTAAGAATTTAAAGATGAACTGGGTGTTGGTGGTTTGGCTTAGACTTAATCCCCCTGGTTAAATGCTAAGTGGTTTTCCCCCTTTTCCATATTAATCCCTCAAGTGGTTAAACAGGACAGGGGTGATCCAGAGCTCCAATGGAGCTGAGAATTTTTGTGTGAGTTCTTGTCACAAGAAAACTATCTGGACCAAACACTAACACTTTTCATGGAGTGGTTTGCTCAGAATAATTCTCTTAGCAAATAAGCAAAGAAGAATTAATTCTGAGGTAATACCCCTGTTCATGCCAACTTAGTGAACTACAATTTCAATTATAGCTCATAGAGTTTGCATGAATTTTCCTAATATTTTTGGAGCTAAGATTTGCCCAGAACTGAATTTCCATGTTTTGGAAATTCTCTGAAAATGTTTCTGTATTCAAATGAACACAGCACCTTCAAATTTAAATTGCTCTGACCAAATCAACTCCAATTGGTCTGAAACTTTTACAGGGGTTCACTAATGTCCTAAAGAACATTCTGGCAAAATTTGGGGATTTTTGGATGAACCAAATCCCCTCTAAAATTCTTTTGCTGAAAAGATTTAAAGAATTTTCCAGAAATAAAAATAGGTTTCATCCAAATTGGGTTTCAGATTTGGATTGTACTCAGTTAGAGGAATCCAACAAAATTTGTTTCATAATTTTTGGATTCTCCTACCCCAAGTTGTGGTCCTCCAAAGTTTGAACTACAAACTGGACAGTTCAAAATGTTTAAATGTCTGCCAGTGGGTCCCACCCGGCAGTCTTCTCCTTCCTCACGCCAAACAGGGGTCCGCGGCGGCGCACTCCGGCGAGCGTCACCGGAACTGCTTTCCCGGCCGTCTCCCGACCCCAAACTTGCCGCCCCGCCCTAACTCACAACGCTGAACTCGTCGGTGGTGTCGCCAGCGGCCGTAGCTCACCGGAACAGGGCTCCCGACGGTGACAGCGGCGGTTAGGGTTCCGGTGTGGTCGGGAATGCATCACAACGTATAAAAAATGATCGGCAAAGGGTCGGAGAGCACCACGGGAGCTCGGGGGTGATGGAAATGGCCGCCAAACCCCATGAAAAGGTCGGCAACCTAGAGCTCCACGGTGAACCGAGCTATTATTCTATGGCGGCCCGAAAAACAACCTAAACCCGGCCATTTCTGGGTCATTTCCCTTGATTCTTGGTCGAGGAGGGCCGCTAGGGAGTGAGGAAGGTGTTGGAAAGCCTGCGCGGCCAATAGCTAAACGAGTAGTAGGAATTTTGGGGTAGACCGCGCTCTACCCGAATACACTACATTTTGGAAGAACTGGAAATACTCTTTATTCGGTGGTTCAACCGCTATTCGGCTTGCATCTACACGATCTAGAGAGCACGGCGCACCTTTTTCGTGTAGGAGTCCGGCGGTGAAACTGGCCGTGGCGTGCTGTCCACGGGGAGCAGTCCTCGTCTTTCCGCCGGTGGCCTGAGTTCTCAGTGGCGATCGTCGATTTGTGATCGAGTGTGGTGCTAACACCGCGGGGTGGTGAGATGGCTAGCTAGAGCACACACCGGCGCTCCCTTTCTGTGTTGGGAGCTCGGGCAAAGGCCGAGGGGACGTCGGCGTGCAGGGGAGGATCGGGGAGCGGCGCCGATGTGTGAGCAGAGCCCGGTGCGCTTGCTGATCGGGAGAAGAAGGCAATACGCTCGGCCTAGCTGCGTGGAGAGGGGGTCACGTAGAGGGGGGGCGAGCTGCTGTCCGGTCGCCAGCGCGAGAGAGGAAATCAGGAGGTGGCCTCCCGGGCGATGGCGCGCGCGGCAGCTGGCTGCTCGACCGAAGGTCTTCGGTTGACTGAAAAACAGAGGGAAGACTTGGGGGCTAAGTCTATTTCACCCAATGACATGTGGGCCCCACTGGTCAGTGCTCTACCACCTCTCAAAAGATCTCCAAAACTTGACAAACGATGAATTCAAATGTTGGAAATCTCAAACTGAGCTACATTGGTATGGTTTGGCAAATTTCCCTCAAATTCCAATGTATATTTGAATTCTTTGCATATTTGGATCCTTTTTGGAAAAATGGGTAGCAAACCTTTACAAAAATTATTGAAACTCTGCCTCCCCACTAATTTGGACCTGAGGAATCCAAGTATGCACTTTAATCCTTGTTTTAGCTGCTGCAATCATGATTTTGAATGCAACAGTTTGGAATCACCCTCTCATGTGTGATCATATGTGTAGAATTCCCACTTTGTGAAAGTGTAGGTTTCCCCTTTAACCAATCTTTTGATGGAGGTTACTTGCTCTTCCCACTTTTTCACAATCTATCCGCAACAAAAACTGTGGTGTTGTGGGTTGAAGAAAAGTTTTTGCAAGTCCCTTTTCTTGGGCTTTTACAGGCGCGGGCCTTGAATACCTTGTACGGGCAAGGTATGGGGCGTCTTTACGCCCGCTGCCTACTGCTCGGGGGCAGGCAGCGCTCTTCTACTAGCGATGTGGCGGGCCCGGAGCCCTCTTCAGAGGAGAGGGGGGTCCGGCCCCGCAGGACACGTGGAGCCTTCGGACCTCTCCCAGCGGAGGGGGAGGTCCGGCTTCTGTATGCCACGTGGCAGGCCCGGAGCTTTCCTCTGAGGAGAGGGAGGTCCGGCCCCGCCGGACGTGTGGCGCCTTCGGAGCTCTCCCTGCGGAGAAGGGCGATTTCCTTAGACATTTTCCCCTGTGCGCGGGGGTACCCCATATCGTGGGTACCGACAGTGGCCCCCGGGCCCATCTCGGGGGAGATAGCGAGCCCGAGGTGGGACCTCCGTCTCTTCTGATCCGCGCACTTTCTCTAAGTCCCGCCTTGACCGCTGCCGGAGCACGAACAGTCGCGGGATCATGGGAGCGTGCGCCCACTTGATGGTTGCCTTTACTGCGGCGGTTCCCAAGGCTGCCATCCCTGTACGTCGCAGCGCTTTCTTCCGGAACCGCCGAAGCGCCTTGCTGGCTTGTCTTCTGGGGAGACTGACTCCTTGACCCACCGCTTCAGGTGGGCGGCTTGGGTCCACCTGTCGTCGGCGCCCGGTCTCGGAGCCAATGTGGTCGCCGATGCGATGTACTCGAAGATTTTCGAATCACCTCGAATCGTTCCTGGAAAGTTTTAAAAGGGGATCTTACCCGCATCGCGGCTTCCCTTCGCATTTCCTAGCGCTCGTTCTTCCCTTGAACACTTGCACCTCGGCTTTCCTGTCCTTGTGGTCTCTTTCGCCATGGCTTCCAACTTGCTCCCGACGCGCCTCGTTCGTTCCTCCGAGCTTGGGCCAGTGCGCAGGCTGCTGGGCTGGCGCACGGAACAACAGAAACACAGGCTTCGCCGGGGATCTCTCCCCCTGATCCTGAAAAGGGGGAGATGGTCTTCTTCACTGCTTATGCTCTGGCGGGGTTCGTTCCGCCGATTTCTTCCTTCTTTGTCACACTGCTGGAGACATATGGGCTCCAGCTCCACCATCTTTCTCCCAACTCCTTCGCAATGGCTGCTGTCTTCGTCCACTTCTGCGAGATGTTTGTGGGGGTGCACGCTTCTGTGACACTCTTCCGCTACTTCTTTGTGTTGCGGACGACTGGGCGCGGCTCGAAGACCCAGATGGGGGCATACTACTTCCAGCATCGCTGCAAGGACCCAAAGGTCTCTGGGTACCTTCTGCCCTTCAGCGCATCAAGGTGGGAAAACTGGAGGGAGAGCTGGGTGGTAGTGCAGACCGACGAGCACGATCGCCTACAACTCCTGACCGCCAGCCCAACCACCGATCGTCGCTTCTGGGAGGAGATTCCTGAGCTGGAGCAGGAGTACGCCCCGGTCTTGGAGCGGATCCGGTTCTTGGCCAACGAGGGGCTGACGTCTCTGATGGTGCTGATGGACTTCATGCCGCGTCGTATTGCACCCTTGTAGCAGCGCAGTCGCCCAGCGTGGTACTATACTGGCGAGCAGGACTGTACCAGGCTGGAGAGGGGCCCCGGCTCTGACCCTTCCGACGAGGAGCTGTACGAGATGGTGGGCAAGGTGAGCGGCGACTACATTCCCAGTGGCGACCCCGCCCTTCCGCCCTCTGCCACCCCCCTCTTCTTGGAGCCACAGAGGAGGTCGGAGCTCCTGCGGAAGATGCCGAACCTTGATGACATCGGGATCGCCGTCCAGCAGGTCGGGGATGCCTTCCGGGGTATTACGATTCCAGGAGCCGAGCGCTCTGGATCAGGGCACGAGGCGTCTGCTGCTGCCCAACCCTTCCCAAGAGCCGACGGAACTCAAGCCGCCAACAAAGGGAAGGGGAAAGAGCCGGCCCCCGGGCATCCCGAGAAGAAACGCACCCGGTCTCCTCCGAGGGCGCCACCTGCAACGAGTCAGGGCGCCGGAGCACCCTTGCGCCCATCTCCTGGGGGTGCTGGTCCATCAGGTGGCGACCCGAAGAGGCCCCGGGTGTCCCTCCCCAGCGGGTCTCTCCCCGGACAGCGGCAGTCCGAAGTAACCCAAGCACCTCGTCATCCTTCCTCAAGCAGAGGGGTTTCTAGGACGGTTGCTGGTGGGGCGACGCCGGCGAGTGTGCCGGGGATCCAAGCGTAACGTCCCACGACCATTCCAACCGCAGGTCCCGGCGGTTCAATTACAGCCCAGAGGCCGGTGCTGCAAGCCCGTTGGAGCGCTCATGCCGCCCAGTAAGTGTTGCTCCTTCTGGCTTGTAGGGGCAGTGTTCTCGTCTCCTCTCTTAGCCTGAGAGCTTTCTTTTCTTGCAGGGACCGACCAGCTGCCGGGGTCGGGCCTCTTACCCGGCCGTCTTCAACCGACGGAGGCTCCGCGCCTCACCGTCTGGGAACCGTGGTGGCTCCCATGGTCCCCAAATCGACGGGGGCCTCCTCTGTGCCGGCGAGTTCACCCTCCGTGGCGGCCGCATCCGCTCCTATCCGCCCTCCTTCACCAGCCCAGAAATCCGGTCCTGAGACTGGGAGGGCCGCTGTAGGTGCGCCTGCTGGCCCCCTGGCCTCCTTAGGACAGCGCCCCACTCTGGTTGCTGAGGCACCGGCGCCTCCGCCGGTCATAGACTCGACGGGAGGGGTCAGGGGCGTGACTCCTGTCCCCTCTGTCCTGGCGCCCGTGTGGGATGCCCTGGGGCGTGTCCAGGCCAGCGCCTGGCAGATCCAATCCGCCTTTGAGCAGGAGCGGGGGGCGCTGGCCGGCGAGAGGGAACGCCTTCTCAGCTGGCAGCAGCAGGCCCAGCAGGCTAAGGCGGACCTTGACTCAAGGCAGTCAAGGCTCGAGGCCATGAGTGCTCTGCTTGTCACTCAGAAGAAGGCCATTAGCCGCTTGGAGTCAGAGACCCGGCGGCTCCGTGCCTCCTACCGCGAGGCTCTGGCCCACGTTGAAGCCAAAGCCGAGGAGCGTTCCGCCGCCGCGGAGGAGTTGCTGCTGCAGGTAGCTCGTCGAGAGTGTGCCGTCGCTGATCGGGAACGCGCTGCAGCGGCCGAGGAGGAGAAGACCACCGCCCGGCTGAGGACCAAGGTGGGGGAGCTAAGGGCTCAGACCGAGGAACTGGAGCTCCGTGAATCGGCTGTTGCCGCGAGGGAGGAGCAGTTCTCCCAGGAGCGCCAAGCGGCAATGGATCGCGAGCTGGCGGCTCGCCAAGAGGTTGAGAAGCTCCAGTCCTTGCGGTCTGCCGAGGCCCAGGCAGTCTGGGGCTTTATTGTCAAGGCAGGGTCCGCCTTGGCTCCTCTTGGTTTCAGCCCTGTGCAGATGGAGGCTCCGGCACGGCCGATGTCCGAAGCGATCCTGGCACTTGAGTCCATCGGCGACAAGCTGGGTCGGCTGGAAGCGGTGATCGCCGACGAGCTTGAAGTGGAAGGTCGGGGCCTTGCGAAGGAGGTCGCTATGCACGTATTGGCGTGCTTCCGGAGCCGGGACCCTTCCTTTTCTCTGGGGCCAGTCCGTCTAGGACCCGCTGCCGATCGGGAGGAAGCTGCCAGGGCCGAGGTCGAGGACTTGGCTGCCCTCGTGGCCTCTAGGTTTCATCGGGAGTCCGGGGACTCTTAGGCATCTGCCCCCGTGGCCACAAGGCCCTGTACCTCCTTTTTTATTTTTGTTGAGTCTGTAGCCCAGCTCGTGGAGCCTTGTATGAACAGACTCCTGTTTCTTTCTGTGTCTGCATGTCCTAGTCTTCTTCCTGGTTTTTCCTAGCCGAGTCCTTAGCTCCGCAAGGTACTCGGAGGCCTTGACCAATCTCGAAGCTCTGCATAGACACCTTCTCCGGGTCCTCACTGTATACTAAGGGCCCCGGAGGTCTCCAGGACCCGCCTCACGAGAATGGGGGGGTCCGGGCCTGTTGGCCACGTGGTGGGCCCGGAGCTCCCCTCTGAGGTGAGGTCCGGGCTTGCGGGGCACGTGGAGCCCTCGGACCTCTCCCCGTGGAGGGGGGAGGTCCGGCTTCTGTAGGTCACGTGACGGGCCCGGAGCTCCCCCTCAAGGAGGTGGATGATCTGGCCCCGCTGGACACGTGGGACCTTCAGGCCTCGCCCCTGCGGAAGCGGTGAGGTCTAGTTTTTTTTATCTTAGCTTGGGGTTTCGGTCTTGCGCGATCCCGTAGCGGCCCCCTGGTAGGTGCGTTCCATTGTATGGATGTGCCTACCATACTCCTGCGGGGAGCTGAGGCCGAGAGGTCCTGCACACAAGTAAGGGAAACATAATTCTCCTTGGGGGCTCCCCCTCCTCTGTCTCATAGTCTTATTTGGCTTACGGTCCCCGTCCACTTATACGGTGCTTGGGAACTACCGTGCGCGAAGTGCCGGGGGCTCGGTTCCCCCTGGCTATCGGCCGGTACCTCCAACGCAACCGCCTTTGGTAGGGCAGCAAATGCTGACTAAAGGTGAGAATGAGAAGAGGGAGCTGAGCGCATGGTGAGCACGCGCTATTAGTGCAGTCATAAAAATTGAATAAGTAAATTAAATGAGCACTAAAGAAGAGCAACGTAGGACAGGTTTCTTTTCATATAAATTTCCATAGAAGGAAGGCAGGCTAAGTATGGAGGCCACGACCCGCCTCAAGGGAAGCAAGACTCTACGCGCTTGGGGTCGGAACCAGGCGAAGCTGAACGTAGTCCTGGACCGTCCCCTGAGGCTTAGCTGCTCTGAGCACTGCTCCTAGACTTTATGGAATTTATTATGAAAAGAAGAGGATATCATATTGTTGCTCTAGGGGTAGAATTTACGGGGGTGTTCTGTGTTCCGAGGGTTCAGGAGCGGGTCCCCATCCTCGGTTCTGGGGAATGGTCCCAGGTCCCAGGATGTCCAGCCCCTGTACGGCAAATGGCCATGCGGGCGGGATCACCTGTACCGTCCAAGCCGGTGTATGGATCTGCTTGGCGTGGAACAGGCACGCCTTGCAGTTCTCGACCAGCTTGATGGCATCCTGGAGTGTTGTCGGCTAGTAGAAGCCATGTCGGAAGGCTTTACCGACAAGCGTGCGTGACGAAGAGTGACTCCCCCATTCGCCTCCATGGATCTCAGCGAGCAAGTCGCAGCCTTCCCCTTGGGTTATGCACCGCAATAGGACGCGGTTGGTGCCGCGTCGGTAGAGATCCCCTTATACCATCACATGTCTCTTAGCCATACGCACGATCCGTTCAGCGGATACACGTTCATCAGGGAGGATATTGTCTTTCAAGTAGTCCCGGATCTCCGTGATCCATGCATCGGGTCTGACTTGAGCATCTGGATCTTGAGTGCTGGGTTGCACGGAGTACCCAGTGACGCTTACGATCCTTGGCGGCGTCCATGGCCGCCGGGACCGCCAGCTTCGAGGTGCTGGTCTAACCCCTTCGCCCGGCTCGGCGGGCCGAGCTGTGGGCCGCGGCAACATCCTCTCAAAGCCTCCTTCGGGCATAGGGGCTCCGGTGGGGGTCTTCGTTGAGAGGTCGTCAGCTGCGGCCTTGCCAGCGCGCGGTACATGGCGCAGGTCCAAGGCGAGGAAGTCTTTCTCCACCATCAACAACTGGCGAGCGCCTAGAGACAGGGCTGTCTTTAGGCCAAGGATGAGTGCTTCATACTCTGCCATGCTGTTGGTTGCCTTGGAATTGATACGCACCACATACCCAGACTGCCCCCCCCCCCCGATGGCATTAGGAGCAGTACGCCAGCACTGACCCCTTGCTTTCGCAAGGAGCCATCGAAGAAGATCGTCCAGTAAGGCCCGGTGAAGGCCAGAGCTCAGGGTCCTGGTTCACCGTCTACATGGCCCCCTGGGTCAGCCTGCGTTGGCGTCCACTTCAGCCACGAAGTCAGCTAGTGCTTGGCTGTTGACTGCGTGACGAGGAAGGAAGCCTAGCTCAAACTCCAGTAGCTCCGCTGCCCATTTCACGGCATCGTCCGTCGCGTGAGGGCTGTGGAGGATAGCCTTCAGCGGGTAGGAGGTGACCTACTGAGGCCCAGTGTGCTTGGCAGCAGTGTCGGAGGTTCCTGGACGCCACGAGCACTGCATACAGCAGCTTATGTACCTCCAGGTACCTTGTCTTAGCGTCACGAAGGAACTCGCTGATGAAGTAGACAGAACCTCCCGCGGGCCTGGGGGGGCCACCGGGAGCTGATACTCGGAGACCCCCAGGCTGTTTTGGACCTCCGGGAGGTCTCGCTGATTTCCCGGGAGCTCCGGGGGGTCCCTTTGGACATCCGGGAGGTTCTGTTGGACCTCCGGGGGGTGGTCCCGTTGCACCTCCGGGGGTCCTGCTGGTCCTCCGGGGGGTTGTGTCGGGGGTCTGGGGTCCGTTTTGGACCTCCATGGGGTTGCCTCGGAGACCCGGGGGTCGTCTCGGACCTCCGGGGTTTCCTTGGCGCCTGTTTCCCTATACCGGAGCAGGTTGCGGCGATGAGGGGTCCGGCCGCTCTGTGGCGAGGACCATACTCACCACTGCAGACGTAACCGCGATGTAGAGCAACAGATGCTCTTCGGGCTCGGGGGCTACCATTACGGGTAGGGTGATCAGGAGCTGCTTCAGCTCCTGGGGAGCTTCCTCCGCTTCGTCGGTCCAAGTGAATGGGCCGGATTTGCGTAGGAGCTTAGAGAAGGGGAGCGTTCGCTTTGCTAACCTCGGTATAAACCGACTCAGCGCAGCTAGGCATCCCGTGAGTTTCTGGACTTCTTTGAATCTTTTCTGGGTTAGCCTCAGTTCCTCGGTGCGAGGCCAGGAATTCTAAGGGTTTTCCAGAGGATACACCGAACTCACACTAAGGCCAGGTTATCTAGGAGGGATGAACTCTACCTGACCTTAACAACAATGTCATCGACATACACCTCAACTGAGTCTCTCATTAGCTCTCCGAAGGTCTTGTGCATTGCACGTACGAAGGTAGGGAGAACATCCCTTAGGTCATAAAGCATAGAGGCATAACAGTACAGACCGACTACTGTGATGAAGGAGGTGTGTTCTTTATCTTCTCTAGACATAGGGAACTGGGGAAGACCCGAGTAAGCGTCTAGGAAGCACAGCATATCACAGTCTGACGTCGAGTCTACTATTTGATCTATTATAGGGAGAGGAAATAGATCTTTAGGACATGCCTTATTGAGACTGATGTAGTCGGTGCACATCCAGAGCTTGCCACCGGCCTTTGTGACAACCACAGGGTTCGCCAAGCACCGGGGGTGGCGGACTTTCCGTATGTAGCCAGCGTACAGCAGCTTCTTGATTTCTTCGCGGATGAGGCTTTACTGCTCGGTGGACTGCTCAAGGGGTTTCTGTCGGACTGGCCAGCCATTGGGGAAGACCTTTAGGTATTGCCCAATCACCTCCCTAGGGATCTCTGTCATCTGCGACGGCTGTCATGCAAACACATCGACATTGTGCCGGAGGGAGGTAACGAGCACGCCTTCCTATTTGCTATCCAGGCCCCCGGCTACCCTGGTGGTCTGGGTGGCATCGGCGCTGATGCGTACGAGCCTCAAGGGGACGTCGTCCTCGTCGGGGGGTTGCACACGGGGTGCTGTGGTAGAGGCACGGTGGCGTGCACTCGGGTGGAGCCGGCTTGGTTC
Source organism: Neostapfia colusana (assembly GCA_030760725.1). Lineage (NCBI taxonomy): Eukaryota > Viridiplantae > Streptophyta > Magnoliopsida > Poales > Poaceae > Neostapfia > Neostapfia colusana. The sequence continues at coordinate 34,139,079 of JASWHV010000002.1, read as the reverse complement.
TGCACTGCCTGGGGTTGGTGCTCTAGCTGTTGTAAGCGCTTGGAGCTTTTCCAAGGCTAACACTGTGGCAGTACGGTCTCCATGAACCTTGAGGACGCCTGTTGGTGTAGGCATCTTCAAGACAAGGTAGCCGTAGTGGGCTACTGCCATGAATCGGTACAGGGCTGGCCTGCCAATTATGGCGTTGATGGGGAGGTCGATCTCGGCCACGTCGAACAGAATGTACTCTGTCCGATAGCTGTCCGGTGCCCCAAAGGTCACCGGGAGGCTGATGTGGCCGTAAGGAACGACCGGTCCCGGCCCTACCCCTGAGAACGGGCTCGATGGGGTGAGCTTGGCCATCGGGATCTGCAGCTTCTGGAAAGCTGCGCGACTGATGAGGTTCAGTCCAGCCCCGCCATCCACCAAAACGTGGTACATCCTCACGTTGGCGATGGTGGGGGCCACCAAGAGCGGCAGTTGTCCGGCCCCAGCCATGTTCCTGTGGCAGTCGGTGGCATCGAAGCTGATGGGGGTTCCCATCAACCTGAGGTGCGGTGCTGCACTCGGGGTGGGGGGGGGGGAGCCACCGACGCTACCGCTCGGCGCAAGGCCTTAGCCGCGCTTCGGGACGAGGGGTGAGCGGACACACCGTAGATGACGTAGAGCATCTTCCGGTGCGCGTCATCACTGGAGCTGGAGCTCTCATGATTGCGCACCGCCTTCAAGGCGCGCTGAAGCCCCTGGAACTCCGCCTGGTGGTCGACGTTGTCTGGGGCGTCGACTTTCTGCTTGCCCTCCCTTTGACGGTAGGGTGGGGCATCAGTTAGAAGCTGCTTCCCTTTCTGGAAGCGCTCCACGAGCTTCTGGATTTCCCGGCACTCGGCAGCAGTGTGGTAACTGGTGCCGTGCACGGGGCATAGCTCACCCTGGCCTCCGTCTGGAGCCGGTGACTGTCGCGGCCTTTTGTCGGGGCACGGCCCCCGAGCTCCACTGGGCGCTGCTGCTGCGGCAACGGGGGCCGCGGCTGGCGGTTTCATCTTGCTACCGCCCCTGTTCTTGATCTTCCGGCCGCTTCCATAAGAAGCGGCGCCAGATCCCGGCTGGCCCCCTGGCTCGGAGGCTGGCAGTCAGTGCCAGCTCCGCCCTTCGGCTGTCTGGCACACTTGTCCGCCAGGCTGAAGAGCTCCGAGACGTCACGGACCTCCCTAGTCGCGAGCTTCTCGAGCATCTTCTTGTCCCGAACGCCTTGTAGGAACGCCACCACCACATAAGCGTTCTGGATGTGTGGGATGGTGTTCCGCACCTGGGAGAACCGCTGGATGAAGGAGCGCAGCGACTCCCCTGGTTGTTGCCGAATGGCGTGGAGGTCGAGCTCCGTGCCAGGCCGGGTGTAGGAACTGCCGAAGTTGGCTACGAACTGCCGGCAGAGTTCTCCCCAGGAGGTTATGGAATCCTGGGGTAGGTTCATGAGCCAAGACCGGGCTGGGCCGGTCAAGGCGACGGGGAAATAGTTGGCCATGACGGCCTCATCCCCTCCTGCGGCAAGTACGGCGGTGGAGTAGATCTGGAGAAACTCCGCTGGGTTGACGCTGCCGTCGTACTTCTCGGGCAGGTGCGGCCGAAACTTGCGCTTCCACCTCACGAAGCGAAGGTGGGATGCAAGGGCCGCACATCCTGCTCCTGTTGCCGCAGGTATTGGTGCCGCGAACGCTTGGTTCGCACCTGGCACCGTGTACCTCGGTATGGGCAAGGCTGCGCCCAAGACCGGGGATGCCGTTTGCAAAGCATATGGCTGTGGCATATGCTGCGCGGCGTATGCCTGGGGCAGAGTTCGCGTGGCGAAGATCTGCTCTTCAGGCTGGGTCGAGGCCGACATCATGCTGTCGCCAGCCCCTTGGATTTGACGCCTTTCTCGACGTCGCTCGAGGAACACTCGGGCATCTTGGCCCAAGTGGCATCACTCCAGCTCTGCCCTCAGGTCCGCTGACGGAAGCCTGGTGGAGCTGGAGTCGGCCGTCTGCCCGTCAACAGTTGGCGTGCGCGTCAGCAACACAGCCGGTTGACCGGAGTGTCGTCCCCGCCGAAGTCGAGGGTTTGCGGCGGCGACGACGAGGCGGTCTACCTTGCGTATCCACTGCTGGGTTGCTGAATGAGGTGCGTCCCCAGCAGGTGGGTTGCGCAGTAGTGCTCTTGCTGCAGCTAGCGCACCCCCGTGGTGTACGCTCAGCGCTGCAGAAGATCTGGCGCTGGTTGGAGCCTGCATTGCCGGGGTCGGCGCTGCCAGAGCCGGCTGCTGGCTCCCAACTTGCACCGACACACTCCGTCCTGAGTGTGTCGACATGTACTCCCCTATGGCCACAGTTCGCCGTGAACGCGGGGGAGGAGAGTTTGCCGCTGAAGGAAGCTTGGTCATCTTCGTCGGCGGAAACTCGTCGTGCAAGGGAAAAGCCCCCTACCTGGCGCGCCAAATGTCGAAGAGTTCGGTCGACACTTCCCCCGGGCCTGCACTGGGCAGCCCGCGGAGGTTCTTTTTTCGGTGGGGCTAGTCGCTTGCGGAGAGCTTGAGCGTATGGACGAGTTAGGAAGAGCTTGACACGGCGAGTTTTACGTGGTTCAGGCCGCCGGAGCGTAAAACCCTACGTCCACGGTGAGCTATGAAGCTCGCTGTATTGCTTGTTGCTCAGAACCGGAGTCCTGAGCTTGGGGATGACTGATGTCTAGCGTATGAGTTGTGGGAGTGCGAACCCTTGCTAACGTCGCCTACCCGAGCCTTTTATAGTCCAAGACTCGGGTGCCTTACAAGGGGGGCCCGGGACCCGACAGGTGGTGGCGGGGAGATTGTCTGTTATCTACCGTATCTGCAGTTATGCGGGTAGTTGTCTCTGCCGAAGGCTTCTGAGTCATCGTCTTGCAGCCCTGCCCATGCCGCATGCTAGCCGTAGTGGTTGATGACGGCGGGGGCGGCATGGGGTGTCTTGTCGCTGCGTTTATTGGCTGGCAGGCTTTGACACCGCGCGCCAGTCTGTGATGCGACTGGGCGCAACGGCACTTGACAGAGGCGTGCTCCGCGTATCCGCGTCTTGGGAAGGCGCGGGCCTTGAATACCTTGTACGGGCAAGGTATGGGGCGTCTTTACGCCCGCTTCCTACTGCTCGGGGGCCAGGCAGCGCTCTTCTGCTGGCCACGTGGCGGGCCCGGAGCCCTCCTCAGAGGAGAGGGGGGTCCGGCCCTGCAGGACACGTGGAGCCTTCGGCTTCTGTCGGCCATGTGGCAAGCCCGGAGCTCTCCTCTGAGGAGAGGGAAGTCCGGCCCTGCTGGACACGCGGCGCCCTTGGACCTCTCTCCCGCGGAGGGGGGAGGTCCGGCTTCTGTATGCCATGTGGCGGGCCCAGAGCTTTCCTCTGAGGAGAGGGAGGTCCGGCCCCGCCGGACACGTGGCGCCTTCGGAGCTCTCCCTGCGGAGAAGGGCGAGTTCCTTAGGCATTTTCCCCTGTGCGCGGGGGTACCTCATATCGCGGGTACCGACATGGGTGATCATCGACCGGTTGACGAAATCGGCTAATTTCATACCGGTGAACACTCATTATCGAGCAAGGCAATATGCGGAGTTATTCATCTCCAGAATTATATGCTCACATGGTGTCCCGAAGACCATCATTTCAGATCGAGGTGCGCTGTTTGTTGCTCGTTTTTTGGAGCAGCTGCATGCCTCGTTGGGCACCAAGCTGATTAGGAGCTCCGCATATCACCCTCAAACCGATGGACAAACTGAGAGGGTGAATCAAGTGCTCGAGGACATGTTGAGGGCGTGTGCCATCCACCACGGTAAGAATTGGGATGATCACCTACCGCTAGCGGAGTTTTCATACAACAACGATTATCAAGCGAGTATTAAAATGGCACCGTATGAAGCGCTCTACGGCCGGAAATGTCGCACACCACTGAATTGGTGTGAGTCCGGCGAAAGAGTTCTGTTTGGGATTGATCTTGTCAACGAAGCCGAAGACCGAGTTCGGTTGATACAAGAGAACTTAAAGGCTGCACAATCCCGACAGAAGAGCTACGCTGATCAAAGGCGTAGGCCATTACATTTTGACGCCGGAGGACACTTTTATCTTCATGTATCCCTGATGAAGGGAATTCACCGGTTCGGTGTAACGGGGAAACTCGCTCCCCGTTTCATTGGTCCTTTTGCTATCACGGAGAAGTGCGGACCCGTAGCCTACCGGCTGGAGTTACCGTCAAGTCTAGCGGGTGTTCATGATGTATTTCATGTTTCACAGATGCGGAAGTGCCTCAAATTCACCGTTGCTGTTCGCACTGAGGACATCGACAAATTGAAACCGGACCTGACCTACACCGAGCGACCGGTTCAGATTTTGGATGTAAAGGCCCGGGTAACCCGGAACCAGACGATCAAATTTTACAAGGTGTTGTGGAGTAATCATACCGCGGAAGACGCGACGTCGGAAAGTGAAGATTACCTCCGCACCAACTATCCAAAATTTTTAGCGTTGTACAGTTTGTAATTACCTCTCCCGTCTCGTTCCTCTTTTGTAATCTCAGGACAAGATTCTTTTAAGGGGGGAGGAATGTAAAAGTCCCAAAAATGTGTATGAATAAAAACCAAGGTTTGAGTTCATATATGTGGCAAAGACATGAAAATGGGACTTGCTAAAACTTTTCTTCATTCAAAGTAATACATGGATGACCATCCAAAATGAGGCTCACATTTTTATTTAAAAGTGTTGAACCAATAAGGAGTTAAATACCTCTTTGCATGTAAGTTTAAAAATTCAGATTTGAAATTCAAAGTTCACACATGGGGTGGCCAATGACTTTGATTAAAAGTGCAGCCATATAGTTGGAATTATAGGGAGGAGTTTGATCATCAACTTTCTATTTGTAGGGTGGGCTCAAAAGAGAGTTAAAGAGAAGAATTTGCAAACTTCAACCAAATTCAAATTTGGCAAGCAAATTCAAACTTAATTGGAAGAGCTCAAATTCTAGCCACCCTTTTTAAACTCAGCATTAGGGGGATTGAGAGGATCAGCTTGGGAAGATATTTGGGAGGAAATATGCAGTGGGACCCATATGTCATAGAGCTAAGAGGGTTGCCTTACACCTTAAGTCACAGCCTCAGTGGGAAAATCTCCCGAACAGGTCACGAGCGCCACCGAGCAGCTTGCCGGCGCCAGCTCCTGCTGCCGGTCTCCACGCGCTGGCGCCCCAGGGTCGGTTCTCACCGCTTCAGCAACGTGATCTCTCCCTCCTCGGACCAAGCCAACAGCATTTGCTTCCTCCTCCTCGCGAGCGCACGGAATGAACCGAGCTCCTCACCTCTACTCTCGGTCCGATCGGAAGAACGGCGAAATCGTCGCGCTCTTCCCTCCCCCGAGCTGCTAAACCTTTTCCTGAGATCAGCCTCCACCTCCCTGACCCGCAAGCAAGCGAGCTGCGGCCCCCAGTGCCCGAGAACAACCGCCGCCGTGGCGACCGAATTCAAGAAGGTGATCGGGCGCTCGTGGACAGCCTTCCACAGGGGGTTTCACGGCCGAGCGATCACAGCTAAGGACGCGCACGGGTGCGGTGCTACTCTCAGCCCAAGCTCAGGCCGTGCCGTGAGCTATCGACGGCGAATTTCGAGGTTTTGCTCCGGCGACCTCATTCCGAGCTTCCGGTACAATTCCTTCGAATTCTTGCCCTCTGATTCTCCTTAAGTCACCAAATTTGGCACAGAGAAGCTAGACTAGCCAGCGATCATTTTCCCTTTTGCATCCAGTGCATGAAAACGCCTCAGACCGGCGAATTTCGAGCTCTTCTTGGGTTGTTCATGGCGGACCCATTCGGTCGAACTATGACAACCTAGTTCCCGCCACTTCCGAGCTACTTTGAGTCCATGCCGATCGTCCTAGGGGTACGCTGGTGCTGTAGTGCTCGTCGGCACAAGTTTTGGAGGGCTAGAGACCTCGGGCGACACTGCCGAACTACCACAGAGGCAGTTACACGTCGCCGGCCATTTTCCGGCCGTCGGCAGCCCAAGCAAACCTTACATCCGTGTTCCTCGATGCCCAAAACTCCCTGGCGGCGAGTCCGGGTTCGGATGGTGGCCGGAAACGGCCGGACGGCGAGCACCGGCGAGCTCCGGCGAGGGGGAGAGCGCGGGCGCGGGGAGGAAGCCGAAGGAAGAAGATGACGGGTGGGTCCCGTCTGTCAACAGCAGAAAATTTAAACCCGGGATCGGGTGTGGATGGATCCTGTGTGCTGGCGCGCAAAACCCCGTGGCCCCGATGTGGCTTCATTTCTATTGGCTGGGATTCAAAACAGTGGGTCCAGCCGGATTTTCTGTAGGAAAACAATTCCAGACTTAGCTCAATCTTTGGAAATTCATATCACCCTGTAGAAAACTCCAATTTGAGTGATTCCTATCGGGTTGGGTTCATCTTTCCGAGTTCTATCCAAATATGAACTCAGCTTTGTATGAGTGTCAATATTATATTCTGGAAAATTCTTTGAAAGTTTTCTGAAAAAGAATTATTGAGGGAGTTTCGTTTATCCAAAAATCCCCAAATTTTGCCAGAATATTATTTTGCATATTGTTGACCTACTAGCAAATTTTCAGCTCATTTGAAGATCATTTGAGTAGGAATTTGCTAAATGCAAACTACTGTGTTCAAAAGAGTCCAGAAACATTTTCAGAAAATGTTTCCCACTTCAAAAATCTGTTCTGAGCAATCCATAGCTCCAAAAATCATAGGAAAATTTAAGCAAGCTCTCTGAGACATACTTGGAATCGTAGTTCAATTAATTGGGCATGAAAATGCACATTACTACAGAATTAATTCTTTTGAGTACAAATGCTTAAAGAATTATTCTGGGAGAACTACTCAACTTAAAGGGCTGAATTTTGGACCAGGTTACTCTCATGTGATCAAGAACTCATATGTAAATTATCAGCCCAAGATGAGTCCTTAAACTCCCTGTTATTATTCTCCATACTTGTGTATATGTGGGAATACATAAGAGATATTGTGAGAATTAGGGAGGACACAATATGACTCGACATTAGCTGCAATTTGGCAAGCTAAATCCTTAGGTAGTATAGAACCTGCTGTAAAAGTTTTGAGGCCATTGGAGTTCTTGTTCTTCAGTTGCACTCAAATCCTTTCAGCTTATCTATTATGTTCATTAGGGAACATGATTAGTGTATAGATAAAGCCTTTAGGACAAATTAGTTTATTTCTGTTCTTTGCAGAACAGAGGCAAACCAAGCCATGCTTGGCTTTTCCACACAACCTCTATTCCTAAGAGATTAATTCTATAACTTATTTCCATTACATTCTATAAAACATGTGCATATGCATTTCAATAGGAACCACAACGAAGGGGATTCAAAGGAGCGATTCATCGAAGTGGATCAATCTCCGGAGAATCAAGGGTGGATATGCAAGGGCACTAACTGTTTATATATGACTACCCTGCAAAACAGGCAAGCTCCGGTTTGCATTTAACAGCTATTAAGTATTTATGTAGTATTCATTTTCGGTCAAAAATATTAACTGTGCATTAGGTCTAGTGATTGATACTCCTCTTGCATAACCAAATAACCCATGGAGTATTGGGTAGGTGTCTTTCACGTGTAGAACTGCCATGCTTAAGTACGGTTCGGTAGAAGTCGAGTGGTGAGATGCTACTCGCAGTTTCAGGAACGACAGGGGCATACGGGATTGGTTCAAAATGAATTCGCAAGTTAAAGTTGAGACCGGAAGGTTGTAGGGGCAGCAGGACATAGGGGCCTGGGTGCTGTAGACCTGTCCGTGTCAGTCAAGGATCGATCCGTATGCGGCCCTGTTGAACAAGTTTGAGTTGTGTACAGGACTCATGCTGGCTATATGGGACCCAGTAAACCGATGTACCTCGGGCAGCTGTCGTTGGGACTTTTCGGGTCGCCTCAGGCGGACGGCCGGTGTGCAGTATGTTGGGAATATTCTCATGACATCTCATGTCGGTAGGTGCACCATGAGAGTAGCTACTGTACGGGGCGACTTGATCGATTCAGCGGGGATGAAACGGGGGAAAGGCTGTCACGTACGATGTCAGTGATGGTTGTTGTAGGCAACGTCGAGTACGGGCGTACGTGTCGTGTAGTCCGGGTGTTATTGATTCGAATCACCATCGCTCGCGGAATGGACCGAGCATACTTGTTCTCACAGTCGTGACGTAGTAAGAACTTGCATAAGAAAGGAACTAATCATATTGATATGAAGTATTATACTAGCTTTGTATTGGATCTTGATGAATAGGCTAGTGCAAACTCGATTCTTTTATGCCATGAGCAATTTACATCGAGGGAAAGCGTTTCTTGTTTGATTGTGGACTCCCGATGTGGCGTGCCCAAGGTTACTTAAAATACTGCAATTAATACTTGAAAGTAAGGATTCACTTTTAGGCGAGTTTAATTATGCTTCTGCCATCCTATTTTAGGTTCATAACCTCACATAGAGTTTCATGTTTAGGGTGACGGTTAAGTCTTGCTGAGCGTTATGCTCACGGATGCTATCCGAGTTGTTTTGCAGGTAATTGACTCGATGCTTATGAGAAGGGATGCCGATGAGACTCGGGAACCTCCGAGTGTTTACTCAAGGAGCATCCTCGCCGCTGCAGATTGTTCTTCGTGTTGCTAGTAAGAAACGTCCGTGGGCTGGACCGTTTCTTTGTTGCTAGTTTAGAATGAGACGTGAGAGTGATAGCCTTCCGCTGTAGCTTACTCTGATATAACTATTTGTAAAACATTCTTGTATGCTTCCGCTAAACTATTTATGTAATGTGATGTGTGTTCATCGACCCGTGTGCTGTTGGGTGCCGCATAACACGACACCACCCAATGAGGTCCTGTGGTCCCTCACAGAGATCAATTACTGGAAGGTACCACATCACCAAGGCAGGAACTTTTCTCTTATTCTTCCCGCCTGCATTGTCAGAAGTATCGTTATCATCACATTCACCAAAAGTTTAAGAACTTTACAATATTAAAATATTGTTGTTTCCCAATCAATCAACATTTTGTGGTTCTTAGGTCATATGCAGAACACGCGGACACGTGCACACAAACTATGTAGTAGAGTAGAAATCCTTAATTCTCGACATACTTTCGTATGTTGCAAAATTATTATAAGTTTTTATTTACAGTCCACTAGGCTAGTCTTTATATGATAAGTAGTCATGACGATAGCAATAATATTTGTTTATGTGGTGAAATTCCACAGGTTTATTGGCTGTGTTGCACCACAGAGAACTATAAAAGCACCAAACTGAATCAAGCATTGTCTGCATGGGAAGAAGGATGACCTCGTCATGAAGTAGTTGAGCTCTAACAAGGATGAGAAGAGCTGACCTTGATCCTGTAACCAAACGTTCAAGTGCTATATAATCCTTAGATATTATTGTTTCTAAATCAAAAAACTTTTCGTGGTTGATAAGACGTGCAGAACACGCATACGCGTGTGTATCAATGATGGAGTAGACTAGAGAGCCATAATTTACTATATATTTTCATCTGTTTTAAAATAACCATGTTTGCAGTTTTGTTACATTTCTGTTGCGCACAGATGTTGACACCCTTCCATTTTTTACTTTTCATTAATACTATGGTGTGCCTGTACAGGTAGCATGAGAAAAAAGAGCATTAGTAGTGTTGTGCAGCACCCAGCTATCAATTCAGATAATTATCGGAAATGTAGACGTTTCCCTGTGCAAAATTCATCATATTTTAAACATAATCTATTGTAGGTACTCCTACAGGTGCAACTAGTAACATGTCTTGTGCTCAAGAGCTATCGAGGGATTCTATGGCGGCCCGAAAAACAACCTAAACCCGGCTATTTCTGGGTCATTTCCCTTGATTCTTGGTCGAGGAGGGCCACTAGGGAGTGAGGAAGGTGTTGGAAAGCCTGCGCGGCCAATAGCTAAACGAGTAGTAGGAATTTTGGGGTAGACCGCGCTCTACCCGAATACACTACGTTTCGGAAGAACTGGAAATACTCTTCATTCGGTGGTTCAACCGCTATTCGGCTTGCATCTACACGATCTAGAGAGCACGGCGCACCTTTTTCGTGTAGGAGTCCGGCGGTGAAACTGGCCGTGGCGTGCTGTCCACGGGGAGCAGTCCTCGTCTTTCCGCCGGTGGCCTGAGTTCTCAGTGGCGATCGTCGATTTGTGATCGAGTGCGGTGCTAACACCGCGGGGTGGTGAGATGGCTAGCTAGAGCACACACCGGCGCTCCCTTTCTGTGTTGGGAGCTCGGGCAAAGGCCGAGCGGACGTCGGCGTGCAGGGGAGGATCGGGGAGCGGCGCCGATGTGCAAGCAGAGCCCGGTGCGCTTGCTGATCGGGAGAAGAAGGATATACGCTCGGCCTAGCTGCGTGGAGAGGGGGTCACGTAGAGGGGGGGCGAGCTGCTGTCCGGTCGCCAGCGCGAGAGAGGAAATCAGGAGGTGGCCTCCCGGGCGATGGCGCGCGTGGCAGCTGGCTGCTCGACCGAAGGTCTTCGGTTGACTGAAAAACAGAGGGAAGACTTGGGGGCTAAGTCTATTTCACCCAATGACATGTGGGCCCCACTGGTCAGTGCTCTACCACCTCTCAAAAGATCTCCAAAACTTGACAAACGATGAATTCAAATGTTGGAAATCTCAAACTGAGCTACATTGGTATGGTTTGGCAAATTTCCCTCAAATTCAAATGTATATTTGAATTCTTTGCATATTTGGATCCTTTTTGGAAAAATGGGTAGCAAACCTTTTCAAAAATTATTGAAACTCTGCCTCCCCACTAATTTGGACCTGAGGAATCCAAGTATGCACTTTAATCCTTGTTTTAGCTGCTGCAATCATGATTTTGAATGCAACAGTTTGGAATCACCCTCTCATGTGTGATCATATGTGTAGAATTCCCACTTTGTGAAAGTGTAGGTTTCCCCTCTAACCACTCTTTTGATGGAGGTTACATGCTCTTCCCACTTTTTCACAATCTATCCACAACAAAAACTGTGGTGTTGTGGGTTGAAGAAAAGTTTTTGCAAGTCCCTTTTCTTGGGCTTTTACAGGCGCGGGCCTTGAATACATTGTACGGGCAAGGTATGGGGCGTCTTTACGCCCGCTGCCTACTGCTCGGGGGCAGGCAGCGCTCTTCTACTAGCCACGTGGCGGGCCCAGAGCCCTCTTCAGAGGAGAGGGGGGTCCGGCCCCGCAGGACACGTGGAGCCTTCGGACCTCTCCCAGCGGAGGGGGAGGTCCGGCTTCTGTCGGCCATGTGGCAAGCCCGGAGCTCTCCTCTGAGGAGAGGGAGGTCCGGCCCTGCTGGACACGCGGTGCCCTCGGACCTCTCTCCCGCGGAGGGGGGAGGTCCGGCTTCTGTATGCCACGTGGCAGGCCCGGAGCTTTCCTCTGAGGAGAGGGAGGTCCGGCCCCGCCGGACGTGTGGCGCCTTCGGAGCTCTCCCTGCGGAGAAGGACGAGTTCCTTAGGCATTTTCCCCTGTGCGCGGGGGTACCCCATATCGCGGGTACCGACAGTGGCCCCCGGGCCCATCTCGGGGGAGATAGCGAGCCCGAGGTGGGACCTCCGTCTCTTCTGATCCGCGCACTTTCTCTAAGTCCCGCCTTGACCGCTGCCGGAGCACGAACAGTCGCGGGATCGTGGGAGCGTGCGCCCACTTGATGGTTGCCTTTACTGCGGCGGTTCCCAAGGCTGCCATCCCTGTACGTCGCAGCGCTTTCTTCCGGAACCGCCGAAGCGCCTTGCTGGCTTGTCTTCTGGGGAGACTGACTCCTTGACCCACCGCTTCAGTTGGGCGGCTTGGGTCCACCTGTCTTCGGCGCCCGGTCTCGGAGCCAATGTGGTCGCCGATGCGATGTACTCGAAGATTTTCGAATCACCTCGAATCGTTCCTGGAAAGTTTTAAAAGGGGATCTTACCCGCATTGCGGCTTCCCTTCGCATTTCCTAGCGCTCGTTCTTCCCTTGAACTCTTGCGCCTCGGCTTTCCTGTCCTTGTGGTCTCTTTCGCCATGGCTTCCAACTTGCTCCCGACGCACCTCGTTCGTTCCTCCGAGCTTGGGCCAGTGCGCAGGCTGCTAGGCTGGCGCACGGAAGAACAGAAACACAGGCTTCGCCGGGGATCTCTTCCCCTGATCCTGGAAAAGGGGGAGATGGTCTTCTTCACAGCTTATGCTCTGGCGGGGTTCGTTCCGCCGATTTCTTCCATCTTTGTCACACTGCTGGAGACATATGGGCTCCAGCTCCACCATCTTTCTCCCAACTCCTTCGCAATGGCTGCTGTCTTCGTCCACTTCTGCGAGATGTTTGTGGGGGTGCACGCTTCTGTGACACTCTTCCGCTACTTCTTTGTGTTGCGGACGACTGGGCGCGGCTCGAAGACCCAGATGGAGGCATACTACTTCCAGCATCGCTGCAAGGACCCAAAGGTCTCTGGGTACCTTCTGCCCTTCAGCGCATCAAGGTGGGAAAACTGGAGGGAGAGCTGGGTGGTAGTGCAGACCAACGAGCACGATCGCCTACAACTCCCGACCGCCAGCCCAACCACCGATCGTCACTTCTGGGAGGAGATTCCTGAGCTGGAGCAGGAGTACGCCCCGGTCTTGGAGCGGATCCGGTTCTTGGCCAACGAGGGGCTGACGTCTCTGATGGTGCTGATGGACTTCATGCCGCGTCGTATTGCACCCTTGTAGCAGCGCAGTCGCCCAGCGTGGTACTATACTGGCGAGCAGGACTGTACCAGGCTGGAGAGGGGCCCCGGCTCTGATCCTTCCGACGAGGAGCTGTACGAGATGGTGGGCAAGGTGAGCGGCGACTACATTCCCAGTGGTGACCCCGCCCTTCCGCCCTCTGCCACCCCCCTCTCCTTGGAGCCACAGAGGAGGTCGGAGCTCCTGCGGAAGATGCCGAACCTTGATAACATCGGGATCACCGTCCGGCAGGTCGGGGATGCCTTCCGTGGTATTACGATTCCAGGAGCCGAGCGCTCTGGATCAGGGCACGAGGCGTCTGCTGCTGCCCAACCCTTCCCAAGAGCCGACGGAACTCAAGCCGCTGACAAAGGGAAGGGGAAAGAGCTGGCCTCCGGGCATCCCGAGAAGAAACGCGCCCGGTCTCCTCCGAGGGCGCCACCTGCACCGAGTCAGGGCGCCGGAGCACCCTTGCACCCATCTCCTGGGGGTGCTGGTCCATCAGGTGGCGACCCGAAGAGGCCCCGGGTGTCCCTCCCCAGCGGGTCTCTCCCCGGACAGCGGCAGTCCGAAGTAACCCAAGCACCTCGTCATCCTTCCTCAAGCAGAGGGGTTTCTAGGATGGATGTTGGTGGGGCGACGGCGGCGAGTGTGCCGGGGATCCAAGCGTCACGTCCCACGACCATTCCAACCGCAGGTCTCGGCGGTTCAATTACAGCCCAGAGGCCGGTGCTGCAAGCCCGTTGGAGCGCTCATGCCGCCCAGTAAGTGTTGCTCCTTCTGGCTTGTAGGAGCAGTGTTCTCGTCTCCTCTCTTAGCCTGAGAGCTTTCTTTTCTTGCAGGGACCGACCAGCTGCCGGGGGCGGGCCTCTTACTCGGCCGTCTTCAACCGACGGAGGCTCCGCGCCTCAGAGTCTGGGAACCGTGGTGGCTCCCATGGTCCCCAAATCGACGGGGGCCTCTTCTGTGCCGGCGAGTTCACCCTCCGTGGCGGCCGCATCCGCTCCTATCCGCCCTCCTTCACCAGCCCAGAAATCCGGTCCTGAGACTGGGAGGGCCGCTGTAGGTGCGCCTGCTGGCCCCCTGGCCTCCTTAGGACAGCGCCCCACTCTGGTTGCTGAGGCACCGGCGCCTCCGCCGGTCTTAGACTCGACGGGAGGGGTCAGGGGCGTGACTCCTGTCCCCTCTGTCCTGGCGCCCGTGTGGGATGCCCTGGGGCGTGTCCAGGCCAGCGCCCGGCATATCCAATCCGCCTTTGAGCAGGAGCGGGGGGCGCTGGCCGGCGAGAGGGAACGCCTTCTCAGCTGGCAGCAGCGGGCCCAGGAGGCTAAGGCGGACCTTGACTCAAGGCAGTCAAGGCTCGAGACCATGAGTGCTCTGCTTGTCACTCAGAAGAAGGCCATTAGCTGATTGGAGTCAGAGACCCGGCGGCTCCGTGCCTCCTACCGCGAGGCTCTGGCCCACGTTGAAGCCAAAGCCGAGGAGCGTTCCGCCGCCGCGGAGGAGTTGCGGCTGCAGGTAGCTCGTCGAGAGTGCGCCGTCGCTGATCGGGAACGCGCTGCAGTGGCCGAGGAGGAGAAGACCACCGCCCGGCTGAGGACCAAGGTGGGGGAGCTAAGGGCTCGGACCGAGGACCTGGAGCTCAGTGAATCGGCTGTTGCCGTGAGGGAGGAGCAGTTCTCCCAGGAGCGCCAAGCGGCGATGGATCGCGAGCTGGCGGCTCGCCAAGAGGTAGAGAAGCTCCAGTCCTTGCGGTCTGCCGAGGCCCAGGTAGTCTGGGGCTTTATTGTCAAGGCAGGGTCCGCCTTGGCTCCTCTTGGTTTCAGCCCTGTGCAGATGGAGGCTCCGGCACGGCCGATGTCCGAAGCGATCCTGGCACTTGAGTCCATCGGCGACAAGCTGGGCCGGCTGGAAGCGGTGATCGCCGACGAGCTTGAAGTAGAAGGTTGGGGCCTTGCGAAGGAGGTCGCTATGCACGTATTGGCGTGCTTCCGGAGCCGGGACCCTTCCTTTTCTCTGGGGCCAGTCCGTCTAGGACCCGCTGCCGATCGGGAGGAAGCTGCCAGGGCCGAGGTCGAGGACGTGGCTGCCCTCGTGGCCTCTAGGTTTCATCGGGAGTCCGGGGACTCTTAGGCATCTGCCCCCGTGGCCACAAGGCCCTGTACCTCCTTTTTTATTTTTTTGAGTCTGTAGCCCAGCTCGTGGAGCCTTGTATGAACAGACTCCTGTTTCTTTCTGTGTCTGCATGTCCTAGTCTTCTTCCTTGTTTTTCCTAGCCGAGTCCTTAGCTCCGCAAGGTACTCGGAGGCCTTGACCAATCTTGAAGCTCTGCATAGACACCTTCTCCGGGTCCTCACTGTATACTAAGGGCCCCGGAGGTCTCCAGGACCCGCCTCACGAGAATGGGGGGTCCGGGCCTGTTGGCCATGTGGCGGGCCCGGAGCTCCCCTCTGAGGTGAGGTCCGGGCTTGCGGGGCACGTGGAGCCCTCGGACCTCTCCCCGCGGAGGGGGGAGGTCCGGCTTCTGTAGGTCACGTGGCGGGCCCGGAGCTCCCCCTCAAGGAGGTGGATGATCTGGCCCCGCTGGACACGTGGGACCTTCGGGCCTCGCCCCTGCGGAAGCGGTGAGGTCTAGTTTTTTATCTTAGCTTGGGGTTTCGGTCTTGCGCGATCCCGTAGCGGCCCCCTGGTAGGTGCGTTCCATTGGATGGATGTGCCTACCATACTCCTGCGGGGAGCTGAGGCCGAGAGGTCCTGCACACAAGTAAGGGAAACGTAATTCTCCTTGGGGGCTCCCCCTCCTCTGTCTCATAGTCTTATTTGGCTTACGGTCCCCGTCCACTTATACGGTGCTTGGGAACTACCGTGCGCGAAGTGCCGGGGGCTCGGTTCCCCCTGGCTATCGGCCGGTACCTCCAACGCAACCGCCTTTGGTAGGGCAGCAAATGCCGACTAAAGGTGAGAATGAGAAGAGGGAGCTGAGCGCATGGTGAGCACGCGCTATTAGTGCAGTCATAAAAATTTAATAAGTAAATTAAATGAGCACTAAAGAAGAGCAATGTAGGACAGGTTTCTTTTCATATAAATTTCCATAGAAGGAAGGCAGGCTAAGTGTGGAGGCCACGACCAGCCTCAAGGGAAGCAAGACTCTACACGCTTGGGGTCGGAACCAAGCGAAGCTGAACGTAGTCCTGGACCGTCCCCTGAGGCTTAGCTGCTCTGAGCACTGCTCCTAGACTTTATGGAATTTATTATGAAAAGAAGAGGCTATCATATTGTTGCTCTAGGGGTAGAACTTACGGGGGTGTTCTGTGTTTCGAGGGTTCGGGAGCGGGTCCCCATCCTCGGTTCTGGGGAATGGTCCCAGGTCCCAGGATGTCCAGCCCCTATACGGCAAATGGCCATGCGGGCGGGATCACCTGTACCGTCCAAGCCGGTGTATGGATCTGCTTGGCGTGGAACAGGCACACCTTGCAGTTCTCGACAAGCTTGACGGCATCCTGGAGTGTTGTCGGCTAGTAGAAGCCATGTCGGAAGGCTTTACCGACAAGCGTGCGTGAGGAAGAGTGACTCCCCCATTCGCCTCCATGGATCTCAGCGAGCAAGTCGCAGCCTTCCCCCTGGGTTATGCACCGCAATAGGACGCGGTTGGCGCCGCGTCGGTAGAGATCCCCTTATACCATCACGTGTCTCTTAGCCATACGCACGATCCGTTCAGCGGATACACGTTCATCAGAGAGGATATTGTCTTTCAAGTAGTCTCGGATCTCCGTGATCCATGCATCGGGTCTGACTTGAGCATCTGGATCTTGAGCGCTGGGTTGCACAGAGTCCACAGTGACGTTTACGATCCTTGGCGGCGTCCATGGCCACCGGGACCGCCAGCTTCGAGGTGCTGGTCTAACCCCCTTCGCCCGGCTCGGCGGGCCGAGCTGTGGGCCGCGGCAACATCCTCTCGAAGCCTCCTTCGGGCATAGGGGCTCCGGTGGGGGTCTTCGTTGAGAGGTCGTCAGCTGCGGCCTTGCCAGCGCGCGGTACATGTCGCAGGTCCAAGGCGAGGAAGTCTTTCTCCGCCATCAACAACTGGCGAGCGCCTAGAGACAGGGCTGTCTTTAGGCCAAGGATGAGTGCTTCATACTCTGCCATGCTGTTGGTTGCCTTGGAATTGAGACGCACTACATACCCAGACTGCCCCCCCCCCCGATGGCATGAGGAGCAGTACGCCAGCACTGGCCCCCTGCTTTCGCAAGGAGCCGTCGAAGAAGATCGTCCAGTAAGGCCCGGTGAAGGCCAGAGCTCAGGGTCCTGGTTCACCGTCTTCATGGCCCCCTGGGTCAGCCTGCGTTGGCGTCCACTTCAGCCACGAAGTCAGCTAGTACTTGGCTGTTGACTGCGTGACGAGGAAGGAAGACTAGCTCAAACTCCAGTAGCTCCGCTGCCCATTTCACGGCATCGTCCGTCGCGTGAGGGCTGTGGAGGATAGCCTTCAGCGGGTAGGAGGTGACCTACTGAGGTCCAGTGTGCTTGGCAGCAGTGTCGGAGGTTCCTGGACGCCACGAGCACTGCATACAGCAGCTTATGTACCTCCAGGTACCTTGTCTTAGCGTCATGAAGGACCTCGCTGATGAAGTAGACAGAACCTCCCGTGGGCCTGGGGGGGCCACCGGGAGCTGATACTCGGAGACCCCCAGGCTGTTTTGGACCTCCGGGATGTCTCGCTGATTTCCCGGGAGCTCCGGGGGGTCCCTTTGGACATCCGGGAGGTTCTGTTGGACCTCCGGGGGGTGGTCCCGTTGCACCTTCGGGGGGTCCTGCTGGTCCTCCGGGGGGTTGTGTCGGGGGTCTGGGGTCCGTTTTGGACCTCCAGGGGGTTGCCTCGGAGACCCGGGGGGTCGTCTCGGACCTCCGGGGTTTCCTTGGCGCCTGTTTCCCTATACCGGAGCAGGTTGCAGCGATGAGGGGTCCGGCCGCTCTGTGGCAAGGACCATACTCACCACTGCAGCCGTCGCCGCGATGTAGAGCAACAGATGCTCTTCGGGCTCAGGGGCTACCATTACGGGTAGGGTGATCAGGAGCTGCTTCAGCTCCTGGGCAGCTTCCTCCGCTTCGTCGGTCCAAGTGAATGGGCCGGATTTGCGTAGGAGCTTAGAGAAGGGGAGCGTTCGCTTTGCTAACCTCGGTATAAACCGACTCAGTGCAGCTAGGCATCCCGTGAGTTTCTGGACTTCTTTGAATCTTTTCTGGGTTAGCCTCAGTTCCTCGGTGCGAGGCCAGGAATTCTAACGGTTTTCCAGAGGATACACCGAACTCACACTAAGGCCAGGTTATCTAGGAGGGATGAACTCTGCCTGACCTTAACAACAATGTCATCGACATACACCTCAACTGAGTCTCTCATTAGCTCTCCGAAGGTCTTGTGCATTGCACGTACGAAGGTACGGAGAACATCCCTTAGGTCATAAAGCATAGAGGCATAACAGTACAGACCGACTACTGTGATGAAGGAGGTGTGTTCTTTATCTTCTCTAGACGTAGGGAACTGGGGAAGACCCGAGTAAGCGTCTAGGAAGCACAGCATATCACAGTCTGACGTCGAGTCTACTATTTGATCTATTATAGGGAGAGGAAATAGATCTTTAGGACATGCCTTATTGAGACTGATGTAGTCGATGCACATCAGGAGCTTCCCGCCGGCCTTTGTGACAACCACAGGGTTCGCCAAGCACCGGGGGTGGCGTACTTTCCGTATGAAGCCAGCGTACAGCAGCTTCTTGATTTCTTCGCGGATGAGGCTTTACTGCTCGGTGGACTGCTCAAGGGGCTTCTGTCGGACTGGCCGGCCATTGGGGAAGACCTTTAGGTAGTGTCCAATCACCTCCCTAGGGATCTCTGGCATCTGCGACGGCTGTCATGCAAACACATCGACATTGTGCCGGAGGGAGGTAACGAGCACGCCTTCCTATTTGCTATCCAGGCCCCCGGCTACCCTGGTGGTCTGGGTGGCATCGGCGCTGATGCGTACGAGCCTCAAGGGGACGTCGTCCTCGTCGGGGGGTTGCACACGGGGTGCTGTGGTAGAGGCACGGTGGCGTGCACTCGGGTGGAGCCGGCTTGGTTCTGCACTGCCTGGGGTTGGTGCTCTAGCTGTTGTAAGCGCTTGGAGCTTTTCCAAGGCTAACACTGTGGCAGTACGGTCTCCACGAACCTTGAGGACGCCTGTTGGTGTAGGCATCTTCAAGACAAGGTAGCCGTTGTGGGCTACTGCCATGAATCGGTACAGGGCTGGCCTGCCAATTATGGCGTTGATGGGGAGGTTGATCTCGGCCACGTCGAACAGAATGTACTCTGTCCGATAGCTGTCCGGTGCCCCAAAGGTCACCGGGAGGCTGATGTGGCCGTAAGGAACGACCCGTCCCGGCCCTACCCCTGATAACGGGCTCGATGGGGTGATCTTGGCCATCGAGATCTGCAGCTTCTGGAAAGCTGCGCGACTGATGAGGTTCAGTCCAGCCCCGCCATCCACCAAAACGTGGTACATCCTCACGTTGGCGATGGTGGGGGCCACCAAGAGCGGTAGTTGGCCGGCCCCAGCCATGTTCCTGTGGCAGTCGGTGGCATCGAAGCTGATGGGGGTTCCCATCAACCTGAGGTGCGGTGCTGCACTCGGGGGGGGGGGGGGGGGGAGCCACCGACGCTACCGCTCGGCGCAAGGCCTTAGCCGCGCTTCGGGACGAGGGGTCAGCGGACACACCGTAGATGACGTAGAGCATCTTCCGGTGCTCGTCATCACTGGAGCTAGAGCTCTCATGATTGCGCACCGCCTTCACGGCGCGCTGAAGCCCCTGGAACTCCGCCTGGTGGTCGACGTTGTCTGGGGCGTCGACTTTCTGCTTGCCCTCCCTTTGACGGTAGGGTGGGGCATCAGTTAGAAGCTGCTTCCCTTTCTGGAAGCGCAACACGAGCTTCTGGATTTCCCGGCACTCGGCAGCAGTGTGGTAACTGGTGCCGTGCACGGGGCATAGCTCACCCTGGCCTCCGTCTGGAGCCGGTGACTGTCGCGGCCTTTTGTCGGGGCACGGCCCCCGAGCTCCACTCGGCGCTGCTGCTGCGGCAACGGGGGCCGCGGTTGGCGGTTTCATCTTGCTACCGCCGCTGTTCTTGATCTTCCGGCCGCTTCCATAAGAAGCGGCGCCAGATCCCAGCTGGCCCCCTGGCTCGGAGGCTGGCAGTGAGTGCCAGCTCCGCCCTTCGGCTGTCTGGCACACTTGTCCGCCAGGCTGAAGATCTCCGAGACGTCGCGGACCTCCCTAGTCGCGAGCTTCTCGAGCATCTTCTTGTCCCGAACGCCTTGTAGGAACGCCACCACCATAGAAGCGTTCTGGATGTGTGGGATGGTGTTCCGCACCTGGGAGAACCGCTGGATGAAGGAGCGCAGCGACTCCCCTGGTTGTTGCCGGATGGCGTGGAGGTCGAGCTCCGTGCCAGGCCGGGTGTAGGAACTGCCGAAGTTGGCGACGAACTGCCGGCAGAGTTCTCCCCAGGAGGTTATGGAATCCTGGGGTAGGTTCATGAGCCAAGACCGGGCTGGGCCGGTCAAGGCGACGGGGAAATAGTTGGCCATGACGGCCTCATCCCCTCCTGCGGCAAGTACGGCGGTGGAGTAGATCTGGAGAAACTCCGCTGGGTTGATGCTGCCGTCGTACTTCTCGGGCAGGTGCGGCCGAAACTTGCGCGGCCACCTCGCGAAGCGAAGGTGGGGTGCAAGGGCCGCACATCCTGCTCCTGTTGCCACAGGTATTGGTGCCGCGAACGCTTGGTTCGCACCTGGCACCGTGTACCTCGGTATGGGCAAGGCTGCGCCCAAGACCGGGGATGCCGTTTGCAAAGCATATGGCTGTGGCATATGCTGCGCGGCGTATGCCTGGGGCAGAGTCCGCGTGGCGAAGATCTGCTCTTCAGGCTGGGTCGAGGCCGACATCATGCTGTCGCCAGCCCCTTGGATTTGACGCCTTTCTCGACGTCGCTCGAGAAACACTCGGGCATCTTGGCCCAAGTGGCATCGCTCCAGCTCTGCCCTCAGGTCCGCTGACGGAAGCCTGGTGGAGCTGGAGTCCACCGTCTGCCCGTCAACAGTTGGCGTGCGCGTCAGCAACACAGCCGGTTGACCGGAGTGTCATCCCCGCCGAAGTCAAGGGTTCGCGGCGGCGACGACGAGGCGGTCTACCTTGCGTATCCACTGCTGGGTTGCTGAATGAGGTGCGTCCCCAGCAGGTGGGTTGCACAGTAGTGCTCTTGCTGCAGCTAGCGCACCCCCGTGGTGTACGCTCCGCGCTGCAGAAGATCTGGCGCTGGTTGTAGCCTGCATTGCCGGGGTCGACGCTGCCAGAGCCGGCTGCTGGCTCCCAGCTTGCACCGACACACTCCGTCCTGAGTGTGTCGACATGTACTCCCCTCTTGCCACAGTTTGCCGCGAACGCGGGGGAGGAGAGTTTGCCGCTGAAGGAAGCTTGGTCATCTTCGTCGGCGGAAACTCGTCGTGCAAGGGAAAAGCCCCCTACCTGGCGCGCCAAATGTCGAAGTGTTCGGTCGACACTTCCCCCGGGCCTGCACTGGGCAGCCCGCGGAGGTTCTTTTTTCGGTGGGGCTAGTCGCTTGCGGAGAGCTTGAGCGTATGGACGAGTTAGGAAGAGCTTGACACGGCGAGTTTTACGTGGTTCAGGCCGCCGGAGCGTAAAACCCTACGTCCACGGTGAGCTATGAAGCTCGCAGTATTGCTCGTTGCTCAGAACCGGAGTCCTGAGCTTGGGGATGACTGATGTCTAGCGTATGAGTTGTGGGAGTACGAACCCTTGCTAACGTCGCCTACCCGAGCCTTTTATAGTCCAAGACTCAGGTGGCTTACAAGGGGGGCCCGGGACCCGACAGGTGGTCCCGGGGAGATTGTCTGTTATCTACCGTATCTGCAGTTATGCGGGTAGTTGTCTCTGCCGAAGGCTTCTGAGTCATCGTCTTGCAGCCCTGCCCATGCCGCATGCTAGCCGTTGTGGTTGATGATGGCGGGGGCGGCATGGGATGTCTTGTCGCTGCGTTTATTGGCTGGCAGGCTTTGACACCGCGCGCCAGTCTGTGATGCGACTGGGCGCAACGGCACTTGACAGAGGCGTGCTCCGCGTATCCGCGTCTTGGGAAGGCGCG
Organism: Neostapfia colusana; assembly: GCA_030760725.1. Classification (NCBI taxonomy): domain Eukaryota; kingdom Viridiplantae; phylum Streptophyta; class Magnoliopsida; order Poales; family Poaceae; genus Neostapfia; species Neostapfia colusana. Next base: position 34,117,163 of record JASWHV010000002.1, on the reverse strand, counting down.
GGCCTTGAATACCTTGTACGGGCAAGGTATGGGGCGTCTTTACGCCCGCTGCCTACTGCTCAGGGGCCAGGCAGCGCTCTTCTGCTGGCCACGTGGCGGGCCCGGAGCCCTCCTCAGAAGAGAGGGGGGTCCAGCCCTGCAGGACACGTGGAGCCTTCGGCTTCTGTCGGCCATGTGGCAAGCCTGGAGCTCTCCTCTGAGGAGAGGGAAGTCCGGCCGTGCTGGACACGCGGCGCCCTTGGACCTCTCTCCCGCGGAGGGGGGAGGTCCGGCTTCTGTATGCCACGTGGCGGGCACGGAGCTTTCCTCTGAGGAGAGGGAGGTCCGGCCCCGCCGGACCCGTGGCGCCTTCGGAGCTCTCCCTGCGGAGAAGGGCGAGTTCCTTAGGCATTTTCCCCTGTGCGCGGGGGTACCTCATATCGCGGGTACCGACATGGGTGATCATCGACCGGTTGACGAAATCGGCTCATTTCATACAGGTGAACACTCATTATCGAGCAAGGCAATATGCGGAGTTATTCATCTCCAGAATTATATGCTCACATGGTGTCGCGAAGACCATCATTTCAGATCGAGGTGCGCTGTTTGTTGCTCGTTTTTTGGAGCAGCTGCATGCCTCGTTGGGCACCAAGCTGATTAGGAGCTCCGCATATCACCCTCAAACCGATGGACAAACTGAGAGGGTGAATCAAGTGCTCGAGGACATGTTGAGGGCTTGTGCCATGCACCACGGTAAGAATTGGGATGATCACCTACCGCTGGCGGAGTTTTCATACAACAACGGTTATCAAGCGAGTATTAAAATGGCACCGTATGAAGCGCTCTACGGCCGGAAATGTCGCACACCACTGAATTGGTGTGAGTCCGGCGAAAGAGTTCTGTTTGGGATTGATCTTGTCAACGAAGCCGAAGACCGAGTTCGGTTGATACAAGAGAACTTAAAGGCTGCACAATCCCGACAGAAGAGCTACGCTGATCAAAGGCGTAGGCCATTACATTTTGACGTCGGAGGACACGTTTATCTTCGTGTATCCCTGATGAAGGGAATTCACCGGTTCGGTGTAACGGGGAAACTCGCTCCCCGTTTCATTGGTCCTTTTGCTATCACGGAGAAGTGCGGACCCGTAGCCTACCGGCTGGAGTTACCGTCAAGTCTAGCGGGTGTTCATGATGTATTTCATGTTTCACAGCTGTGGAAGTGCCTCAAATTCACCGCTGCTGTTCGCACCGAGGACATCGACAAATTGAAACCGGACCTGACCTACACCGAGCGAACGGTTCAGATTTTGGATGTAAAGGCCCGGGTAACCCGGAACCAGACGATCAAATTTTACAAGGTGTTGTGGAGTAATCATACCGCGGAAGAGGCGACGTGGGAAATGAAGATTACCTCCGCACTAACTATCCGAAATTTTTAGCGTTGTACAGTTTGTAATTACCTCTCCCGTCTCGTTCCTCTTTTGTAATCTCAGGACAAGATTCTTTTAAGGTGGGAGGAATGTAAAAGTCCCAAAAATGTGTATGAATAAAAACCAAGGTTTGAGTTCATATATGTGGCAAAGACATGAAAATGGGACTTGCTAAAACTTTTCTTCATGCAAAGTAATACATGGATGACCATCCAAAATGAGGCTCACATTTTTATTTAAAAGTGTTGAACCAATAAGGAGTTAAATACCTCTTTGCATGTAAGTTTAAAAATTCAGATTTGAAATTCAAAGTTCACACATGGGGTGGCCAAGGACTTTGATTAAAAGTGCAGCCATATAGTTGGAATTATAGGGAGGAGTTTGATCATCAACTTTCTATTTTTAGGGTGGGCTCAAAAGAGAGTTAAAGAGAAGAATTTGCAAACTTCAACCAAATTCAAATTTGGCAAGCAAATTCAAACTTAATTGGAAGAGCTCAAATTCTAGCCACCCTTTTTAAACTCAGCATTAGGCGGATTGAGAGGATCAGCTTGGGAAGATATTTGGGAGGAAATATGCAGTGGGACCCACATGTCATAGAGCTAAGAGGGTTGCCTTACACCTTAAGTCACAGCCTCAGTGGGAAAATCTCCCGAACAGGTCACGAGCGCCACCGAGCAGCTTGCCGGCGCCAGCTCCTGCTGCCTGTCTCCACGCGCTGGCGCCCCAGGGTTGGTTCTCACCGCTTCAGCAACGTGATCTCTCCCTCCTCGTATCAAGCCAACAGCATTTGCTTCCTCCTCCTCGCGAGCGCACGGACTGAACCGAGCTCCTCACCTCTGCTCTCGGTCCGATCGGAAGAACGGCGAAATCGTCGCGCTCTTCCCTCCCCCGAGCTGCTAAACCTTTTCCTGAGATCAGCCTCCACCTCCCTGACCCGCAAGCAAGCGAGCTGCGGCCCCCAGTGCCCGAGAACAACCGCCGCCGCGGCGATCGAGTTCAAGAAGGTGATCGGGCGCTCGTGGACAGCCTTCCACAGGGGGTTTCACGGCCGAGCGATCACAGCTAAGGACGCGCACGGGTGCGGTGCTGCTCTCAGCCCAAGCTCAGGCCGTGCCGTGAGCTATCGACGGCGAATTTTGAGGTTTTGCTCCGGCGACCTAATTCCGAGCTTCCGGTACAATTCCTTCGAATTCTTGCCCTCTGATTCTCCTTAAGTCACTAAATTTGGCACAGAGAAGCTAGACTAGCCAGCGATCATTTTCCCTTTTGCATCCAGCGCATGAAAACGCCTCAGACCGGCGAATTTTGAGCTCTTCTTGGGTTGTTCATGGCAGACCCATTCGGTCGAACTATGACAACCTAGTTCCCGCCACTTCCGAGCTACTTTGAGTCCATGCCGATCGTCCTAGAGGTACGCTGGTGCTGTAGGGCTCGTCGGCACAAGTTTTGGAGGGCTGGAGACCTCGGGCGACACTGCCGAACTACCACAGAGGCAGTTACACGTTGCCGGCCATTTTCCGGCCGTCGGCAGCCCAAGAAAACCTCACATCCGTGTTCCTGGATGCCCAAAACTCCCTGGCGGCGAGTCCGGGTTCGGATGGTGGCCGGAAACGGCCGGCCGGCGAGCACCGGCAAGCTCCGGCGAGGGGGAGAGCGCGGGCGCGGGGAAGAAGCCGAAGGAAGAAGAAGACGGGTGGGTCCCGTCTGTCAGCAGCAGAAAATTTAAACCCGGGATCGGGTGTGGATGGATCCTGTGTGCTGGCACGCAAAACCCCGTGGCCCCGATGTGGCTTCGTTTCTATTGGCTGGGATTCAAAACAGTGGGTCCAGCCGGATTTTCTGTAGGAAAACAATTCCAGACTTAGCTCAATCTTTGGAAATTCATATCACCCTGTAGAAAACTCCAATTTGAGTGATTCCTATTGGGTTGGGTTCATCTTTCCGAGTTCTATCCAAATATGAACTCAGCTTTGTATGAATGCCAATATTATATTCTGGAAAATTCTTTGAATGTTTTCTGAAAAAGAATTATTGAGAGAGTTTCGTTTATCCAAAAATCCCCAAATTTTGCCAGAATATTATTTTGCATATTGTTGACCTACTAGCAAATTTTCAGCTCATTTGAAGATCATTTGAGTAGGAATTTGCTAAATGCAAACTACTGTGTTCAAAAGAGTCCAGAAACATTTTCAGAAAATGTTTCCCACTTCAAAAATCTGTTCTGAGCAATCCATAGCTCCAAAAATCATAGGAAAATTTAAGCAAGCTCTCTGAGACATACTTGGAATCGTAGTTCAATTAATTGGGCATGAAAATGCACATTAGTACAGAATTAATTCCTTTGAGTACAAATGCTTAAAGAATTGTTCTGGGAGAACTACTCAAGTAAAAGGGCTGAATTTTGGACCAGGTTACTCTCATGTGATCAAGAACTCATATGTAAATTATCAGCCCAAGATGAGTCCTTGAACTCCCTGTTATTATTCTCCATACTTGTGTATATGTGGGAATACATAAGAGATATTGTGAGAATTAGGGAGGACACAATATGACTCGACATTAGCTGCAATTTGGCAAGCTAAATCCTTAGGTAGTATAGAACCTGTTGTAAAAGTTTTGAGGCCATTGGAGTTCTTGTTCTTCAGTTGCACTCAAATCCTTTCAGCTTATCTATTATGTTCATTAGGGAACATGATTAGTGTATAGATAAAGCCTTTAGGACAAATTAGTTTATTTCTGTTCTTTGCACAACAGAGGCAAACCAAGCCATGCTTGGCTTTTCCACACAACCTCTGTTCCTAAGAGATTAATTCTATAACTTCTTTCCATTACATTCTATAAAACATGTGCATATGCATTTCAATAGGAACCCCAACGAAGGGGATTCAAAGGAGCGATTCATCGAAGTGGATCAATCTCCGGAGAATCAAGGCTGGATATGCAAGGGCACTAACTGTTTATATATGACTACCCTGCAAAACAGGCAAGCTCCGGTTTGCATTTAACAGCTATTAAGTATTTATGTTGTATTCATTTTCGGTCAAAAATATTAACTGTGCATTAGGTCTAGTGATTGATACTCCTCTTGCATAACCAAATGACCCATGGAGTATTGGGTAGGTGTCTTTCACCGTGTAGAACTGCCATGCTTAAGTACGGTTCGGTAGAAGTCGAGTGGTGAGATGCTACTCGCAGTTTCAGGAACGACAGGGGCATACGGGATTGGTTCAAAATGAATTCGCAAGTTAAAGTTGAGACCGGAAGGTTGTAGGGGCAGCAGGACATAGGGGCCTGGGTGCTGTAGACCTGTCCGTGTCAGTCAAGGACCGATCCGTATGCGGCTCTGTTGAACAAGTTTGAGTTGTGTACAGGACTCATGCTGGCTATATGGGACCCAGTAAACCGATGTACCTCGGGCAGCTGTCGTTGGGACTTTTCGGGTCGCCTCAGGCGGACGGCCGGTGTGCAGTATGTTGGGAATATTCTCATGACATCTCATGTCGGTAGGTGCACCATGAGAGTAGCTACTGTACGGGGCGACTTCATCGATTCAGCGGGGGTGAAACGGGGGAAAGGCTGTCACGTACGACGTCAGTGATGGTTGTTGTAGGCAACGTCGAGTACGGGCGTACGTGTCGTGTAGTCCGGGTGTTATTGATTCGAATCACCATCGCTCGCGGAATGGACCGAGCATACTTGTTCTCACAGTCGTGACGTAGTAAGAACTTGCATAAGAAAGGAACTAATCATATTGATATGAAGTATTATACTAGCTTTGTATTGGATCTTGATGAATAGGCTAGTGCAAACTCGATTCTTTTATGCCATGAGCAATTTACATCGAGGGAAAGCGTTTCTTGTTTGATTGTGGACTCCCGATGTGGCGTGCCCAAGGTTACTTAAAATACTGCAATTAATACTTGAAAGTAAGGATTCACTTTTAGGCGAGTTTAATTATGCTTCTGCCATCCTATTTTAGGTTCATAACCTCACATAGAGTTTCATGTTTAGGGTGACGGTTAAGTCTTGCTGAGCGTTATGCTCACGGACGCTATCCGAGTTGTTTTGCAGGTAATTGACTCGATGCTTATGAGAAGGGATGCCGATGAGACTCGGGAACCTCCGAGTGTTTACTCAAGGAGCATCCTCGCCGCTGCAGATTGTTCTTCGTGTTGCTAGTAAGAAACGTCCGTGGGCTGGACCGTTTCTTTGTTGCTAGTTTAGAATGAGACGTGAGAGTGATAGCCTTCCGCTGTAGCTTACTCTGATATAACTATTTGTAAAACATTCTTGTATGCTTCCGCTAAACTATTTATGTAATGTGATGTGTGTTCATCGACCCGTGTGCTGGTGGGTGCCGCATAACACGACACCACCCAATGAGGTCCTGTGGTCCCTCACAGAGATCAATTACTGGAAGGTACCACATCACCAAGGCAGGAACTTTTCTCTTATTCTTCCCGCCTGCATCGTCAGAAGTATCGTTATCGTCACATTCACCAAAAGTTTAAGAACTTTACAATATTAAAATATTGTTGTTTCCCAATCAATCAACATTTTGTGGTTCTTAGGTCATATGCAGAACACGCGCACACGTGCACACAAACTATGTAGTAGAGTAGAAATCCTTAATTCTCGACATACTTTCGTATGTTGCAAAATTATTATAAGTTTTATTTACAGTCCACTAGGCTAGTCTTTATATGATAAGTAGTCATGACGATAGCAATAATATTTGTTTATGTGGTGAAATTCCACAGGTTTATTGGCTGTGTTGCACCACAGAGAACTATAAAAGCACCAAACTGAATCAAGCATTGTCTGCATGGGAAGAAGGATGACCTCGTCATGAAGTAGTTGAGCTCTAACAAGGATTAGAAGAGCTGACTTTGATCCTGTAACCAAACGTTCAAGTGCTATATAATCCTTAGATATTATTGTTTCTAATCAAAAAAAATTTCGTGGTTGATAAGACGTGCAGAACACGCATACGCGTGTGTATCAATGATGGAGTAGACTAGAGAGCCATAATTTACTATATATTTTCATCTGTTTTAAAATAACCATGTTTGCAGTTTTGTTACATTTCTGTTGCGCACAGATGTTGACACCCTTCCATTTTTTACTTTTCATTAATACTATGGTGTGCCTGTACAGGTAGCATGAAAAAAAAAGAGCATTAGTAGTGTTGTGCAGCACCCAGCTATCAATTCAGATAATTATCGGAAATGTAGACGTTTCCCTGTGCAAAATTCATCATATTTTAAACATAATCTATTGTAGGTACTCCTACAGGTGCAACTAGTAACATGTCTTGTGCTCAAGAGCTATCGAGGGATTCTATGGCGGCCCGAAAAACAACCTAAACCCGGCTATTTCTGGGTCATTTACCTTGATTCTTGGTCGAGGAGGGCCGCTAGGGAGTGAGGAATGTGTTGGAAAGCCTGCGCGGCCAATAGCTAAACGAGTAGTAGGAATTTTGGGGTAGACCGCGCTCTACCTGAATACACTACGTTTCGGAAGAACTGGAAATACTCTTCATTCGGTGGTTCAACCGCTATTCGGCTTGCATCTACACGATCTAGAGAGCACGGCACACCTTTTTCGTGTAGGAGTCCGGCGGTGAAACTGGCCGTGGCGTGCGGTCCACGGGGAGCAGTCCTCGTCTTTCCGCCGGTGGCCTGAGTTCTCAGTGGCGATCGTCGATTTGTGATCGAGTGCGGTGCTAACACCGCGGGGTGGTGAGATGGCTAGCTAGAGCACACACCGGCGCTCCCTTTCTGTGTTGGGAGCTCGGGCAAAGGCCGAGCGGACGTCGGCGTGCAGGGGAGGATCGGGGAGCGGCGCCGATGTGCAAGCAGAGCACGGTGCGCTTGCTGATCGGGAGAAGAAGGCAATACGCTCGGCCTAGCTGTGTGGAGAGGGGGTCACGTAGAGGGGGGGCGAGCTGCTGTCCGGTCGCCAGCGCGAGAGAGGAAATCAGGAGGTGGCCTCCCAGGCGATGGCGCGCGTGGCAGCTGGCTGCTCGACCGAAGGTCTTCGGTTGACTGAAAAACAGAGGGAAGACTTGGGGGCTAAGTCTATTTCACCCAATGACATGTGGGCCCCACTGGTCAGTGCTCTACCACCTCTCAAAAGATCTCCAAAACTTGACAAACGATGAATTCAAATGTTGGAAATCTCAAACTGAGCTACATTGGTATGGTTTGGCAAATTTCCCTCAAATTCAAATGTATATTTGAATTCTTTGCATATTTGGATCCTTTTTGGAAAAATGGGTAGCAAACCTTTTCAAAAATTATTGAAACTCTGCCTCCCCACTAATTTGGACCTGAGGAATCCAAGTATGCACTTTAATCCTTGTTTTAGCTGCTGCAATCATGATTTTGAATGCAACAGTTTGGAATCACCCTCTCATGTGTGATCATATGTGTAGAATTCCCACTTTGTGAAAGTGTAGGTTTCCCCTCTAACCACTCTTTTGATGGAGGTTACTTGCTCTTCCCACTTTTTCACAATCTATCCACAACAAAAACTGTGGTGTTGTGGGTTGAAGAAAAGTTTTTGCAAGTCCCTTTTCTTGGGCTTTTACAGGCGCGGGCCTTGAATACATTGTACGGGCAAGGTATGGGGCGTCTTTACGCCCGCTGCCTACTGCTCGGGGGCAGGCAGCGCTCTTCTACTAGCCACGTGGCGGGCCCAGAGCCCTCTTTAGAGGAGAGGGGGGTCCGGCCCCGCAGGACACGTGGAGCCTTCGGACCTCTCCCAGCGGAGGGGGAGGTCCGGCTTCTGTCGGCCATGTGGCAAGCCCGGAGCTCTCCTCTGAGGAGAGGGAGGTCCGGCCCTGCTGGATACGCGGTGCCCTCGGACCTCTCTCCCGCGGATGGGGGAGGTCCGGCTTCTGTATGCCACGTGGCAGGCCCGGAGCTTTCCTCTGAGGAGAGGGAGGTCCGGCCCCACCGGACGTGTGGCGCCTTCGGAGCTCTCCCTGCGGAGAAGGACGAGTTCCTTAGGCATTTTCCCCTGTGCGCGGGGGTACCCCATATCGCGGGTACCGACAGTGGCCCCTGGGCTCATCTCGGGGGAGATAGCGAGCCCGAGGTGGGACCTCCGTCTCTTCTGATCCGCGCACTTTCTCTAAGTCCCGCCTTGACCGCTGCCGGAGCACGAACAGTCGCGGGATCGTGGGAGCGTGCGCCCACTTGATGGTTGCCTTTACTGCAGCGATTCCCAAGGCTGCCATCCCTGTACGTCGCAGCGCTTTCTTCCAGAACCGCCGAAGCGCCTTGCTGGCTTGTCTTCTGGGGAGACTGACTCCTTGACCCACCGCTTCAGTTGGGCGGCTTGGGTTCACCTGTCGTCGGCGCCCGGTCTCGGAGCCAATGTGGTCGCCGATGCGATGTACTCGAAGATTTTCGAATCACCTCGAATCGTTCCTGGAAAGTTTTAAAAGGGGATCTTACCCGCATTGCGGCTTCCCTTCGCATTTCCTAGCGCTCGTTCTTCCCTTGAACTCTTGCGCCTCGGCTTTCCTGTCCTTGTGGTCTCTTTCGCCATGGCTTCCAACTTGCTCCCGACGCGCCTCGTTCGTTCCTCCGAGCTTGGGCCAGTGCGCAGGCTGCTGGGCTGGCGCACGGAAGAACAGAAACACAGGCTTCGCCGGGGATCTCTTCCCCTGATCCTGGAAAAGGGGGAGATGGTCTTCTTCACAGCTTATGCTCTGGCGGGGTTCGTTCCGCCGATTTCTTCCTTCTTTGTCACACTGCTGGAGACATATGGGCTCCAGCTCCACCATCTTTCTCCCAACTCCTTCGCAATGGCTGCTGTCTTCGTCCACTTCTGCGAGATGTTTGTGGGGGTGTACGCTTCTGTGACACTCTTCCGCTACTTCTTTGTGTTGCGGACGACTGGGCGCGGCTCGAAGACCCAGATGGAGGCATACTACTTCCAGCATCGCTGCAAGGACCCAAAGGTCTCTGGGTACCTTCTGCCCTTCAGCGCATCAAGGTGGGAAAACTGGAGGGAGAGCTGGGTGGTAGTGCAGACCGACGAGCACGATCGCCTACAACTCCCGACCGCCAGCCCAACCACCGATCGTCGCTTCTGGGAGGAGATTCCTGAGCTGGAGCAGGAGTACGCCCCGGTCTTGGAGCGGATCCGGTTCTTGGCCAACGAGGGGCTGACGTCTCTGATGGTGCTGATGGACTTCATGCCGCGTCGTATTGCACCCTTGTAGCAGCGCAGTCGCCCAGCGTGGTACTGTACTGGCGAGCAGGACTGTACCAGGCTGGAGAGGGGCCCCGGCTCTGATCCTTCCGACGAGGAGCTGTACGAGATGGTGGGCAAGGTGAGCGGCGACGACATTCCCAGTGGTGACCCCGCCCTTCCGCCCTCTGCCACCCCCCTCTTCTTGGAGCCACAGAGGAGGTCGGAGCTCCTGCGGAAGATGCCGAACCTTGATGACATCGGGATCGCCGTCCGGCAGGTCGGGGATGCCTTCCGGGGTATTACGATTCCAGGAGCCGAGCGCTCTGGATCAGGGCACGAGGCGTCTGCTGCTGCCCAACTCTTCCCAAGAGCCGACGGAACTCAAGCCGCCGACAAAGGGAAGGGGAAAGAGCAGGCCTCCGGGCATCCCGAGAAGAAACGCGCCCGGTCTCCTCCGAGGGCGCCACCTGCACTGAGTCAGGGCACCGGAGCACCCTTGCACCCATCTCCTGGGGGTGCTGGTCCATCAGGTGGCGACCCGAAGAGGCCCCGGGTGTCCCTCCCCAGCGGGTCTCTCCCCGGACAGCGGCAGTCCGAAGTAACCCAAGCACCTCGTCATCCTTCCTCAAGCAGAGGGGTTTCTAGGATGGATGCTGGTGGGGCGACGGCGGCGAGTGTGCCGGGGATCCAAGCGTCACGTCCCACGACCATTCCAACCGCAGGTCCCGGCGGTTCAATTACAGCCCAGAGGCCGGTGCTGCAAGCCCGTTGGAGCGCTCATGCCGCCCAGTAAGTGTTGCTCCTTCTGGCTTGTAGGAGCAGTGTTCTCGTCTCCTCTCTTAGCCTGAGAGCTTTCTTTTCTTGCAGAGACCGACCAGCTGCCGGGGGCGGGCCTCTTACCCGGCCGTCTTCAACCGACGGAGGCTCCGCGCCTCAGCGTCTGGGAACCGTGGTGGCTCCCATGGTCCCCAAATCGACGGGGGCCTCTTCTGTGCCGGCGAGTTCACCCTCCGTGGCGGCCGCATCCGCTCCTATCCGCCCTCCTTCACCAACCCAGAAATCCGGTCCTGAGACTGGGAGGGCCGCTGTAGGTGCGACTGCTGGCCCCCTGGCCTCCATAGGACAGCGCCCCACTCTGGTTGCTGAGGCACCGGCGCCTCCGCCGGTCTTAGACTCGACGGGAGGGGTCAGGGGCGTGACTCCTGTCCCCTCTGTCCTGGCGCCCGTGTGGGATGCCCTGGGGCGTGTCCAGGCCAGCGCCCGGCATATCCAATCCGCCTTTGAGCAGGAGCGGGGGGCGCTGGCCGGCAAGAGGGAACGCCTTCTCAGCTGGCAGCAGCGGGCCCAGGAGGCTAAGGCGGACCTTGACTCAAGGCAGTCAAGGCTCGAGGCCATGAGTGCTCTGCTTGTCACTCAGAAGAAGGCCATTAGCTGCTTGGAGTCAGAGACCCGGCGGCTCCGTGCCTCCTACCGCGAGGCTCTGGCCCACGTTGAAGCCAAAGCCGAGGAGCGTTCCGCCGCCGTGGAGGAGTTGCGGCTGCAGGTAGCTCGTCGAGAGTGCGCCGTCGCTGATCGGGAACGCGCTGCAGTGGCCGAGGAAGAGAAGACCACCGTCCGGCTGAGGACCAAGGTGGGGGAGCTAAGGGCTCGGACCGAGGACTTGGAGCTCCGTGAATCGGCTGTTGCCGTGAGGGAGGAGCAGTTCTCCCAGGAGCGCCAAGCGGCGATGGATCGCGAGCTGGCGGCTCGCCAAGAGGTAGAGAAGCTCCAGTCCTTGCGGTCTGCCGAGGCCCAGGCAGTCTGGGGCTTTATTGTCAAGGCAGGGTCCGCCTTGGCTCCTCTTGGTTTCAGCCCTGTGCAGATGGAGGCTCCGGCACGGCCGATGTCCGAAGCGATCCTGGCACTTGAGTCCATCGGCGACAAGCTGGGCCGGCTGGAAGCGGTGATCGCCGACGAGCTTGAAGTGGAAGGTCGGGGCCTTGCGAAGGAGGTCGCTATGCACGTATTGGCGTGCTTCCGGAGCTGGGACCCTTCCTTTTCTCTGGGGCCAGTCCGTCTAGGACCCGCTGCCGATCGGGAGGAAGCTGCCAGGGCCGAGGTCGAGGACGTGGCTGCCCTCGTGGCCTCTAGGTTTCATCGGGAGTCCGGGGACTCTTAGGCATCTGCCCCCGTGGCCACAAGGCCCTGTACCTCCTTTTTTATTTTTTTTGAGTCTGTAGCCCAGCTCGTGGAGCCTTGTATGAACAGACTCCTGTTTCTTTCTGTGTCTGCATGTCCTAGTCTTCTTCCTGGTTTTTCCTAGCCGAGTCCTTAGCTCCGCAAGGTACTCGGAGACCTTGACCAATCTCGAAGCTCTGCATAGACACCTTCTCCGGGTCCTCACTGTATACTAAGGGCCCCGGAGGTCTCCAGGACCCGCCTCACGAGAATCGGGGGGTCCGGGCCTGTTGGCCACGTGGCGGGCCCGGAGCTCCCCTCTGAGGTGAGGTCCGGGCTTGCGGGGCACGTGGAGCCCTCGGACCTCTCCCCGCGGAGGGGGGAGGTCCGGCTTCTGTAGGTCACGTGGTGGGCCCGGAGCTCCCCCTCAAGGAGGTGGATGATCTGGCCCCGCTGGACACGTGGGACCTTCGGGCCTCGCCCCTGCGGAAGCGGTGAGGTCTAGTTTTTTATCTTAGCTTGGGGTTTCGGTCTTGCGCGATCCCGTAGCGGCCCCCTGGTAGGTGCGTTCCATTGGATGGATGTGCCTACCATACTCCTGCGGGGAGCTGAGGCCGAGAGGTCCTGCACACAAGTAAGGGAAACATAATTCTCCTTGGGGGCTCCCCCTCCTCTGTCTCATAGTCTTATTTGGCTTACGGTCCCCGTCCACTTATACGGTGCTTGGGAACTACCGTGCGCATGTGCCGGGGGCTCGGTTCCCCCCTGGCTATCGGCCGGTACCTCCAACGCAACCGCCTTTGGTAGGGCAGCAAATGCCGACTAAAGGTGAGAATTTGAAGAGGGAGCTGAGCGCATGGTGAGCACGCGCTATTAGTGCAGTCATAAAAATTTAATAAGTAAATTAAATGAGCACTAAAGAAGAGCAACCTAGGACAGGTTTCTTTTCATATAAATTTCCATAGAAGGAAGGCAGGCTAAGTATGGAGGCCACGACCAGCCTCAAGGGAAGCAAGACTCTACGCGCTTGGGGTCGGAACCAGGCGAAGCTGAACGTAGTCCTGGACCGTCCCCTGAGGCTTAGCTGCTCTGAGCACTGCTCCTAGACTTTATGGAATTTATTATGAAAAGAAGAGGCTATCATATTGTTGCTCTAGGGGTAGAACTTACAGGGGTGTTCTGTGTTTCGAGGGTTCGGGAGCGGGTCCCCATCCTCGGTTCTGGGGAATGGTCCCAGGTCCCAGGATGTCCAGCCCCTGTACGGCAAATAGCCATGCGGGCGGGATCACCTGTACCGTCCAAGCCGGTGTATGGATCTGCTTGGCGTGGAACAGGCACGCCTTGCAGTTCTCGACAAGCTTGAAGGCATCCTGGAGTGTTGTCGTCTAGTAGAAGCCATGTCGGAAGGCTTTACCGACAAGCGTGCGTGAGGAAGAGTGACTCCCCCATTCGCCTCCATGGATCTCAGCGAGCAAGTCGCAGCCTTCCCCCTGGGTTATGCACCGCAATAGGACGCGGTTGGCGCCGCGTCGGTAGAGATCCCCTTATACCATCACGTGTCTCTTAGCCATACGCACGATCCGTTCAGCGGATACACGTTCATCAGGGAGGATATTGTCTTTCAAGTAGTCTCGGATCTCCGTGATCCATGCATCGGGTCTGACTTGAGCATCTGGATCTTGACCGCTGGGTTGCACAGAGTCCCCAGTGACGCTTACGATCCTTGGCGGCGTCCATGGCCACCGGGACCGCCAGCTTCGAGGTGCTGGTCTAACCCCCTTCGCCCGGCTCGGCGGGCCGAGCTGTGGGCTGCGGCAACATCCTCTCGAAGCCTCCTTCGGGCATAGGGGCTCCGGTGGGGGTCTTCGTTGAGAGGTCGTCAGCTGCGGCCTTGCCAGCGCGCGGTACATGTCGCAGGTCCAAGGCGAGGAAGTCTTTCTCCACCATCAACAACTGGCGAGCGCCTAGAGACAGGGCTGTCTTTAGGCCAAGGATGAGTGCTTCATACTCTGCCATGCTGTTGGTTGCCTTGGAATTGAGACGCACCACATACCCAGACTGCCCCCCCCCCCCGATGGCATGAGGAGCAGTATGCCAGCACTGGCCCCCTGCTTTCGCAAGGAGCCGTCGAAGAAGATCGTCCAGTAAGGCCCGGTGAAGGCCAGAGCTCAGGGTCCTGGTTCACCGTCTTCATGGCCCCCTGGGTCAGCCTGCGTTGGCGTCCACTTCAGCCACGAAGTCAGCTAGTGCTTGGCTGTTGACTGCGTGACGAGGAAGGAAGACTAGCTCAAACTCCAGTAGCTCCGCTGCCCATTTCACGACATCGTCCGTCGCGTGAGGGCTGTGGAGGATAGCCTTCAGCGGGTAGGAGGTGACCTACTGAGGCCCAGTGTGCTTGGCAGCAGTGTCGGAGGTTCCTGGACGCCACGAGCACTGCATACAGCAGCTTATGTACCTCCAGGTACCTTGTCTTAGCGTCATGAAGGACCTCGCTGATGAAGTAGACAGAACCTCCCGTGGGCCTGGGGGGGCCACCGGGAGCTGATACTCGGAGACCCCCAGGCTGTTTTGGACCTCCGGGAGGTCTCGCTGATTTCCCGGGAGCTCCGGGGGGTCCCTTTGGACATCCGGGAGGTTCTGTTGGACCTCCGGGGGGTGGTCCCGTTGCACCTCCGGGGGGTCCTGCTGGTACAACGGGGGGTTGTGTCGGGGGTCTGGGGTCCGTTTTGGACCTCCAGGGGGTTGCCTCGGAGACCCGGGGGGTCGTCTCGGACCTCCGGGGTTTCCTTGGCGCCTGTTTCCCTATACCGGAGAAGGTTGCAGCGATGAGGGGTCCGGCCGCTCTGTGGCAAGGACCATACTCACCACTGCAGCCGTCGCCGCGATGTAGAGCAACAGATGCTCTTCGGGCTCAGGGGCTACCATTACGGGTAGGGTGATCAGGAGCTGCTTCAGCTCCTGGGGAGCTTCCTCCGCTTCGTCGGTCCAAGTGAATGGGCCGGATTTGCGTAGGAGCTTAGAGAAGGGGAGCGTTCGCTTTGCTAACCTCGGTATAAACCGACTCAGTGCAGCTAGGCATCCCGTGAGTTTCTGGACTTCTTTGAATCTTTTCTGGGTTAGCCTCAGTTCCTCGGTGCGAGGCCAGGAATTCTAACGGTTTTCCAGAGGATACACCGAACTCACACTAAGGCCAGGTTATCTAGGAGGGATGAACTCTGCCTGACCTTAACAACAATGTCATCGACATACACCTCAACTGAGTCTCTCATTAGCTCTCCGAAGGTCTTGTGCATTGCACGTACGAAGGTACGGAGAACATCCCTTAGGTCATAAAGCATAGAGGCATAACAGTACAGACCGACTACTGTGATGAAGGAGGTGTGTTCTTTATCTTCTCTAGACATAGGGAACTGGGGAAGACCCGAGTAAGCGTCTAGGAAGCACAGCATATCACAGTCTGACGTCGAGTCTACTATTTGATCTATTATAGGGAGAGGAAATAGATCTTTAGGACATGCCTTATTGAGACTGATGTAGTCGATGCACATCCGGAGCTTCCCGCCAGCCTTGTGACAACCACAGGGTTCGCCAAGCACCGGGGGTGGCGGACTTTCCGTATGAAGCCAGCGTACAGCAGCTTCTTGATTTCTTCGCGGATGAGGCTTTACTGCTCGGTGGACTGCTCAAGGGGGTTCTGTCGGACTGGCCGGCCATTGGGGAAGACCTTTAGGTAGTGTCCAATCACCTCCCTAGGGATCTCTGGCATCTGCGACGGCTGTCATGCAAACACATCGACATTGTGCCGGAGGGAGGTAACGAGCACGCCTTCCTATTTGCTATCCAGGCCCCCGGCTACCCTGGTGGTCTGGGTGGCATTGGCGCTGATGCGTACGAGCCTCAAGGGGACGTCGTCCTCGTCGGGGGGTTGCACACGGGGTGCTGTGGTAGAGGCACGGTGGCGTGCACTCGGGTGGAGCCGGCTTGGTTCTGCACTGCCTGGGGTTGGTGCTCTAGCTGTTGTAAGCGCTTGGAGCTTTTCCAAGGCTAACACTGTGGCAGTACGGTCTCCACGAACCTTGAGGACGCCTGTTGGTGTAGGCATCTTCAAGACAAGGTAGCCGTTGTGGGCTACTGCTATGAATCGGTACAGGGCTGGCCTGCCAATTATGGCGTTGATGGGGAGGTTGATCTCGGCCACGTCGAACAGAATGTACTCTGTCCGATAGCTGTCCGGTGCCCCAAAGGTCACCGGGAGGCTGATGTGGCCGTAAGGAACGACCCGTCCCGGCCCTACCCCTGAGAACGGGCTCGATGGGGTGATCTTGGCCATCGGGATCTGCAGCTTCTGGAAAGCTGCGCGACTGATGAGGTTCAGTCCAGCCCCGCCATCCACCAAAACGTGGTACATCCTCACGTTGGCGATGGTGGGGGCCACCAAGAGCGGTAGTTGGCCGGCCCCAGCCATGTTCCTGTGGCAGTCGGTGGCATCGAAGCTGATGGGGGTTCCCATCAACCTGAGGTGCGGTGCTGCACTCGGGGGGGGGGGGGGGGGGGAGCCACCGACGCTACCGCTCGGCGCAAGGCCTTAGCCGCGCTTCGGGACGAGGGGTCAGCGGACACCCCCTTGATGACGTAGAGCATCTTCCGGTGCTCGTCATCACTGGAGCTGGAGCTCTCATGATTGCGCACCGCCTTCACGGCGCGCTGAAGCCCCTGGAACTCCGCCTGGTGGTCGACGTTGTCTGGGGCGTCGACTATATGCTTGCCCTCCCTTTGACGGTAGGGTGGGGCATCAGTTAGAAGCTGCTTCCCTTTCTGGAAGCGCTCCGCGAGCTTCTGGATTTCCCGGCACTCGGCAGCAGTGTGGTAACTGGTGCCGTGCACGGGGCATAGCTCACCCTGGCCTCCGTCTGGAGCCGGTGACTGTCGCGGCCTTTTGTCGGGGCACGGCCCCCGAGCTCCACTGGGCGCTGCTGCTGCGGCAACGGGGGCCGCGGCTGGCGGTTTCATCTTGCTACCGCCCCTGTTCTTGATCTTCCGGCCGCTTCCATAAGAAGCGGCGCCAGATCCCAGCTGGCCCCCTGGCTCGGAGGCTGGCAGTGAGTGCCAGCTCCGCCCTTCGGCTGTCTAGCACACTTGTCCGCCAGGCTGAAGAGCTCCGAGACGTCGCGGACCTCCCTAGTCGCGAGCTTCTCGAGCATCTTCTTGTCCCGAACGCCTTGTAGGAACGCCACCACCACAGAAGCGTTCTGGATGTGTGGGATGGTGTTCCGCACCTGGGAGAACCGCTGGATGAAGGAGCGCAGCGACTCCCCTGGTTGTTGCCGGATGGCGTGGAGGTCGAGCTCCGTGCCAGGCCGGGTGTAGGAACTGCCGAAGTTGGCGACGAACTGCCGGCAGAGTTCTCCCCAGGAGGTTATGGAATCCTGGGGTAGGTTCATGAGCCAAGACCGGGCTGGGCCGGTCAAGGCGACGGGGAAATAGTTGGCCATGACGGCCTCATCCCCTCCTGCGGCAAGTACGGCGGTGGAGTAGATCTGGAGAAACTCCGCTGGGTTGATGCTGCCGTCGTACTTCTCGGGCAGGTGCGGCCGAAACTTGCGCGGCCACCTCGCGAAGCGAAGGTGGGGTGCAAGGGCCGCACATCCTGCTCCTGTTGCCGCAGGTATTGGTGCCGCGAACGCTTGGTTCGCACCTGGCACCGTGTACCTCGGTATGGGCAAGGCTGCGCCCAAGACCGGGGATGCCGTTTGCAAAGCATATGGCTGTGGCGTATGCTGCGCGGCGTATGCCTGGGGCAGAGTCCGCGTGGCGAAGATCTGCTCTTCAGGCTGGGTCGAGGCCGACATCATGCTGTCGCCAGCCCCTTGGATTTAATGCCTTTCTCGACGTCGCTCGAGGAACACTCGGGCATCTTGGCCCAAGTGGCATCGCTCCAGCTCTGCCCTCAGGTCCGCTGACGGAAGCCTGGTGGAGCTGGAGTCCACCGTCTGCCCGTCAACAGTTGGCGTGCGCGTCGGCAACACAGCCGGTTGACCGGAGTGTCGTCCCCGCCGAAGTCAATGGTTTGCAGCGGCGACGACGAGGCGGTCTACCTTGCGTATCCACTGCTGGGTTGCTGAATGAGGTGCGTCCCCAGCAGGTGGGTTGCGCAGTAGTGCTCTTGCTGCAGCTAGCGCACCCCCGTGGTGTACGCTCAGCGCTGCAGAAGATCTGGCGCTGGTTGGAGCCTGCATTGCCGGGGTCGGCGCTGCCAGAGCCGGCTGCTGGCTCCCAGCTTGCACCAACACACTCCGTCCTGAGTGTGTCGACATGTACTCCCCTCTGGCCACAGTTCGCCGCGAACGCGGGGGAGGAGAGTTTGCCGCTGAAGGAAGCTTGGTCATCTTCGTCGGCGGAAACTCGTCGTGCAAGGGAAAAGCCCCCTACCTGGCGCGCCAAATGTCGAAGTGTTCGGTCGACACTTCCCCCGGGCCTGCACTGGGCAGCCCGCGGAGGTTCTTTTTTCGGTGGGGCTAGTCGCTTGCGGAGAGCTTGAGCGTATGGACGAGTTAGGAAGAGCTTGACACGGCGAGTTTTACGTGGTTCAGGCCGCCGGAGCGTAAAACCCTACGTCCACGGTGAGCTATGAAGCTCGCTGTATTGCTTGTTGCTCAGAACCGGAGTCCTGAGCTTGGGGATGACTGATGTCTAGCGTATGAGTTGTGTGAGTACGAACCCTTGCTAACATCGCCTACCCGAGCCTTTTATAGTCCAAGACTCAGGTGGCTTACAAGGGGGGCCCGGGACCCGACAGGTGGTCCCGGGGAGATTGTCTGTTATCTACCGTATCTGCAGTTATGCGGGTAGTTGTCTCTGCCGAAGGCTTCTGAGTCATCGTCTTGCAGCCCTGCCCATGCCGCATGCTAGCCGTAGTGGTTGATGACGGCGGGGGCGGCATGGGGTGTCTTGTCGCTGCGTTTATTGGCTGGCAGACTTTGACACCGCGCGCCAGTCTGTGATGCGACTGGGCGCAACGACACTTGACAGAGGCGTGCTCCGCGTATCCGCGTCTTGGGAAGGCGTGGGCCTTGAATACCATGTACGGGCAAGGTATGGGGCGTCTTTACGCCCGCTGCCTACTGCTCGGGGGCCAGGCAGCGCTCTTCTGCTGGCCACGTGGCGGGCCCGGAGCCCTCCTCAGAGGAGAGGGGGGTCCAGCCCCGCAGGACACGTGGAGCCTTCGGCTTCTGTCGGCCATGTGGCAAGCCTGGAGCTCTCCTCTGAGGAGAGGGAAGTCCGGCCCTGCTGGACACGCGGCGCCCTTGGACCTCTCTCCTGCGGAGGGGGGAGGTCCGGCTTCTGTATGCCACGTGGCGGGCCCGGAGCTTTCCTGTGAGGAGAGGGAGGTCCGGCCCCGCCGGACACGTGGCGCCTTCGGAGCTCTCCCTGCGGAGAAGGGCGAGTTCCTTAGGCATTTTCCCCTGTGCGCGGGGGTACCTCATATCGCGGGTACCGACATGGGTGATCATCGACCGGTTGACGAAATCGGCTCATTTCATACAGGTGAACACTCATTATCGAGCAAGGCAATATGCGGAGTTATTCATCTCCAGAATTATATGCTCACATGGTGTCGCGAAGACCATCATTTCAGATCGAGGTGCGCTGTTTGTTGCTCGTTTTTTGGAGCAGCTGCATGCCTCGTTGGGCACCAAGCTGATTAGGAGCTCCGCATATCACCCTCAAACCGATGGACAAACTGAGAGGGTGAATCAAGTGCTCGAGGACATGTTGAGGGCTTGTGCCATGCACCACGGTAAGAATTGGGATGATCACCTACCGCTGGCGGAGTTTTCATACAACAACGGTTATCAAGCGAGTATTAAAATGGCACCGTATGAAGCGCTCTACGGACGGAAATGTCGCACACCACTGAATTGGTGTGAGTCCGGCGAAAGAGTTCTGTTTGGGATTGATCTTGTCAACGAAGCCGAAGACCGAGTTCGGTTGATACAAGAGATCTTAAAGGCTACACAATCCCGACAGAAGAGCTACGCTGATCAAAGGCGTAGGCCATTACATTTTGACGTCGGAGGACACGTTTATCTTCGTGTATCCCTGATGAAGGGAATTCACCGGTTCGGTGTAACGGGGAAACTCGCTCCCCGTTTCATTGGTCCTTTTGCTATCACGGAGAAGTGCGGACCCGTAGCCTACCGGCTGGAGTTACCGTCAAGTCTAGCGGTTCTTCATGATGTATTTCATGTTTCACAGCTGCGGAAGTGCCTCAAATTCACCGCTGCTGTTCGCACCGAGGACATCGACAAATTGAAACCGGACCTGACCTACACCGAGCGAACGGTTCAGATTTTGGATGTAAAGGCCCGGGTAACCCGGAACCAGACGATCAAATTTTACAAGGTGTTGTGGAGTAATCATACCGCGGAAGAGGCGACGTGGGAAAGTGAAGATTACCTCCGCACCAACTATCCGAAATTTTTAGCGTTGTACAGTTTGTAATTACCTCTCCCGTCTCGTTCCTCTTTTGTAATCTCAGGACAAGATTCTTTTAAGGGGGGAGGAATGTAAAAGTCCCAAAAATGTGTATGAATAAAAACCAAGGTTTGAGTTCATATATGTGGCAAAGACATGAAAATGGGACTTGCTAAAACTTTTCTTCATGCAAAGTAATACATGGATGACCATCCAAAATGAGGCTCACATTTTTATTTAAAAGTGTTGAACCAATAAGGAGTTAAATACCTCTTTGCATGTAAGTTTAAAAATTCAGATTTGAAATTCAAAGTTCACACATGGGGTGGCCAAGGACTTTGATTAAAAGTGCATCCATATAGTTGGAATTATAGGGAGGAGTTTGATCATCAACTTTCTATTTGTAGGGTGGGCTCAAAAGAGAGTTAAAGAGAAGAATTTGCAAACTTCAACCAAATTCAAATTTGGCAAGCAAATTCAAACTTAATTGGAAGAGCTCAAATTCTAGCCACCCTTTTTAAACTCAGCATTAGGCGGATTGAGAGGATCAGCTTGGGAAGATATTTGCGAGGAAATATGCAGTGGGACCCACATGTCATAGAGCTAAGAGGGTTGCCTTACACCTTAAGTCACAGCCTCAGTGGGAAAATCTCCCGAACAGGTCACGAGCGCCACCGAGCAGCTTGCCGGCGCCAGCTCCTGCTGCCTGTCTCCACGCGCTGGCGCCCCAGGGTTGGTTCTCACCGCTTCAGCAACGTGATCTCTCCCTCCTCGGACCAAGCCAACAGCATTTGCTTCCTCCTCCTCGCGAGCGCACGGACTGAACCGAGCTCCTCACCTCTGCTCTCGGTCCGATCGGAAGAACGGCGAAATCGTCGCGCTCTTCCCTCCCCCGAGCTGCTAAACCTTTTCCTGAGATCAGCCTCCACCTCCCTGACCCGCAAGCAAGCGAGCTGCGGCCCCCAGTGCCCGAGAACAACCGCCGCCGCGGCGACCGAGTTCAAGAAGGTGATCGGGCGCTCGTGGACAGCCTTCCACAGGGGGTTTCACGGCCGAGCGATCACAGCTAAGGACGCGCACGGGTGCGGGCTGCTCTCAGCCCAAGCTCAGGCCGTGCCGTGAGCTATCGACGGCGAATTTTGAGGTTTTGCTCCGGCGACCTCATTCCGAGCTTCCGGTACAATTCCTTCGAATTCTTGCCCTCTGATTCTCCTTAAGTCACCAAATTTGGCACAGAGAAGCTAGACTAGCCAGCGATCATTTTCCCTTTTGCATCCAGCGCATGAAAACGCCTCAGACCGGCGAATTTTGAGCTCTTCTTGGGTTGTTCATGGCGGACCCATTCGGTCGAACTATGACAACCTAGTTCCCGCCACTTCCGAGCTACTTTGAGTCCATGCCGATCGTCCTAGAGGTACGCTGGTGCTGTAGGGCTCGTCGGCACAAGTTTTGGAGGGCTGGAGACCTCGGGCGACACTGCCGAACTACCACAGAGGCAGTTACACGTTGCCGGCCATTTTCCGGCCGTCGGAAGCCCAAGCAAACCTCACATCCGTGTTCCTGGATGCCCAAAACTCCCTGGCGGCGAGTCCGGGTTCGGATGGTGGCCGGAAACGGCCGGCCGGCGAGCACCGGCGATCTCCGGCGAGGGGGAGAGCGCGGGCGCGGGGAGGAAGCCGAAGGAAGAAGAAGACGGGTGGGTCCCGTCTGTCAGCAGCAGAAAATTTAAACCCGGGATCGGGTGTGGATGGATCCTGTGTGCTGGCGCGCAAAACCCCGTGGCCCCGATGTGGCTTCGTTTCTATTGGCTGGGATTCAAAACAGTGGGTCCAGCCGGATTTTCTGTAGGAAAACAATTCCAGACTTAGCTCAATCTTTGGAAATTCATATCACCCTGTAGAAAACTCCAATTTGAGTGATTCCTATTGGGTTGGGTTCATCTTTCCGAGTTCTATCCAAATATGAACTCAGCTTTGTATGAATGTCAATATTATATTCTGGAAAATTCTTTGAAAGTTTTCTGAAAAAAGAATTATTGAGGGAGTTTCGTTTATCCAAAAATCCCCAAATTTTGCCAGAATATTATTTTGCATATTGTTGACCTACTAGCAAATTTTCAGCTCATTTGAAGATCATTTGAGTAGGAATTTGCTAAATGCAAACTACTGTGTTCAAAAGAGTCCAGAAACATTTTCAGAAAATGTTTCCCACTTCAAAAATCTGTTCTGAGCAATCCATAGCTCCAAAAATCATAGGAAAATTTAAGCAAGCTCTCTGAGACATACTTGGAATCGTAGTTCAATTAATTGGGCATGAAAATGCACATTACTACAGAATTAATTCTTTTGAGTACAAATGCTTAAAGAATTGTTCTGGGAGAACTACTCAAGTAAAAGGGCTGAATTTTGGACCAGGTTACTCTCATGTGATCAAGAACTCATATGTAAATTATCAGCCCAAGATGAGTCCTTGAACTCCCTGTTATTATTCTCCATACTTGTGTATATGTGGGAATACATAAGAGATATTGTGAGAATTAGGGAGGACACAATATGACTCGACATTAGCTGCAATTTGGCAAGCTAAATCCTTAGGTAGTATAGAACCTGCTGTAAAAGTTTTGAGGCCATTGGAGTTCTTGTTCTTCAGTTGCACTCAAATCCTTTCAGCTTATCTATTATGTTCATTAGGGAACATGATTAGTGTATAGATAAAGCCTTTAGGACAAATTAGTTTATTTCTGTTCTTTGCACAACAGAGGCAAACCAAGCCATGCTTGGCTTTTCCACACAACCTCTGTTCCTAAGAGATTAATTCTATAACTTCTTTCCATTACATTCTATAAAACATGTGCATATGCATTTCAATAGGAACCCCAACGAAGGGGATTCAAAGGAGCGATTCATCGAAGTGGATCAATCTCCGGAGAATCAAGGGTGGATATGCAAGGGCACTAACTGTTTATATATGACTACCCTGCAAAACAGGCAAGCTCCGGTTTGCATTTAACAGCTATTAAGTATTTATGTTGTATTCATTTTCGGTCAAAAATATTAACTGTGCATTAGGTCTAGTGATTGATACTCCTCTTGCATAACCAAATGACCCATGGAGTATTGGGTAGGTGTCTTTCACCGTGTAGAACTGCCATGCTTAAGTACGGTTCGGTAGAAGTCGAGTGGTGAGATGCTACTCGCAGTTTCAGGAACGACAGGGGCATACGGGATTGGTTCAAAATGAATTCGCAAGTTAAAGTTGAGACCGGAAGGTTGTAGGGGCAGCAGGACATAGGGGCCTGGGTGCTGTAGACCTGTCCGTGTCAGTCAAGGACCGATCCGTATGCGGCCCTGTTGAACAAGTTTGAGTTGTGTACAGGACTCATGCTGGATATATGGGACCCAGTAAACCGATGTACCTCGGGCAGCTGTCGTTGGGACTTTTCGGGTCGCCTCAGGCGGACGGCCGGTGTGCAGTATGTTGGGAATATTCTCATGACATCTCATGTCGGTAGGTGCACCATGAGAGTAGCTACTGTACGGGGCGACTTGATCGATTCAGCGGGGGTGAAACGGGGGAAAGGCTGTCACGTACGACGTCAGTGATGGTTGTTGTAGGCAACGTCGAGTACGGGCGTACGTGTCATGTAGTCCGGGTGTTATTGATTCGAATCACCATCGCTCGCGGAATGGACCGAGCATACTTGTTCTCACAGTCGTGACGTAGTAAGAACTTGCATAAGAAAGGAACTAATCATATTGATATGAAGTATTATACTAGCTTTGTATTGGATCTTGATGAATAGGCTAGTGCAAACTCGATTCTTTTATGGCATGAGCAATTTACATCGGGGGAAAGCGTTTCTTGTTTGATTGTGGACTCCCGATGTGGCGTGCCCAAGGTTACTTAAAATACTGCAATTAATACTTGAAAGTAAGGATTCACTTTTAGGCGAGTTTAATTATGCTTCTGCCATCCTATTTTAGGTTCATAACCTCACATAGAGTTTCATGTTTAGGGTGACGGTTAAGTCTTGCTGAGCGTTATGCTCACGGACGCTATCCGAGTTGTTTTGCAGGTAATTGACTCGATGCTTATGAGAAGGGATGCCGATGAGACTCGGGAACCTCCGAGTGTTTACTCAAGGAGCATCCTCGCCGCTGCAGATTGTTCTTCGTGTTGCTAGTAAGAAACGTCCGTGGGCTGGACCGTTTCTTTGTTGCTAGTTTAGAATGAGACGTGAGAGTGATAGCCTTCCGCTGTAGCTTACTCTGATATAACTATTTGTAAAACATTCTTGTATGCTTCCGCTAAACTATTTATGTAATGTGATGTGTGTTCATCGACCCGTGTGCTGTTGGGTGCCGCATAACACGACACCACCCAATGAGGTCCTCTGGTCCCTCACAGAGATCAATTACTGGAAGGTACCACATCACCAAGGCAGGAACTTTTCTCTTATTCTTCCCGCCTGCATCGTCAGAAGTATCGTTATCGTCACATTCACCAAAATTTTAAGAACTTTACAATATTAAAATATTGTTGTTTCCCAATCAATCAACATTTTGTGGTTCTTAGGTCATATGCAGAACACGAGCACACGTGCACACAAACTATGTAGTAGAGTAGAAATCCTTAATTCTCGACATACTTTCGTATGTTGCAAAATTATTATAAGTTTTTATTTACAGTCCACTAGGCTAGTCTTTATATGATAAGTAGTCATGACGATAGCAATAATATTTGTTTATGTGGTGAAATTCCACAGGTTTATTGGCTGTGTTGCACCACAGAGAACTATAAAAGCACCAAACTGAATCAAGCATTGTCTGCATGGGAAGAAGGATGACCTCGTCATGAAGTAGTTGAGCTCTAACAAGGATGAGAAGAGCTGACTTTGATCCTGTAACCAAACGTTCAAGTGCTATATAATCCTTAGATATTATTGTTTCTAAATCAAAAAACTTTTCGTGGTTGATAAGACGTGCAGAACACGCATACGCGTGTGTATCAATGATGGAGTAGACTAGAGAGCCATAATTTACTATATATTTTCATCTGTTTTAAAATAACCATGTTTACAGTTTTGTGACATTTCTGTTGCGCACAGATGTTGACACCCTTCCATTTTTTACTTTTCATTAATACTATGGTATGCCTGTACAGGTAGCATGAAAAAAAGAGCATTAGTAGTGTTGTGCAGCACCCAGCTATCAATTCAGATAATTATCGGAAATATAGACGTTTCCCTGTGCAAAATTCATCATATTTTAAACATAATCTATTGTAGGTACTCCTACAGGTGCAACTAGTAACATGTCTTGTGCTCAAGAGCTATCGAGGGATCATGTTTCTTGTAATTTTACATTCCTTCACTAGATCCAATATGTTTGACACACTACTACAACAAGCTTCATCTCAGGCGGCTCTAAACGTATTATCACAGGCGGTTTTCAATACCGCCTGAAATGAAGAGCCTATGATAATCAGCAATTTTTGTAAGCGGAAACTTAAACCGCCTGTAAAAAAAGGTTATCACAGGCGGTTCTATGCCGACGACTAGCCGCCTGTGAAGACTCTTTATCACAGGCAGTTTGTAACGTAAGAGTATCCGCCTGTGATAACTCCATTATTCTAGGCTGTTCAATACCTATGACTAGCCCCATGTGAAGAATCTTTATCAGAGGTGGTTTGTAACGTAAGGAGTATCTGCTTGTGTAGTTCTATTACCACAGGCGGTTCTTTACCTACGACTAGCCGCCTGTGAAGAACCTTTATCACAGGCGGTTTGTAACGTAAGATTATCCGCCTGTGTAACTCAATTATTGCAGGCGGGTCTTTACCTACGACTAGCCACCTGTGTAACTCTATTATTACAGGCGGTTTGTAACATAAAGAGTATTTTCCTGTGTCACTCTACTATCGCAGGCTGTTCTTTACCTACGACTAGACACCTATGAAGAATCTTTATCACAGGTGGTTTCTAACGTAAGATTCGCCGCCTGTGTAACTCTATTATTGCAGGTGGTTTGTAACATAAAGAGTATTTGCCTGTGTCACTCTACTATCGCTGGCGGTTCTTTACCTACGACTAGACACCTATGAAGAATCTTTATCACAGGTGGTTTGTAACGTAAGATTCGCCGCCTGTGTAACTCTATTATTGCAGGTGGTTCGTTACCTACGATAAGCCATCTATGAAATTATATTATCATAGGTGGATTCTTAGGTCTGATATCTAGGTCAATTTGACATGCACATTCACACACAATAGAAACAATATATTCTGACAAGTATCATTGACACAATATCACCAAAAAGTCATCTCAATTCATAGTTTACAAGTTTTTCCCTAAAACCAATCAGTATTACTGGCAGAGTTCTGGCACATCAGCTATTACACCTGCGTCATCGAAAAACTGCCCTTTTTGATGGAAAATTTCGTGACGTGTGAAGGTACACAGTTCATTTGCAATCTTCTCGACTCCACCAGGCATATCTCTAGAAACTGGCCATTCTTCGTCCACATTCATCGTGTGCTGCAATGAAACTACTAACAAGGTTTAGATTGTGTTGGTGACAACGATAATATAATAGTATTAAAATACGCTAGTTACAATGATAATGAAACTCAAAAGTAAGGAAAATACAACATTGACATTAAGGATAACTTACATCCTCACTATTCACTCTATATTTGCAGGCCATCCGAAGATGCACACATACATAATACCGGCATAAGACGCTCCTAGAACGCTGCTTGGGACAAGGATAATATGTTGATATATGCAATGCATCCTTATTTGCAGGTCTCTGACCGCCATGTTTTTTCGCGTAAAACCGCCAAGTGTTGTCGTACAAGGAATGTCATATAAGAGTTTCCAACCTATATATGTGCGTGTATATTAAAAGTATTGAATAACCATACCTTCTCAAAATGTCAATGAAATCTCTGTAAGTATCTTTTGAGTAATCGGCTGAGTACAAGACCGTTGCCAAACCCTATGTTGGCTTGATGAAGCTCATTATGTAGTGTTTACTACACACGTACAAACACACGTGTTAAGTTAAAAATTAGCAATGATTGCTATTTCCATGCCATGTCTCGAACTTACTCGAAGTTGTACAGAGCCTTTACGAGGTCCTTGCTATCTCTGACAAAGTTAAACATGGCATGTTCTGTGTAGGCTGCAACCTTTTTCTTTTTACTCCTCTTTTGGCTTGCGATCGATTTTTCAAATTGTTTTTTTGTCATGCGCTTGTACTGTTCTGAGTCTCGTTGCACCTTAAAGTCAAAATTCGACTTTGCAATCACTGTAGGGTCAAGGATTCCTGTCTTGGACGTTGGCTTTTCATTATCCAAGTATTGAATCCTATTGAATATGTACGGAATTGTTATAATCTCATGACATGTGTATACGTGTAGTAAGAAAAGCAAATCTGAAATATTAGAGGCACTTACAAGTACTAGACGAGTAGCAGGTTGATTTCGAGCATGCCTTGATAGAAAAGGCTCCGCAGATCTTTAAATAGAAGGGCTCGTTTATCTTCTCCAACGCTCCAGAATGCTTCTTTTGGCACACGAAATGTGACGTAACAAATGTCATATTTTGTGCTGGTAGTGATCTACCTACGATTAGCCGCCTGTGAATACTCTTTATCACATGTGGTTTGTAAAGTACGAGTATCCGCTTATGATAACTCCATTATTGCAGGCGGTTCAATACCTACGACTAGCTGCCTGTGAAGAATGTTTATCACCGGCGGATTGTAACGTAAGGTTTTCCGCCTATGTAACTCTAATACCGCAGGCGGTTCTTTACCTACGACTAGCCACATGTGAAGGATCTTTATCACTATTGGTTTGTAACTACGATTATCCGCCTGTGTAACTCTATTATCGCAGGCGGTTCTTTATCTACGACTAGCCGCTAGTGAAGAATCTTTATCACAGGCGTTTTGTAATGTAAGATTACCCGCCTGTGTAACTCTATTATTGCAGGCGGTTATTTACCTACGACTAGCCGCCTGTATTATCACAGGCGGTTTGTAATATAAAGAGTATCCTCCTGTGTCACTCTATTATCGCTGGCGGTTCTTTACCTACGACTAGCCACCTATGAAACTATATTATCACAGGCGGTTCGTTACGATAAACCGTCTGTCAAATTATGTTATCACAGGCGGTTTGTTAGATACTATATGTTGTTATTTACACCTGCGTCATCGAAGAACTGCCCTTTTCGGTGGAAAATATTGTGACGCATCAAGGTACACAGTTCATTTGCAATGTTCTCAGCTCCTCCACTAGGCATATCTCTAGAAACCGACCATTCTTCGTCCACATTCTTTATGTTCTTCAATGAAACACATAACAAGGTTTAGAATGTGTTGGTGACAAGATGACATAATACTATTAAAATACGGTAGTTACAATAAAAATGCAACTCAAAGGTAAGGAAAATACAATATTGACATTAAGGATAACTTACATCCTCACGATTCACTCTATATTCACAGGTGGTCCGAAGATGCTCACATACAAATACCCGCATAAGACGCTCCCAGAAGGCTGCTTGGGACAAGGATAATATGTTGATATATGCAATGCATCCTTATTATCAGGTCTCTGACTGTCAAGTTTTTTCGCGTAAAACCGCCAAGCGCTGTCATACAGGGAATGTCATATAAAAGTTGTCAACCTATATATATGCACGTATATTAAAAGTATCGAACAACCATACTTTCTCAAAATGTCAAGGAAATCTTTGTAAGTATCATGTGAGTAATTGGCTGAGTCCAAGACAATTGCCAAAACCTGCGTTGGCTTGATGAAGATCATTATATAGTGTTTACTGCACACATACAAACACACGTGTTAAGTTAAAAATTAGCAATAATTGCTATTTCCATGCCATGTGTCAATCTTACTCGAAGTGGTACGGAACCATTACGAGGTTATTGCCATCTCTGACAAAGTTAAGCATGGCATGTCCTATGCTGGCTGCAACCTTTGTCTTTTTATCCCTCTTTTGGCTTGCGACTGATTTTTCAAATGGTTTTTTTGTCATGCGTTTGTACTATTCTGAGTCCCGTTGCACCTGAATGTCAAAATTCGACATTGCAATCACTGTAGGGTCAAGGATATCTGTCTTGGACTTCATCTTTTCATATCCATGTATTGCATCCCATTGAATAAGTACGGAATTGTTATAACCTAACGACATGTGTATGTGTGTTGTAAGAAAAGCAAATACGAAATATTAGAGGCACTTACGAGCACCAGACGAGTAGCAGGTTGATTTCGAGCATGCCTCTATAGAAAAGGCTCC
This sequence comes from Neostapfia colusana, assembly GCA_030760725.1. Classification (NCBI taxonomy): domain Eukaryota; kingdom Viridiplantae; phylum Streptophyta; class Magnoliopsida; order Poales; family Poaceae; genus Neostapfia; species Neostapfia colusana. Next base: position 34,087,582 of record JASWHV010000002.1, on the reverse strand, counting down.
ACAGATCTTCAAAGAGAAGGGCTCGTTTATCTTCTCCAACGCTCCAGGATGCTTCTTTTGGCACACGAAATGTGACGTAACAAATGTCATATTTTGTTGTGGCAGTGATGTACCACTCTTGCATTCTTTCAAGCAGGAAAGGTTGTTTGCCAAGCTGTGCCGATGTTATGAACAGCTTTCCATTCTCATATTCAAGAGGAACGTCCTAAATCTTGTATACCGGAACTCCTGGTTTAACTAAAGCCGTCTCCCGAGTATATTTCACACCGTCTTCTTCACACTCCTCAATTTTCTAATGCTGGCTCATGTGAAGCACGAGATGCATTAGATTTTGTAATATTTTTCTTCACCTTTTCCAAATATTCTGACCCTTCTTTAGAAGGTTCATTATTTTTGTATGAGCTAACTTTCACAGGCACTGACCGAGGAGTAGTCGTCGGAAGTTGGACGTTGCCCTGTTGTTGAACCTGTTGTTCAACTGATTGCTCTTTACTACCAGCAGCTTGCTCTTGTACTACTTCAAGCTGCTGTTCAACTGGTTGCTGACATGACCCCAACGGTCTTGTCGAGCCAGGATCACGCTGAGGGGTGCTGTGTTGCACAGCACCGAATAACACACGTCAAAGGTACAAAGAGGAAGCAAAATTTTATTACATAAACGAGTTTATGAACATGTTTACATCAAAATAGGTCCAGTATACATTCATGGGCGTAGACTACGCATCAAGTCCACGTTCAGCCCTTGAACGTGTCCTTGCTAGCACACACGCACTCTAACTCTGCGGCGTGCACGACTCCCACTCGACGGGGTTCCCCTTCTGGGGTTCCGTCTCCTCTTCATGAGTCCCTTCCTCATAGAACCCTGCAAAAGCTTCAAACACAAGCAGTGAGCACGAAGGCTCAGCAAGTCTGACCCATCTCACCTAAACATGGAACTTCTACATGAGGGGTTATGGGTTACATGAGGTAAAAATCATTTGCAAGGACTCGCCTAATTAGTAGAACCTTACTTTCGAGTTTTAGCAGCAGGTTGTGGAGAACCTTACGCTAAGGCACATGAGAGAGCCGCAATCAAACAAGAAACGCATTTCTCTCATGTACTTTACCCAAAGTTGAAATGAACTTTAGTTAGCTCTAAACTACAGCAAATCATTAGCAATCAGAGTCCATCTTTCAATCAGCAGAATTTTGACATGTAACTTGCCTGTTCTTTCTACGTCACGGTACAGTGAACAAGTGGTACTCACTGACCGCGAGGGACGGCGATTATAATCGTTTACACCTGCAGGGTTACCCGAACAACCCGTCACGTACGCCCGTACTCGATGTTGCCTACAACAACCATCACGGACACCGTACGCGAATATCTTTCACCCGTGAGCCAAATGTTGAACCGGTCCAATCGTCCCGAGCAAGAGGTCTCTGCACGCGCATCTCAGTGCCGCCAGCCGATTTACACATCGAGCTCTCAACCTACCCTCTGAACAACCAGCTATGCCTCAACACTCAGCTACCCGAGTTACATCAGTTTCCCAGTTCCCATATAGCCGGTAGGTCTTCGGTACTGTTCTAGCTTGTTCAACAGGCCTGCACACGGCTCGGTCCTCAATCGACACAATCGGAGCTATAGCACACAGGCCCCAAAGTCCTTCTGCCCTTACCCTCCGCTTGGTCTCATTTTGTTGCCATGTGTTTCATGTGCTATCTCTACCCGAGTGGAGTGCCTCTAGCCTATGCTCGTGAGTAGTTCCAACTACTCGACTTGTACTGAATCCTACACTATCTTAGCATTGCAGTAGCTAACGGGGTTTGCAATCCTAAACCCAACCCATGGTTTTCTTGGCTATGCAATTGGGTTTCCAAACAAGACTCTAATGCGAAGAATCATAATAATCAAGTAAGTGCTCAAAACAATAAAAATTTGTAAAACGGTTAATGCAAACCGGAGCTTGCTTTGCTGCTCTTGGTCGTAGGCTAGCTGTTCCTCCGTAGTAACGAAGTCTAGGACTTCGGGTTCCTCCTCGACCTTAGCGACTACATAATAGAAGAAGTACATGTATTAATTTGAATGCATTTGTATTAAGTTTGAACTTGTGAAGTTTATAAGTCCCACTAGACAGACTCAATGACTGTGGAACTTTTACTGTAGCTTAGTTACAACCAAAATAGAGACTTGGTCAAGTTTTAGTTGCAGCAAAGCTCATTTGAGCCCTCCATAATTAATTATGTACTTGACCTTAATTGAGAGCTTTTAGGGTGTTCTAAGGATTTTCATGAAACAAACTATGACTTTCTGAAGACTAGATTTTCAGAGGGTTATAATGGAATTGGTCTCACTTAATTTGAAGGTTTCTAGCTAAAGATATGAGCTAAACGATTTCAGAGAAATTTCTGAAAATGTTTCTGGACATTTTCTATTTTCTCTGGAACAGTTTCACTAATCGCACCATTAGGTGGATCAAATGAGCTCAAATGAATCTGGAATTTTTATGGTAGTTCAGGGATATTTTGGTGAATATTCCAGCAAAATTTCAGGATTTTCCTCCAAAGGATTCTCCAGTTAAAATTCCAAACAATTTAAAATTTGAGGAATTAATTCTGGAGAATTATGGATTTTAATGAGATAAAACTTGATTTGCTGGAAAGTACTCAGAGAGCTGAATCCAACAAAATTTGGTTCACTCGATTTGGAGCTTTATAGCCAAAGTTATGAGGATTTGAAGTTTGGAAGAAATCTGAAAATCGGGGGAAAAAGTTTAAACTCGCGGGGGCCCGCGGGGACACGTGTTGAGCGCGGAGGTGTCCGGCACACTGAGGCCCATAGGGTATTTGCGTGCCAGCACAGCCGATCCCGGCCACACCCGATCCCGATTTAAATTCTTCAGCCGCTGACACGTGGGCCAGCCGGCTTCGTCTTCCTCCCGCCGCTCTCTCGCGCCCGCGCCGCCGACCTCGCCGCGGCAGACCCGGAGCTCCCGGGCTCGCCGCTGCCGGACCTCCCATGGTCTGAAACTTGCCGTCAGGAGGTTGTCGACGTCGAGAAACACGTCGGTAGTGTCAGGTCGGGCTTGGGGTGACCGGAAATAGCCCGGCGACGTGCCGCAGCCTCGGTTGAGGTTCGGCGCCGTCGACCGTGGGTTCTAACCCGCCAACACCTCGAACAAATGATCCTACAGCATCAGTGCACCTCAAGGAAGCTCGACAAGGTGTCAAAAGGGTTCAGGGATGGCGGCAAGTCGGTCGGCACCATGTGACCGATCGTGCCCGCCATGACCGCCCTTGATCGAGCTCGATATTCGTCACTCCTAGACAGTTTCACGCCACGGATGCAGAAAAGAACTTGATCGCCGGCTAGTCCAGCATCTATGTGCAAGATTTGATAACCACCGAAAGATCATAGAGCAAGAATTTGAAGAATCCGTACCGGAAGCTCGGTTTACGGTCGCCGGAGCAAAAACTGGAAATCCTCTATGGATTCTTCACGGTTTGCTTCCAAACATGGAGGAGAGCAGCACGGTGGTCGCGCGCTCCTGTTGCCTCTCTTGCTGGACCGTGAAAACGCCTGTGGAACGCTGTCCACGGGCGCCTGACTCTCGGCTGAGGCTAGGTCGCCGCGGTGGCGATCGTTTTCGGGCAAAGGAGGTCGGAGCTCGAGGTTTCTGGCGTTGGGGAGGTGGAGTGCGATCTCAGGTGGCCGTCTAGCAGCTCGGGGAGGGAGAAGGCGAGCTGGTTTCGTGGTTCTCCGATCGAGCAGAGAGGCGGCAGGTTGGTGCCTCGGTGATCACGGGATAGGAGGAAATGATCGGTGCCTGCCCCCGTGGAGCGCCTTAAGAGGGCCCTGGAACCGCCCTTGGGCTCGCGTGTGGGCGCTGGAAGCAGCTGGTGGCGCTGCTGCTCCTCGGTGGCGAGCGCAGCTGCTCCTGAGCGTGGAGTCGGCAGCTGCTCGGTGGAAGTTCCCACCGAGACTCTGACTTTGGGTGCAAGTTTCTCCTCCTTCCCTCTATGACATGCGGGTCCCACCCGGGGTTTTAACCTCTGAAATTTACTCCTAATCACTGTTGTAAACAGTGAGCCCCAAAATACCCCTGGGTATTCAAATTATTCACTCATGAGCCATTTGAATTGAGTAGGATTCAAATTGGGTTTGGTTTGAATGAATTTCAGCACATGTTCAATTTGAAATTCAAATAAAGTTTGAATTTGCCCCACTTAGCTCATGTCAGGATCAACTCCAAATGGAGTGAAAATTGGTGTGTGAGCTCACAACAATGAGCTGACTAAGAATGTGCCTCCCATTTTCGAATTCATGGGATAAAAACAGTTTAAATTTGAATATGGTTTCAAACTGCCCTCTTCCTAACTATACCCAAAATGACCTCAAAAAGGTTTTGAATTTGGGTGAAACTTGGCATGGACATCCTTAGCAATGTGTAGGAGTTTTCTCATGTCCAGCCCCTCTATATCACATGTGGGAAATACCCCTTTTGCAATATGTGAGTTTGTTCTCTAAGGAGCATGTTGATGGTGGTTACATGCTCTTCATTTGTGTTCATCAACTTTCCTCAAATGAGGTGTGTGGTGTGGTGATGAACACTTCAAATATGTGTCAAAAACTGAGGCCCTTACATTCCTCCCCCCTTAAAAAAATCTCGTCCCGAGATTATAAGGTGAAAATGAGAGAGAGGACGGTGGAAAATTACTGGATATGCGACATGAAAAAGTCGGGGTAGTTAGCATGAAGGAATCCTTCGCTCTCCCATGTCGCTTCGTCCATGGAGTGATTACTCCATAGAATCTTGTAGAACCACAACGTACGGTTGCGTGTGGTTCGGGCCTTTTCATCAATAATCTGCACCGGTTCCTCCCGATAGGTGAGATCCGGTTGCAGTTCTTCAATATCTTCCAGCTGAACGGTAGTTGATAGCTTGAGACACTTCCTCAGCTGGGAAATGTGAAAGACGTCGTGCACACCGGAAAGTGCTTCTGGTAATTTCAGCCGGTATGCCACTGATCCACATCTTTCAGTAATCTGGAATGGACCGATGAATCGGGGTGCCAACTTTCCTCTCACCCCAAATCTGTTTACGCCCTGCATTGGAGACACGCGTAGATATACGTGATCTCCAACTTCAAATTGTAATGGGCGCATTCTCCGGTCCACATACTGTTTCTGACGGGATTGAGCGGCTTTTAGGTTCGCTTGAATCAGTCAAACCTTTTCTTCCGCGTTGTTGACAATGTCAATCCTGAAGGTAACCCTTTCGCCAGACTCACACCAGTTCAATGGTGTGCGGCATTTTCTCCCGTATAGCGCCTCGTAGGGCGCCATCTTGATGCTGGCTTGGTACCCATTGTTGTACGAGAACTCGGCTAACGGCAAGTGATCATCCCAATTCTTGCCGTGGTTGATAGCGCAAGCTCGTAGCATGTCTTCTAAGATCTGATTTACCCGCTCGGTTTGCCCATCAGTCTGCGGGTGGTATGCTGAACTATGGATCAACTTCGTCCCCAAGGCAGCGTGTAGCTGCTCCCAAAAACGGGACACAAATAAAGTGTCCCGATCCGATATGATGGTACGGGGTACGCCGTACAAGCATAGGTTCCGTGAGATGTACAGTTCAGCGTACTTCTTGGTGTTGTAGTTGGTGTTGACCGGGATGAAATGGGCAACTTTGGTGAGCCGATCGACGATCACCCACACAGAATCATGTTTTTGCAAGGTGGTGGGTAAACCGACGATGAAGTCCATGCTCACATCCTCCCATTTCCAGCCAGGAATGCCCAGTGGTTGTAGCAGTCCCGGTTTCCGCATATGGTCTGCCTTCATCCTTCGACATGTATCACACTCGGACACGTATTTTGCAGTCTCCCGTTTCATCCGTGTCCACCAAAACTTGCTTCTGAGTTCTTGATACATTTTGTTGCTGCCGGGGTGAATAGAAAACTTTGACAAGTGAGCCTCATCAAAGATTTTCTTCCATAACTCCGGGTTACGGGGTACGACGATCCGGTCCTTGAACCATAGAACGCCGTCTCCGTCCTTCCGGAAACATTTCAGCTCCCCACTGTCTACACGTCTCCGCAAATGCGACATGCCCTTGTCATTCTTCTGGGCTGCCGCTATCTCTTCACGGATGGTGGGGATCAAAGCTAGGTTGTAGAGAGCTCCGTGTGGAATCACATGTAGTGGTGGTTCGCTCTCTTCCAATGGGGTGATGGTCAGATTGTTGACATGTGACTTGCGGCTCAGCGCATCTGCCACTACGTTTGCCTTGCCCGGATGATAATGGATCTCTATTTCGTAATCCTTTATCAGTTCTAACCATCTTCGTTGCCTCATGTTCAACTCCTTTTGAGTGAATATGTACTTGAGGCTTTTGTGGTCGGTATATAAATGTACGAGGTTACCGAGTAGGTAGTGCCTCCACATTTTCAGTGCAAGTACCACGGCAGCGAGCTCCAAGTCGTGGGTTGGATAATTCTGCTCATGGTCTCTAAGCTGCCGTGATCCATACGTGACCACTCTTCGGTCTTGCATCAGCACACATCCGAGCCCAATGCCGGATGTATCGCAGTACACATCGAACGGTTTTGTTGTGTCTGGCTGCGCCAAAACCAGTGCTGATGTCAGGTGCTTGACTAAAGCCTTGAATGCTGCTTCACATGCTGGACTCCAAACATATTTGGTAGCCTTCTTCAGCAGCTCTGTCATTGGCTTGGCAATCTTCGAGAAGATCGGAATGAACCTTCGATAATATCCCGCGAGTCCGAGGAAACTCCGTACCTCGTGAACAGTTCTCGGGGACTTCCAATTCAGCACTTGAGTGATCTTAATCGGGTCTACAGCGATACCCTCCGCTGAGATGATATGCCCGAGGAAAGGCACTTGCGATATCCAGAACTCGCATTTGCTGAATTTTGCGTATAGCTTGTGATCCCGCAGCCGTTGCAATACTATGCGCAGATGTTTCTTGTGATCTTCCTCCGACTTGGAATATACCAGGATGTCGTCGATGAAGACCACGACAAATTTGTCCAGCTCCGGCATGAATACCGAATTCATTAAGTACATGAAGTGAGCTGGAGCATTGGTGAGGCCGAAGGACATGACCAGGTACTCATAAACTCCATACCTTGTTGAGAATGTTGTCTTTGGAATGTCCTCAGCCCTTATCTTAATCTGATGGTACCCAGATCTTAAATCCATCTTGGAAAAGATCTTTGCTTCGATCAACTGATCAAACAACATGTCGATCCGTGGCAACGGGTACATGTTCTTGACGGTTACGGCATTTAATGGACGATAGTCCACGCAAAGCCGTAACGTCTCATCCTTCTTCTTGACAAATAATGCCGAACAGCCCCATGGCGAGGAGCTTGGCCTAATAAAACCCTTCTCCAGAAGGTCCGTGAGCTGAGTCTTTAGTTCAGCCAACTCCTTGGGCGCCATCTTGTACGGCCTTCGGGATATTGGCATGGTTCCCGGTGCAAGTTCAATCTTGAACTCTACCTCTCTATCGGGCGGCATCCCCGGCAAATCCTCCGGGAATACGTCAGGGAACTCTCGGACCACTGGAATATCTTCCAATCTGATTGTTGTGGCTTGATAGACACTTGGAAGTTTTATTTCTGGACTGTCCAGAAATAATGAGTGAGACTCGTGCACTTCTGAGTTCAAGTGCACAACTCGAAGGACAGTGTCTAAAACAGCGCCGTGGCAGGTTAACCACGACATCCCTAAGATGACATCGACCTTTTGTCCCTCTAAGATTATGAGAGACTTAGGGTAAACTCTACCCTCTAAGCACAATGGCGCTTTTGGGACCATCATGCTTGCTGAAATTTTCCCACCCGGTGAACAGATCACATAAGGACTGTCGGTGGGTAGTATTTGCACGCTATATTTATCAATGAAAGCTTGGCTAATGAAGCTATGCGTGGCGCCTGAATCAAATAGTACTATAGCGGGATGCTGGTGGAGTTGGACCATACCCGCAAGGATTAGCTCGCCCTCCGGCACGTCCTCAATGGCAAGCTGGTGGACGGTGCCTGGCCTAGGGTTTGCCCGCCGTGCATTAGTAGGGTTCCGGGGTTGGTTCCTCCCTGGAAACTGTGGTGCCACTCCGCCGCCTTGCCTCTCCGGGCAACTGCTCGCGAAGTGTCCTGGACGACCACACTTGTAACATGTGGCCGCTGTTGGTGTAGTGCTCGGGGGACGAAAGCCCGGCATGCGCTGCTGAGGTGCATACGCACGCGGCATCGCCCGCTGCTGCTGTTGTTGCGGAGGTGGTACTGGCAGTGCCGGCCTGAATGCCGGTGAAGAGTACGGCCAACTGCGGAACGGCATCGACCGCTGTGGTGGCTGCCAGCGTGGACCTGATGGTGGGCGATTCACCATCCGAAACTTCTTAGAAGGACCGCCTCCTTCTCCGCTGCTCTGCGGCGCGCTTCGCTTTCGCTCTGCCGCCGCCAACTCCTTGCTGGAGTCCTCCTGAACAATCGCAGCATCAATGATGTCGTTGAGGCTGCCGAGATTGAACATCGCCAACTTGTCCTTCAGGAGCGGGCTAAGCCCCTGGTAAAAATTGTCCTGCCGCTTCTCGTCGGTATCGGCATGATACGACGCATAAAGCGCGAGATCGTTGAACGCCCTGGAGTATTCCAGCGCGTTCCGGCTCCCTTGCTGCAGGTGCAGGAACTCCTGCGTCTTCCTCTTCATCAGATGGAACATCCCAAAAATCTTGTGAAGACCCTAAGTCATGTTAAGAGGGGAATTTAAAATTTTTTGGACGTGTTGCATGTTTTGCAAAAATTCAAATTCAAACTGGAATTCAAATTAAACTCAAAACAGAAAAGAAATAGAAAAAAGAAAAAGGAAAACAGAAAAAAACCGGCCAGTGGGCCAAAACCCACCAGCCGGCCCAACCAGCCCCCGCGCCAAGCCGCAGCCGCGCGCGCATTTTCCTCCCACTGACAGGCGGGGCCCGCCAGCCCTTCTTCTACCTCGCGCCCGCGCCGGGATTCTCTCACCCCGAATCAAAACCGACTCGGAATCCTGCGCATCCCCGCCGAATTCCGTTCGTAGGCGATGCAGACTCGATCTAAACCACCCCGCCGCCCTCCCCCGTCTATAAAAACCCCGGCCTCGTTCTGTTTTTCCCACGCGATCCACCGTTTTCACTCCGGTGAGAACCCGAGCCTTCTCCGGCGAATTCTGGTCGATCTACGCTCGGGAATTCCGATCTAACTCGCTGGTCTTGATCCACCGCCTCCGGGGAACCCTGCAGGTGCAGAAAACTCGGTAACTTGCGGTTCAAACACAGCGCCGAAGAGCCTCGCCGTGGTTTCACTTCGGACCTCGTCGCCGACCGCCTTCCAGGACCTCCGAGCTCAAGAAAACCCCCGAGGTGAGATCCCCGACCTCTCCTCCACCGGTCTAAGCCATAAGATCACAGTTCTAGGAAGAATTCTCGAAGATCCGAAAGTCTCCGGCGAGATCGCCGCTTCCCGCCGCCGTGCGCCGCCGGGCAGCGCCGCCCGCGCTCGGTTAGAGCGACGTGGCCGCTTGTGCGCCGTCTATTTTAAATCGCACGGTAGACTTTAAATCCCCGCGTACCGGTTCGACGTTATAATCACAGCCGTCTATTTTAAATCGGACGGTCCACGTTAGATCCGCGTTATAAAGACTGGAATTCTTACGTGCTACCCCCTGGGGTTCTCGGGAAATAAGAGCTAGCCCCGGAAACTTCTGATCTAGCCCCTGGAACTTCAGAAAATCATGTAAATTCATTTAAAAATCAGTTTTAGCCCCTGTACTTAATAAAAATTAGGAAAAACTCCTCTGTTATGTATAGCTAGACACCTGAAAATTGTTAAAATAATATTATAGACCCTGTAGTGGGGTGAGTTTACCTTTTTAGCCCTGTTTAACATTTAATTTAGGAAATTGAATACGTGGCTAGTGTTTAAAATTTAAAAAGTGGGACAAACATATTGTCAAAATTAAATTAAAAACTTTCTCAGTATTTAGAAAACTTTGGAGTGACATAAAAACATATTTTGGGCTGAAGTGAATCTGTTTAATTTATTATTCACATTTAGGGACACATTTTTAAGTAAAGAATAGTTCTGGAAAATAGGGAAAATAATTGTAAAATAGTTTACACCAGAGGAAAAGGTCAAGAATATAATAGAAAATATTTTAGATCAGAACCTATTCTATTTAGATGATGTGTCTTGTTATTTTTATAATAAAGTTCACATTTAGGCATAGGATATAAATCTGAAAATATAGCAAATAGTAAATGATAAATGGAGTTCTAAAATCCAAAGAATTCAGTTTAGGGTTGGTAGAAATTATGAAGACACATATGGAGAAGGAAAATACCTTTCATGCATACTAGGTAGCTAAAAGTTGTAGTAATTGAATATAAGGAATTTATTTAAATTGGAAACTCATATATATAGCATGTAAGTATAAATGTGAACACAAAAGTAGGAATCATATACATATGATCAAAAGTGCATGCAAGCCACAAATCAACACACATAGAGTAACCACAACACATATAATGGTGAATGACTTTCATAAATATGAATGTGTGGTTTGTATGAAGTGGAAGTGTGAACTATGTCTTATGGATTGTTGTTTTTCTTTTGCTATGTGTGATGGTATGATGTAGAACCTGCTCAAGAGCAAGTTATTCCTTTCCAAGATCAGGACTACCCATTTCAAGAGCAGCAGGAAGGAGGCAAGTGTCCTTGACCACTTTGATCCTATACTAGGATGTTTAGATAGAAATATTGCATTGTCAAGTTAAATATGAAACCCATGCTAGGAAGTTTCCCTAGAATTGTATTACCTTGTTCCCTTGAAGCTTGGGTTGGGATTTATGTTATTATGTCATTTATTATTATGCATATGCTTAGCCATGCTTAGAATGGAATATTTGGGATATGAGATCATCAGTTTATTTTAACATACTCTTGAATGAGATATTGTGGGTTATGTAGAGGTAGGGATCAAGGCAAGTTGGATGTTTTGGTTGTGTGCTGGGTGCACGAGACTCGGGTTTGTGTTTAGTACTTGTCTAGATCCTAAGGACCGGTTCATGGAACATGTAACCTGGCTTTACAGCGCCAACCACATGTTGAGATGGGGCAGCTTGGCCAATTAATTAGGTGTATCCCCGGCGTAGTATGGGTGTGTTGGATGGTGCGGGGAGTAGGTGTCAGCTGGACTACCATATGAACTGCAAGGCTCAAGAGGGGGCCACTGCAGCGCGGTTGGAGCCCCTTGTATGCTGTTAGGGGTGAAACCTCAGTGGGCCCACGCTCGTCGGGAATCCCTTTGTAAAGGCTTCGTAGTGATCTCCTGGCTACACACCTGGGAAGTGTGAATGTGGTTCGTAGCCACTGGCATAATGGAGGTTCTTTTAGTCCACCCGGCAACGGGGGATGAAATCACTACATGTGGGTACAGTGGTGCAAACTCTGCAGAGTCAAAACAGTCATGACAGCCGTGCTCACGGTCAAGAGCGGCTTGGACTTATTCATGATTAGAGAAGTGATGGTTTTGGAAGTTGTGGATGTTAAGCGGGAAGCATAACATTGGAAATGATGTTATGGTTATTGGATTTTGATGATGGGATGGGAGATTGGCACCATTTCACCTGTGTAGTAATGTGGGTGCTTAATAAGCTAAGGTGATAGGTATTAATTGCGTAGTGCTTTAACCATGAGTTCAACCTCTCCTTGTTCTAGCCATGCATGATATAATTTTCCCACACTTGCTGAGTACCATTGGTACTCAACCTTGCATATTTTGTTGGTTTATATTGCTGCTCAGGTCAAGATAATGAGGTGGTGTATAATGACCAAGACTTTGGACCCGAAGAAGGTTTCTAGGTTCATGGAGACCCCCGGGCAACGCCTGTGAAGGAGTCCACAAGAATAATATTCCACTGCTAGTTTATTTACTTGTGATGAACTTATTATTGTCCATCAAGACATTTGCTATGTAAGACTTATTTATATTCGACACCTGGCTTGTAATAAATGATGCTTCACTATTTGTCATCACATGTATGAGAAAATGATCCTGGCATACATGTGATATTCACTTGGTTGTTCTTCGGAAAAACCGGGTGTGACAGAAGTGGTATCAGAGCCAAGGTTGCCCGTAGGAACGTGGACCTAGGTAGAAATGGACGTATTTAAGGGCCTTATTTTCTTAAAAACTATTTTTACAAGGTGTGTGTTGAAAAGTGTTATTTAATGAGTCACTTTCTTCATCTTACCCCAATATTCATTCAAAATAGGATTTTTGTTTAAGAGTTTATCTAACCTAAGTTTAAATTCTTTTTGTTTTAGATGGTTCGCATGATTCGCACCGCTCGCAAGTCCACGGGAGGGAGAGTTCCCGTAGTTTCCCTTGCCCAAAGAGAGGAGAGCCGTCCGGTGACGTACCTTTCCTACGGATTGGCAGTAGGAGGCTTGTTGCGCCGTCTTCGACGTATGCTCGAAGCCGCCGGCAATACGGGCAAGCTAATCATCCACTATAACTCCACCAGGACCATCCATGAGAAGAGGGAAGAATGGAGTTCAGAGATGAGGATTATACACGAAAATCAGCTACTTAAGATCCACCGCTCTCCAGCCTGTAGAGCGACACAGGTCAATGCGGAGAAGGATGTCACCTGGGAGGCCATCACCTGCCAGAGTCACATCTATCGTCGCCACCTGGACAGGACTGAGTACATGTATGTCCTCCAGCGTGAGAGTGGTACCACGGAGTACAAGTACCCGCCGGTGCAGCAAGGGACTTCCCATGAGCACATGGACTTGTGCTTGGAGGATGCTGCTATGCTCAACACTCGACTGCAGGAGTGTCAGCAAGAACTTCAGGATGTTCGGGACACCCTGAATGAAACGGAGGCATTGCTGCGAGCCTGCTTGAGGGCGAGAGAAAGAGGAGATGGGAATGAACTGTGTGTCACCGTGAATGATACATGGACTCCTGACTCCCCAGATCACCGAGCGATCAGGCATCGTCGCACTTCTCCACCAGCAGCCTCCCCATCCAAAGCAGAGTCAGAAGGCAGCCGAAATGATGAGGAAGATCCCGAGGAGCCAGCTCAAGAAAACGAGTAGTGTAGAGTCCTTCCCTTAGTTAGCAAGATGTCGAATAGTCGAGTCGTTACATTAAGTAAATAGTGTGTTAATGCTTGGTGTGTGACGTGAGTTGTGGAAGCCATGAGCAATTGTCCACAGCCTCGTCTTTAGATTGTTTTGCTTTGGTGTGTGAACCCACATGAAATAATAGTGCATTTATTTTTGTGTGAGAAATGAACCCTCCGAAAAGTATAACAAAGCCTCAACACTTCAAAGTACAAACAAATGAAAGTAGTAAGATGATACTAAATGCTTTCAAATTAACATTGGTTGATTCTGCCAGATGGCCGGAAGAGTAAAAGGACGTGCTGCCAACCCCGCCAACAACAACGATGAGGCATGCAACCCTCATCTTTCTGGAGGCCAGGACCGGGGTGGTCGCCGTGAAGGAGTGGATCCCCTCCACCAAATGCTGGAGAATCAGAATCAGCTCATCCAGAACCTGACTCAAGTGGTGGCCAACTTGCATCAAGTTCCACCTCCACAAGCTGCACCACGCCAACCAAGGCTGAGTGAGATTCTAGCAACTCAACCTCCGAAGTTTGCAAGTGCTGCTGAACCTCTGGAGGCAGATGATTGGCTAAAGACCATTGAGAGCAAGATGAGGATCATACAGTGCCAAGGGTATGAGAGGGTGCTGTTTACCTCTCATCGATTGCATGGACCTGCTGCTGATTGGTGGACCGCCTACGTGGCTGCCCATCATGACCCTGAGAACATCACTTGGGAAGAGTTCAAGCGTGGCTTCCGCAACCATTACATCCCAAGAGGTGAACTCAAAAACAAGAGGAAGGAGTTTTTGGGACTGCAGCAGGGAAACATGACGGTGAGGGAATACATCACTAAATTTACTCAACTATCCCGTCATGCCCCACGGGACATAGAGACTGATGAGCAGAAACAAGATTGTTTCGTGGAGGGACTTACCGCAGAGATGCAGTGTGCAATGTCCTCAAATGAGTATGAAAGCTTCCAAAACATGGTGGACAGAGCATTTGTGGTACAAAGGAAGCTAAAGGCCTTGGAAAATGAGAATAAGAGGAAGGCCGGGTGGTCACATCAAGCCTCAGGGAGCAACACCCGCCCACGTCTGATGCAGCAACCTACAGGGAAGACGAACTGTGCTGCGGTACCCTACTCAGCACCAAGAGGGTACAACCCGAACTACAGGCCTCCCGCAGCACCAACACAGCCACAACGTCAGTTTGTACAGCAGCCTCGCCCCGCATATCCACCTCGACCAGCAGTACAGGGACCTCCAAACCAACCCCAAGACAGCAAAGGCCAGGCACCTAAGGTTGGGGTGCAATGTTTTAGCTGCGGTGAAGTGGGGCACTACGCCCATAAGTGCCCAAAGAAGAAGCCCACACAGCCACAACAGCAGAATGTAATGAGAGGACGGGTGAACCACGTCACTATGGAGGAAGCACAAGAGGCACCTGACGTGGTAGTTGGTAAGTTTCCTGCCAATTTACATATTGCAACCCTGCTGTTTGATTCTGGTGCTACCCACTCGTTCATTGCTCAAGGGTTTGTTAAGAAGCATGACCTAGCAACAACACAAATGAACCATATGCTAGCCGTAAACTCTCCAGGTGGAGAAATAAGGACAAGACAAGTGTGTCCCAAAGTGAACCTAGACATTAATGGGGTAGTATTTACTGCTAACCTCATAGTGATAGATTCACAAGGGATAGATATTATTTTGGGTATGGATTGGTTGACCAAACATAAAGGAATCATCCATTGTTCGACCAGAACGGTGGAACTAACTTACCCTAGTGGCACAAGAGTAAAGTTCATAATAATACACGAGCCTAGGCGGGACATTAAATTAAATCAAGTGGAGGTGAAAGTTGAGGAAATCTGGAGCATTAGGGAATATCCAGATGTTTTTCCGGAGGAGTTGCCAGGTATGCCTCCCGATCGTGAAGTGGAATTCACAATTGAGCTAGTACCTGGAACAGCCCCGATATACAAGAGACCTTATCGGATGGACTCCAAGCAGCTAGAAGAACTCAAGGATCATTTGAGAGAATTGACGGAGAAGGGGTATATTCGCCCTAGTTCCTCACCATGGGGAGCTCCGGTGATATTTGTGCCCAAGAAGGACGGAACCCAAAGGTTATGCGTGGATTACCGTGCCTTGAATGAGGTAACCATCAAGAACAAGTAACCATTACCCCGCATTGAAGACTTGTTTGATCAGTTCAGGGGAGCTTGTGAGTTCTTGAAAATTGATCTCAGGTCGGGATACCACCAACTCAAGATAAGGCAATCTGATATTCCCAAGACAGCTTTCATATCTCGGTACGGACTGTATGAATACACTGTCATGCCTTTCGGGCTAACTAATGCCCCGGCATACTTCATGTATCTCATGAACAAGGTATTCATGGAATATCTGGACAAATTTGTGGTGGTTTTCATAGATGACATTCTCGTCTTCTCCAAAGATGAAGAAGAACATGAGAAACATCTAAGGTTGGTGTTGCAGAGGCTGAGAGAACACCAACTATATGCCAAGTTGAGCAAGTGTGAGTTTTGGTTGGAGAGAGTTCCCTTCTTAGGACATATAATCTCGGAGGGAGGAATCTCTGTAGATCCCGCCAAAATCGAGGATATACAGAAGTGGAAGACCCCTGAAAATGTCGGGGAAGTTTGAAGATTTTTGGGATTGGCTGGATACTATCGACGGTTTATTGAGGGATTCTCTAAGATCTCGAGACCCCTCACCAAACTGTTGGAGAAGGGAATCACATTCACATGGACGCCGCAGTGCGAGACGAGTTTTCAGGAGTTAAAGAAAAGATTGACAACGACCCCAGTGCTAGTTATGCCAGATATGCAGAAGAACTTTACGGTGTACTACGATGCCTCTAGAAACGGGTTGGGATGTGTTCTCATGCAAGAAGGGCATGTCGTGGCTTATGCATCCCGACAGCTTCGGAAGCACGAGACAAATTATCCTACACATGACCTAGAACTAGCCGCAGTGGTACACGCGTTGAAAATTTGGCGGCACTATTTGATGGGGAAGAGGACCGAGATATATAAGGATCATAAGAGTTTCAAGTACATATTCACACAGCCAGACCTCAACCTCAGACATAGGAGATGGTTAGAGCTAATCAATGACTTTGATGTAGGCATCAACTATCATCCTGGGAAAGCAAACGTCGTGGCCGATGCTTTAAGTCAGAAAGTGCAGGTCAATAAGTTGAGCTTGAAGGACATGCCTGCAGAGTTGAAGGACGAGGTTATAAGGCTCAATCTATGCCTGGTAAATAGTGGTGAAGCCATCACCATGGAAGTGGATTCCACACTCGAGCGAGACATACGCGAGGGTCAAAAGAATGACGAGAAGATACGAGAGATCAGACAACTCATCAAGGAAAATAAAGCTCCTGGTTTTAGAGAGGATGAACAAGGAACGGTGTGGCACAGGAAAAGAATCTGTGTGCCAGAAGTAAAGGAGATACATGAATTGATTTTGAAGGAGGCTCATGATTCTGACTATTCCATTCATCCTGGGAGTACAAAAATATACCAGGACCTCAAGAGCAGGTATTGGTGGTATGGCATGAAACGAGATGTCGCAGAACATGTTGCCCTATGTGACACATGTCAGTTGGTAAAAGCAGAACATCAACGACCCGTGGGATTATTGCAACCACTCAAAGTGCCTGAATGGAAATGGGAAGAAATCGGTATGGACTTCATAGTGGGATTGTCTAGGACCCAATCAGGATATGATTCAATATGGGTCATCATCGACAGGCTAACCAAGGTAGCTCATTTCATCCCCGTGAAAGAAAGCTACAGCGGATCCAAATTGGCAGAGTTGTACATGTCAAGGATCGTGTGTTACCATGGAGTGCCAAAGAAGATAGTGTCGGATCGAGGAACACAGTTCACCTCAAGGTTCTGGCAGAAGTTGCATGAAACCATGGGAACCCATCTGAATTTTAGCTCTGCCTATCATCCCCAAATTGACGGGCAGACGAAAAGGACCAATAAGATTCTTGAGGATATGCTGAGAGCGTGTGCACTCAAAAACAATAGGAGTTGGGACAAGAACTTACCGTATGCGGAGTTTTCCTATAACAACAGCTATCAAGCTAGTATGAAGATGTCGCCGTTTGAAGCTTTGTACGGGAGGAAGTGCAGAACTCCCCTATTTTGGAACCAAACGGGGGAAAGTAAAGTGTTTGGTCCAGAAGTACTACAAGAAGCCGAGGCGAAGGTGAAGGAAATTCACAACAATTTGAGGATAGCACAGACACGCCAAAAGAGCTATGCCGATGTACGAAGAAGAGAGCTCATTTTCAACGTGGGACACTATGTCTATCTCAAGGTGTCCCCTATCAGAGGACTTCGTCGGTTCAAGGTGAAAGGGAAGTTGTCACCTCGATACATCGGACCCTTTCAAGTTTTGGAAAGGAAAGGCGAAGTGGCGTATCAACTAGAGTTACCGGCTCGTCTATCGGATGTGCACGATGTATTCCATGTGTCACAACTCAAGAAATGCCTAAGGACGCCTGAAGAGGTGTTACCCATGAATGAAGTGGACATAGCTGAGGATTTGTCTTATGCCGAGCAACCATACAAGATTTTGGAGACAATGGAACGCCTCACCAGAAATAAAAGAATCCGGATGTGCAAGGTGCAGTGGAAGCATCACTCAGAAGAGGAAGCCACGTGGGAGCGGGAAGATGAGCTCAGGGTACAATTTCCGGAATTCTTTTCTTAGAACCACCAATCTCGAGGACGAGATTTCTTTTAAGGGGGGTAGAGCTGTAACACCCCAAAAATCTTGTGAAGACCCTAAGTCACGTTAAGAGAGGAATTTAAAATTTTTTGGACGTGTTGCATGTTTTGCAAAAATTCAAATTCAAACTGGAATTCAAATTAAACTCAAAATAGAAAAGAAATAGAAAAAAGAAAAAGGAAAACAGAAAAAAACCGGCCAGTGGGCCGAAACCCACCAGCCGGCCCAACCAGCCCCCGCGCCAGACGGCAGCCGCGCGCGCCTTTTCCTCCCACTGACAGGCGGGGCCCGCCAGCCCTTCTTCTACCTCGCGCCCGCGCCGGGATTCTCTCACCCCGAATCAAAACCGACCCGGAATCCTGCGCATCCCCGCCGAATTCCGTTTGTAGGCGACGCAGACTCGATCTAAACCACCCCGCCGCCCTCCCCCGTCTATAAAAACCCCGGCCTCATTCTGTTTTTCCCACGCGATCCACCGTTTTTACTCCGGTGAGAACCCGAGCCTTCTCCGGCGAATTCTGGTCGATCTACGCTCGGGAATTCCGATCTAACATGCTGGTCTTGATCCACCGCCTCCGGGGAACCCTGCAGGTGCAGAAAACTTGGTAACTTGCGGTTCAAACACAGCGCTGACGAGCCTCGCCGTGGTTTCACTTCGTACCTCGTCGCCGACCGCCTTCCAAGACCTCCGAGCTCAAGAAAACCCCCGAGGTGAGATCCCCGACCTCTCCTCCACCGGTCTATGCCATAAGATCACAGTTCTAGGAAGAATTCTCGAAGATCCGAAAGTCTCCGGCGAGATCGCCGCTTCCCGCCGCCGGGCAGCGCCGCCCGCGCTCGGTTAGAGCGACGTGGCCGCTTGTGCGCCGTCTATTTTAAATCGCACGGTAGACTTTAAATCCCCGCGTACCGGTTCGACGTTATAATCTCAGCCGTCTGTTTTAAATCGGACGGTCCTGTCAGCCCCGCGTTATAAAGACTGGAATTCTTACGTGCTACCCCCTGGGGTTCTCGGGAAATAAGAGCTAGCCCCGGAAACTTCTGATCTAGCCCCTGGAACTTCAGAAAATCATGTAAATTCATTTAAAAATCAGTTTTAGCCCCTGGACTTAATAAAAATTAGGAAAAACTCCTCTGTTATGTATAGCTAGACCCCTGAAAATTGTTAAAATAATATTATAGACCCTGTAGTGGGGTGAGTTTACCTTTTTAGCCCTGTTTAACATTTAATTTAGGAAATTGAATATTTGGCTAGTGTTTAAAATTTAAAAAGTGGGACAAACATATTGTCAAAATTAAATTAAAAACTTTCTCAGTATTTAGAAAACTTTGGAGTGAGATAAAAACATATTTTGGGCTGAAGTGAATCTGTTTAATTTATTATTCACATTCAGGGACACATTTTTAAGTAAAGAATAGTTCTGGGAAATAGGGAAAATAATTGTAAAATAGTTTACATCAAAGGAAAATGTCAAGAATTAATTAGCAAATATTTTAGATCAGAACCTATTCTGTTTAGATGATGTGTCTTGTTATTTTTATAATAAAGTTCACATTTAGGCATAGGAAATAAATCTGAAAATATAGCAAATAGTAAATGATAAATGGGGTTCTAAAATCCAAAGAATTCAGTTTAGGGTTGGTAGAAATTATGAAGACACATATGGAGAAGGAAAATACCTTTCATGCATACTAGGTAGCTAAAAGGTGTAGTAATTGAATATAAGGAATTTATTTAAATTGGAAACTCATATATATAGCATGTAAGTATAAATGTGAACACAAAAGTAGGAATCATATACATATGATCAAAAGTGCATGCAAGCCACAAATCAAAACACATAGAGTAACCACAACACATATAATGGTGAATGACTTTCATAAATATGAATGTGTGGTTTGTATGAAGTGGAAGTGTGAACTATGTCTTATGGATTGTTGTTTTTCTTTTGCTATGTGTGATCGTATGATGTAGAACCTGCTCAAGAGCAAGTTATTCCTTTCCAAGATCAGGACTACCCATTTCAAGAGCAGCAGGAAGGAGGCAAGTGTCCTTGACCACTTTGATCCTATACTAGGATGTTTAGATAGAAATATTGCATTGTCAAGTTAAATATGAAACCCATGCTAGGAAGTTTCCCTAGAATTGTATTACCTTGTTCCCTTGAAGCTTGGGTTGGGATTTATGTTATTATGTCATTTATTATTATGCATATGCTTAGCCATGCTTAGAATGGAATATTTGGGATATGAGATCATCAGTTTATTTTACCATACTCTTGAATGAGATATTGTGAGTTATGTAGAGGTAGGGATCAAGGCAAGTTGGATGTTTTGGTTGTGTGCTGGGTGCACGAGACTCGGGTTTGTGTTTAGTACTTGCCTGGATCCTAAGGACTGGTTCATGGAACATGTAACCTGGCTTTACAGTGCCAACCACATGCTGAGATGGGGCAGCTTGGCCAATTAATTAGGTGTATCCCCGGCATAGTATGGGTGTGTTGGATGGTGCGGGGAATAGGTGTCAGCTGGACTACCATATGAACCGCAAGGCTCAAGAGGGGGCCACTGCAGCGGGGTTGGAGCCTCTTGTATGCTGTTAGGGGTGAAACCTCAGTGGGCCCACGCTCATCGGGAATCCCTTTGTAAAGGCTTCGTAGTGATCTCCTGGCTACACATCTGGGAAGTGTGAATGTGGTTCGTAGCCACTGGCATAATGGAGGTTCTTTTAGTCCACCCGGCAACGGGGGATGAAATCACTACATGTGGGTACAGTGGTGCAAACTATGCAGAGTCAAAACTGTCATGACAGCCGTGCTCACGGTCAAGAGCGGCTTGGACTTATTCATGATTAGATGAGTGATGGTTTTGGAAGTTGTGGATGTTAAGCGGGAAGCTTAACATTGGAAATGATGTTATGGTTATTGGATTTTGATGATGGGATGGGAGATTGGGACCATTTCATCTGTGTAGTAATGTAGGTGCTTAATAAGCTAAGGTGATAGGTATTAATTGCGTAGTGCTTTAACCATGAGTTCAACCTCTCCTTGTTCTAGCCATGCATGATATAATTTTCCCACACTTGCTGAGTATCATTGGTACTCAACCTTGCATATTTTGTTGGTTTATATTGCTGCTCAGGTCAAGATAATGAGGTGGTGTATAATGACCAAGACTTTGGACCCAAAGAAGGTTTCTAGGTTAATGGAGACCCCCGGGCAACGCCTGTGAAGGAGTCCACAAGAATAATATTCCGCTGCTAGTTTATTTACTTGTGATGAACTTATTATTGTCCATCGAGACATTTGCTATGTAAGACTTATTTATATTCGACACCTGGCTTGTAATAAATGATGCTTCACTATTTGTCATCACATGTATGAGAAAATGATCCTGGCATACATGTGATATTCACTTGGTTGTTCTTCGGAAAAACCGGGTGTGGCATCAGACCTGGCGGTATGTGATAGGCCCTGAAGGCCGTCCGGAACTCCGTCCAGGTCATCACTCGGTCGGTGGGCTGTGAAGCACAGAACTTGGCCCACCACGCGCTCGCGGATCCTTGGAGCTGCTGGACCACGAACTGAGTCTTGCGCTGCTCGCTTATCTGGAGCAGCCCGAACTTCATCTCTATGGTGCGGAGCCAGTTGTCCGCGTCAAGTGGTTCATCCGCCATTGAGAATACCCGGGGATGAGTCGCCAGGAAGTCGGAGTAGGAGCTCTGTTGACGCTCCTCATGATCTTGACGTCTCACTGGGCTAGACGTATTGGCGATAAGCGTTTGCAGCAAATCCGTGTGCTGCTGATGTGAACCCGCCATTGCCGCGACGATGTCGGCCAATGTAACCGTTGGCAGTGGCGGTGGCGGTGTTTGCTGTTGCTGTTGCTGCTGTTGTCCCGAGGAGTCCTCGGGAGGCTGTTGGGAGGTCTCTCCCCCTTGGCTAGTACCCCCAACATCAGGGTTGGCACGAGTACGCGTCATTCTGAAATTCAAAACAGCAGTGATTAGCACATGTCTTACTTAAAATTCCATATGTAATAGTAGGTATTGAGGTGACACATGAATAATTTGCACAACATTCAAATATATTGATAAAGCATAAACTTTATACAAGATACATTATTCTCGGGTCTCCGAGAAGTCGTGCTCATGTCGTCACTACCTATACATACGCTACTGTCTACCCGACATGTCACCGATTACAAAAGTTGGGTTACATTACTCTAGCTGCTTTACATTGCAACTGTAACCCCCTACTCGGAGTAGAACTCGACCTCCTGTGGGTCGTCCTCCTCCGGTACATCTGCTGGTGGCTCCGGATCTACCACCTCTTCTCCCATCTCGGGTTCTCCCATTGCTGGAAGACCCAAGACCACCGGTATGCCCAATACCGGAGGTACGAGGTCCTGCAAAGCATGCACCTTGTCTATAGCCTGGTGGTAATCTTCTTCCCATACTTGCCCTTCCTCAATAGCGTCGTCCCGCTCTTGAGTAAGTTCCTCGTTCTGTTGGGTCAGATTCTGTACCAGTTCTTGCAACGCCGCGATGTCGACATGGCTCTTCTTCTTTGCCTTCTTCAGACGATGCAACTGATTGTGTTGTTCATTCAGTCGCTTGATCATCGGAAGGAGCACATTGCGGAGTGCGCTATGAGCACTCTCGAAATGGTCTCCACGGCTTGTGCTCTCCTTGAGCTTTGTGGCGAGATGCTCCGTATGAACAGCTTGGCTGTCCATCACGGCGTTTCCCGCCCTCATCTGGAGGCTGAGATTTTCCTCCCCGGGGTTGTACCTTGGGCAACTCGTGTCCGTTGCCTCCAGGTACCTCTCTTCCCACACATGCTGAGCCCGTCTCTCCACCGGAACGAGCGCATATGGAGTGCCCTCCATAGCCTGCACGTGTAGTTGGCAGAAACGTGACATGGTGTCACGAGCTGCCACTTGCCACATCCCTTCCGGTTGTCTTCGTCTCACCGTAACGGTGAAGGGCACCCAACCGGGTGGCGTAGGTCCTGCGGGGACTTCAACATGGACTGTCCGTGTCTTGTTCCCCTCTTCGCCTTCTTCCTTGGCGAAGTACTGTGGCATATGGTTGTACCCGAAATATTGGAGCATTTGCCACAATGCTTCCGGGTAGCCGCCATGGTTAGAACAGTGGGAAACCACCCACCCGTTCTCCAACTGTTTATCTGCTGTCATCTGTAAAAATATATTTTAGAAATGTCAAATATTTATTTAAACAGCAAACTATGGAGTTATAACATAAGACATGTCATTGAACCCATAAAACTTGGAAACATAGTTCAAATTTTAAGCAAATTTGACTGCTGATCTGCTGTTCAACATGACAGCCCTGACCAGTTTCCATATCAACCTGATTTAGGCCATGCTAAAGCAAAACTAGTTCTGGGGCTTAACATCAAAGCTAAAGCTAACTTCAATAGCTTTCCAGAAAGTATTTGCTTGGCCTAAGATCTGTCCTGGTTCAAAAGTTATGAGATGTCAAAGTTAACAGAATTTCTGGAGAAAATTGGACAGCACCTCCCTGCTTTAGGTACTGATTTGATCCAAGAATTCCAGTTAATTCTGTTCCTAATCTGACAAAACTCTCTGTTACAAAGTTGTAACCCCTCTCATAAGCTTTCCAGAACTACCTCATTTTCTAGTTTTGAATTTTTATGCAGGAAGTTATACTCAATTTAC
This sequence comes from Neostapfia colusana, assembly GCA_030760725.1. Classification (NCBI taxonomy): domain Eukaryota; kingdom Viridiplantae; phylum Streptophyta; class Magnoliopsida; order Poales; family Poaceae; genus Neostapfia; species Neostapfia colusana. The sequence goes on along the minus strand of JASWHV010000002.1, from coordinate 34,063,935 downwards.
AGAGAGTTTACAGAGAGTCTTTGCTCTGTCCTGTTTTCTGGACAGTTTCAACTCCACTGCATTTTTCGATTGGTTAAGGGATGAAACACCTCTGGACCTCAACAGAAAAGTTGTAAAGCTCTTCCAAAGATTTCCAGAAATGTATCATATGACCCCAACCTCGAAAGAACTCAACCTATAACCTCTGATTAACTCCAGCCTTAATTCAGCTGAAAACAGAGTGCTCTGTCCTTAGCAACCTAAAAGTTGAAAACTTGTTAACTTGGAATGTCCTGATTAAGGGAAGGAGTTATATCAAGTTTTACTGATTTGGATCAAAACCTTCAAGTTTTTATAATGAAGTTGTTCATTTAGTTAGGTGTGACGTCGATGCGTCACCAGATTATGTCGGTACTACGTCCTCACAAAGGAAAACCTATACCGGACTTAGCCAGCTTCGTTAATTCAGTGGCACTAAACGTCACTCGCACACGAATGCTACACGTCTACCGTTTTGCGGTCAGGCTACCTGCAGGAAACTCAAGCAATCGTCAGACGCGGCTGCACACCGAGCCCGGAATACATACAGTTCGTACACCCGGCAGTCATCACTCGCCCGGATGTTCTCAAGCCAAACAAGCCTTGAGTTACGTGTTCACGTTTCAGACCACGTGACGGGGTCTCCCAAGTTGCACCACGCACGCCAGGGATAGACGTTGCTCGAATACCCCAAACGACATGAAGAGTCGCAGAGGATATCAAAGCGGGTCGGGTTACCTGCCACCTGTGGGGCTCCACCCTTCAGCTTGTGCGCACTGGTGGACAGCGCTTACATGCACCCCCCAAGACATAAACGTCCCGAGATGCACGACTTTCCGACATAGACTGGTAGGTTAGTATGCCACTTTCTATATGCTAATAACATCCTTATACGGGCTACTAACTCGTTCCTCACTGGATTTTTGAAAAAGAGGACCTTTGTAATGCGTTAAACCTCAAGCGAGCTCTGATACTAAAGCTGACACGACCCCAAAGGTCTTGTCGAGCCAGTATCACGCTGAGGGGTTCTGCGTTGCACAACATCGGATAACACACGTCAAAGGTACAAAGCGGAAGCGAAATTTTATTACATAAACGAGTTTATGAACATGTTTACATCAAAATAGGTCCAGTCTACACTCACGGGCGTAGACTACGCATCAAGTCCACATTCAGCCCTTGAACGTGTCCTTGATAGCACACACGCACTCTAACTCTGCGGCGTGCACGACTCCCACTCGACAGGGTTCCCCTCCTGGGGTTCCGTCTCCTCTTCGGGAGTCCCTTCCTCATAGAACCCTGCAAAAGTTTCAAACACAAGCAGTGAGCACGAAGGCTCAGCAAGTCTGACCCGTCTCACCTAAACATGGAACTTCTACATGAGGGGTTATGGGTTACATGAGGTAAAAATCATTTGCAAGGACTCGCCTAATTAGTAGAACCTTACTTTCAAGTTTTAGCAACAGGTTGTGGAGAATCTTACGCTAAGGCACATGAGAGAGCCGCAATCAAACAAGAAACGCATTTCTCTCATGTACTTTGCCCAAAGTTGAAATGAACTTTAGTTAGCTCTAAACTACAGCAAATCATTAGCAATCAGAGTCCATCTTTCAATCAGCAGCATTTTAACATGTAACTAGCCTGTTCTTTCTACGTCACGGTACAGTGAACAAGTGGTACTCACTGACCGCGAGGGACGTCGATTATAATCGATTTACACCTGCAGGGTTACCCGAACAACCCGTCACGTACGCCAGTACTCGATGTTGCCTACAACAACCATCACGGACGCCGTACGCGACTACCTTTCACCCGTTAGCCAAATGTTGAACCGGTCCAATCGTCCCGAGCAAGAGGTCTCTGCACGCGCATCTCAGTGATGCCAGCCAATTTACACCTCGAGCTCTCAACCTACCCTCTGAACGACCAGCTATGCCTCAACACCCAGCTACCCGAGTTACATCAGTTTCCTGGTTCCCATATAGCTGGTAGGTCTTCGGTACTGTTCTAGCTTGTTCAACAGGCCCGCACACGGCTCGGTCCTCAATCGACACAAGAGGAGCTATAGCACACAGGCCCCAAAGTACTGCTGCCCTTACCCTCCGCTTGGTCTCATTTTCTTGCCATGTCTTTCATGTGCTATCTCTACCCGAGTTGAGTGCCTCTAGCCTATGCTCGCGAGTAGTTCCAACTACTCGACTTGTACCGAATCCTACACTATCTTAGCATTGCAGTAGCTAACAGGGTTTGCAATCCTAAACACAACCCATGGTTTTCTTGGCTATGCAATTGGTTTTCCAAACAAGACTCTAATGCGAAGAATCATAACAATCAAGTAAGTGCTCAAAACAATAAAAGTTTGTAAAACAGTTAATGCAAACCAGAGCTTGCCTTGCTGCTCTTGGTTGTAGGCTAGCTGTTCCTCCAGAGTAACGAAGTCTAGGACTTCGGGTTCCTCCTCGACCTTAGCGACTACATGATAGAAGAAGTACATGTATTAATTTGAATGCATTTGTATTAAGTTTGAAATTGTGAAGTTTATAAGTCCCACTAGACAGACTCAATGACTGTGGAACTTTTACTGTGGCTTGGTTACAACCTAAACAGAGACTTTGTCAAGTTTTAGTTGCAGCAAAGCTCATTTGAGCCCTCCACAATTAATTATGTACTTGACCTTAATTGAAGGCTTTTAGGGTGTTGTAAGGATTTTCATGAAACAAACTATGACTTTTTGAAAACAAGATTTTGAGAGGGTTCTAATGGAGTTGGTCTCACTTAATTTGAAGGTTGCTAGCTAAAGATATGAGCTAAAAAATTTCAGAGAAATTTCTGAAAATGTTTCTGGACATTTTCTATTTTCTCTGGAACAGTTTCACTAATCACACCATTAGGTGGATCAAATGCGCTCAAATGGATCTGAAATTTTTATGGTAGTTCAAGGATATTTTGGTGAACATTCCAGCAAAATTTTAGGATTTTCCTCCAAAGGATTCTCCAGTTAAAATTCCAAACAGTTTAAATTTTGAGGAATTAATTCTGGATAATTAATGATTTTCATGAAGTAAAACTTGATTTGCTGGAAAGTACTCAGAGATCTGAATTCAACAAAATTAAGTTCACTTGATTTGGAGCTTTCTAGCCAAAGTTATGAGGGTTTGAAGTTTGGAAGAAATCTGAAAATCGGGGGAAAAAGTTTAAACTCGCGGGGACACGTGTTGAGCGCGGAGGTGTCCGGCACACTGAGGCCCATAGGGTATTTGCCCGCCAGCACAGCCGATCCCGGCCACACCCGATCCCGATTTAAATTCTTCAGCCACTGACACGTGGGCCAGCCGGCTTCGTCTTCCTCCTGCCGCTCTCTCGCGCCCGCGCCGCCGACCTCGCCGGGGCAGACCCGGAGCTCGCCGGCTCGCCGCTGCCGGACCTTCCATGATCTGAAACTTGCCGCTAGGGGGTTGTCGACGTCGAGGAAGACGTCGGTAGTGTCAGGTCGGGCTGGGGGTGACCGGAAATATCCCGGCGACGTGCCGCGACCTCGGTTGAGGTTCGGCGCCGTCGACCGTGGGTTCTATCCCGCCAACACCTCGAACAAACGATCCTACAGCATCAGTGTACCTCTAGGAAGCTCGACAAGGTGTCAAAAGGGTTCAGGGATGGCGGCAAGTCAGTCAGCACCTTGTGACTGATCATGCCCGCCATGACCGCCCTTGATCGAGCTCGAAATTCGTCACTCCTAGACAGTTTCACGCCACGGATGCAGAAAAGAACTTGATCGCCGGCTAGTCCAGCGTCTATGTGCAAGATTTGATAACCACCGAAAGATCATAGAGCGAGAATTTGAAGAATCTGTACCGGAAGCTCGGTTTATGGTCGCCGGAGCAAAAACTGGAAATCCTCTGTGGATTCTTCACGGTTTGCTTCCAAACTTGGAGGAGAGCAGCACGGTGGTCGCGCACTCCTGTTGCCTCTCTTGCTGGACCGTGAAAACGCCTGTGGAGCGCTGTCCACGGGCGCCTGACTTTCGGCTGAGGCTAGGTCGCCGCGGTGGCGATCGTTTTCGGGCAAAGGAGGTCGGAGGTCGGGGGTTTCTGGCGTTGGGAAGGTGGAGTGCGATCTCAGGTGGCCGTCTAGCAGCTCGGGGAGGGAGAAGGTGAGCTGGTTTCGCGGTTCTCCGATCGAGCAGATAGGCGGCAGGTTGGTGGCTCGGTGATCACGGGAGAGGAGGAAATGATCGGTGCCTGCCCCCGTGGAGCGCCTTAAGAGGGCCCTGGAACCGTCCTTGGGCTCGCGTGTGGGCGCGGGAAGCAGCTGGTGGCGCTGCTGCTCCTCGGTGGCGAGCGCAGCTGCTCCCGAGCGTGGAGTCGGCAGCTGCTCGGTGGAAGTTCCCACCGAGACTCTGACTTTGGGTGCAAGTTTCTCCTCCTTCCCTCTATGACATGTGGGTCCCACCCGGGGTTTTAACCTCTGAAATTTACTCCTAATCACTGTTGTAAACAGTGAGCCCCAAAATACCCCTGGGTATTCAAATTATTCACCCATGAGCCATTTGAATCGAGTAGGATTCAAATTGGGTTTGGTTTGAATGAATTTCAGCACATGTTCAGTTTGAAATTCAAATAAAGTTTGAATTTGCCCCACTTAGCTCATGACAAGATCAACTCGAAATGGAGTGAAAATTGGTGTGTGAGCTCACAACAATGTGATGACTAAGAATGTGCCTCCCATTTTTGAATTCATGGGATAAAAATAGTTTGAATTTGAATATGGTTTCAAACTGCCCTCTTCCTAACTATACCCAAAATGACCTCAAAAAGGTTTTGAATTTGGGTGAAACTTGGCATGGACATCCTTAGCAATGTGTAGGAGTTATCTCATGTCCAGCCCCTCTATATCACATGTTGGAAATACCCCTTTTGCAATATGTGAGTTTGTTCTCTAAGGAGCAGGTTGATGGTGGTTACTTGCTCTTCATTTGTGTTCATCAACTTTCCTCAAATGAGGTGTGTGGTGTGGTGATGAACACTTCAAATATGTGTCAAAAACTGAGGCCCTTACAGTTGCTCTTGGTTATCTTTACTAGCAAGGTTACTATCATACTTGCGGGGACATAGCGGGAGTGGATCTTCCTAGACTTTCGCCGAAGAAGACGGGGCTGCAGTCTTTCGAGATGCGATGGGGCTACACCTCGGCTCATCGTCCAACAACACGATATCGCATCGGTGCCAAAGGATTAACTTGTTGATGGCCTGTCCCAGAGTCGTGATCCCCTCAGGTGTGATGTGGTCTATTTCATAATATTCATAATCATTATCAATGATCTGAAGAACTTGCACTACGGCATAATACAACGAAAGTGGATTGCTGTTGAAGACAAGGTTCGGCTTTGTCATAGCAGTGGTAACCTTTTTTGTTTTGTTCCCTGCTCTTCCGATCGGGATAAGAAGATGACAAGATGGGTCCTTAACAATATCATCGACAGGAAACTTATGGGTTGACCCTTGTAACACCCCAAAAATATTGTTAAGACCCTAAATCATGTTAAGAGGTGAATTTAAAATTTTTTGGACGTGTTGCATGTTTTGCAAAAATTCAAATTCAAACTGGAATTCAAATTAAACTCAAATTAGAAAAGAAATAGAAAAAGAAAAAGAGAAAACAGAAAAAAACGGCCAGTGGGCCGAAACCCACCAGCTGGCCCAACCAGCGCCCGCGCCAGCCCGCAGCCGCGCGCGCCGCTTTCCCCCACTGACAGGCGGGGCCCACCAGATCATCGTCTACCTCGCGCCAGCGCCGGACTCTCTCACCCGAATCGAAACCGATCGGGAATTCTCACGTATTCTAGCCGAATTCTGTTCGGGGGCGACGCAAACTCGATCTAAACCACCCAGCCGCCCTCCCCCGTCTATAAAAACCCCGGCCTCGTTCTGTTTTTCCCACGCGATCCGCCGATTTTCATCCGGTGAGAACCGAGACTTCGCCGGCGAATTCTGGGCGATCTAAGCCCGGAAATTCCGATCTAACTCGCTGGTCTTGATCCACCGCCTCCGGGGAACCTTGCAGGTGCAGAAAACTCGGTAACTTGCGGTGTAAACACAGCGCCGACGAGCCTCGCCGTGAATTCATCTCGGACCTCATCGCCGATCATCTTCCAGGACCTCCGAGCTCAAGAAAACCCCCGAGGTGAGATCCCCGACCTCTCCTCCACCGATCTATGCCATAAGATCACAGTTCTAGGAAGAATTCTCGAAGATCCGAAAGTCTCCTGCGAGATCGCCGCTTCCCGCTGCCGTGCGCCGCCGGCAGCACTGCCCGCGCTCGATCAGAGCGACGTGGCCGCTTGTGCGCCGTTTATTTTAAATCGCACGGTAGGGTTTAAATCCCCGCGTACCGGTTCGATGTTATAATCTCGGCCGTCGGTTTAAAATCGGATGGTCCACGTCAGCCCCACGTTATAAAGACTGGAAATCTTACGTGCTACCCCCTGGGGTTCTCGGGAAATAAGAGCTAGCCCCGGAAACTTCTGATCTAGCCCCTGGAACTTCAGAAAATCATGTAAATTCATTTAAAAATCAGTTTTAGCCCCTGGACTTAATAAAAATTAGGAAAAACTCCTCTGATAAGTGTAGCTAGACCCCTGGAAATTCTGAAAATAATATTATAGACCCTGTAGTGGGGTGAGTTTACCTTTTCAACCCTGTTTAGTATTTAATTTAGGAAATTGAATATGGGGCTAGTGTTTAAAAATTAAAAAGTGGGACAAACATATTGTCAAAATTAAATTAAAACTTTTTCAGTATTTAGAAAACATTGGAGGGAGATAAAAATATATTTTGGGCTGAAATGAATCTGTTTAATTTATTATTCACATTTAGGGACACATTTTTAAGTAAAGAATAGTTCTGGAAAATAGGGAAAATAATTGTAAAATAGTCTACATCAGAGGAAAAGGTCAAAAATATATTAGTAAATATTTTAGATCAGAACCTATTCTGTTTAGATGATGTGTCTTGTTATTTTCATAATAAAGTTCACATTTAGGCATAGGAAATAAATCTGAAAATATAGCAACTAGTAAATGATAAATGGAGTTCTAAAATCCAAAGGATTCAGTTTAGGGTTGGTAGAAATTATGAAGACACATATGGAGAAGGAAAATACCTTTCATGCATACTTGGTAGCTAAAAGGTGTAGTAATTGAATATAAGGAATTTATTTAAATTGGAAACTCATAGATATAGTATGCAAGCATAAATGTGAATACAAAAGTAGGAATTATATACATATGATTAAAAGTGTATGCAAGACACAAATCAACACACATAGAGTAACCACAACACATATAATGGTGAATGACTTTCATAAATGTGAATGTGTGGTTTGTATGAAGTGGAAGTGTGAACTATGTCTTATGGATTGTTGTTTTTCTTTTGCTATGTGTGATGGTATGATGTAGAACCTGCTCAAGAGCAAGTTATTCCTTTCCAAGATCAGGACTACCATTTCCAAGAGCAGCAGGAAGGAGGCAAGTGTCCTTGACCACTTTGATCCTATGCTAGGATGTGTAGATAGAATTATTTGCATTGTCAAATGAAATATGAAACCCATGTTAGGAAGTTTCCCTAGAATTGCATTACCTTGTTTCTTTGTAGCTTGGGTTGGGATTTATTTTATCATGTCATTTTTTATTATGCATATGCTTAGCCATGCTTAGAATGGGATATTTGGGATATAAGATCATCAGTTTATTTTACCATACTCTTGAATGAGATATTGTGAGTTATGTAGAGGTAGGGATCAAGGCAAGTTGGATGTTTTGGTTGTGTGCTGGGTGCACGAGACTCGGGTTTGTGTTTAGTACTTGTCTGGATCCTAAGGACCGGTTCATGGAGCATGTAACCTGGCTTTACCATGCCAACCACATGCTGAGATGGGGCAGCTTGGCCAATTAATTAGGTGTATCCCCGGCGTAGTATGGGTGTGTTGGATGGTGCGGGGAATAGGTGTCAGCTGGACTACCATATGAACCGCAAGGCTCAAGAGGGGGCCACTGCAGCGGGGTTGGAGCCTCTTGTATGCTGTTAGGGGTGAAACCTCAGTGGGCCCACGCTCGTCGGGAATCCCTTTGTAAAGGCTTCGTAGTGATCTCCTGGCTACACACCTGGGAAGTGTGAATGTGGTTCGTAGCCACTGGCATAATGGAGGTTCTTTTAGTCCACCCGGCAACGGGGGATGAAATCACTACATGTGGGTACAGTGGTACAAACTCTGCAGAGTCAAAACTGTCATGACAGCCGTGCTCACGGTCAAGAGCGGCTTGGACTTATTCATGATTAGAGGATTGATGGTTTTGGAAGTTGTGGATGTTAAGCGGGGAGCTTAGCATTGGAAATGAAGTTATGGTTATTTGATTATGATGATGGGATGGGAGATTGGGACCATTTCACCTATGTAGTAATGTAGGTGCTTAATAAGCTAAGGTGATAGGTATTAATTGCGTAGTGCTTTAACCATGAGTTCAACCTCTCCTTGTTCTAGCCATGCATGATATAATTTTCCTACACTTGCTGAGTACCATTGGTACTCAACCTTGCATATTTGTTGGTCTATATTGATGCTCAGGTCAAGATAATGAGGTGGTGTATAATGACCAAGACATTGGACCCGAAGAAGGTTTCTAGGTTCATGGAGACCCCAGGGCAACATCTGTGATGGAGCCCTCAAGAATAATATTTCACTGCTAGTTTATTTACTTCTGATGAACTTATTATTGTCAATCGAGACATTTGCTATGTAAGACTTATTTATATTCGACACCTGGCTTGTAATAAATGATGCTTCACTATTTGTCATCACATGTATGAGAAAATGATCCTGGCATACATTTGATATTCACTCGGTTGTTCTTCGGAGAAACCGGATGTGACAGAAGTGGTATCAGAGCCAAGGTTGCCCGTAGGAACGTGGACCTAGGTAAAAATGGACGTATTTAAGGGCCCTATTTTCTTAAAAACTATTTTTTTCAAGGTGTGTGTTGAAAAGTGTTATTTAATGAGTCACTTTCTTCATCTTACCCCAACTTTCATTCAAAATAGGATTTTTGTTTGAGAGTTTATCTAACCTAATTTTAAATTCTTTTTGTTTTAGATGGTTCGCATGATTCGCACCACTCGCAAGTCCACAGGAGGGAGAGTTCCCGTAGTTGCCCTTGCCGAGAGAGAGGAGAGCCGTCCGGTGACATACCTTTCCTATGGATTGGCAGTAGGAGGCTTATTGCGCCGTCTTCGGCGTATGCTCGAAGCCGCCGGCAACACGGGCAAGCTAATCATCCACTATAACTCCACCAGGACCATCCGTGAGAAGAGGGAAGAATGGAGTTTAGAGATGAGGATTATACATGAAAATCAGCTGCTTAAGATTCACCACTCTCCAGCTTGTAGAGCGACACAGGTCGATGCGGAGAAAGATGTCACCTGGGAGGCCATCACCTGCCAGAGTCACATCTATCGTCGCCACTTGGACAAAACTGAGTACATGTATGTCCTCCAGCGTGAGAGTGGTACCACGGAATACAAGTACCCGCCGGTGCACCAAGGGACTTCTCATGAGCACTTGGACTTGTGCCTGGAGGATGCTTCTATGCTCAGCACTCGACTGCAGGAGTGTCAATAAGAGCTTCAGGATGTCCGGGACACCCTGAAGGAAATGGAGGCGTTGCTGCGAGCCTGCTTAAGGGCGAGAGAAAGAGGAGATAGGAATGAACTGTGTGTCACCGCGAATGATACATGGACTCCTGACTCCCCAGATCGCCGGGCGATCAGGCATCGTCGCACTTCTCCACCAGCAGCCTCCCCACCCAAAGCAGAGTCAGAAGGAAGCCGAAATGATGAGGAAGATCCCGAGGAGCCAGCACAAGAAAACGAGTAGTGTAGAGTCTTTCCCTTAGTTAGCAAGATGTCGAATAGTCGAGCCGTCACGTTAAGTTAATGGTGTGTTAATGCTTGGTGTGTGACGTGAGTTGTGGAAGCCATGAGCAATTGTCCACAGCCTCGTCTTTAGATTCTTTTGCTTTGGTGAGTGAACCCACATGAAATAATATTGCATCTATTGTTGTGTGAGAAATAAACCCTAAGAAAAGTATAACGAAGCCTCAACACTTCAAAATATACAAACAAATGAAAGTAGTAAGATGATACTAAATGCTTTCAAATTAACATTGGTTGATTCTGCCAGATGGCCGGAAGAGGAAAAGGACGTGCTGCCAACCCCGCCAACAACAACGATGAGGCATGCAACCCTCATCTTTCTGGAGGCCAGGACCGTGGTGGTCGCCATGAAGGAGTTGATCCCCTCCACCAAATGCTGGAGAATCAAAATCAGCTCATCCAGAACTTGACTCAAGTGGTGGCCAACTTGCATCAAGTTCCACCTCCACAAGCTGCACCACGCCAACCAAGGTTGAGTGAGTTTCTAGGAACTCAACCTCCAAAGTTTGCAAGTGCTGCTGAACCTCTAGAGGCAGATGATTGGCTGAAGACCATTGAAAGTAAGATGAGGATCATAGAGTGCCAAGGGTATGAGAGGGTGCTGTTTGCCTCTCATCAATTGCATGGACCTGCTGCTGATTGGTGGACCGCCTACGTGGCCGCCCATCATGACCCTGAGAACATCACTTGGGAAGAGTTCAAGCGTAGCTTCCGCAACCATTACATCCCAAGAGGTGAACTCAAAAACAAGAGGAAGGAGTTTTTGGGACTGCAGCAGGGAAACATGACGGTGAGGGAATACCTCACTAAATTTACTCAACTATCCCGTTATGACCCACGGGACATAGAGACTGATGAGCAGAAACAAGATTGTTTCGTGGAAGGACTTACCGCAGATGCAGTGTGCAATGTCCTCAAATGAGTATGCAAGCTTCCAAAAGATGGTGGACAGAACGTTTGTGGTAGAAAGGAAGCTGAAGGCCTTAGAAAATGAGAATAAGAGGAAGGCCGGGTGGTCACATCAAGCCTCAGGGAGCAACACCCGCCCACGTCTGATGCAGCCACCTGCAGGGCAGACGAACCGTGCTGCGTTACCCTACTCAGCACCAATAGGGTATAACCCGAACTACAGGCCTCCCGTAGCACCAGCGCAGCCACAACGTCAGTTTGTACAGCAGCCTCGCCCCGCATATCCACCTCGACCAGCAGTACAGGGACCCCCAAACCAACCCCAAGACAGCAAAGGCCAGGCACCTAAGGTTGGGGTGCAATGTTTTAGCTTCGGTGTAAAGGTCCCAAAATTATGAATACAAAGAAACACTTGTTTGCAAAGTTTTGTTTCATGTGTATGAAATTTGGGACTTGTTAAAACTTTTTCCCACATGTGATAACACACATGAGGGCTTTCTTCACACAAGTCAAATGTTCATTTGAGAACTTGGAACCCTAGAGGGGTTTAAAACAAGGATGGGAAGTTCCCATATGTGTGAGAAAACAAAAATCAGATTTGGAACAATTTGTTCAAACAAAAATTCAAATGAGAAAAACACAATGGAATTCAAAACCGTTGTGCTAAAAATCTCATTTGCAGCAGCCAAAATAAAAATCAGATTTCATATTTGAATTCCTTGAGATCAAATTAGGGGGGGTGTGCAAAGTTTCATGATTTATGGAAATAGTTTGCAACCCATTTTGCAAAAGGGACTTTAAAAGACAAAGAATTCAAATGCATGTTTGAATTTGGATGAAACTTGCCCAATTATCCAAATGCATACCAGATTTGAATTCCCACAGTTGAATTCACTCAACATTCAAACTTGGGAGATATTTGGAGAGGGGATAAGGACTGATCAGTGGGTCCCACATGTCATTGTGTGAACTGAAAAGTTGCAAAAGATCTCAGTGTTGGGTCTCTGTTTGCCTCCTTCAGTCGGCACCCGACACCGAGGGCGCAGCTCCGCTCGACACCGACCTCAGCCGGCAGCCACCTCCTGGTGGAATTTCTTCGCGCTGGAGAGCTGCTGGACGTCGGTGGCTACCGCCTCACCGCCTCTCCCGCCTCTTAACCGAAGCCACGGCGCTGTTCTTCTCTCTCTCGCACCGGAAGACAGAAAACACAGCCGCCCTGCTTCGATCGATTGGGAGCTCGGGAAATTCTAGTGAGCAGCGCCTCTGAGCAGCAGAACCACACCACCATCGTCCCCACGAGTTCCCCGAGCCATCACCGAGCGGATCCACGCTCTCTGCACCGAGAAAGGCGAGTTTCCGCGGCGGCCGCCACACAACGGCCACACCCTGCTTCCATGGACAGCCTCCTCCAGGGCGTTTCACGATCAAGCAAGGCAACCCTGGGACACGCAGGAGCTCCCTACAGCTTCCATCCGAAGCTCAGCCCCAGCCGTTGCCGCGCGCCGACGAATTTTGGAAATTTCCTCCGGCCGGTGAAAACTGACCCGCGGGTATGAAACCGTGAAATTCTCGAGTTATATTCAGTTTGATCTTTGCAAATTGCACACACTGGACGTAGACTTGCTTAGCAACAATTTTCCTTTTGGAACCTAGCTAGAAACCCGCTCTGCACGACGTGATCTCGATCGGTCTAACGGCGGTTGTGGTAGAGACCGTCGGGTGCACGGTGAACCCTAAGTTAGAGCCATCCCCGAGCCATCTCCTTTACATGTCGATGTTCCTTAGTGTCCGCCGGTGCTCTAGAGCTTGGAAACCGAAGCCTAGAAGGCTTAGGGCATCGGGGCGACGTCGCCGGACTTCATCCGAACCGTTGCGCCGTCGCGGGCTAGTTTGGGGGCCCTACCGGCGCGAGCAAACCCCACCAGCGTGTTCCTCACGTTGAATTAGGGGCTGGCGGCGAGTTTCAGCAGTTGAGATGGCCAGACTACGGATCCCGGAGCTTCTCCGGCGAGCCCGGCGGCGGGGTCGCGCGGGAGCTAGAGGTGGAAGACGACCTCCCTGGGCCCGCGTGTCAGCAACTCGGGGAAAACAGTCCGGATACTCTGTGGCACGGGATCGTCTGTGACAGCGCGGGAAACAATTCTGTATCCCGTGTAGCGCGCTCCCGGTGACTGACACGTGCCCCATGGCCCACAGTCAGGTTTAAACTTTTCCCCGGATTTATTCAAATCCCAGATTTTTCCCCAAACTTTAGAAGAGCATAACTTTTGCTAGGAACCTACAATTTAGTGATTCAAATTGGGTTAGATTCAGATTGACAAACTCTATCCAATTATGCAACCCAATTTTTATGAAAGTCTTTATTTAATTCTGTAAAATTCTTTAAAGCTTTTCAGCAAAAGAATTTTAGAGTGAGTTTGGTTTATCCAAAAATCCTCAAACTGTGCCAGAATATTCTTTAGGGTGTTATTAGACTCCTGTAAAAGTTTCAGCTAATTTGGAGTTGAATTGATCATGGTAATTCAGATTGTAAGTTCCTGTATTCAAATGAATACAGAAACATTTTCAGAGAATTTCCAAAACTTGTAAATTCAGTTATGGGAAATTCTTAGCTCCAAAAATCCTAGGACAATTCATGTAGACTCTATGAACTATAATTGAAATTGTGGTTAACTGAGTTTGGCATGAACATGAGTGTTACCTCAGAATTAATTCATCTTTGACTAAACACTTAGAGAATTATTCTGAATAAACCAATCCATGAAATGTGCTAAATTTTGGTCCAGAGGACTTTCTTGTGACAAGGAACTCACATGAAAATTCTCAGCTCCATTAGAGCTCTGGATCACCACTGTCATGTGTGATCTCTTAAGGTGATCAACACTTGAGTGGGAAGAAGCACTCAACACTTGATCTTAGTGTTTAAGCCCAACCCAAATCACTAGCACCAGTGTCATTTTAAATTCTTAAACAAAGTTCCAGTTTTAAAACTGTCCTTAGATCTTATTAGCAAAAGCTTTTCAATTAAATACATATGCATGATCATATCGTGTAGCATATACGTGAGAAGGTGAGAAGGACTTGAAGTGAAGATCAAGGAGGGAGGAGAACAAGTGATCAAGCTCCAAGTGATCGTCACTAACTGATTGTAACAGTAGTCACCTGCAAAACAGGCAAGCCCCGGTTTGCATTTGAACAGTTTTATAAAGCATTTCCATTTGTAGAGATAATAGCTTTGCATCGTTGATTGCATTACGTCTAGATGATATTGAAAACACCACTTGCATGACCAAAAACACCTAAGAGAGAAAGGGTAGAATAGCAACTCCTCGAGGGAATTTGGCTACGCTAATGTTAGTAGGAAAGGTCAGGTAGAAGACGAGTAGTTGGAATCTACTCGCGAGTTTAGGGCTGGTTTACTCGGAACGGGTCCGAATTAGAAAAGATGAGGAAAGTTCACATTTAAGAAATGGAGACTGGGCAGGGAGGTTTGGATGCAGCAGGTTGCAGGCCGTGCGTGCATAGCCCTGCCTGTGTCGATTAAGGCCCGTCCGTGCTTGGCCCTGTTGGACAAGTTTGAGTTGTGTACGGGGCACATACTGGCTATATGGGACCCAGGAAACCGATGTACCTTGGGAGATCCATAGTGGAACTTTTCCAACTGCCTTAGGCTTTCAGCGTCAGGGTAGCAGGAGGTAACTCGCTCAAGAACATACCACAGAGGGTATGTACCTTGAGGGAGCTTGCGTACTCGGGGCAGTTGGACTGCGTCCAATGTGGAAGATCTTGGGAAAGGTGGCCGCGTACAACGTCAGTCGAGGTTGCTGTCGGCAACTCGGAGTACGGGTGTATGTGTCGTGTAGTCCCGGCGTGTACTGATTTGAATCACCGTCGCTCGCGGTCATATGAGCATACTTGCCCACTGCGTCTTGACGTAGTAAGAACTGAACTGGTTATTCCTTTGAACTTGATAAGGCTGTGCTATAATTTGTATTGCAACCATGATTGAGTTAGAGATAGGCTCATTAAACTTTACCTTCACTTTGTGCAAGGAGCATCGCAACAAAACGTTTCTTGTTTGATTGTGGAGTTGCGATGCTTTCCGGCTCAAGGTTTGCACAATGAGGCTTAAAATCTGAAAGTTAAGGATCGACTTTAGGCGAGTCCTTTATGCAAATCTAGCCAACCCAATTGCAACCGTCGTGCATGTAGAGTTTCTTGCTTAGGAGAGACGGGTCAGACTTGCTGAGCCTATGTGCTCACGCTTGCTATATAAGTAGTTTTGCAGGTTAACAACGATGCTGAAAAGAAGGTTGTCCGGTGAGACTCGGGGACTCCCGAGTCAGGTAACATGGAGAACCCAGCCGCTGCTGCTTGTCTTCGTGTTGCTAGCGAGAGGAGTCCGCGGGCTGGACTTCATCTCGAATGCTTTTAGTTATTCGACGTGAGTTGATATAGACTTCCGCTGTAGTTACTTGATGTAAAGTATTTACAAAGAAAAACTTGTAAGCTTCCGCGATTGTTTTATGTAATACGTTGTTCCTTGTATGTGTGCTGTTGGGTGCCGCATAAAACGGCACCACCCAATGCGATTCCCGGGCGAGTGGCCTGTCTCGGTTGAGCGGGTCACGTCAGCGTGGTATCAGATCCGCATTGGTAATAGCACACGGAATAAGGAAGGTATTACGACAAAAATTTAGGTTACGGTGAGGATACGGTATTAGGCCCACATAAGGATTACTATTAGCTTATTATGAAGGTGGCAATCTAACTTATTTGTTATGTTGGAAAATCGTGCATCTCGGGACAATCTATGTCTTGGGGGGTGCACGTAAGCGCTGTCCACCAGTGCGCACAAGCTGAAGGGTGGAGCCCCACGGGTGGCAGGTAACCCGATCCGCTTTAGTATCCTCTACGACTCCTCATGTCGTTTGGGGTACTCGAGCAACGTCTGTCCCAGGCGTGCGTAGTGCAATTTGGGAAACCCCGTCACGTGGTTAGTAACGTGAACACGTAGCTCAAGGCCTGTTTGGCTTGAGAACACCTGTGCGATTGATGACGGACAGGTGTAAGAACTGTATGGATACCGGGTTCGGTGTGCAGCCGGACCTGATGATTGAATGTGACTTATGCAGGATTAACCACGAAACCGTAGTACGAATAGTACACGTTTGCGAGTGACCGTTTTAGTGCCACCTAAGATACGTTATACCGGTATAATCCGGTTAGGATTTTCTTTTGGTGAGGCTACGTAGTACCGACATGCTTCTTACGGTGCATCGACGCCGTACTGAACATAATAACCCCTTTCCTTCAAAGAAATAACTCATGAACTAACTTTAAAATAAAAATGGAAGTTTGAAACAAATATTAGTTACTGAACTCTTATTTTGAGCTAAGATTCAAATGAGAGGAGGACTAGGCTTCAAAGATTTCAAAAACAGAGTGCTCTGTTTTCGGCAGGAATTCTTGCTGGACTTTAACAGAGCATAACTCTGAGTAGATTGACCCAATTAAGTTGTATGGTACAGTTATGGAAAGGTCTTCAAGTGATCTACAACTTATTTGTAGAGCTCCAGAGCCAAATCACATGCTAAATGGGTAGAAAGTTCAGAGGAATATGAACTGTCCAGAACCAGGACAGTAACAAAACCTCTCTGGACCTTTCTGTTTTTAAACCATAACTTTCTGTAGAGAAACCCTTAAGAAGCCTATGATACACCATTGGATAGGTTATGAAATGTGCAACATTGTTGTAGTTCAAAGTTTGTTCAGGTTCTTATTGTATTTACATATACAACTGTGATAAAATCAGCCACGTACAAAGGAGGTGCTGGCAAATTTTATCCAGGAATTCTGTCAACTTCGGAAAATCATAACTTTAAATCCGGAGAGGATCTGGGGGCATATGAGTACTCGTTGGAAAGATACGGAAGTTAAATTTAACTTTAGTATTCAACTCGAGTTATGAAATTGCTATTAACTAGATCAAAATATGGAGATAGTGCATAAAGGTCTGTTCTGTACAGATAGGCTGAATAGCTATGCCTACTAAGGAGTTTTGTAAACATGAATTTTGTTACTGCTTTCATAAAGTTATGACACAATCATGTTTCCATTAGTCTCACATACCGCTGAGTTCTTGTTTAACTCATCTCAACTACATTTTGCAGTATGGTTCGTAATCGCTCTAGGAGTAGGGCCGGAAGTTCTCGTCGAGGTGGTGATGCTTCTATCCCACCATCGGAACCACCATCCACGGGATGGATGGATCTTATGACTCGAGTCGTCGAGTCTAACCAAGAGAATGCTAGGCTACTCCAAGAAGCAACACAAGAACACACACGCTTACTCCAAGCTTTGGTACAGCAAGGCGTACTCCAGAATACGCAACAAGTCGTTCCACCTCGGGACGCTTATTTGGACTTCTTGGCGACTCAACCGCCAATTTTTACTGAAGCCACCAAACCTGTGGAAGCAGATCAATGGCTTCGTGTCATGGAGTCTAAATTTGGAGTATTCAAGTGTGATGAATACCAGAAGACAAAGTTTGCCGCTCAACAACTCCATGGAGCCGCCGGAAACTGGTGGGTGGATCATATTGCCACCATTCCGGAGGGCCATCAAGTGACATGGAGAGAGTTTTGTGAAGCCTTTCGTACTCGTTACATACCATTAGGTATTGTCAAAGCAAAGCGGGAGGAATTTTTGGGCTTGAAGCAAGGGGACATGAGTGTCCTCGAATATGTCAGAAGATTTAATCTTTTGGCCCAATATGCTCCCGAATATGTGGCGAAAGAAGACGCACGGTGTGACCTATTTTTCCATGGCCTGAGTGCCATATTACGGGAGAAGCTGGCCGTACATAATAACGGCAGTTACACCGACATGGTCAATGCGGCTTTCATTCAAGAGAAGCCGACACTTGAGTGGCAAGCGGAGAAGAGAAAGATGAGTAAGATCGAGCAGGCTAGCACAAGTTATGTGCCTCAGAAGTACCGTTTGGTGTATCAAACGCCACCCGGTGATAGATGGAGGCCACCTGTACGATCAACTCCTCAGAGATTGATTGCTGGTCAAGTTCTACAACTTGCACCACCTCCACTGCCGCAGCATCAGACGGTGGTTTGTGCTCCATCGCTGCAGCCATATATACCTAGCAGTCCACCACAAGTCAACGAAGAACCGGAGAGGCATCCGTGTCTTACTTGTGGGCGTAAGGGCCATTATGCTAGGCAATGTTCTGAGGGAATTCAAGGATGTGGGTCATCATATTTACAACAATACAATCCGTACCTTAATATGCAGATAGGAGGGCAGATAAGGGGCAACATTCACTATACTGTGATTGATGATGTTCCGGAAGGAGAAGCCGCTTTAGCAGGGATGTTTTCTCTGAATCAGCTACCGGCTTTAGTTCTCTTTGATTCCGGTGCCACACACAGCTTCATTAGCCAATCTTTTGTGGCTCAACATCAGCTCCAAACCGTTTATACAAGGAGGCAATACCTCATATCTTCGCCCGGGGGCAGCAGTACCGCAAGTGAGGTCGTCTCCCGAGCACCTCTTTGTTTGGGGGGAAAAATATACCCTACGACTCTCATTATCCTTGAGGGTCTGAAGATCGACATCATTTTGGGGATGTCGTGGTTGAATTACCACAGAGCGGTTCCTAACATTAGCTCCAGGACCGTTGAGCTCAACTCCCCACAGCACGGTCTTCATATATTAATTCTGGGCGCCAGACGGCAGCAGATTGCAACAGTGAACCACACGGAAGCTGTCAAGATAGAGGACATTCCGGTGGTACGTGAGTATCCGGATGTGTTTCCCGACGATTTACCGGGCATGCCGCCCGAGCGAGACGTTGAGTTCAAGATCGAACTTATACCGGGAACCACACCGATATCACGAAGGTCGTACAAGATGGCACACAATGAACTGGCAGAATTGAAGACACAGCTGAATGACCTAATGAGCAAGGGATTTATATGACCAAGTTCGTCACCTTGGGTTTGTTCAGCGTTGTTTGTCAAAAAGAAGGACGAAACACTATGACTTTGTGTTGATTATCGTCCTTTAAACGCCGTTACCATCAAGAACAAGTATCCACTACCTCGCATTGATATGCTCTTCGCTCAATTAGTGGGTGCGAAGGTATTTTCAAAGATGGATCTTCGGTCCGGATATCATCAGATTAAAATCCGGGCAGAAGATATTCCCAAGACGGCATTTTCAACAAGATACGGGCTGTATGAGTACCTCGTTATGTCTTTTGGTTTGACCAATGCCCCGGCACACTTTATGTACCTGATGAATTCAGTGTTCATGCCGGAATAGGATAAATTCATCGTTGTCTTCATCGACGATATCTTGGTGTACTCCAAGTCAGAGGAAGAACATGCTGAACATCTGCATATTGTGCTACAAAGATTGCGAGATCATCAGCTCTATGCAAAATTCAGCAAGTGTGAATTCTGGATTAATCAAGTACCTTTTCTCAGACACATTATTTCAGCGGAGGGCATCGCTGTAGATCCGAGTAAGATTATCCAAGTACAGAAATGGGAGTCACCAAAGTCAGTACATGAAATCCGAAGCTTCCTCGGTTTAGCTGGTTACTACCGGAGGTTTATTCCGAGTTTTTCCAAGATTGCTAAACCGATGACGGAATTATTAAAGAAGAATACCAGATTTGTGTGGGGTGCTGCGTGTGAACAAGCTTTCAAGACTTTAGTGAAGCATCTCACAACGGCCCCAGTTTTTGCTCAGCCGGATACGACAAAGCCATTCGACGTTTATTGCGATGCATCTGGCATCGGTCTTGGCTGCGTGCTGATGCAAGAAAGACGAGTGGTCGCTTATGGATCTCGTCAACTCAGAACTCACGAGCAGCATTATCCAACTCATGATCTTGAGTTAGCTGCCGTGGTCCTTGCTTTGAAGATGTGGAGGCATTACTTGCTCGGAAATCTTGTACACCTCTACACCGACCACAAGAGCTTGAAGTACATCTTCACTCAGAAAGAATTGAACATGAGGCAACGAAGATGGCTAGAGCTCATTAAGGATTATGAACTAGAGATTCATTATCATCTAGGAAGGCGAATGTGGTCGCCGATGCGCTTAGTCGTAAGGCGCATATCCATCACCTAACTATTGCTGAAATGGATGATAAAGAACCAAGCCTCCGTGTCATCCCGTATGGAGCTCTCTATAATCTCGCTCTCATTCCTACCATCCGAGAGGAGATCATTGAAGCTCAACGGAAAGACAAGGGTATGTCTCACATACAGCGAAGGATAGACAACGGAGAAATGAAGTGCTTCCGGAAGGACGATGAAGGTACTTTGTGGTTCAACGACCGGATGTAGTGCCCCGGGATATGGGACTACGGAAGAAAATTTTGGATGAAGCTCATTTGTCCAAGTTTTCCATTCATCCGGGCAGTAATAAAGTGTACCAAGATCTCCGGGAGAAGTTTTGGTGGACACGTATGAAACGTGAAGTTGCAAAGTACGTTTCAGAGTGTGATACGTGTCGAATAGTCAAGGCCGACCATATGAAGAAGTCAGGCCTGTTGCAGCCATTGCATGTACCGGCATGGAAGTGGGAAGACTTGAGTATGGACTTCATCGTCGAGTTGCCGATGACCTCCCACAACCATGATTCGATTTGGGTAATTGTGGACTGGTTAACCAAATCAGCACATTTCATCCCTGTGCATACTAGGTACAACGCAAAGCAGTATGCGGAGCTGTACATAGCACGGATCTTGTGCTTACATGGAGTTCCCCGCACCATTGTGTCAGATAGAGGATCGCTGTTCGTAGCCCGTTTCTGGGAGCAGCTACACGCATCCTTGGGGACAAAGTTGATTAGAAGCTCTGCGTATCACCCTCAAACCGATGGGCAAACTGAGAGGGTGAATCAAATACTAGAGGATATGCTGAGAGCATGTGCCATTCACCACGGTAAGAGCTGGGATGATCACTTACCGCTGGCGGAGTTCTCGTACAACAACGGATATCAGACGAGCATCAAGATGGCACCATATGAAGCTCTATACGGCCGGAAGTGCCGTACAGCATTGAACTGGTGCGAGTCCAGTGAACGAGTAACATTCGGGGTTGATCTTGTCAATGAAGCCGAAGAGAGAGTTCGGATAATACAAGAGAACCTCAAAGCTGCCCAATCTCTTCAAAAGAGCTACGCGGACCAGAGACGTCAACCGCTGCATTTCGAAGTCAGAGAGCACATTATCTTCGTGTGTCTCCGATGAAGGTGATTCATCGGTTCGGTGTCAAGGGGAAACTTGCTCCCCGATTCATCGGTCCATTTACTATCACGGAGAAGTGCGGAACTGTACCGGCTGGGACTACCGGCAAGCCTTGCCGGTATTCACGACATATTTCACGTGTCCCAGCTGCGGAAGTGTCTCAAGCTTACCGCTGCCACCCACAGCGAAGACATCGACGAGTTGAAGCCGGATCTCACCTACGTCGAGCAACCTATTCAGATTATCGACGAAAAGACCCGGACCACTAGGAACCGGACTTTGAAATTTTACAAAGTCCTGTGGAGTAATCATACCCCGGAAGAGGCGACTTGGGAAACCGAAGATTACATCCACAAGAATTATCCGGAGCTTTTGTCATAAACCTTGTAATTACCTCCCACCTCGTTCCTCTTTTGAATCTCAGGACGAGATTCCTTTTAAGGGGGGAGGAATGTAAATGTCCCAAAATTAGGAATACAAAGAAACACTTGTTTGCAAAGTTTTGTTTCATGTGTATGAAATTTGGGACTTGTTAAAACTTTTTCCCACATGTGATAACACACATGAGGGCTTTCTTCACACAAGTCAAATGTTCATTTGAGAACTTGGAACCCTAGAGGGGTCTAAAACAAGGATGGTAAGTTCCCATATGTGTGAGAAAACAAAAATCAGATTTGGAACAATTTGTTCAAACAAAAATTCAAATGAGAAGAACACAATGGAATTCAAAACTGTTGTGCTAAAAATCTCATTTGCAGCAGCCAAAATAAAAATCAGATTTCATATTTGAATTCCTTGAGACCAAATTAGGGGGGTGTGCAAAGTTTCATGATTTATGGAAATAGTTTGCAACCCATTTTGCAAAAGGGACTTTAAAAGACAAAGAATTCAAATGCATGTTTGAATTTGGATGAAACTTGCCCAATTATCCAAATGCATACCAGATTTGAATTCCCACAATTGAATTCACTCAACATTCAAACTTGGGAGATATTTGGAGAGGGGATAAGGACTGATCAGTGGGTCCCACATGTCATTGTGTGAACTGAAAAGTTGCAAAAGATCTCAGTGTTGGGTCTCTGTTTGCCTCCTTCAGTCGGCACCCGACACCGAGGGCGCAGCTCCGCTCGACACCGAGCTCAGCCGGCAGCCACCTCCTGGTGGAATTTCTTCACGCTGGAGAGCTGCTGGACGTCGGTGGCTACCGCCTCACCGCCTCTCCCACCTCTTAACCGAAAACACGGCGCTGTTCTTCTCTCTCTCGCACCGGAAGACAGAAAACACAGCCGCCCTGCTTCGATCGATCGGGAGCTCGGGAAATTCTAGTGAGCAGCGCCTCTGAGCAGCAAAACCACACCACCATCGTCCCCATGACTTCCCCGAGCCATCACCGAGCGGATCCACGCTCTCTGCACTGAGAAAGGCGAGTTTCCGCGGCGGCCGCCACACAACAGCAACACCCTGCTTCCGTGGACAGCCTCCTCCAGGGCGTTTCACGATCAAGCAAGGCAACCCTGGGACACGCAGGAGCTCCCTACAGCTTCCATCCGAAGCTCAGCCCCAGACGTTGCCGCGCGCCGACGAATTTTGGAAATTTCCTCCGGCCGGTGAAAACTGACCCGCGGGTATGAAACCGTGAAATTCTCGAGTTATATTCAGTTTGATCTTTGCAAATTGCACACACTGGATGTAGACTTGCTTCGCAACAATTTTCCTTTTGGAACCTAGCTAGAAACCCGCTCTGCACGACGTGATCTCGATCGGTCTAACGGCGGTTGTGGTAGAGACCGTCGGGTGCACGGTGAACCCTAAGTTAGAGCCATCCCCGAGCCATCTCCTTTACATGTCGATGTTCCTTAGTGTCCGCCGGTGCTCTAGAGCTTGGAAACCAAAGCCTAGAAGGCTTAGGGCGTCGGGGCGACGTCGCCGGACTTCGTCCGAACCGTTGCGCCGTCGCGGGCTAGTTTGGGGGCCCTACCGGCGCGAGCAAACCCCACCAGTGTGTTCCTCACGTTGAATTAGGGGCTGGCGGCGAGTTTCAGCAGTTGAGATGGCCGGACGACGGATCCCGGAGCTTCTCCGGCGAGCCCGGCGGCGGGGTCGCGCGGGAGCGAGAGGTGGAAGACGACCTCCCTGGGCCCACGTGTCAGCAACTCGGGGAAAACGGGCCGGATACTCTGTGGCACGGGATCGGCTGTGACAGTGCGGGAAACAATTCTGTAGCCCGTGTAGCGCGCTCCCAGTGACTGACACGTGCCCCATGGCCCACAGTCAGGTTTAAACTTTTCCCCGGATTTATTCAAATCCCAGATTTTTTCCCAAACTTTAGAAGAGCATAACTTTTGCTAGGAACCTCCAAATTTAGTGATTCAAATTGGGTTAGATTCAGATTTACAAACTATATCCAATTATTCAACCCAATTTGTATGAAAGTCTTTATTTAATTCTGGAAAATTCGTTAAAGCTTTTCAGCAAAAGAATTTTAGAGTGAGTTTGGTTTATCCAAAAATCCTCAAACTTTGCCAGAATATTCTTTAGGGTGTTATTAGACTCCTGTAAAAGTTTCAGATCATTTGGAGTTGAACTGATCAGGGTAATTCAGATTGTAAGTTCCTGTATTCAAATGAATACAGAAACATTTTCAGAGAATTTCCAAAACCTTGTAAATTCAGTTCTGGGAAATTCTTAGCTCCAAAAATCCTAGGAAAATTCATGTAGACTCTATGAACTATAATTTAAATTTTGGTTCACTGAGTTTGACATGAACATGAGTGTTACCTCAGAATTAATTCATCTTTTACTAAACACTTAGAGAATTATTCTGAATAAACCACTCCATGAAATGTGCTAAATTTTGGTCCAGAGCACTTTCTTGTGACAAGGAACTCACATGAGAATTCTCAGATCCATTAGAGCTCTGGATCACCACTGTCATGTGTGATCTCTTAAGGTGATCAACACTTGAGTGGGAAGAAGCACTCAACACTTGATCTTAGTGTTTAAGCCCAACCCAAACCACTAGCACCAGTGTCATTTTAAATTCTTAAACAAAGTTCCAGTTTTAAAACTGTCCTTAGATCTTATTAGCAAAAGCTTTTCAATTAAATACATATGCATGATCATATCGTGTAGCATATACGTGAAGAAGGTGAGAAGGACTTGAAGTGAAGATCAAGGAGGGAGGAGAACAAGTGATCAAGCTCCAAGTGATCGTCACTAACTGATTGTAACAGTAGTCACCTGCAAAACAGGCAAGCCCCGGTTTGTATTTGAACAGTTTTATAAAGCATTTCCATTTGTAGAGATAATAGCTTTGCATCGTTGATTGCATTACGTCTAGATGATATTGAAAACCCCACTTGCATGACCAAAAACACCTAAGAGAGAAAGGGTAGAATAGCAACTCCTCGAGGGAATTTGGCTACGCTAATGTTAGTAGGAAAGACTCGCGAGTTTAGGGCTGGTTTACTCGGAACGGGTCCGAATTAGAAAAGATGAGGAAAGTTCACATTTAAGAAATGGAGACTGGGCAGGGAGGTTTAGATGCAGCAGGTTGTAGGCCGTGCGTGCATAGCCCTGCCTGTGTCGATTAAGGCCCGTCCGTGCTTGGCCCTGTTGGACAAGTTTGAGTTGTGTACCGGACACATACTGGCTATATGGGACCTAGGAAACCGATGTACCTTGGGAGATCCATAGTGGAACTTTTCCAACTGCCTTAGGCTTTCGGCGTCAGGGTAGCAGGAGGTAACTCGCTCAAGAACATACTACAGCAGGTATGTACCTTGAGGGAGCTTGCGTACTCGGGGCAGTTGGACTGCGTCCAATGTGGAAGATCTTGGGAAAGGTGGCCGCGTACAACGTCAGTCGAGGTTGTTGTCGGCAACTCGGAGTACGGGTGTACGTGTCGTGTAGTCCAGGCGTGTACTGATTCGAATAAACGTCGCTCGCGGTCATATGAGCATACTTGCCCACTGCGTCTTGACGTAGTAAGAACTGAACTGGTTATTCCTTTGAACTTGATAAGGCTGTGCTATAATTTGTATTGCAACCATGATTGAGTTAGAGATAGGCTCATTAAACTTTACCTTCACTTTGTGCAAGGAGCATCGCAACAAAATGTTTCTTGTTTGATTGTGGAGTTGCGATGCTTTCCGGCTCAAGGTTTGCACAATGAGGCTAAAAATCTGAAAGTTAAGGATCGACTTTAGGCGAGTCCTTTATGCAAATCTAGCCAAACCAATTGCAACCGTCGTGCATGTAGACTTAGGAGAGACGGGTCAGACTTGCTGAGCCTATGTGCTCACGCTTGCTATATAAGTGGTTTTGCAGGTTAACAACGATGCTGAAAAGAAGGTTGTCCGGTGAGACTCGGGGACTCCCGAGTCAGGTAACACATGGAGAACCCAGCCGCTGCTGCTTGTCTTCGTGTTGCTAGCGAGAGGAGTCCGCGGGCTGGACTTCATCTCGAGTGCTTTTAGTTATTCGACGTGAGTTGATATAGACTTCCGCTGTCGTTACTTGATGTAAAGTATTTACAAAGAAAAACTTGTAAGCTTCGATTGTTTTATGTAATACGTTGTTCCTTGTATGTGTGCTGTTGGGTGCCGCACAAAACGGCACCACCCAATGCGATTCCCGGGCGAGTGGCCTGTCTCGGTTGAGCGGGTCGCGTCATGCGGTGAAGTGGGGCACTACGCCCATAAATGCCCAAAGAAGAAGCCCGCACAGCCACAACAGCAGAATGTGATGCGAGGACGGGTGAACCACGTCACTATGGAGGAAGCGCAAGAGGCACCCGACGTGGTAGTTGGTAAGTTTCCTGCCAATTTACACCTTGCAACCCTGCTGTTTGATTCTGGTGCTACACATTCATTCATTGCTCAACGGTTTGTTAAGAAGTATGACCTAGCAACAACACAAATGAACCATATGCTAGCCGTAAACTCTCCAGGTGGAGAAATAAGGACAAGACAAGTGTGTCCCAAAGTGAACCTAGACATTAGTGGGGTAGTATTTACTGCTAACCTCATAGTGATAGATTCACAAGGGATAGATATTATTTTGGGTATGGATTGGATGACCAAACATAAAGGAATCATCCATTGTTCGACCAGAACGGTGGAACTAACTCACCCTAGTGGCACAAGAGTAAAGTTCATAACAATACACGAGCCTAGGAGGGACATTAAATTAAATCAAGTTGAGGTGAAAGTTGAGGAAATCAAGACCATCAGGGAATATCCAGATGTTTTTTCCGGAGAAGTTGCCAGGTATGCCTCCCGATCGTGAAGTGGAATTTGCAATTGAGCTAGTACCTGGAACAGCCCCGATTTACATAAGACCTTATCGGATAGACTCCAAGCAGCTGGAAGAACTCAAGGATCATTTAAGAGAATTGACGGAGAAGGGGTATATTCGTCCTAGTTCCTCACCATGGGGAGCTCCGGTGATATTTGTGCCCAAGAAGGACGGAACCCAAAGGTTATGTGTGGATTACCGTGCTTTGAATGAGGTAACCATCAAGAACAAGTACCCATTACCCCGCATTGAAGACTTGTTTGATCAGTTGAGAGGCGCTTGTGTGTTCTCGATAATTGATCTCAGGTCGGGCTACCACCAACTAAAGATAAGGCAATCTGATATTCCCAAGACAGCTTTCGTATCTCGGTACGGACTGTATGAATACACCGTCATGCCTTTCGGGCTGACTAATGCCCCGGCATACTTCATGTATCTCATGAACAAGTTATTCATGGAATATCTGGACAAATATGTGGTGGTTTTCATAGATGACATTCTCGTCTTCTCCAAAGATGAAGAAGAACATGAGAAACATCTAAGGTTGGTGTTGCAGAGGCTAAGAGAACACCAACTATATGCCAAATTGAGCAAGTGTGAGTTTTGGCTGAAGAGAGTTCCCTTCTTAGGACATATAATCTCGGAGGGAGGAATCTCCGTAGATCCCGCCAAAATCGAGGATATACAGAAGTGGAAGACCCCTGAAAATGTCGGGGAAGTTCGAAGCTTTTTGGCATTGGCTGGATACTATCGACGGTTTATTGAAGGATTCTCCAAGATCTCGAGACCTCTCACCAAACTGTTGGAGAAGGGAATCACATTCACCTGGACGCCACAGTGCGAGACGAGTTTTCAGGAGCGAAAGAAGAGATTGACAACAGCCCCAGTGTTGGTTATGCCAGATATGCAGAAGAATTTCACAGTGTACTGTGATGCCTCTGGAAATGGGTTGGGATGTGTTCTCATGCAAGAAGGGCATGTCGTGGCATATGCATCCCGGCAGCTTCGGAAGCACGAGAAAAACTATCCTACACATGACTTAGAACTAGCCGCAGTGGTACACGCGTTGAAAATTTGGCGGCACTATTTGATGGGGAAGAGGACCGAGATATATACGGATCATAAGAGTTTGAAGTACATTTTCACACAGCCAGATCTCAACCTCAGACAAAGGAGATGGTTAGAGCTAATCAATGACTTTGATGTGGGCATCAACTATCATCCCGGGAAAGCAAACGTCGTGGCCGATGCTTTGAGTCGGAAAGTGCAAATCAATAAGTTGAGCTTGAAGGACATGCCTGCAGAATTAAAGGACGAGGTTATGAGGCTCAATCTATGCCTAGTAAATAGTGGTGAAGCCATCGCCATGGAAGTGGACTCCACACTAGAGCGAGACATACACGAGGGTCAAAAGAATGATGAGAAGATACAAGAAATCAGGCAACTCATCAAGGAAAATAAAGCCCCTGGTTTCAGAGAGGATGAACAAGGAACAGTGTGGCACGGGAAAAGAATCTGTGTGCCAGAAGTAAAGAAGATCCGCGAATTGATTTTGAAGGAGGCTCATGATTCTGACTATTCCATTCATCCTGGGAGTACGAAAATGTACCAGGACCTCAAGAGCAGGTATTGGTGGTATGGCATGAAGCGAGATGTCGCGGAACATGTTGCTCTATGTGACACATGTCAGTTGGTGAAAGAAGAACATCAACGACCCGCGGGATTATTGCAACCACTCAAAGTGCCTGAATGGAAATGGGAAGAAATCAGCATGGATTTCATCGTGGGATTGTCTAGGACCCAATCAGGATATGATTCGATATGGGTCATCATTGATAGGCTAACCAAGGTAGCTCACTTCATCCCCGTGAAGGAAAGCTACAGCGGATCCAAATTGGCAGAGTTGTACATGTCAAGGATCGTGTGTTACCATGGAGTGCGAAAGAAGATTGTGTCGGATCGAGGGACACAGTTCACCTCAAGGTTCTGGCAGAAGTTGCACGAAACCATGGGAACCCATCTGAACTTTAGTTCTGCCTATCATCCCCAAACCGACGGGCAGACGGAGAGAACCAATCAGATCCTTGAAGATATGCTGAGGGCATGTGCACTAAAAAACAATCGGAGTTAGGACAAGAACTTACTGTATGCGGAGTTTTCCTAAAACAACAGCTATCAAGCTAGTATGAAGATGTCACCGTTTGAAGCTTTGTACGGGAGGAAGTGTAGAACTCCCCTATTTTGGAACCAAACAGGGGAAAGTAAAGTGTTTGGTCCAGAAGTACTACAAGAAGCCGAGGCGAAGGTGAGGTAAATTCGCAATAACTTGAGGATAGCACAGACACGCCAAAAGAGCTATGCCGATGTACGAAGAAGAGAGCTCGTTTTCAATGTGGGGGACTATGTCTATCTCAAGGTGTCCCTTATAAGAGGA
This sequence comes from Neostapfia colusana, assembly GCA_030760725.1. Taxonomy (NCBI): domain Eukaryota; kingdom Viridiplantae; phylum Streptophyta; class Magnoliopsida; order Poales; family Poaceae; genus Neostapfia; species Neostapfia colusana. The sequence goes on along the minus strand of JASWHV010000002.1, from coordinate 34,035,014 downwards.
CTTCGTCGGTTCAAGGTGAAAGGAAAGTTGTCACCTCGATACATCGGACCCTTTCAAGTTCTGGAAAGGAAAGGCGAAGTGGCGTATCAACTAGAGTTACCGGCTCGTCTATCGGATGTGCACGATGTGTTCCATGTGTCACAACTCAAGAAATGCCTGAGAACGCCTGAAGAGGTGTTACCCATGAATGAAGTGGATGTAGCTGAGGATTTGTCTTATGCCGAGCAACCATACAAGATTTTGGAGACAATGGAACGCCTCACCAGAAATAAAAGAATCCGGATGTGCAAAGTGCAGTGGAAGCATCACTCAGAAGAGGAAGCCACCTGGGAGCGGGAAGATGAGCTCAAGGCACAATTTCCGGAATTGTTTTCTTAGAAACACCAATCTCGAGGATGAGATTTCTTTTAAGGGGGGTAGAGCTGTAACACCCCAAAAATATTGTTAAGACCCTAGATCATGTTAAGAGGGGAATTTAAAAAATTTTGGACATGTTGCATGTTTTGCAAAAATTCAAATTCAAACTGGAATTCAAATTAAACTCAAATCAGAAAAGAAATAGAAAAAGAAAAGTGAAAACAGAAAAAAACCGGCCAGTGGGCCGAAACCCAGCAGTTGGCCCAACCAGCGCCCGCGCCAGCCCGCAGCCGCGCGCGCCGCTTTCCCCCACTGACAGGCAGGGCCCACTAGATCATCGTCTACCTCGCGCCAGCGCTGGACTCTCTCACCCGAATCGAAACCGATCGGGAATTCTCGCGTATTCCAGCCAAATTCTGTTCGGGGGCGACGCAAACTCGATCTAAACCACCCAGCTGCCCTCCCCCGTCTATAAAAACCCCGGCCTCGTTCTGTTTTTCCCACGCGATGCGCCGATTTTCCTCCGGTGAGAACCGAGACTTCGCCGGCGAATTCTGGCCGATCTAACTCGCTGGTCTTGATCCACCACCTCCGGGGAACCTTGCAGGTGCAGAAAACTCGGTAACTTGCGTTGTAAACACAGCGCCGACGAGCCTCTCCGTGAATTCACCTCGGACCTCGTCGCCGATCATCTTCCAGGACCTCCGAGCTCAAGAAAACCCCCGAGGTGAGATCCCCGACCTCTCCTCCACCGATCTATGCCATAAGATCACAGTTCTAGGAAGAATTCTCGAAGATCCGAAAGTCTCCGGCGAGATCGCCGCTTCCCGCAGCCGTGCGCCGCCGGCAGCGCCGCCCGCGCTCGATCAGAGCGACGTGGCCGCTTGTGCGCCGTTTATTTTAAATCGCACGGTAGGGTTTAAATCCCCGCGTACCTGTTCGATGTTATAATCTCGGCCGTCGATTTAAAATCGGACGGTCCACGTCAGCCCCGCGTTATAAAGACTGGAAATCTTACGTGCTAACCCCTGGGGTTCTCGGGAAATATGAGCTAGCCCCGGAAACTTCTGATCTAGCCCCTGGAACTTCAGAAAATCATGTAAATTCATTTAAAAATCAGTTTTAGCCCCTGGACATAATAAAAATTAGGAAAAACTCCTCTGATAAGTGTAGCTAGACCCCTGGAAATTCTGAAAATAATATTATAGACCCTGTAGTGGGGTGAGTTTACCTTTTTAACCCTGTTTAGTATTTAATTTAGGAAATTGAATATGGGGCTAGTGTTTAAAAATTAAAAAGTGGGACAAACATATTGTCACACTTAAATTAAAAACTTTTTCAGTATTTAGAAAACTTTGGAGTGAGATAAAAATATATTTTGGGCTGAAATGAATCTGTTTAATTTCTTATTCACATTTAGGGACACATTTTTAAGTAAAGAATAGTTCTGGAAAATAGGGAAAATAATTGTAAAATAGTCTACATCAGAGGAAAAGGTCAAAAATATATTAGTAAATATTTAAGAACAGAACCTATTCTGTTTAGATGATGTGTCTTGTTATTTTCATAATAAAGTTCACATTTAGGCATAGGAAATAAATCTGAAAATATAGCAACTAGTAAATGATAAATGGAGTTCTAAAATCCAAAAGATTCAGTTTAGGGTTGGTAGAAATTATGAAGACACATATGGAGAAGGAAAATACCTTTCATGCATACTTGGTAGCTAAAAGGTGTAGTAATTGAATATAAGGAATTTATTTAAATTGGAAACTCATATATATAGTATGCAAGCATAAATGTGAATACAAAAGTAGGAATTATATACATATGATTAAAAGTGTATGCAAGACACAAATCAACACACATAGAGTAACCACAACACATATAATGGTGAATGACTTTCATAAATGTGAATGTGTGGTTTGTATGAAGTGGAAGTGTGAACTATGTCTTATGGATTGTTGTTTTTCTTTTGCTATGTGTGATGGTATGATGTAGAACCTGCTCAAGAGCAAGTTATTCCTTTCCAAGATCAGGACTACCATTTCCAAGAGCAGCAGGAAGGAGGCAAGTGTCCTTGACCACTTTGATACTATGCTAGGATGTGTAGATAGAATTATTTGCATTGTCAAATGAAATATGAAACCCATGTTAGGAAGTTTCCCTAGAATTGCATTACCTTGTTTCCTTGTAGCTTGGGTTGGGATTTATTTTATCATGTCATTTATTATTATGCATATGCTTAGCCATGCTTAGAATGGGATATTTGGGATATGAGATCATCAGTTTATTTTACCATACTCTTGAATGAGATATTGTGAGTTATGTAGAGGTAGGGATCAAGGCAAGTTGGATATTTTGGTTGTGTGCTGGGTGCACCAGACTCGGGTTTATGTTTAGTACTTGCCTGGATCTTAAGGACCGGTTCATGGAGCATGTAACCTGGCTTTACCGTGCCAACAACATGCTGAGATGGGACAGCTTGGCCAATTAATAAGGTGTATCCCCGGCGTAGTATGGGTGTGTTGGATGGTGCGGGGAATAGGTGTCAGCTGGACTACCATATGAACCGCAAGGCTCAAGAGGGGGCCACTGCAGCGGGGTTGGAGCCTCTTGTATGCTGTTAGGGGTGAAACCTCAGTGGGCCCACGCTCATCGGGAATCCCTTTGTAAAGGCTTCGTAGTGATCTCCTGGCTACACACCTGGGAAGTGTGAATGTGGTTCGTAGCCACTGGCATAATGGAGGTTCTTTTAGTCCACCCGGCAACGGGGGATGAAATCACTACATGTGGGTACAGTGGTACAAACTCTGCAGAGTCCAAACTGTCATGACAGCCGTGCTCACGGTCAAGAGCGGCTTGGACTTATTCATGATTAGAGGATTGATGGTTTTGGAAGTTGTGGATGTTAAGCGGGGAGCTTAGCATTGTAAATGAAGTTATGGTTATTTGATTATGATGATGGGATGGGAGATTGGGACCATTTCACCTATGTAGTAATGTAGGCGCTTAATAAGCTAAGGTGATAGGTATTAATTGCGTAGTTCTTTAACCATGAGTTCAACCTCTCCTTGTTCTAGCCATGCATGATATAATTTTCCCACACTTGCTGAGTACCATTGGTACTCAACCATGCATATTTGTTTGTCTATATTGATGCTCAGGTCAAGATAATGAGGTGGTGTATAATGACCAAGACATTGGACCCTAAGAAGGTTTCTAGGTTCATGGAGACCCCCGGGCAACACCTGTGATGGAGACCTCAAGAATAATATTCCGCTGCTTGTTTATTTACTTGTGATGAACTTATTATTGTCAATCGAGACATTTGCTATGTAAGACTAATTTATATTCGACACCTGGCTTGTAATAAATGATGCTTCACTATTTGTCATCACATGTATGAGAAAATGATCCTGGCATACATGTGATATTCACTCGGTTGTTCTTCGGAGAAACCGGGTGTGACAACCCTGAGCCTGACATAGAACCTACGCTGCTAAGGTAGGAAGCTGGAGATATGAAATGCTCCATTGCCACGGGAACCATCGCTCTATTCTGTGGCGTTAATTGTTCTGATTTTATAAGTTCATCTATTCTTCTTTCACAGATGACTTGACCTTTTGATCAATCGTATCTTCAATTGTCTTCTTGAACTTGTCACATCTTCTATATAACTCTATATCGTTTGGGAAAGTACCTCTCCAGGACATTTGAGAAAAGATTGCTAGAACCCGTCCACCGTGTTACCGCGCGCGCGCGAGGTGAACGCACCACGCATGCAGTACATGCGTCCTTAGAGATACACGGGCGGACAATCTTACGTTACAAACCGCCTGTGATAAACATTCTTCACGGGCGGACAGCCGTAGATAAAGAACCGCCTGCGATAGAGATTCTTTACAGGCGGCTACTCTTTATATTACAAACCGCCTATGACAAACATTTTTCATAGGCGGACAGACGTAGATAAAGAACCACCTGCGATAAAGATTCTTCACAGGCAGATACTCTTTACATTACAAACCGCCTGTGATAAAGGTTCTTCACACGCTGCTAGTCGAAGGTAAAGAACCGCCTGTGAAAATTATAGGATGCACATGTCCACAAAAGTTCTAGCAACAAAATATGTCTCACATGGTTGCATGCATTACAGGGGCCCCAGAATGTCAAGTTCCGCAAATGAAGCATCTTCTACACAACTTGCCTTCTCTCCAGAAGCTCTAGTATCCATCAGTCGGTTTCATGGATTGGCTCCGAGCCACTACTCCAACCGCCATCTGTTTCTGGCTGGTTGATGTACATGGAGCTTGATGAAGGAAGTGACACGCCCCTGGCTTGAGCCTCTGGAGCCCCTCCAACCGGTATCTCGGTGATGACAGGTCTCGGAAGTGGTGATCTCGTGCCAGGGATTGTCACGCCGGCTAGGGGCCGCCCCTTGTGCTTGTTATTCAAAATGTTTTCACAGGCGGTATTTAATTGAAGGAAAAATAGAGGAAAGATATATACGCACACGAACAGAGCAAATACAGAGCTCACACGTACACATTGAGATGAAGCAGCACTCAGCCGGTCATGGCTTCAAGCGCAGTGTATTTCACTGCTGAAGTCAACGGCCAGCTCAAAGCCAATATTTCACTGTATGAATTTTGTTAATTTTTTAAAGCATTCCAACATGTCAAAATTCAAATATTAAAAGAGAAAATTTGTCAAATTAAAATATTAAAGCTTCATTACAATATTACAAATATATAAAATATATGTCATACATTTTTCCAGCATTGACATCTTCTCGCATATAAGGATTCAAATCCTTTTTAATGCTTCTTTCTATGCGCTTGATGTTGTCTATATCGGTGAAAAGGTACATATCTTCATATTGATTATATTCCTCTTCATTATCTCCCACATTCTCAACCCCAACAACACTTTAATTTCCAGAAACAACTACGTGCATCTTCTCAGTTCCTAAATTCTTTACATAAAAAACTTGTGCAACACAATCGGCGACAACCCACGGATCATCTTTACAACCCAATTTGTTCAAGTCTACCAGTGTCAGCCCGTAGTTGTCCACTTTCACACCATCAGGATGTTTAACCTATTGGCACTTAAACACGAGCATTTGCATTATTTCACCATAATCGAGTTCCCATATTTCCTCTATGAACCCGAAGTACGTGGTCTTCTGCCCTTGTGGACCATAAGCCTCTATACAAACACCACGATTTTGTGCAACACCCTTACCATTTTTTTCCGTAGTGTAAAATGTGTAAACATTGATATCATATGCTTGCCATGATGTCACTGAAGCAGATGGTCTAGAAGCTAACTTATTCATTGTTTCCTCTTCATCGGAGTCTCCGTATAGTATATTTTTATCCATTAACCATTTAGTGAAATGTCTTTTGTGCTCTTTTATGATCCAGTCCTCTGTGTGGCCACGATTTTTTCTATGAAACTTGATTTCATGTTCCTCGATGTACGACCCAGATATTGCGAGCTGTTGTAGTACACTAAAATGTACACATTGTACTAATTTGTAATTCTGAACGATAAAAGCTTTCTTACCCACTTTGCCTGTCGCCCATAGTCTACCCTCATGTACTGGTATAGGCACACCTATCAGCTTTCCATCTTTGATGTAATAAGTGCAACCCTGAATCAATTCTTCAGTAGTGTATCCTTCCATAATTGAACTCTCTGGGTGAGCACGGTTCCGCACGTAACCCTTTAATACTTCTAAGTATCTCTCCAATGGAAACATATGATGTATATAGTTGCCCCAATGCTTCTATATGATCAACAAGATGTGTGATTAGGTGTACTTGCATATCAAAAAAGGATGGTGGGAAACACATATCAAGCTTGCACATAGTCTCGACGATGCATGTTTTCAAATAGTCTAAGTCTTCCCAGGCTATAACCTTTTGCAACACTGCATTGAAGAAGTAACACAAACGTGTCATGACAACTTTTACATGCTCAGGTTTGATGACTCTTATTGTAATGGCAAGGAACACTGTCATCATCATGTGACAGTCGTGAGAATTATAGCCGAATAAAGACAAGTCTTTTATCGAGACTAGTTTGCGGATAATGGATGAGAAACTCGTGGGCACTCTGATCCCACGCAAGCATTCGCAAATTGCCTTTTTCTCCTGTAGTGTCAAGTTGTAGCTGGCTGGAGGAAGGTAATGCTTCCCGTTGGCCTTTTCTACCGGGTGAAGCTCCGGTCTCATATCAAGATTTACTAGGTCCATACCTAATTTTAATCCTTTTGTTTTCCTCGGCATCTCCAGCAAGGTTCCAATGATGCTGTCAAATACATTCTTTGTAACGTGCATCAAATCAATACTGTGGCAAATTTTTAGATTCTTCCAGTACGGAAGATACTTGAAAAAAATCGATTGTTTGTTGAAAGCCGTGTCAGTTGTATCACCCGAAGATGTAGTTTTCTTTCTCTTTGTTCCTTTACATTTTTTGCCCTTACCAAAAGCAACCTGAATGTTCTTGACCTTTTTAAACACGAGTTTTCCGCTGTAAGGTTATGGTGCAGTATCTTTTTTGATCGTGTTATCAAAATGTTGTTTCATCTTCCTATACTTGTGTGTATCTGTCAAGAACCACCAATGTCTCATGTACACCATCTTTTTGGATGAAATGAGGTACAAAAATCCAGTTCAATCCACACTCCTTACACAACTTTTCTCCCCTTTCATTTGTCCCGATAATGTAAACTATCCGGGATAATCATGCATGGTAACAAATATCATTGCTCTTAGCGTGAAATACTCCCGCTTGAACTCATCCCATTTGCGTACCTCTTCATTCCACAGTTTCGCTTATCTTCTATTAGAGGTTCCAAGAACACATCAATTTTGATACCGGGTTGTTTCGGACCTTGTATAAGAATACATAAAAAAATATATTTCCTTTTGTGACACAACCACGCCAGTAGGTTGTACATCGTTAATACCACGGGCCATGTGCTGTATATGCTTCTTTTTTCACCAAACGGATTCATTCCGTCTGTACCCAAGGAAAAACTTACATTTCTGATTTCCTTTGCAAACTTGGGTACTGAATATCAAAAATTTTCCACTGGGTTGCATCACCAGGGTATCGAATATGTTTTTTATTCTTCCTGCGCTGCTCGGAATGCCAACGCATAAGTTCAGCCTCCCTAGTGTTTTAGAACAAACGCTTCAAGCGATCAACTACTGTAGGGTACCACATCACCAAGGCAGGAATTTTTCTCTTGTTCTTCCCGCCTGCATCGTTAGAAGTATCGTTATCGTCACCTTCAGGGCCAACAATATTCTTCTAATTCTTCAGGGTCTTATTCATGTTGGTAACATACTGGTGATTGTAGTCCTTCTTGTATCTACTAACACTGCAGATGGGGCATCTAGTTGTGAGCTCATGCTCTTTGTGATACAAAATACAATGGTTCACACAAGCATGTATTTTTGTCACACCTAGTGACATCGAGCAAAGAAGTTTCTTCATTTTATAAGTGCTTCTGGGCAGTTTATTGGGATTTGGAAGAATTTCTATCAAAAGATTCATAGATCAGAGAAACTACAATAGGACCATCCTTGTGTGGCTTTCAACTTTACTAGTTCAAGGACTGCACGTAATGTAGTAAACTCTTTATCACAACCCTTTGATTCATAATATAAGAGCTCTGTCGCCGCATTCTGCAATGTCTCCATTTTACTAAAACCTTTACTTGCTACCATGATAATCAATAGATGTGGTTCGATGTGACGCAACATCTCCTCACAATGAAACTCATCATCATCATCCTGATTGTCACTACCATAATCGTTATGAGCATTATCGTCATCAGAACCTCTCTCATCATTTTTATCCACCTCATTCGTATCTAACTCACCATGCTCTGTCCATATTGTGTAGTCTTTTTTGAAACCCCTTTTCACCAAATGAGATTGGATTACTATAGTATCTATCCAAAACATCTTATTTTTACAGTCGATACATGGACATAATATGTCATCTATCTTTTTCATCTTTGCATATCTCTTGGATGCTTCAATAAAGTTTGCAACATTTTGAATGTACATAGGATCAGGTCTTGGCATGTTATACATCCACGCTCGGCGGTCCATCTTCTATGTCAAACTGTAAAAATAAAAATATGATATTAACCATTTCTTGAATGCAAGTGAAGGCTGAAAGTTGAACACAAGGTTCATAAAGCTAGCATACAGTAATGGCACTTGGAGGCGAGGACGACGATGTGTGTGCGCTTCGAGGCGAGAGCGAGGACAGCGACGTGGGCTCGGCAGCGAGGGAGAGGGTGGCGGCGGCTGCGAGGGGCAAATTTATTTTTTTGCAGCCTGATGGCGTCGATGTGAAATCTTCCGAGTTAGTTTTTTGTGGTCCCCAAGCTGTGCATTATATAGTCGTCCATTATCACAGTCGGGTGTTAAGGAGGTTTTATATTAAAAACTATCTGCGATAATTGCCTCTTCATAGGTCTGCCTTCAGTTTCTTCTTGCTTTGCTTTATTTTATATTTAGATTCCAATGTAAATATTCAAACATGTATAGATTCTGCAAATTAAGTCCAAACTCGATGATTCTTTTTTCTATATTCTTCAAAAATTAATTTATTCTAGATGGAAAAAATTAAAACTTATATAGGTAACATTGTTATGTTTTGGTAAATACATCATTAATTTCTATGTACATATTATTCAGATTGTCATATCTCCTAAAAAATGGATCTTCCACTGAAAGTTGGTTTGTATGAACATATTGTCTTAATTATACATGTATGAATTTTGATAATTTTTTAAAGAAATCCAACATGGTAAAATTCAAATTATCCCTCATTCTAATGAAATGCTCATATACGTATGAGGCATTCTTCAAATTTTGAACACACACTGATTCAAATAATTTTGTAAAAATCTGGAAAAAATCATAAACGTTGGTATGATGACTAAAAAGTCCCATAGAAAAATGCACTCACAAACTCAATGTATTATGCAAGATACAAAAATGACAAATATCCTATTTATTTGTTTTTCATGTTCTAACCTATTCCAGAGGTTTTTCCAAGTGAAATTTAATGGGCACCTGTAATACTAAATTATATTACAAGTACATGGAATTTGGTCTTTTACAAGCCCCCTTATTTTAATTAAGAATATTAATTAATTCTAAACTTAGTAAACTTCTTTCACAGACAGTCTCCAACGCTACCCTAGCAGCGTAGGTTCTATGCCAGGCTCAGGATCAACCCATAAGTTCCCTCTTGATGATATTGTTAAGAATACATCCTATCGACTTCTTGTCCCGATCGGCAGAGCTGGGAACAAAATAAAACAGGTTGTTGCTGCTATGACAAAGCCGAACTTTGTCTTCAACGGCAGTCCACTTCCGTTGTATTATGTCATGGTTCGAGTTCTTCAGATCAATGATAATGATTGTGAGGATAATAAAATAGACCACATCACACCTGAGGGGATCACGACTCTGGGGCAGGCTGTCAACCAGTTAATCATTTGGTACCGACACGATTACGTGTTGTTGGACGATGAGTCGAGGTTTAGCCCTGTTGCATCTTGAAAGACTGTAGCTCCGTCTTCTTCACTTAAAGTCCAGGAAGATCCATGCCCGCTACGTCCCAAAAAGGATGATATTAACCATGCTAGTAAAGATAACCAAGAGCAACCAGTTGAACAACAGCTTGAAGCAGTACAAGAGCATGTTGCTAGTAGTAGAGAGCAATAAGTTGAACAACAGGTTCAACAACAGGCCAATGTCCAACTTCCGATGATACTTCTCGGTCAGTGCGTTTGAAAGTTAGTTTATACAAAAAATAAGGAACCTTCTAAAGAAGTGTCAGAATATTTGAAAAAAATGAAGAAAAATATTACAAAATCTAATGCATCTCGTGCTTCACATGAGCCAGCATTAGAAAATATTGAGGAGTGGGGAGAAGACGGTGTGAAATATACTCAGGAGACGGCTTTAGTTAAACCAAGAATTCTGGTATACAAGATTCAGGATGTTCCTCCTGAATATGAGAATGGGAAGCCGATCATGACATTGGCAAAGCTCATCAAACAACATTTCCAGCTCAGAAGAATGCACGAGTGGTACATCACTGCCAGAACAAAATATGACATTTGTTACGTCACATTTTGTGTGCCAAAAGAAGCATTCTGGAGCATTGGAGAAGATAAACGAGCCCTTCTCTTTGATGATCTGCAGAGCCTTTTCTATCGAGGCATGCTTGAAATCAACCTGCTACTCATCTTGTGCTTGTAAGTGCCTCTAATATTTCGTATTTGCTTTTCTTACTACAGGCATACACATGTCATTAGATTATAACAATTCTGTACTTATTCAATAGAATGCAATACATGGATAATGAAAAGCTAAAGTCCAAGACAGATATCCTTGACCCTGCAGTGATTGGAAAGTCGAATTTCGACTTTCAGGTGCAACGGGACTTTGAACAGTACAAGCACATGACAAAAAAAAATATTTTGAAAAATCAGTTGCAAGCCAAAAGAGGGATAAAAAGACAAAGGTTGCAGCCAACATAGGACATGCCATGTTTAACTTTGTCAGAGATGGCAAGGACCTCGTAAAGGCTCCGTACCACTTCGAGTAAGTTTGACTCATGGCATGGAAATAGCAATTATTTCTAATTTTTAACTTAACACGTGTTCTTGTGCCTGTGCAGTAAACACTACATAATGATCTTCATCAAGCCAACGCAGGGTTTGGCAACTGTCTTGGACTTAGCCGATTACTCACAAGGTACTTACAAAGATGTCCTTGACATTTTGAGAAAGTACGGTTATTCGATACTTTTAATATAAACGCATATATATAGGTTGGCAACTTTTATATGACATTACTTGTATGACAGCGCTTGGCGATGTTAATCGAAAAAACTTGGCGGTCAGAGACCTGCTAATAAGGATGCATTGCATATATCTACATATTATCCTTGTCCCAAGCAGCCTTTTGGGAGCGTCTTATGCGGGTATTATGTATGTGAGCAACTTTGGACCGCCTGCCAATATAGAGTGAATTGTGAGGATGTAAGTTATCCTTATTGTCAATATTGTATTATTTCCTTACTTTTGAGTTTCATTTTCATTGTAACTAGCGTATTTTAATACTATTATGTTATCGTTGTCACCAAAACATTCTAAACCTTGTTATGTGTTTTATTGCAGCACACAAAGAATGTGGACGAAGAATGACCGGTTTCTAGAGATATGCCTGGTGGAGGAGCCGAAAAGATTGCAAATAAACTGTGTACCTTCATACGTCACAAAATTTTCCACCGAAAAGGGCAGTTCTTCGATGACGCAGGTGTAATAGCTGATGTGCCAGAACTTTGCCAATATACTGAGCATGAATTTGGTTTTTAGTAAATAACTTGTAAACTATGAATTGAGATGTATTGTACTTATATATATATATATAATATATATATATATATTGTTTCTACTGTGTGTGAATGTGCATATGAAATGGACCTGGAAATTAGAAATAATAGCATGTAGTATCTAACAAACCGTCTGTGATAATATAATTTCATAGATGGCTTATCGTAACAAACCGCCTGTGATAATATAGTTTCACAGGCAGCTAGTCGTAGGTAAAGAACCGTCAGCGATAATAGAGTGACACAGGCGGATACTCTTTACGTTACATACTGCCTGTGATAATAGAGTTACACAGGCGGCAAGTCGTAGGTAAAGAACCGCCTGCGATAATAGAGTTACACAGGCGGATAATCTTACATTACAAACTGCCTGTGATAAAGATTCTTCACAGGCCGCTAGTCGTAGGTAAAGAAGCGTCTATGATAATAGAGTTACACAGGCGGATAATCGTACGTTACAAACCGCCTGTGATAAAGATTCCTCACAGGCGGCTAGTCGTAGGTAAAGAACCGCCTGCGGTATTAGAGTTACATAGGCGGATAATCTTACGTTACAAACCGTCTGTGATAAACATTCTTCACAAGCGGCTAGTCGTAGGTATTTAACCGCCTGCGATAATGGAGTTATTACATGCGGATACTCGTACGTTACAAACCGCCTGTGATAAAGAGTCTTCACAGGCGGCTAGTCGTAGGTATAGAACCCCTATGATAACCTTTTTCACAGGCGCTTCGTTTCAGGCGGTTTTGAAAACTGCGTGCGATAATACGTTTAGAGCCGCCTGAGATGAAGCTTGTTGTAGTAGTGACAAGGTGCACGCTGAACTGTGCTAGTTGATGAATTGAGTTACTTTTTATGAGGCTTAGTTGAGCTCCTCAGCTTAGTTAAACTCATCCCCACAGAAACAGATAACTATATTGATTATTGTGTTATCTAGTATATTGTGTTTTGTTGCCATGTAATTCACTTGACCTATCCAGAAGCAACTATGATGCAAGATGTTTCTTGTGAAACTTGTACAATATCTGTACTTGTGAACTATGAATTGAGATATATAAGTACTTGCATTCTATGTATATGAGTTGTCTTATACTTTGTGATTGGTGTGTGAATATTTCTTGTGAAAATATAGTGTTTGTGTTGTAAGTGAACGTGTATTTGAAATTGAGCTGAAAACTAGAAATAAAAGCAGGTAGTGTTGTATAGGGTATATATCTTCACAGATGGTCGACAGTGAAGAACCGCATGTCATAAGAACTTTCACAGGCGGTCGGTTGTAAAGAATCGATAGTGATAATGCTTTTTTACATGTGGTCGGCTGTGATGAACTGCCTGTGCTAATACATATTCACAGGCAGTTATTGCCGCTGCCTGTGATAGTTGGCCATTTTCACATGATCTTTGTCACGAGCGGTTTTCAAAACCGCATGTGATAGTGAGCTACCTGTGAAAACGTTTTTTTTAGTAGTGACACCCATCCACATAGGAAGAAGGATGACTTTATTATCAAGTAGATGAGCTCTAATGGAATCGAGAAGATCTGATTCTAATTTTGTCACCAAAAGTTCAAGTACTTTACTATCTTCAAATATTATTGTTTCTCCACCGAACAACTTTTTGTATCTCATAGGACACGTGCGGGACGCGCACCCACATATGTGAGAATGATGGATCAGACAAGAGATCCATACTTTAATATATATATATATTCTTATGTTGTAAACAAATCATAATTTCCCGTTACTGCTCCTATAGGCTTGCCTTAAACATTGCCGTGCTAGTTTTTTTTAAATCAAATTTATGGACCGAAAACAAACGTATGGTAGTTCTTATTGTAGTTGATCCGCATCAGAAGATATCCATGTTTGCAATTGTGTGCTATTTTGATTGTGCACTGATCGATTATCAAATAAGCCAAGGCTACTTAACAAAGATATTACCCAACTATATGTCATAAGAGATCTTCATGCAGGCAACACCAAGAACTTTGGAAAGGAGGAAACACCTGATGCTAGCACCAACAGATTCCTAAATATGAGAGCCAAAATAATAAAGCTGTAAATCCTATATATTGCTAAACAGAGCTCAAGCGTGTAAACCTAATAACATTGAAAAGGAAGAGACAAGTGCAAGTGCTAAACCAAAGTATCTTGATAAATTATTAGATGATACTTGCATGGTAATGGGAGATTGCTGCTCAGGTGCCTCGAGCTAATCCTGATTCACTGACCAAAAGTTTGGTTATTTTACAATCTTGACATATTGTTGTTTCCCAATCAATCAAATTTATATGGTTCTTATAGAACGTGGAGAACCCGCGCACATGTGCACACAAATGATGTAGTAGACTAGAGATCCCTAATTTTATATATGTTTTTGTATGGTATAACATAATATCTTTGTACCAGTCCACTAGGCTAGTCTTTATATGAAAATTACTCATGACGGTAGGAACAATATTAGTGTATGTTGTGCAATTCCACAAGTTTTTCAGCTGTGTTGCACCAAGGAGAAGTATAAACGCACCAAACTGAATCAAGCCTCATCTGCATGGAAAGAAGTATGACTTCTTCATGAAGTAGTTGAGCTCTAATGAGGTCAAGAAGAGCTGACTTTGAGCCCATGACCAAACATTCAACTACTTAGTAATCCTCGGAAATCGTTGTCTCTAAATCAAAAAAAAATTTGTGGTTCATAGGACATGTGCGGAACACGCATATGCTTGTGTATCAATGATGGAGTAGACTAGAGAGCCATAATTTACTATATATTTCATCTGTTGTAAAATAAGCTCGCTTGCAAATTTGTACCATTTCTGCTTGGCACCGATCGTTTCCGAACCATGTGAGACACCTCGTGGTGGCACAAATCAATTTCCAAATATGAGAAGCGCACAAAAGAAATATGTGAATCCTATATATGGAAAAATAGAGACTCAAGCTATTAAAGAAAGAGACTAGTGCAAGAGCTAAACCAAAGAATTATGCCATCCTTGGAAGATGTAAAGCAGTTATCTGAAAATGAGTAAGATGGCATGTTGCCTGATAAATTGTTAAATAAAATCCCCTTGGCATGGAAAGAGAGGTTGTTGCTCGGGTTCCTTGAGCTTATTCTCATTCTGCCTCTAAATGTTCAAGTACTTTACAATCCTCAAATTTGTTGTTCCCCACCAATCAATTTTATCTGTTTTTTCAGGGCACGTGTTGAACACGCGCGCAAATGCGCATGAACGATTGAGTAGACTCAATAGCTAATATTTACTATATATTTTAGTCTCTTAGAAACTGATAATAATTTCCTTTTACCTATTCTCAAGGCTAGTCTTTATACGATAACTAGTCATGACGATAGCAACAACAGTCTTAGCGTGTGTGCTGAAAGTCGCTAGATGAGCTCATTACCCATCTGTTGGGAAGAAGGACAACCTCATTACCAACTAGATGAGCTCTAATGGAATCATGAAGATAGGATTCTGATTTTGTCACCAAATGTTCAAGTACATTATGATCCTCAAATATTATTGTTTCTATATCAAACAACATTTTGTATCTCATATAGGGCACATGCGGGACACGCACTCGCATGTGCGAGACTGATAGAGCAGACTATAGAGAGCCATACTTTAATATATACTTTCTTATGATGTAAAAGAATCACAATTTCATGTTACTGCTCGTATAGGCTAGTCTTTAAACACTGATGTGATAGTCTTTTTAATAGAATTTACAGACCGAAAATAAAAATATGGTAGTTCTTATTGTAGTTAATCCACATTCGAAGATATCCAACATGTTTGACATAGTAATTCATTTCTGACATTGTAAACATAAATGTAATCTGCACTCATCTGGCACGAAAAATTTTTTGAGTCGAACCAGCCTCTCTGTAAAAGCAGGGGTAAGGCTTTCTAGAAATAACCCTTCTCCAGAATACGCAATGTGTGGGAGCATTTAGCAATGGGTATGTATTTCTTGGTCCCCATCATTTTGACCTGAATGAACCGCCAGTTAAGGAACTTGAAGATCGCTAACATAACGCAAGGAAGAATCTGAAGTAACCCTTGCAAAGTCATGAAGAAGAACAAGGTTCACGCTGAAATGCGCTCTTTGATGAATTGAGTTATTTTTTATTAGGCTTAATTGAGCTCCTGAGCTTAGTTAAACTCATCTACACAAAAAATTACTATATTGATTATTGTGTTATCTAGTATATTATGTTTGTTGCTATGTAATTCACTTGACCTATCCCGAACTTAGCAACTATGATACAAGGAGTTTTTAGTGAAGCTTGTAAAATATGTATACTTGTGAACTATGAATTGAGCTATATAAGTTTTTTGCATTTTATGTATATGAGTTGCCTTATATTTTGTGATTGATGTGTGAATATTGCTTGTGATAATATAGTGTTTGTCTTGTGTCATAATGTGTATTTGAATTTGAGATGAAAACTAGAAATAACATCACGTAATATATATATATATATATATTCACATGCGGTCGACCGTAAAGACACTACAGGAAAGAGGTCAACATACAACAGCCCAAGTAACATACAACGGCCAGCCGTCGTATATAAAATTATATACGACGGCTAGCCGTCATATGTTACTTGGGCTGTCGTAAATAGAAGTTATATATGACAGTGAACCCGAGGCTGTCGTATATAGCGTTTCTTTAAGATAGCCCGTGTGGCTGGCTGTCGTATCTCAAGCCGGCCGTTGTGTATAGGTCACATATAGAGCCCATCGGGCCCAACCCTAACTTTTTTCTCCTCACCCGCTCCGTGCCGCCGCCCGCGCGGGCTGCCCCGCGCCGCCGCCGGTCCTCGCCGCCGCCCCGCGCGCGCCGCCGGTCCTCGCCGCTGCCCCGCGCGCGGCGCCTTCCCGCTCCGGCCCGTGCGCCGTCGCCCTCCCCCACCGCCGTGCACCGCCGCCACCCCGCAGGCGCCCCCACCCCGGCGCCGGCGCCCCCACCCCGCCACTGCCCATTTTAGCCCACCACCGCCCCCACCCCGCCACCACCCCCACTGCACCCCGCCGCCTCCACACCGCCGCCCCGACGCCGCAGCCGCCCCCACGCCGCAGCTGAACCGCGCCGCCGGCCGCTCTCCCCGCGCGGCCGCCCCGCGTCGCCGCCGCCATCCGTCGCCCTCGCCGTCCGAGCCACAGCCGCGGCCGTCGCAGTCCGTCGCCCTCGCCGATCGTCTACTCGCCGCAAGTAATTCTTTGAGCTAATTCAATTACATGATAGTAATGATAATTAGTTGGTAATTATGCTCATCTAGTTAGAATAGTAGTTCATAACTTTGCTAATTAGTTGTCCGTTGTGAATTACTTGTTATTATATATGCTTAGGTTTAGGTTAATAATGTTTAGGATTTGTTGTTGTTATGTTATTCATGCTTAATAATGCTTAATATACGACGGATTTGTTGTTGTTATGTTGTTATATTGTTGTTTAGGAGTTATTGTTGTTTAGGAGTTATTCATGCTTTAGGATTTGTTGTTGTTATGTTATTGTTTAGGAGTTGTTGTAGTTATGTTATGTTATTATATATGCTGAGGTTTAGGTTAATAATGTTTATGATTTGTTGTTGTTATGTTATTCATGCTTATGTTGTGTCGCTCGCTCCCGCCGACACAACCCTCACCACCGCCGCGTCCTCCACGCCCTCCTGGCCTCCTTCCTCAGCACGCTCGCGCAGTTCCTGTCGCTCCCGACGCCTCCCACGAGCATCCCTAAGGCCATCAGGGCCCTCACACCTACTTCCCGGCCGCCATCGCCCCCTTCATCGCCTCCCCCGCGGCGCGCCTCTCAAGTTACAAAGTCCTCCTCGCGCTCGGGGAGTCCCGCCTCCTCCACACCCGCCGCCGGACCTCATCTCCTCGCCCTCAGACAGCGCCTGACCCAACCTCGTCTGCGCTGTCCTCCACCACGCCGCGGACCTCCTCGCCTCTGACATCCTCACCGCGCTGCAGTGTTTTCTGTCGCCAGCCGCCGAGAAGTCCTATGACGCTATGGTGGATGTGAAGAACCGGTGGAAGGACGCTGCGATGCTTGCTGCCAAAAGTTGTCGGGAGAAGAAGCCCAATGATGGGGGAAAATGGTCCCGGGTAAGAACCTCAATGAAGCGGTGAGGAGGGCCGCGCTGCTGCTCATGATGGGGCACAACGGGTTCTCCTCCCCAGAGGTGTGCCTGCATTACCTGCTCGCGTCAGGAAATGTGGACTCTATGGTGCCTGGTGCAGCTGCGGCGGAGCTCGATGGAATTTGTCTCTATCTCAATCTTTCCTTCTCTCTCTCTTCTTTCCTATCTCTCATTTAAATTACTAGAAAATGAAAGATTGACGTAAACCTTTACAATATGCGTCACCCGTTTCGAACCGGCCCGTCCCACATGTGTTACGCATGTGAGGTGTGTAGGTTCGGAATTGTCCCTTTTTGGACAGCCTAGGAGTGACCAAGAGGGCGTGCTTATGATGAGACGCGGGTTCTGGCTTTGGACGTAGTTTCGACAGCGTAACCCTAATGTTCTCTGCTGCACCATTTTCGGGCGTGCAGTTGGAGAACAGCGGGGTTATGCTGCCAAAATTTCATCTAAATCTAGACCCCGTGTCTTGTCATAAGAACATTTGTCTCAGTCACTGTTGGGTGGGTTTAGGACCTATCCTTTCCAACAGATGTGGTGCCGTGACATAAATAAATTATAAACTAACTATAATTTATTTGACTTAAAACTGCAGAGTCAAACATGAGTGAAGACCGTAGTTGGATGTATACCGGTTGGAACATAGCAACTGGTCACTCAGATGAGTGGTATGCCGGGACAAACGACTTTATTGATCGAGTGTTTTCGTTGTCTACGACCGATAAAGCTCGTTGTCCATGTGCAAAATGCCAGAATACTAAGTTTCTAGACAAAACAACATTGTTATTACACTTGTGCAGAAACAGTTACATGCCATATTATGAGGTGTGGAGTTTCCACGGTGAGTCTGCTCCTTGAGCCGTACATGTAGTGGAAGATGATGATGATGATTATTCGGGTGTTGATAGGATTGATGAGATGTTAGAATATATACAAACGGAGGATCCGCCTACAACTGAGGCAGACACATTCTTTAATCTCTTGAAAGCTTCAGAAGAGGCGTTGCATGATCATATTGAAATGACTCTTCTTACTTTCATGACCAGATTTATGGCAATTAAATCTAAGTATTTCTTCTCTAATAATTGCTACAATGATATGATGAAACTTATCAGCGATGCTCTTCCACAACCTCATAAACTCCCCAAAGATATGTATCACTCCAAGAATTTGCTATCTAGTCTCGGTATGAAGTATGATTAAATTGACGTGTGTCCAGATAATTGCATGCTATTCTGGAAAGAGAACGACAAAGAAAAGAATTGTTTAAATTGTGGAAAATCAAGGTTTGTCGAAGTTGTCAATGACGATGGTGATAAAGTAATGATAGAAGTTGCACATAAGCAATTGCGTTACTTGCCTGTGACACCTCGGTTGAAGCGGTTGTTTCTTTCAAAAAGATCTGCCAGACACATGAGATGGCACAAAGAAGGTGTGCGTGAGAACAAAGATGTGTTGACCCATCCGTCAGGCGGTGATGCATGGATGTCTTTGGACTCTTTTGATCCTGCTTTTGCTAGTGATGCGAGAAATGTTCGCATTGGCTTAGCGACAGATGGCTTTTCACCTTTCAGTACAAATGTCACACCATACTCCTGTTGGCCCGTCTTTGTTATTCCGTACAACCTACCACCTTCTCTTTGTATGAAGTACGAGTTTATGTTTCTTAGCCTCATTATACCAGGACCAGATCATCCGGGATCACGTCTCAATGTGATGTTGAAACCATTGATTGAAGAATTGAAAACGTTGTGGACTGGAGTTGAAGCGTATGACTGTTACAAGAAGCAGAAATTCAACCTTCGGGCTGCTTATTTGTGGTCTGTCCATGATTTCCCTGCATACGGTATGTTTTCTGGATGGAGCACACGTGGTCGTTTGTCGTGTCCCATATGTGCGTCTGACACAGAGTGTTTTTGACTTACAAATGGTGGCAAGATAAGCTACTTTGATTATCATATGCGTTGGCTTCTTTGAAACCACCCATTCAGGCAATAGAGGAATGTCTTTAGAAAAGATACTGTTGTCACTAAGGAACCACCTAAATGCCTAAGCGGGTGTGAAGTATCCAATGTGTTGGACAAACTAGTCCCTGATGAATCTCACCCTGGATTCTTTGTAAGTTACCAAAATGTTCACAACTGGACTCATGTATGTGGAATTTGGGAGCTACCATATGTGAAGTCATTGATATTGATGCATAATATTGATGTAATGCATTAGGAGCGTAACATGGCCGAATGTATCATAATCACGTGCGTGGATATCACGGGCAAAACGAAGGACAACTTAAAGGCTCGAAAGGAATTGGTCGAGATTTGTAATCGACCTACTCTTGAGCTCTCTGCAAGCGGTGGTCAGACACGTGCTTCCTTCGTGCTTCGAACTAATGAAAATAAACAAGTTATGGAATGGTTGAAAACTTTGAAATTCCCAGGTGGTTATGCTGCTAGTCTGAGAAGAGCCGTGAATGTCAAAACGGGAAAGCTCACTGGGTTGAAGAGTCATGATTATCATATAATAATGGAAAGACTCTTACCTGTTATGTTTCGGGGATATCTAGATGATGCGGTGTGGAAGTTGTTCGCTGAGCTCCCACTATTCTATAGGCAGCTATGTGCCAAAGAAACAACAAAAGACATGATGGAGAAGTTAGAGAAGGAGATGCATGTACTTTTATGTAAGATGGAAAAAATATTTCCTCCTAGTTTCTTCAATCCAATGCAGCATCTTCTTATCCATCTTCCATTCGAAGCAAAAGTTGGTGGTCCTGTGCAATATAGATGGATGCACCATATTGAAAGAATATTGAGATATCTGAAAACTATGGTTGGCAACAGAGCAAGGGTTGAAGGGTGCATTGCCGAAGCATTTACTCTAAAGGAAGTAGGTTACTTTTCTAGTTTCTACTTTGCAGAGGAAAACAATGTCAATACTTCGGCAATGCGATACAATGTAGATGACAAACCACCAGTTAGTGATCTCTCTATTTTTGAATTGAGGGGAACTACTGTTGGCAGCAGCACGACATACGATTTTACTGAAAGAGAAAGGACTGCTGCTTTACTCTGCATGTATGCTAATATCGATGGCATGGAGAAATATTTCGAGTAAGTGTTTCTCTTACATTTGTTATTATTATTGTATTTACCAATACATGTATGCTAATGTCGACAACCTATGTTTTGTGTGTACATCGAGTTCCACAACCAAAACAGGAAACATAGGCATCAACCTACGAGAAAGCAAGTAGTAATGATGCGACGGGCTGGAATTAATGGAGGGCCCAATTTCTTATCCTGGTTTCGAGCTTATATATTAGTGAACACCGACATCCATCAAGATTTAAGACAACTATCTTATGGATTAGTGAAAGTTAGAAGCTATGGTGGATATGATGTAAATGGCTTCCGATTCTATACAACTCAATTCGAAACTCTTCGTCCTCTCGCAGCAACATCAAATTGCGGAGTTGTGACGAGGGCAATCGACTCAGAAGGGAAAGAAACCAATTACTATGGAATAATTAACAAAATTCTGGAATTTACTTTCGCTAGCAATAAAGAACTTCAAGTGGTGTTCTTTGATTGTGGTTGGTTTGATAACAATCATGGAACTCGAGAAAATCAATTTGGCACGGTAGAAGTGAATCACAACGAACGCTTACGAGGTTTAGATACATGCGTTCTTGCACATCAAGTGGAACAAGTGTATTATCTACCGTATCCATGTAAGAAGCTTAGCGCTTGGTGGGTGGTATATAAGGTGAATCCTCGTGAGCGCTTGTATACTCTTGGAGATGGTGGTTATCATGATAGTGGAGACAGTGAAGAAGTTTACCAAGAACAAGAGTTGCCAGACTCTTTT
Source organism: Neostapfia colusana (assembly GCA_030760725.1). Lineage (NCBI taxonomy): Eukaryota > Viridiplantae > Streptophyta > Magnoliopsida > Poales > Poaceae > Neostapfia > Neostapfia colusana. Next base: position 34,013,191 of record JASWHV010000002.1, on the reverse strand, counting down.
ATCGTCAAGCCTGGTGCAGGACTCAATAACATCAAATTGCGGAGTTGTATACAATGCGAAAGCAAAAACGTAAACAGCTCACGACGACAGATCGTGATGTTGATGATCGTGATGTTGATGATCATGATGTTGATGAATTTTGAAACTGATTACAAGTAATGTTTTTTTAAATGAAAGTAACATTAATTATCACTTACATTACATTTTTAACTGATTACACATTAAATATCGCTTACAGGATGTCGTCGAGCAAGGGTTCTAAGGGTTCAAAGGGGAAGAAGGCACCAAGGGTGAGGGGTTTCCTCCCCCCGTAGGTGAGAGACAACTACTTCTACGGTTCCACTGACAGAGGAAGCAGACACACTCAGCTGTTAAGTGTGTGTCCGGAGTTGCGGGACAGGGTTGTCAGTTTGTAGCGTACAGAGGTAAATTTTTCTACAATGCACAATATTATTAAAATCACTTTTTCAATTTAACTTACTTACTTTACCATTTTAGTCTGATTCGGACTATGAGTCCGAGGCCAGAGCAGCACCTCAGGAGATGGGTACGCAGCGCAGCGTGCCCTCGGGGAGCGAGTCCTCTGGCAGCCAGCCCTCTGGCAGCCAGCCCGAGGGTAGTCTGCCCAGCGAGCCCGAGGGCACACAGCCCGAGGACACGTCCGGTGACCAGCCTTCTGGGTCACCAGACGTGGTGCCGCAGCGGAAGAAGTACGACGAGGAGTAACTTTGTTGGTCCTCCACCGATTCCTAGAGAGCCGATAATTATTCGTCTGGTTGGAGACAGGTAACACTTTAATAAAGTATTCATTTCTATTTGTTTTCAAAGACTATGGTCTTACTAAATGACTTAACAAATGTCTTTTTAGTTCTTGGGAGGACCTTTTGTACGATGGGCAGAAACACCACAGGATGGTGAGCGGTTGCATCGGGAACTTAGTGCGTCTGCACTACCCCGGTGCGATCGATGGACGTGCAGCTACGTCTTGGGCCGACTACGCGCGCGTTCCTCATCCGCAGGACGAGAACCTACAGGGAGTCATGTGGGCATATTTTTGGTTAAGTAACTTTTATAAATATTAAAAGTTTCAATTATTTATGTTCCTTTAAATATATTTGTGTATGTCGAACTGTGTTGGCTTCCTACAGCTCAGGTACCGCCTTGAGGACCCGGCAGAGCAGATGGATCACGCTTGCTCCGTGTTCGAAGTGAACGCTCGGAAGCTTGTTATGCAAATGCTTTCGAACGCTTGGAGTCAAGTAATTAACGACTACTTGAAGCTCCAGGACCACGAGGTTGGTTCATTCAGAGACGCCTCCGACACGTACTTGACGGAGGAGCAGTACGCAGAGGTAAGTTGCGTATTCTTTAAATTATTCACATTACTTTTGGTAAGTAACATCTAATGAACTACGCATGTGTGCAGGTTAGTGTACCTTGGTTACAGGGACGAACTGAAGATTACCGAGCCCTTTGAAGGTATTGGGCTAGCGATGAGTTCATTAAGTCCAAGAAGGCTCGAGATGCCAGAGGAGCTCGAGGAAGCACGGTATGGGCGTCCAGGGTTTCGTGCAGATGGCTAAATGGATGGTAAGTTTCTTGGTGGTTTTTTATATTCATAATGTAGTATTGTTCGTACTAACACATGTTCACAGGAAAAGGAGACCGGCGTGCGACCGAGCGCTACTGCGGTCTATAGGAGAGGTCACGCTGACCCTTCTTAGCCGGAGCAGTGTAGTCAGTACGCAGCGGAGCGTCTGGTAAGTTTCTTGACCTCTCAAATTAGTTGACACTATATATGTTGTTGAACTTACACAATCTCATTGTTTTTTAGACTAGGTATGGGCAAAAGGCTGTGAGGATACACGGTGAAGGGCTCGATTGGGAAAACTCCCCCCACATCGACCCTCAATCCGTGTATGTAAGCGGAGCTGGAAAAGCACACGGAAGGTGAATTCATTTACTTTCATTGTTTTCAATTCAAGATTATTTCATTTTAACTTGAGTTGATTAGTTTTTTTGTAGGCTTGCCATATTCTCTGGAGTCGTCGACTCCAGGAGGCACGACCTGCGAGAGGTGGCTCCTCACAGTCTTCGACTGCTGGTGCAGGCTCCTCCAGCCGCCTTGTCACCGAGAGAGATCTCGAGGTCATAGCGCTTTGGGAGAGCTTGGCATGGCAGGAGGAGTCCTTGGCGAGAGAGCAAGAGAACAACAGGGCCGCCATGGCGTACCATGCATCCTATATAGCACAGATGCAAGCGGCAATGGAATTAAGAAACATACAATTGTACTTTAATTACATTGCATTTCAACCGGTTTTGTAAATTGTAATGTTTGAAATGACAGGCGCTAGCTCGACAGCAAGGGTAGCAAATCCAGATACCATTGTGGCAGCCACCACCGTTCGTGCTGCAGCCGTCGCCACCACATGAGCAGTTTCCTGGAGTACAGGTACAAAAAAAGAAGTTACATTAAGTTCAACTAAACAATTGAATATGAAAACACCATTGTAAACTTAGACATATGTCACCGTGTTTCAAAGGGATTAGGGATAGAGGCTCAGACTCCATCACCACAGCTACGGGCGCCAGGTTCGCCGCGGCAGGATGAATTCTTTGCCCCCGGACATAGTGGAGGGACTAGTAATGAATAGCGTTGTGATTTTGTTCTTGATTGTGGATGTCAGACTTCGTGATTATGGATGTGTACTATTGCACCTTGTGATTTTGGATGTGAATCTATTTTGTGAACCTGTTTTGTAATTGTGTATGTGTAGCTGGCCATCGAGCCAGTTTAGCCATTTTCTGTTTTTAAAAAATAAATTGGAAAAACTTATATATGCTGGCCTGTATAAATTATATATGATGGTGTCTATAAAGGACCGTCGTATATAAGCCTAAATTATATACGACGGCTAGGCCCTGACCGTCATATATAAGCCTAAATTATATACGACGGCTAGGCCCAGACCGTCGTATATAAGCCTAAATTATATATGACGGCTAGGCCAAGACCGTCATATATAAGAGCTTATATACGACAGCCAAAGCCCAGAGCCGTTGTATATAAAGGCCCAGCCCACTGGCCCTTCCCTATGAAACGGGCCGTCGTATATTATTGGCCGTCGTATATATAGGCTTATATACGATGGTGCCATCGTATATAAGTTTATATATGACAAGATATATACGACGGCCACAAACCGTCGTATATAAACCACTGCCGTCGTATATAGATTATATATGACGGCTTTTGCCTTATATACGACGGTTTTGGCCGTCCTATGCTTACGGGAATCCTGTAGTGAGAACTGCCCGTGATAAAGCACCTTCATGGTCGGTCAGTTGTAAAGAACCGCCGGTGATAATGATTTTACACAGGCGGTTGACTTGTGATAATACATTTTCAAAGGCAGTTTTTTTCTGCTGCATGTGATAATCTGCCATTTTCACAGGAGTTTTGTCACAAGCAGTTTTTTAAACCGCGTGTGATAATATGTTTAGAGCTGCCTGTGAAAACGTTGTTTCTAGTAGTGGGATCAATCTTCTTGGGAAGAAGGACGACTTCATTACGAAGTAGATGAACACTAATGTAATTGAGAAGATCTGGTTCTGATTTTCTCGCCAGAAGTTCAATACTTTATAATCCTCAAATATTAATGTTTATCCGTCAAAAAACTTTTTGTATCTCATAGGGCACGTGCGGAACAGGCACACGTGTATGTGAGAATGATGAATCAGATTAGAGAGACATAGTTTAATATGTACTTTCTTATGTAGTAAAAGAATCAAAAATTTTAGCTACTGCTCCTAAGGCTAATCTTTAAACATGTCCTACATTCATAGGACATGTGCTGAACACGCATACGCGTGTGCATCAATGATGGAGTAGACTAGAGAGCCCTAATTTACTATATATTTCATTTGTTGTAAAATAAGCACACTTACAATTTTGTGCCATTTATGCTTGGCACCGATCATTTCAGAACTAAGCGAGACACCTCGTGGCGGCACAAATTAATTTCCAAATGTGAGAAGCGCACAAAAAAAATATGTGAATCCTATATATCGCAAAATAGAGACTCAAGCTATTAAAGCTAAAAACTTTGTAAAGAAAGAGACTAGTGCAAGTGCTCAACCTAAGAATTATGCCATCCTTGGAAGATGTAAAGCAGTTATCTGAATATAAGTAAGGCGGCATGTTGCCTGATAAATTGATATAGAAAATCCCCTGGGATGGAAAGAGAGGTTGTTGCTCGGGTGCCTTGACCTTATTCTGATTCTGCCTCTAAATGTTCAAGTACTTTAGAAACCTCAAATTTTGTTGTTCCCCACACATCATTTTTATTTGTTTTTTAGGGCATGTGTTGAACACGCGTGCAAATGCGCATGAACGATTGAGTGGACTAGATAGCAAATATTTACTATATATTTTAATCTCTTAGAAACTGATAATAATTTACTTTTAAAGATTCTCAAGGCTAGTCTTTATATGATAGCTAGTCATGACGACAGCAACAACAGTCTTAGTGTGTGTGCTGAATTTCGCTTGATTTATCAGATGTGTTTCTCCACAGAGAACTATAAACACACCAAACTGGATCAAAACCCATCTAGATGGGAAGAAGGATGACCTCATTACCAAGTAGATGAGCTCTAATGGAATCAAGAATTGAAGATCCGATTCTCATTTTGTCACCAAATGTTCAAGTACATTATAATCCTCAAATATTATTGTTTCTCTATCAAGCAACATTTTGTATCTCATAGGGCACATGCGGGACACGCATGTGCGAGAATGATGGAGCAGACTATAGAGAGCATATATACTTTATTATGTTGTGAAAGAATCACAATTTCTTGTTAGTGCTCATATATGATAGTCTTTAAACACTAATGTCCTAGTTTTTTTTAAATAATTTACGAACCGAAAAGAAACATATTGTAGTTCTTATTGTAGTTGATCCGCATCAGAAGATATCCAATATGTTTGACATAGTGATTCATTGCTGACATTGTAAACGTAAATGTAATCTGCACTCATCTAGCACTAAAAAATTTTTATCCACCAAAAGTATAAGAACCTGATTCATCCACCAAAAGTTTAAGAACTTTACAATATTAAAATATTGTTGTTTCCCAATCAATCAACTTTTTGTGGTTAGATCATGTGCAGAACACGCGCACACGTGCACACAAACGATGTAGTAGAGTAGAAATGATTAATTCTCTACATACTTTCGTATGTTGCAAAATTATTATAAGTTCTTATTCACAGTCCACTAGGCTAGTCTTTGTATGATAAGTAGTCATGATGATAGCAATAACATTTGTTTATGTGGTGAAATTCCACAGGTTTATTGGCTGTGTTGCACCACGGAGAACTATAAAAGCACCAAACTGAACCAAGCCTTGTCTGCATGGGAAGAAGGATGACCTCTTCATGAAGTAGTTGAGCTCTAACAAGGCTGAGAAGAGCTGACTTTGATCCTGTTACCAAACGTTCAAGTACTATATAATCCTTAGATATTATTGTTTCTAAATCAAAAAACTTTTAGTGGTTGATAAGACGTGCAGAACACGCATACACGTGTGTATCAATGATGGAGTAGACTAGAGAGCCATATTTTACTATATATTTTCATCTGTTGTAAAATAACCATGTTTGCAGTTTTGTGACATTTCTGTTGCGTACAGATGTTGACACCCTTCTATTTTTTATTTTTTATTAATACTATGGTGTGCATGTACAGGTAGCATGAAAAAAAGAGCATTAGTAGTGTTGTGCAGCAGCCAGCTATCAATTCAGGTAATTATCGGAAACATAGACTTTTCCCTGTGCAAAATTCATCATATTTTAAACATAATCTATTGCAGGTACTCCTACAGGTGCAACTAGTAGCATGTCTTGTGCTCAAGAGCTATCGAGGGATCATGTTTCTTGTAATTTTACATTTCTTCACTAGATCCAATATGTTTGACACACTACTACAACAAGCTTCATCTTAGGCGGCTCTAAACGTATTATCACACACGGTTTCCAATACCGCCTCAAACGAAGAGCATATGATAATCAGCAATTTTTGCAAGCGGAAACTTAAACCACCTGAGAAAAAGGTTATCACAGGCGGTTCTATGCCGACGACTAGCCGCCTGTGAAGTCTCTTTATCACAGGCAGTTTGTAACGTAAGACTATCCGCCTGTGATAATTCCATTATCGTAGGCGGTTCAATACCTACGACTAGCCACCTGTGTAGGATCTTTATCACAGGCGGTTTGTAACGTAAAAGAGTACCCTCTTGTGTAACTCTATTATCACAGGCGGTTCATTACCTATGACTAGCCGCCTGTGAAGAATCTTTATCACAGACGGTTTGTAACCTAAGATTATCTGCCTGTGTAACTCTATTATCGCAGGCGGTTCTTTACCTATGACTAGCCGCCTGTGTAACTCTATTATCACAGGCGGTTTGTAACATAAAGAGTATCTGCCTGTGTCACTCTATTATCGCTAGTAGTTCTTTACCTACGACTAGCCGCCCGTGAAGAATCTTTATCCCAGGCAGTTTGTAACGTAAGATTCGCCGCCTGTGTAACTCTATTATTGCAGGCGGTTCGTTACCTACGATAAGCCATCTATGAAATTATATTATCATAGGTGGATTGTTAGGTCTGATATCTAGGTCAATTTCATATGCACATTCAAACACAATAGAAACAATATATTCTGACAAGCATTATCAACACAATATGACCAAAAAGTCATATCAATTCATAGTTTACAAGTTTTTCCCTAAAACCAATCAGTATACTTGCAAAGTTCTGGCACATCAGCTATTACACATGCGTCATCGAAGAACTGCCCTCTTCGGTGGAAAATTTCGTGACGCATGAAGGTACACAATTCATTTGCAATCTTCTCGGCTCCTCCACTAGGCATATCTTTGTAAACCGGCCATTCTTCATCCACATTCTTTGTGTGCTGCAATGAAACACATAACAAGATTTAGAATGTGTTGGTGACAACAATAACATAATAGTATTAAAATACGCTAATTATAATGAAAATGAAACTCAAAAGTAAGGAAAATACAATATTGACATTAATGATAACTTACATCCTCACGATTCACTCTATATTCACAGGGCGTTCGAAGATGCTCACATACATAATACCCGCATAAGACGCTCCAAGAAGGCTGCTTGGGACAAGGATAATATGTTGATATATGCAATGCATCCTTATTAGCAGGTCTCTGACCTCCAAGTTTTTTCTCGTAAAACCGCCAAGCACTGTCATACAAGGAATATCATTTAAAAGTTGCAAACCTATATATATGCATGTATATTAAAAGTATTGAATAACCAAACTTTCTTAAAATTTCAAGGAAATCTTTGTAAGTATGTTGTGAGTAATTGGTTGAGTCCAAGACCGTTGCCAAACCCTGCGTTGGCTTGATGAAGATCATTATGTAGTGTTTACTGCACACGTACAAACACACGTGTTAAGTTAAAAATTAGCAATAATTGCTATTTCCATGCCATGTGTCAAACTTACTCGAAGTGGTATGGAGCCTTTACGATGTCCTTGCCATCTCTGACAAAGTTAATCATGGCATGTCCTTTGTTGGCTGCAACCTTTGTCTTTTTACTCCGCTTTTGGCTTGCGACTGATTTTTCAAATAGTTTTTTTTGTACAGTTCTGAGTCCCGTTGCACCTGAAAGTCAAAATACGACTTTATAATCACTGTAGGGTCAAGAATATCTGTCTTGGACTTCATCTTTTCCTTATCCATGTATTGCATCCCATTGAATAAGTACGGAATTATCATAATCTAATGACATGATTATGCGTGTAGTAAGAAAAGCAAATACAAAATATTAGAGGCACTTACAAGCACCAGACGAGTAGCAGGTTGATTTTGAGCATACCTCGATAGAAAAGGCTCCACAGATCTTCAAAGAGAAGGGCTCGTTTATCTTCTCCAACGCTCCAGAATGCTTCTTTTGGCACACGAAATGTGACGTAACAAATGTCATATTTTGTTCTGGCAGTGATATACCACTCGTGCATTCTTCTGAGCAAGAAATGTTGTTTGCTAAGCTGTGTCGATATCATGAACGGCTTCCCATTCTCATATTCAGGAGGAACGTCCAGAATCTTGTATACTGGAACTCCTGGTTTAACTAAAGCCATCTCCCGAGTATATTTTACACCGTCTTCTTCCCACTCCTCAATATTTTCTAATGCTGTCTCATGTGAAGCACGAGATGCATTAGATTTTGTAATATTTTTCTTCACTTTTTCCAAATATTCTAACACTTCTTTAGATGGTTCATTATTTACGTATGAGCTAACATTCACAGGCACTGACCGAGGAGTAGTCGTCAGAAGTTGGACATTGGCCTGTTGTTGAACCTGTTGTTCAACTGATTGCTCTTTACTACCAGCAGCTTTCTCTTGTACTGCTTCAAGCTGTTGTTCAACTGGTTGCTCTTGGTTATCTTTACTAGCAAGGTCACTATCATCCTTGCAGGGACATAGCGGGAGTGGATCTTCCTGGCCTTTCAGCGAAGAAGACGGGGCTGCAGTCTTTCGAGATGCGACGGGGCTACACCTCGGCTCATCGTCCAATAACACGATATCGCGTCGGTGCTAAAGGATTCACTTATTGATGATCTGTCCCAGAGTCGTGATCCCCTTAGGTGTGATGTGGTCTATTTCATAATATTCATAATCATTATCAATGATCTGAAGAACTTGCACCATGACATAATACAACAAAAGTGGATTGCCATTGAAGACAAGGTTCGGCTTTGTCATAGCAGTGGCAACCTGTTTTGTTTTGTTCCCTGCTCTGCCGCTCGGGACAAAAAGATGACAAGATGTGTCCTTAACAATATCATCGATAGGGAACTTGTGGGTTGACCTTGAGCCTCACAAAGAACCTACGCTGCTAGGGTAGGAAGCTGGAGATATCAAATGCTCCATTGCCACAGGAGCCATCGCTCTATTCTGTGGCGTTAATTGTCCCGATTTTATAAGTTCATCTATTATTCTTTCACAGATGCCTTGACCTTTTGATCAATCATATGTTCAATTGTCTTCTTGAACTTGTCACGTGTTCTATATAACTCTTTATCGTTCGGGAAACCATCTCTCCAGGACATTTGAGAAAAGATTGCTAGAACTCGTCCACCGTGTCCAGGGTTGCCTAGGATAGAGGTACGTTGGTCATTCTCCCTCTTCAGCTTGAAGAGACCCTTCTGTTGCTTTTCAATTACTTCTTTCATTTTTTGCTCTACTTGGTTCACAGAGTCGGGCTTTTCATGTTTGCCCTCGCTGGTCAAATCTGACCGAGCTAAGACCCACCACTTAGTTCTCTCATCGCAGCCTTGTAGCGGGTCAGGATTGCCCTTACTGACAGTTTCCTCTAACATTTTATTCCATTTCTTAACTTTGGGGGCATATCCGGTAGACTCCAAGCGATGATGATATTTGTTCTTTTTGGCAAGCTCTGACCTAGATTCACTTGGGGCTTTAGCCTTAGGTGTGGTCTTTGACAAACAAATTCTTGCCACTGAGCTTGTGTGATTTTTCCCATCTTCTTCGGGCTAGGGACCTTATTGTCCTTAACTTAAGGATTCATTTCACTCTTCCAGCCACGAAACTTCTTGCCGCAAGAGACCAATGTTGATTTATTTACAGCTACTTCCGTGCCTTTTGGGAACTTAAATTGTTTCTTTAACTTCTCCCACAACTCATTCTTGTCCGCCTCAGGGAATTTTCTCCAATTCTCGGTTGTGATCACCACGAGCTCTCTAACAAGACAACCGCATGCATTTCGCTACTTGGTAACTTAATCCAGTGGTTCTTGAGGAAGTCCACCTGGACCAACACTTGTTATGTATATGATTGGGTTCAATGGACCCTTATTGGGACCTTGTTGCCCTCATTTTCGCTTGAATGAATTTTAGGATTCAACCATTGGAGAACCTTATGCGGTTTTAGGAGCTGAAGTCACCTCGCCATTGTCTTGGCAATTAAGCTAGGTAGAAAAGAATTATAAGGCTTCATATACTTGACAACCAACATTAACTTAAACTACTGGAGTTAAGATTCGTGACCCATACCTCGCCAGCAGGATTATATTCCTGGTCGAGGTCCTCTGAAGTCTCTTTAATTTTTATATTTGGAAAATGATCCGATGGACTGTGATACGAGGCTGAACTGTGTCACACCTGGTTTTTTCTGAAGAATAACCAAGTGATTCACACATGTATGCTAGGATCATTTTCTCATACATGTGACGACAAATAGTGAAACATCATAATATTACAAGACAGGTGTTCGAATACAAATAAGTCTTACATAGCGTCTCAAGAGACAATAAAATGTTCATAACACGAAAATAAACAAAGCAGCGGAAATATGGTCTTGTGGACTCTGTCACAGGCTTTGCCCGAGGGACTCCGTGAACCTAGAACCCTTCTTCGGGACCAAAGTCTTCATTGTTGTACACCACTTCATTTCTTTGGCCTGAGCAGCAAGTAAACCAACAAAAAGCAAGATTGAGTACCATTGGTACTCAGCATGTGTGAGAAATTAATGTCATGCAAGCTAGAACAAGGAAAGGCTGAATGCAAGGTTAAAGCACTACACAATTAATAACTATCTCCTTAGTTTATTAAGCACCTACAATACTCATAAGTTAAATGGTCCCAATTCCATACACCCAGTCCCATTGTTAAGCTCCCTGCTTAACATCCTCAACTTCTCCATTCATCATCATCTAATCATGAATAAGTCCAAGATGCTCTTGACCGTGAGCACAGCTGTCATGACAGTTTTGACTCTGCAGATTTTGCACCACTGTACCCACATGTAGTGGTTTAACCCTCCATTGCCGGGTGGACTAAGAACCTCCATTTTGCCTGTGGTAGCCAGGCACATTTCACACTTCCCAGGTGTGTATCCAGAAGATCACTACGAGGCCTTTACAAAGGGATTCCTGACGAGTATGAACCCACTGAGGTTTCATCCCTAACAGCATCTAGGAGGCTCCAACCCCCGCTGCAGTGGCCCCTCTTGATCCTTGCGGTTCCTATGGTAGTCCAGCTGACACCTATTCCCCACGTCATCCAAACTCCCACACTACGTCGGAAATACACCTAATATAATTTGCCAAGCTGCCCCATCTCAGCATGTGGTTGGCACAGTAAAGCCAAGTTACATGCTCCATGAATCGGTCCTTAGAACCCAGGCAAGCACTAAACACAAACCCGAGTCTCATTCACGTAGCACCAACCAAAGCATCTAGCTTGCCTAGATTCCTACCTCTAGCATAATTCATTATGTTCCAATCAAGGGTAAATAATTCAATGTGATGATCTCATGTCCCATTTATCCCACTCTAAGCATGGCTAAGCATAAGTAATGTAGCGGACCGGAATCCGCTCATCCAGGATCACAGAGGGTGGTGCCGCACGATGCGACACCCGACAGCACACATCAATAGGATACATTGTATTACATAGAAAACCAACTGAAATGTACAAAGTAGTACACTACTCAGTTACAAACTAGTGTCTCTATTACGCAGCGGAAGTCTAATTTGTACAACTCACGCCTGCCTATCTAGCAAAAGTCGGTTGCCCAGACCTAGGGCAACCCACACTAGCTGCACTCCTCAGCTCAGCGCGGCGTGTACGGCTCCCACTCAGCCGTGGGCCCCGACGGAGGGTAACCCTCGCCGGTGAACTCTTAACCCGAGTCTGTGGGTGGCTCCTCACCTGAAAAACACTTAAGCAGAAACCGTGAGCACGATGGCTCAACAAGACTTGACCGACTCATCTAGGCATGGAACTCTACATGTAGGGAACAATGACCATGGGTCGGTCAAATTGTAGCAACCGGACACGCCTACAAGTTCATCCTTATTTCATCTTTTAGCCACAAGTTAACAGTTCATGAATCTGAAATTTAGTAAGCAATAATTGGTGGCACACAAGTAGCAATACAATTATATCATAACAGCAATATTGAATCATCACTTTTCATATATTAGCCTACGTCACGACTCAGTGACCAAGTGGTACTCTTCACCGTGAGGGACGGTGAATCGACTCGATATACACCTGCAGGGAGACCCAAAGAGCACGTCACGTACGCCCACCCGTGGAGCTGCACAGCACGCTCACTCGATGCCATACGGGACAACCTTTCGCCCAACAGCCCAAACGTCGAACCGGTCGCACCGAAACGAGCAGGAGGTTCCCTACATGGAGCATCTCTCTATGCCCGTTAGCAGATTTCCACCTTGCTGCCCTCAGCCTACACATATAAATCGGTGTGTTATGCCTCGATGCCCTGTGGTTTAGATTACATCGGTTTATCGGAGCCCATATATCCGATATGCCTTCGGTACGTTCAAACTTGATCAGCTTGGGCCGCACACGGATCGGTCCTCGATCGACACGGACAGGGCTGCGCACACAAGACTTCTTCTTGCTGCGCCCTAGCCCCTGCCTATTGTCATTTTCATTACTAAAGTGGTCTCACATCACTCGAACCAATCCCGTGTGTCCCAAGCCTAAACTCACGAGTAGATTCCAACTACTCGACTTGTACCGAAGTTCTATCAATCATTAAGCATAGCCTGTCTACTCGAGGACTTAGACACTACCGTCACTCTTTTAGGAACCATCTGGTTATGCATTTGGGTTTCATCCATCCTACACCTAATGCAAATCCATACTTCACACTAGACATGTAAACAAAGCAAAACTTTATAAAAGGGTTAATGAAAAACCGTGGCTTGCCTTGTTGCTGCTGATCAGTTGTCAGGTCTTCGTCCGGAAGAAGGAAGTCGAGCACTTCCAAAGTCTCCTCGCCTTCAGCGACTACACGTTAACGAGATACTACAATTTAATTCAAATGCAATGTGTAACCTTGAATAAATGATCACTAAAACTCTAGCTAACCCTCCCCTTTGGTTCTGACATTTTTATGGTGGCTTGGTAGGGTCCTAACCAGGGTCTTGACCAAGTTTCATTTGAAACAAAGTTCATTTGAGCTGTGTACAAATAAATCCTATTTGGTCAATATTAGAGCCTCAAAGTAATTCCAGGGGTTTTCATGGCTCCAACCATTACTTTCTGGAAACTAGGATTTAAGATGGTTCTAATTGAATTGGTTTCATGTCATTTGACGAATTCTAGAGGAAGTTATGCCCTAAACAAGATTTGGGAAAATCTGAAAAATGTTTCTGTACATTTTTCTATTTTCTCAGGGCAGTTCACTTAATCACACCATTAGGGGAACTAAATTAACTCGGATGAGTCTGAAATTCCTACTGTTACTCAAGGATTTTCCAGTGAACCTCTCAGCCAAATTTCAGAATTTTTTATACAGTAGTTCTCCAGATAAAATTCCTAACAGTTTAAACTTTAGGGAATTAATTCTGGAAAATTATTTAGTTTCATGATCTGAAATTGGTATTGCTGGAAATTACTCAAAATTCTGAGTTCATAAAAATTTGGTTCACTGAATTTTGAGCTTCCTAGCCAAAGTTGCGAATTTCTAAAGTTTGGGCTGATCCCTGAATTATTTTCCTACAGAAAATCCTTTCCCGCGCTTAATCCGAGGCTGACAGTGGGGCCTGCCTGGTTTACTTTAAACTAACTGCGCTCGCGCGCGCTTAACTCAGTGGCTGACACGTGGGGCCCGCGCCTTCGTCTACCTCCCGACGCCGCCGCCCGAGCCGCCGGAGCTCCAGCGAGGTCGGCGTTCCCGACGATCTAGCTCGCCGGCGACGGTGAGACTCGCCGCCCCCACATAATTTCGGACGCTGAACATGATGGACACCCTGCCGCCGCCGGCTAACCGCCGTAGCTCGCCGGCAACGAGCTTTATGCCTCTGTGCTACCTCGGCAACACGTTCCCGCCCTCCTGAGCACCTCCTTCGCGCGCTAATCGCGTCACCACATTCAGGGAGATCTCGGGAAACCCGGCATGACCTTGGTCGGGACCTAAACAGCCGGCAACCCGGACCTCACCGGCGACCCCCTCTTCCGCCAAACTGTTCTATGGTGAACCTAGGGTTCCGGCGGTGGTTCCCTTATGGTTTTTGATCGAGAAGGGTCGCTAGATGCTATCTCACAGCTCCGTTCGACCTCTCACACGACGATTCTCCTGAATTTCTCCTAAACCTAATCGGGTCCCGAAATGAGCTCCCCGCCCTAAACTGGAAAATTCTCCGCGCACAAAGGTCGAACCTTGGAACGGTTTGCGCGGTGGTCTCGAGGACAAGCTAGCGCTACACTTTCCTATGGACATCGCGGGCGGAGGATGATCACAGCTCGGGTGGCGAGTGATCAGCACTCGGACGATTAGGCGGCTGGTTGCTGAGGTTCGCGGAAACAGGAGCTCGTCGGCGGTTTCGTGCCTTTTATAGGCAACTGAGGGTGGTGGAGGGCGTGACACATGCTGTGCCACCTCCCACGCCGAAGCAGGAGCTGGCCGGCTGAGGTGGTCGGGCGCCGACGGCGTGGCTGGCTGGCGCGCGTGCTCGGTCGAGAGAAGATCGGCTGAGGATGCTTCTGTGTTAAGTCTGCTGACAAGTGGGCCCTTTTCTCCCCTCTAATTCTTTCTCCCCCTTCTGCTGCAAATATCCCAGCTACTCACAATTAACTGTGAGACTTAAGCACCAAGTCATAGTTTGAATTTGGTTTCCAAAATTTGAATTTGGTTTGGCTAAATTTTCTTCACATTTGAACTGAAATTCAAATTCAGTTTGAATTATAGCAAATTTGGCTCCCGACAAGATGAAGTCCAACGGGGATGAAAATTGGTGGGTTAACTCATAAAAATGTGCTGAGTTTAAATATGAAGCTAACTTTTGAATTTAAGTGATGAAAGTTGCTGCAATTTGAATTTACATTCAAATTGGCCGTTTTTTCAAATGCCTCCAAAAGTGCCTCAAAAAGTGTTGGATTTGCATAAAGTTTGGCCTGAACCTTCCCAAGACTTTTCAAGTTCTAGGGGTGAGCTCAACCCCCATGTTCATGTGTAGAAATCCTATTTTGTGAAAGTTAGGGCTTTCCCCTCTAATCACCCTTTTGATGGAGGTTATTTGCTCTTCACAAGTCTTCACAAATTATCCACAAAAAAAGCTGTGGTGTTGTGAGGTGATGAATTTTTTTTGCAAGTCCCTTTTCTTGGGCTTTTACATCCCTCCCCCCTTAAAAAAATCTCGTCCCTAGATTACAAAAGAAGAAACAGCGATGTAATAGGAACTCACCCGTGCTGAGACGCCATGAACTCCGGGTAATTTGAGCGAAGGAATTCCTCGCTCTCCCACGTCGCTTCTTTGGCGGTGTGGTTGCTCCAGAGTATCTTGTAGAACCACAACGTTCGGCTACGCGTAGTCCGGGCTTTCTCATCAATAATTGCCACCGGATATTCATCATACGTCAAATCCGGTTGCAACTCGGCGATGTCTTCGGTAGGAACAGCGGCTGTATGCTTCAGACATTTTCGCAGTTGTGAAACATGGAAAACATCGTGAACACCAGCAAGAGATGCCGGTAGCTCCAGCCTATACGCCGCTGGTCCACACTTCTCGGTGATAGCATAGGGTCCAATGAAACGGGGAGCGAGCTTCCCCTTCACACCGAACCGGTGAACGGCCTTCATCGGAGACACAAGGAGGTACACGTGCTCTCCGACATCAAAATGCAGCGGTCTACGCCTCTTATCACCGTAGCTTTTCTGCCAGGATTGAGCGGCCTTCAAGTTGGCTTGAATCATCCGAACGCGCTCTTCGGCATCGTTCACCACATCAACCGCGAATGTGACCCTTTCACCGGACTCGCACCAGTCTAATGGGGTGCGGCACTTGCGACCGTAGAGAGCTTCATAGGGTGCCATCTTGATACTCGCCTGATATCCATTATTGTACGAGAATTCGCCAATGGTAGGTGATCATCCCAGTTCCTACCGTGGTGGATGGCACATGCTCTCAACATATCTTCCAGTACTTGGTTCACCCTCTGTGTTGGCCCGTCTGTCTGAGGGTGATAGGCGGAGCTTCTAATCAGCTTAGTATCCAAAGCAGCGCGCAATTGCTCCCAAAAGCGAGATACAAATAATGCACCTCGGTCTGAGACTATGGTCTTGGGTACTCCATGCAAGCATAGGATTCTTACAGTATATAACTCCGCATATCTGTTGGCATGGAAATGAGTATGCACGGGAATGAAGTGAGCCGACTTGGTTAACAGGTCAACGATCACCCAAATGGAATCATGCTTGTTGGAAGTTAGGGGTAATCCCACAATGAAATCCATGCTCACATCCTCCCATTTCCATGCTGGAATTTTCAGGGGTTGCAGCAGCCCTGATTTCCTCATATGATCCGCTTTCACTCGTCTACACGTATCACACTCGGATACGTATTTAGCCACTTCCCGCTTCATCTGTGTCCACCAAAATTTTTTTTCAAATCTTGGTACATTTTGTTGCTGCCCAGATGAATGGAGTTTTTGGACAAGTGAGCTTCATCAAGGATCTTTTTCCTCAGCTCCATATCCCGGGGTACGACTATGCGGTCATTGAACCATAGCGTCCCCCCATCATCCTTCTAGAAACAATTGATCTCCCCGTTGTCTATCCGTCTCCGGAGATGTGCCATACCCTTATCAGTCTTCTGAGCTGTAATGATGTCCTCCTTAATAGTAGGAATGAGGGCAAGGTTGTAGAGCGATCCATAAGAGATTAAGTATAAACTCGGTTCTTCCTCCTCCACCGGTGTAATGGTGAGGTTATGAACATGTGATTTGAGACTCAGCGCGTCAGCAACCACATTCACCTTGCCGGCGTGGTAATGCATCTCAATCTCATAATCTTTGATTAGTTCTAACCACCTCCTTTGCCTCATGTTCAGTTCCTTTTAGGTGAAAATGTACTTCAAGCTCTTGTGGTCGGTGTAGAGATGCACCAGATTCCCCAGGAGATAGTGCCTCCACATTTTTAGCGCCAACACCACAGCAGCAAGCTCAAGATCACGAGTCGGATAGTGCTGCTCATGGTTCCGAAGTTGGCGTGAGCCATATGCGACCACACGTCCTTCCTGCATCAACACGCAGCCGAACCCAATACCAGACGTGTCACAATACACGTCAAAGGGCTTGGTTGTATCCGGTTGAGCTAAGACCAGGGCTGTTGTGAGATGCTTCACTTATGCTTGGAACGCTCCTTCACACGGCGTGTTCCAAACATATTTTGTCCCCTTCTTCAGCAGCTCTGTCATCGGCTTAGCAAGCTTGGAGAAACTCGGAATGAATCTCTGATAGTATCCCGCTAAGACGAGGAAGCTTCTGACTTCATGGACTGAAGTGGGAGCTTTCCATTTCAGCACTTGCTCTATTTTGCTTGGGTCAACCGCAATACCTTTCGTTGAGATGATATGTCCCAGAAATGGCACTTGGCTGATCCAAAACTCACATTTGCTGAACTTGGCGTAGAGTTTGTGGTCTCTTAGGCGTTGAAGAACAATCCTCAAGTGTTCGGCGTGTTCTGCTTCTGTCTTGGAATACACCAAGATATCATCAATGAACACCACCACGAACTTTTTCAGCTCCGGCATGAATACCGAGTTCATTAGATACATGAAATGTGCTGGAGCATTAGTGAGACCAAAAGCCATGACGAGATATTCATATAAACCATATCTCGTCGAGAAGGCCGTCTTCGGGATATCCTCCGCCCGGATCTTTATCTGATGATATCCAGAGCGAAGGTCCATCTTGGAGAACACACTTGCACCCATAAGTTGATCAAACAAAATGTCAATGTGGGGCAGTGGGTACTTATTCTTGATGGTGACGGCGTTGAGTGTCTAGTAATCCACACACAGCCTCAAGGTTTCATCCTTCTTCTTCACGAACAGCGCCGAGCATCCCCAAGGCGAGGAACTCGGCCTAATGAAACCTTTGCTCAACAGATAATTGAGCTGCTCTTTCAGTTCAGCCAGCTCGTTCGGAGCCATTTTGTATGGCCTCCGGGAGATAGGAGTAGTCCCGGGTGCAAGCTCGATCTTGAACTCGACATTCCGCTCAGGTGGCATGCCCGGAAGATCATCCGGGAACACGTCGGGGTATTCCCGGGCTACGGGGATGTCCTCTAACTTGAGAGCTTCAGTATTATTAATTTCTGAACCTTCCTGGACTGGATTATCTAACATGAGGGACTGCGGACGGTGTAGTGGGGAGTTGAGGTGAACCGTCCGTGATAAAGTTTCCAGGACAGCGCCATGGTAGCTCAGCCATGACATGCCTAAGATTGCATCAATCTTCTGTCCCTCAAGAATAATCATAGTGGTGGGATATATCTTCCCACCTAAGCACAATGGTGCTTTTGGAACCATCATAGTTGCTGAAATCTTTCCTCCCGGTGAGCAGATCATATAAGAACACTCGGTTGGAAAGGCTTCCAGTTCATGCTTAACCACATATGATGCACTTATAAAGTTGTGGGTTGCACCAGAATCAAATAATATGATGATGGCTTGGTCGTTGAGAGTAAACGTACCCGCCAGCACGTTGTCTCCCTCTGGGGCATCCTCATTGTCGAGATTGCGAATGCCCCCAGTCCGCTGACCAACCTTCTTGACTGGATGTCGGCCTCGAGCACCGCCGTGGAACTGGGCTTGCCCGCTGCTCTGCTGCCCCTGGGGACAGTCCTTCGCGAAATGGCCCGCCTGGCCACACGTGAAACAAGTGTAGTCGGGTGGTCCTCCGCTGATCGGCGGACAGAAACCCGGGGCGCGTTGTGGCGGTGGAATCGCCCGGGGTGCCGTCTGCTGCTGCTGCTGTGGTTGCGGTCGCGGTGGTGGCATCGGCGGTCAGAACGGGGGTGACTGAAAAGAACGGCCCCCGAACGGTTGAGGTCGCGCCGGTGGATGCCACTGCTGTCCGGATGGTGTCCGATACACCATGCGGTACTTCTGGGGAGCGCCACCCCCACTGCTGGGTGGAGTGCTGCCTTCCGCTGCTCAGCTGCCAACTCCCGCTCAGCGTCCTCTTGCATAATCAAGGCATTGACGAGGTCGTTGAAGGTGCCGTGATTCCATTGAACAATATGCATCTTCATCTCAGGGTGTAACCCCGGATAGAAGTGCTCCCGCTTCTTGTCCTTGGTGGAGATGTAGTCTGACGCATATTGCGCCAGATGGTTGAAGGCACGGGAGTAGTCATGGGCACTCCTCCCGCCCTGTTTCAGTTCCAAGAATTCTTGGAACTTCCTCTTCATTATCCCGGGAGTGATATGGTAGGCGCGGAATGCCTCCCGGAATTCTTCCCACTCCACGGCATGGCCAGCCGGATGTGAGGCGACATAATTCGCCCACCATGCACCAGCGGCACTCTGAAGCTGCTGCGCCGCGAACAGAATCTTTTGCTGCTCCATGCATTGGAGCGGCCCGAACATGGACTTGATTGTCCGCAGCCAGTTGTCGGCTTCCAGTGGTTCTGCAGCTTCTGTGAACACCGGAGGGTGTGTACTCATGAAGTCCGAGTGCGTCACCTCACGGGGCTCACGAGGCCCCCTCTCTTGACGCCTCCCCCCTCCCCGCCTGGGACTTATTCTGCACGATCGTGCGGAGCAGGTCGGTGTGCTCCTCAAGACCACCCACCAGTGCCGCTATCACATCCGGTAGGGTAAGCGGAAGCGGCGGTGGTGGTTGCTGCTGCGGGTTGCTGTCGTAGGCAGGTGGCTGGGAGTCATCGCCTCCCTGCTGGCTAGAGCCGCCAATCTCGTGTGTGGTCCGAGTGTGAACCATCTGCAACCATACGACAATAAACATCAATCCTGCAACATATTGCATGCAGTCCAATAACATAGGCGTAAAAACATAATGACATTAAAACATGCGATACATCTCGTATACGGATAATGTAATAACTTTGCACAAGCTACACCATTACCAGACTAAATACAAGCTAGTTAAATCCAATTTGATGGACTCCCTCTTTGGAAGTTCATTTCAACTAGGTTTGATCACTACGAGACGTTACTATCGCTTTGTCATCATGTATACTACCCTTTTATCTTCAATACAACACAAACATGATCTCTAGCAAAAGAAGCTTGAGCAAGGCATATACTCACTCTTTACTAGTTGAAGATAACCACTCACGAGTATGTTCTACCCCATTGGATGTACTTAAACCCCTTAGGGTACAACAATCTTCCAAATGAGTTCAACTGTCATTCCTCTGTCAGAATGACCAGTTTCTACATATCCAAGATTTTGATCTGGTTCTGGGAATTTTCATGACTCAAGTTTAATACCAAAGTTAAAGTTAACTTCAGTATATTTCCAATGATTATTTATTTGCCCTCAGATCAGCTCCGGTTAAAAAGTTATGGTAATTAAAAATTAACAGAATTTCTGGAAGAATTTCAATAGCACCTCCTTTGGGAAGTTGCTGTTTTCAACTCATATTTCCACCGAATTCCATGCTGCAAATACAGACATTTTGAATTACAAAGATGTAAAACATCTCCTACCCTTTCTAAAGATGTATGATATGACAATCTTTGATTTTTCTATAGTACGTTATGCTTGAAAACAGAACAGTCCAGAGAGTAGTTTAAATCTGTCCTGGTTCTGGACAGTTTACTTTCTTCTGGAATTTAAGCCCTCTTAAGATGTGATTCAGTTCTGGAAGTCTACAACAAAGTTATATAGCACTTAAATACCTTTCCAGAACTATTTCCCACACCTCCATTGGCTAAGTAATCTGTGAGTTATGCCTTGTCAAAGTTCAGCAAACTTGCTGCCCAAAACAGAGCACTCTGTTTTTCAGTCCCTTGGAGCTACACTGATCCACTATTGAATTTTTCTACCCAACCAGTGTCCTAAAGGTTGAAACTTAGTGATTTTTGTTCCCTGTTATCATTATCTTTCGTGCACATGCCTATGACATGTCGGTACTACGTTCCTCACAAAAAGAAAATCCTAACCGGATTATACCGGCATATACGTCTCAATTGTGGCACTAAACGATCTCTCGCACACGTATACTACACGGGATACATACGTGGTTAGTACCTGCAGAAGACCACACAATAATGATGCACGCAAAGGTTATTTTCATTTCAGGCAGGTCCATATTTGAAAGTAAATACAAACACCCATACCATAGCCATACAGCCGTCCTTGAGTTAAGCCACGTCTCAAGATACGTGATCGTGTTTCAACACCACACGACGGGGAACCCGAGTAGATCATGAAGGGGTCGTCACGGTTGGGAATGTTATCAACCCAATAGATACCACCTACTGCCCTGCAGGGCACGCTGATGGCAAGCGCTGCATATGTCCTCCTGGGCTATTTCCAGACGAACACACTCGCGTTACTGACCACGTGATGGGGTCTCCACTTACTTGCCTAATGCACGCTAGGGATCAGCGTTTCATATGAACTCAGGAACATGAAGAGTCCAAGAGTTTCATATTGACGTCTCACACCAAGCTGTGAGACCTATACCTGAACCACGTTCCTCGTCAGGGGAGCTAACCGAAATTGAACCGCTTTCAGTGGCGTTCCATACCATTCTTACCAGAGCGTAGGTGGGTCGTTACATAATTAAAATTCAGAACTATAACATATAGGTTAGTCTTGCCACTTTAAGTAACTATGCTAATATAGTCCTTACTTGGGCAAACTACCGAATCCTCACCGTAATCCTAAGTTTTCACGTAATACAGTCCTTAATTACTGTGCTATCCCCAATGCAGCTCTGATACCAGGCTGTGGCGGACCGGAATCCGCTCATCCAGGATCACAGAGGGTGGTGCCGCACGATGCGACACCCGACAGCACACATCATAAGGATACATTGTATTACATGGAAAACCAACTGAAATGTACAAAGTAGTACACTACTCAGTTACAAAATAGTGTCTCTATTACACAGCGGAAGTCTAATTTGTACAACTCACGCCCACCTATCTAGCAAAAGTCGGTTGTCCAGCCCTAGGGCAACCCACACTAGCTGCACTCCTCAGCTCAGCGCGGCGTATACGGCTCCCACTCAGCCATGGTCCCCGACGGAGGGTAACCCTCGCCGGTGGACTCGTAACCCGAGTCCGTGGGTGGATCCTCACATGAAAAACACTTAAGCAGCAACCGTGAGCACGATGGCTCAACAAGACTTAACCGACTCTCCTAGGCATGGAACTCTACATGTAGGGAACAATGACCATGGGACGGTCAAATTGCAGCAACCGGACACGCCTACATGTTCATCCTTATTTCATCTTTTAGCCACAAGTTAACAGTTCATGAATCTGAAATTTAGTAAGCAATAATTGGTGGCACACAAATAGCAATACAATTATATCATAACAGAAATATTGAATCATCACGTTTCATATATTAGCCTACGTCACGACTGAGTGACCAAGTGGTACTCTTCACCGCGAGGGACGGTGAATCGGTTCGATATACACCTGCAGGGAGACCCAAAGAGCACGTCACGTACGCCCACCCTGGAGCTGCACAGCACGCTCACTCGATGCCGTACGGGACAACCTTTCGCCCAACAGCCCAAACGTCGAGCCGGTCGCACTGAAACGAGCAGGAGGTTCCCTACACGGAGCATCTCTCTATGCCCGTTAGCAGATTTCCACCTTGCTGCCCTCAGCCTACACCTATAAATCGGCGCGTTATGCCTCGACGCCGGGAGGTTTAGGGTACATCGGTTTATCGGGGCCCATATATCCGATATGCCTTCGGTACGTTCAAACTTGATCAGCGCGGGCCGCACACGGATCGGTCCTCAATCGACACGGACAGGGCTGCGCAAACAAGACTTCTTCTTGCTGCACCCTAGCCCCTGCCTAGTCTCATTTTCATTTCTAAAGTGGTCTCACATCGCTCGAACCAATCCCATGTGTCCCAAGCCTAAACTCACGAGTAGATTCCAACTACTCGACTTGTACCGAAGTTCTATCAATCATTAAGCATAGCCTGTCTACTCGAGGACTTAGACACTACCGTCACTCTTTTAGGAACCATCTGGTTATGCATTTGGGTTTCATCCATCCTACACCTAATGCAAATCCATACTTCACACTAGACATGTAAACAAAGCAAAACTTTATAAAAGGGTTAATGAAAAACCGGGGCTTGCCTTGTTGCTGCTGGTCAGTTGTCAGGTCTTCGTCCAGAAGAAGGAAGTCGTGCACTTCCAAAGTCTCCTCGCCTTCAGCGACTACACGTTAACGAGATACTACATGTTAATTCAAATGCAATGTGTAACCTTGAATAAATGATCACTAAAACTCTAGCTAACCCTCCCCTTTGGTTCTGACATTTTTATGGTGGCTTGGTAGGGTCCTAACCAGGGTCTTGACCAAGTTTCATTTGAAACAAAGTTCATTTGAGCTTTGTACAAATAAATCCTATTTGGTCAATATTAGAGCCTCTAAGTAATTCCAGGGGTTTTCATGGCTCCAACCATTA
The DNA here is from genome assembly GCA_030760725.1 of Neostapfia colusana. Lineage (NCBI taxonomy): Eukaryota > Viridiplantae > Streptophyta > Magnoliopsida > Poales > Poaceae > Neostapfia > Neostapfia colusana. The sequence continues at coordinate 33,989,656 of JASWHV010000002.1, read as the reverse complement.
CTTTCTGGAAACTAGGATTTAAGATGGTTCTAATTGAATTGGTTTCATGTCATTTGACGAATTCTAGAGGAAGTTATGCCCTAAACAAGATTTGGGAAAATCTGAAAAATGTTTCTGTACATTTTTCTATTTTCTCAGGGCAGTTCACTTAATCACACCATTAGGGGAACTAAATTAACTCGGATGAGTCTGAAATTCCTACTGTTACTCAAGGATTTTCCAGTGAACCTCTCAGCCAAATTTCAGAATTTTTCATAAAGTAGTTCTCCAGATAAAATTCCTAACAGTTTAAAATTAGGGAATTAATTCTGGAAAATTATTTAGTTTCATGAGCTGAAATTGGTATTGCTGGAAAGTACTCAAAATTCTTAGTTCAGCAAAATTTGATTCACTGAATTTGGAGCTTCCTAGCCAAAGTTATGAATTTCTAAAGTTTGGGCTGATACCTGAATTATTTTCCTACAGAAAATCCTTTCCCGCGCTTAATCCGAGGCTGACAGCGGGGCCCACCCTGTTTAATTTAAACTAACCGCGCTCGCGAGCACTTAACTCAGCGGCTGACACATGGGGCCCGCACCTTCGTCTACCTCCCGACGCCGCCGCCCGAGCCGCCGATGCTGCGGCGAGGTCAGCGTTCCCGGTGATCTAGCTCGCCGGCAACGGAGAGACTCGCCGCCCCCACATAATTTCGGACGCTGAACACGCTGGACACCCTGCCGCCGCTGGCTAACCGCCATAGCTCGCCGGCAACGAGCTCTATGCCGCTGTGCCGCCTCAGCAACACGTTCCCGCCCTCCTGACCACCTCCTTCGCGCGCTAATCGCGTCACCACGTTCAGGGAGACCTCGGGAAACCCGGCATGACCTTGGTCGGGACCGAAACGGCCGGCGACCCGGACCTCACCGGCGACCCCCTCTTCCGCCAAACTGTTCTATGGTGAACATAGGGTTCCTGCGGTGGTTTCCTTCCGGTTTTTGATAGAGAAGAGGCGCTAGAACCTCTAGATGCTATCTCACAGCTCCGTTCAACCTCTCACACGACGATTCTCCCGAATTTCTCCTAATCCTAATCGGGTCCCAAAATGAGCTCCCCGCCCTAAACTGGAAAGTTCTCCGCACACAAAGGTCGAACCTTGGAACGGTTTGCTCGGTGGTCTCGAGGACAAGCTAGCGCTCCACTTTCCTATGGACGTCGCGGGCGGAGGATGATCACAGCTCGGGTGGCGAGCGATCAGCACTCGGGCGATTAGGCGGCTGGTTGCTGAGGTTCGCGAAAACAGGAGCTCGCCGGCGGTTTCGTGCCTTTTATAGGCCACTGAGGGCGGTGGAGGGCGCGACACCTGCTGTGCCACCTCCCACGCTGAAGCAGGAGCTGGCCGGCTGAGGTGTTCGGGCGCCGACGCCGTGGCTGGCTGGCGCGCGTGCTCGGTCGAGAGAAGATCGGCTGAGGATGTTTCTGTGTTACGTCTGCTGACCAGTGGGCCCTTTTCTCCCCTCTAATTCTTTCTCTCCCTTCTGCTGCAAATATCCCAGCTACTCACAATTAACTGTGAGACTTAAGCACCAAGTCATAGTTTGAATTTGGTTTCCAAAATTTGAATTTGGTCTGGCTAAATTTGGTTCACATTTGAACTGAAATTCAAACTCAGTTTGAATTATTGCAAATTGGGCTCCCGACAAGATGAAGTCCAATGGGGATGAAAATTGGTGGGCTAACTCAGAAAAATGTGCTGAGTTTAAATATGAAGCTAACTTTTGAATTTAAGTGATGAAAGTTGCTGCAATTTGAATTTACATTCAAATTGGCCTCTTTTTCAAATGCCTCCATAAGTGCCTCAAAAAGTGTTGGATTTGCATGAAATTTGGCCTGAACCTTTCCAAGACTTTTCAAGTTCTAGGGGTGAGCTCAACCCCCCATGTTCATGTGTAGAAATCCTACTTTGTGAAAGTTAGGGCTTTCCCCTCTAATCACCCTTTTGATGGAGGTTACTTGCTCTTCACAAGTCTTCACAAATTATCCACAACAAAAGCTTTGGTGTTGTGAGGTGATGATAAATTTTTTTGCAAGTCCCTTTTCTTGGGCTTTTACAAGTAAATAAATAAAAAGCATAATAAATAACTCCCAACCCAGACTACAAGGAACGAGATAATGAAAATCTTGGGAAACTTCCTAGCATGGGTTTCATAGTTCATTTGACAATGCAAGTATTTCTAACTATACATCCTAGTTTAGGTGCAAAGTGGTCAAGGACACTTGCCTTCTTCCTGCTGCTCCGGGAATGGGAAGTCTTGATCTTGGAAAGTGAGAACTGGCTCTGGGGCTGGTTTTACTCATGCCAACATACACATAGCAAAAGAAAATAACATTCCATAAGCAACCATCCACACATACACTCATGCAAGTCATACATACATACACATTGCTTCACTTTATTAGTTACAACATTTGCATAAAATGTATATTCCACCCCTAAACAGGATTTCAGATCTCCTAATCAACTTTCAAATTGAAACTTTTTGTTTAATAACCTTACATGACATTTCCTTGGTGTATATATACTTTTCTCATATATCCAGATTTATTTCTATGCCTAAAAGTGAATTTCAGAATTAAAACAGAAGCTAAATTGCCTTTTCAGAATTCATTCTCCATCTAAATCCATGTTCAAACTGTTCTACAAGTTTTTCAATGTACTAAGGCAATTTAATTTGAATTTACACACATTTCAGATTTATTTTTATGGCTAAAATGGATTTTTCAGCCATAAACAGAAACTAATGTGGCATTTTCAGAATTTATTTACAACCTATAACCACTTTTTCAGATTACTCTAGTTGTTTTCAAATTACTAGATCAACTCACAATGAATTTACTTAATTATTTTAACTCATAATGAGTTTAAATCATATTCAAATGTTTAAATACTTAATTTAAATGTCCTACAGGTTCCAAAGTTCTATTTTCTATAAAATTCAGGGGCCTGAACCTCAATTACAGAAAGATTTCCTAATTTATGAGAAATCCAGGGGCTACCTTAGCTATTTACACGTGTTTGCATGGTTTTCAGGAAGTCCAGGGGTTAGATCGGAAAATCCGGGGCTAGTGCGTGTTTTCCGAAAACCTTTGGGGGTAGCGCACTAAATTCCCGGCGGGAATCGGGATTTCAAATGTGGGCCGTTGTCACACCCGGTTTCTCCGAAGAACAACCGAGTGAATATCACATGTATGCCAGGATCATTTTCTCATACTTGTGATGACAAATAGTGAAGCATCATTTATTACAAGCCAGGTGTCGAATATAAATAAGTCTTACATAGCAAATGTCTCGATTGACAATAACAAGTTCATCACAAGTAAATAAACTAGCAGCGGAATATTATTCTTGAGGGCTCCATCACAGGTGTTGCCCGGGGGTCTCCATGAACCTAGAAACTTTCTTCGGATCCAAAGTCTTGGTCATTATACACCTCCTCATTATCTTGACCTGAGCAGCAATATAAACCAACAAATATGCAAGGTTGAGTACCGATGGTACTCAGCAAGTGTGGGAAAGTTATGTCATGCATGGCTAGAACAAGGAGAGGTTGAACTCATGGTTAAAGCACTACGTAATTAATACCTATCACCTTAGCTTATTAAGCACCTACATTACTACATAGGTGAAATGGTCCCAATCTTCCATCCCATCATCATAATCAAATAACCATAACTTCATTTCCAATGCTAAGCTCCCCGCTTAACATCCACAACTTCCAAGACCATCAATCCTCTAATCATGAATAAGTCCAAGCCGCTCTTCACCGTGAGCACGGCTGTCATGACAGTTTGGACTCTGTAGAGTTTGTACCACTGTACCCACATGTAGTGATTTCATCCCCCGTTGCCGGGTGGACTAAAAGAACCTCCATTATGCCAGTGGCTACGAACCACATTCACACTTCCCAGGTGTGTAGCCAGGAGATCACTACGAAGCCTTTACAAAGGGATTCCCGACGAGCGTGGGCCCACTGAGGTTTCACCCCTAACAGCATACAAGAGGCTCCAACCCCGCTGCAGTGGCCCCCTCTTGAGCCTTGCGGTTCATATGGTAGTCCAGCTGACACCTATTCCCCGCACCATCCAACACACCCATACTACGCCGGGGATACACCTAATTAATTGGCCAAGCTGCCCCATCTCAGCATGTGGTTGGCACGGTAAAGCCAGGTTACATGCTCCATGAACCGGTCCTTAGGATCCAGGCAAGTACTAAACACAAACCCGAGTCTCGTGCACCCAGCACACTACCAAAACATCCAACTTGCCTTGATCCCTACCTCTACATAACTCACAATATCTCATTCAAGAGTATGGTGAAATAAACTGATGATCTCATATCCCAAATATCCCATTCTAAGCATGGCTAAGCATATGCATAATAATAAATGACATGATAAAATAAATCCCAACCCAAGCTACAAGGAAACAAGGTAATGCAATTCTAGGGAAACTTCCTAACATGGGTTTCATATTTCATTTGACAATGCAAATAATTCTATCTACACATCCTAGCATAGGATCAAAGTGGTCAAGGACACTTGCCTCCTTCCTGCTGCTCTTGGAAATGGTAGTCTTGATCTTGGAAACGAATAACTTGCTCTTGAGCAGGTTCTACATCATACCATCACACATAGCAAAAGAAAAACAACAATCCATAAGACATAGTTCACACTTCCACTTGATACAAACCACACATTCACATTTATGAAAGTCATTCACCATTATATGTGTTGTGGTTACTCTATGTGTGTTGATTTGTGTCTTGCATACACTTTTAATCATATGTATATAATTCCTGCTCTTGTATTCACATTTATTCTTGCATACTATATATATTAGTTTCCAATTTAAATAAATTCCTTATATACAATTACTACACCTTTTAGCTACCAAGTATGCATGAAAGGTATTTTCCTTCTCCATATGTGTCTTCATAATTTCTACCAACCCTAAACTGAATCCTTTGAATTTTAGAACTCCATTTATCATTTACTAGTTGCTATATTTTCAGATTTATTTCCTATGCCTAAATGTGAACTTTATTATGAAAATAACAAGACACATCATCTAAACAGAATAGGTTCTGATCTAAAATATTTACTAATATATTTTTGACCTTTTCCTCTGATGTAGACTATTTTACAATTATTTTCCCTATTTTCCAGAACTATTCTTTACTTAAAAATGTGTCCCTAAATGTGAATAATAAATTAAGCAGATTCATTTCAGCCCAAAATATATTTTTATCTCACTCCAAAGTTTTCTAAATACTGAAAAAGTTTTTAATTTAATTTGACAATATGTTTGTCCCACTTTCTAATTTTTAAACACTAGCCCCATATTCAATTTCCTAAATTAAATACTAAACAGGGTTAAAAAGGTAAACTCACCCCACTACAGGGTCTATAATATTATTTTCAGAATTTCCAGGGGTCTAGCTACACTTATCAGAGGAGTTTTTCCTAATTTTTATTAAGTCCAGGGGCTAAAACTGATTTTTAAATGAATTTACATGATTTTCTGAAGTTCCAGGGGCTAGATCAGAAGTTTCCGGGGCTAGCTCTTATTTCCCGAGAACCCCAGGGGGTAGCACGTAAGATTTCCAGTCTTTATAACGCGGGGCTGACGTGGACCGTCCGATTTTAAACCGACGGCCGAGATTATAACATCGAACCGGTACGCGGGGATTTAAACCCTACCGTGTGATTTAAAATAAACGGCGCACAAGCGGCCACGTCGCTCTGATCGAGCGCGGGCGGCGCTGCCGGCGGCGCACGGCGGCGGGAAGCGGCGATCTCGCCGGAGACTTTCGGATCTTCAAGAATTCTTCCTAGAACTGTGATCTTATGGCATAGATCGGTGGAGGAGAGGTCGGGGATCTCACCTCGGGGGTTTTCTTGAGCTCGGAGGTCCTGGAAGATGATCGGCGACGAGGTCCGAGGTGAATTCACACCGAGGCTCGTCGGCGCTGTGTTTACACTGCAAGTTACCGAGTTTTCTGCACCTGCAAGGTTCCCCGGAGGCGGTGGATCAAGACCAGCGAGTTAGATCGAAATTTCCAGGCTTAGATCGGCCAGAATTCGGCGGCGAAGTCTCGGTTCTCACCGGAGGAAAATCGGCGGATCGCATGGGAAAAACAGAACGAGGCCGGGGTTTTTATAGACGGGGGAGGGCGGCTGGGTGGTTTAGATCGAGTTTGCGTCGCCCCCGAACAGAATTCGGCTGGAATACGCGAGAATTCCCGATCGGTTTCGATTCGGGTGAGAGAGTCCGGCGCTGGCACGAGGTAGACGATGATCTGGTGGGCCCCGCCTGTCAGTGGGGGAAAGCGGCGCGCGCGGCTGCGGGCTGGCGCGGGCGCTGGTTGGGCCGGCTGGTGGGTTTCTGCCCACTGGCCGGTTTTTTTTTTCTGTTTTCTCTTTTTCTTTTTCTATTTCTTTTCTGATTTGAGTTTAATTTGAATTCCAGTTTGAATTTGAATTTTTGCAAAACATGCAACACGTCCAAAAATTTTTAAATTCCCCTCTTAACATGATTTAGGGTCTTCACAATATTTTTGGGGTGTTACAGCCGTCGGATTTAAAGTGAGCGATTCAGATTAAATCGCCGAAGGCGTAGGGGGCTTCTGTTCTCGTCCGCACGATTTAAAACGAACGGGCCACAGAGGGCCACGTCGCCCTGGCCGGGTGGAGGCGCTGCGCTCTGCAGCGCTCGGCAGCGTAGGTGTTTTCCACGCCGACGTGTTTCGGTTCTTCGTCTACAAACGCTAAGGCTTGGACTTCTCGGCATAAATCGGGAGAGGGGAGGTAGGGGAGCTCACTAGTGGGCTTTACGTGATCCCGAAGTGACCGGAAGGTGGTCGGCGACGGCGGTCAGTGGCTGTCATCGGCGAGCTTCGTCAGCAGAATGTCTAAGCCCTTTTCCTTCTGGGTTTTCCGGTCGTCGAGGTGTGATGTGGTCCGGAGATGAAGCACTGAGGATCAGTTTGATCGAAACATAGGGATTTGAGGACTTCACCGGCGACCGGCGGCAGATCCTTACCGGAGCACGGCGGTGTCGGGTTTCTTAGTGGAAGATCGTCCTGAAGTGGAGGCCTATGTGCTGCGCAAGTTCCTGCGGAGGTGCGAGACCGGTTAGAGAAAAGGGAAAGGTGTCGTGCAGGGAAAATTTTGTCGGAGTGGCTTCGGCAATCACCGGCGAGGAAACTTCGATCAGGGGAGAACGAAGGACTAGCAAAGAGATTTATTGGAACCAAGGCGGAGGGAGTTGGAGGCGCGTGGGGCGGGCACGGAGGGGTGTTGTTGGCATCGTGTGCAAGGAAATCGGAGCGAGTGGCGCGCTTAGATCGGGCGCGAGAGAAAGCGGACGGAGGTTGGAGGGAACGGAGGAGGGCAATGACAAGCGGGCCCGGCTCGTCAGTGGAAGGAAGAGAATGAGAGGGCGCGGGCTGAGTGGGCTGCCCGGGTGGTTTTCGGCTCAGTGGCCAGTTTTTCTTTTTCTTTTTCTTTTCTTTTCTATTTCTACACTTCAAATTTGATTTCCACTTCAAATTTTCAATCCTTTTCAACATGCAGTACGTCCATTTGAATGGAATTTAACTTTACAAATTTTGGGATGTTACAACTCTACCCCTCTTAAAAGAAATCTCGTCCTCGAGATTTGGTGAACCTAGGGGAATAGATCCAGGAACTGTGCCTTGAGTTCGTCCTCTCTCTCCCATGTGGCTTCTTCTTCCGAGTGATGCTTCCACTGCACTTTGCACATTCGGACTCTTGTTCCTTGTGATGTGTTCCATCGTCTCAAGAATCTTGACCGGGTGTTCGACATATGAAAGGTCTTCTCCGACGTCTATCTCATTCATTGGTAACCTCTCTTCGGGTTTTCTCAAGCATTTCTTGAGTTGTGACACATGGAACACATCGTGCACGTCTGATAGGCGAGCCAGTAATTCCAACTGATAAGCAACTTTGCCTTTCCTCTCTAGAACCTTAAAGGGTCCGATATACCGAGGTGGTAGTTTCCCTTTCACTTTGAATCGACGAAGCCCTCTGATAGGAGACACATTGACATAGACATAGTACCCTACTTCGAAGGTGAGCTCTCTTCTCCGTATGTCTGCATAGCTCTTTGTCTTTTCTGAGCTATCCTCAAGTTGTTGCGTATTTCTCTCACTTTCGCCTCGGCATCTTGTAGCACTTCTGGCCCAAATACTTTGCTTTCTCCTGTTTGATTCCAAAACAACGGAGTTCTGCACTTTCTCCCATACAACGCCTCAAAGGGATACATCTTCATGCTAGCCTAGTAGCTGTTGTTATAGGAGAACTCGGCATATGGTAAGTTCTTGTCCCAACTTCTACTGTTCTTGAGTGCACAAGCTATCAACATGTCCTCGAGGATCTGATTAGTTCTTTTTTTCTGCCCGTCGGTCTATGGATGATATGCAAAACTGAAATTCAGATGAGTCCCCATGGTTTCATGTAACTTCTGCCAGAACCTTTTGGTAAATTGTTTTCCTCGATTTGACACTATCTTCTTTGGCACCCCATGAAAACACACAATTCTGGACATGTACAATTCTGCTAATTTGGAACCGCTGTAATTTTCTTTCACAGGGATGAAATTAGCTACCTTAGTCAGTCGATCGACTATGTTCCGTATGGAATCATATCACAATAGGGTTCTAGGCAGTCCCACAAGTCAATGCTTATTTCTTCCTATTTCCACTCAGGTACTTTGAGTGGTTGGAACAATCCCGCAGGTCGTTTATATTCTGCTTTCACCAACTGGCACGTGTCACACAAGGCAACGTATTCTGCGACATCTCGTTTCATGTCGTACAACCAGTACCTGGTTTTGAGATCATGGTACATCTTCGTACTCCTAGCATGAATGGAGTAGTCAGAATCATAAGCTTCTATCAGAATCAATGCACGGGTCTTCTTTATCTCAGGCACACATATCCTTTTTCCATGCCATATCGTGCCCTGATCATCATCCCTAAGCCCAGGAGCTTTATTCTTTTTGATGAGTCTTTTGATCTCCCGAAGATTCTCATCATCTTTCTGACCGTTGCGTATGTCCTGCTCCAGTGTGGAGTCAACTTCCATTGCGATGGCCTCACTATTATTCATGAGACATAAATTGAGTCTTGTGAATTCCTCACGCAATTCTGTAGGTGTATAATTTAATGTCAACATCTTGACATGTATCTTTCGGCATCCGCCACGACTTTTGCCTTTCTTAGATGATAGTTGATACCCACATCAAAGTCGTTGATCAACTCTAACCGCCGCCTTTGTCTGAGATTAAGATCTGCCTTTGTGAAAATGTACTTCAAACTTTTATGGTCAGTATATATCTCTGTCCTCTTTCTCATTAAATAGTGCCTCCAAAGTTTCAACACGTGGACCACTGCAGCTAGCTCTAGGTCATGCGTAGGATAGTTTTTCTCATGTTTCCAAAGCTTCCTGGAAGCATATGCCACGACATGTCCATCTTGCATGAGGACACATCCCAATCCGTGTCCAGAAGCATCACAATATACTGAAAAGAATTTCTGCGTATCTGGCATGACTAGCATTGGGGCTATTGTCAATCTTTTCTTTAACTCCTGGAAACTTGCCTCACACTCCGGTGTCCATGTGAATGTGATTCCATTCTCTAAGATCTTGGTGACAGGCCTTGATATCTTGGAGAACCCCTCAATAAATCGTCGGTAGTATCTGGTCAAGCCTAAGAAGCTCCGGATTTCCCCGACATTTTCAGGAGTCTTCCACTTCTGCATATCCGCGATCTTGGCGGGATCCACGGATATTCCTCCTTCTGAGATTATGTGCCCTAAGAAGGGGACTCTCTTTAGCCAAAACTCACATTTCCTAAGCTTGGCATAGAGTTGGTGTTCTCTCAATTTTTGCAACATCAATCTTAAGTGCTTCTCGTGTTCCTCTTCGTCTTTGGAGAAAATGAGAATGTCATTAATGAAAACAACCACAAACTTGTCCAAGTATTCCATGAATACCCTGTTCATGAGGTACATGAAGTATGTCGGGGCATTGGTTAACCCGAACGGCATGACCGTGTATTCATACAGCCCACACCAAGAGACAAAAACTGTCTTGGGAATGTCAGCTGGCCTTATCTTCAGTTGGTGATATCCAGATCTGAGATCAATTTTAGAAAACACACACGCCCCTCTCAACTGATCGAACAAGTCTTCAATGCGAGACAACGGGTACTTGTTTTTTATGGTTACCTCATTAAGTGTGCGGTAGTCTATGCACAACCTTTGGGTTCCATCCTTCTTGGGCATGAATATCACTGGAGCTCCCCAAGATGAGGAACTAGGATGAATGTACTCTTTTTCCGTTAACTCCCAGATATATTCTTTCTGTTCTTCTAGCTGCTTGGATTCCATTCGGTAGGGCCTCTTATATATCGGGGTTGTTCCAGGTGTTAGTTCGATAGTGAAATCCACTTCACGATCCGGGGGCATACCTGGTAACTCCTAAGAAAAGACATCTGGAATCTCCTTGATTACTCTTATCTCTTCTAGTTTCACGTCCACTTGATTGATTTTAATGCCCCTCCTAGGTTCTTGGATGGCTATGAATTTAACCTTGGTGCAACTAGTATGAGTCAACTCCACTGTTCTAGTTGAACAATGGATAATGCCCTTATATTTGGTCAGCCAGTCCATGCCCAAAATAATATCTATCCCTTGTGAGCTTATCACTAGGAGGTTTGCAGAAAATACTACCCCACTAATGTATAGACTCACCTTAGGGCATACATGTCTTGTTCTTATTTCTCCCCCTAGAGAGTTCACCGCTAGCATATGATTCATTTGTGTTGTAGCTAGATTATGCTTCTTAAGAAATTCTTGAGCCATGAACGAATGGGTAGCACCAGAATCAAACAAAATGGTCGCTATGTGGGAATTTGCAGGAAACTTACCAATCAACACATCAGGTGCCTCTTGTTCTTCCTCCATAGTCATGTGGTTCACCCTTCCACGTATCAGGTTCTGCTGCTGTGGCTGCATAGGCTTCTTCTTCAGACACTTGTGGGCATAGTGTCCCACCTCACCACAGTTGAAGCACTGTACCCCAACTTTAGGTGTCCGACCTTTGTTGTCCTGGGGTGGGTTTTGTGGCACTTGTCCTGCCAGCCGAGGTGGATAAGGAGGACATGGCTTCTGTAGAAACTGGCGCTGCGGCTGTACCTGTGCTGATGAAGGCCTGAAATTTGGGTTGTAACCTCTCGGTGCTGAGTAGGGTACCATAGCACGGCTCATCTGTCCTGCAGGCTGCGGTGCAAGTCGTTGGCATGTGTTGCTGCTTGAAGCTTGATATAGCCATCCCATCTTTCTCTTGTGTTCATTCTTTAGGGACTTCATCTTCCTTTCCACAATAAATGCCCTGTCCACCATCTTCTGGAAGCTATCATATTCGTTAGAGGACATGCCACATTGCATCTCCATGCTGAGCCCTTCCATAAAGCAGTCTTGTTTTTGCTCATCAGTTTCAATGTCCCTTGGTGCATAGCGGGACAGCTGGGTGAACTTTGTGAGGTATTCCCTCACTTTCATGTTGCCTTGTTGAAGCCCGGGGGACTCCTCCCTCTTGTTCTTGAGTTCTCCCCTTGGAATGTAGTGGTTGCGGAAACTGCGCTTGAACTCCTTCCAAGTTATGTTCTCGGGGTCACCGTGGGCTACCATGTAGGCGGTCCACCAGTCAGCTGTGGGTCCGTGCAGCTGGTGAGAGGCAAACAATACCCTCTCATGCCCTTGACATTGTATGATCCTCATCTTGTTTTCAATGGTTTTTAGCCAATCATCTGCTTCAAGGGTTCAGCCGCACTGGCAAACTTCGGGGATTGAATTCCTAGAAACTCACTCAACCTTGATTGACGTGGTGCAGCCTGTGGGGGTGGAGCTTGATGTAAGTTAGCCACCACTTAAATCAAATTTTTGATGAGCTGATTTTGGTTGTTGAGCATTTGGTGAATTGCATCAGCGCCTCCTCGGCGACCACCCTGCCTTGCCCTCCAGGAATGGGAGGGTTGGCAGCCTCATTGTTGTCCTTGTGGCTGGCACCACGGCCTCTTCCTCTTCCGGCCATCTATCATGATTAACCAAATATCAACTTAATCATTATGTATTAACTTCCCATGTAGCTTGCATAAATTTAAACTTTCGGAACATTAGAGATTTAGACAACACAGAAAACTTCACACAACTTTCAATCACAATGTCTCATACTATTCATCACAATTTCTCACATGAAAGCAAATGCAAACATAAAGACAAGGGTGTGGACAAGTGCCCATGGCTTCCACAACTCACGTCACACACCAAAAATTAATAAGCAAATAAATAGGTTCTTGATGCGACTACTTGATGAAATGCTAGATTAAGGGAAATGACTCTAAACGACTCGCATCACTTTGCTGGCTCATCGGGGTCTTCATCTTCATTGTGGCTGCCCCCTGACTTCGTTCTAGGTGGGAAAGCGGCTGGTGAAGAAGTGCGACGACGCTTGTTCGCTCAGCGGTCTAGGGAATCAAGCGTCTAGGAGTCATTCTCTAAGACATACAGCTTGTTCTGATCTCCTCTCTCCCTCGCCCTCAAGCAAACACGAAGGGTAGCCTCAGTCTCCTTCATGGTGTCACGTACATCCTGAAGCTCCCGCTGGCACTCCTGCAGCCTAGTGCTGAGCATAGCTGCATCCTCCAAGCACATATCAATGTGTTCGTGAGTACTTCCTTCCTGGACCAGCAGGTACTTGTACTCCACTGTGCCACTCTCGTGCTGGAGAACGTACATGTACTCAGTCCTATCCTGGTGGCCACGGTTAATGTAACTCTGACAGGTAATGGCCTCCCAAGTGACATCCTTCTCATCATCGGCATGTGTCGCTTGACAAGCTGGTGAGTGGTGGATCTTGAGCAACCTGTTGTTGTGGAAGATCCTCATCTCTGAGCTCCAGTCATCGCGCTCTGCACGAATGGTCTTGCTAGAGCTGTATTGTACAATCAGCTTGCCGGTGTTGCTAGCGGTGTGGAGCATACGTCGAAGACGACGCAGCAAGCTCCCTACACCTAACCCGTGAGAGTGGTACGTCATAGGGTGGTTCTCCTCCCTCAATGCAGGTGCAGCTACAGGGACTCTTCCTCCAGTGGACTTGCGAGTGGTGCGGATCATGCGAACCATCTAAAACATAAAACATTTAAAAATCAAGTTAGATAATAAGCAAATAAATACTCTATTTTGAATAATAGTTAAGACAAGATGAATAAAAAGAGGACCAATATTAAACACCACTTTTATCCCACACACTTTGTAAAATAGCTTTTAAGAACATAATTTCCTTAAATACGTCCGTTTCTACCTAGGTTCACGTTCGTACAGGCAACCTTGGCTCTGATGCCACTTCTGTCACACCCGGTTTTTCCGATGAATGACCAAGTGATTCACACATGTATGCCAAGATCATTTTCTAATATATGTGATGACAAATAGTGAAACATCATAATATTACAAGTCAGGTGTTCAAAAACAAATAAGTCTTACATAGCGTCTCAAAAGACGATAAAATGTTCATAACACGAAAATAAACAAAGCTGCGGAAATATGGTCTTGTGGGCTCTGTCACAGGCGTTGCCCGGGGACTCCGTGAACCTAGAACCCTTCTTTGGGACCAAAGTCTTCATTAATGTACACCACTTCATTTCTTTTGCCCGAGCAGCAAGTAAACCAATGAAAAGCAAGCTTGAGTACCATTGGTACTCAACAACCGTGGGAAATTAATGTCATGTAAGCTAGAACAAGGAAAGGCTAAACACATGGTTAAAGCAATACGCAATCAATACCTATCTCTTTAGTTTATTAAACACCTACAATACTACATAATTGAAGTGGTCCCAATCCCATACATCTAATCGCATTGTTGAGCTCCCCGCTTAATATTCTTAACTTATCCATTCATCATCATCTAATCATGAATAAGTCCAAGCCGCTCTTGACCGTGAGCATGGCTGTTATGACAGTTTTGACTCTGCAGAGTTTGCACCACTGTACCCACATGTAGTGATTTCATCCCCCGTTGTCGGGTGAACTAAGAACATCCATTTTGCCCGTGGTAGCCAGTGACATTTCACACTTCCCAGGTGTGTAGCCAGGAGATCACTACGAGGCCTTTACAAAGGGATTCCCGACGAGTATGAGCCCACTGAGGTTTCACCCCTAACAGCATCCACGAGGCTTCAACCCCACTGCAGTTGCCTCCTCTTGATCCTTGCGGTTCCTATGGTGGTCCAGCTGACACCTATTCCCCGCACCATCCAAACACGCACACTACGTCGAAAATACACCTAATTAATTGGTCAAGCTGCCCCATATCAGCATGTGGTTGGCACGGTAAAGCCAGGTTACATGCTCCATGAACCGGTCCTTAGAACCCAGGCAAGCACTAAACACAAAACCGAATCTCGTGCACGTAGCACCAACCAAAGCATCCAGCTTGCCTAGATTCCTACCTCTAGCATAATTCATGATGTTCCATTCAAGGGTAAATAATTCAATGTGATGATCTCATGCCCCATTTATCCCACTCTAAGCATGGCTCAGCATTAGTAAATAAATAAAAAACATAATAAATAATTCCCAACCCAGGCTACATGTAACAAGATAATGATAATCTAGGGAAACTTCCTAGCATGGGTTTCATATTTCATTTGACAATGCAAGTATTTCTAACTATACATCCTCGCTTAGGTGCAAGGTTGTCAAGCACACTTGCCTTCTTCTTGCTGCTCCGGGAATGGAAAGTCTTGATCTTGGAAAGTGAGAACCGGCTCTGGGGCTGGTTCTACTCATGCCAACATACACATAGCAAAAGAAAAATAACATTCCATAAGCAACCATCCACACATACACTCATGCAAGTCATAAATACATACACATTGCTTCACTTTATTAGTTACAACATTTGCATAAAATGTATATTCCACCCCTAAACAGGATTTCATATCTCCTAATCAACTTTCAAATTGAAACTTTATGTTTAATAACCTTATATGACATTTCGTAGGTGTATATATACTTTTCTCATATATCCAGATTTATTTCTATGCTTAAAAGTGAATTTCAGAATTAAAACAGAAGCTAAATTGCCTTTTCAGAATTCATTCTCCAACTAAATCCGAGTTCAAACTGTTCTACAAGTTTTTCAAAGTGCTAAGGAAATTTAATTTAAATTTACACATATTTCAGATTTATTTTTATGCCTAAAATGGATTTTCATCCATAAACAGAAACTAATTTGGCATTTTCAGAATTGATTTAATCCTAAAACCAGTTTTTCAGATTGCTCCAATTGTTTTCAAAGTACTAGATCAACTCACAATGAATTTTCATAATTATTTGCACTCATAATGGGTTTAAATCATATTCAGATGTTTAAATACCTAATTTGAATGTCCTACAGGTTCCAAAATTCTTTTTACTATAAAATTCAGGGGCCTAAACCTCAATTACAGAAAAATTTCCTAATTTATGAGGAATCCAGGGGCTACCTTAGCTATTTGCACGTGGTTGCATGGTTTTAAGGAAGTCCTGGGGTTAGATCAGAAAATCCCGGGGCTAGTGTGTGCTTTCCGAAAACCACAGGGGGTACCGCGCTAAATTCCCGGTGGGAATCGGGATTTCGAATGTGGGCCGTCGGATTTAAAGTGAGCGATTCAGATTAAATCGCCGAAGGGGTACGTGGGCTTCTGTTCTCGTCCGCACAATTTAAAACGAACGGGCCACAGAGGGCCGCGTCGCCCTAGCTGGGGGGAGGCGCTGCACTCGGCGGCGCTCGGCAGCGGAGGCGGTTTCCACGCCGGTGTGTTTCGGTTCTTCGTCTACACACGCTAAGGCTCGGACTTCTCGGCATAAATCGGGAGAGGGGAGGTAGGGGAGCTCACCAGTGGGCTTTTCGTGATCCCGAAGTGACCGGAAGGTGGTCGGCGACGGCGGTCAGTGGCTGCCGTCGGCGAGCTTTGTCGGCAGGGCGTCTGAGCCCTTTTCCTTCTGGGTTTTCCGGTCGTCGAGGTGCGCTGTGGTCCGGAAATGAAGCACCGAGGATCAGTTTGGATTAAAACATAGGGATTTGAGGACTTCACCTGCGACCGGTGGCAGATCCTTACCGGAGCTCGGCGGTGTCGGGTTTCTCGGTGGAAGATCACCCCGAAGTGGAGACCTATGCGCTGCACAAGTTCCTGCATAGATGCGAGACCGGTTAGAGAAAATGAAACGGTGTCGTGCTGAGAGAATTTCGTCAGAGCGGCTTCGTCACTCACCCGCGTGGTTTCGGCCCAGTAGCCAGTTTTTCTTTTCCTTTTCCTTTTTCTTTTCCATTTCTCCGCTTCAAAATTGAATTCCACTTCAAACTTTCAATCCTTTTCAACATGCAGTACGCCCATTTGAATGGAATTTAACTTTACAAATTTTGGGATGTTACAAACTGCTGGAGTAACTAACTCAATATCGTTGGCTTTACTGTTACTACCAGCACCAGTCTTCTTTGGGCTTTCCATGTAAGAACTTGAAAACCAACAGAAGGGGTTTCTTTTTATACTACTCAGTGATTACAAAGATATCCTAATATGTAAAATCACATCCTAATATATAAAATAGAGTGCACGGTGGATTTACAAAGACAACATGTGACCCTGTTATAGTACTTTGTGAATACAAAGACAACATGGACTACCTGTTAGCACAGCAAGATTATCTCCTTTAACACAACTATTTTAAACAACTAATTGGTGCAGGTATGAACACAAACAGAAAATGTAGAAGAAACAATTGAGCTAAATTTGCTTTGCTTTCTGATATAAACAATTAATTTGCTCTCTAAACAATTTGCTCTCTGGTCCACCTTCAAACAAAATCTAAACAATTAATCTAAGCAATTGTAAAGGTCTCTAAACAAGTAATCTAAACAAATTAAAAGGGGGGCTCGACGTAGTGGGAGAGCACCGGCGGTGCGGGACGGTGAGGAGGGGGCAGCGCACGGTGGGGGTAGATGCTGGGAAGGAGGAGGCGGTGCGGGGAGGATTAAGGCGCGGGGTGCGGTGGCAATGGTGCCGGAGGGGGACAGAAAAGGGGGAGGGAGGCGGCAGCAAGGGCGAGGACGACACTCGACCGGCAGCGAGGGCGAGGAGGGAGGCGGCACGGGGAGGGGGGAAGGAATGAGGCGGCGCGGGGGACAGAGAAGGGAGGAGGGAGAGAAGGGAGGAAAGAGGGGCGAACATACATAGATGGCAATGGCGACGACGACGGCGACGAAGCTCGGCAGCGAGGACGGCGAGTACGAAGCTCAGCGGCGAGGATGGTGAGGACCAAGCTCGGCTGCGAGGACGAAGGTCGGCGGCGAAGACGGCGAGGACAAAGCTCGGCAGCGAGGGTTTTTTTGGTGAGGGTTTTGGTGGCAAACGAAAATTTTGGTAGCCTGATGGCGTCTAAATGAAATCTCCAGGGTTTGGTTTTTTCGAGGAGACCGAGCGGCCTTATATAAGCACAGATTTTCATAGGCGGCTCTTCATTAAACACTGCCTGTGAAGATGTATTAGTGCAGGCGGTTTCTAAATTGTAATTTAGAACCGCCTGAGAGGCCTAATATAGGCGTCATTTCACCGGTCTTAGTTAAGCACCACCTGTGAAAATTGTTTAAATTACGTCCTTTCTAGTATATTTGTCCGTTGCCACTTCGCGCGCAGAGATAATAAATGTGCATCGTTGCCACAATGAACATATAGAACCGCAATCACGTTGCAATTTAGAGATAAACATTAACATTTCATAGTTTATACACATTGCGTGCTGTCTAAACTATGCATTTCAGACTTGTATTCATATGAAGTTTCCATCGATCAATCTAAACTGTAAAGTCGAGCTTGTTCCCAAACATGTCTCTTATATTCCTCTGGATCCTGAAAATAACATTGACATTCTTTAAAATTGACAAATGTCGAATGAAGAATGATATATAACCTAGGTTGCTCACTAACACAAAGTTAATAACCTTGATAAGTAGATTATAGCAATCATTTTCAACATCGGACGCATTTTGCTGATGAAGCAAACGCTGAACTTCAAGTAGTAAAATTTTGACATTAATAATAGGACACCACCCCTACGAAATCATCGGCGACTGAACTCCGGCGAAGGGGTTTAGCTCGGCGAGTTGGGGGCTAGGGCCTCTAATTCGTCGACATGGGAATAGATGGTACGGCCAAGGGGTGTTTCGGGTTCTATTTATAATCAGGAAAAGAAGAGTCCTATTCCGTTTGAATTTCAAATAAGAGTCCTATTTGATTTATGTTTGGATCTTAACAACTTATCTTCAATGGCTTTGGTGCGGTATAAATCGTAGAAGAAATCGTGTCGGTTTCTTCTGTACCAGCGCCCGCGCACAGGGCAAAACCTCATAGGGACCTCATCCTTCCGCAGAGATAAGCTCCGGAGGCTCCACGTGTCCAGCGGGGGCCTGAGCTTCCCTTTTCCTCAGGGGCGAGCTCTGGTTGCGCCATGTGTCAGGCAGGCGGGACCCCCTCTTCCTCAGAGGCGAGTTCTGCATGCGCCACACGTCCTGGCGGGCGGGACCTCCCTCTCCCTCAGAGGTAAGCTCCGCGTGCGCCACGTGTCAGTGCCGGACCTCCCCTCTCTTCGGAGGTAGCTCCGAATGTGCGACGTGTCAGTGCCGGACCTCCCCTCTCTTCGGAGGTGAACTCCGGTACTGCCATGTGTCAGTGCTGGACCTCCCCTCTCTTCGGAGCTGGGCTCCGGAAGTGCCACGTGTCCTAGCAGAACCGGATCTCCTTTCTACTCAGAGATGAACTCCGAGGTCGACACGTGTCCAACTGTGTCGGACCTCTCTTCTCCCCGGAGGTAAGCTCCGAGAATGAAACGTGTCAAGCAGTGTCAAACCTCCCGGAGGTGAGCTCCGAGGATGACACGTGTCCATCGGGACCTTCTCCTCGGAGGTGAGCTCCGAGGATGACACGTGTTCAGTAGTGTCGTACCTTTCAGAGGTGAGCTCCGAGAGCGACACGTGTCCTGCACGGCTGGTCTTCTCTTTTCCACAGTGACTAGCTCCGAAGGTGACATGTGTCCTGCGGGGCTGGCCTCGCTTCTCCGTAGAGGCTAGCTCCGGGAGCAACACGTGTCCCACGGGGTCGAACGTCGCCCCTTTTTCAGAGGCAAGCTCCGAGCCTGCCACGTAGCAAGTTAGCAGCGGACCTCTCCCCCTTTGCGGGGATGAGCTCCAAAGGCGCCACGTGGCCAGCGGGCCGCGGGAAATGTATTCGGCGCTTCTCGGTGAACTGGAATTAGCTTTTTTGACTATCCTTTTGATTCTTTTTCTGTTTCCACTTCTTTTAAAATGTTTTCTCTATATAAGATATGAATGCATGCAGAAATCGAAATTGAGGGTGTCACATACCTACCCCCCTTAAATTGAATCTCGCCCTCGAGATTCGATAGTGGAGAATAGATGAGGGAATTCTGCCTTGATGTCTTCTTCATGCTCCCATGTGGCTTCAGCTTCGGTGTGATGATCCATTGTACCTTGCACCAACGGATCACTTTGTTCCTCGTGACCCTTTCCTTTACGGTTAAAATTTGGACAGGGTGCTCTTCATAGGTCAGATCTTCTTGAAGCTCAAGTTCATCCATTGGTACTTGTTCTTCTGGTACTCTCAAGCACTTCTTGAGCTGGGATACATGAAACATGTCATGCACGTTGGAGAGGTGCATTGGGAGCTCTAGTTGATAGGCTACTTCTCCTCGCTTGCCCGAAATCTTGAAGGGTCCGATGTAGCGAGGTGCTAGCTTGCCTTTGACGTTGAAACGTCGTTGGCCACGGATAGACGACACCATAAGGTATACGAAGTCTCCTACTTCGAAGGTCAACTTCCTTCGCCTATTGTACGCATAGCCTTTTTGTCGTGACTGAGCATCCTTCAAGTTCTCCCATATTGTTTGTACTTGCTTCTCAGCTTCTTGCAGCACTTCGGGTCCAAACATTTGGTTTTCTCTCCGGTCTCGTTCCAAAACAGCGGCATTCTACACCGTCTACCATAAAATGCTTCAAAAGGTGACATCTTCAAGCTAGCTTGATAGCTGTTGTTATAGGAGAATTCGGCATACAGCAAGCTCCTATCCCGACTACGTCCATGTTTCAAGGCGCAAGCTCTCAACATGTCTTCCAAAATTTGGTTGGTCCTCTCAGTTTGCCCGTCAGTTTGCGGGTGATAAGTGGAGCTAAAATCCAGTCGTGTACCCATAGCCTCATGCAGCTTCCTCCAGAACCTAGAGGTAAACTGAGAACCCCGATCTGAAATGATCCTTTTCGGGACTCCATGGCAGCACACGATTTGCTTCATGTACAGCTTGGCTAGATCTGCCACGCGGTACGTGGTTTTAACAGGAAGAAAATGAGCGGTTTTCGTCAATTGGTCCATGATAACCCAGATGGAGTCGTAACCCGACTGAGTACGTGGTAATCCGACAATGAAATCCATACTGATGTCCTCCCACTTCCACTCAGGTACTTTCAATGGTTGCAACAGTCCAGCGGTTCTTTGATGTTCGGCCTTCACCCGTTGGCATGTGTTGCATAGGGCAACATACTTAGCTATGTCCCTCTTCATACCATCCCACCAATAACAAGTCTTCAAATCCTTGTACATCTTTGTACTGCCGGGATGTATGGAATAAGGTGAGTCATGTGCCTCCTTTAATATCGTGTTCCGGATGTGCTTCACGTTAGGCACACAAATCCTTTTCCCTAACCAAAGCGTACCCTTCTTGTCTTCCTTGAAGTCCTTTTCTATGCCTTGTCAGATTCTCTCCTTGATTTCCTTGACTTCTTCATCCGTTGCTTGGCCATCTCTTATCTCTTGTTCCAGCAAACAAT
Organism: Neostapfia colusana; assembly: GCA_030760725.1. Lineage (NCBI taxonomy): Eukaryota > Viridiplantae > Streptophyta > Magnoliopsida > Poales > Poaceae > Neostapfia > Neostapfia colusana. The sequence continues at coordinate 33,968,654 of JASWHV010000002.1, read as the reverse complement.
GGAGTTCCATCACTTCCATCTCGTTCAAGAAATCGAGATGTAACTGTTGGAACTCCCTATGCAGCTCGGGTGGTAGCTCCCGAACCGTGAGTTGGTGACGCTCCCTTTCGGCTCAATGCATCAGCTACCACATTGGCCTTTCCGGGGTGATAGTTGATTCCAACATCGTAATCCTTGATGAGTTCCAACCATCGACGTTGCCTCAAATTCAAATCCGTTTGGGTGAATATGTACTTGAGGCTTTTATGATCCGTATATATCTCACATCGGTGGCCAAGGATATAATGTGTCCAAATCTTCAAGGCATGTACCACGGTTGCTAGTTCCATGTCATGCATGGGGTAATTCAGCTCGTGTTTATTTAGTTGCCTTGACGCATAGACTACCACTTGTCCTTCTTGCATGAGCACACATCCAAGCCCTTGTCTTGATGCGTCATAATATATGTCGAAGCTCTTGCTTACGTCCGGCAATACCAAAACCAGTGCTGTGGTTAGCCTTTTCCAGAGCTCCTCAAATCTTTCTTGGCACGCTGGGGTCCATTGGAACGTCTTTCCCTTCATTAGTAGCTCCGTCATAGGCTTCGCTATCTTGGAGAAGTCCTTGATAAAACGTCGGTAGTATCCAGCCATCCCAAGAAACCTCCGAATGTCTCTCACGATTTGCGGTTGGTTCCACTTCAGAACATCTCCGACTTTTCCGGGATCAACCGATACTCCTTCCTCGGAGATGATGTGGCCAAAATTGATACTTGCTAAGCTTGGCATACAATTGATGCTCTCGCAGCTTCTGCAATGTCAATCTCAAATGTTCTTCATGTTCTTCCTCACTTTTTGAATACACCATGATATCGTCGATGAAAACCACGACGAACTTGTCCAAGTACTCCATGAAGACCTTATTCATGAGGTACATGAAGTATGCGGGTGCATTCGTTAACCCAAAAGACATAACGGTATATTCATACGAACCATACCGTGTCCGAAAGGCAGTCTTGGGTACGTCGGAAGGCTTAATCTTCAGCAAGAAATATCCCGACCGAAGATCAATCTTAGAGAAAACTCGGGCACCTTTCATCTGGTCGAACAGGTCCTCTATACGGGGCAGAGGGTACTTGTTCTTGATCATCACCTCATTGAGAGACCTATAGTCCACGCACATCCTTTGTGTCACATCCTTCTTGTCTACAAGATCATGGGGGCTCCCCATGGTGACGAGCTTGGACGTATAAAACCCTTCTCTAGCTGCTCCTGAATTTGCTTCTTAAGTTCCACTAGCTCGTTAACGGGCATCCCATATGGTCTCTTTGCTATAGGTGCAGTTCTGGGTACCAAGTCAATGGAAAACTCAATGTCCCGGTCAGGTGGCATACCTGGAAGTTCTTCCGGGAACACGTCCGAAAATTCATGAACCACGGAATGCTTTCCAATGTTGTTCCTTCGACGTGGTTCAACGTTGCCTTCTCGGTTGCCGGTTGGGATGACTCAAACTCGATACGAGTACCGTGCTCGTTTGTCAACTGCACGCTCCTCTTAGCACATTGGATTACCCCGTTGTGCTTTCTTAACCAATCCATTCGGAGTATTATGTCGAGCCCTTGGGAATCCAAGACAATGAGGTTGGCAAGGAAGTCTACCCCCCTTTTTTCAAGGTTTATTTTTGGACATACTATATTAGTCCTCATCTCTCCACCGGGAGAATTAACTAACATAGTATATTTCAAATGTGATATGGATAGATTATACTTGGCAACATACTTGGATGATATGAATGAATGTGATGCTCCGGAATCAAATGAAATGGTGGCCGGGTTGGAGTTGGCAAGGAACATACCAATCACGATGTCCTCAGCCTGTTGCGCTTCCTCAGCAGAGACATGGTTCACGTTGCCACGAGCATAGGTCTGCTGTCCACGGTTACCTTTCGTAGCTCCTCTGTTCGGCCGTGGGTTCTGCTTGGGCGCATTGCTTGGCTGTCCAGGACCTTTCCTCGGGCACTGACTAGCGAAGTGTCCTGTTTCTCCGTATGCAAAGCATGCCTTGTTGCCCAAGACAGCGGGGACGTTGGGACGAGTGTGGTTTTAAGTATAAGCACCCATGTTTGGATGGGGTGCAGGAGGCAAAGACACACGGGGTGCCTGCATAACAGGACGTTGCTATGGTGGTTGGTTAGGGCGGAAAGTAGGAGGGACGATCCATACTGCGGTGCAGCTGGGGGCATGTACCGAGGTCGTACGTTGCTCCCTTGTGTCTGGTATGGCATCTTTCTTTTTCCCTCTTGCTCGATCTCTTGGATCTCGCTTGTCAACTAGCTTCTGGAAGCTCGCATAGTCAATGTTGAGGAGCTGAACCTGGATCTCATTGTTCAACCCTCTCATGAACAAATACTGCTTCCGTTGGTCGGAGTTGACATCTTCAGGGGCATACCTTGACAGTTGCGTGAACTTGTTGAGGTACTCATTCACGCTCTTCTTGCCTTGGCGGAGACCTTCAAACTCTTGCCTTTTGAGCATCATGGCTCCAACAGGGACGTAATGAGAGAGGAAACTCTCCTTGAACTCAGTCCAAGTGATAGTCTCCTGGTTGACATGAGCGTTGCATAGAGCGTCCCACCAGTCAGCGGCTGCTCCCATAAGTTGGTGTGATGCAAGGAGAACTTTCTCTCGATCATTGCACTGAACTATGGCAAGCTTCTTCTCCATGGATTTTAACCAGTCATCAGCCTCCATGGGATCACTAGCTTGCGCAAAAGTAGGCGGTCGAGTCCTCATGAACTCTCCCAGTCGGTTGTCAGCCGGCGGTGGTGGCGGTGGTGGTGGCGGTGGTGTGGGAACGGGGTTATTGTTGTTGTTAGCTTGCAGCTGACCCAAAGTTTGGATCATGGTTTGCATGAGCTGATTTTGCATAGCCATCAACCTTTCAAGGTTGTTTCCACCAGCCTCGGGGTTGACATTCTCAGGAACTTCGACGTGGTCATCCTCTTGGTTGCCATGGACGTTCCTCCTTTGTCGGCAAGTGTTTTCTCTCACCATCCGTGAGAGAGAGCTGGATAGAATGGAAGTTAGAAGTTTAGATGGATTCCCCCCAACTATATGCATCAATGGTATGAACTATATATCAACTTATATGAGGATGTGAGCACATGCCGAAGCATCTCACATCTCTCTACTATGTGTGGATATGGACAACGCTGAAACATACCACAAATCACACTAAGCACACAATCACAAGCAATCGTCACAAAAGTTTAACACAATTCCTATTCAAGCTTATTCAATGGGAGTTCTATGTGTTTTTAGGGTGATACCAATCTGTCACTTCATCCTATAGTCAATGTGGTTTGGGGTGATACCTAGGATACCAATCTGTGATCAATCCATGACTTCTCCTACGCTTGCATCCTACGGTCAAGGGGTTAAGATGCCAATCTGTGACTAGGCCTAGGATTGCGTCCTATGTCTGCGTGGCTTCTAATACCAATATGTGGATTCTATCTAGGCTTGCGACCTACAGTCATCGTGGCTTCTAACGCCAATCTGTGACTAGGGGTGCGTCCTACAGTCAACGTGGTAGCTCTGATACCAATCTGTGACGCCCGGATTCCGTAGAACACCACGAAACCCTAGCTGATGCATATGTGTGCCCAAGATGTTCATCACACATACACATGTATCCACAAACTGAATTCAGAATATAACCACGAATAATAGGGTTTTATTACAATGTCTCATGAATCTCTAATTCATTCTAGCAGCGGAAGTCTTATTCTAGCAGCGGAAGGCTTCTAAGTTATTGCGGAAGCAAAACTAAACAGCAGCAGCGGCTCTATCTCCTACTCCACATGCAAGTTGACGGTGGATCACATGCCTAGTACTCCTCATGGTCTTCGAAGTACTCTTCTCCTGTTGCTGATGATTAAGTAATAATGCAAGTTTGAGTACATGACGTACTCAGCAAGTGCGGGAAAATATGATATGTAGCTCACATCAAGGTAGGTATAAAAAAGGCTCATTTGCGGAAAGCAAAGTTTATTTCACAAAACATGATAAAAACAGCAACTAGCCTTAAGTGAATGTAATCCCAACATTTATCCAATTAAAACATAAACATACCTCCATCATGTTCCACCTCTTTTCATGTCTCATCAGACATTCATCTTTCTCAACTTTTTCTTATGCTCATGAATACCATATCGTATTCATTACCATTTCATCTCATATTAAATTTCCATCTCATAACCGAGACCAAAGCTCATTATAATGACTCAACAGTCATGAAACCAATCTCATCACTAAGACTCAACAGTCCCAAAACCAAAACCAAAGTCCAAACCAAAGTCCAAACCAATAACCAGACCAAATATCATCCCATTAACCATCCCATCTAATCATGTGAGTTGTCCAGGCGCTCGTGACTGTAAGCTCGGCTATCATGATAGTTTTAGACTCTGCAGAGTTTGCACCACTTTACCCACAAGTTTGTGATTCCGTCACCCGTCGGCGACTGCAGAACCTCCATTATACCAGTACACAACCGTCGGTGTACGGTCAAGAGATCACAAAATAGTCTTTACAAAGGTGTTATTAGATGTATGGACTCACTAAGGTTTCACCAACAGGCTAGAATCTCTAATTTTCCCACCTACGGGCCCCCTCTTGTGCCATGCAATTCCTAGGGCAGTCCTCTCTCGACTCCCATTCACCGCGCCTTCCACGGTCCATAACAATCTAGCAACTTACCTAATTAGTCAGCTAAGCCGCACCCATATTTGGCCTTGTGGTGGCACTGTTATCCTGGCATGTGTAGGCATGAACCGGTCCTTAGATCTACGACAAGTAAGCCACCATCTCATTCTACCACATCCACAAATCAAGCTTGCCTAGCTCTCCCGATTCATGTTCGTTATCATCAAGTTCTCATCATCATTATGAGTGCATTAGCTAGACACAATGCTATCGCTTCCCATATCCTGTGGACTCAGCGAAGCAAAAAGCAAAATGACCATACCCTACTCATGAACTTTCCCGGCAACAAGGGTGGTTAACAAAAACTAGTAAACTCCTATGAAAGAGTTTCCCATCAAGTTGACTCAAGCACTCACAATTTTCGCAAACAAAAAAGTTTCCAAAACATGGGATCAATATGGTCAAGGAGCACTTGCCTTGTTCCTGTGGTTTCTGTTGCTCACGGATCTCGAAGTCTTGGTGTTGAAATCCTTCCTAGATAGCTCCTTGAGATTGTCCTCCTACTCACAATCACGCATATACAAGATTTTCAGAGATCAATCATCATGCACAAACTTTACTCAAGATGCAATGGTGCATATGCATGCTAATCGTATGGTGCTGTTTTTATTAGATCAGTTTGTACGTGTTATTGCATGGCTTGAATGGGTTTTTACGATGGACAGAGGTGTAAAGATCAAGTGCGGATGTGGTGATGATCTGGACTCAAGATCTAGGTCAAACCGATCAACACGTGATCTGTCCACGAAAAAGCTTCTGTTCGAAGGGATCGAAGAAACAGATGTGAAGAAAACCGCGATGAGGTCGTAAGGTGGTAACGAAGACCTACCTCACTTCTCCTTGGTCTCAGGGTCTTCCTCCTAGCAAGACAGATCGTCGGGGCTCCCTTCCGGCGACGGCGAGCTCATCGGCTGTCTCCGGTGACTGAACTCCGGCGAAGGGATTTAGCTCAGCGAGTTGGCGGCTAGGGCCTCTAAGTCGTCGACTTGGGAATAGATGGTACAGCCAAGGGGTGTTTCGGGTTCTATTTATAATCGGGAAAAGAATAGTCCTATTCCGATTAGATTCCAAATAAGAGTCCTATTTGATTTATGTTTGGATCTTAACAACTTATCTTCAATAGATTTGTTGCGGTATCAATCATAGAAGAAATCGTGTCGGTTTCTTCTGTATCGGCACTCGCGCACAAGGCAAAACCTCTTAGGGACCTCGTCCTTCCACAGAGATAAGCTCCGGAGGCTCCACGTGTCCAGCGGGGGTCTGGGCTTCACTTTTCCTCACGGGCGAGCTCTGGTTGCGCCACGTTTCAGGCGGGCGGGACCTCCCTCTTCCTTAGAGGCGAGTTCCGTGTGCGCCACACGTCCGGGCGTGCGGGACCTCCCTCTCCCTCAGAGGTAAGCTCCGCGTGTGCCACGTGTCAGTGCCGGACCTCCCCCTTTTCGGAGGTAGCTCCGAATGTGCCATGTGTCAGTGCCGGACCTCCCCTCTCTTCAGAGGTGAGCTCTGATAGTGCCACATGTCAGTGCCGGACCTCCCCTCTCTTCAGAGGTGGGCTCCTGGAGTGCCACGTGTCCTAGCCGCGCCGGATCTCCTTTCTGCTCAGAGATGAGCTCCGAGGTCGACATGTGTCCAACTGCGTCGGACCTCTCTTCTTCCCGGAGGTAAGCTCTGAGAACAACATGTGTCAAGCAGTGTCGGACCTCCCGGAGGTGAGCTCCAAGGATGACATGTGTCCATCGGGACCTTCTCCTCGGAGGTGAGCTCCTAGGATGACACGTGTTCAGTAGTGTCGGACCTCTTGGAGGTGAGCTCCGAGAGTGACACGTGTCCTGCACGGTTGGTCTTCTTTTTTCCGCAGTGACTAGCTCAGAAGGCGACAGGTGTCCTGCTAGGCTGGCCTCGCTTCTCCGCAGAGACTAGCTCCGTGATCAACACGTGTCCCACGGGGTCGAACCTCGCCCCTTTTTAAGAGGCAAGCTCCGAGCCTGCCACGTAGCCAGTTAGTGTCGGACCTCTCCCCCTTTGCGGGGATGAGCTCCGCAGGTGCCACGTGGCCAGCGGGCAGTGGGAAATGTCTTCAGCGCTTCTCGGTGAACTGGAATTAGCTTTTTTGGCTATACTTTTGATTCTTTTTTTTATTTCCATTTATTTTAAAATGTTTTCTCTATATAAAATATGAATGCATGCAGAAATCGAAATTGAGGGTGTCACACCCCGCGTAGTGGGTAAAAGACCGCCTGGGCCCTGCCTCCCTGCTGAGGCGGGCCACAGCAAAGCCACGTGCCCTTGCCCCCATGGTCAGCCCTGGGGCTGCCACGGGCATTTGAGCTCCAGAGCCGACACGTGCCCCGGGCTCCAGTCCGAGCCTCCCCACTGAGGTGAGGTCCAGGGATGCCATGTGTCCCCTGGCTCTGAGTCACCTCCCCGCTGAGGAGAGCTCCGATGCTGACGCATGCCATGGGCTGCGGCCCGAGCCTCTCCGCTGAGGTAAGGTCCAGGGCTGTAACGTGTCCCCTGGCTATGAGCCACCTCCCCGCTTAGGAGAGCTCCGGTGCTGACACGTGCCCCGGGCTCCGGTCCGAGCCTCCCCGCTGAAGTGAGGTCCGGAGCTGCTGCGTGTCCCCAGGCTCCGAGCTACCTACCCGCTGAGGACAGCTCCAGTACAGACACGCGTCCTGGGCTTGGGCCTGAGCCTCCCTGCTGAGGTAGGGTCCAAAGCTACCTCGTGTCCCCGGACACCACACCGTCGGTAAGAGCTCCAGAGCTGCCACATGCCCCATGATCCTTCAAGGCTCACGCCTTCCCCGGAAGCATGGCGCACTCCGCCCACCTCCGTCCTCTGCCCATTCGCCATTACGTTAACAAGACAGGGCGAATGCATGACAATGGTACAATGCCGCCCAACGTCATGAAGCCGCTGAAGCAGGGCGAGAAGACGCGGCGACAAGACGGCGTCTTCATCATCACCTGACACGAGGTCAGGGGTGCTCAGCATGCCATACGGAGGGAATTAACTCTCCCGCTGGCCACTCTACTCAGAGGACGAAGCCCTAGATCATGTACATGATTCACATAGCTCTAGAGCTACCTGTCGGGCACCAAGCCTCAGTAACCGCCCCGACCTTGAACTATAAAAGGATCGGGTGGCCACCCTGCTAAGGGATCCGATTCTCCGCTCTCGAGATCACACAATGCACAAGCGCTCACGCTCAAGTAATAGAACAAGCACAACCATGGACGTAGGGTATTACGCTTCGGCGGCCAGAACCACGTAAATCCCCGTGTTCATCCACTCCCTTGAGCCCAGGTCGTGTTCTTAGGGCAAGTGCAGAACCGACGCAAACGTGCACACAAATGATGTAGTAGACGAGATATCCCTAATTTTATATATGTTTTTTTATGTTATAAAATATTATAATATATTATTATCAGTCCAATAGGCCAGTCTCTATATGATAAGTAGTCATGACGGTAGGAACAATATTATTGTATGTGGTGAAATTCCAAAAGTTTTCTTTTAACTCTGTTGCACCACAGAGAACTATAAACGTGCCAAACTGAATCAAGCCTCATCTCTATGGGAAGAAGGATGACTTCTTCATGAAGTAGTTGAGCTCTAAAGAGGTCGAGAATAGCTGACTCTGATACCGTAAACAAACGTTCAAGTACTTTATAATTCTCAAACATCGTTGTTTCTAAATCAAACAACTTTTTTGGTTCATTCGACACGTCCGGAACACGCATACGCGTGTGCATCAAAGATGGAGTAGACTAAACAGCCGTAATTTACTATATATTTCATCTATTTTAAAATAATCACACTTGCAATTTTGTGCCATTTCTGCTTAGCACCGATCGTTTCTGAACCAAGAGAGACACCTCGTGTTGGCACAAATCGATATCCAAATTTGAGAAGGGCACATAACAAATATGTGAATCCTATATATGGCAAAATTGAGACTCAAGCTATTAAACATAAAAACTTCGAAAAGAAATAGACTAATGCAAGTGCTAAACTAAAGAATTATGCTATTCTTGGAAGATGTAAAGCATTCATCTGAAAATGAGTAAGATGGCATGTTGTGTGATAAATTGTTAGATAAAATCCCCTTGGATGGAAAGCGAGGTTTTTGCTGTGGTGACTTGAGTTTATTCTCATTCAGCTTTTAAATGTTCAAGTACTATACAATCTTTAAATTTTGTTGTTTCCCATCAATCCTCTAATTTTTCTGCTTCTATAGGCTAGTCTTTAAACATTGTTGTGCTAGTTTTGTTTTTTAAAAGAAAAATTAGTGGCCAAAAAAACAAACATATGGTAGCTCCTATTATAGTTGATCTGCATAAGAATATATCTATGTTTGCAATTGTGTGCTATTTCGGTTGTGCACTGATCGATTATCAACTAAACCAAGGCTACTTAATAAAGATATTAACCACATACATGTCATAAGAGAGATTCACGCTGGCACAACTGTAACACCCCAAAACCTGCTAAAGAGGGAAATTTAAAAAATTTTGGACCTATTGCATGTGTTGCAGAAATTCAAATTCAAACTGGAATTTAGATTTGAATCAAACCAGAAAAAGGAAAAGGAAAAAGAAAAAGAAAACCGAAACCGGCCAGTGGGCCGAAACCCGCCAGCCGGCCCCCCCCTCTGTCCCTCTCTCTGACGTGCAGGGCCTGCCGTCATCATCTTCCCCCGCGTGCCCAACTGACCCCGGACCCCCTCTCTCGCGCCCGATCAAAACCAACCCCGGAACCCACGCTCCCAGCCCCGATTTCCGGTCCCGGACGCCCCAGAGTGATCTCAACAGACCGCCGCCCTCCCTCGTCCATTTAAACACCGAAATCCGCCTCTTTTTACTCCCCGATCGGCCATTTTCTCTCCGGTGAGAACCGAAGCTTCTACCGCCGATTTCCTTTGATCCGCCGACCACTCTTCGCGCCCGTACGTCGCTCGGCACCCCTAGGACCTCCCGCAACCACTGTTAATCGTGATCTTGTGCGCAGGACCCTGCTAGACCTCACCGAGCTGCCAAGCCAGCCCCTCATCCTCTGTGTGTGGCGCACAACAAGAACTGTCATCGGAAGTTTCAGTTTGTGCCGCCGCCGGGCCTCCTCGACGTCCCGGCAATACAGAGCACATCACACCCCGAGTTCAATACAAAAAAGGTGCGCCTACTCCTTGTCTTCACGCTGCCGAAAGCCCTAGTCCATCCCTCCATGGGAGCCGCGGGAATTTGCGGAACACCGAGGACATGTCCATAGGTCAGGGGGGTTAGATTTTCCAAAATTCATGATCCATATGTGTTCTCTGGCCATTCTAGTCATCGGGTAGGCCACAGACCTCGGTGTGAGTCGCCGAGGCTGAAAAGAACTGAGAATTTTGGAGCCACCACGGTGCTATTCAAGTTTTACCCTCTGCCGCCGGTCTTCAACCGAGGGCGCACGGTGACATAGGGTTTGGAGGAGTTTCCAAGCTCTTTGGCGTACGGGACGTCCTTTGCCATGAGCCACTGATGCTCTAGAGCGAAAGAGACGGGAAATTAAGCCAGCAGAGAGGACGGCCGACGTCGCCGGACTCGGTCCGAGGCCACCGTCCATCGCCCGACTTCTATGGACCGTTAGAGCTCACAACGACCCTGGGAATGGTTTCCCCGACCCTCAAAACCCCTAGGCGGTGAAAGCCAGGCCGGGAGATTGCTTAGGAGGAGGAATCGAGGGGGGGGAGGAGGAACACCGGCGAGTGAGGCGCGCGCGGGAAGAGGGGAGCGGGAGGTTGAAGACGAAGCGCCGACCCCACCTGTCAGCCACTCGGCGGTAGAGCGGAGATCCTCTGTGGCTGCCGATCTTTTGTGGCTACACCAGGGGAAACCCAGTAACCCTGTGTGTTCTCATTTCTCACTGGCTGAGATTTAAAGAGTGGGCCCGGGTTCTTTTCCAATAGCAAAACAATTCCAGTTTCCACTCAAACTTTAGAAATTCATAACTTTTGCTAGGAAGCTCCAAATTTAGTGATTCAAATTGGGTGGGATTCATCTTGCATAGCTCTAGCGAAATATGCCACCCAATTTGTATGAAACCTATTATTTAATTCTGGAAAATTCTTTCAAGCTTTTCAGCAAAAGAATTTTAGAGGGAGTTTGGTTCATCCAAAAATACCCAAATTTTGCCAGAGTTTCTTTAGGGTGTTAGTAAACCCCTGTAAAAGTTTCAGACCATTTGGAGTTGGTTTGATCAGAGCAATTCAAATTTGAAGGTGCTGTGTTCATTTGAATACAGAAACATTTTCAGAGAATTTCCAAAACTTGGAAATTCAGTTCTGGGAAAATCTTAACTCCAAAAATGCTAGGAAAATTCGTGCAAACTCTATGAGCTCTAATTGAAATGGTAGTTCATTAAGTTGGGCATGAACAGGGATGTTACCTCAGAATTAATTCTTCTTTATTTATTTGATAAGAGAATTATTCTGAGCAAACCACTTAATGAAAAGTGCTAATGTTTGGTCCAGAGGGTTTTCTTGTGACAAGGAACTCACACAAAAATTCTCAGCTCCATTGGAGCTCTTGATCACCCCTGTCCTGTTTAACCACTTGAGGGATTAATATGGAAATGGGGGAAAACCACTTAGCACTTAACTATGTGATTAACTCTAAGCCAACCACCAACACCCAGTTCATCTTTAAATTCTTAAATAGAGTTCCAGTTGTTAGAGACTGGTTAGCAGAACTAATAGAAGAAGTATTACCCTAAACTCATGTGCATATCCATTAACATGTAGTATTTTATTAACGTGTAGTCGCTGAAGGCGAGGAGACTCCGGAAGTGCTGGACTTCCTTCTTCCGGACGAAGAACTAACTCCTGACCAGCAGCAACAAGGCAAGCCCCGGTTTGCATTAACTCTTTTATCAAGTTTTACTTTGTTCACATAACTAGGGTGATGTATGAATGGGCATTAGGTGTAGGATGAATGGAACCCCACTTGCATAACCAAAGGTTCCTAAAAAAGTGAGGGTAGTTTCTAGGACCTCGAGTAGACAGGCTATGCTTAATGAGTCATAGGACTGCGGTACAAGTCGAGTAGTTGGAATCTACTCGCGAGATAGGCTTGGGGCCCACGGGTTCGGTTGAGTGATGTGAGATCACTTTAGTAATGAAAATGAGACTAGGCAAGGGCTAGGGCGCAGCAAGAGGATGTCTTGTGTGCGCAGCCCTGCCCATGTCGATTGAGGACCGATCTATGTGCAGCCCTGCTGAACAAGTATTGAACATACCGAAGGCATATTGGATATATGGGCCCCGATAAACTGATGTAGCCTAAACCTCCGGGCGTCGAGGCATAACGCACCGATTTATAGGTGTAGGCTGAGGGCAGCAAGGTGGAAATCTGCCAGCGAGCATAGAGAGATGCTCCGTGTGGGGAACCTCCTGCTCGTTTCGGTGCGACCGGTTCGACGTTTGGGCTGTTGGGTGAAAGGTTGTCCCGTACGACATCGAGTGAGCGTGCTGTACAGCTCCACGGGTGGGCGTACGTGACGTGCTCTTTGGGTTTCCCTGCAGGTGTATATCGAGTCGATTCACCGTCCCTCGCGGTGATGAGTACCGCTTGTTCACTGCGTCGTAACGTAGACTAATGTATGAAATGTTATGATTCAATCTTGCTGTTATGATATAATGGTATTGCTACATGTGTGCCACCAAATATTGCTTACTAAATTTCAGATTTCCAAATCGTTAACTTGTGGCTAAAAGATGAACTAAGGATGAACTTGTAGGCATGTCCCTTTGCTGCAATATTACTATCCTATGTCATTGTACACCTCATGTAGAGTTTCATGCTTAGGTGAGTCGGTTAAGCCTTGTTGAGCCATCGTGCTCACGGTTGCTGCTTAAGTGTTTTTCAGGTGAGGAGCCACCCACGGACTCGGAGTACGAGTCCACCGGCGAGGGTTACCCTCCGTCGGGGACCACGGCTGAGTGGGAGCCGTACACGCCGCGCTGAGCTGAGGCGTGCAGCTAGTGTGGGTTGCCCTACGGCTGGGCAACTAACTTTTGCTAGATAGGCGGGCGTGAGTTGTACAGAGTAGACTTCCGCTGTGTAAAATAAATACTAGTTTGTAACTGAAGGTTGTACCTGTTTGTACAGTTCAGTGTGTTTTCCCATGTAATATATTGTGTCCTTATGACGTGTGCTGTAGGGTGTCGCATTGCACGGCACCAACCTCTGCGATCCTGGAATGGGCGGATCCCGGTCCGCCACAGCCTGGTATCAAAGCTGCATTGGGGATAGCACAGTACTTAAGGACTGTATTATGGGAAAACATAGGTTTACAGTGAGGAATCGGTAGTTTTCCCAAGCAAGGACTATATTAGCGTAGTTACTTAAAGTGGCAAAGACTAACCTATGTGCTATAATTCTGAATTTTAATTATGTAACGACGCACCTACGCTCTGGTAAGAATGGTAAGGAACGCCACCGAAAGCGGTTCAATTTTGGTTAGCTCCGCTGATGAGGAACATGGTTCAGGGATAGGTCTCACAGCTTGGTGTGAGACGTTAATATGAAACTCTTGGACTCTTCATGTTCCTGAGTTCATATAAAACGTTGATTCCCTAGCATGCATTAGGCAAGTAAGTGGAGACCCCATCGCGTGGTCAGTAACGTGAGAGTGTGTTCGTCTAGAAGTAGCCCAGGGGGGCATATGCAGTGCTTGCCAACGGCATGCCCTGCAGGGCAGTAGGTGGTATCTGTTGGGTTGATAACATTACCAACCGTGACGATCCGTTCATGACATACTCGGGTTCCCCGTCGTGTGGTGTTGAAACGCGATCACGTACCTTGAGACGTGACCTAACTCAAGGACGGCCGTATGACAATGATACGGGCGTTTGTATTTACTTTTAAATATGGTCCTGCCTGAAATGGAAAACCCTTGAGTGCACCACTATTGTTTGGTCTTCTGCAAGTACTAACCACGTATGTATCCGTGTAGAAAACGTGTGCAAGAGACCGTTTAGTGCCACACTTGAGACGTATATGCCGGTATAATCCGGTTAGGATTTTCTTTGTGAGGAACGTAGTACAGAGATATCATAGGCATATGCATGAAAAATAATGGTAACAAGGAATTAAAATCACTAGGTTCAACATCTAGGACCCTGGTTGGGTAGAAAAAGTGGATAGTGATGAGTGTAGTTCCAAAAGACTGAAAAACAGAGTGCTCTGTTTTGGGGCAGCAAGTTGCTGATCTTCAACAGGGCATAACTCACAGGTCTTTTAGCCCAGGGAGGTGTGGTATATAGTTCTGGAAATATATTTAAGTACTCTACAACTTTGATGTAGATTTTCCGAGCTGAAACACACCTTAAGATGGGTTAAATCCCAGAGGAATGTAAACTGTCCAGAATCAGGACAGAGTTAAACACTCTCTGGACTGTTCTGTTTTTCAAATATAACTCCCAGTAGAAACATCAAAAAAAATTGTCATATGATACCTATTTAGAACGGGTAGAAGATGTGTTACACCTTTGCAATTCAAAGTTTCTGAAGTTTCAGCACAGATTTCAGTGGAAACTCGAATGGAAAACAGCAACCTCTCAAGGGAGGTGCTGTTAAAATTCTTCCAGAAATTCTGCTGACTTTGAATTAGCATAACTTTCTAACCAAAGCTGATCTGGGGGCAAATGAATATTCGTTGGAAAGATACTGAAGTTAACTTTAACTTTGGTAAGCAACTTAAGTCATGAAAATTCCCAGAACCAGATCAAAACTTGGAATAGGTAGAAACTGATCATTCTGACAGAGGAGTGACAGTTGAACTCATTGGAGAGGGTGTTGTACCCTAAGGGTGGTATACGTGACGACAACGCGATAGTAATGTCTCATGGTGACCAAACCTAGTCATGGTGAGCTTCCAAAGAGGAGGTTCATCAAGTTTGATTAACTAGCTTGTGTTTGGTTTGGTAATGGTGTAGCTTGTGCAAAGTTATTACATTACCTACATACGAGATGTATCGCACGAATTATTGTCATCATGTTTTTACACCTATTTTTATTAGACTGCATGCAATATGTTGCGGGACTGATGTTTATTGTCATATGGTTGCAGATGGTTCGCACTAGGACCACGTACGAGGTTGGTGGCTCTATCCAACAGGGAGGTGATGACTCCCAGCCACCGGCCTACGACAGCAACCCGCAGCAGCAGCCACCACTGCCGCCTCCGCTTACTTTAGCGGATGTGATCGCGGCACTGGTGGGTGGTCATGAGGAGCAGACCGACCTTCTCCGCACGATCGTGCAGAATATGTCCCAGGCGGGGGGCGTTAAGATAGAGGGCCTCGTTGAGCCCCGTGAAGTGTCGTACTCAGATTTCATGAGTACGCACCCTCCAGCGTTCACCGAAGCTGAAGAACCAATGGAGGCCGACAACTGGCTGCGGACAATCGAGTCCAAGTTCGGGCTGCTCCAATGCACGGAGCGGCAAAAGACTTTGTTCGCAGCACAGCAACATCACGGTGCCGCTGGTGCGTGGTGGGCGAATTATGTCGCCTCACGTCCGGCTGGCCATGCCGTGGAGTGGGAAGAGTTCCGGGAGGCGTTCCACACCTATCATATCCATCCCGGGATCATGAAGAGGAAGTTCCAAGAATTCTTGGATCTGAAGCAGGGCGGGAGGAGTGCCCATGACTACTCCTGTGCCTTCAACCATCTGGCGCAATATGCGTCAGACTACATCTCCACCGAGGAGAAAAAGCGGGAACACTTCTATCGGGGGTTACACCCCGAAATAAAGACACATCTCGTGCAATGGAATCGCGGCACCTTCAACGACTTAGTCAATGCCGCGATCATGCAAGAGGACGCTCAGCGGGAGCTGGCAGCTGAGCAGCGGAAGCACAGCGCTACACCCAGCAGTGGGGGTGGCGCTCCCCAGAAGTACCGCATGGTGTATCGGACACCATACGAGCAGCAGTGGCACCCACCGGCGCGACCTCAACGGTTCGGGGGACATCCTTTTCAGTCACCTCCATTTCTTCCGCCGATGCCACCACCAAGACAGCAGCAGCATCAGATGGTACCCCGGGCGTTTCCACCGCCACAACGCGCCCCGGGATTCCGTCCACCGATCAGCGGGGGACCGCCCAGTTTCACCTGCTTCACGTGTGGCCAGGCGGGCCACTTCGCGAAGGACTGTCCCCAGGGGCAGCAGAGAAGCGGGAAGCCCAGTTACAGGGCGGTGCCCAAGGCCGACCTCCTGTGAAGAAGGTTGGTCAGCGGACTGGGGGCGTCCGCAACCTCGACAATGAGGACGCCCCAGAGGGAGACAACGTGCTGGCGGGTACGTTCACTCTCAACCATCAGACCATCATCATACTTTTTGATTCTGGTGCAACCCACAACTTCATAAGTGCATCATATGTGGTTAAGCATGAGCTGGAAGCCTTTCCAACCGAGTGTTCTTATATGATCTGCTCACCGGGAGGAAAGATTTCAGCAACGATGATGGTTCCGAAAGCACCACTGTGCTTAGGTGGGAAGATATATCCCACCACTATGATTATCCTTGAGGGTCAGAAGATTGATGCAATCTTGGGAATGTCATGGCTAAGTTACCATGGCACTGTGCTGGAAACCCTATCACGGACGGTTCACCTCAACTCCCCATTACACCGTCCGCAGTCCCTCTTATTAGATAATGCAGTCCGGGAAGTTTCAGTGATCAACAATACTGAAGCTCTCAAGTTGGAGGACATCCCCATAGTCCGGGAGTATCCCGACGTGTTCCCGGATGATCTTCCGGGCATGCCACCTAAGCGGGATGTCGAGTTCAAGATTGAACGTGCACCCGGGACTACGCCCATATCATGGAGACCATACAAAATGGCTCTGTGAGACCTATGTGTGCTGAATACATTGGCAATTAGTATAAAAGTTAGCATTAACATTCAAAGTTTTGAATATTGCCAAAACATTCTTCTGTGGCATGGTCTGACAAGTTCTTTGTTAGGTCTTCCAAGTGTTGGCAAGGTCCAACGCAAGGTCCGGAGAGCTCCTGCAAGGTTCGGAGAGCTTCTGTGAGGTCCGGAGCTTGTTTTTAGGGAGCTCCCGTGAAGTTCAACTCGTAGAACTGCAGCGTCTTGTTTTTGCTTTTAACTCGCAATGTTTCAAACTTGCTTTTATGGGAAGGTTTTCTTAGTATTAATTTGCTAAGTTTTTGGTGTGTTTTGGTGGTTATGGCTGTTATCATTTGATATGGTTTGCAACATGCTTATGTGACGTGCTCATGTAAGGTGTTGTGGTTTTTGAACTAACGTGAGTCAAGTGGAGGACTTGTGCTCGGAAGAATTGGTTGTTTATTCATGTGCAGCTGTTGCTTGAGTTCAAGACATGGCTGGTGACGGGATCCTTGGACTAGTCTCAGGGAGGAGATGAGGTTCCAACAACCAAGTTCGGGAGGAGCTGTGGTTGAGTTGATCGGGAGGTCGCGCAGCATGTTTGGATCAAGGGCAGTGCATATGAAGGTTGCGTGTACGTCGTTGGAAGGTGTTTGCACGTGTGCAAGGAGTGCATGGACGTGGCAACATTGTTCCAAGGCGTGATGAAGAGAAGTGGACGTAAAGAATTGGTCGGAAAGGTCCAACCGGCTGGATTGCGTCCTCAGGCTGAGGCTGAGTCAGATATGGCTCAAATATGGAAGATTTGAGTTTGTTATGATAGGATTTCGTGTTAGGCACGAAGTTGAGTTGTTTTAGGAATGTTTAGAACGTTCATAAGGTGTTTGGAAGTCTCATGATTGCTTCTATCTGCGAATAGGAGAGTCCTGAGCAGTTATGGTAAGTTAGGATACGAATCTAATTAGGAGTAGGAGTCCTAGATTGGATTGTTTAGCCTGAGTGCTGGCTATAAAAGAAAGGGAGGCCAGAGCTCTCTTGGGTAGAGAACTTTGGGCTGTTCCTCTTGTGTTTCTATTGAATAAAGTTCATAGTTTCGAGGAGCTTTTGTGCCTTGTTCGTCCGACTTGTTTTTCGTCAAGTCTTTCTCGCCGAGTTTCTGGACAGACCGACGTTGCTTCGGTGTTTCCTTCATAACTCGAGTTTTACAGATCCGATTGACGTGATTCTTTTTGGGTTGTCTTCAAAACTAAATTATCTATCATATGTGAAATTTTCACGAGCTTCGGATCTATAGTTTTTGAGATACACGAGTTTCTTTGCAGCGTTGCAGATCTGTTTTATATCGGGTAGAACAGATTGATCTTCGTTTAATGTTTTGATCGTATCTCAAGTTTTACTTCGTGTTTTCAAGTGATTCTTGTTGCATTAGATCCGTGACTTGATTCTCTACCTCTATACTTTATTTGTCACGGTCGAACACGTTTGAAAACACTTGCACACACGGTTTCTTTAACCGATTGATTTTTTGCTGAGGGGTTTTTGTTGTTTCCGCTGCGAAAAGTTTTAATCTACCATTCACCCCCCTATGGTAGATTTTCACGTGCTCTTCGATTCTACAATTGGTATCAGAGCCAAGGTGCTCTAATCTTTGTGATTTGCACGTGTTTTGACTAACCATCATGGAGAAGTACTCCGCAAAACATTGCGTGTTCAATGGCATCGATTTTCAGGTTTGGAAGGCGCGGATGGAGGCCTACATACAGGCGCAAGGCTTCGCCATATGGGAAAAGGTCTACCGGAACTTCGATGTACCACCCAACGATCAAGTTACGGCTGCGAACATGAGAGATGTTGACAACAACAACAAGGCTGGCAACTTGATCATCCAAGGATTGACTCAAAGCGACTTCGACCGTGTTGCACACCTCCGATCTGCATATGATGTTTGGAAAGCTCTTTTTGACTACCATGAAGGATCCAATACAATCAAGGAGGTAAGGCAAGATATGTTCAAGAAAGAATACATGCATTTTGAGATGCAACCCGGTGAGTCAATTGACGACCTTTTTGCTCGGTTAAATAAAATTCTCAGCAACTTGCGTAGTGTCAATGTTAACTTTTCAGATGCTGAAAATGCTAGACAATTGTTAGGAGCATTAGATATGTCAATTTGGGAGATGAAAGTTACATCTATTCGTGAATCTACTGTCAAGAGTTCTCTTACTTTAGACGTGCTTTATTCTAAATTGAAAACTCATGAAATTGACATCATCTCACGTAAAAACCCCAACAAGTCTATTGCATTTGTTTCGCAACGTGACATGTCTAGTTCTAGTCAATCATCATCTAGTGATGCTCTCTCTTTGCTGTCCTCTCTAACCCTTGAACAGATTGAAGAGTTTCCAGAGGAGGAGCTTTGTAACACCCCAAAATTTTGATTTAAAACCCTAAATCATGTTAAGAGGGGAATTTAAAAATTTTTGGACGTGTTGCATGTTTTGCAAAAATTCAAACTCAAACTGGAATTCAATTTAAACTAAAATCAGAAAAGAAAAAGAAAAAGAAAAAGAAAAAGAGAAAACAGAAAAAACCAGCCAGTGGGCCAAAACCCACCAGCCGGCCCAGCCAGCGCCCGCGCCAGCCCGCAGTCGCGCGCGCCGCTTCCTTCCGCTGACAGGTGGGACCCACCCGATCATCGTCTACCTCGTGCCAGCGCCGGACTCCCTCTCACCCGAATCAAAACCGATCGGGATTTTGGCGTATCCCTGGTGAATTCTGTTCGTAGGCGATGCGGACATGATCTAAACCACCCCGCCGCCCTCCCCCGTCTATAAAAACCCCGGCCTCGTTCTGTTTTTCCCACGCGATCGCCGATTTTTACTCCGGTGAGAACCGAGACTTCTCCGGCGAATTCTGGCCGATCTAAGCTCGGAAATTCCGATCTAACTCGCTGGTCTTGATCCACCACCTCCGGGGAACCTTGCAGGTGCAGAAAACTCGGTGACTTGCGGTCTAAACACAACGCCGACGAGCCTCGCCGTGAATTCACCTCGGACCTCGTCGCCAATCACCTTCCAGGACCTCCGAGCTCAAGAAAACCCCCGAGGTGAGATCCCCGACCTCCCCTCTACCGATCTATGCCATAAAATCACAGTTCTAGGAAGAATTCCCGAAGATCCGAAAGTTTCCGGCGAGATCGCCACTTCCCGCCGCCGTGCGCCGCCGGCAGCGCCGCCCGCGCTCGATCAGAGCGACGTGGCCGCTTGTGCGCCGTTTATTTTAAATCGCACGGTAGGCTTTAAATCCCCGCGTACCGGTTCGATGTTATAATCTCGGCCGTCGGTTTAAAATCGAACAGTCCACGTCAGCCCCGCGTTATAAAGACTGGAAATCTTGCGTGCTACCCCCTGGGGTTCTCGGGAAATAAGAGCTAGCCCCAGAAATTTCTGATCTAGCCCCTGGAACTCCAGAAAATCATGTAAATTCATTTAAAAACCAGTTTTAGCCCCTGGACTTAATAAAAATTAGGAAAACACCTCTGGTAAGTGTAGCTAGACCCCTAGAAATTCTGAAAATAATATTATAGACCCTGTAGTGAGGTAAGTTTAACTTTTTAGCCCTGTTTAGTATTTAATTTAGGAAATTGAATATGTTGCTAGTGTTTAAAAATTAAAAAGTGGGACAACCATATTGTCAAAATTTAATTAAAGACTTTCTCAGTATTTAGAAAACTTTGGAGTGAGATAAAAACATATTTTGGGCTGAATTGAATCTGTTTAATTTATTATTCACATTTAGGGACACATTTTTAAGTAATGAATAGTTTTAGAAAATAGGGAAAATAATTGTGAAATAGTTTACATCAGAGGCAAAGGTCAAAATATGTTATTAAATTATTTAGGACCAGAACCTATTCTGTTTAGATGATGTGTATTACTAATTTCATAATAAAGTACACATTTATGCATAGGAAAATAAATCTGAAAATATAGCAACTAGTAAATGATAAATGGAGTTTCTAAAATCCAAAGAATTCAGTTTAGGGTTGGTAGAAATTCTGAAGGCACATATGGAGAAGAAAAATACTTTTCATACATACTTGGTAGTGAAAAGGTGTAGTAGTTGAATATAAGGAATTTATTTAAATTTGAAACACACACACACACACACACACACACACACACACACACACACACACACATATATATATATATATATATATATATATATATATATATATATATATATATAGTATGTGAGTATAAATGTGAACACCAAAGTAGGAATCATATACATATGATCAAAAGTGTATGCAAGCCACAAATCAACACACATAGAGTAACCACAACACATATAATGGTGAATTACTTTCATAAATATGAATGTGTGGTTTGTATGAAGTGGAAGTGTGAACTATCTCTTATGGATTGTTGTTTTTCTTTTGCTATGTGTGATGGTATGATGTAGAACCTGCTCAAGAGCAAGTTATTCCTTTTCAAGATCAGGACTACCCATTTCAAGAGCAGCAAGAAGGAGGCAAGTGTCCTTGACCACTTTGATCCTATACTAGGATGTGTAGATAGAATTATTTGCATTGTCAAATGAAATATGAAACCCATGCTAGGAAGTTTCCCTAGAATTGCATTACCTTGTTTTCCTTGTAGCTTGGGTTGGGATTTATCTTATCATGTCATTTATTATTATGCATATGCTTAGCCATGCTTAGAATCGGATATTTGGGATATGAGATCATCAGTTTATTTTACCATACTCTTGAATGAGATATTGTGAGTTATGTAGAGGTAGGGATCAAGGCAAGTTGGATGTTTTGGTTGTGTGCTGGGTGCACGAGACTCGGGTTTGTGTTTAGTACTTGCCTGGATCCTAAGGACCGGTTCATGGAGCATGTAACCTGGCTTTACAGTGCCAACCACATGCTGAGATGGGGCAGCTTGGCCAATTAATTAGGTGTATCCCCGGCGTAGTATGGTTGTGTTGGATGGTGCGGGGAGTAGGTGTCAGCTGGACTACCATATGAACCGCAAGGCTCAAGAGGGGGCCACTGCAGCGGGGTTGGAGCCTCTTGTATGCTGTTAGGGGAGAAACCTCAGTGGGCCCACGCTCGTTGGGAATCCCTTTGTAAAGGCTTTGCAGTGATCTCTTGGCTACACACCTGGGAAGTGTGAATGTGGTTCGTAGCCACTGGCATAATGGAGGTTCTTTTAGTCCACCCGGCAACGGGGGATGAAATCACTACATGTGGGTACAGTGGTACAAACTCTGTAGAGTCAAAACTGTCATGACAGCCGTGCTCACGGTCAAGAGCGGCTTGGACTTATTCATGATTAGAGGATTGATGGTTTTGGAAGTTGTGGATGTTAAGCGGGGAGCTTAACATTGGAAATGATGTTATGGTTATTTGGTTATGATGATGGTATGGGAGCTTGGGACCATTTCACTTGTGTAGTAATGTAGGTGCTTAATAAGCTGAGGTGATAGGTATTAATTGCGTAGTGCTTTAACCACGAGTTCAATCTCTCCTTGTTCTAGCCATGCAAGATATAATTTTCCCACACATGCTGAGTACCATTGGTACTCAACCTTGCATATTTTGTTGGTTTATATTGCATGCTCAGGTCAAGATAATGAGGTGGTGTATAATGACCAAGACTTTGGACCCGAAGAAGGTTTCTAGGTACATGGAGACCCCCGGGCAATGCCTGTGACGGAGCCCCCAAGAATAATATTCCGCTGCTAGTTTATTTCTTGTGATGAACTTATTATTGTCCATCGAGACATTTGCTATGTAAGACTTATTTATATTCGACACCTGGCTTGTAATAAATGATGCTTCACTATTTGTCATCACATGTATGAGAAAATGATCCTGGCATACATGTGATATTCACTTGGTTGTTCTTCGGAAAAACCGGGTGTGACAGAAGTGGTATCAGAGCCAAGGTTGCCCGTAGGAACGTGGACCTAGGTAGAAATGGACGTATTTAAGGACCCTATTTTCTTCATCTTACCCCAACTTTCATTCAAAATAGGATTTTTTGTTTGAGAGTTTATCTAACCTAATTTTAAATTCTTTTTGTTTTAGATGGTTCGCATGATTCGCACCGCTCGCAAGTCCACAGGAGGGAGAGTTCCCGTAGTTGCCCTTGACGAAAGAGAGGAGGGCCATCCGGTGACGTACCTTTCCTACGGACTGGCAGTAGGAGGCTTATTGCGCTGTCTTCGGCGTATGCTCGAAGCCGCCGGCAACACGGGCAAGCTAATCATCCACTATAACTCCACCAGGACCATCCGTGAAAAGAGGGAAGAATGGAGTTCAGAGATGAGGATTATACACGAAAATCAGCTGCTTAAGATCCACCACTCTCCAGCTTGTCGAGCGACACAGGTCGATGCGGAGAAAGATGTCACCTGGGAGGCCATCACCTGCCAGAGTCACATCTAACGTCGCCACCTGGACAGGACTGAGTACATGTATGTCCTCCAGTGCAGCAAGGGACTTCCCATGAGAACATGGACTTGTGCTTGGAGGATGCTGCTATGCTCAGCACTCGACTGCAGGAGTGTCAGCAAGAGCTTCAGGATGTTCGGGACACCCTGAAGGAAACGGAGGTGTTGCTGTGAGCCTGCCTGAGGGCGAGAGAAAGAGGAGATGGGAATGAACTGTGTGTCACCGTGAATGATACATGGACTCCTGACTCCCCGGATCGTCGAGCGATCAGGCGTCGTCGCACTTCTCCACCAGCAGCCTTCCCTCCCAAAGCAGGGTCAGAAGGCAGCCGAAATGATGAGGAAGATCCCGAGGATCCAGCTCAAGAAAACAAGTAGTGTAGAGTCCTTCCCTTATCTAGCAAGATGTCGAATAGTCGAGTCGTTACGTTAAGTTAATTGTGTGTTAATGCTTGGTGTGTGACGTGAGTTGTGGAAGCCATGAGCAATTGTCCACAACCTCGTCTTTAGATTGTTTTGCTTTGGTGTGAGAACCCACATGAAATAATATTGCATTTATTTTTGTGTGAAAAATGAACCCTCAGAAAAGTATAACAAAGCCTCAACGCTTCAAAGTACAAACAAATGAAAGTAGTAAGATGATACTAAATGCTTTCAAATTAACATTGGTTGATTCTGTCAGATGGCCGGAAGAGGAAAAGGACGTGCTGCCAACCCCGCCAACAACAACGATGAGGCATGCAACCCTCATCTTTCTGGAGGCCAGGACCGGGGTGGTCGCCGTGAAGGAGTTGATCCCCTCCACCAAATGCTGGAGAATCAAAATCAGCTCATCCAGAACTTGACTCAAGTGGTGGCCAACTTGCATCAAGTTCCACCTCCACAAGCTGCACCACGCCAACCAAGGTTGAGTGAGTTTCTAGGAACTCAACCTCCAAAGTTTGCAAGTGCTGCTGAACCTCTGGAGGCAGATGATTGGCTTAAGACCATTGAAAGCAAGATGAGGATCATCCAGTGCCAAGGGTATGAGAGGGTGCTGTTTTCCTCTCATCAATTGCATGGACCTGCTGCTGATTGGTGGACTGCCTACATGGCCGCCCATCATGACCCTGAGAACATCACTTGGGAAGAGTTCAAGCGTAGCTTCCGCAACCATTACATCCCAAGAGGTGAACTTAAAAACAAGAGGAAGGAGTTTTTGGGACTGCAGCAGGGAAACATGACGGTGAGCGAATACCTCACTAAATTTACTCAACTATCCCGTTATGCCCCACGGGACATATAGACTGATGAGCAGAAACAAGATTGTTTTGTGGAAGGACTTACCGCAGAGATGCAGTGTGCAATGTCCTCAAATGAGTATGAAAGTTTTCAAAAGATGGTGGACAGAGCGTTTGTGGTAGAAAGGAAGCTGAAGGCCTTGGAAAATGAGAATAAGAGGAAGGCCGGGTGGTCACATCAACCCTCAAGGAGCAACACCCGCCCACGTCTAATGCAGCAACCAGCAGGGCAGATGAACCGTGCTGCGGTACCCTACTCAGCACCAAGAGGGTACAACCCGAATTACAGGCCTCCGGCAGCACCAGCACAGCCACAACGTCAGATTGTACAGCAGCCTCGCCCCGCATATCCACCTCGACCAGCAGTGCAAGGACCCCCAAACCAACCCCAAGAAAATAAAGGCCAGGCACCTAAGGTTGGGGTGCAATGTTTTAACTGTGGTGAATTGGGGCACTATGCCCATAAGTGCCCAAAGAAGAAGCCCGCGCAGCCACAACAGCAGAATGTAATGAGAGGACGGGTGAACCACGTCACTATGGAGGAAGCACAAGAGGCACCCGACGTGGTAGTTGGTAAGTTTCCTGCCAATTTACACCTTGCAACCCTGCTGTTTGATTCTGGTGCTACTCACTCGTTTATTGCTCAAGGGTTTGTTAAGAAGTATGACCTAGCAACAACACAAATGAACCATATGCTAGACGTAAACTCTCCAGGTGGAGAAATAAGGACAAGAAAAGTGTGTCCCAAGGTGAATCTAGACATTAATGGGGTAGTGTTTACTGCTAACCTCATAGTGATAGATTCCCAAGGGATCGATATTATTTTGGGCATGGATTGGTTGACCAAACATAAAGGAATCATCCATTGTTCGACCAGAACGGTGGAACTAACTCACCCTAGTGGCACAAGAGTAAAGTTCATAACAATACACGAGCCTAGGAGGGGCATTAAATTAAATCAAGTTGAGGTGAAAGTTGAGGAAATCAGGACTATCAGGGAATATCCAGACGTTTTTCCGGAAGAATTGCCAGGTATGCCCCCCGATCGTGAAGTGGAATTCGCAATTGAGCTAGTGCCTGGAACAGCCCCGATATACAAGAGACCTTATCGGATGGACTCCAAGCAGCTAGAAGAACTCAAGGATCATTTGAGAGAATTGACGGGGAAGGGGTATATTCGTCCTAGTTCCTCACCATGGGGAGCTCCGGTGATATTTGTGCCCAAGAAGGACGGAACCCAAAGGTTATGCGTGGATTACCGTGCTTTGAATGAGGTAACCATCAAGAACAAGTACGCATTACCTCGCATTGAAGACTTGTTTGATCAGTTGAGGGGAGCTTGTGTGTTCTCGGAAATTGATTTCAGGTCTGGATACCACCAACTCAAGATAAGGCAATCTGATATTCCCAAGACAGCTTTCGTATCTCGGTACGGACTGTATGAATACACTGTCATGCCTTTCGGGCTAACTAATGCCCCGGCATACTTCATGTATCTCATGAACAAGGTATTCATGGAGTATCTGGACAAATTTGTGGTGGTTTTCATAGATGACATTCTCGTCTTCTCCAAAGATGAAGAAGAACATGAGAAACATCTAAGGTTGGTGTTGCAGAGGCTAAGTGAACACCAACTATATGCCAAGTTGAGCAAGTGTGAGTTTTGGCTGAAGAAAGTTCCTTTCTTAGGACATATAATCTCGGAGGGAGGAATCTTCGTAGATCCCGCCAAAATCGAGGATATCCAGAAGTGGAAGACCCCTGAAAATGTCGGGGAAGTTCGAAGCTTTTTGGGATTGGCTGGATACTATCGACGGTTTATTGAGGGATTCTCCAAGATCTCGAGACCTCTCACCAAACTGTTGGAGAAGGGAATCACATTCACCTGGACGCCACAGTGCGAGGCGAGTTTTCGGGAGTTAAAGGAAAGATTGACAACAGCCCCAGTGCTCGTTATGCCAGATATGCAAAAGAACTTTACGGTGTACTGTGATGCCTCTGGAAACGGGTTGGGATGTGTTCTCATGCAGGAAGGGCATGTCGTAGCTTATGCATCCCGGCAGCTTCGGAAGCACGAGAAGAACTATCATACACATTACCTAGAACTAGCCGCAGTGGTACACGCGTTGAAAATTTGGCGGCACTATTTGATGGGGAAGAGGACCGAGATATATACGGATCATAAGAGTTTGAAGTACATATTCACACAGCCAGATCTCAACCTCAGACAAAGGAGATGGTTAGAGCTAATCAATGGCTTTGATGTAGGTATCAATTATCATCCTGGGAAAGCAAACGTCGTGGCCGATGCTTTGAGTCGGAAAGTGCAGGTCAATAAGTTGAGCTTGAAGGACATGCCTGCAGAATTGAAGGATGAGGTTATAAGGCTCAATCTATGCCTTGTGAATAGTGGTGAAGCCATCGCCATGGAAGTGGACTCCACACTAGAGCAAGACATCCGCGAAGGTCAAAAGAATGACGAGAAGATACAAGAGATCAGACAACTCATCAAGGAAAATAAAGCTCCTGGTTTTAGAGAGGATGAACAAGGAACGGTGTGGCACAGGAAAAGAATCTGTGTGCCTGAAGTAAAGGAGACTCGTGAATTGATTTTGAAGGAGGCTCACGATTCTGACTATTCCATTCATCTTGGGAGTACGAAGATGTACCAGGACCTCAAGAGCAGGTATTGGTGGTATGGCATGAAGCGAGATGTCGCGGAACATGTTGCCCTGTGTGACACATGTCAGTTGGTGAAAGCAGAACATCAACGACCCGCGGGATTATTGCAACCACTCAAAGTGCCTGAATGGAAATGGGAAGAAATCGGTATGGATTTCATAGTGGGATTTCCTAGGACCCAATTAGGATATGATTCAATATGGGTCATCATCGACAGGCTAACCAAGGTAGCTCATTTCATCCCTGTGAAAGAAAGCTACAGCGGATCCAAATTGGCAGAATTGTACATGTCAAGGATCGTGTGTTACCATGGAGTGCCAAAGAAGATTGTGTCGGATCGAGGGACACAGTTCACCTCAAGGTTCTGGCAGAAGTTGCACGAAACCATGGGAACCCATCTAAACTTTAGTTCTGCCTATCATCCCCAAACTGATGGGCAGACGGAAAGAATCAATCAGATCCTTGAAGATATGCTAAGGGCATGTGCACTCCAAAACAATAGGAGTTGGGACAAGAACTTACCGTATGCGGAGTTTTCTTATAACAACAGCTATCAATCTAGTATGAAGATGTCACCGTTTGAAGCTTTGTACGGGAGGAAGTGCAGAACTCCCCTATTTTGGAACCAAACGGGGGAAAGTAAAGTGTTTGGTCCAGAAGTACTACAAGAAGCCGAGACGAAAGTAAGGGAAATTCGCAACAATTTGAGGATAGCACAGACACGCCAAAAGAGTTATGCTGATGTACGAAGAAGAGAGCTCGTTTTCAACGTGGGAGACTATGTCTATCTCAAGGTGTCCCCCATCAGAGGACTTCGTCAGTTCAAGGTGAAAGGGAAGTTGTCACCTCGATACATCGGACCCTTTCAAGTTTTGGAGAGGAAAGGCGAAGTGGCGTATCAACTAGAATTACCGGCTCGTCTATCAGATGTGCACGATGTATTCCATGTGTCACAACTCAAGAAATGCCTGAGGACGCCTGAATAGGTATTACCCATGAATGAAGTGAACGTAGCTGAGGATTTGTCTTATGCCGAGCAACCATACAAGATTTTGGAGACAATGGAACGCCTCACCAGAAATAAAAGAATCCGGATGTGCAAGGTGCAGTGGAAGCATCACTCAAAAGAGGAAGCCACCTGGCAGCGGGAAGATGAGCTCAAGGCACAATTTCCGGAATTGTTTTCTTAGAAACACCAATCTCGAGGACGAGATTTCTTTTAAGGGGGGTAGAGCTGTAACACCCCAAAATTTTGATTTAAAACCCTAAATAATGTTAAGAGGGGAATTTAAAAATTTTTGGACGTGTTGCATGTTTTGCAAAAATTCAAACTCAAACTGGAATTCAAATTAAACTCAAATCAGAAAAGAAAAAGAAAAAGAAAAAGAGAAAACCGAAAAAAAACCGGCCAGTGGGCCGAAACCCACCAGCCGGCCCAGCCAGCGCCCGCGCCAGCCCGCAGTAGCGCCCGCCGCTTCCTTCCGCTGACAGGTGGGACCCACCCGATCATCGTCTACCTCGCGTCAGCGCCGGACTCCCTCTCACCCGAATCAAAACCGATCGGGATTTCGGCGTATCCCCGCTGAATTCTGTTCGTAGGCGACGCGGACATGATCTAAACCACCCCGCCGCCCTCCCCCGTCTATAAAAACCCCGTCCTCGTTCTGTTTTTCCCACGCGATCGCCGATTTTTACTCCGGTGAGAACCGAGACTTCTCCGGCGAATTCTGGCTGATCTAAGCCCGGAAATTCCGATCTAACTCGCTGGTCTTGATCCACCGCCTCCGGGGAACCTTGCAGGTGCAGAAAACTCGGTGACTTGCGGTGTAAACACAGCGCCGACGAGCTTCACCGTGAATTCACTTTGGACCTCGTCGCCGATGACCTTCCAGGACCTCCGAGCTCACGAAAACCCCCGAGGTGAGATCCCCGACCTCCCCTCTACCGATCTATGCCATAAAATCACAGCTCTAGGAAGAATTCCCGAAGATCCGAAAGTTTCCGGCGAGATCGCCACTTCCCGCCGCCGTGCGCCGCCGGCAGCGCCACCCGCGCTCGATCAGAGCGACATGGTCGCTTGTGCGCCGTTTATTTTAAATCGCACGGTAGGATTTAAATCCCCGCGTACCGGTTCGATGTTATAATCTCGGCCGTTGGTTTAAAATCGGACGGTCCACGTCAGCCCCGCGTTATAAAGACTGGAAATCTTGCGTGCTACCCCCAGGGGTTCTCGAGAAATAAGAGCTAGCCCCGGAAACTTCTGATCTAGCCCCTGGAACTCCAGAAAATCATGTAAATTCATTTAAAAATCAGTTTTAGCCCCTGGACTTAATAAAAATTAGGAAAAACACCTCTGATAAGTGTAGCTAGACCCCTAGAAATTCTGAAAATAATATTATAGACCCTGTAGTGGGGTAAGTTTAACTTTTTAGCCCTGTTTAGTATTTAATTTAGGAAATTGAATATGTTGCTAGTGTTTAAAAATTAAAAAGTGGGACAAACATATTGTCAAAATTTAATTAAAGACTTTCTCAGTATTTAGAAAACTTTGGAGTGAGATAAAAACATATTTTGGGCTGAATTGAATCTGTTTAATTTATTATTCACGTTTAGGGACACATTTTTAAGTAATGAATAGTTTTAGAAAATAGGGAAAATAATTGTGAAATAGTTTACATCAGAGGTAAAGGTCAAAATATGTTATTAAATTATTTAGGACCAGAACCTATTCTGTTTAGATGATGTGTATTACTAATTTCATAATAAAGTACACATTTATGCATAGGAAAATAAATCTGAAAATATAGCAACTAGTAAATGATAAATGGAGTTTCTAAAATCCAAAGAATTCAGTTTAGGGTTGGTAGAAATTCTGAAGGCACATATGGAGAAGAAAAATACTTTTCATACATACTTGGTAGTGAAAAGGTGTAGTAGTTGAATATAAGGAATTTATTTAAATTTGAAACACACACATATATATATATATAGTATGTGAGTATAAATGTGAACAAGAAAGTAGGAATCATATACATATGATCAAAAGTGTATGCAAGCCACAAATCAACACACATAGAGTAACCACAACACATATAATGGTGAATGACTTTCATAAATATGAATGTGTGGTTTGTATGAAGTGGAAGTGTGAACTATGTCTTATGGATTGTTGTTTTTCTTTTGCTATGTGTGATGGTATGATGTAGAACCTGATCAAGAGCAAGTTATTCCTTTTCAAGATCAGGACTACCCATTTCCAGAGCAGCAAGAAGGAGGCAAGTGTCCTTGACCACTTTGATCCTATACTAGGATGTGTAGATAGAATTATTTGCATTGTCAAATGAAATATGAAACCCATGCTAGGAAGTTTCCCTAGAATTGCATTACCTTGTTTTCCTTGTAGCTTGGGTTGGGATTTATCTTATCATGTCATTTATTATTATGCATATGCTTAGCCATGCTTAGAATGGGATATTTGGGATATGAGATCATCAGTTTATTTTACCATACTCTTGAATGAGATATTGTGAGTTATGTAGAGGTAGGGATCAAGGCAAGTTGGATGTTTTGGTTGTGTGCTGGGTGCACGAGACTCGGGTTTTTGTTTAGTACTTGCCTGGATCCTAAGGACCGGTTCATGCAGCATGTAACCTGGCTTTACAGTGCCAACCACATGCTGAGATGGGGCAGCTTGGCTAATTAATTAGGTGTATCCCCGGCGTAGTATGGGTGTGTTGGATGGTGCGGGGAGTAGGTGTCAGCTGGACTACCATATGAACCGCAAGGCTCAAGAGGGGGCCACTGCAGCGGGGTTGGAGCCTCTTGTATGCTGTTAGAGGTGAAACCTCAGTGGGCTCACGCTCGTCGGGAATCCCTTTGCAAAGGCTTTGTAGTGATCTCTTGGCTACACACCTGGGAAGTGTGAATGTGGTTCGTAGCCACTGGCATAATGGAGGTTCTTTTAGTCCACCCGGCAACGGGGGATGAAATCACTACATGTGGGCACAGTGGTACAAACTCTGCAGAGTCAAAACTCTCATGACAGCCGTACTCACGGTCAAGAGCGGCTTGGACTTATTCATGATTAGAGGATTGATGGTTTTGGAAGTTGTGGATGTTAAGCGGGGAGCTTAACATTGGAAATGATGTTATGGTTATTTGGTTATGATGATGGTATGGGAGCTTGGGACCATTTCACTTGTGTAGTAATGTAGGTGATTAATAAGCTAAGGTGATAGATATTAATTGCGTAGTGCTTTAACCATGAGTTCCACCTCTCCTTGTTCTAGCCATGCATGATATAATTTTCCCACACTTGCTGAGTACCATTGGTACTCAACCTTGCATATTTTATTGGTTTATATTGCATGCTCAGGTCAAGATAATGAGGTGGTGTATAATGACCAAGACATTGGACCCGAAGAAGGTTTCTAGGTACATGGAGAACCCCGGGCAACGCCTGTGACGGAGCCCCCAAGAATAATATTCCGCTGCTAGTTTATTTACTTGTGATGAACTTATTATTGTCCATCGAGACATTTGCTATGTAAGACTTATTTATATTCGACACCTGGCTTGTAATAAATGATGCTTCACTATTTGTCATCACATGTATGAGAAAATGATCCTGGCATACATGTGATATTCACTTGGTTGTTCTTCGGAAAAACCGGGTGTGACAAGCTTGCACTCATCTCTACTCGGTTCTCAAAAGCATTGCAAAATGTGAGAACTAGAAGGAGAGGAAGCTCCGGACCTCAACGATGTTTTGAATGTGGTAAGACAGGACATTTTCGTACGGAGTGCCCTAACCTTTCAGGTCCGACTTCACGTGAAGAAAAGCAAACAAGGACGAAGAAATCGTTTGCAAAGAATAAGAAGAAGAAAGATTTATCAATGCGCAACATAGTGCATATATGATCTCTGCACTTCAAGGTTTTGGCTCAAGTGATGTGGACACCGGTAGTGATGAAGATGAAGAAGCTATGGAAAATATGTGCTGCATGGCGAGCAAGTCAAGTTCAAGCTCCGAGGAGGCAGAACACAACAGCGACGATGAAGAGGTATGTCCCACTTGCGAAGAAATGTGTTATGCTATTTCTCGTGCCACTGTTATATTATGAAAAAGGATAAAAAACTTAGGAACAATGCTGTTAAAATTGAATCACTAGAATCTTAAATTAATCGTTTAAAAACTTTGATTCCTAGTGATGATTCTTGTTCCTCATGTGATTTGATTTATGAACAATTATCTACTTTAAGAAGTGCACACGCATCTACACTTGATAAACTTGAACTTGAAATTGAAAAGAACAAAGAGCTTGCTGCACTTAATGATAAAAATTTGAAAGATGCTTGTTGTTCTACAATTGATTTGCATTGTTCTTCATGTGATGATCTGAATAAGAAACTAAATGATGCTATGAATGAGATTTCTATTTTGAACAATGCTTTACGTGTGCATGGAGTTAAATATTGTTCAAATTGCAAACTAAAAGGAAAAACATCATGTGAAAACTGCTTTGATCTGTCCAATAAACTTGATGACATGCATAGGACACTAGATCGGTTTTCTAATGCAAATAAGAACCTAAACTTGCTGCTGAATTCTTCCAAGTCTTGTAATGACAAAACTGGTTTAGGTTTTAATTCTCATGCTCATGCTAAGGCACACCCACCTAAAGTTGTAAAGTCATTAGGAAGCGGTTTGATTCAAACAGCTCCTAGACAAAAAGAGGTGATTTTCAAATCTGCAGGAGTACTGTCCCATTCGGGTTCTAATAAACGTGTTGCTTGCTCATCTAGACATTATAATAAGGTTATTTTTCATTGTGCCTACTGTGGTAGAGATGGTCATGTCATTGATTTTTGTTATAGACTAGCTAAACACGATAAGAAACAAAGAATACTTGCTAGATCACATAACAACCAAGCAAAATCTGCTAGACCGAATGTTCGGAGCTTGCAACCTGCTGTAATGAGTCAAAAACTTGCTCCCGGACCTACTATTTTTTGTGCTACATATAACACATCTTCTAAGTCAGTAGTTGGGAACAAAATTTTTCGATGTTTGGCTCATAAACCTGCTGTACCTTCTCAGCTTTCGCGTGTTATTCCTGCTGGACGTCGTGTGACTCAGTACTGGATTCCTAAAAGTCTTTTAACTAACCCCAGTATTGAGTCATCGACGTATTGTGCTGCTGTGTAGCTTTCACGTTTGAGGAAGGAGAACATTTGGATTGTGGATTCAGGTTGCTCACGCCACATGACCGGTAACAAAGAATGGTTCTCCTCTCTCTCTTTTGTGTCACGTGTAGAAAATGTTACTTTCACCGATAACTCTTCTACTCCCATAATTGCTAAAGGTTCGGTTAGAGTAAACAATCTCTACACTTTGAAAGATGTGGCACTTGTTAAAAATTTGAAATACAACTTTCTTTCGGTTTCACAATTGCTAGATGAAAATCTAGAGGTTAGCTTTGCCAAAAATTGCTGCAAGGTTGTAGATTCAAAAGGTGAGATTTTGTTTAACATGTCTAGGTTTGGAAGAGTTTTTAAAGCTGATTTTGATTTGTCAACTTCTAAGCATCGGTGTCTAGTTGCTAATGATACAAAGGATTTATATTCTTGGCATCGTAGACTTGGTCACATAGGCTTTGATCATCTCACTCGTGTTAGTGGTCTCGATCGCATACGTGGGCTGCCGAAGCTTAAAAAGGACAATGATATTGTGTGCTCTTCTTGTAGACATGCTAAGTTTGTTGCAGGTTCACATGCTCCTCTCACAATGACCATGACAGATGAACCGGGACAACTTTTACATCTTGACACAGTAGGTCCGGCACGTGTTCAATCCTTCGGAGGTAAATGGTATGTGCTTGTGATTGTTGATGATTATTCCAGACATTCTTAGGTTTATTTTATGGCATCTAACAATGAAGCTTTTAGTCATTTTAGAACTTTATTTCTTAGATTATCTATTGATCACCCAGGATCATTAAAAGCAATTAGAAGTGATAAAGGAACTGAATTTAAAAACCAATCCTTTGATCACTTTTGTGCTGAAAATGGAATAGATCATCAATACTCTTCACCCTATGTACCACAACAAAATGGTGTCGTAGAAAGAAAGAACAGGACCTTAGTTGAGATGGCTAGGACTATGCTTGATGAATATCAAACTCCTAGAAAATTTTGGGCTGATGCAATTGCAACCGCTTGTTATGTCTCAAATCGTGTTTTCTTGCGTGCTAAGCTTGGAAAAAACCCATATGAGCTCCGGTTTGGACATAGGCCTAGTGTTACACACTTTAGGGTTTTTGGTTGCAAATGCTTTGTTAAGAAACATGGTAATCTTGATAAATTTGAAGCTAGATCTGTTGATGGCATGTTTCTTGGTTATCCATCTCATACTAGAGGCTACCGTGTGCTTTTACTTGACACTAACAAAATTGTGGAGACTTGCGAGGTTTCTTTTGATGAAGCTAGCCCAAGTACTAGCTCCGATATTGCAGGTCCGGATCCATATCCATAGGGGGAGAGTATTTTTATTGAAGAAGATGAAGAAGTGGTGCTGCTGCCCGAAAACTCGGAAGTAAATAACGATCAAGCTGCTGATTTTGCACCACAACCAGCACCAACAGTCACTACTGCTGGTTCGGACCTTCCTCAATCAACAAGCTCTCCTAATCAAAGGTCCGAACGTGAAGAAGAAGGTGCTTGTGAAGTGTCTACTCCCCTCCGAGTACTCAAAAGTCATCCTCCACAACAAATCATTGGAAGCTTGCATGAACGAGTCACTCGGTCCAGGTTTTGCGATCCAAACTCTCATGCTCATTCTGCTTTTGTTGCTTCTTTTGAACCCAAGGATATATCACACGCACTCACTAATGAATCTTGGATTAATGCCATGCAAGAAGAGTTAGGAAATTTTGAAAGAAATAATGTTTGGAAACTTGTACCTCCACCTCAAGGTCACACATTAATTGGAACTAAATGGGTATTTAAAAATAAGCAAAGTGAGGATGGGGTTGTGGTTAGGAATAAAGCTAGGTTGGTTGCTCAAGGTTTCACTCAAATTGAAGGTCTAGATTTTGATGAAACATTTGCTCCTGTTGCTAGATTAGAAGCTGTAAGAATTTTATTAGCATTTGCTGCATCTAAAGGTTTCAAGTTATATCAAATGGATGTTAAAAGTGCTTTTCTTAATGGCTACATAGAGGAGGAGGTTTATGTTAAGCAGTCACCGGGTTTTGAAAATCCAAATTTTCCTAATCATGTTTACAAACTGTCCAAAGCCCTGTACGGTGTAAAACAAGCCCCTAAATCATGGTATGATAGGTTAAAAAAATTCTTACATGAAAAGGGGTTTACCATGGGCAAGGTTGATAAAACTCTTTTTGTACTTAAGCATGGCAATGACTCATTATTCGTTCAAGTGTATGTGGATGATATTATCTTTGGTTGTGCTTCTCATGATCTCATGTCCAAGTTTTCAGCTATGATGAGTTCAGAATTTGAGATGAGTATGATGGGAGAACTCACATACTTTTTGGGGCTGCAAATCAAGCAAACAAAAGAAGGAACTTTTGTGCATCAAACTAAGTATACAAAGGACCTTCTTAAGCGCTTCAACATGGACAAATGCAAGCCTCTTTGGACACCAATGGGAACAGAAACAACACTTGAACTTGACGAAGATGGTGACCCGGTCGATAAAAAAGAATACAGAAGTATGATTGGATCACTTTTGTATCTCACGGCGTCAAGACCGGACATACAATTCAGCGTATGTCTTTGTGCACATTTTCAAGCTTCTCCACGTGCTTCACATCGCCAAGCCATCAAAAGGATTCTCAGGTACCTACATGAAACTAAAGAATTTGGCATTTTTCTTCCTTCTTCCTCAACCGTTTCTTTGAAAGCTTTTTCGGATGCTGATTTTGGGAGTTGTAGGATTGATAGGAAAAGTACTTCGGGTGCTTGTCATTTTCATGGTAATTCACTTGTTGCTTGGTCCTCTAGAAAACAAAGTTCAGTTGCACAATCCACGGCCGAATCTGAATATGTAGCTGTGGCTAGCGCTTGCTCACAAATTCTTTGGATTGTTCAAACACTTAAGGACTATGGGGTTGATTTAGATAGTGTTCCACTGTTTTGTGATAACACTAGTGCAATTTGTATTGCTAAAAACCCCGTGAAACACTCTAGAACTAAGCACATTGATATTAGGTATCACTTTCTTCGTGATAATGTTGAAAAAGGAAACATTGTGCTTCACCATGTCGATACCGAACAACAATTGGCTGATATTTTTACAAAACCTTTAGATTTCACTCGTTTTTTTTCATTCGTAGTGAAATAGGGGTTATGCATCCTCATGGCTTAAATTGAGGGGGAGTTTTTGAAACTTTGAAAGTCTATGTGTGAATCTGAAACTAAAATAATATGAGCATAGTATTTCATACATATATGACTTTGTGATTCCTTTTACCGGCTGAAAGTTCTTACTACATTACTCATGTTATACATTTTGTAGTTTTTGCCATGACTAGTAATTGGAATAATTACTTACACTAAATCTGGTCATGATCGAACTTTCTTGCTGTTTTGAACTTGTGCTCACAAGTGCTTTTAATCATAAAAAATTAATCAAGTGATCAGCTCACATGTTGAGTTTTCAAATAAAAAATTGAGAAAAGATCAAGAGAATATGCATGCATCACACTTCTTCTTTTGAGATTGCTTATCATTGCACTAAGATATGAACTTGGAAGGAATTGTGTATGACTAAAACCATGTCCTTAAGCTTCTGATTGTCAAATGACATAGGCTTGGCTTGGTTGGTTAGAATAAGGCTGATGCGGCATATAATCTCTTGCAAATATCATATGATCAACTTTGTGCCTTAAATGATTATGAATAATAAAAATGCAGCAACAAGTGTCATGTTTTCAGGTTTTGAAATGGTTGAGTAAGGGAGATCATGACTTGCTTAAACTGAAAAATACATTTGATCTCTAGCATGGCTTACACTACTTTATGTATCTCATTGATGTGATAGTGTAAGTAACCTGATAGTATGACTTGGATGAGCTTTGTTTTGTATGTATATGTTATAATATGCTCATAACATTTAAAAATTTCTCTTTTGAACCTTGCTGAATACATTGTCAAAGGGGGAGAAATATGTATAAGGAGAGATTTTTTTTACACTTTGCATATGTTATACACTTTCTTCCTTCTCTGATTTTTAAAAATGGGGAGAAATTAATAAAGGGGGAGAAATGAGTTTTCAAAGCTTTTCAAAACTTTTCATAAGCCAATGTTCGGATTTTAATTGATGTTGCCAATGCATTCATCAAGGGGGAGATTGTGAGACCTATGTGTGCTGAATACATTGGCAATTAGGACAAAAGTTAGCATTAACATTCAAATTTTTGAATATTGCCAAAACATTCTTCTGTGGCAAGGTCCGACAAGTTCTTTGTTAGGTCCCCAAGTGTTTGCAAGGTCCGACGCAAGGTCCGGAGAGCTCCTGCAAGGTCCGGAGAGCTTCTGTGAGGTCCGGAGCTTGTTTTTAGGGAGCTCCCGTGAAGTTCAACTCGTAGAACTGCAGCGTCTTGTTTTTGCTTTTAACTCGCAATGTTTCAAACTTGCTTTTATGGGAAGGTTTTCTTAGTATTAATTTGCTAAGTTTTTGGTGTGTTTTGGTGGTTATGGCTGTTATCATTTGATATGGTTTGCAACATGCTTTTGTGACGTGCTCATGTATGGTGTTGTGGTTTTCGAACTAACGTGAGTCAAGTGGAGGACTTGTGCTCGGAAGAATTGGTTGTTTATTCATGTGCAGGTGTTGCTTGAGTTCAATACATGGCTGGTGACCGGATCCTTCGACTAGTCTCAGGGAGGAGATGAGGTTCCAACAACCAAGTTCGGGAGGAGCTGTGGTTGAGTTGATCGGGAGGTCGCGCAGCATGTTTGGATCAAGGGCAGTGCATATGAATGTTGCGTGTACATCGTTGGAAGGTGTTTGCACGTGTGCAAGGAGTGCATGGACGTGGCAACATTGTTCCAAGGCGTGATGAAGAGAAGTGGACGTAAAGAATTGGTCGGAAAGGTCCATCCGGCTGGATTGCGTACTCAGGCTAAGGCTGAGTCGGATATGGCTCAAATATGGAAGATTTGAGTTGGTTATGATAGGATTTCATGCTAGGCACGAAGTTCATTTGTTTTAGGAATGTTTAGGACGTTCCTAAGGTGTTTGGAAGTCTCACGATTGCTTCTATCTGCGAATAGGAGAGTCCTGAGCAGTTATGGTAAGTTAGGATACGAGTCCAATTAGGAGTAGGAGTCCTAGATTGGATTGTTTAGCCTGAGGGCTGGCTATAAAAGTAAGGGAGACCAGAGCTCTCGTGGGTAGAGAACTTTGATTTGTTCCTCTTGTGTTTCTATTGAATAAAGTTCATAGTTTCGAGGAGCTTTTGTGCCTTATTCGTCCGACTTGTTTTTCGTCAAGTCTTTCTCGCCGAGTTTCTGGACAGACCGACGTTGCTTCGGTGTTTTCTTCATAACTCGAGTTTTGCAGATCCGATTGACGTGATTCTTTTTGGGTTGTCTTCACAACTCAATTATCTATCATCTTTGAAAGTTTCACGAGCTTCGTATCTGTAGTTTTTGATATACACGAGTTTCTTTGCAGCGTTGCAGATCTGTTTTATATCAGGTAGAACAGATTGATCTTTGTTTAATGTTTTGATCGTATCTCAAGTTTTACTTCGTGTTTTCAAGTGATTCTTGTTGCATTAGATCCGTGACTTGATTCTCTACCTCTCTACTTGATTTTTCACGGTTGAACACGTTTGAAAATAATTGCACACACGGTTTCTTTAACCGATTGATTTTTTGCTGAGGGGTTTTTGTTGTTTCCGCTGCGAAAAGTTTTAATCTACCATTCACCCCCCCTCTGGTAGCTTTTCACGTGCTCTTCTATCCTACAGGATCCCATTGAGCTGGCTGAACTAAAAGAACAGCTCAATGATCTGTTGAGCAATGGTTTTATTAGGCCCAGTTCCTCGCCTTGGGGATGCTCGGCGCTATTTGTAAAGAAGAATGATGAAACCCTGAGGCTGTGTGTGGACTACCGGCCGCTCAACGCCATCACCATCAAGAATAAGTACCCACTGCCCCGCATCGACATATTGTTTGATCAACTTGTGGGTGCAAGTGTGTTCTCAAAGATGGACCTTCGCTCTGGATATCACCAGATAAAGAT
The DNA here is from genome assembly GCA_030760725.1 of Neostapfia colusana. Classification (NCBI taxonomy): domain Eukaryota; kingdom Viridiplantae; phylum Streptophyta; class Magnoliopsida; order Poales; family Poaceae; genus Neostapfia; species Neostapfia colusana. The sequence goes on along the minus strand of JASWHV010000002.1, from coordinate 33,929,306 downwards.
CCGGGCGGAGGATATCCCGAAGACAGCTTTCTCGACGAGATACGGATTATATGAATATCTCGTCATGTCCTTTGGTCTCACAAATGCTCCAGCCCATTTCATGTATCTCATGAACTCGGTGTTCATGCCGGAGCTGGACAAGTTCGTGGTAGTGTTCATCGACGATATCTTGGTTTACTCCAAGACAGAAGCCGAACATGCCGAACACTTACGGATCGTTCTTCAATGATTGCGATACCACAAACTCTACGCCATGTTCAGTAAATGCGAGTTTTGGATCAGCCAAGTGCCATTCTTGGGACATATCATCTCAGCAGAAGGCATTGTGGTTGACCCAAGCAAAATAGAGCAAGTGCTGAAATGGAAAGCTCCCACTTCAGCCCATGAAGTCAGAAGCTTCCTCGGGTTAGCGGGATACTATCGGAGATTCATTCCAAGCTTCTCCAAGCTCGCTAAGCCGATGACAGAATTTCTGAAGAAAGGGACGAAATATGTTTGGAACACACCGTGTGAAGGAGCATTCCAAACATTGGTGAAGCATCTCAACACAGCCCCGGTCTTAGCTCAACCAGATACAACAAAGCCCTTCGACGTTTATTGTGACGCGTCCGGTATTGGGCTTGGCTGCGTGTTGATGAAGGAAGGAGATGTGGTCGCCTATGGCTCGTGCCAACTTCGGAACCATGAGCAGCACTATCCGACTCATGATCTTGAGCTTGCTGCAGTGGTTTTGGCACTAAAAATATTGAGGCACTATATCCTGGGGAATCTGGTGCATCCCTACACCGACCACAAGAGCTTGAAATACATTTTCACCCAGAAGGAGCTGAACACGAAGCAAAGGAGGTGGTTAGAACTGATCAAAGATTATGAGATTGAGATCCATTACCACCCCGACAAGGCGAATGTGGTTGCCGACACGCTGAGTCAGAAATCACATGTCCATCACCTCACCATTACACCGGTGGAGGAGGAAGAGCCGAGTTTATACTTGGTTCCTTATAGATCGCTGTACAACCTTGCCCTCATCCATACTATTAGGGAGGACATCATTGCAGCTCAGAAGACTGATAAAGGCATGGCACATCTCCGGAGACGGATAGACAACGGGGAGATCAAATGTTTCCGGAAGGATGATGATGGGACGCTATGGTTACATGACCGCATAGTCGTACCCCGGGACATTTAACTGAGGAGAAAGATCGTCGATGAAGCTCACTTGTCTAAGTACTCCATTCATCCGAGCAGCAACAAAATGTACCAGGATTTGAAAAGGAAATTTTGGTGGACACGGATGAAGCGGGAGGTAGCGAAGTACGTATCCGAGTGTGATACGTGTAGACGAGTGAAGGTGGATCATATGAGGAAATCAGGGCTGTTGCAACCCCTGAAGATCCCGACATGGAAATGGGAAGATGTGAGCATGGATTTCATTGTAGGATTACCCCTAACTGCCAACAAACATGATTCCATTTCGGTAATCGTTGATCGGTTGACCAAGACGGCTCACTTCATTCCGGTGAATACATGTTACAATGCTGGCAAATATGCGGAGCCATACATAGCAAAGATTCTTTGTTTGTACGGGGTACCCAAGACCATCGTCTCAGATCGAGGTGCATTATTTGTATCTCGCTTTTGGGAGCAGCTACACGCTGCATTGGGTACTAAGTTGATCAGGAGCTCCGCCTATCACCCTCAGACAGATGGACAAACAGAGAGGGTGAATCAAGTATTAGAAGACATGTTGAGAGCATGTGCCATCCACCATGGTAGGAACTGGGATGATCACCTACCATTGGCGGAATTCTCGTACAACAATGACTATCAGGCGAGTATCAAGATGGCACCCTATGAAGCTCTCTACGGTCGAAAATGCCGCACCCCATTAAACTGGTGCGAGTCCGGTGAGAGGGTCACATTCGGGGTTGATGTGGTGAACGACGCCGAATAGCGCGTTCGGACGATCCAAACTAATTTGAAGGCCGCTCAATCCCGGCAGAAAAGCTACGCTGATAAGAGGCGTAGACCGTTGCACTTTGACGTTGGGGAACACGTATACCTCCGCGTGTCTCCAACGAAAGGCGTGCACCGGTTCGGTGTGAAGGGGAAGCTCGCTCCCCGTTTCATTGGACCCTACGCTATCACCGAGAAGTGCGGACCAGCAGCGTATCGATTGGAGCTACCGGCATCCCTTGCTGGTGTCCATGATGTTTTCCATGTTTCGCAACTGCGAAAAGGTTTAAAGCATACAGCTTCTGTTCCTACTGAAGACATCGGCGAGCTGAAACCGGATTTGACCTATGATGAGTATCCGGTGGAAATTCTTGATGAAAAAGCCAGAACCACGCGTAGCAGAACATTGTGGTTCTACAAAATACTCTGGAGCAACCACACCGCCGAAGAAGCGACGTGGGAGAGCGAGGAATTCCTTCGCTCAAATTACCCAGAGTTCATGGCTTCTCGACATGGGTAAGTCCCTATTACATCGCTATCTCTTCTTTTGTAATCTCGTGACGAGATTCTTTTAAGGGGGGAGGGATGTAAAAGCCCAAGAAAATGAACTTGCAAAAACTTTTCTTCACCTCACAACACCACAGTTTTATTGTGGATATCTTAGGAAATATTGTGAAGAGCAAGTAACCTCCATCAAATGAGTGATTAGAGGGGAAAGCCTTCATTTTCACAAAGTGGGATTTGTACATATGAACATGAGAGGTTGAGCTCACCCCTAGAACTTAAAAAGTCTTGGGAGGGTTCAAGCCAAGTTTCATGCAAGTCCATCACTTTTTGAGGCACTTTTGGAGGTATTTGAAAAAGGGGCCAATTTGAATGTAAATTCAAATTGCAGCAACTTCAATCACTCAAATTCAAAAGTTAGCTTCATATTCAAACTCAGCACATTTTTCTGAGTAAGCCCACCAATTTTCATCCTCATTGGAGTTCATCTTGTCAAGAGCTAAATTTGCAAGAATTCAAAACTGAATTTGAATTTCAGTTTAAACATGCAGCAAATTTAGCCAAACACAGTTCAAATTTGAAAATTCAAATTTAAACTAAGACTTGGTGACTAAGTTCCACATTAAAGTGTGAGTAGCTGAGGGTATTTTGGCACCACAGAATTAAGAAAATTTGGAAAAAAGAAGAAAAGGTGAGGCCCACATGTCAGCTGCAGACACGAGTGTTCAGTCGGTTGCTGCAGCCGGGTCTCTGCTTCGCGCGCAAGGAACGGGAGAGGCGGCGAGCCACCGAGGCGTCGACGTGCCACCCCCTACGCTCGATGCTTCTCGTGTGTAACACCTCAGTGAAGCAAACCGAGTACTCCACTTCGGCTTCTCCCCGTTTTCCCCCCGAGAGCAGCCGCACCAGGCCGAAAAACTCTTGCCGCCGACCACTCATTGCGCCCGTACGTCGCTCGGCACCCCTAGGACCTCCCGCGACCACTGGTGATCGTGAGCGTGTGCGCAGGACCCTGCTAGACCTCACCGAGCTGCCAAGCCAGCCCCTCATTCTCTGTGTGTGGGGCACAACAGGAACTGTCATCGGAAGTTTCAGTTTGTGCCGCCGCCGGGCCTCCTTGACGTCCCGGCAATACAGAGCACATCACACCCCGAGTTGAATACCAAAAAGGTGCGCCTACTCCTTCTCTTCACGCTGCCGAAAGCCCTAGTCCATCCCTCCACGGGAGCCGCGGGAATTTGCGGAACACCGAGGACATGTCCATAGGTCAGGGGGGTTAGATTTTCCAAAATTCATGATCCATATGTGTTCTCTGGCCATTCTAGTCATAGGGTAGGCCACAGACCTCGGTGCGAGTCGCCGAGGCTGAAAAGAACTGAGAATTTTGGAGCCACCACGGTGCTATTCAAGTTTTACCCTCTGCCGCCGGTCTTCAACCGAGGGCGCACGGTGACATAGGATTTGGAGGAGTTTCCAAGCTCTTTGGCGTACGGGACGTCCTTTGCCGTGAGCCACTGATGCTCTAGAGCAAAAGAGACGGGAAATTAAGCCAGCAGAGAGGACGGCCGACGTCGCCGGACTCGGTCCGAGGCCGCCGTCCGTCGCCCGACTTCTGTGGACCGTTAGAGCTCACAACGACCCTGGGAACGGTTTCCCCGACCCTCAAAACCCCTAGGCGGTGAAAGCCAGGCCAGGAGATTGCTTAGGAGGAGGAACCGAGGGTGGGGAGGAGGAACACCGGCGAGTGAGGCGCGCGCGGGAAGAGGGGAGCGGGAGGTTGAAGACGAAGCGCCGACCCCACCTTTCAGCCACTCGGCGGTAGAGCGGAGATCCTCTGTGGCTGCTGATCTTTTGTGGCTACACTGGGGGAAACCCAGTAACCCTGTGTGTTCTCGTTTCTCACTGGCTGAGATTTAAAGAGTGGGCCCGGGTTCTTTTCCAATAGCAAAACAATTCCAGTTTCCACTCAAATTTTAGAAATTCATAACTTTTGCTAGGAAGCTCCAAATTTAGTGATTCAAATTGGGTGGGATTCATCTTGCATAGCTCTAGCGAAATATGCCACCCAATTTGTATGAAACCTAATATTTAATTCTGGAAAATTCATTCAAACTTTTCAGCAAAAGAATTTTAGACTGAGTTTGGTTCATCCAAAAATCCCCAAATGTTGCCAGAGTGTTCTTTAGGATGTTAGTAAACCCCTGTAAAAGTTTCAGACCATTTGGAGTTGATTTGATCAGAGCAATTCAAATTTGAAGGTGCTGTGTTCATTTGAATGCAGAAACATTTTCAGAGAATTTCCAAAACTTGGAAATTCAGTTCTGGGAAAATCTTAACTCCAAAAATGCTAGGAAAATTATTGCAAACTCTATGAGCTCTAATTTAAATGGTAGTTCATTAAGTTGGGCATGAACAGGGGTGTTACCTCAGAATTAATTCTTCTTTACTTATTTGCTAAGAGAATTATTCTGAGCAAACGACTCAATGAACACTGCTAATGTTTGGTCCAGAGGGTTTTCTTGTGACAAGGAACTCACAGAAAAATGCTCAGCTCCATTGGAGCTCTGGATCACCCCTGTCCTGTTTAACCACTTCAGGGATTAATATGGAAAGGGGGGAAAACCACTTAGCACTTAACCATGTGATTAAGTCTAAGCCAAACCACCAACACCCCGGTCATCTTTAAATTCTTAAACATAGTTCCAGTTGTTAGAGACTTGTTAGCAGAACTAATAGCAGAAGTATTACCCTAAACTCATGTGCATATCCATTAACATGTAGTATTTTATTAATGTGTAGTCGCTGAAGGCGAGGAGACTCCGGAAGTGCTGGACTTCCTTCTTCTGGATGAAGAACTAACTCCTGACCAGCAGCAACAAGGCATGCCCCGGTTTGCATTAACTCTTTTATCAAGTTTTACTTTGTTCACATGACTAGGGTGATGTATGAATGTGCATTGGGTGTAGGATGAATGGAACCCCACTTGCATAACCAAAGGTTCCTAAAAGAGTGAGGGTAGTGTCTAGGACCTCGAGTAGACAGGCTACGCTTAATGAGTCATAGGACTTCGGTACAAGTCGAGTAGTTGGAATCTACTCGCGAGATAGGCTTGGGACACACGGGTTCGGTTAAGTGATGTGAGATCACTTTAGTAATGAAAATGAGACTAGGCAGGGGCTAGGGCACAGCAAGAGGAAGTCTTGTGTGCGCAGCCCTGCCCGTGTCGATTGAGGACTGATCCGTGTGCGGCCCTGCTGAACAAGTATTGAACGTACCGAAGGCATATCGGATATATGGGCCCCGATAAACCGATGTAGCCTAAACCTCCGGGCGTCGAGGCATAACGCACCGATTTATAGGTGTAGGCTGAGGGCAGCAAGGTGGAAATCTGCCAACGGGCATAGAGAGATGCTCCGTGTGGGGAACCTCCTGCTCGTTTCGGTGCGACCGGTTCGATGTTTGGGCTGTTGGGTGAAAGGTTGTCCCGTACGACATCGAGTGAGCGTGCTGTGCAGCTCCACGGGTGGGCGTACATGACGTGCTCTTTGGGTTTCCCTGCAGGTGTATATCGAGTCGATTCGCCGTCCCTCGCGGTGACGAGTACCGCTTGTTCACTGCGTCGTAACATAGACTAATATATGAAATGTTATGATTCAATCTTGCTGTTATGATATAATGGTATTGCTACATGTGTGCCACCAAATATTGCTTACTAAATTTCAGATTTCCGAATCGTTAACTTGTGGCTAAAAGATGAACTAAGGATGAACTTTTAGGCGTGACCCTTTGCTGCAATATTACTATCCTATGTCATTGTACACCTCATGTAGAGTTTCATGCTTAGGTGAGTCGGTTAAGCCTTGTTGAGCCATCGTGCTCACGGTTGCTGCTTAAGTGTTTTTCAGGTGAGGAGCCACCCACGGACTTGGAGTACGAGTCCACCGGCGAGGGTTACCCTCCGTCGGGGACCACGGCTGAAGGGGAGCCGTACACGCCGCGCTGAGCTGAGGCATGCAGCTAGTGTGGGTTGCCCTAGGGCTGAGCAACCAACTTTTGCTAGATAGGCGGGCGTGAGTTGTACAGAGTAGATTTCCGCTGTGTAAAATAAATACTAGTTTGTAACTGAAGGTTGTACCTGTTTGTACAGTTCAGTGTGTTTTCCCATGTAATATATTGTGTCCTTATGACGTGTGCTGTCGGGTGTCGCATCGCGCGGCACCACCCTCTGTGATCCGGGAATGGGCGGATCCCGGACCGCCACACCCTCGGCCTGAGGCTCGGCGCTAGGGGGTTTGGGAAGTTGGGAAAACACGTCTGTGGTGTTGGCTTGGGCTGCCGGTGGCCAGAATATCGTCGGCGACATGTGGCATCCTCGGGAGCAGTTTGGCACGTCGGCCAGCAAAACTATCCCGCCAAAAGCTCGGTCAACCCGCTCTAAAGCACCATTGGATGCTAGGGGAACACGGCAAGTAAGAACCGGCGTGTCAAAACACCTTTAAATGCGTTCTCACCGTGCGCCCGATCGATGCCGCCATGGTTGAGCTCGGAATTGAGTGCTCCTTTGTGCATGATTTGATGGACTCTAAGTGAGAATTGAGTGCGAATTTTGGAATTTCATACCGAAAGGTCCGTGGAGGTGATCTGGGAGAAGAACGGCAAATTCATCTACTAGGCTTCACGGCTTGATCAAAGTTTTGGATGGAAGAAGCACCTAGGTAGGGTGCTCCCGTGGCCATGCTTGCTCGGGCGTGAAAGCCTCTGTGGAGAGCTGTCCACACGCACCCGATCGTTGATAGTTCTCGGGTCAACGCAAGCCAACTCCGTTCTCGCTCGGGGCAGCCAGAAATCTCTCGGTTTTGTGACGAGGAGGTCGAGGATGGGTCTACGTTGTGGTTCTGCTCCGTAGGGTGCTGCCCGTAAGTAACCGCCAGTTCACGCTCGGTCACGAGGCGGAGGCGCCGGGGTGTCTCTGTTTTCCGTGAGAACGAGGCTGCTCGAGAGGTTCGGTTTGTCACAGTGTAGTGAGCAAAAGATCCCTTCACGATCTGATCAAAGAGTCGAACTGGTCTCCAGCGTGATGGAGCCGGGAAGAGATATCACGGTGCTCAGCCTTCGGTGGCGCACGGAGGGGTTTGGTTGGTTCAAGTCTGAACAGAGGCTACGACGGTTGCTTTAGTGGAAACAGAGAAGAGTTGCTTAGGGTGCAAGTCACAATTTTTGGCTCAATGACATGTGGGCCCCACTGTCCCTCTTATCGCTTCAAATTTTTTCAAAATTTGGCAAATAACAAATTCAGTTGTGTAGGGCTACAATCTGAACTCAATTTTGAAACTTGAGCAAGTCTCCTCAAAATTTAAATCCGTATTTGAATTTCTATGCAATTTAAAGTCCATTTGAAAAATGGGTTGCACAACAATCTCCAAACTTCATGAGACTTTGCCTCCCCAATAATTTGGACCTAAGGAGTTCAAATATGAAACTTGATTTTTGGTTTGGCTGCTGCAAATGAGGTATTGAGCACAACAGTTTGCATTCCTATTGGTTACCCTCATTTGAAATTTGAGTTGAACAATTTGAGTTCAAACTCTAAATTGTATTCCCCCTTGCACATGAGAGCTTACACAAGGGTTTTAACTTAACTTTGTCCCCCAAACACTCAATTGATCCTAGGCTAGAGTGGTGGGACACTCATGTGTGTCATCACAAGTGGAAAAATTTAAACAAGTCCCAATTTTTACAAACTTGAAACCAAATGGTGTTGAAACCTCAGTTTATTTGTATTCAATATTTTGGGACCTTTACAGAGATCAAGAGAGTAAACATAATAACATAGAAAATGAAGAGAAGAGTGCAAGTGCTAAACCAAAGAATTATGCCATCCTTGGAAGATACAAAGCATTACCCGAAAACGAGTGTCACGGTAAGTGGCTTGATAAAATATTAGATGATACTGGCACAGTAAAGGGAGTTTGCTGCTCAGGTGCGTCAAGCTAATCCTGATTCATCCACCAAAACTTCAAGTATTTTACAATCTTGAAATATTGTTGTTTCCCAATCAATCAACTTTATGTGGTTCTTAGGGCACGTGCAGAACCCGTGCATACGTGCACACAAATGATGTAGTAGATGAGATATCCCTAATTTTATATATGTTTTTGTATGTTATAAAAATATTATAATATATTGTTATCAGTCCACTAGGCTAGTCTTTATATGATAAGTAGTCATGACAGTAGGAACAATATTAGTGTACGTAGTGAAATTCCACAAATTTTTTAACTATGATGCACCACGAAGAACTATAAACGTGCCAAACTGAATCAAGCCTCATCTGCATGGGAAGAAGGATGAATTCTTCATGAAGTAGTTGAGCTCTAACGAGGTCGAGAAGAGCTGACTCTGATCCCGTAACCAAACTTTCAAGTACTTTATAATCTTCAAAAATCGTTGTTTCTATATCAAACAACTTTTTTGGTTCATTCTACATGTGCGGAACATGCAGACGCATTTGCATGATAGATGGAGTACACTAGAGAGCCGTAATTTACTATATATTTCATCTGTTTTAAAATAAGCACACCTGCAATTTCGTGCCATTTCTGCTTGGCACCGATCATTTCTGAACTAAGAGAGACACCTCATGTTGGCACAAATCGATATAAAAATATGAGAAGGGCGCATAACAAATATGTGAATCCTATATATGGCAAAATAGAGACTCAAGCTATTAAACATAAAAATTTCGAAAAGAAATAGACTAGTGCCATCCTTAGATATATCCATGTTTTCAATTGTAGCTCTTATTATAGTTGATCTGCAAAAGAATATATCCATGTTTTCAATTGTGTGCTATTTCGGTTGTGCAATGATCGATTATCAACTAAACCAAGGCTACTTAACAAAGATATTAACCACATACATGTCATGAGAGATCTTCACGCTGGCACAACCAAAAAGTTTGAAAAGACCGAGACACATCGTGCTAGCACCAACCGATTTCTAAATTTGGGAGCCGGTATAACAAAGTTGAGAATCCTATATATGGCAAAATAGAGATCAAGCTAGTAAACCTAATAACATTGAAATCTTTATATGATAAGTAGTCATGATGATAGCAACAATATTTGTTTATGTGGTGAAATTCCACAGGTTTATCGGCTGTGTTGCACCATGGAGAACTATAAACGTACCAAACTGAATCAAGCCTCGTCTGCATGGGAATAAGGATGACCTCTTCATGAAGTAGTTGAGCTCTAACAAGTCGAGAAGAGCTGACTCTGATCCTGTAACCAAACGTTCAAGTACTTTATAATCCTTAGATATTTTTGTTTCTAAATAAAAAACTTTTCGTGGTTGATAAGACATGTGCAGAACACGCATATGCGTGTGTATCAATGACGGAGTAGACTAGAGAGCCATAATTTACTATATATTTTTATCCGTTGTAAAATAACCATGTTTGCAGTTTTGTGACATTTCTATTGCGCACCGACGTTGACACCCTTCCTTTTTTACTTTTCATTAATACCATGGTGTGCCTATACAGGTAGCATGACAAAAAAGAGCACAAGTAGTGTTGTGCAGCACCCAGCTATCAATTAAGATAAATATTGGAAACATAGACTTTTCCCTGTGCAAAATTCATCAAAAATTTTAACATAATGCTATTGGAGGTACTCCTAAAGGTGCAACTAGTAGCATGTCTTGTGCTCAAGAGCTATCGAGGGATGTTTCTGGTAACTTTACACACTCCTTCACTAGATCCAATATGCTTGACATAGTGATTCATTCTGACATTATCAACATAAATGTAATCTGCACTCATCTGGCATTAGAAAAATTTCGACATTTAGGTCCCCGTCATTTTGACCTGAATGAACTGCCAGCTATGGAACTTGAAGATAGCAAACATAACGCAAGGAACAATCTGAAGCAACCCTGGCAAGTTCATGAAGAAGAACAAGGTGCACTCTGAAGTGCGCCATTTGATGAATTAAGTTACTTTTTATGAGTCTTAGTTGAGCTCCTCAGCTTAGTTAAACTCATCCCCACAGAAACAAATGACTATATTGATTATTGTGCTATCTAATATATCGTGTTTTGTTGCTATGTATTTCACTTGACGTATCCATTACTTAGCAACTATGATGCAAGAAGTTTCTAGTGAAACTTGTAAATTATGTGTACTTGTGAACTATGAATTGAGATATATACGTATCTGCATCCTATGTATATGAGTTGCTTTATATTTTGTGATTGGTGTGTGAATATTGCCTGTGAGAACAGTGTTTGTGTTATGTGTATTTTAATTTGAGCTGAAAACTAGAAATAACAGCAAGTAGTGATGTATAGGGTATATATCTTCACAGGCTGTCGACGGTAAAGAACTTCCTGTGATAAGGCACTTTCACTGGCGGTATGTTGTAAGGAACCGCTGGTGATATAATGCTTTTTCACAGGCGGTCGTATGTCAAGAACCGCCTGTGATAATACATTTTCACAATTTT